>CM057235.1:6815000-9215000 GCA_029891385.1 Erythroxylum novogranatense | reverse complement strand
AGCTTTGATCGATCGTTCCTTTAATATATCTCATAATTCTTTTTGTTGCATCAAAGTGATCTTGCTTTGGCTTCTCTATATATCTGCTGACTAGTCCGACTGCATACATGATGTCTGATCTTGTATAAGTTAAATACCTTAAACTTCTAACCAAACTTTTGAACAATGTCGGATTTACATATTTTCTGTCTGAATCAATTCTCAATTTTATGTTTGCATCAGCTAGCGTGGCTATTGGCTTCCAATCTTTCATTCTGAATCTTTCTAAGATTTCTTCTGCATACTTTCATTGAGAAATAAATTTTTTTCTTTAGTTTGCTTCACTTCAACTCTAAGAAAGTAGGAGATTTCACCAATATCTGTCATTTCAAATTCTCTAGTCATAGCTTTCTTGAAATCATTAAACATACCTGGATTGTTTCTTGTGAAAATTATGTCATCCATGTATAAACAAACGATCATGACATCTCTACATTGATTTTTCTTCGTGTAAAGTGCATGTTCATACGGACTTTTGGAAAAATTGTTGTTTCGAAAGTATTAATCAATTTTTGTATTTCAAGCCCTCAGAACTTGCTTCAATCCGGACAAAGCTTTCTTTAATTGATAGACTTTGTCTTCTTGACCCTTCTTGGCAAATCCAGGCAGTTGTTCAATATAGACTTCTTCTTTTAAGTAACCATTCAGAAAAGCAGACTTCACATCCATTTGAAAAATCTTTCAATTGCTTTATTCTGCAAGTGCTATAAGAAATCTAATTATATCAATTCTTACAACTGGAGCAAATACTTCATCATAATCAATTCTATATTTTTTTTTGTAACTTTTTTAGCCTTTTCAACTCCTTAGAAAGATTTCTGCAGAATCTTCCATACTACCTTTGAAGTTTTTATGTCTAAGATTTTTTTTAATGTGGGTTCGTCAACACCTTGATAAAGAATAACGCCTTCTTGTCTTTTTTCTGATTTTTTTTCAATGTCTTTTTCTCAATATCTGATAAGGCCTCTTCGGTAGTTGCATCTACGGCCTCAGTATATCCATCATCGACAATATCCTATAAATCATAAGAAGCAAGCATCAATCTCATTTGGATGCTCCAATTCCTATAATTTTCTTTATTAATTTTGAAACTTGAGGCTAGATGAAATTGGCCATTGCTTCACCAATTCACGAACAAACGAACCTTTGCTCTTATACCACTTATTGAAAGCTTTGATGGACTTCAAATAAAAGAAATTTTACAAAATATGTATTTGTATTGATAACAAAGTTTTTGAGTACAAAGGACACACACAAGATACAAATATTTATCTCTAAGTGCTACAACACTTTTCCTCTCAATATTTCTTTTCTTACAAAGAGCTATGGCTCTCAAAACACTTCTCTTTTCAGATTCTCTCTATTTTTTTCTTATGCATATAAATGATTACAAGGGCACATATATATAGACATACTAAACAACTTCAAATACAATTTGGCTACTTTTTTTCACTCATCCTTATCCACAAGACTTTAAATGTAGTTTGACTACTTCTTTGACTTATCCTTATCTACAAGACTTCAATAAAATTTGGCTACTTCTTTGACTCATCCTTATCCATAAGTTTTTTCCACAAGCTTCTAAATTCATCCATAAAATTTCACATCATCAATAGATATTTTTCTCTAACCCAAACCTTATCTTTTGTCATAATTACATAATTATCCATAATGAAGGAGGGTTTGTATTTTCTAACAATGTCTGATTAGTCATTAGTTATATGAGGAACTTGTAAAATGGTTTGTAGGAAAGGAATCACAAGTTTTTCTTGATTTTATACATGTTGAAGAAAGAATTAGTAGCCTTAATCTTGATTTCATATTTTAAATTCCTTCATGTGTTAGACTTACTTAACAAACTTTTATCGATTGCCATCCTCATCTTTTATGCCTAGTTCACGATAAAAGCCCTTCTAAATGTCACTTGCTTTTCCCTTGACCCTTTATGTTACTTTTTCATTTTTTTTTGTGAATATTTTTTTTGAAAAAAGAAATGAAATTAATTAATAATAAAGAGAGTCATACAAGCTATAACACAAAGAAATACCCTTAGCTAAGTAACTTTAGGATATGACATTTAGAGTAAAGAACAACAAGGGATTATGTGTTGCAACGTTGACACTATGTGCTTAATAAGGAGCAAATGCTTAAGCTACAATTAAGTTGTAGTTTCTTTAACAAAACGAGCTCAAGAATTTTAGCGATGATCATTGATATAGAAGTTGTTTTGGCTAAGGATTTGTTGGCAAAGTGTCTAAGATTCCTTTCTCTCCAAAGCGTATAGATACAAACCCCCAATATAATAATGTGAATATGGTGATCTGGTTTCGAGGGATTATGTTGGGTTGAGATTCGAAATGTAATATCAATGAGAGAGACCCCTGGATCATTCCATGAACATATAGTAATGACATAGTCCTAAATAGTTTTGTTGAAAGGACATTCAAAGAGGAGGTGGTTTTATGATTCATCCTACATGGAGCACATCAGATAACTTTTGTCCACTTACAAGTATGACATTCTGTCAACGGTGGATAACTTGTTTTTTATGGCCAACCAAAAGATAAAAGATATTATGGGGTTAAAATTTTAGTCCATACCATAGCAGACCATGATACCGTGGAGCATCATCTACATAATTGATCAAGAATGGTTTTGTCTTTAAGCTTGCTGAGTAGGATATCCTTCCGGAAAAAGATGTCAAGTGAATGTGGTGTTAGGGGGTATCTTGGTTGAAGATGTTGCAGGCTTTGGGGAAAGTTCCAGGAGTTCGCATTGATGAAAGAGCAAAGTTGAGTGTTTAGTAAATGTAGAAAGGAAATTCTCGAGTATTGAGTTAAATGTATCAAAGGACCCATACTTGACCAATTGTCATACCATAATAAAACCAATCTACCAATCCCTATTTTGCATGAAACTTCCTACTGTACTGTATCTCATAATTTTAGAATCTATATGAGGAAATATGAGTGTGAGGCTTTAGGTCTGATGTCCTATATACTGCATAAACAAGTTTTTTATTCCCTTATGAAGTGCTGTTTCGACCTCCATATCTTCCCTCAAATTTATTTCGATCTAGTTCCTTGCTTCCCAAAAATCAATGGAACTTCTCAATTGATCTCATATATTTAGCTACAACTTTTTTTTCCATTACTACTACTACTAGTACTAATAATAATATCACTACTACTATTAATAATAATAATAATAATATTATTAATACTACTACTACTCATATTCACATTATTAATATTGGCAATATTAACTTTCTCCTTCTTCATCCTTTTCTTCTTCTTCTTCTTCTTTTACTACTACTACTACTACTATTAATATTGGCATTTGTAACATCCCATTACATATGTTAAGACTATAATAGTAAATATGAGAGACTAAAAATGTTTTCATGTTTATGCATAATATGACATACACATACATGTGAATATAGATATTTTTGCACATGAAAATGATTACACATGCATTCATTGACATTCCGAGTATAGCTGAATTATATATATGGAATCTGATTTTATTGAGAATTATGGTTTATTTGTATTGAAAATTGATTTGGAGAATGTAATTGTTGATTTAGAAATTTTGGGGCATCTTAGGAAAAAATTTCGAAATGGTTGGATATTATTTCATTAGGAAAAATTGTCATTTGGAAAGTAAATTGATGAATGGAAATAGAAATGAGTTAAATGGTAGTGAAGAATTTTATAGATGATTTTAGAATTTGTGAGAAGATGTTATTGAAAATTTAGAGATAATTGGAATAAAAATATGGGAGTTATAGGACAAGTTCAATAAGAACTAGTTAGTTGGGAAACTAGCTAAGGCTTTAGAAATTGGACAAGTGTCCAAGTCTAAAGTCACATTTTTCTTAACTTTGAAAGACCAAGTTACAAAATTGGATTTTGACTTATCCTTAGTTTTTAAGTTTCTTCTTCTTTAGATCTTGACTCACCAAACCTTCACCAAAGAAAAACCTTGTTTTCATCTATCCTCTTTGCTACTCCCAACTTTGTTATCCATTTCTTTTGTCTAACAAAAAATACCTAACCCAAACCACCTTCAAGATGATGTACGTGGGTGCATGAGAGTTAGGGCTTTTTGGAGTTTTTGAAAAAATTGGACTTTTATCAAGTAAGTATCTTGTTAATCCTTTATAGTTGTTGGATTATGAAACAAAATGGTGATTTGTTGATATTTCATAATCATAAGAAAAATAGACATTTTTCATGTTCACCACGAATATAATATGAAAATGTGGATTTGTTTATTTTTCGATTTTGATGATCAATATGTTGTAAGGTAGTGTGGAAATGATTTTTGGATTTGAAAGATCAATGAAAATATGTATGAAATTGACGTAGAATTTTTTAAAAGAAAATAGATTTAATGCTCTATTTCTGTACGTGAATAGTTTTGAGTGTTTTTAGAAATGATTAAAAAAAGGAATTTAGAGTTAAGAGATAGGTGTATGGTGATGTTTGGAGATGACAAAGATTGATTAAAATGAAAGTTTGAGGAAGACATGAAGAGAATGTAGAAATTGAATATGCAGAAAAATAAAAGTGAAATAATGCAGTAAAATGGTGATATGCGTGAATGGATTTTTCTACTTTTAATGTTTGAGTTTTAAAATGGGATTTTTGGCTTTGTTTATGAATGATTTGAATTTAATTGAAGTTGAAAATGGGGTAGATATAAATTAGAAATGTTAGATAAAGAAAAAGAAAAGAAGAAGATGAACAAAATGCAGAAAAAAATAAAGGAAAGTGCAGGAAATGAGGAGATGCGTGAAAGATTTTTTAGTTTTTGATATTTGGTGTTGATTCTCGGTTTTGATCTATTTATGAATGTTTTGAGTTAAATGAGAGTCAAAAATGAAGAGAAAATGAGAGTAGAATCAAGTTAGAGAAGTTGGTTTAAAAGAAAAGAAAGAGGAAGAAAAATCGCAAAGATTCAGAAGAAGATGAAGAAGCACAATCATGCTTCTAAACGATCGTGACCTTTAGGAAAAAATTGGGGAAACACAATCGTGACTTTTTGTTATCGTCTGGAGTCTCACGATCGTGCTCCTGAACGATTGTGACTTCTATGGCAGGAGACAGTTTGAACATCCTTTTATCTTTTGGTCATATTCTTCTCCTGACCTCCAAATGATAACCAAAAGATTCAAAACACGTTCTACATCTCCACCAAGAATTATAATGATCTGAAATCATTTGGGAGAGATTGAGTGATAAATTTGGGACAAAAATGATGAGTAGTTCTGGAAAATTGATGAATGGAGTATTTTCATTAAACATGCTTTAGTATTTTGACAATATCTTGTTCTGTAGTTATCTAAATGCAATGATTTTTGATTTGGAGTACACTAGAGATATAGGGCTACTAATTGTATGCAGAAATCAAGTTTTAATTCACTCTTTAAGAATTTCAATTTCTGGATGGAAGTTGAGTACAGGGCATTATTTCAGTATAAGAACCATCCAAAAATATTTGGAGTATAACTTTCAGAGTATTAAACCAAATTGAATGATCATGGTGTCATTAGAAACTTAAGAGATGGGAGAACAATTTTAGAAGAAAGTATAGCCAAATTACTTCATTTTAATTGTCAAATTGATCATGTATAGTAGGCCCGAAGGTATGTTTCAGGAAAAATCTAAATTTGACCAAATGAGTTATGGATTGTGATTCTAATGATTTTATTGAGGTATAAACCATAAATATAAATGATACTTCTATAAGTTTGTAAATAAGAATGTTTATGTGATGAGAATAATAGAGCGATACCTGGGATTCTCATGAACATGCATTGTGCATATTTCATATACATAAATGTGCATCAATGGATATTTATGAAATTGTGCAAAATTGTGATATGTATATGTATTGCATATTATAGAGGAGCAACTGAAACGTCAACAACTAGACGTTGCTAGAACTTCCAGGCATTAGCTTGGGGAGCAACTTGTGAATAACCTAGATGGTTTTACTCAATTAATTGTTTTCTTTAAAATATGTTTTAAATGATGATATGAATGTGATTTGATTATGTTGATGTCAGAAAATGAAGGTCTGAGACTTGATGCATGAATGTGATATTGAAGTGCTACTTATATGTAAATGTGAAAAAATAAGTGTTTCTTGACATGATTGTTTAAATATGAGAGATGCATTCCATACATGAATACATGATCAGATAATGAGAGTTATGGGCTGAGTAGCCGTCGAAAATGAGCTTAAAACTCCAAATGTGATTAAGAGCCAAAGACTCATTATGTAAAATGAGCCCTGTATCTCCAATGAATAAAGGACAATATAAATGAGCCTGATATCCACAATAGATATGGGACATTTTAGGCACTCGATCACAATAACGTAATAATTGGAAAATAGTCACACGAGTATTTCATATATATTGTTATACGTATATTGACTGAATGCAATGTATGTTGTCTTACCTTTAAATGAGAAGGTGATATATGGTAATTTATGTAAAAATGCAAAGATGTGAAGTATATGTTATATGTGTGATGTGTTGCATGAATTGAGTGAACCATTGATGATGGTTACCTCATTAAGTTCACAAAACTCACCAAAATTGCAACGTTGATTTTTCAGGACTGAGAGAGAGCTCTTTAGCTACAGAGAGATGCTATACGAAGTATAGTCTTGTACTTTTGGGAAGAAGAAGAAATGAGTCAAAGGTCGATCCGCTGGGATTGGAAATATTACATAGAGTTTTTGTGTAATTTCCTCTTTCATGTAGCATATTTTGTATTATGATATGATGATGTACATGTATGGGTGTTTAAAAGCTACAATGTAAATACGTTGACATTTATGAAATGAAATGAGGAAAATTTTGATTTTAAAATATTGTGATTTTCTTAATGATGTCTTATAAGAGAATAAAGATAAATGATGCCATGTTAAGTAATTGTAGTGACTGCTCTAGCGCGTGATTGTCATAGTTTATATACTGGAATCTCCTCTGGGTGTTTCGGTATGTACCTATGATAGTCGGTGCTACACTTGGTGGTATTAGAGCATGGTTTGACATCCATAAGGATATTGATGGGTGTCGAATCCACCAAAAATAAATCCCAAACACCAAACGAAAATGAATTGCGCACAGTGGTAAATGGGGTCGATCCACAGAGAATGGAACAATTGATTTTATTCAAATGCCAAAGAACGAATGAAATTAAATAAAAAGGGGTTTTGAAGTTTTCGACTAAAACTACTAATTGAAATAACAACTGAAAATTTATAAACTCAATTAATAAAATGATAACTATGATGCAACCAACAAAGAACACAAATAAAATTGATAAACTCAATAAACGACAACTTAGCCAGGAAATTCCTAGTTATGCTTAGACCGCGATCATCGACTCAAATATTTTCTTTGGTTTAATAATAGGTTAGCTATGGTTACCAACTACCTCTGGCTCCCTCGTTTCTTCTTAATTTTAGAATAGTCGCAGAAACTCCTTTGAACTATTCCCTAATTAATTAATAACCCCTTCGAGACTCTCTCCGAGATTCAATTAGTTAACAGCAATAAACTCTAAAGAAACACTAGCCCTAACTGACTACGCACAGACTCATGCTTCATCTAATTAGATCGCAAGTTCCTCCACACAAAATCAGACAAGTACTATGCCCTAGTGCCAATTGCCACAAACACCAATCACCCAGTTAGACTCCACCAAGTAAATCAGTTGGCGATATGTAAATTAACTAACTCTACAATCAGGCCTCAATCGCAGAATCAATTAATAAACAATGACAAGAATCGAAGCGAAGACGAATATTATAAACCAAATATTAGGAACAATAGTCTCACGAGTCAAAGCATAATAATTGGAATTCCCCGACTAAAACAGATTAGCTACTCATACGAAAATTAAATAAAACAAAGTTCTTAATTAACATAATCTAAAACAAAGAAAAGAATAAAAACAAAGAAAATCTCCCTAAAACACGCTGCTGTCCTGCGTGAACAGCCACCAGCCTCTTTGGCTTTTCCGCCTGGTCCTTGACTGCCGTTGCTTCATAAAAATCTCCAAACCAAAAGAAGAGCCCCCCTTCGCTCCGTCCTAGGTTTTGTCTTCTTTATTTTTCAATTGCCGTGGGCTCAAACTTTCAGCCTTTGTTTTTCAACGCAGCCCATTTGAAGCCTCCTCTCTAATTTTCCCTTGTTGCTTCCACCTTGGCTGCCGTAACTCTATCTTTTTCCTCTTCCACGTGGACCCATTTCCAATTAACCAAAAGCTTTAAATTTCCTCTACTCCTCTCCTATCTTGCTCCACTGTTGCGTTACTTTCCAATTTCAGTCCTTACGAAAATTGCTTGCCTTGGCTACCGTGCGTCATTTGCGTGAATCTCCTATCTTTGATTTAATTGCTGATTTCTTCTTAATTTCTCACATTATGCAAAGATTGTAATTTCCTACAAGGAAATATTAAATCAAATTAAGTCACAATAATTGCATCAACAAGAGGAATAAAAAGGAATAATTAAAATATAAATATTAGACAAATATGCACTTATCAAATCTCCCCACACTTAAACGATGCTTTTCCTCAAGCATAAAAATAGACCAAGACACAATGAAAAACCGCGCCACTCAGTGAAAAATGCACAAAGGTAATGTAACTAGGAATGAGAGCGCAATCTTGTCCCAATGTCAACGAAATGTCAAATAAATGCAACAAATTTCCCACACGAGAAGATACAAGCCTGAACATAATTTGAAGCGCATGCATGAATTACCGAATTTTAATTAAAAACTAATCAAGTTTAGAAAACACATTTCACTTATCAGGTGGTTAGCATATACGAGGAACTCCGAATCTATGTGGTAGTCATGGGAAGATCAGGTTAATCTTGATTAATTGATTAGGTGCTTTTAGCTATAATTACTCGGAATTGTCACTGGCCTTTTTACGCGAACGCAAACATTTGTGATGAATGTCGCCCGGTTACTCAGCCAATCACAACGCCAAGTGGCTTTAGCCTTACTCATGATTACTCAGATTCTTCACAATTTTTTTTTCTTTTCTTTCATTTTCGAGTAATCAGAGGAGTAGTTAATTGCCTCACACGTTAGTCGTCCGAGACCTTTTTACGCGAACGTAAACATTTGTGATGAATGTCGCCTTGTTACTCAATCTCGCCCAACCTTTTGATGATTTTGGCTTCGCCACAATCACTTTTGGCGATTGGCGGAACGAATCTAACACCTTTTTTTACGTTTATTCTTCATTTCCTTTCTCCATCATGATTTCCCACATCAATCCAAGTTCAACACATATACCAACTCAACTTCTAAGCTTAACATGGCTCTAGACAAGAAAGGCACCGATTAATCACACAATTTTTTAAAATTCTAACCAATTAACTCAGGCTCGCAACTTCAACATATAGGACAAAATCATTAACATTTAATTAACATTAAGCAATAAAGGACTCAATCATACTCTCGACTCCTTTAAAACAATCCACCATTACCTAAGGCACAACAATTTATCAAGCAAAATGGAGCAAAAGATGATTTTTTTTTAAGTCCGCCACGACATCAACAATTAAAAGTCCAAAAATACCAAAAGGCAACGGAGGGCACAACCCAAAGTAATGCATCAAACAAAAATAGCATGCATCTCAAAAGCTATAAATCATCAACAAAAACAGCATGCATCTCAAAAGCATAAATCGCCTCCCCACACTGAAATCATGCGTTGTCCTCAACGTAAAAGTAAATGAAAAGGTAAACTGAGGACTTCCCTGAATCTGGAGAGAAGATGAGGGCTTATACGTGAGCTCGTTTAGGCATCCCGCCAGTAGGGTATAGCTAGTACAGTGAGGGATGAGACCCAACATATGATCATATAAAGGACTCCCGCCAGCTGTAATCCAAGAACTCCGAATTGATCCAATGTCGAACCTCCTGAGAGACACAGGGAAGGAAAGGAAAATAGCAAAACAAAGAAAAAAAAAGAAACAACGAGATAAAAAGAACACAAAATAAAGCAAAAGAAAAGAAAGAAAAATAAAATAAAATAAAATAAAATAAAAATATGGGATGCCTCCCATTAGCGCCCTGGTTTAACGTCCTAGGCTCGACGATCCTCGTTTCGATGTTAACCCTCGTCTCGATGTTGGAAATCAGCAATGGTCCCACCAATTGCCTCCCTGTACTCTCGAAGCACTCTAATTAGTTTCTCCTCTTCCAGGCCGTCAAGCATGCTGGATATGATCACGGGCAGAGTCTCACCGTCACCTAAATATGCGTATTTCAAATGCTCGGGAAGCGTTTTGAGCTCCAGCTTTGGGGCCTCATCAAGTATATCATCAGAAACTTCAGACCGATCAGTAAATATCTTAACTCCATCAACAGACATCCTATGGCACAAAGCATAATTCAACTCATCATCATGATTTAAAGCAAAAACCTCATGAGTCAAATCTTCAATGATATCAACATTATAAACACAAGACACATTCTCAGCATGTTTCATTGTAACACCCCACACCCGTAAGACCCGAACCCGATATCGTTGGTGATATCCGAGTCCGTGTCCCACGAGAGTGGCGATTACATCATCGATTTAAAATTCAGATACACTTTTTTTTTTTCTTTTTGCAGCCATTAACTCCACGCTCACATGGCAAACACAAGTAAGTAAATAAAATCCGTATTCAATATAAACCCGCTTCAGCTTATTACAATCGTCCAAGAATAATTACAATCACCAATGCAAGAAACATTAATACCACAAGGCTCAAGAAAATACAATGCCTTGTTATACGTTGATTGGAATACGGTTTACTAAGACACTCATGCAGATACCTAACCGATCCCGACCTCTAACCTTTACTCGTCTACAGAGATATACTCCGTGTCAACCGGGGTATTCTTCAGACCTGAAAATAGATGCAAATTTTGGGTGAGTTTTGCGAACTCGGTGAGAAACCATCATCGATGGTTCACTCAATCATGCATTACGCCTATGGCGTATAAAGATAATACATTAATCATCGACACCGATAAGCGATCAATAATCATATCCGAGAATAAAGAAACATTCACGAGAATTCATGCCATTACAAAAGCAAGACATGTCACGTAGCGGTCATTTATGCGAATGCAATGCATATGAGACTCTTTCCGCTTATTCAAGATTGTGCCCAAGTGCTCGATCGGTGTTCGGTGGGGACGCGTCAAGATTTCTCCTCGGGCTCGAGGTCCGGTCAAGATAAAGATGAGAGCTCAAGCTCTTATCGAATAATAGCAACTTGGGGCACGCCCATTATCCGATCATGCATTTATGCATGCGATGCAAGATTTAGTAAATATGCGATTTGGCTATAAAGCCCAGTGTATCAAGAATCCACAATATGGCTATAAAGCCCAGTGTATCAGTCAATCCACAATATGGCTATAAAGCCCAGTCTATCAGTATCAGTAAAATCATACAATACAATCTCATACATTACATGCCAGTATTCAGACAGTAATCATTCAATTCACTTTTGCACGTAATTCACGTTGAGCATGTAAACAATCAGAAATTTGAGAAACCATCTAGGTTACTCACCTATTGCTTCCGAGCTAATGCCGGAAAGCCTCTGTGACGTCGGTCAATCGACGCTCCATTTGGGCCTCTATATGAATCAGAAAAAGTACGAGTCACTAAATATGAAATTTGTGCTCATGTTGATGAGATATGCAGGTTCATGAATTCCCGGTCCTAATTCAATATTTTCTCATAATAAAATTCTATCAAAAATTAGAAATCCATAGGCGCTGACGGTGCGCAATTCGGACCTCTATAGGTCCCAAATTAAATAAAGCAGTGTTTACATGTTCCAATAATAGGGGCTACGTCAAATTCCCGTCTAAAAATTCCCGTTTTCTCATAATATGAAATTAAATATTCAACGAATCCGATGCCTCTGGAATCAGGTCAATCGGACGTCGGACGGGAAAGAAATTGACAAAAGAACAATTGTACCATTTAATATCAAAATAATAATCAAAAATAAAATAAATAAATATATATATATATATATACGAGGCGCCCGCCTCATGGCGAGATGTCATCATGAGGCTTAAATCGCCTCATTCAGTCGCGAGGCGGGCGTCGCCTCGCGACCAGACCCTCGGACCTCGCCCTCGCGAGGCGTAACATCGCCCTCGCGAGACGGCCCTTCTCTTGCCCTCCTTCTTTCCAGATTACAAACTTACCTTCCAACTACTCTAACATTTAGCACACAATTCAGAAAAATACCCACTATACCTCATTGGAAAGCTTATGAAAAGCTCTACAATTCTCTAGAAGACCATAAAAATCAATTCCAACCCTAAGGGTATCAAATAAGCCATCAAACCTTCTGCCTTCACAATTTCCCTCAACACAGGGCAGTACATTTGCAATTTCATAACTCACTGATTCCTTAGTAATAAATTACCACAAAAATATGGTCAATAATTTCACAATGTCCTCTACAACTTTCATGAACAATCCAAAATCAAATTCTATTTCGAAACCAGTCAATTAATTCATTCAATGTCACTGTCCCTGAAATCCTTCAATATGAGCAGTAACCTTACAACAAGCATAACTCCCTACATACACGTCAGTAAATTCAGAACTTTATATCCCTGAAAAGATAACATCTCAAGCTTCAATTTTCATGAAGCACTCAACATCCAATTCGATCTCTAACAATTTCAAAACAGTTATGGAAGTTTCTGTTATGATCAGTCACTCATAACCTAATGTAGGGTTCCCTTTTGAAAAATCATAACTCCCAATTCTGACTTCTAAAAATTACAAACCATATGTCATTTTCAAGGTAATCTTTTCCTATACAACTTTTCAGAAGCTCACTCACACCAGTTCAGTCCACTTAAAATGTTAAAATTGCCTCCAATCAGTAAACTCACAAAATCACACTTAAGCTAGGTTTCATTCAAAATGCTCAAAACCAGTCATTAGTAATCAATTCATATCTCCCAATACACAATTCTAAAAATAGCAAGATCAGTAGCAATGGAAAGATAATCAAATATGCTACAACTTCCATGCAGACCATTCTCCCTAATTCCATTTCAATTAATTCATAAAAATCAACAAAACTCAGATGTCATGGTTGCGGTTACTGTTCACAGGCAATGGAACAGTAACTTTCCATGCAAAATTTCACCCTTCTATCATTGGAATTCAACAACACCCATTTCACACTAAATTGAAGCCAACATCCCAAAGTTTCAGTGGCCACTAACCTTACCTCATTGGCATTTCTACACAATAAGTTATGAATAAAACAGTAACATCAATCTCAACTCTAACTTTCCAGATTTAATGTTAACCTTAGTTCAGCCACTTCCAATGCCTTTTTCACATCACTAGACATCAAAATAAATACAAATTAAATATTACTCCAGTCATACATATACTAGGGTTAATACTGAAAAATTTACAGCATTAAATTCCTCAATTCAAATACTCAAATAATTATCCATAATCAATTCAAAAATCAAACCATATCATTACTTTCAATTCAGTCATCACTTAACTTTCTACCCATTACTTTAAATCATATAATCATCCCTTTAAATGCCTACATAAACCTAATACATGCTTTAAACCCTTTTATTAACTCCCCAACACTATCATGGCATTTAATTCCATGTAAATACACCATTTAAAGATCAAAACTTAAATGAAAACTTACCTAATTTAGAACCTCCTTTCCAAAGCTTCAATAACCACTTCTAACTTCCACACCAAAATACCAACCTCCCTTTCCTTCTCAAGCATATACCAAACTCATCTTCTAGCTTTGATGAGAGTAAGAAATAATAGCTTGAAGTTACAAGGAAGATGAGAGAAGGAGAAAAATTTCGATGGTTTAAAGAAGAGTTTGTTTTGTATGAGTTTCGGATGGCTTAACAAAGCCTTAAACAAATTTCATTTCCTTTCCTTTAAACATATCCGAGAGAGAGCATTGAGAGAAGCATTTAATGTTGCCTTTTAAATGGCAAATTATGATTGGTCCACAAATTTAAAGAAAAGTCAAAATATAGTTGTTTAATCCAGTCCAAAATTTTACTCCATTTCACTCCAATGGCCCTACTTTCAGTCCCAAAATAAAATACCCAATAGTACAGTACCAGTGGGTAGCGATTTTGCTCGAGAATCGAATTGGTTCGCTAATTGACGATTTATCCTGGTCCGAAATTTCCCAATTATTTTTCTCGAGAATTAATGAAATTCCTAAAATTATAAAACAGTAATAAAGCACTCAAATAATTTTTCAATCACAAAATCACCTTTTCTACTCCAAAACAAGTTTAGGCCAGTTACCGGCGATTTTGCCGATCCGGGAATTTTCTCCAGAAAATTCCAGAAAAATTCCTGAAAATCCCTAAAAATGTAAAACCATTTATGGTGCAGTCCAAACAATTTTTCAAACTCAATTATCTCATGAATTCCAATAAAATTGCTTTAGGCCCAATTACCGGGAATGTCATGAATGCATTCACCGTAATTCCATATACACAATTGATACTGTGTATCTATCCTATTATGCATGAACAGTACTAAATATTCCCTATTAGTCTCATCCTATGCCAATTTTACTATTTTACCCTTCCAGGAGGGGGTGGGATGTTACAATTCTCCCCTCCTTATAAGAATTTCGTCCTCGAAATTCTCAATTCTTCATATCCCATATACTTTTCCACTTAATGATTCACTTTTGGAGTGATCGCAGTAATCACTCTCAGTCCGTAACTCAGTTACTAATTTGGCTAACTCGTTATCACTTAGTACAGTAAACGGATTTGACAAAACTATCAGTTGGCGATCTCATTTTCTTAGCTATCTCACTTACCATTTCTAGAATTGTCACTACCTTTGGTTTCGATATTTAACTCAGTTCAGTATTTTCGAACCTATTCACTTATCACATTTTATTCCTCTAATACCTTTTTCCCCAATGTTATATAGTCCAACTTATGTTCCAATGAGTACGTTTTCATTTCTTTGGTACCTCCTTTAATCACGTCAGGGACGAATTACATTCCTTTGGTACCAATACAGTGACACTTAACTCCACTTCACTATAATCAGTAACAATGAACCTAATGCAGTCATTTATCATATGTCATTCACTCTATGTTCAAATTCGATTCTCGTAAGACAATTCACTATGCTATAATGTTCACACACTTTATCCGGATATACAGTTTACTCTATCTCATTTGTCCGATCCGATTCCACTTTAGCTAACCATGCAGGCTTCCTAAGTCACTTTCCTTTTTCTCACACATTTTAGTCTCAAACCCATTACGGTCTTTAACTCCCAAGAGTAATCATGCAAAGGTAACAAGATATATTTTCCAGTGAATCAAAGCTCTATAACACGACCATAATCAAACCTTTTTCCTATTGGACATTCAACCTATAAACACTTGAGCCAAGAATCACTTCATTTTATAACTACAATTACTCAATTTCACTTTTCAAATATGCTGACTAGAATGTCTAACTTTGACTGTTCACTTTCTTGTTCTAATACCTTTTTATCGGGTACACTTACTTCTTCTTTGAATTTTTCACTATAGTTTTCCAATTCCATTTGTATATTCAAACTCATCATAAAAACTATCACTTTACTTTCTGCACTCTTAACCTTCCGTATCACTATTTTTTTTTTTCAACTTCAATTTTCCAAAAACACTTCACTATTACCCAATATCTGCTTGACATTGATTGAAAACCCCAATATCTGTAATTGATCCATTCATCAAGCATTATCGTATTTACACCGGTCTCTTTCCTCAAATTAACCCAGTGTATCCTTATAGGAATCTACCGTTTCAATAATGAGAATGGCACTAATACCATTTATCACAGTCAGTTCAATTTATTTCATACTTGTTCAACATATTGTCGCAGTTCAATACTCACTGCCCACTCTTCCAAAGGTATGTTTATCATCGATGTCGATTCTCAATTCATCCTATCGCTCTTTTTACTTTTCACCGCTCAACACTTCTAAACACATTCATCTCTAATCACGATTACTACCATTATTTACCTCGCATAATTCCCTATTAGGGTCTTATTGACTTTACCATACATCTTTTACCCTTTTCATTGAGTCCACACCTAGTGTATCTGCAATTTCTTTATGAAGGTGTCACTACATCACCTCATTGTCGGCTTCCTTGTTGACCCTCTTGTCTCTATTCGTTTCTCTTTTCATTTTCTTCTCAACTGTTTTATATCATTCATATCAACATATGTTGATACCTTGTCATCCATATTTAAACCTCCAAAATTTTCCATTTTATTTTAGTATCTCTTCTCGATTCGGGACTCTTTTATTTTTCGTTTCAAATCTAGATTCCTCAACAGCTTTACATCATAATCGGAGATCGAATCACTTCACATTGCAATAGAATCACCTCAAATTAAAATCTCACTCATATGGAATTCTTTACATTTCTGTACATACAGGTGATAACCTCAACAATATGAGCTATGTCCCAATTTCACTTTTAATTTTGTCCCTACTTCTATCCATTTGACCGTTCGGCTTGATACCATCTTTATACGGTTCACGAAAGTCTCCTCAATCAATGATTATTCCTAATTGTGTTTCAATCCTTCTTCACTATTCGTACAATCTCAATCAAGACACTCTTATGCCATCATTGAACATATCAGAACATTTCTTTCGCGAAGGTTCCTTGTGACAGTCACTTAAACACTTTCTTTACCACTTATTCAGTAATTTATACCAGAATCACTTTTCAGTTCCTCTCATACAGGTACACTCAGTCCACCTTTGTCTTACTTTAACCTCTTAAGAACTTCACACTTTAATCACTCTAAACATTTACCGCTCATTTCCTCTATGAGTTCCATATATCTGTCACATACATTTCATTAATCACAATCAACATTACTGTCCAATAGATATCCCTAACAGTAATTCGACTTAAATGCAATAGCTCTTTTCATATACCACTATTGTGGTTTCATTCTTTTCAAGATCTTTATTTCATTCTCCCCGTATCATTAAACTGTATGTCTCATTCCCATATCCGTTACGTGCAACTTGACCTTATAAGGTCATATCAATTTGGCTTATCAGCTTATGATCATTATTCCTTTTTTTTTCATTCTGTTTTCTGCTACTTATCTTCTATTTTCCTCAAACAGTCTATGATCGGGTGTTCACAGTCCCCAATACCCGACAAAATCATTGATACCACTCCATTTTAAATACCTATCCATTTACCATTTTCATGTCCATATACACCTAATTCAGTATTTCCCGATACACCATCAGTAGAAATCATCTGTCTGTCTTGTTTCTTTTACGATTTTACCATACGAATTTCCAACCTCGAAGCACAATAATCACCTAACAATTTCAGTCTCAAACTTATGCGGTCTAGTTCATAACCATTTCACAAATTCTTCAGTTTATCTGTACACTTTTATCTCACTCTAATAGGCACTGGGCATCCTACTTTTTCGGTTCTTTCAGTTCTCAGTAAACCGTTACAGCACTCTATTGAGCTTCTTTCCATTTCGCCATTATCTTCTGCTTATAATATCTACTGATCTTTAACTTGAATACAGTGAATCAAAATATGCCCGATGAGACCATCTATATTTTACTCAATTCCAATATTTCCCCCTTTCATGTCATATACAGTCAGAACTGTAATTACCATTCCGGGCATTTTATCTCACTTAGGTCTACTATAACCAATATGCTTCCCATATCTCTAATGGACTTCTCCCAGTTCTCAACATCTGCATTTTTCTGTCACCATAATATTATCAATTTAATTCGGAAATTTTAATTAGTCAAGGCCAACACGGCCATTCTCATTATCACATACGAGGGTTTCTAACCCAAGACAATTTCAATCTTCTTATCCATTTTTTTATCCTTTCCTAATTGATTATCCCTTTTGGGATTTTCACTCTAATCCGCCTCACTCTTCTCTCACTTAATCACTTGACACTTATGCATCCTTAGGCTTTATCCTCGTGCGACTCGACTAGGGATCGCTACTACTATGCCGCAACGACACAACTCAAATGCATGAAACCTATGTTCCAAATCGTGCCCAGATACATTACGCACTCATCGGGCTCGATACCACCTAAATGTAACACTCACACCGTAAGACCAACCCGATATCGTTGGTGATATCCGAGTCCGTGTCCCACGAGAGTGGCGATTACATCGGTCGATTTAAAATTCAAGATACACTTTTTTTTCTTTTCTTTTGCAGCCATTAACTCCACGCTCACATGGAAAACACAGAAGTAAATAAAATCCGTATTCAATATAAACCCGTTTCAGCTTATTACGATCGTCAAGAATAATTACAATCACCAATGCAAGAAACATTAATACCACAAGGGCTCAAGAAAATACAATGCCTTGTTATACGTTGATTGCGAATACGTTTACTAAGACACTCATGCAGATACGAACCGATCCCGACCTCTAACCTTTACTCGTCTACGGAGATATACTCCGTGTCAACCGGGTATTCTTCAGACTGAAAATAGATGCAAATTTTGGGTGAGTTTTATGAACTCGGTGAGAAACCATCATCGATGGTTCACTCAAATCATGCATTACGCCTATGGCGCATAAAGATAGTACATTAATCATCGACACCGATAAGCGATCAATAATCATATCCAGAATAAAGAAACATTCACGAGAATTCATGCCATTACAAAAGCAAAGACATGTCACGTAGCGGTCTATTTATGCGAATGCAATGCATATGAGACTCTTTCCGCTTATTCAAGATTGTGCCCAAGTGCTCACGGTGTTCAGCTGGGACGCGTCGTGATTTTCCCCTCGGGCTCGAGGTCCGTCAAGACAAGATGAGAGCTCGAAGCTCTTATCAGTAATAATAGCAACTTGGGGCACGTCCATTATCTGATCATGCATTTATGCATGCAGTGTAGTATTTAGTAAATATGCAGTATTTGGCTATAAAGCCCAGTGTATCAGTAAATCCACAATATGGCTATAAAGCCCAGTGTATCAGTCAATCCACAATATGGCTATAAAGCCCAGTCTATCAGTATCAGTAAAATCATACAATACAATCCCATACATTACATGCCAGTATTCAGACAGTAATCATTCAATTCACTTTTGCACGTAATTCACGTTGAGCATGTAAACAATCAGAAATTTGAGAAACCATCTAGGTTACTCACCTATTGCTACCGAGCTAATGTCGAAAAGTCTCTGTGACGTCGGTCAATCGACGCTCCATTTGGGCCTCTATATGAATCAAAAAAAGTACGAGTCACTAAATATGAAATTTGTGCTCATGTTGATGAGATATGCATGTTCATGAATTCGGTCCTAATTCAATATTTTCCCATAATAAAATTCTATCAAAATTAGAAATCCATAGCGCCGACGGCATAATTCGGACCTCTATAGGTCCCAAATTAAATAAAACAAGGCTTACATGTTCATCAATAGGGGCTACGTCAAATTCCGCCTAAAATTCCCGTTTTCTCATAATATGAAATTAAATATTCAACGAATCCGATGCCTCTGGAATCAGGTCAATCGGACGCTTGACGGAAAGAAATTGACAAAAGAACAATTGTACCATTTAATATCAAAATAATAATCAAAATAAAATAAATATATATATATATATATATATATCGAAGCGCCGCCTCATGGGCGAGACGCCCGCCGAGGCTTAAATCGCCTCATTCAGTCGCGAGGCGGGCGCGCCTCGCGACCAGACCTCGGACCTCGCCCTCGCGAGGCGTAACATCGCCTCATGAGACGGCCCTTCTCTTGCCCTCCTTCTTTCCAGATTACAAACTTACCTTCCAACTACTCTAACTTTTAGCACACAATTCAGAAAATACCCACTATACCTCATTGGAAAGCTTATGAAAAGCTCTACAATTCTCTAGAAGACCATAAAAATCAATTCCAACCCTAAGGGTATCAAATAAGCCATCAAACCTTCTGCCTTCACAATTTCCCTCAACACAGGGCAGTACATTTGCAATTTCATAACTCACTGATTCCTTAGTAATAAATTACCACAAAAATATGGTCAATAAGTTCACAATGTCCTCTACAACTTTCATGAACAATCTAAAATCAAATTCTATTTCTAAACCAGTCAATTAATTCATTCAATGTCACTGTCCCTGAAATCCTTCAATATGAGCAGTAACCTTACAACAAGCATAACTCCCTACATACACGTCAGTAAATTCAGAACTTTATATCCCTGAAAAGATAACATCTCAAGCTTCAATTTTCATGAAGCACTCAACATCCAATTCGATCTCTAACAATTTCAAAACAGTTATGGAAGTTTCTGTTATGATCAGTCACTCATAACCTAATGTAGGGTTCCCTTTTGAAAAATCATAACTCCCAATTCTGACTTCTAAAAATTACAAACCATATGTCATTTTCAAGGTAATCTTTTCCTATACAACTTTTCAGAAGCTCACTCACACCAGTTCAGTCCACTTAAAATTTTAAAATTGCCTCCAATCAGTAAACTCACAAAATCACACTTAAGCTAGGTTTCATTCAAAATGCTCAAAACCAGTCATTAGTAATCAATTCATATCTCCCAATACACAATTCTACAAATAGCAAGATCAGTAGCAATGGAAAGATAATCAAATATGCTACAACTTCCATGCAGACCATTCTCCCTAATTCCATTTCAATTAATTCATAAAAATCAACAAAACTCAGATGTCATGGTTGCGGTTACTGTTCACAGGCAATGGAACAGTAACTTTCCATGCAAAATTTCACCCTTCTATCATTGGAATTCAACAACACCCATTTCACACTAAATTGAAGCCAACATCCCAAAGTTTCAGTGGCCACTAACCTTACCTCATTTGCATTTCTACACAATAAGTTATGAATAAAACAGTAACATCAATCTCAACTCTAACTTTCCAGATTTAATGTTAACCTTAGTTCAGCCACTTCCAATGCCTTTTTCACATCACTAGACATCAAAATAAATACAAATTAAATATTACTCCAGTCATACATATACTAGGGTTAATACTGAAAAATTTACAGCATTAAATTCCTCAATTCAAATACTCAAATAATTATCCATAATCAATTCAAAATCAAACCATATCATTACTTTCAATTCAGTCATCACTTAACTTTCTACCCATTACTTTAAATCATATAATCATCCCTTTAAATGCCTACATAAACCTAATACATGCTTTAAACCCTTTTATTAACTCCCCAACACTATCATGGCATTTAATTCCATGTAAATACACCATTTAAAGATCAAAACTTAAATGAAAACTTACCTAATTTAGAACCTCCTTTCCAAAGCTTCAATAACCACTTCTAACTTCCACACCAAAATACCAACCTCCCTTTCCTTCTCAAGCATATACCAAACTCATCTTCTAGCTTTGATGAGAGTAAGAAATAATAGCTTGAAGTTACAAGGAAGATGAGAGAAGGAGAAAAATTTCGATGGTTTAAAGAAGAGTTTGTTTTGTATGAGTTTCGGATGGCTTAACAAAGCCTTAAACAAATTTCATTTCCTTTCCTTTAAACATATCCGAGAGAGAGCATTGAGAGAAGCATTTAATGTTGCCTTTTAAATGGCAAATTATGATTGGTCCACAAATTTAAAGAAAAGTCAAAATATAGTTGTTTAATCCAGTCCAAAATTTTACTCCATTTCACTCCAATGGCCCTACTTTCAGTCCCAAAATAAAATACCCAATAGTACAGTACCAGTGGGTAGCGATTTTTGCTACCGAGAATCGATCGGTTCGCCAATTGACGATTTATCCGGTCCGGAAATTTCCTCGAATTATTTTTCTGAGAATTAATGAAATTCCCTAAAATTATAAAACAGGTAACAGTGCACTCCAAATAATTTTTCAATCACAAAAATCACCTTTTCTACTCCAAAACAAGTTTAGGCCGCCATCGCGATTTTGCGATCCGGGAATTTTCTCCAGAAAATTCCAGAAAAATTCCTGAAAATCCCTAAAAATGTAAAACCATTTATGGTGCAGTCAAAACAATTTTTCAAACTCAATTATCCCATGAATTCCAATAAAATTGCTTTAGGCCCAATTACCGGGAATGTCATGAATGCATTCACCGTAATTCCATATACACAATTGATACTGTGTATCTATCCTATTATGCATGAACAGTACTAAATATTCCCTATTAGTCTCATCCTATGCCAATTTTACTATTTTACCCTTCCAGGAGGGGGTGGGATGTTACATTCATGGCATCATAAACATTGAATTTCACCACTTCACCATCAAACTCTAAAGTCAATGAGCCACTATGCACATCTATCTTTGCCTTAGCCGTACTGAGGAAAGGCCTACCCAACAAGATATCAGAAGAATTAGATGAACTATCATTTCCCATATCAATAACAAAGAAATCAGCAGGAAAAATTAATCCATTAACTTGAACTAGCACATCCTCTAAAACACCTTCAGGATAGACAATCGATCGATCCACCAATTGAATTATAACTCCAGTACTAGTTAATGGACCAAGACCCAAAGAAGTATAAACAGATAAAGGCATCACATTAATAGAAGCTCCTAAGTCACACATAGCCTTACTGATACCAATGTTCCCAATTTTGCAAGGAATGGAAAACATACCTTGGTCGCGACACTTAGGAGGTAGTTTCCTCCAGAAGACACCAAACGCTCTCCCCACACTCACCCTTTCATTACCTGTTAACTTACGCTTGTTCGTGCATAATTCCTTAAGGAATTTGGCGTAACGCGGAACCTGTTTAATGGCCTCGAGGAGCTGGATGTTTACTTCAACTTTTTGGAATAACTCCATGATGCTCTTATCCTCCTTTTCTTTCTTGTTCTGAGCCAGTCTTTGAGGGAATGGGGGTGGAACCACTAGAGGTTTGGGTTTCTGAGGATTTCCACCGAATCAATCTCAGATGTGGTCACGCTTAAGTTCCTTTCACCTCCTGCTCGTTTCTCGCATGGGAACCCTGGACGTGGTCACGTTTAGGGTTCCTACCGACTGGGGATTGCAATTCCTTACCACTTTTTAAGAAAATCGTGCTCACATTATGCCTCGGGTCGAGTGTCTGAGACGGCAACTTGCCTTGAGTCTCCATTCTGCTAACAGAGGATGCTATCTGACTCATTTGAGTCTCTAGGATCTTCATGCTCTCTTCTAACTTTTGAAATCGGTTGCGGTGTCCTGTTGAAATTTTGCAGATTAGTAGCTAACATATGGACAATTTCTTCAAGAGGCTTACCCGAGCCCAAGGTCATTGCGGTGGTGGTGGTCTTTGATAGTAATTTCATTGGGGTTGGTTGTTAGCATAGCTGAAGTTTGGGTGGCTTCTCCAACCGGGGTCGTAGGTGTTTGAATAGGGATCAAATTGCCTCTGTTGGAACCCGATAGAATTCACATTCTCTAGTGTTTCATCGTGGAGCGTTGGGCATGCATCGGTTGGGTGAGCTAGGCTAGTGCAGATGCCACACGCCCTCGCAGGTGGAGGAGTACCTACATTCAATTTCTCGACCAAAGTTGTTAGCAAAGATTTGACTTCATTGATGGAAGTAACATTTACCTCGTTCACTCTTCGCGGTATATCTTGTCGAGCACCAAATTGCTGGGAGTTTGCTGCCATGGTCGATATCAACTCCCTGTGCTTGGTGGGGTTTCTTGACTATAGCTCCGCCATCATGCGGCGCCCATCATTCTACCGCATTGGAATCGACCTCGAGAAATCTTGGATGATCAATTGTTCAGATATGCCATCTGCGGGCAGCTTGCTAAAATTCTCTTGTACCTCTCCCAGTACTCGTAGAGGTTCTCTGAATCCTTCTGTTTAATGCCACAGATCTCACGCCTTATGTTGGCGGCTCGGGATGCTGGGAAATATTTCTAGAAACCGTCGGGACATCCTTCCCAAGTGTTGATTGTCCTCGAGGTAGGTAGTAGAGTTAGCCCTTGGTCGCATCCCGCGGCGAGAATGGAAAAGCTCTCGTTTGATTTGGTCCTCCGTGACATTCGGGGCTTCATAGAAGTGCGATTTAGGTGAAATTCCTTCAGATGCTTATTCGGATCCTCGTTCTCCAATCCACGGAAGGTGGGCAGCAAGTGGATGAGTTCGGATTTCAATTCGAACCCTTCTTGAAGTTCTAGAAAGTCTATGCACAGCGGATGCTGCGCTTCAGTGGGCCTACCCAAGTCCTGGAGAGTTCTGTTAAGAGCCATATCCTGCGCGTGGTCACGGTTAAGCTTCCCGTCAGGCTGCTGTTCAACTTCAATCTCCTCTTCGTACTCCGTTTCGGTATCCGACTCAACCGGGGTCTGTAATCCATTAGCTTTTCCTTGCTTCTTCCTTAGCTTGCTCAACTTCCTTAGCCTCTTAGCGGTCTTTTCGATCTCGGGGTCGTACAAGGTGGAATCTCCCGTACGAATGTTCCTAGGCATAAAACAAAACAAAATCAATTAGTTACCAATTCCCCGGCAACGGCGCCAAAATTTGATGGGTGTCGAATCCACCAAAAATAAATCCCAAACACCAAACGAAAATGAATTGCATGACAATGGTAAATGGGTCGATCCACGAGAATGGAACAATTGATTTTATTCAAATGCCAAAGAACTAATGAAATCAAATAAAAGGGTTTTGAAGTTTTCGACTAAAACTACTAATTGAAATAACAACTGAAAATTTATAAACTCAATTAATAAAATGATAACTATGATGCAACCAACAAAGAACACAAATAAAATTGATAAACTCAATAAACGACAACTTAGCTAGGAAATTCTTAGTTATGCTTAGACCGCGATCATCGACTCAAATATTTTCTTTGGTTTAATAATAGGTTAGCTATGGTTACCAACTACCTTTGGCTCCCTCGTTTCTTCTTAATTTTAGAATAGTCGCAGAAACTCCTTTGAACTATTCCCTAATTAATTAATAACCCCTTCGAGACTCTCTCCGAGATTCAATTAGTTAACAGCAATAAACTCTAAAGAAACACTAGCCCTAACTGACTACGCACAGACTCATGCTTCATCTAATTAAATCGCAAGTTCCTCCACACAAAATCAGACAAGTACTATGCCCTAGTGCCAATTGCCACAAACACCAATCACCCAGTTAGACTCCACCAAGTAAATCAGTTGGCGATATGTAAATTAACTAACTCTACAATCAGGCCTCAATCGCAGAATCAATTAATAAACAATGACAGTAAATCAGAAATAGTATGAATATTATAAACCAAATATTAGGAACAATAGTCTCACGAGTCAAAGCATAATAATTGGAATTCCCCGACTAAAACAGATTAGCTACTCATACGAAAATTAAATAAAACAAAGTTCTTAATTAACATAATCTAAAACAAAGAAAAGAATAAAAACAAAGAAAATCTCCCTAAAACACGCCTTGTCTCTGCGTGAATGACCACCACCTCTTTGGCTTTTCCGCCTGGTCCTTGACTGCCGTTGCTTCATAAAAATCTCCAAACCAAAAGAAGAGCCCCCCTTCGCTCCGTCCTAGGTTTTGTCTTCTTTATTTTTCAATTGCTGGCTCAAACTTTCAGCCTTTGTTTTTCAACGCGTGCCCATTTGAAGCCTCCTCTCTAATTTTCCCTTGTTGCTTCCACCTTGGCTGCCGTAACTCTATCTTTTTCCTCTTCCACGTGGACCCATTTCCAATTAACCAAAAGCTTTAAATTTCCTCTACTCCTCTCCTATCTTGCTCCACTGTTGCGTTACTTTCCAATTTCAGGTCCTTAAAATTGCTTGCCTTGGCTACTAAGTCGTCATTTATGTGAATCTCCTATCTTTGATTTAATTGCTGATTTCTTCTTAATTTCTCACATTATGCAAAGATTGTAATTTCCTACAAGGAAATATTAAATCAAATTAAGTCACAATAATTGCATCAACAAGAGGAATAAAAAGGAATAATTAAAACATAAATATTAGACAAATATGCACTTATCAGATATATAGAAATTATAGGTTATCCGCTATAGGTGATCAAGTGGGGCAATCAACTGACCTAGGACTAGTAAGAGTTAGTAGGGAGTCCTCAGTACCTCGACCAGAGGAAATACCTCCTAAAGTTCTTGAGTGAAGGGAGAGGAGGTATGATAGGCTTCTACGGAAGTATAGACCTAGTTGAGGTTGAGGGATGGATAGAGAGGACGGAGAGAGTTTTCGATCATACGAACTACAAACTAGATGAGAAATTCGACTATGTAGTGTCCTTACTATAAGGCCCAACTTACCAATAGTGGAAGACTATTCCAGGCAACACCGCCAGGCCTTGTAACCTAAAATAGAAAGAATTTTTTAGGGTCTTTAAGGAGAATTACATGCCCAAGATCTACTTGGACCTGAAGATGAAAGAGTTCTTAGATCTGAAGTAGACTTGGATGTCAGTGGGATATGAGATCTGGTTCAATAAGTTAATGGGGGTATGCTACTGCTTTGATTCCTACCATAGAAGATAAGTGTAGGAGATTCAAAGATGGGTTGAACATGGAGATCAGGATAAGACAAGCGATCTCCAACCCGAGCAGTGAGAGCTACTATGATCAGAATTGAGAAACTATTGAGAGAGGGATAAGCAGAGTCTGGGCAAAGGTCAAGAATGAAGAGGTCCAGTGAGATTCAGAGTGGTTTAGGTATAAGATTACGCCAGAATCGAGCTTTTAGACCACCGACTGGATCAAGATAGTCAGGATTTAGACAAATGGGTGGTTTTGTACAGTCTGGCAGTGGAAGAGGCACAACGCAGAGTCAGTTATCCCTTTGTAAGCATTGTAGGAAGAGGCACAATGGTGAGTGCTGGAGATTGTCTATAGCTTGCCTTAGATGCAACTCCTTTGACCACTAGATTAGAGATTATCTTATTGCTATAGAAACTCAGTCTAGTATGAGAGGGGGGCCAGTAAGTTAAGCTACTATCCAGTAAAGCCAAGGTAGTAGGTCTGGATAGAGAAGTCATAGGAGAGGCAGAGTGAGCTCTAAGAGTCCTTTTGTTAGGAGTGAGGTGTGGAGCAGCCGACTGCAGTCCTAAGCCAGAGTCTATGCCATGACCAGATAGGACGCTCAGGACTCTCCAAATGTCATTGTAGGTGTGCTACTTATTTATGATCATGAAGCATTTGCATTGCTAGATCTAAGATCTACACACTCCTTTATCGCACCACGTCTGGCATCTAGGCTTCATTATGATAGAGAGCTATTACAACATGGATTAGAGGTGAGTAAACCGATAGGTAGTACTATAGTTATAGGAGAAGTATACAAGAGATGCTTGATTCGGATTGAACAAGCAGAATTGGAGGCAGACTTGATTATACTACGATTGAGACAGATAGATACTATCCTAGGCATGGATTGGCTCACTGCTTATAGGGCTATCATGAACTACTATACTAAGGAGGTGGTATTAAAATCTCCTAGTCAATCAAGAGTAGTTTTTAGAGGAATTAGTCAAGTAGTATTAGCCAAGTTGATATCATTTATGAGTGCATTGAGGATGATGCAAGGTGGATATGAGGCTTATCTAGCCCACATCATTGATACTCGAGTTGAGCAAAATGTGCAAGACATTCCTGTGGTTAGGGAATTCCTGGATGTGTTTCCCATTAAGCTATTTGGTTTACCTCTAGATCGGGAAACAGAGTTTACAATTGACTTAGTTCCAAGTACTGCTCCTATATCCATTCATATATATAAGATGGCACCTAAAGAATTAAAGGAGTTGAAAGCTCAGTTACAAGAGTTGCTAGAAAAGGGTACATTAGACCCAGTGTTTCGTCTTGGTGAGCTTTAGTTTTGTTTGTAAAGAAGAAAGATTGGACTTTTAGTTTATACATCATCTTAGTTTTGATGAACAGTACTTCGTCTTAGTTTTGATGAACAGTACTTCGTCTTAGTTTCGGATAAACAGTACTTCATCTTAGTTTTATGAACAGTACTTCGTCTTATTTTGACGAACAATACTTCATCTTAGTTACAGATAAACAGTACTTCATCTTAGTTTTGGATGAATAGTACTTCGTCTTAGTTTCGGATGAATAGTGTTTCATCTTAGTTTCGAATGAACAATACTTCGTCTTAGTTTTCGGATGAACAGTACTTCATCTTAGTTTTGGATGAACAATACTTCGTCTTAGTTTCGGATGAATAGTACTTAGTCTTAGTTTTGATGAACAGTACTTCGTCTTAGACTGTACAGTAACTAGGATGATACAACATTACAACTTGTAATACTCGTATCTCTCAACTCTAATATCTAAAATTTACAAACTTTATATCATTGAAAAGCTGGAAAGATCATCTATGACTTCCAAAGAAAATTTCACCTAAATTAGCTCACAATAACCCAAAAAATATTTTTGAATTCAATACACGAATTTCCATAGCTGGCACATTCATATATCCTATACAACATCACAACTTGTAAAGGTCATAACTTCCCACTACGATATCTGAAACTTAGAAACTTCATATCTTTGGAAAGATGGGAAAATCATCTACAATTGTTATGAAGAACTTAAAAAAAATTATGCCTCTATAAGTGTCAAAATTCTAAATTATTGTGGCTGTTCTGAAAGTTCCATCCCAAACAGGATGATGCAACATTACAACTTGTAAAGCTCGTATCTCTCAACTCTGATATCCAAAAATTTCATACTTTATATCAATGGAAAGCTAGAATGATAAGTTACAACTTTCATGATACAATTTTATCAAAATCTTTATAGATAAACCCAAAAAATTCATAGAACTTTTAGATCAAAAATCTAGCTCTCCACTACTATTCATTCCCAAATTTTCAGACTTCAAATTTTCAAAAACTAACATTTCAAACTTTTATTTCTAGTTTTTCTACTCCATTTCAATCAACTCATTCACCATAAATTCGTACTACTCCCAAAAATACAAGTTTAGTCGAAAAAATCATCAAAACCTAAAATTCATAATCAACCTACTCATGCTTTGTCACTTTTCTGCATTTTCAACTTTCATGCCCAAACACTATTCTTCCTCTCAATTTCCATTTACACAATCTTTCTCACTCTAGACCATCATCTTATAATTGTTTTTCAACTAAAAATCCCTTCTATTGATTATCTCTAACACTCACATATTCAAGTACACTCATCATCAACTTACTACATTCACTATCTTAATCTTCTATATCATTTGAAATTCAAGAATTCTCCTTTTCTTCACTCATAACTAATCACTAACAATTTTTCATTTAATAGTTCCAACTTCTAAAAAAAGTATGAGGTCCAACATTTCTCCCCCTTAAAGAATTTCATCCTCAAAATTATCACCCGAGTGATCAAACAAATGAAGGAAAATGATGTCTTATGCCTTTCTCAATCTCATAAGTAACTTCTTCACTCACATAGTTTCTTCCAAATGTCCACAGTCAATAGAATCACTCGATCTTTCAATCACTTATTTAATCAATCACTTTCTTAACCAATTCCTCATTATATAAATCTCAGATTACTCAAAATTTTCACTTCTTGAGTCGATAACACAAATATTATATCATGTCAATATCTTTGAACATACTCATATGTATCACATTACAAATCTAAGACATCTTCGATGTTGATCCACCAACTCCTTTATGTTCTGAAATCACTTAAGTTCTAAAACTGATCAATTTCACTTATCAACAACTTTTCCAATCAATTTTGGCCTTCAATCCTTTTTAGGCCTTAGTCATCTCAACACAAGAGCAAACGACTCTTTCTATCATGTAAGTCCTCACACGATATTCTAATGAAATCACTATGATAATGGTCATTTTTATCTGTATAGATACTTCTCGATATTTGAATATGGTATTATCATTCTTCCGATTCAACTCAAAATTCCATATTCATTTTCAATTTCCTTGATAAGATTCATAGATTCTGAGTTCTCAATTTGGACTTTTTTGAACTTTCCATGTAAAACTGCTCTTAATTATGCTAGATTTGGTATCCTCAATATCTGAATTTGCACTATTTCATTATAAATTTGTCTATTCAATGTATCAGATTACACACTACCTTTCCCAATATAGCACTCATCTGTACATTTGATTCAAACTCAATAACTTCCTCAAACTTACAAAATCTGTACACTCCCAAAATGAGTCCGCACATCGAATGTCTCCAAGACTTCAAAGCAATTGCCATCATAGCACTTCTAAACCATGTATCAAAATCAACTCATAATACTTTAATTGTCTCATGTATACCAAAAACCACTTTATACTGTTACAACATAATGTATCTTAATCTCTGATGTGAAACTTCATTATATATGTATTGCATAATCTCTAAATCCAAATGGCGTAATTAACATTGAGGTTATAGTTCCTCAAAATTCTTCTTACATTCATCATTCATCCAGTTTACACATTTTCCTCAAATGTTTAAAAGTATTCTTCTTAACTGTTCGAATACATTCAAGATCTCATCCATGATCATTGTCACTAATTGATCTGATTTTACTTGGATCACTTAAATTTTATATTTCATGATACGGTCAGGGCATTGATAACTCTAACAGATATAACCCAATTTCCTTGTGCCGATAATTAATGTTTGGAATTCCTTAAGTGACTAATTCCTCAATAAAGGTAATATTATCTCATGTCATTTTTAGTTTCTCCTATGACTTCTTTTCCCTAACGATTTTCTCTTCTCATCCGATTCACTTTAATTCACTTCGACTTATTTAATGTCTATTCATTCGTACTAGTTCTTCCACACATTTCAATTTATTTTAATACTTCACTTTATGTGTTGGTGTCACATTCCTCAAATTCTATTTGTATCTTCCGAACATATTTACACCGATTATAATATGGACCTGTATTCTCCTCTCATCAGCAATAGTGTCACCTTTAATTTAAAATCCACTCTTATAGTTGGGTACTTTACATCAAACAAAATACATACTCTTTTTCAATAACATATTCACCCTCTCCTGCTTGAGTCTTTGTTATTGATAGGACTCCCATACTCACTTTTGAATCATTACATATTCCTTTCCAGTTTGTTTTTTTATTGATCGCTCTTAAATTGAATTGTTTGATCAACTTAACCCAATTTAGGGAAGTTCTTCTTTGAAAGAAGATTCCTCGCTACAATCATCAATACTGTTCATGAAATCCTTATCAATCAACTATTTTTCATAATTACCTATCATTCATTCTCAATACCTCGAGAAGATCAATTTCACTATTCATAATATCTCAATAAGAGCAATTTATTCCATAGCTTACATGATCAGGACATCCCTTAATATAAGGCTTAAATGAGAAACTAAACAAATTTATTTACTTTAATATCTTGGCATATATCACCAATTAGTAGCTTATGCTAAGGATACTTTAATCCCATTGAATTCTAGATAACTCTTCTCCTTTTGTGTCAGTCCTCGATCGTGGGGATTATGCTATAATCGTGTCCTTCTTATTTCCTCTCTTTTTTTTTGAATTCAAACAATCATTTCAAGTCCAAGTTTAATCTCTCAGGGTCAATTTTCACTCAGCTCGTACTCTTTGTTCTCACCATTTCTACCTATATTCTTAGTTTTGGAAGCCCTTCAACTTTCCTCTGCTCTCATTCTAACCTAAAATCCTATCTTATAAGCATTTCTAACTTTCCCCTAATATCTTCTTATACTGATTTACCAACTCTTATCACAACACTCACATGACCATTTCAGATTCAAATTCATCCTTTTTATGATCATAACAATTTTATGATTTCATTTCATTCTGCCTGTACTCTTCAGTCTCCTATGACGTATCCAAATATTGATCTCACATGTACTCAATCATATTATTCACCAATTTAACTACATCATCAGTGCTCTTAATAACTGGTCGACAAACTATTGAGGACTTACACATATATCACTATCATTTATTCCACTTTCCATACATACATTCTTAATCAATTTAAGGACATAAACATATAGCCATTTTGAAATTCACATCTCAAATTCACTAGTACAACCTTATGTTTGATCATAAATTTTGAGTTTAACCTTTCAACTCCACTTTGTTTGTACACCTTCAATCTTGTCGTTTTCACCCTACCTCTATCTCTTTTTCAGTCAATTCATGGAAATATTTACACATCTGTATCAATTCAAGTCCATATCACCCACAAGATTCTATTACTTAGTTCGATGACACAACTACAGATACTACATCTTTATCTAACATATCGGACTACGTCATATTTCTTGTTTCTAAAATCCACAAACTTTCCCTTCTCATTTTCTGACATGTCAATTTACTTCTCACTAGTCTACTTGACACCTATTTCTAACATGCCCATGTAAGATCCTAATACTGAGCTCTGATACCACAAATGTTAGGCAACGTCTCTGCAACCTAAATTTCTTGCGAATATCATACTACTAGAGCATAAGATCCTGTAGGGTTATTTCCAAAAACCCTTATTAAGCATCATCCCACAAGGGTGGCATGGCCATGACAAACAAACATCAAAACAAACTTATTACCTTAATCTTAGACCCTATCTCTGAATGTGAAATCCAACTCTTGTTGAAAGATCATAAGACTCTCATATCTTTACTTCATCATACTCGTTAATAGGTTACATACAAATGATCATCATCATTACATTTCAATACCCTCAAAACAAAAGGGTCTTACAATGCTATAATGGCTTTTCAATCCGCCTTACAACATAATCCGAAAACGAAAAATACCAAATAAGCAAATTCGGAGTGAGGCCTTGACTCTCTCTTTCACTCCATCTCTTACTCATACCCTAGAGGTGGGGACAGGACGGGGTGAGCTTAAAAACTGATGGGTAACAAGTTTATAACCAATAAACAAACAAAAACCGTTCAAAAAGTTCATTCTCATAGCAAGTTCTTATAGAATCATAAAATACATGTTTCTCAAAATTCTTATCATGTAATCAAAATCACAACAACACAATTCATGCATTTTTTCCATTCATAAACACATAAGCACATCAAATGGCTCGAGGGTTTTGTGGAACAAAACAGAGAAACCAAAGTTTACTCTGTGAATGAAACGAGTCCACTTTTTAGATCTTGTGGGCTAAAAGTGGGCAGCCGGGAGAAGGATTTATGTCGACATGCACGTGACTACGAAACGATTCCTCTCTCGCTCAAATAAAGCACATACGCAATGCTCAAAATCATTTTATCAAAATGAAATGCTTTCATACTTTTCATGTTCTTTTTCTTCTTTCCATTCAAACCAAAATGCCATGACACAATTCCATGGCATAACATGTTCATATATCACAATGGATTTTTTTTGCATATTCACAACAATTCTAATCCAATCCATGAATCATATACACACATATAAGCAAATTATACAAATATAAGCAAATTCTTTAAATCATTTTAAAATAATATATGCACATTTATGAAGTACTTGAAATCATTTTACTCTCTTGATTTGGGAAAAACTTTAATGGCTCATTATTTAATTTTAAACATGAAACCCACCTGATTTCTTTGCTTAAAACTTGCTCAAAGATGCCTCTCCTTTTGCTCCTTTTGCCTTCCTTTAGTCCCTTCATCAATAACAAAAATCCCACTCAAAAGGATTTTCAATTAAAATTTTTCAAAACACAATCAATAAAATTGATTCTAGAATACTTAAACCCAAGCCTTTCCTAAACTCCATGAACTAAAATCCTTCCAAAAATCTAAAAGATTTAAAATAATCTTACCTTCATTCTTCACCAAATGAAGGGATCTTTAGCTTAAAGGGAAGCTCTTCTCTTACTCTACTTGTTTCCTTTCTTGATAAATTCCAAAATCTCTCTTGTAGGTTAAGGAAATTGAAACCCTAGCTTCTTTCCTCTTCTTTCCCTCTTTCTCTTATTCTCTTTGTGCTTCTCTCTTTTTTTCATGACATTCTCTCTCTTTTCTCTAGAATTTTCTTCTCTTTTACATCTCCTCCCATTTATATTTTTCTTCTTTATTTATAGGCAAGACCACACTTCTTCTTCCAATTATGCCCTTAATGAGTCCAAAAAGTCCATTTTATCCTTACTTATAGGCTTGTGTCCTTTTAAACTTAAGTGTCTTGTCAAAGACACCCTTGAACATTCTAACATAACATTTTCTTCTAGAAAATTCTTTATTATCTTATTTTTCCAATGACACCAAAAGCATTCAATTTGGTTTAGTAGTGTGAAAGTTATACTCCAATATCTCCGGACTGCTTTTATTCTAAGACAGTACCCTATACTCAACTTCGATCCACAAATTGAAACTCTTAGAGTCTGATTCAAAATTTAATTTCTTCATATAATTTGTATCCCTATGTTTCTAGTTTACTCTAAATAAAAAATCCTCTCATTTGAAACTCTACATATCAAGATATCATTAAAATACTGAAGTATGTTCAGTAAAACATCCAACTCATATTCTTCCAACCGAACCCCTCATTTTCATTCAATCAATGTTTTTCAATTAAACACCAAAAGTTACCAATGTTCTTTTATAGGTAGAAAAATTCAATAGGAGTCTATTACTTTAAGAATCACCTCATTCGGAGGTCGGACGACGAAGTTATGGCCAAACGAATCCAACATGTTATTGTCCTTAATCAATTTATACCTCTGTTGGTGCAATTGCCATAACTTTTTCTACAGATGTTGGATTGAATTTTTTCTTATACCATTTGAAAGAAAACTTCCAGATCTGCAACTTTCATGCAGACCACAAAATGAAGTTTTGCCTCTAAAAGGATCATAAATAGGACAGAAAATGACGATACAAACTAAAATGATGAACAAAAACTTTGTCTTAGTTTTGGATGAACAATACTTCGTCTTAATTTTAGATTAACAGTACTTCGTCTTAGTTTTGAATGAACAATACTTCGTCTTAGTTTTGATGAATAGCACTTCGTCTTAGTTTGTGATGAACAGTACTTCGTCTTAGTTTCGGATTAACAATACTTCGATTTAGTTTTGATGAACAGTACTTCGTCTTAGTTTCAGATGAACAATACTTCGTCTTAGTTTCAGATGAACGGTACTTCATCTTAGTTTCGGATGAATGGTACTTCATCTTAGTTTTGATGAATAGTACTTCGTCTTAGTTTTGGATGAACAGTACTTCGTCTTAGTTTTGATGAACAATACTTCGTCTTAGTTTTGATGAACAGTACTTCGTCTTAGTTTTGATGAACAGTATTTCGTCTTAGTTTCAGATGAATAGTACTTCGTCTTAGTTTCATATGAACAGTACTTTGTCTTAGTTTCGGATTAACAGTACTTCCTCTTAGTTTCGATGAACAGTACTTCGTCTTAGTTTTGGATGAATAGTACTTCGTCTTAGTTTCGGATGAACAATACTTCGTCTTAGTTTTGGATGAACAGTACTTTGTCTTAGTTTCAGATGAACAGTACTTCGTCTTAGTTTTAATGAATAGTAATTCTTCTTAGAATGTACAGTAAATAAGACGATGAACAGTAACTAACACGATACAACATTACAACTTGTAATAATCGTATCTCTCAACTTCGATATCCAAAATTTACAAACTTTATATCGTTGGAAAGCTGAAAAGATCATCTACGACTTTAAAGAAGACAATTAGCTCACCAAAATCCAAAAAATATACTTAAGGTTAGTACGTGAATTTCCATAGCTGGCACATTCACATATCCTATGCAACATCACAACTTCCATCCACAACTTTCAAAATAGTACCCTATACTCAACTTCCATCCATAAATTGAAAATTTTAGAGTCTGATTCAAAATTTAATTTCTTCATATAATTTGTATCCCTATGTTTCTAGTTTATTCCAAATAAAAAATCCTCTCATTTGGAACTTTACATATAAAGATATCATTAAAATACTGAAGTATGTTTAGTAAAACATCCAACTCATATTCTTCCAACCGAACCCCTCATTTTCGTTCAATCAATATTTTCCAATTCAACACCAAAAGCTACCAATGTTCTTGGATAGGTAGAAAATTTCAATAGGAGTCTATTACTTAAAGAATCACCTCATTCGGAGGACGGATGACGAATTTATGACCAAACAAATCCAACATGTTATTGTCCTTAATCAATTTGTACCTCTCTTGGTGCAATTACCATAATTTTTTCTACAGATGTTGGATTGAATTCGTTCTTAGACCATTTGAAAAAAAACTTCTAGATCCACAACTTTTATGAAGACTGCAAAATGAAATTCTACCCCTAAAAGGATCATGAATAGGACAAAAAATGATGATACAAACTAAAACGATGAATAGTAACTTCGTTTTAGTTTTGGATGAACAGTACTTCGTCTTAATTTTGGATGAATAGTACTTCGTCTTAATTTTGGATAAACAATATTTCGTCTTGGTTTCAGATGAACAGTACTTTATCTTAGTTTTGATGAACAGTACTTCGTCTTAGTTTCGGATGAACAGTACTTCGTCTTAGTTTCGGATGAACAATACTTCGTCTTAGTTTTGATGAACAGTATTTCGTCTTAGTTTTGATAAACAGTACTTCGTCTTAGTTTCGAATAAACAGTACTTCGTCTTAGTTTGAATGAACAATACTTTGCCTTAGTTTTGATGAACAGTACTTTGCCTTAGTTTTGATGAACAATACTTCGTCTTAGTTTCGAATGAACAGTACCTCATCTTAGTTTTGATGAATAGTACTTCGTCTTAGTTTCGGATGAACAATACTTCGTTTAAGTTTTGATGAACAGTACTTCGTCTTAGTTTCGGATGAATAGTACTTCGTCTTAGTTTTGATGAACAGTACTTCGTCTTAGTTTTAGATGAATAATAATTCGTTTTAGTTTCGGATGAACAGTACTTTGTCTTAGTTTTGAAATAATACTTCGTCTTAGTTTTGGATGAACAGTACTTCTTCTTAGTTTTAGATGAACAATACTTCATCTTAGTTTTGGATGAACAGTACTTCATTTTTGTTTCAGATAAATAGTACTTCATCTTAGTTTTGGATAAACAGTACTTCCTCTTAGTTTCGGATAAACAGTACTTCGTCTTAGTTTTGATGAACAATACTTCGTCTTAGAATGTACAGTAACTAAGACGATAAACAGTAACTAAGACTCTACAATATTACAACTTGCAATAATCGTATCTCTTAACTCCGATATCCAAAATTTACAAACTTTATACCGCTGGAAATCTGGAAAGATCATATAAGACTTCCAGGAAGAAAATTTTGCCCAAATCAACTCACAACAACCCAGAAAATATCCTTGAAGTCAGTATACAAATTTCCATAGTTGGCACATTCACATATCCTATGCAACATCACAACTTGTAAAGGTTATAACTTCCCACTACGATATCCAAAACTTAGAAACTTCATATCGTTGGAAGGCTGGGAAGATCATCTAGAATGTTTATGAAGAACTTAAAAATAATTTCTGCCTCTATAAGGGTCAAAATTCCAAATCAATGTGGTTGTCCTGAAAGTTCCATCCTAAACAGAACGATGCAACATTAGAACTTGTAAAGCTCGTATCTCTCAACTCCGAAATCAAAAAATTTCATACTTTATATCAATGGGAAGCTAGAAAGATAATTTACAACTTTCATGAAGACTATTTTATCAAAATCTTTCTAGATTAACCCAAAAAATTCATAGAACTTTTAGATCAAAAATCTAACTCTCCACTACTATTCATTCCCAAATTTTTAGACTTCAAATTTTCAAAAACTAACATTTCAAACTTTTATTTCTATTTTTTATACTCCATTTCAATCAACTCATTCACCATAAATTCGTACTACTCCCAAAAATATAGGTTACTAGAAAAAATCATCAAAACCTAAAATTCATAATCAATTTATTCATGCTTTGTCACTTTTCTACATTTTCAACTTTCTTGCTCAAACACTATTCTTCCTCTCAACTTCCACTTACACAATCTTTCTCACTCTAGACCATCATCTTACAATTGTTTTTCAACTCAAAAACCATTCTATTGGTTATCTCTAACACTCACATATTCAAGTACACTCATCATCAACTTACTACATTTACTGTCTTAATCTTGTATCTCATTTCAAATTCAAGAATTCTCCTTTTCTTCACTCATAACTAATCACTAACAATTTGTCATTTAATAGTTTCAACTTCCAAAAAAAGTTCAAGGTCTGACAATCACTACAAGAAAAATAGTGTTTAGCGACGGAATTTACCGACGGAATTTGTAAATATTTCGTCGGTAAGCTTATTAAGCGACGGAATTTATTCACGGAAAAAGACGTCGAAAATATGGTCGTCGATAAATTTATCGACGGAAATTTTTTGTCGGTAAATTTACCGACGGAATTACCGACGGTTGATAAATTTTTCTGTTAGAAAATTAGCAACGGAAGGTAAATGTACCGACGGAATTACCGACGGTAAAATTTTCCGTTGGTAAATTTACCGACGGTTTTTTGTTCAGTCGATAATTTTTTCTGTCAGAAAATTAGCAACGAAATTTGTAATTCCGTCGGTAATTACCGACGGAAAAAATTCCGTCGGTAAAATCCAATATATTTACCAACGGAATTTTTTTCCGTCGGTAAATTTGCTGAAAATTATTTTTTAAAATTTATCTGCAAACTGTTTAGTTTATGTAGAAGCCACCATGGAGAGAACTTCATTATTTCAAGTAAAAGAATTAAAATATTAAAATTCATACTAAAACAGAACTAAAAATAAAAAGCTGAAATCATTTTTTCAAATAACAAACATTTCATCAAACACCCTACATGCATCAGAAATTTATGAACACATCACAACTAAAATCACGTTTTGTCCCTTCTATCACTAACATTTATACCTTAAAGTTATTTTTGAATAATAAAATACATAAATAAATGAAAGTAATAAATACCCAAATTAACTTTCATCTAATATATGAAAAAACACATGACAGTAGTTGCAAAAATACCTCTACGAGGACACGATGACAATAGCCAGAGAAGACAACATCTTTGAGCAGAAAAGGAGTCTACAACAGAGAAATGAGCTAAAAAAAACGAAGAGAAGATGTAGGAAGAAGGAAGAAGAAAGAAAAAAGAAGATAGAAGTGGGAGGGAGATGTCGGGTGAGCTTATATTTAAAAAGAATTTACCGACGGAATTACCGACGGAAAGTTCCGTTGCTAAATTCAAAAATTTTATACCGCCAATAATTTCCGCCTTTTTACCGACGGAAAGAAAATTCAAAATTTTTTATTCCGTCAAAAATTCCCTCCAAATTTAGCGACGGAACGTATACCGTAGGTAAATTCCGTTCCTAATTTTGCCGCCACGAATTCCCTCCAAATTTAGCGACGAGTATTAGTATCGTCGCTAAATTACTCAATTTTAGCGACGGAAATATACGTTCCGTCACTAATTTCCAACAGTATATTTTCCGTCGTTAATAAATTATCGACGGCTATATTGTTTCATCGCTAATGTCCGTCGCTAATTTTGCCGCGATAAATTCCCTCCAAATTTAGCGACGGATATTAGTTCCGTCGCTAAATCACTCAATTTTAGCGACGGAATCTTTCCGTCGCTAATTACCTATGAAAATATTTCCGTTGCTAAATTTTCGTCGCTAATTTACATTTTTCTTGTAGTGAATTAGTTAGATGGGAAACCAGCTTAAGTCTTAGAAATTGGACAAGTGTCCAAGTCTAAAGTCACTTTTTTCTTAACTTTGAAGGACCAATTTATAGTATTGGTTTTTGACTTATCCTTAGTTTTTAAGCTTCTTCTTCCTTGGATCTTGACTCACCTAACCTTCACTAAAGAAAAACCTTGTTTTCGTCTATCCTTTTCACTACTCCCAACTTTGTTATCCATTTCTTTTGTCTCAAGTAAAACCTAACCCAAATTACCTTCAAGATGATGTACATAGATGCATGAGAGTTAGGGCTTCTTAGAGATTTTTAAGATTTTGGAGTTTTATCGAGTAAGTATCTTGTTAATCTTTTGGAGTTGTTGGATTATGAAACAAAAATGGTGATTTGTTGATATGTCATAATTCCAAGAAAAATAGACATTTTTCGTGTTCACCGTGAATATAGTATGAAAATGTGGATTTGTTGATTTTTTGGTTTTGATGATCAATATGTTATAAGGTAGTGTGGAAATGATTTTTGGAGTTGAAAGATCAATGAAAATGTGTATGAAATTGATGCAAATTTCTTTTGAAGAAAATAGAAGTTAATGCTCTATTTCTATACATGAATAGTTTTGAGTGTTTTTAAAAATGATTAAAAAAATAAATTTAGAGTTAAGAGATAGGTCTATGGTAATGTTTGGAGAGAGAGAAAGATTGATTAACGTGAAAGTTTGAGAAAGAAATGAAGAGAATGCACAAGATGAATATGCAAAAAAATGAAAGTGAAATAATGCAGTAAAGTGGTGATATGCGCAATGTTATGTATACCGTACCGGATTGAGCTTTGAAACAGAACTGTACTGGTACCGGATACCGTTTCGGGAAATTTTTTAAATTTATAAAATAGTCCCTAAAATTTTTTAAAAATGTAAAATAGTCCATATTGGTATATTATACAGTTGTAATGTATAATATCAACCATGCTTTCAAAAATCTTAATAATAAATAATAATGACAATTAATATGAAATAACAATAATTTTTAAATATTTTACATATAAATAATAACCAAAATTAATATAAATAAAGAAAATTATCATCATACAATTATAAAATTAAAAATAATACAAAATATTTAAAATATTACAATAATACAAAAATGTTTTTAAATTTATAAAATTGTCCCTAAAATTTAAAAAAATTACAAAATAGTCTATTGTTATATTGTAAAATTGTAGATTATTTAACTTAGTTTTTTGTTTATAGCTTATTCATGTTAGTTTATATATATCTTTACTATATTTTAATTATTTCTATATATAATAATTATCAATATATAATGTATATCAATATATAATAATTATCTAAATATAATAATTAATTGTAAAACAATGAAAATAATTCAAAATTTTAAATTATTAATTATTTTCTATTTTATCAAAAATTTGAATTATTTTTTAGAATTGTTGTTTTTCACATTCCATTTCATTTTACATTTAATTAGACATAATCACAATTTCATTTAATATATAAAATTAATTTAATAATTATTAATAAATATAATTAATTTTAAAATATAATTTTAAAATATATAAATTTTGATTTAATAATTGAAAATATATAAAATAAATATTATTTTATAAATAATAATTTTAAAATTATTTATTTCATAAAATAAATAATTTTAAAATTATTATTTATAAAATAATTTATTAGTATTTATTAATAAATATTACATAAAATATTAAAATAAATTTAAATAAAAATAATTTATTTAATAATAAAATAAAATAATTTATTTTAAAGTTTTATTTAATTTATAATTATTATTAGTAATGAAATATTTATTATTATTTTAAAACTTTGAAAAAGGGGGGAATGAGAGATAGGAGAGAGGAGGAAAATTATCTGGTACCATTTATACTGTATATCAGTCTTGGTTTTTGGACGGAATGGTACGTACGGCCGGTATACGAAATTCAAATCATTGGATATGCGTGAATGGATTTTTCTATTTTTAATGTTTAAGTTTTAGTATGAGATTTTGACTTTGTTTGTGAATGATTTGAATTTAATGGAAGTCAAAAATGAGGTAGATATAAATTAGAAATGTCAGATAGAGAAAAAAAAGAAGATGATGAACAAAATGCATAAAAAAATAAAGGAAAGTGTAGGAAATGAAGAGATGCGTGAAAGATTCTCTGGTTTTTGATATTTGGTGTTGATTCTTGGTTTTGATCTGTTTATGAATGTTTTAAGTTAAATGAGAGTAAAAAATGAAGAGAAAATGAGAGTATAATCAAGTTAGAGAAGTTGGTTTAAAATAAAAGAAAGAAAAAGAAAAATTGTAGAGATTTGGAAGAAGAAGAAGAAGCACAATTGTGGCCTTTGGGAAAAAATTGGGGAAGCACGATCATGACTTTCCGCTATCATCTGGAGTCTCACAATCGTGCTCCTACACGATCGTGACTTCTATGGCTGGAGACAGTTTGAACTTCCTTTGATCTTTTGGCCATATCTTCTTCTCCCGACCTCCAAATGACATAGAATTTGAACCAACAGATTCGAAACATGTTGTTCTACATCTCCACCAAAAATTATAACCATCTGAGGTTATTTGGACAGATTGAGTGATAAATTTGGCACAAACATGATGAACAGTTCTGGAAAATTGATGAATGGAGTATTTTCATTAAACATGCTTCGGTATTTTGACAATATCTTATTCTGTAGTTATCCAAATGTAATGATTTTTGATTTGGAGTAAACTAGAGATATAAGGTTACAATTTTTTTTAAGGAAATAAAGTTTTAATTCAGTCTTTAATAATTTCAATGTCTAGATAAAAGTTGAGTATAGGGCATTGTTTTAGTATCAGAACAGTCCAAAACTATTTGGAGTATAACTTTCAAAGTACTAAACCAAATTGAATGATCTTAGTGTCATTAGAAACCTAAAATATAGGAGAAAAATTGTGTAGAAGAAAGTATTGCCAAATTACTTAATTTTCATTGTCAGATTGATCATGTATAATAGACTAGAAGGTATGTGTTCAGGAAAAATCTGAATTTCACCAAATGAGTTATGAATTGTGATTCTAATGGTTTTATTAAGGTATAAACCATAAGTATAAATGATACTTATGTGAGTTTGGAAATATGAATGCTTACGTGATGTGAATAATAGAGTGATACTCGAGATTGTCATGAACATATTGTGCATATTTCATAAGCATAAATGTGCATCAATGAATATTTATGAAATTATGCAAAATTATGATATGTACATGTATTGCATATTGTAGATGAGCAAATGGAACATCAACATATAGACATTGTCAGAATATCCAGGCATTAGCTTTGGGAGCAACCTATGAGTAACCTAGACGGTTTCACTCAAATAATTGTTTACTTCAAAATATGTTTTGAATGATGATATGAATGTGATTTGATTATGTTGATGCTGGACAATGAAGGTTTGAGACTTGATGCATGAATGTGATATTGAAGTACTATTTGTATGTAAATGTGACAAAATAAGTGCTTCTTGACATAATTGTTTGAATATGAGAGATGCAATCCATACATGAATGCATGATCATATAATGAGAGTTGTGACATGAGTAACAACCGAAAATGAGCTTAAAGCTCCAAAAATGATTAAGAATTAAAGGCTCACTACGTAAAATGAGCCCTGTATCCCTACCGGATGAAAACAATATAAATGAGTCCAGTATTCACAATAGATACGAGACAGTTTAAGCACTTGGTCACAACAACGTAATAATTGAAAAAAGTCACATGAGCATTTCATATACATTGTTATACGTATGTTGACTGAATGAAATGTATGTTGTTTTACCATTAATTGAGAAGTTGATATGTGGTAATTGATGCAAAAATGCAAAGTTGTGAAGTATATGTTATATGTGTGATGTGTTGAATGAATTAAATGAACCATCGATGATAGTTACCTCATTGAGTTTGTAAAACTCACCAAAATTGCAATATTGATTTTTCAAGACCGAGAGAGAGGACTTTAGCTATTGAGATACGCTATAAGAAGTATAGTCTTGTACTTTTGAGAAGAAGAAGAAATGGCTCAAAAGTTGGTCAATTGGGAATGGAAGGATTACATAGACTTTTTGTGTAATTTCCTCATTCATGTAGCATATTTTGTATTAGGATCTGATGTAGTACATGTACGGGTGTTTAAAAGCTACAATGTAAATACATTAGGATTTATGAAATTAAAAGAGAAAATTTTGGTTTTAAAATATTGTAACTTTCTTGACGATGTCTTATAAGAGAATAAAGATAGATGATACCATGTTAAGGGATTGCTTCCCATGGTAACGGGGTGCTACAACTTTCTCCTTTTTCTTCATCCTTTTCTTATTATCATTATTTTTATTATTTTCCTTCTTTTTCTTTTTCTTTTTCTTTTTCTTTTCTCTTCTTCTTTCTCTCTCTCTCTCTTTGTCTCTCTCTATCTCTCTCTCACTTCCCGTCTTTCCATGTGGGTCATTTGAAAACAACCTCTCTACTAGTCAGGGGTAAGATTGTGTACTATTAAACCTCTCTAAATCCTACGAAGTAGTGATATTCATATTTGGTGCTGGTGATGTTGTTATTGTTATTTTATTTATCTTGTACCTATTTAGATATATATGATAAAGTTCATGAGATAATTATACATTACAAATGAAATTATAATGAGATTATAATTATAAAATTTATATTGCATTTATGTATTATACCTAAATTGTTTTTGTAATTGTTCCATGATCATTGGACATTAATAGAATGTAAAAGACTAACAAATGTTATGTTTTTCTTTATGAAGGAATTAGTAAATCTTATAAGTTAAAGTATGAAGATAATTAAACAAATGTATAGGTTCTTGTTAGAGAGAACAAGTTCACCGAATAAACTTGATATGAGAAATATATTTGGAACATTATTTATATATCTATAGAATTCTCATTATGATAATTGTATAAGTAATCTTTTAACTTAAGATCTCCAAAGTCGTCTTATATAGGGATTGTTATGTTTTGATACTACTAATGACCTATTTAATCATGAGTTGTTCAGTCGATAGTCATTGGAAGTAACATAAACTATACAAAGGCAGTAGTGTTATCAAAATAGAATTCATCACCCTAAAATAATTAGGAAGAATATTCCATTGTTTTCAGTTAGTATTTATAACAAAAATCTTCGGCTAAGATGGAACGACGCTTTGTAAATAATTTACAAATATTATTAATTGGATCAATATCTAATGATAGAGAACTAATATGATTGGATTAAAAAAGAGTAGATGTTAATTTCATGTTTTTCTAATTGAAACATTATATGATGAAAGAATATAATTATATAGAATATCCTACACGGAAAGGTTATTTGACATTTCTAAATATTTGAGTGATCATAATATATTATTGAACGTCAATCTTGATCCATGATTATAAATCGTTTAATTAGAAAAAGAGTTTTAATTTATCTTATTCTAATTATTTATAATCATTGTCAATATATTTGAAAATATAATATTTTACATTAAAAAATGTTGAAGAAAGCAAAGACATTTTAATTAAGTTGGACTTAATTATAAAGTTTGAGAAATTTTATGATTAAATATGATATATTTAATAAATCGGGATCAATATGAGATATTAGATCTTATTTGAGCATAATTGGTATTTAATTAGAATTATTTATAATTCTAATTAAAGTTTAATTGAAATTAGAATTTAATTTCAATTAAATTACCAAAATGTTCTAAACTTATTATAAATAGACTTAAGCTTTAATGGAGTTAGTACATCTTGCTTAACTCTCTCTATAAGAGTTATAAAGTTCTCTTAACCTATTTTATGGATATTCTTAAAGGTCGGATGCCTATGCAGCTACAGTGGTTCAGATGGTTCAGTTTTAAAAATGATTTAAGAAAATGACAAGAATATAATCAAACTTCAAAATGAGAAATGAATTTCATGCTTTGTTATAATTTATGCGTTAATTATTTTATAGAATTAAAGTGATCCTGATTTTCGAGAAATCAAAACCTAAACCTAGAAATAGGGAGACCCAAAATCTAGAAAACAAGAACAGCGTTTGTTGGGCGTTTGGGTTTTATGTTCATGTTGTTGGTTTGCATTTGCATTTTGAGGCAGTTGGGATTTTTTTCTTGTTGTGGCTGAACTGTGTGCATATGGTGCTTGTTTGTATTACTACTAGAAAACTTGTGGTCATATTTCTAGTTGTGTTTTGGTGACCTTTGGTGTGAGCTTATAAAACTCCCTAGTTGTTCCGAGTCTTTTTGCATTTTGTGGCTGTTGAGTTCCCCCGGCGAGATCGCCACTGATCGAGGTGACAGTCACCCACACGATGAAGCACTCAGCAACAACGCCTGTGGAAAGGCAGCAGAATGTGGGAAGCAAGATGAAAGGCCAACGACGACTGAGGCACGGTAGGAGCAAAGATCAGGAGGAGCGATAACAAAACACAAAAATAGATACACCTAATATGAAAATGATGGAGCGATAACAAAACACAAAAATAGATACACCTAATATGAAAATGATGGAGCGCATGTACTATATGGAACCAGAGGGTTAGCAGCTGAAGTTAAACTGAGCCCGTGCACCTCACAGAAGAGCTCTTACCCGTGCACCCACCCTTTTAATTTGATTTTTTTATATTTTTAAGCGTTCTTTTAGTTAACTTGATTTAATTAAAATTAAGTAGGTTTACATTCCTAATAAATTTAGAAAAATGTTTTTAATTATTTTCAAAGGGTCGATTTTATTAGGAATGTTTTGGAATTTAGTTTAATTTTTCTATAAGTTTAATTATTAACTTAAAATATTTATAAAATTTAATTCATTATCATACTCAATCTGAAGTCCCGTAATAAAGCGATATCTGGGGAGATCAGATAGTACACAGCCTTACCTCTACATAATAGATAGATTGTTTCTAGTAGAAATTTAATTCTAAAATTAAAATAATTATTTTCTTAATTTGATTAAGATTAATAATTCGATTGATTCATAATTTAATTTTAGAAATATGGTTTCTAAAATTACAATTAATTAGTTTCAATTAGATTGAAATTAATTAATTTGAAAATAGTTTTAAAATTAAAATCAATTAGTTTCAATTAGATTGAAATTAATTAGTTAAACTCCTTAAAATTAAGAAAATTAGTTCTTAATTAAATTTATTTTTTAATATGATTGAGATAAATTAAATTTATGGCTTTATTTGCTAAGAGAATAATTATTTAATTTATTTCAAAAAATTTCTTTATTCATAAATAATAAGTTTCTTGATTTTCTAGAAAAATATTTTTCTTAGTTAAATTTTGAAAAGTTTTTCATTTATTAATTAAGAAAAATATTCTCTTTTAATATTTTGAAAATATTTTCTAATTCATTAAGGAAAGATTTTCTCATTAATTAAGAAATCAATCTCTAAATCAATAATATAAATGACTTCCTTAATTAAATTTAAAAGTGTTTTGATTAATTTTGAAAGTTGTTTTCTTTTAATATTAGAAAATAATTTTGTAAATAAGGAAAATAATTTCTAATGAGATTAGAAATAGTTTTCTAATCGGACAAGAAAGTGTTACTTATAATATTAAAATTATTTTCAATTAAATTTTATTAAAGGAGTCAAGATAATTGAAAATAGTTTCTAATTGGATTCAAAATAGTTTTCAAATCAAATTAAATTTCTATTTGGAATGGGAATTTAATTTATTTATGAATCAATGGATTTAGTCTAGTTTAATTTTTCAATGAGTTGGAAATATTATTTTAGATTATTAAGATCAATAACTAGAATAAAATGAAACTTGATATTCTATGCATACAATTTGATTATAAGTGCATAAGTTACATACTTTGTTTATATGTTTAATATATATATTGGATGCATGTTAGATTGTATATTTTATATGTGTGATATTTTACATAATTTTTATATTTGATGAGATGAAAGAAATTAAATCCCTCATTCAAATATTAAGTACACATTGAGAACTTGATTGTTGCCTTCCATTGTTATAAGAGTAAACCAAAGTTTCGTTTATTCTCAGGTTTGGTGAGCAAATTTTAGGTCACTTTAACCTGAATATGTTTAGTCATATGAAAATAGGTTCTACTTAACTAAATTGTGTGAATTGGATCAGTAAACTTATGATCACATGAATTTAAAGAAAAGGTTAGGAATAACATATAAGATATGTTTTGGTAAGAGTTATGACCTAAGAGATCTAGGAGTCACACAAAATATGATTAATAAAGTTATTATTCTATCTAATTGAAGTTTAATTGGTTTGTTGAGCAAACTCAAGATAAACTATATTTGAATATGATCCTCTCCCACTAGAAATATTACAATAATCTTTTCGAATAGTAATGAGGGCTATTATTTCAAATAAAATAGTGGGAGTAACTAAATATATGACTGAAGTCCTAATCTCATTTAGTAGTTATGACATATAATTAATTACTTGTTTTTCTTATGTTTATATTTTATTTTGAGTGGAATTTACCTTATTTAGTATAGTCGATACTAAGAGTTAGTGAACAAAATTTGTTGGATATAGGATTACGTTTGAGAAGAGTTCTCAAAGTTAGAAAAGAAAAATTGTATGCCCATTATGTAAGTTTTCTATAATGCTTGTCGAGGATTCAGTGAAAAGGTTTCATAGATCTGTCAAATTCATATAAATGACAAAATATATTGACATTTTGAGTTGACTAACGTCTCATAAACTTTGAAGACTCAATACCATAATAGCAAGATGCAAAAGGTTACATGGAGTAGGGCTGAAAGGTATAATACCTTATTGGAATTGTTCCACTTAATTTAGTCAATTAAAAGCACAATTTTAGGCATCAATTAATTGCTTTGCTATAGTATGATAATAGCTTTCATAAGAAGAAAATGATTGCATGACTTTTCTTGCCTATACTGATATCGTTGAGATCATACATTTTTCTAGTTTATGCTTATAAGTACTTGATACAAAATTTAGATTCAACATTATTATAGTGTTCAAAGCATGATAAGAAATAAATTGTTAAGTCAAAGTAGTTGATTCAAGTTTAAGCAAATAGTTTGTATATGCTGGATTGGAGGAGACTTATGCTTACTATAAGTGGCAAGAATATAGAGTTGGATAATCGAGACTATCCTTTTATGTTATGTTCATTAAATCAACATAACAAGAATCATAAAGTTACATACAAGTATATGTGTATCCTTTTAATTATGAATTGTATAAAACTTGTCAAGTTGAAGGATAACCAAATTAACCATTGGTGAAAGGATGATGATGATATTAAATTGTTAAATTTATACAAGTGATGTATTGAATGGAATAACAATTTATAAAAAGATAATAATTATTTTTCTTTATATTACTAATGACTTTATATGATATAGTCATATGTATTAAATGAATGTTGATTTAAAATTTTGAAAAGTTCAAAATTTTTAAATCTAAATAAATTAAGCATTAAGAATTGAAGCACTTTGACGAGATTGTTATGGTGAGTTTTAATTTTTAGTTGTCTATAAGGAATGAGATTCTATAGTGAATACCTTCAGACTAAATTTATAAGAGTATGGATTTACATAAGGAGGCAAATATAATATGAGATATTATATGATGTAATATCATTTCTTGTATAGCCATGTCTAGTATAATGACTCAACTTCAATTGTTCCAATTGAATCAATTAGCAAGATTTCATATTAGATATGAACCATTAGTATTTGAAAGAGTCAAAGTTAATGATTTAAGAATGTGGTGCTTAGCTGAGGCATCCATTAAGTTTAGAACTAAATTGGGTAATAAAAGGTTATGAGGTATCTAATGTGTTAGATATAATCTTATAGACCTATTGAACAAAATGTTTATTTCAATGGATTCTTATAGGAGAATGGTTCTTATGATAAGTAGTGAGAGTATGATGAAATTTGAGAAGTTCAAGTCTCACAACAATACATCTAATTGGAACTAGTTCCTTTGTTTATACATTTGATATATAATTAAAAAGCTATAAGATATTAAGAGATTCACTTTTATGGTGAATTCATGGAGTTTGTTTTACAGATGATTATGAATTTATCATGTGTACGAGAAGGACAGTGGGAGTATAATTGTCCTCTTCAGTGGAAGTATTGTTGGAACCCGATCTTGTGACCGGATCCCAACTGAAAATCAAAACGAAAAACAAAGAACATAGCGAAGGTATCGAAATCAAAAACGAATCGAAGCTGAAGCAAAAGCGAAAACAGAAATCGAAGAATCGGATTACAAGTGTTGAAACGAAACGAAACAAATCGAATTCGAAGCGAAGACGAAGCAACAAATGGTTCCACCGAACCGAAACAAAGTCTGACATCCGGTAGAAAACAAAACTAGCGTGTCGCGTTGGAAACCCTAAGACTAAATCCATCCGAAAATCCGGTCAAATTTTTTTTTTCTTCTTACTGATTCATTCTTTATTCAAACTCATATAAATCAAACATTTCCCCATTTGGAAAAATTAATCCTTTTTAATCTCAACTCTCTTTGCCATGATTTTCCATAACCTCATGATACTTGATTTCTCTTAATCAAGTATACCTTAATCTCATCTTTAAAACACTTATTCCTTTTCCATAAAGAAAATCAAACATATCTTATATCCCATAAATGATCTATAACTAACATCTTATTTGCCCGTTAAAAAAAATAGGGTAGCATAACGACTGTATTTTCAGAAACCCAAAAATTTGCAAATCAAAACAAACACTTCAATATATCCCAAACCAATCACACAATCATCAAATTCATCGGACACTCCCGTCCGAAATCCAAACACCAGCAAAACACAAATCTATACCTAACACTTCCACAATTCTCAAATCATACAAACTTCTTATACATGCAAACAAACCCAAAATTCTTCTTTGCATCTAAAACTTATTTTATTTATTTTTTTCAATTTATTATCTAACGAAATTTCGGCAGCATAACGGCTGCACTTACAAAAACCCAAAACCTGCACATTGGCAAATGTACACTTCTATAATTCTCACAATATAACCAGAATCATCGGACTCCCCGTCCGGAATCCAACACAACAAACCACATTCAATATCTCAATCTCATGCACATACATTCTCATATCAATTTATACTCATATGAAAGATACAATTTCTTAATACAATCTAAACACAACCCAATTATTCATATCCAATCATAATTCCAGAATTCAGATATACCATACTCAAATATATACACAAATTCGTAATCCTCATACATTCTGAAATACATGCTCGAAATACATCAATGGTAATTCAGCCATATACCATATCAATACCAAAATCAACTTTACACAAAATATACGCTATACACATTCAAACAAATTGTCTTGACCTTCTTTCATCCGAACTCCTGCTCATTACCTAGAGATGGGGATGAAAGGGGGGTGAGCTCGACGACTCAGTGGATAACACATTTATAGATTGAAAAATAAGCAAAAATTATTTTTCATAAACTTTTGCCAAAAGGCTTATTTTTCAAACTTTGCAACTTTTCAAACATTTTCCTCAAACCTTTTAATTTTTTTCAAACTTTTCATAATAAATTTCTATAATTTCATGGTTGGAAATTCACTTTTTCATTTCTCATTTTTCTCCCATTTTTCATAAATCATAAATCATAAGCAATTTCAAAAACAACATGAATGCAGTCACATAAAATCACAAATCACATAAAATAACAAATCAAACACATAAAACATATCAAACGGTTTGGGTCGGTCCAAAACGGAACGTATTACACATTCTCGCATAGCGGTCCTGTGCAGCCGTAAACAGAACATACTACACCTTCCCGCATAACGGTCCGGTGTAGCTATAACTTATGGGAGTTCGAAATCGAAACTCCAGTGCCACTAGCAGGCAGCCGAGAGAAGGCTTTTGAAAAACGAGACAGTGCATTGACTCAATCTTAAGGGACCTAACCAAACCCACTTATCACATAATTCACACTTAAAAACGGAATGCCCGAAGGCATATTTCGAAAATCTTGGTATTCATATCGTGACACATCAAATAATTTTCCATTCACAAATTTTCAAAAATTCCAAAAATGCTCATAAAAATTAACCTTACAATCAAACATCACAAAAGATGTAGTAATTTTGGCAATTACACAAAATCATAACACAAATAAATTTTCATTCTTTCAAACAATGAAGTCATCAATTTCTCAAATTATTCGAAACATTATAATAATAATGAATTCCATAATTATAGCAATTTCTCAAAATCATACCAAAAGCATTGGATTTAATCTTTCAAAAATCAATGATTTGCAAATTTTTGCTTTCTTTATTTTTCGAAAATTCATATATGGCTTATAATTCACAATACAAACGTATTACCCACCTCGAATCGATGTTAGAAGCTTGTCCTTAGCTTCAATTTGACCATTGCTTCTATCTTTCTTCCAATTTAACATCACCTAAGCCACAAACATCCAAATTCAACATCATAAATTACAAAATCTTCAAAATTGACTTCATAAATCATAAACCCATAAGATTTCCAAACTATCTAAATCACAATCTTCCAAAAGCCCCAACTCATATAAATTGGGCATAAACCCTAATTCACCATTATTCAAAATTGAATCAATTTCAAATTGTAATCTCCAAAATTGATCATGGAATTAACAAACCCATACCATTTTTCATATTTCTAAACCAAAATTTGAAGAAAAAAGTCAAAGTTCAAACTTTTCTCTTACCTCTTTTCTTCTCCAAATTTGAATTTATTTGCCTTGAGAGGAGCTTTTATCTTTTTTCATCTATTTTCCCTTGAAATCAACAAAAAACTTGCTTGAAAACCCATCAAAACTAAAGCCCTAAGCTCCCTTTCTTTCTTCTCTCATCTTCTCCCACCGACGCTTCTCTCTTCTCTCCCTCTCTTCTTCGTTTATTTCATTTTTCTGCTTAGAATCGTGCTTCCACTCTAAATAAAACAACAGCCCACTGCTTCTTCCTTTTAATGACTATAAAATGACTATCATGCCCCTTTCTTATAGCCTTCTAACTTAAGTTGTTAAGTGAACTTCCGAACTTGCCCCTAAAATATTATTGAAAAACTAACATCTTTCCTCCTAATTTTGAGCAGGTAAACGAAATAATTTGGCAAAACTTCATTCTAGAAAAATGTTCCTCTATGTCTAACGTTTCCAACGACACCAAAAATACTCAAATCGGTTCAGAAACGAAGGAGTTATGGTCAAAATACTTTCAGACCTGAACTTAAGCACGACTGAACCTTACACCAAACTTCACTCCAGAAATTGAACACCTTAGGGGCTAAATTGAACTTCCATCCTTTCACATGATCTGTGGCCCCATATCTTTATTTTATTTTACCTTAAGAATCAATTCAATTGGATCTCCACAGATCCTGAATTTTGCAAAATACTGAACCATGTTCAGAAAATTATCTAACTCATAACCTTTAACCAATCCTCTGACTTTGCTTCAATCAATCTCTTTCCATTTAATATCTTAAAAATCATAAATTCCCATGAAAATGTAGCTAATTGTCTTAGGAATCCAACGCTTCGAAAACCAAGTCAATCGGATGTCGGACAGAGAAATTTTAAGCAAAGGATTGAAAAAGGGTCGGATTAAAAACAAAAGAACAAAATCGGATTTTCTGAAAATCATAACTCTTGATCCCAAACTCCAAATTTGACAAATTTGATGTCGATGGAAAGATAGAAGGAAGCTCTACAACTTCCATGAAGAACTCAAAAATCAATTTCATCTATAAAGGGGTCAAAAACCTAGTCAAAATTACTGCCCTATTAAACATCACCTAAACAACCTCCAAACTTTCAAATTTCATATATTCCAATTCCCAAATCCCAAAATTGCATACTTTATAGCATAATAAAGATTGAATGACAGGCTACAACTTTTATGAAGACCACTTACTCCAATTCAGACTAAATTCGTATGACGAGTGGCCTCCAAGCTGAGTACACGCAAATGTATACTTAAAGATATTTTTACAAAACAAACTTTGACTGATCATAACTTTTACTCCCGATATCGAAAAATATCAAACTTTATGGCGACGGAAAGCTCTTAACATAAGCTACAAGTTTCATGAAGATTATTTTCTCAAATTTGGCCTAAATCAAAAAGTCAACTTTTATATCCAAAAAGTCAAACTTTCACAATATTTTCATATTTTCACACTTTTTCTCTTTATCTTTTGATTTTTAACTTAATTTTCAATCAACTCATTCACTTTAACTTTCGTAACCCATACAAAGCTATTTAAATCTCAAAGTCATCATAATCTATCATTTCTTTTTCTCATCAATTTTCTTGAAACATAACCACATCTATTACCTAATTTATATACAAACATACTTATTTCATATTTTTTTTCTAATTCTAAATTTCACTCAAAAATCGGGGTCCAACAAATATGTAGAGACATATTGCTTGTAGAGAACAAAGATTATAATTTTCAATTGTTGAAAATATAATTGTCCAAGAACAACTTTTGTTGGATATGAAAAGTAATAACTTAATTCTAGGAATTCTATATATAGAGATAAATTGGAAATTGTTCACCTATTCTAAGTCCAAGTACATAAATAATGTATTAAAGATGTTTATTATTTGAGATATTAGATACTTGTGAAGTATTAAAGATATCATTATTTTATGTATGAGGAGATATTTGAGTTCAAATAGATAAGGATACTAACTTTAGAATTAAATCCTAATTAAGGTCCATTTTACTTAAGAACAATACCATTCAAGATTGGAAAGCTTCCAATGTAGCAATGGTTGCTAATTAAGCCACAATACATTTTCATTTAATGGAAATGATTAATTAGATCAATACGTTCTTTAGAGAACTTGACATAGTTCCTTGCATTGTTAAAGTCAGTAATGTACTTTGTAACATTAGACCTATTAGGCATGTCAAAAGAGCTAAGTTCTCATTAAAGATCCAAGGATATATTTATGCAATTTTTCTTAGTTATTGCTTAAATCTTACAACCTCTATCTTAATTATCATCATAATTAAGATGAAAGTGCTCACTATAAAGAGTCTTGTAGAATTCTCTCATTATGTTGGACCCCGTCTCCGAGGCCCAACATTAAGAAGCACACAAATGTAGAGGACCCAAAACCGATAACAAACCGACCACAAATTGAGGGACTTTCAATAGGAATTACAGATCGGCTTCTTAAGGACATTTGTTCCTCATATTCTAACGATTCTAACGCCACTGAAATCGCTCAATTCGGATTAGAAATGAAAAAGTTATGCTCAAAATACTATCTAAAGAAAACAGTCAAAACTGACACTCTACCGAATTCATGTCAGAATTATAAAATCTTAGAGGTAAAATTACAGCTCTGCACTTTCATAAAACTTGTAGGTCTATGCCTCTAGTTTAATTTAAAATAAGAATCGCCTCGATCCGAGCCCTATAGCTTAAGATATTTCAAAATAAGTGAAGTATATTCAGGCTTTGTCAACCAATCGTCATACTTTGTTTCAAACCACCTTTTTCAATTTAAAAAAAATACTAATAAAATAGGTGTATAAAGATAGAAAATTTTCTTAGGAATCCATCGCTTCGAAAATCAGCTTAATCGGAGGTCTATACAAAAAGTTATGGCCAAAAGAAGGAAGAGGGGACGGTCGGCCAAAAACCGACCCTGACGCTGAAGCTCGCCAAGGCGAAGGCTGAAGGCGCTTCAGCGGTCGAGCGGCTGGGGCTAGCCAGCGTTAGGCGCTCATGGCTGAGCGACCTGCCCAGCGATCCGACCTATCAGATTTCAAACTCTCATGATTTTTGACTCCGAGCTCCAAATTAAACACGGTTTGATTTGTTGAAAAGCTAAGAAAAAAAATCTACATTTTTCAAAAAGGACTCAAAGACAAACTCGGCCACTAAGGAAACCAAAAGTTTATTCTAAGACCGATCGGCTAGCTCTCCACAAACAGTACAAAAACTTACAACTACCATAACTTTTGACCCAGGACTCTAAATTTAACAAACTTAGTGTCTATGGAAAGGTAAAAGAATTATCTACAACTTTCATGAAGATCACCATCCTAAACTCCAACTCTATAAGGGTCAAAAGTTAACTCAAATCTTCAGCCTGAAATTTGTCATTTAGACAGCACCTGCATTTAATTCTAACAACTCACACCTACCAATTAACACATCATAAATAGCTCATAAAATATTCTTGGAGAGCTCTACAACTCACTACAACAACACATAAACCATAGCAAGTTTCCAGCGAGTTCTCCCAAAGTCAAAAACCCAACAGCAACTCAATAATTAAAATACTCATACACATACTATTTCAAGGCCATACACAGATCGTAAATCAACAATTTCACATGATGGAGAGAGTACTAGAGCTCTCATACACCTTTCCAATCATAAGAGTTCAATCATAGCTTCAAGTACATATCGGCATATCCATCAAAAGTCAAGTACAAAATACAAAATACATGAGATGCTCAATTCTTGATATGCTTATAAAGCTATCCAAGAGCTAGTTACTAACTTAATACAAAAGTGCCTAAATCTTGGAGTTATGCCCGATGTCTTGCAAGGTTCCAGGTTCAACTTGAATTTGCACCTAAGGAGGGAGAATGGGGTGAGCTAACACGGCTCAGTGGCTAACATGTTTATAGCCATCGAGTAACGAGCCACACACAAAACACATAATTATGAATCCAAAGCAATGACAATTTATCATATAAAACACCAATAACCCAAAATCATCACATAAGGCATAGCATGAGAATTTATATCAATCAACATATATTATTCATCATAAACACAATTAAATGCTAAAATGCACACAATTGGCTCGAGAGTTCCATAAACACGACGGAAACCGAAGTTTACCGTAAACACGACGAGTCCATTTTTTGGATCTTGTAAGCCTCAAACAGGCAGCCGGGAGAAGGCTAAGGGGGTCAACGTGCATGTGACTATCGAAGTAGGTTCTCTCTTGCCCAATCACAACCAATTTATGCTCACACATTAAGGCACAAACATAGCATTTTATGCTTCTTTCATTCTATCAAATCATCATAGTTTCTTTCTTTTCTTGCAAACCAAATGAAAACACTTTCAATATACACACAATTTAACAAAGATAGCACACATAGGGCATTTTTCCATTACACAACAACTATAAAAATGTTACCCACCTATCGTCGGATTCCGAATTCAAGATTGCCCTTCCTCCTTGTCTTGAGTGGGGTTCTCTTTATTTCCTTTAGTAAAACATACTCCATTCAATAAATACATTTTAAAGGAAAGCTATAATATTCATAGATCAAACAAAGATGAAAATAAACTTTAAACCTAACCTACCCATAGGACATTTATGTTAGAATAACCATAACCTTAGCTTAGAAGTCCCAAAAATCCATAGATCTCACCTTGTCTTCTATCTTTCCTTAATCTCTACACAAACCCTAACTTCCATTCTTGAACCTAACTCAAGCAAAGATGGAACTTACCTCTCACAAGTAGATTTCCCTTATTTTCTCCTTCTTTCTTCCTTCCTTCAAGCTTCCTACGGCTCTCCCTTTTTCTTCTTGGCCGAAACCCTCCTTGCTTCCTTGCTCACGATTTTCTTCTCTTCTTTTAAGCTCTACGACACTTGCTTCCTTCTCTTCTCTTAACAACTTAACTCTTTTAATTCTCAACTTAAAGCCCTCTCTCAAAACTACATAGTTTTGAGCTCTCTTCTTAAAGCTCACTTGCCACTTTGGGCTCTCCTCCTCACAAGCCCACTACACAATAACCCACTTATTTCTAATCCTCCTTCTTCTTATTCTATTTATTCCTAAAGCCCACTCTTCCTAACAAGCCCTTATTTTTGTCTCATATGGCTCTACACATCCAAGCCTACTTCCAATTAATCCAATTAATTCTAACCCTTCACTTTAACTTCAAAATTTCCAATTCCAAATCATACTAACTAATTCAAAACTCAACAAATACATATATGTATATATACACATAATTAAAACAATTAAAGCAAAATAAAGAATAAGTCAAGTAAATCAATAAATCAATAAATAAATAAAATAAAAATTTTTCGGGCCCAACACATTAAGCCATTGTTCCAGTAATAATATAATTGTCATATGGTGATATGGTATGAGATACTTAAACGATTGACTTTGTGTAAGTAGGATATTATTATTTTATAGCCTACAACCAATCGATCAACTATAATTTAGTGAAAAATAATTTAAAGACATTATTTATCTTGTACATATTTAGATGCCTATGATAAAGTCTATGGGATAATTATACATTGCAAATGAAATTATAATGAGATTATAATTATGAGATTCATATTACATTTATGTATTATCCCTAAATTATTCCTAGTTATTGTTTTATTAAGATTGGGCACTAAGACAATGTAAAAAGCTAGCAAATGTTTTGTTTTTCCTTGTGAAGGAAGTAGTCAATTTCATAGGCTAAAGTGCATAGATACTTAAGCAAATGTGTGGGTGCTTGTTAGTGGACAATTTCATTGAATAGACCTAATATAAGAAATTTATTTGGAATATTACTTGTATGTTTATGGAATTCTCATTGTGATGATTGTATAAGTGATCTTTTGACTTGAGGTCTCCAAAGTTATCTTGTATAAGGTTTGATATGTTTTGATACTACTTATGACCTATTTAATCATAGGTCATTTAGACGGTAGTCATTGGACGTAACATAAACTACATGGAGGTAGTTGTATAATCAAGATAAGATTCATCACCTTAAAGTAATTAGGCAGAATGTTCCATTGTTCTCGATTGTTATTAATATGGTAAATCCTTGGTTAAGGTAAAATAACGCTTTGTAAATAGTTTACAAATATCATTAATTGAATCAATATGTAATGGCAGAGAACTAATATGATTAGACCCAAAAGGAGTAGACATTAATTCTATGCTTTGTCTAATCGGAGTATAGTATGATGAATGGATTGAATTATATGAAAAATCATGCAGGGAAAGGTTATTCAAAATACTTTGACATTTCTAAATATTTGGGTAGCCATGATCGTTACTTAATGTCAATCTTAATCTATGATTAAAATTGTTTAATTAGAGAATTAAAGATAAATTAAAAGGAGTTTTAATTTATCTAATTATAATTATAATTTATAATCGTTATCAACATATTTGGAAACCTAATAGGTCTCATATAAAGAATAGGTTGAAGAGAGCAAAGATATTTTAATCAAGTTGGGTTTAATTATAAAGTTTAAGAAACTTTATGATTAAATATGAGAAATTTAATAAATAAGGATCAATATAAGATATTAAATATTATTTGTTCATAATTGGTATTTAATTAGAATTATTTGTAATTATAATAAAATTTTAATTGAAATTAAAATTATATACTTTGCAGTAGCTATACAAAGTAACATAATCACTTGTTCTTTAATTGCCTTTATGTTGAGCAAACGTGGAACCTAATTCTTCAACTATGCAAGTTCCAATACAGGGCCTTTGATTGAAAACAAATTATGGCCTAGGCATATTCGAGATAGTATATATTTGATTTCATGATTTGATTAATCTAAAGTTGATATATTAATATAGACTGGTAAGATCTTATAGAAACTAAAACTATACTCTCTAAAGCTATAACCTTATACACTTTAGTTGGTTAACCTAAATATTTAACAAGCTAACACCTTTTTTTTATTAAACTATGGTTTTTTAAATCATATAAAAGGTTTCAACCTAATACTAAAAAGATTACATAGGTCTTTCTCAAGCATACTACCCAACCCCAATTACCTAAGCATGGTTTGCTCAAAATTATGTTGTGCTAAGGAAATTCTTTGAAATGTCTTTCATTTTGTAAATCAAAATAAATTAATCTATGTAGAAGTAAAATTAGGTTTTTCAATACAGTCATGAATTAAAGTCTAAACATTGAAAGAAATAGACAAAGAAAAGAAAAAACATGGTAGAAATATATCTTGATGAAAATCCTAATTTCATTAACAACTTGATTCATTTACTTGATGTTCAGATCTTGATTCTATATTGAAAATAGCTATGGAATTAGTCTCTCAAGAGTTCTTGGTCCATATGACAACTAAATCTAACCTTTAGAGAGCAAAAGATAAAAGTCACACTACTATAAAAAGTGTAGGTTTTTGCACTTTATTTATGTTTTCATGCCCTTGATCATGCTATATGTCATGGCTACGACCTAGGCCATGAATCTATCCATTTCCTTTTAGTAAGAGACATAAACCCTAGCCATTTATGGCCCAGACCATAGATCTTATTACTTCACTTAAAATTAGCACACAATCTTTGACACACCTATGACTCCAAATCGTAGATCCTCTAATTTCTTTTGAAATTCATGTATAAATTCTAGCACGCTTGTGACTTATTTCTTTAAATCTTTTTCAACGTATACGATCTCTCTTCAAATTATGTCTCTTAGTGTAATTGATCCACAGAGGAAACAGTTTGGCACTCTTGTGAACACTAAATTGTCTTCCACTAAAAATTGTGTTTTTTTAATGTTTTATTTTATATTTCCTAAAATTATTGAATAATATCATCCTAAGGTTAACCAATTTAATAATAACTAGCTAAAAGAAATGAAAACATCAATAAAACAAAGGTTATTATAAATGAATACCAAGCATAATGCTTGAGAAAATATATGCATTTTCACTTATAAAAGTATCCTAACACTTAAGCTTTTCTTAAGAAAATCAATTTAAACTACTCATAAGATAAATAGGTAAGAATTCCAAGGAAATTTTAATAAATTAATCAAAGATATTAAGACTATCATGAAGTAAATCACTTGTTCATATAGAAATCTGATATGATATGTAAACTACACAAGAAGGGGGGGGGGGGGGGGTTGAATTGTGTAATCTGTTTGAAAATATTAATTTTTTGGACTTCTTCAATTTCTTTACGAAAATTCAAATGATTACTAACTACACAAGAAGGGGGGTTGAATTGTGTAATCTGTTTGAAAATATTAATCTTTTGGACTTCTTGAATTTCTTACTGAAAATTCAAATGATTATTAAAACACTTTGCTAAAGTTGATAAGCAGTGCAATTGCAAGTAATATTATCCACTCGTCTAACAACAAAAAAAATTAAAAGATAAGGGTTAGAGAATAGACACTGTGATTTTACACTGGTTCACTTCAAACCTTGGGCTACGTTCAGTCCTCAGAGTTAGTCAGAGATTTCACTATACTCTTTCAACTTTACAAGTATTCTTTCTACACTTGTAGAGCCTCTTCAGTTCTCTCTCTCACAAAGTATTCTTTATCAGCTATATTAGCCTCTCCAATGTTGGGCCCCAAATTTTTATTGATTTTATTAAATATGAATTGATTATTATGTGGTTTTCATGATAAATTATTTTGTTTAAAGTTTAATTAGCATGTCAATGATTGGACGATTTATTGCTTAGATTGGTGGAATTGGAAGTTTTAAATGGAGAAATTAAGATTAAGTTAGGGTATAGTATGGTGTAAGTGAAAAAGAAGAAGTAAAAATGTATAAGGGCAAAATTGGAAGATCACTTAAGGTTAAAATGAATAAGGCTTACATGGAGGGGCATAATGGACATTTGATGATCTATTAGGAGTGGAAATTAGAAGAAGAAAAATTAAAAGAAGAGGGAAAGAAGAGAGTGTCGTGGAAGAGAGGAAGAAGAAGAGAAAAAGAGGAAAAGCTAGGGTTTTGGGAAACTTTGAAGAACTTGAAGACTTTAAGGCTAAAACAAGTAATTATGAGTTTATTCCTTCTTGTTTTGGTTAGATGAAACCCTAACATAGCTTAACATGCGTGGGAGGTTGTTAGTGAATGGAATATGCAAGTGTTATCTTTTAGGGTTAGTGATCAAAGATAGATTTTGATGTTTTGGTAATGATATTGGGTTGGAATGAGCTTAGAAATGAAGTATAAGAGATGGTTTAGGGTTTATATGTATTATATTTGAAAGATGGGAGGAATATGGTTGAAGAATGTGGAAAAATAGGTTTTCGGGAGGAATTTGGACTCGCACGTCGTGGCGCGCTGATGCCCTCGCCGCGGCGCGCTCCAGTTCGCCGCGGCGAGAGGCCATTTTTCTGCACAGATATGTTTTAGTATTTTGGGCATAACTTTTGCTGTAGATGTCCAAATGAGGTGATTTTTGATTCATTGTAACCTATCGACATAGGGATACAATTTTTATGAAGAAATAAAGTTCTGATTCAGTCTATAAGAATCTCAAAGTTTTGATGGAAGTTGAGCATAGAATCTTTGTTTCAGCACAAGTTATAGTTCAAATTGTTAAAGTATGACTTTCTGATTTCTTCACCAAGTTGAATGGAATTTAGGTTATTGTTTAAGGAAATCAAGTGAGGTAAGAGGAGCAAGCGGAACAAGAGGAAAGACATTCCTAAGAAAGTTTATAAGCAAGGAACTCAAGGCGGGTACACGTTTATAATAAAGTAAATAAGCCACTCATAGTTTTCTTCAAATCAAGAAAGATTTAATGATTTAAATTGCATCATCAATGTTGCCTTATTTGCTTTTTGAGTGAATTGTGAAATTGTTATATGTTTACTACATGATTTGTATTGTTGATTGATGAAAAGACTTTGAAAAGGGTTTCTCTTTAAAGGAATACATGCTCATGAAATCATGTTTTCAGAAATGATTTTTACAAGGATATCAAGGTTATGAAAAGCAAGTTTATAAGAAAGTGCAATTTTGGCAACAAATTTACAAGATTTAGAACTATGTGTGTTATGTGGGCTTGTGGTATTTCCTCAAGAACCTTCATGTGCACATTGACCCAAGTATAGGCTTCTCTCGCCTGCCCTCTAGTGGCATGGAGCTCCCTCAAGGGCTCCCTCAAGAATTTTACGGCTACATAGGACCATTATATGGGAATGTGTAGTGCGTCATGAATTTAACCATTCTGCTATGCTTATGTACTTATGATCTGTTAACACTTTTGATGCATACATGATTTAAAATTGCTCATGAATTGTTTAAAAACCAAGCATTTTGAGACGATGATATCTACATGTGAAATTACTATGGTTTCGAAAATGTACAATGGTAATGAGTTTTGAAAAAGTTTTGCATGCTTTCTTTATTAAAAATATGTTACCCATGAGCTTTATAGCTCACCCCCATTCTCCTTTCCCTATTCAGGTGATGAGCAAGAGATCGAGTAAGTCAAGAGTTACAGCATCACTCCGAATTGTTATATTTTTGTATTTTCAAGTTATATTTTTAAAATTCAAGGCTTTAGTCACATTTCAAGTTTTATTAGTTCAAGTGTATTTTGTATTTTTGTTTTTGAACTCAACTGATGTATTATGGATTGAAATGCCATTAAAGCTTTTTAAAACTCTTCTTTTGGTTATTAATGAGATATGGTTGATATTGATTTTAGCTTCAAACCTTTCGCATTAAATAGTTTTATCATGAGGATAAGCTGTTGGAAGATTGTGTTTATGTTCAAGTTTATTTTTATGTTGGGTTGTTTCGATGAAAGTGGATGAAAATTTTAAGTTTGGGTTTCTGTGGAAAAAGGACTTTTGCCACGACGAGACCATCTGCTCGCTGCGGCGAAGTTAAATTCGCAGGTTCACCGTCGTGAGAGTTCTTTCGCTCGCCTCGACTAAGGTTCATTCGCTCGCCGTGGCGTAGCTTTCTGAAAGGTTTCTCCACGGCGAAACAACACATGCCGCAGCGACGCCCGCCTTTGCTTCGGAGGGATCTTTTTCTATTTTTTTTACTTCTAAGTCTTCCCTCTAAGCCCAAGCATCATGCTTCCGTGTCCAATGTTGGGCTCCGAAAACGGGGTCCAACATGTTGTGATATTAGAGCAACTAGGTTTAGGTCCAGGTTTGTATTGCATTGTTTAAAATGAACAACTTGCATTGTTTTAAATTGTTCTACACAATTTGAATTGTTTTATATGATTTGAACTGTTTTTACATACTTTGAATATTGTTTTGCTTGAACTAAAGGTTTTCAATGGTTTTATATCGAAGGAGTGAAAATGCCGCCTCGAAAGAGAACTCGAGGAGCTATGACTCAATCTCGTTCTTGCCAATTGGTGGATGCTGCACTCCAGGCTGAAAAGCTGGAGAATATTAAGCAGGAGGTGAGAAAAAAGAGGAAAAACAGGGAGCAGTCTTCTAAGAAAGGAATGAGTGCTACAATGCCTGAGAGGAGCACAAGAAGTTATCACACACAGAGTGAAGTGGGTAGCAGTGGCTCTAACAGGAACAAGTAGGTAAAGGCAGTATTAGGGCAAGCCTCTAATGTGGGAGGCACTGGAAGAGCAGGAAGGAGTAGATACACAAACCCCCAATGTGAGCATTGTGGGAAACTTCACCAAGGAGAGTACTTCAAGTTAGTTGGAACCTATTTTCGATGCGAAGAGAACGGACATATGATCAGGGATTGTCCACAGGTACCAAGACAAGAGGGGTCACAGTTTCAAGTCCCGAGGTAAGTAGAAATAGTGGGAACTATTCCAGTTACTGAAGTAGGTAGCTATGGAACTGCAAGGAAGACTATTCCTCTAGGAAGGCCAAGGGGTCAGGCACAGGCAAGGGTGTTTGCCATGACTATGGAGGAAGTTGCAGCTGCACCTGAGGTTGTCACGGGTATGGCTCAGTTATTTGATTCAGCAGTATATGTTTTAATTGATTTTGGTTCCACGCATTCTTTTTTTTCTGAAAGCATAGCATTGCATGGTGTGAATTCAGTAACTTTGGATAATCCTTTGCTTGTTAGTACTCCTCTAGGGAGGAATGTGGTGATCAGTAAGGTATATAAGGGTTGTGAACTCTTCATTGATGGTGCTAGATTGGTAATGGAGTTACTACCTCTAGACCTAAAAGGGTTAGATGTTATATTGGGAATGGATACTATGGAGAAATATCTGGCGAAGATGGATTGTGGCCAGAAAGAGGTGGAATTTGATCTGGGCAACAGTGAGAAGGTGATTTTCAAAGGGGACAAAAAAACACCATCGCCAAGAATTATTTCAGCTATGCTAGCTGATAGAATGATGGGACAGGGGTGTGGAGCCTTCTTGGCGCATGTTGTGAGTGAGGGAAGTTAGAGGATTTTTCAATTGTGAGGGAGTTTCCAGATGTGTTCCTAGAGGAATTACCAGGTTTATCACCAGTGAGGGAAATCGAGTTTGACATCGACTTGATTCCCGGAACTGCACCTATTTCAGTACCGCCTTATAGGATGGCTCCAGCTGAGTTGAGGGAGTTAAAGGAACAGTTGGAGGAACTGTTAGAGAAGGGGTATGTTAGACCGAGTTCGTCACCTTGGGGAGCGCCAGTTTTGTTTGTCAAGAAAAAAGATGGAACATGGCGGATGTGTATTAACTATCGGAGACTCAACAAGGTGACAATTAAGAACAAGTATCCTCTACCAAGAATAGATGATCTGTTTGACCAGATGTAGGGAGCAAGGGTCTTCTCCAAGATTGATCTTAGGTCAGGCTATCATCAGCTCAGATTCAAGGGGTCTGATGTAAGCAAGACAACCTTCAGGACTCGGTATGGGCATTATGAATTTTTGGTCATGCCATTTGGATTGACCAATGACCCAGTTGATTTCATGGATCTTATGAATAGGGTCTTTAAGGAGTATTTGGATCAGTTTGTCATAGTGTTCATAGATGACATTCTGGTGTACTCCAAGATTGAAGAAGAACATGAGGAGCATCTCAGGATTGTATTGCAGATACTGAGGGAGAGAGAGCTTTATGCTAAGCTCAGCAAGTGTGAGTTTTGGCTTCATGAGGTGACATTCCTTGGACATGTGATTTCATAAGATGATGTACATGTTGATCCAAGGAAAGTTGATGCAGAGGTGAATTGACATGCACCCAAGACGGTGATAGAGGTGAGAAGTTTTCTGGGTCTGACAGGTTATTACAGGAGTTTGTGGAAGGATTCTCCATGATAGCTGCTCCAATGACTAAGTTATTGAGGAAGAATCATAAGTTTATCTGGTGTGATGAATGCCAGAAGAGCTTTGAGGAGCTCAAGCACAGATTAACAAGTGCTCCGATTTTGATTCTGCCTATTGGAGTTGACGGGTATACAGTGTATTGATGCTTCGAGGAAGGGTCTAGGTTGTGTGTTGATGTAGGGAGACAGGGTGATAGCTTATGCTTCACGAAAACTGAAGCCATAGGAGTTGAATTATCCGACTCGTGAGGCCAATACTTAGGGAGAAGGTTAGGGAGTTATAGGCACTGGATGTAGAATTAAACAAGCTTCAAGAAGAAATTCAGAATGGCAACAATTCTGAAGTAGTAGTGAGGGATGATGGGCTCATGAAAGTAAGAAACAGACTTTTTATTCTAGATGTCAAGGAGGTGAAGGATGAGACTTTGGATGAGGCACACAATGCACCTTATGCCGTGCACCAGGTAGCACCAGGATGTACAGGGATTTGAGAGAGTATTTTTGGTGGAAGGGCACGAAGAGGGATGTAGCAAAGTATGTAAGTAAGTGTCTAGTTGTTGGACCCCAATCTTAAAGTAGAAATTTAGAGTTATTACTTTAAATAAACTGAGCTCATATATATAAAAATTGTGTTCTAGATGTTATTGGGCCTTAATGAAATATGGGTTTGTGTATGGCTTAGAATTATAAATTGGTATATGGATGATTATGATATTGGAATGTGAATTATATATGGATGATGAGTTGAGAGGCCTTAAGCTTGAACAATGGTTAGATATGTAAGATATTAGTTGGTGAATGACAAGATAAATCATATAAAATGAGGTTGAAATAGAAGAAGTGAAGTTGCGATGAATGTTAAGTTTTGTATGAGGATAAAAATGTGTATGCTGATTTGAGGAAAATTATGAAATAATTGAAATATAATTGGCCAAAGTTGCCTTCTTCGAAGTTGTATCTTGTTCTTTTATCTTTACTACCATACAAAGTATGCAAGTTTTTGAAATTAGAGTTAAGAGTTATATTGATACAAGTTAAGATGTTGCATAAGATTTGTGTTGTGATAGCTTTGATGAATGTTTGAAATTTGAGGTTTTGAAGAATCAATTAAGTTGAGATTTGATAAATTTGTGAATTGAATTTGTTTTTTGGATTGTTATGAAATGTTTAGGCATTTGAATAAGTGGATTTGTTAAGATTATAAGTGTATATAGTGTTCAGATGATTGTTGGAAGCATTGGCGAGGGTTGAATGGGTTTTGGGAAACCCATGTCCGTTAAACAGACATGGAAGTCCGTTTAATGGAGCTTCTTGGGTCAAAAGGACCCCTTGTTTTGCTCATGTCCATTAGACGGACATGGATGTCCATTTAACGGACTTTCTCGGATGAAATGGTGCTTCCAAGGCCGTGAATGTCCGTTAAATGGACATTCTCAGGTCAGCTTGTGAAAATCGCCATTTTTGACCATTTTAGAGCTCGAATATGATCTTGTGGTCTTCATGAAAGTTTTATATCTAGAATTCAAATTTCAAATGGTCTAAGAACGAAAGTAATCCGACATTTGGAGTGAAAGTTATGACAATCACGCCAATAGAGGTTTAAATTGATTTCGGGTGTAAGACATGAACTTAGCTCTCCATAAAATTTGGTAGCTTTTGGATTTGAGATAAAAAAATTTTGACTGTAAGAAATTGAAAGGTCAGTTTAGAGAGCATGATTGAGGTATAAGCACATTTTGGAAATTTAAGCATATGTTGAGCTATAGAGCTCCGATTGAGGTGATTCTTGCTTAAAAATGAAATAGAGACTTAGAGCTATGATTTCTATGAAATAGTCAAGATGTGATTTTGATGATTGATTGGTGTGCGCTCACCTCTATTGTGGAATGTCAACAAATGACCTATAAGGTTTTAAGCACAAGGTTTAAGATTTCCGAAGTTGGGCTTCGCAAATGGGGCCTAGCGAGTGCGGTCGTTTTGCCTGCGTACGACTTCGTTTCTCCTCCTTTGCACGACATCATTTTGCATTTCTTCTCCTCTGTGCGTGATTAAGCTCAAGTTTATCTTATTAATTGGCTACACTTTTACTATTTTTAATGTACTTTTTGACTCTTAATTTGTGACTTTGTGCTTTAATTTGTCCCTTACAATGAGCTTACAATTATGCAATTCGATAGTAAAATTGTCACAAATTAACATTAATTTCATCATAATTTTTCTAAGGACAATTGATACTGCCAAATTTATGTTTGATTTGTAGGGGAGAAGAAGAGTCAAGCATCCGAAGAAGTCTGTACGCCGTGACATAATGTATGCTGCACGTCGCGGCGCCTACAAAGCATCTCACCGTGGCGAGGATCAAGGAATCACACGCCGCGACGCAAATTCCTCTCGTTGCTACGGCAAGCGATCCAGAAGGAGCACGCCGTGGAGCCTATAAAACATCTCGCCGCGGCGAGCAGACTAATACCCGGACTTCATTTAGAATGATCTCTCACTGTTCCGACCCGACCCACATCCATCATTTAAAAACTTTGCTATTTTTAGGTCAAAGGGACGAATATCTTAGAGAGACATTTTTGGAGGTAGGAGACACGATCATTCCAACAATCATAATTCTCCATTTTCATCATCGTCAATCATCACCATCATTTCTAGGCCACCGTCAGTATCTTCTGCTACTATGGGAGACGTCTAATCTTCACCAGTTGTGAGAGAGTCCGGAATCATGCGTAGCTAAACCACATTTCCTCTTGAAGATGTAGCATCGGCTTGAGTTCACCGGTTCTAAAAGGGGAGTTAATCTTACATCGTCAAGTTTAATTACATTGTTGTAAATTCCTGAGTTAGGGTTTACTGCTTGTAGTTAGATTAGCTTGGTTATAGTTTAATCAAGTGTTGAACGATGTTTTGTGTTATAGGGTGCTTAATGTAGAACTTCGATGCTCAATATATGAAGTCTCATATATGTCTTCTGGTGATTGTGTTAACCCTCTTTATCTGCGTAGTTGTGTTTGATAATGAGATTGTGTTTGAACCAATTGACCAATTGCATTAGCTTGCCCATTTCACACACTAAGATGCATTTAACAAGGTTTTAGTTAACGGAGTTCGTTGATTAAAACCTTGGACTTAAAGAATCCCTTAAGGTTCTAAGGCTTAAGAGCACTTAATGGGGTCTTAAGAAATGGAGTTCATTAATCAAGATCCTGGACTTGAGGAGAAGTCTTTAAGGTTGATATTTGAAAACTTAGTGAATTTCACTTCTCAAAAATTGTTTTGAACCATGATAGCCTAAGCTCATTTTCAAGAGGATTTATTATCATTTGCTTGTTACTCAAATTTTTAATTTCATTTAATTCCATAAAATCCAAAAATATACTTTTTACACTTTTACCTTCAATTTAGTTAAATTTCCTTAGTTCTTTCAATGACCAAAACCCCCCATTATCAACTTTGATTGCAAATTTTGACAATTAGGCTAGCTTAGACCTTTTTCACTTGGTTCCAATTAAGTGAGACGACCCGAGGTTGCATCCTGTATTGCAATCCTTGGAATTATTATTATTTTTGGCCGGTTTCTAAGGATTGATCTTAAGGTCGAATCGACAAAGCAGCGATCAAAATGGCACCATTGCCGGGGACCCAAGAAATTGGTTTAGCATAGGATAGCCATTGCCATCTCATTTCAATTGTCGTTGATAATCAGAATCATTATTTTTGCAGTGCATTTAGGATAGTTTAATTTTCATACTTGTTCATAGTATAGGTTTTGATTTTCCTTTGCATAAGCATACTTCATACTTTAATCTTTCTCTTACTTAGTGAATTTTTCACACATACACACTCATACATACATCCATACACTCATATTCTCGCATTCATCACATTTCACTTTTATTTGACTTTGTGTGATTGTGAGAAAATTTTGTTACTGCATCTTTTATTTGTGGATTGATTTTGCGCATGCCCAGGAGGAGTAGACTTATTCAATTCCAACTTGAAATTGAGAGACACTTGCGGAGACTTAGGAAAGAGAGGAAAGAACAAGAGAGGAGTAGATTAGTTGAGCGGGAAAGGGAAAATATGGCTGAAAATCCCAATCTTTTCCCAAATCCTGACTTTCCTACACACCAACCTAGAAATGGAACTAATGGTGGAAATGGTGAGCATGAGAGAGTATGAGAAAACAATGAGAATCAGAGATGTAGGACTATTAGGGAAGCAACAACTTTTGATGTGCATTATGATCCATTTACTGCTACTTGCCCTAATTTTCATGTTAATTTTAAGGTTAAAGGTTTGTTGATTAATTCCCTTCCTAAATTTCATGGCTTGGCAGGAGAGGATTTGTACATGCACCTACAAGCTTTGACGATGATCTGCCAGAGTATGAAGTAAGTAGGAGCTGCTTTGGACCAAGTGCTATGAAAGGTATTTCATTTGTCCTTGGAAGGAAAAGCACGGGAGTGGTACATGAGTCTTCCGAGGCATATGGCCAATGCTTATCATAGCTGGACCAATCTGAGGAAGGCCTTTTTGGAGAAGTATTTTCCAGCTTCCAGGACCTCATCAATGAGGAAGGAAATTTATTCAGCTCGCCAAGAGTATGATGAATCGCTGTATGATTACTGGAACCGCTTCCAAGACCTATTATCTAGATGCCCCCATCACCAAATTCCCGATGAGCAATTGGTGCAATATTTCTATGATGGGTTGAAGAGTCAAGAGTAAGGTATGTTGGATGCTTGATCTGGAGGATCTTTGATTGATCTTACAGCTTTGGAAGCATGGGACTTGATCAAGAAAATGGCCTTGAACCATCAATAGTACAGTGTGAGAGATTCCAGAGGAGTGCATGAATTGGGAGCTTTAACAGCTCAAGCAAAAAGAATGGAGAGTCTGGAAACAAAGGTAGATTCACTGGAGAACAGGATAACATCACAGTTATCTTGTATTACTGCCGAATTGAAGAACTTGAATGTGCATCGCCCATCATCATCAATGGACCTTAGTACACCTAGTTGTGACACTTGTGGGTCGGTGATGCACATATCAAGTGTATGCCCTGGAAGATATGAAGAGGTGTCAACAGTGTATCCAGGGAGAGCAAATTAGATGTGAGACCCATACTCCAACACATACAATGAAGGATGGAAGTCTAACCCAAGATTCAGTTGGAGGAATGAAGAAAGCCGGACTCAAAACAGATTTCCACAAGGGGAGGAGCTGGTACTTCCACTAACCAGTTCCCCAATCAACAACAAGCCCTAATGGTCTCAACAAAGGAAGACACCAACCAGTTGCTTCATAGCATGATGACTCTAATGAAGGAAGAGAGGGATTCTAATGCTAGCCAGTTTAATGTCATTGCTTCTCTTATTCAACAGGATTCTTCAAAAACTGCTGCTAGGTTCAATGCCTTGGAGAAAAGAATGGAACAATGGGAGACCAAGGCAGAGAACATTAATTCATATGTCACTCAGTTGTCCAACAACATGAGTGAGAATCAAGTAAAAAGCAGTGGAACTATTCCTTCAAATACTGTGATGAATCCCAAGAGTCTCAATGCAATTGCCCTCCAGAATGGGAAACAAGTGAGGTTTAATCCTCACGAAGATGAAGAGGCGTGTGATGAGGAGATTGAGAGTGAGGAAGTGCCTCCACCTAAGGAAAAGATCAAGAAATCTGAAAGTGTGAGGGAAGAAACACTATTGAAAGAAAAGAAGCATGTGTCGAAAAATAAAGGAGCTACTTCAGAGAGTTACAAAGATCAAGCTGAACATGGAGAGTCAAGCAAGCAAGCTGGCAAAGGTAAGGAGGTAAGTCTTCAAGACCTTCCTTTTCCAAATTCATATTTGATGAGCAAGCGTATGAATGAAATCAAGCATGAAAAAGAAATCATTGATTTGTTTGGAAAAGTAGAAGTGAATGTTCCCTTGCTTGATTTAGTGAAGAGAGTTCCGGCTTATGCTAAATATTTGAAGGACTTATGCACTAATAAGAGAAAGTTTAGGCCAAATGAGAGAGTCCAAGTGAGCTCCAATGTGTCAGCCTTGTTCAAACCGCAAATACCTGTGAAATGTCAAGACCCTGGATCTTTCACAATTCCTTGCATCTTAGGGAAAGTAACTATAGGAAGAGCTTTGTTAGATCTAGGGGCTGCTATTAATGTGATGCCTAAATCTGTCTATCAGTCCTTAGGAGTGAAAAGTTTAAAACCTACATCTGTTTTCCTACAGTTAGCTGATAGATCATTTAGGCATCCAGTGGGTATAATTTAGGACATCTTGGTCCAGGTAAAGGGTTTAGTATTTCCTGCTAATTTTTATGTACTTGATATGTCTTCTGAAGTTATGCAAGATACTTCTTTGATTCTCGAGCGACCCTTTTTACGGACAGCAAGCACCATGATCAACATGAAGGAAGGTAAGATTACCATGGAGGTTGGTGACCAACAAGTAAGCTTCAACATGTACGAGGTAATGAAACATCCACTTGAGGATTATTCTCTTTTGGGTGTGAATATGATTGATTTAGCTGTGGATACTGCTTGCCAAAAATATAAGTTACAAAAAGATTCTTTGGATGCTGGATTACATTCACTTGATCTTGGAAAAAGGTTTTCTGTCCATGTTTCAGAGAAGCAGGAAGGATTAGCCACGACAGCTTACCAGGAAACATACTTCACTCCAGAAGAAAGATGGAGTGATCTCTTTTCTCTTGAACTTCATAAATTAATTCCTTTTGTTATGCAACCTCCTGTGCTTGAGCTCAAACCGTTACCTTCTACTTTTAAGTATGCCTTTCTTGAGTCTGATGAGAGATTACCTATCATAATTGCTAGTGCTTTGTCCCAGACTGAGGAAGAGAAACTCATGAATGTTTTGAGGGAATACAAGAGAGCTATAGGGTTAACTTTAGCAGATATACCCGACATTTGCCCAGCTGTTTGCACACACAGGATCTTATTGAGTGAAGGGTCAAAATCGGTGAGGCAACCTCAAAGATGACTAAACCCACTTATTTTAGATGTTGTGAAGAAGGAAATAATGAAGTTGTTGAGTGCAGGGATAATATATCCCATTTCTGATAGTGAGTAGGTTAGTCCAATACATGTAGTGCCAAAAAAAAGTGGGATAACAGTGGTAAAAAATGATAGGGATGAGCTTATTCTTACCAGAGTGCAAAATTCGTGGCGTGTGTGTATAGACTATAGAAGATTAAATGATTCCACAAGAAAAGACCATTTCCCTCTCCCTTTTATTGATCAAATGCTTGAAAGGCTTGCGGGCAAATCGCATTATTGTTTCTTGGATGGTTTCTCTGGATACTTTCAAGTACCCATTGCACCGGAGGACTAGGACAAAACCACATTTACATGTCCTTTTGACACCTTTGCATATCGAAGGATGCCTTTTGGTTTATGTAATGTCCCAGGAACTTTCCAGCGTTGCATGATGGCTGTTTTCTGTGAATTTTTAAAGGAATGTATGGAAGTATTTATGGATGATTTCACAGTCTATGGTGATTATTTTGATGCTTGCTTATCCAGCCTTGCAAAAGTTTTACAAAGATGCATTGAAAAGAATTTGTTTTTGAACTTTGAGAAATGTCATTTCATGGTCAGTGAAGGTACCGTGCTCGGTCATTTAATTTCTAGCAAGGGGATTGAAGTAGATAAAGCTAAGATTGAGGTTATATCTTCTTTGCCTTACCTTGTTTGTATTCGTGACATTAGATCTTTTTTGGGTCATGCAGGATTTTACAGGCGCTTCATCAAGGATTTCAGCAAAATTGTGTTACCTCTCTCAAAACTTTTACAAAAAGATGAAAAATTTGAATTTGATGATTCCTGTAAGAATGCTTTCAACATGCTGAAATCAAAACTCATTTCCCCACCTATTTTAGTTGCTCCTCATTGGAACTTACCTTTTGAGATTTCATGTGATGCATCTAATTGTGTTGTAGGGGCTATGCTGGGTCAACGGGAGGAGAGACTACCAAGAGTTATCGCATATGCCTCGAAAATACTAGATCCAGCTCAGATCAACTATACAATAACTGAAAAAGAGTTGTTTGCAGTAGTTTTTGCTTTGGAAAAATTTAGGCAATATCTGTTGAACTCACATGTTACCATTTTTACTGATTATGTAGTTGTTCGGTTTCTCCTCAAGAAACCACAATCAAAGCCTAGGTTGATACGGTGGGCATTGCTACTCCAAGAATTTGATATCGAGATAAAGGATCGGACGGGAGCGGCAAACCATGAAGTCGACCATCTGAGTAGGCTACCAAACGACACATAGGGAGTGGATTTTTCCGAACTTACATGGGATTCATTTCCTGATTCAGTTTTATGTGCTTCAAATATTAAATAACCTTGGTATGCACATATTGTTAATTACCTAATGTCTGGACTCACGCCTCCTTTTATGTCTCAGGCACAAGCTCAGAAGCTAAAGAGTGAAGCTCGACATTACATTTGGGATGCCCCTCATCTGTGGAGAATGTGTAGTGACCAGGTGATCCGAAAATGTGTGCCTCATAAAGAGTGTGATGATATAATTTCAGCTTGTCATTCAATGGTTTGTGGTGGCCATTTCAGTGCAAGGAAAACATCTAGGAAAATTCTCGATTATGATTTTTATTGGCCTACACTTTTTAAGGACTCATTTAACTTTTGTCGGTCATTTGATAAATGTCAACGGTTTGGAGGATTAGGGAAGCGACATGAAATGCCGCAACAACCTCTTTTATTTTGCAAAATCTTTGATGTTTGGGGAATTGATTTCCTGGGTCCATTTCCTCCGTCTTTTGGCTTTGCGTATATCCTTTTAGCTGTTGATTATGTTTCCAAATGGATAGAAGCCATTCCCACTAGAAAATATGATGCCCAAGTCGTGTATAAGTTTCTTAAGTCCAACATTTTTTGTCGATTTGGCATACCAAAAGCTGTGGTGAGTGATAGGGGAACACATTTTTGTAATAGAGTCATTGAAAACTTATTTTTCAAATTTGGGGTCACTCATAAGGTCTCCACTGCATACCACCCACAAACCAATGGACAAGCTGAAGTTTCAAACAGAGAGATGAAGCACATTTTAGTGAAAATTGTGAAATCATCAGAGAAGGATTGGAGCCTTCGCCTCGAGGAAACACTATGGGCATATCGAACTGCTTATAAATCCCCAATAGGCATGTCCCCTTATCGTTTGATTAATGGGAAGGCTTGCCATTTACCTGTGAAACTGGAGCATAAAGCATATTGGGCAGTTAAACAATGCAATATGGACTTAGAATCTTCCGGAATAGAGAGAAAGTTGCAACTTCAAGAGCTAGAGGAATTGAGGTTAGAGGCATATGAACACGCACGACTCTACAAAGAAAAGGCAAAATTGATGCATGATAAGATCATTCAGAGGAAAAGCTTCAAGGAAGGGGACAAAGTCCTATTATTCAAGGCTCGTTTTGCTTTCAAACATGGGACTTTCAATACTCATTAGGATGGACCATATCTGGTCACGAAGGTGCACAACTTTGGTATGGTAGAGCTTTTACATGAAGAAACTGGAACATGACTCAAGGTGAATGGTCACCTTCTGAAGCTCTATCATAAGAACCAACACCCACCATAAACATCAGGTTCTTGCCCTCCTTCATTTATTTCTTACTTTTGAGTTTTGGATGTACTGTTTTTTTTCTTAACCAGTATGAGGGAGAGCCATTTCAATAGATAGTTTATTTTTTTTCCTTTCCCTTTCTAATAACTTTACCTTTTGTTTCTTCATGCCTTATCTGTAGTTAAGTTTCTATTCTCATTTTCATTGAGGATAATGTGTTATTTAAGTGTGGGGGAGTTGTTCCTATGCTCTTATTTTTGTTCTGCTCCATAGTACATTTTTTGATGTCTGTGTTAGCCAATTTTGCATGATGTTACACATTTTAGACTTGGTGCAACAAAATATTTTTTTCCTTTCTGTTATTTCGAGCCACAGTCCACACCACGCGTCGCAGCGTGCATGCTGCATGTCACCGCGGCGAACCTGATTCACAATACGTGTCGCGGCGTGCATGCTACACGTCGTGACGTCAACTCTTTTTACAGAAGGTTTGTGCAAAAATTTTTCCTCAACTCTAACTTTTCCACATTGACTCTTGTCACTTTTGTGTTTCAAAGACCTTATAAGTTTCAAAGTGATACTTGGGTTTATGAAAATACCTTCCATTTTTTTAATGATAGTTGGTCTTGGCTAATTTTACTTTTGATGTTTTCAATACGAAGTGAATTAAGGCATGCTAATAAAGTAACACTTTAATTTTTGAGACTTGAGATTGTTCATTAAGATATTACCCCTGTTGGAAGGATATTTGAGCCTAAATTTTTCTTTGATATTGTGTGCATCTGCTTATTTCATACCTCTCTAGAACTTGTTTCAATTATTAATCAAAGCTTTGTGGACTAGAATTTTGTTGATGTGATAGAGGCATTCTTTCTTCAACCCTTTTTCCCCAAACACTTATCCCACAAACACTTATCACTTGCCAGCCCCTTGAGCCATTTTTATTTATGAGCACTTGCATGTATGCATCCTTACATGATGTCAATAGTTTAATTAAAAAAAAAGTTCCAAAAAGGGACAGAAAGTGTTTATCTTAAAAAAAAAAGAAAAAAAGAAAGAAAGAGCAATAATAATTCCAACAGTATGTATTGCATTTAAATAAATAAATAAATGTGTAAATATTAGTTTATCTTTCGACATTCAGTTCATAATTATAGTGCATGTGTTCATACCTTTTCTTTCTTCCATTCCATCCATTCATCTAGCCCTCCGTACATTACAACCCTGAAAAGTCCTGTTGATCTTCAAATTATAGCTCTTGTAGTGGAGAAATAGAATTGCTACAAGCTTATGGTAGAGAATGAGTTAAGTAGATTGAGAGTGAAACATCCCCAATATGCAAGGAGAGAGCAAACACCTTATCTTGAGTGACATCTTTTTTGTGCAATCTCTTGAATTGAATTCTTTTAGTGTTTATTTTATTAGAACTCTTTCTATTTGCTTGGATTGAATTTTGAGAAAGTGATTTACGCCAAGTTCCTGTTATTGTTTTGAGCATGGACGAATTTTTCTTTTACACTTGTATCTTTTTGACTCTTATAAACTTTGTCTAGGAGTACAAAGGTCTAAGTGTGGGGGAATTTGATTGAGCTCAAGTTTATCTTATTAATTGGCTACACTTTTACTATTTTTAATGTACTTTTTGACTCTTAATTTGTGACTTTGTGCTTTAATTTGTCCCTTACAGTGAGCTTACAATTATGCAATTCGATAGTAAAATTTTAAAAAATTAACATTAATTCCATCATAATTTTTCTAAGGACAATTGATATTGCCAAATTTCTGTTTAATTTGTAGGGGAGAAGAAGAGTCAAGCATCCGAAGAAATCTGTATGCCGTGACATAATGTATGCCGCACGTCGCGGCAATGAATCAAGAAGTGCACGCCGCGGCGCCTACAAAGCATCTCGCCACAGCGAGGATCAAGGAATCGCACGCCACGACGCAACTTCCTCTCGTCGCCGCGGCGAGCGATCCAGAAGGAGCACGCTGCGGCACCTATAAAACATCTCGTTGCGACGAGCAGACTAATACCCGGACTTCATTTGGAAAGATCTCTCACTGTTCCGACCCGATCCGCATCCATCATTTAAAAACTTTGCTATTTTTAGGTCAAAGGGATGAATATCTTCGAGAGACATTTTTGGAGGCAGGAGACACGATCATTCTGACAATCATCATTCTCCATTTTCATCATCGTCAATCATCACCATCATTTCTAGGCCACCATCAGTATCTTCTGCTACCATGGGAGACGTCCAATCTTCACCAGTTGTGAGAGAGTTCAGAGTCATGCGTAACTAAACCACATTTCCTCTTGAAGATGTAGCATCGACTTGAGTTCACCGGTTCTAAAAAGGGAGTTAATCTTACATCGTCAAGTTTAATTACATTGTTTTAAATTCCTGAGTTAGGGTTTACTTCTTGTAGTTAGATTAGCTTGGTTATAGTTTAATCAAGTGTTGAACGATGTTTTGTGTTATGGAGTGCTTAATGTAGAACTTCGATGCTCAATATATGAAATCTCATATATATCTTTTGGTGATTGTGTTAACCCTCTTTTTCTTCCTAGTTGTGTTTGATAATGAGATTATGCTTGAACCAATTGACCAATTGCATTAGCTTGCCCATTTCACACACTAAGATGCATTTAACAAGGTTTTAGTTAATGGAGTTCGTTGATTAAAACCTTGGACTTAAAGAATCCCTTAAGGTTCTAAGGCTTAAGAGCACTTAATAGGGTCTTGAGAAATGGAGTTCATTAATCAAGATCCTGGACTTGAGGAGAAGTCTTTAAGGTTGATATTTGAAAACTTAGTGAATTTCACTTCCCGAAATTTTTTTTGAACCATGATAGCCTAAGCTCATTTTCAAGAGGATTTATTATCATTTGCTTGTTACTCAAAATTTTAATTTCATTTAATCCCAGAAAATCCAAAAATATACTTTTTACACTTTTACCTTCAATTTAGTTAAATTTCCTTAGTTCTTTCAATGACCAAAACCCCCCATTTTATCAACTTTGATTGCAAATTTTGACAATTAGGCTAGCTTAGACCTTTTTTACTTGGTTCCAATTAAGTGAGACGACTCGAGGTTGCATCCTGTATTGCAATCGTTGGAATTATTATTATTTTTGACCGATTTTCAAGGATCGATCTTAAGGTCGAATTGACAAAGCCGCGATCAGCTCGCGTCCGATTCTCCCTGTGCGACGTCGTTGTGGCGCATGCCCAGCCGATGCGACGCCGTTTTGATTCCTTCTAATTTTTCTATTGCCTCCCTAATCCGACCTTTGTTCAATCTTTTGCTTATATCTTTTCCGTCTGACATCCGATTGAATTGGTTTTCAAAGCGTTGGATTCCTAAGACTATTATCTACATCCTCATAGGAAAATTGTGAATTTATGAGATTAAATTGAGGTTGATTGATTGAATCGAAGTGAGTCAGATAATTTTTCTGAACTTGGTTTAGTCTTTTTGAAAATTCGAGACCGGTGGAGATCCGATTGAAGTGATTCTTGAGGCAAAATAAAATTGAGACATGGAGCTACAAATCATATGAAGGAATTGAATTTCAATTTAGCCCCTAAGACTTTCAATTTCTGAATTGAAGTTCGGATTAGTGTTCAGTCTTTGATTAGGAACATCTAAAAGTATTTTTGGCCATAACTTTTGCTCTAGTTATCTAAATGAGGTGGTTCTTAATTTGGATTAAACTAGAGAAATAGGGCTAAAATTTTTATGAAGAAATCTAGTTTCAATTTTGTCTTTAAGAATGTCAATTTTCGGATGGAAGTAAATCACAGGAAATTGTGTTAACATAAGAATAGTTCAACATGTTTGGACTATAACTTTTGATGTAGAGCACCAAATTAAATAATTTTGGTGCCGTTATGAAATTAAGACAATGATGAACATTTCTATAGAAGGAAGTTTCGGCAAATTCCTTCAAATTGATGATTAGAAAATTGTCTTAAAGTAGCATGAATTAAAATGGATGTTAGGGGCAATTTTGGAAGAACACATAAGGACTTAAGTTTCTAGGCTATTATGGAAGGGCAAATTGGTCAATTGTCTTCCATTTTAATGACATGGTACTATAAAAGGGAGGGGCTGTCGTCCTTGGCAATATGGAGCACGAAAATGAAATCAAAGAAGAAGAGAGAAATGAGAGATGTCGTGGGGTGAAGGAGAAGAAAGAAAGAAGAGCTAGGGTTTGATTTTTCAAGGTCTTTAAGAGTGATTTTCAAGTGATTCAAGGGGGAAAACATGGAGGATGAAGAGAGCTTCCTTTCAAGCCTAGAAATGCCAAAAATGGAGAAGAATGAGGTAAGAGTCGATTTTGAGCTTTGAGTTTTTAGTAAGATTTTGGTTTATTTGGCATAAGATTGGTTTGGTTTTGTGAATTCTAGTTTCAATTTTAGAGATTACATGTTTTAATTGGATCAATTTTGGATGTTGATTTAATTAGGGTTTATGGTATGAATTAGGGCAAATTAAAGAAAGGAATGGAGAAATTGAAGCTCTAATCAAGCTCCAAGTATGAATATGAGGTGGATAATTTGTTTATATTGTGAATTATAAGCTAACTTTGTGATTTTGAAAAATCAAAGAGAAAATTTTTATAAATTATTGATTATGTTGATGTTTGAAAATTCTGGATTTTTGAATGATCGAATTCATTGATTTTGGAATGATTGGAAAATTTCTGCAATTGTTTTGGACCTTTTTAATGAAATGATTCAATTGACTACTTTCAAGGGTTTTGAAGGATTTGATGAAATGGGTATAATTGTTTAAATTCTTTATGTTTGATTGATTGAGACTTCAATATGTGAATTGGATTATTTATGAGATTGATTGTTGGATTAAGAATGCATTTGAATTGTTATATGAATGTATGCAAATTTGTGAATGTGAATGTGAATGTGTCGAGTACGACGCGATATGAGAATATGAAAAATTGAATTTCTGAAATGTGCCTTCGGGCAATATGATTTTTCAAGCATGAATATGTATTATATGGGTTTGGTTAGGTCCCCTAAGTAGAGTCGGTGCACTGGTCTCATTTTTAAAGCCTTCTCCCGGCTGCCCGCTAGTGGCACTAGAGTTTCGATTTCGGACTCCCATAAGTCACGGCTATACCGGACCACTAAGCGGGAAGGTGTAGTACGTTTCGTTCACGGCTACACAGGACAACTATGCGAGAATGTGCAGTACGTTCCGTTTTGGACCGAGCCAAACTATTTTGATATGTTATATGTTTTTTTTTGTTTATGTCATGATGCATTCATGTTTTTAAGTTGACCATGAAATATGAAAGATTTGAGCATTTTTTAGAAGTGAGAATTTGAGAGTTGCAAACTTGAGATTTTTGGAAATGTTTTATGAATATTTTGAAAAGTTGGAAGGATCGAGAAATAAGCTTTTGAAGAGTTTCTATTGTGAAAAGTTTAGAAATGTTTATAAATGACTAACGTCTTGAAAATGATTTTTGCTTATGGTTCATTGTATAAACAAGTTATCCACGAGCAATAAGCTCACCCCCTTCATTCCGTTTGTATGAATGTGATTTGTATATATATCGATATGGATGAATCTGCATGATGATGGGATATGAATTGTGATGGTTTATAAATATGATCGGTTTTGGGTTTGATTGAAATAGGAATTTGTATCTGTGTATGAATGAGAATTGAATTAGAATGTGTTTGGGATTCTGGACGGGAGGTCTGTGGAAGTTGATGATTGTGTGATTGGGCTGAGATATAGAAGTGTATTTACCATTTGCAGGTTTTGGGTTAGTTAAAATGCAGCTGTTATGTTGCTAAATTTTCGATTGAATTAGAGATAGAATAAAATAAGAATTGATTAAAAGATGAATTTTGGATTTGTATGATTGTATAAGAAGATGATTAAGGATTGAGACTTTGCATGTATAAGAAGTTTGTTACGTTTTGAGAATTTGATTGAGGAAAATTTCCAAGAAAAGGGAAATTATATGGATTTGCATGAATTTGAATAAAGATGGTTATAAGAAAAGAAAAAAATTTACACCGTTTGGGATAAGTTAAATGTCCAAGGTTTCCAACTCTATTTTTAAGATATTTGTTTCAGATGTCGGATCAAGTTTTTGTTCCACTTATGATTCGTTCCTTTGCCCGATATGGTTTCGATTAATCGGATTTGTTTGATTTCGAATCCGCTTTCGCTTTGCCTCCGTTATGTGATTCGATTTCAATTCATGATTTCATGCGTTCTGATTGGTTTTGCAATTCGATCACGAATCATTTGATTCGCTTCCGATATAGTTATGTTCTGCATTTTGTTATTTGATTCACCTTCGGATGAGATTTATCTGATTTGAATTCGTTGCGGCTTTACATTCGTATTTGATTCTACTTCTTTGATTTTCACATGCGATTCTGCTTTTATTTTGTGTTTCGCTTAGTATCCGCTTCTTGCGTTTTCGTTTCATTTTTTGCTTGGCATTCGGTTCTGAGATTGGATCCCAACACTAGTGTGTCAGCAAGTCAAGGCTGAACACCAGGCACCTTCAGGCAAGTTAAGGCCATTGTCCATTCCTGAGTGGAAGTGGCAAAGGGTAACCATGGATTTTTTGATGGGTTTGCCCAAGACCAGTAGGAAGCATGATGCCATATGGGTTATTATGGATCGGTTGATGAAGTCAGCTCATTTTTGGAAATTAAACAGACTGATTCTTTACATGTGCTAGCAAAGAAGTAAATTGATGAGATAATGAGATTACAAGGGATTCCAGATTTCATAGTTTCCGATAGAAACCCTCGGTTTATTTCTAGATTTTGGGGAAGCATGCAAGAAGCTTCAGGAACTAAGCTGAATTTTAGCACGACTTTTCATCCTCAGACGGATGGTCAATCTGAGAGGACCATTCGGAAACTTGAGGGAATGTTCAGGGCATGTGTGATGGATTTCAAAGGAGCTTGGGATGAGCATTTGCCATTGGTCGAATTTGCTTATAATAATTCGTTTCATTCGAGCATTCAGATGGATCCATATGAAGCACTGTATGGAAGAAGGTGTAGAATTCCGATATGTTGGGATGAAGAAGGAGAGAGGAAACTGATAGGAACATAATTGATTCAGATGACAGTTGATAAAGTCAATCTGGTTAAGCAACGACTTAAGGCAGCTCAGGATAGAATGAAGAGCTATACTGATGCACACCGAAAAGAGATGGAGTATGAAGTCAGTGAGAAAATGTTTCTTAAGACGTCTCCTTGGAAAGGAGTAATGAGGTTTGGCAAGAAGGGCAAGTTGAGTCCGAGATATGTGGGTCCCTATGAAATTCTTGAGAGGATTGGACCACTAGCCTATAGGTTAGCGTTACCCCCGGAATTGTTTGAGATCTATGATGTCTTTCATGTCTCCATGCTGAGGAGGTATAGATCGGATCCTTCTCATATCATTCAGACCACTGAGGTTCAGTTGAGAGATGATTTGAGTTATGAGGAGATTCCAGTGGATATTTTGGACATCAAGGAAAAGGTCCTCAGGAACAAGACGTTCAGTTAGTCAAAGTCTTGTGGAGAAACCATTCGGTGGAAGAGGCCATGTGGGAGCCATTGGAAGCCATGAAGGAGAAGTATCCACAACTCTTCGATGACTCAGGTAATAATTTCGAGGACGAAATTCTTTGAAGAGGGGGAGAAATGTTGGGCCCCAAATTTTTATTGATTTTATTAAGTATGAATTGATTTGATTATGTGGTTTTCATGATAAATTATTTTGTTTAAAGTTTAATTAGCATGTCAGTGATTGGAGGATTTATTGCTTAGATTGGTGGAATTGGAAGTATTAAATGGAGAAATTAAGATTAAGTTAGGGTATAGTATGGTGTAAGTGAAAAAGAAGAAGTAAAAATGTATAAGGGCAAAATTGGAAGATCACTTAAGGTTAAAAAGAATAAGGCTTACATGGAGGGGCATAATGAACATTTGATGATCTATTAGGAGTGGAGATTAGAAGAAGAAAAATAAAAAGAAGAGGGAAAGAAGAGAGTGTCGTGGAAGAGAGGAAGAAGAAGAGAAAAAGAGGAAAAGCTAGGGTTTTGGGAAACTTTGAAGAACTTGAAGACTTTGAGGCTAAAACAAGTAAGTATGAGTTTATTCCTTCTTGTTTTGGTTAGATGAAACCCTAATATAGCTTAACATGTGTGGGAGGTTGTTAGTGAATGGAATATGCAAGTGCTATCTTTTAGGGTTAGTGATCAAAGATAGATTTTGATGTTTTGGTAATGATATTGGGTTGGAATGAGCTTAGAAATGAAGTATAAGAGATGGTTTAGGGTTTAGATGTGTTATATTTGAAAGATGGGAGGAATATGGTTGAAGAATGTGGAAAAATAGGTTTTTGGGAGGAATTTGGACTTGCACGTCGCGGCGCGCTCATGCCCTCGCCGCGGCGCGCTCATGCCCTCGCCGCGGCGCGCTCCAATTTTTTGGCCACGGCGAGAGATCATTTTCCTGCACCGATATGTTTTAGTATTTTGGACATAACCTTTGCTGTAGATGTCCAAATGAGGTTATATTTGACTCGTTGTAACCTGGAGACATAGGGATACAAGTTTTATGAAGAAATTAAGTTCTGATTCAATCTATAAGAATCTCAAATTTTTTATGGAAGTTGAGCATAGAATCTTTGTTTCAGCACAAGTTATAGTTCAAGTTGTTAATGTATGACTTTTCGATTTCTACACCAAATTGAACAGAATTTTCGTTATTATTTAAGGAAATCAAGTGAGGAAAGAGGACCAAGAGGAACAAGAGGAAAGACATTCCTAAGCAAGTTTATAAGTAAGGAACTCAAGGTGGGTACATGCTTCTAATAGAGTAAATAAGCCACTCATTGTTTTCTTTAAATCAAGAAAGATTTAATGATTTAAATTGCATCAACAATGTTGCCTTATTTGCTTTTTGAGTGAATTATGAAATTGTTATATGTTTTCTACATGATTTATATTAATGATTGATGAAAAGACTTTGAAAAGGGTTTCTCTTTAAAAGAATACATGCTCATGAAATCATGTTTTCAGAAATGATTTTTACAAGGATATCAAGGTTATGAAAAGCAAGTTTACAAGAAAGTGCCATTTTGGCAACAAGTTTACAAGATTTAGAACTATGTGTGTTATGTGGCTTTGTGGAAGTCCCTCAAGAACCTTCACGTGCACGTTGACCCATGTATAGGCTTCTCCCGCCTGCCCGCTAATGGCATGGAGCTTCATCAAGGACTCCCTCAAGAATTTTACAGTTACACAGGACCATTATATGGGAATGTGTAGTGCGTCATGAAATTGGACTTACCCAAACCATTCTGCTGTGCTTATATGCTTATGATCTATTAACACGTTTGATGCATACATGATTTAAAATTGCTCATGAATTGTTTGAAAATCAAGCAATTTGAGACGATGATATCTACATGTGAAATTACTATGGTTTCGAAAATGTACAATGGCAATGAGTTTTGAAAAAGTTTTGCAAGTTTTCTTTATTATAAATATGTTACCCACGAGCTTTTTAGCTTACCCCCATTCTCCTCCCCCTATTCAAGTGATAAGCAAGAGATCAAGTAAGTCAAGAGTTACGACATCACTCTGAATTGTTATATTTTTGTATTTTCAAGTTATATTTTTGGAATTCAAGGCTTTAGTCACATTTCAAGTTTTATTAGTTTAAGTGTATTTTGTATTTTTTTTCTTGAACTCAACTGATGTATTATGGCTTGAAATGCCATTAAAGCTTTGTAAAACTCTTCTTTTGGTTATCAATGAGATATGGTTGATATTGATTTTAGCTTCAAACCTTTCGCATTAAATCGTTTTATCATGAGGATAAGTTGTTGGAAGATTTTGTTTATGTTCAAGTTTATTTTTGTGTTGGGTTGTTTCGATGAAATTGGATGAAAATTTTAAGTTTGGGTTTCTGTGGAAAAAGGGCTTTCACCGCGACGAGACCATCTGCTCGCCTCGACAAATTTAAATTCGCAAGTTCACCACAGCGAGAGTTCTGTCGCTCGTCACGATAAAGGTTCATTCGCTCACTGCGGCGTAGCTTTCCGAAAGGTTTCGCGGCGACGCCCGCCTTTGCTTCCGAGGTATCTTTTTCTAATTTTTTTAAACTTCTAAGTCTTCCCTCGAAGACCAAGCATCATGCTTCCGTGTACGATGTTGGGCTCCGAAAATGGAATCCAACATCTAGGCTCTAGCGTTCCTTTCTCTCTCTGAAAAAAATATTTTTGAGCTTTAGGTTACAAAGGTATTTTCTCACTTTTTTTGTACTTTGAATACATAATTTTGGCTAATGTATCTATATGTATTGTATATTAGTCTTCTACTAGAACTAATGTTTAAAGCCTAAGTCTTCAACTGTCTTTTTGAAAACTACTTCTTGAATCTTCTAGAAACGGTTATTAGTTGAGTCCTGTAACTAACTCCAACTAACTGTTTGGTGTTCTAGAATATCTTCTTATTATATTGTTTGGAATAATGCTTCTTCTTTTATTATGTTTCGTCTGTTATTCCGCTTCATCTATTGTCGCGTTTAGTCTGGTTTTGCGTTTCGTCTGATGTCGCACTTCGTCTTGTGTAGGGTTTCATCTTATGTAGCGCTTTGTCTTATGTTGTTCTTTATCTTATATAGCATTTCATCTTTTGTAGCGTTTCGTCTGATATCGCACTTCGTCTGGCATTGACTGCACACCTTCTGAGTTGACTATGTGTTACTTACGTTTTTCTGCACACTTAACAAATTTATCAAAACAGTTCATACATTTTTAAGATTATTATTATTTGATTGTCATCAAAATTAATAAGAATGAAGTCTTCTTGACTTAACATATCAATCATCCATTCAATTGAATTATTCGCCAACTAGTTAGGTATACCTATAATAAATCATAAAACAATCAAATTGAATCAAAAAAATACTTCAAATATCATAGTAATCTACATAGTTTGACCTAATATGTAAAATAAATATAAATGAGTTAAAACTTTTTCAAATTTTAATTACCAAATTAACTATGAAACAAAATCACCTATTATTAAAATAACAAAAGTGGGTTGGATGTTTTTTCAAAAGTCAAATAACCTTTCAACATAAAAGTAAACATCTTGTCATAAATACTTTCAATTACTAAGTTAGGTCACTAGTTCAAATGACTACTAGAACTACTCTTTAACGTCAAACTTTTTACTTAGGCTAAAGTTAGAGTGAATTTATTTCTTTATATTATTAGTTTTCTTATTTGACTTATAAAATGTCTAGATAAGAAACTACTTTTAACTCAAAATTTTCCAAACTATACAAAGAGTGACATTTTGTGATTTAAGCATCCATTTTCAAATCATTGCATTGAATTAAAACCAATCTAGTTTTTAATGCTTCTATTGTATACTTAAAATAATTTAATCATAAAATAATTAAACTTATAAAGAATTATGTTAATCAGTTTTTCCTTATTAATTTAATTATGATGAAATCAATTTACCAAGGTAAAACATATGAAGACATAAATAAATATTTCTTTTATTACATAAGTTATATATAGGTGTTAATGTACCAAATCTGAATGATGAAAGTAGAATTTAAGAAAATAAAAATAACATAATATGTAAGAAATTTGAAAAGGAAATATGATTGATGATTAAATTTTAAATTTACTTTAAAACAAACTAATAATAAAAATAAAATTAAATGAAAATGTAATTGAATATAAAAATAAACTAAATAAGTTAATCAAAGTAAATGAAAAAAGTAATAAAACACTTGATTTATGAGTAAAAACAAAAGAAAAATATTTTATTATGCAAGTCATAAATAAAATAAAACAAAATCTCACTCTGCTACAAGCTCATTATCATGGTCATTGACCTTCTCTAACTTGACTGAGGGTCACAAATGTTACTTAGAGTACCCCATATATTGAAGTTTTTATGAAATCACTACGCCATCTAGAACAACCATTGCCTATGTTTCTTCAACTTCCTTTACATCCTTTCTAACAATGGTGTAGCTTTAATCTTCTCAGCAACAATCTTATTTGCAGCTTTAATCTTCACAGCAACAATATTATCTAAAGCTTCTGCGTAATCATCCTTGTAGTGATATATATGACTAGCTTTAGACATCTTAGATATCTTATCTTTGTTTAGATATAATTTATCTTGTAAAATATGAGTTGAATATAAACCCTTTCGTGTAACAAACTTTGACTTTATAAATACAAGAGTAGAATTTGTACAAGGTGTAAAGAAATAGAACGTTTTACCCCCTACTTCTTGTATCTTTCTTTATGGTATCAGAGCATACAAAAACCTAGATATTAATTAGCAACTCTGTCATCATGAATCCCTCATCCTCAAAACTTACCCTTTCACGAACAAACCTTCATCACTTGATTAATATATGCTATGTTAAACTTCAACCAAATACCTACTTCATATGACAAAATCAGATGCTTAATTACTTTGACACAATGAAGATAACCCATCTCATTGAAAATCATCCACCTGAAAGAATTACCATTGAAAAATATGGTAAAGAAACTCCAAATCCCAAATATAAAGAATAGCATGACGATGACCTCACCCTTAAGTGTTGGATTACGGGGACTCTAAAAGAAGAGCGTATGTTCATCACAGTTGGTTGTAAAACTGCTCGGGATATATGGGTGGTACTTGAAGATAATTTCTTGAATGCTATAAAGGACAACGAATTCCAGTTTAAGGATAAAATTCAAAATTTGAAGATGGGGACCTGATCACTTCAAGAGTACCTAAAAGAATTCAAGATGTTATGTGACAGTCTTGCGGCTATACACAAACCTTTTACTGAAGATGACAAAGTACTCAATGTACTCGAATAGGCCTTGTGTTGGACCCTGAACTTTTCTTGGAAGTTAGAACTATTAAATGAGAAGTTGTTAGTAATTAGTGATGAGTAAAAAAAAGGAGAATTCTTGAATTTGAAATGATATACAAGATTAAGGTAGTGAATGTAGTAAGTTGATGATGAGTGGGTATATGTGTGTATGTTTTGTTATTGATGTTTATGATTAATCATGGACTATAATATGTTTATGGATGATCTTGAGCTTAAATGGAAGTTGAGAAGAAAAATAGAGAATGTAAAATGAAGAATATGAAGAGTGAATAATTGATTTTAGTTCTTGATGATTATGAGATTTTTTAGTAAACTTGTATATTTATATGAGTGTACTTGAATATGTGAGTGTTTTGAGATAACCAATAGAATGGTTTTTGAGTTGAAAAAACAATTGTAAGATGACGGTCTAATGAAAGAAAGATTGTGTAAATGGAAGTTGAGAGGAAGAATAACATTTGAGCCTGAAAGTTGAAAATGCAGAAAAGTAACAAAGCATGAATAGGTTGATTATAAAGGTTGGGTTTTGATGATTTCTTTGACTAAACTTGTATATTTTGGAGTAGCATGAATTTATGGTGAATGAGTTGATTGAAATGGAGTAGAAAACCAGAAATAAAAGTTTGAAATGTTGGTTTTTGAAAATTGGAAGTTTGAAAATTTTGGGAATGAATAATAGTGGAGAGTTGGATTTTTGATCGGAAAATTTTGTGATTTTTATGTACTGATCTAGAGATATTTTGATAAAATTGTCTTATGAAAGTTGTAGCTTATCCTTCTAACTTTCTAACGCTATACATTGGAGTTGAAAGTTATGATTTTTAGAAATTTGAGATGTTGTTTAGGGTGAACTTCAGGAAAGCCACTTTGAAATAGAATTTGAACCCTTTATAAGTATAGTTTGCTTTTATGTTCTTAATAAAATTTGTATATCTTTCTTTTAGCTTTCTATTGATACTAAATTTGCAAAATTTGGAGTTCTGGATCAAAAGTTATAGAGTTTAGAAGTTAGGTTACCGGCGAAGAAGAAAGAGCGCAGGTCCACCCGAATGTCGCAGTCGTGCACACACATGATCGCGACTTTGTGAATCCACCATAATGTTGAGATCGTGCAAGATCGCGACTTCGCTGGTCCATCCGGATATCGTGGTCATACATGTGCATGATCGCGACTTCCCTAATTGTCTAAGAAAGGCAATTTTCTGAACATACTCCTCTCTTTTGACCATAACTTTTTCGTCCAACCTCCAATTGACCTGATTTTTAAAACGTTGGATTTCTAAGGCGTTTCTATACCTCCCCAGAAACATTTTTTAAGTTTTTATATTAATTTGAAAAAGATGCATTGAATCAAAGGGAGAGGATTGGTTAAAAGAGTATAAGTAGGACATTTTTCTGAACATACTTCGGTATTTTGGCGATACCTCGATATGTAGAGGTCCAAATGAGTTTATTCTTATTTCTTACTAAACTAGAGACATGAAGCTACAAGTTATCGAAAGGATTAGAATTTCAATTCAGTCCTTAAGACTTTCAATTTTTGGAGTGATGTTGGGTATAGTGTACAATCTCAGTTTAGTAACAGTCCGAAAGTGTTTAGGCCATAATTTTTAAATTACTGAACAAAATTAAATGATGTTGGTGTCATTAGAAAATTTAGACAATGAGGAATATTTCTCTAGAAGGAAGTGTTATCAAATTCCTTCAATTACATGATTAGAAAAAGGGTCTTATTTTTGGAAGAAGTTAAGCACGACTAAAATGAATTTTGTGGGCTTGCTAGATTAATTATTTGATTTGGAGTTAATTCTTATGTTGATGTTGGCTAAATTTTAAAATATGGATTAGTTTAATTAAGTAGCAAGAGTGTACATGTATGAGGGCATTTTGGGAAGAACACCTAAACATTAAGGTTATAAGGCTTGGAAGGCAGGGCAAAGAGGTCATTGCTCACTCATTAATGGCAAACTTGTAAATAAAAGTTGGTCTTGCTTTTTAAGGAAGGAGAAGCACGAAATTGGGAAGAAAAACAAAGAAAAGAGAGAAGAGAGGAGAGAGCTCGGTGGAGAAGAGGAGAAAAAAGAAAGAAAATGCTAGGTCTTGATTTTTCTAAAAGTTCAAAAGGGATTTTGATGTTTGTTCAAGGAGGAAAAAGGAAGAGGAGGATGCGAGCTTCCATTAGAGCCTAGGAACTCTTCATTTGGTGAAGGATCAAGGTAAGATTATTTGTGATTTGTTGTATTTTTTAAAAAAAGGTTTTGGTTTAGATAGCTTGAGAAATGTATGGGTTTGAGTTTTCTAAGGTCAATTTTGGTGATTTGTTTCTTTGGGTATCTCAATTTTGGATTCCTATTGATTTGAGAATTTTGACTTTGATGAACGAAATCAAAAGAGGAAAGAGGATCAAGGAGAGTAGAGGCTTTTTGAATAATTATTAAGCAAGGAAATAAGGTGGGTTCCATGTTTATAATTAGATAATGAGCCATTATGTTCTTTTTTTTTGTCAAGAAAATAAAATGATTTCTCATTGCTTTAAAATTGTGGAAATTGTTGCATTTGAATTATTTGAAAAACTGCTATGTGTGATTGTGAATGAATTTTGATGATGAATTGTGATATGGAAATGATTTTGAAAGGGCTTTATGTCTATGAAATTAAGTTTTGGGAAATGCATATGAAATATGTCATGCTCATGAAATCAAGTTTTCAAAACTGTGCCATTTGGGCAATTGTCTAAAGGCTTATTCCGCCTGCCTACTAGTGGCATGAAGTTCCTTCACGGACTCCCATAAGTTCACGGCTACGCAAGATCACTTTGTGAAATTGCGATAGTACGTTCTGTTCACGGCTACACAGGACCCTTATGGGAAATGTATAGTACATTCTGTTATGGATCCGACCAAACCATCTTTGATGTGCTTATGTGTTTATGATTTGTGAAAAAGTTGATGCATTCATGTTTTGGGGTTTGTATATTTGATTTCATAATAAGAAGTTGAGAAATAAGTGTTTTACGGATTTCAACAAGAATTCTCTATGGTAATGAACTTTTTGAATGGTTTTGCTTATTTTTCTATTATAAGCATGTTACCCACGAGCTTTTAAGCTCACCTCCACTCTCCTTCCCTATTCAGGTGACGAGCAAAAGGTCGAGTGAAAAAAAGTCAAGATATCACTTCGGATTTGCATGTTTTGTTGTGTTTTAAGTAGTTTATGTAAAACAAGGCTTCAGACATATGTCAAGAATTATGGGGTCTTGTATCTTTTGTGTTTTTGGATTTTGGATATTGTTGAGGTAATGTGGCTTAGAATACCATTAAAGTTTTGTAAACTTTTATTTTATGGTGTTAATGAGACATGGATTTAAATATGGATATGAAATATAAATTGTGTATGGATGATGTGACTTGAGTTAGATATATACTAAAGAAGCTATCCACTTGACTTGATGTATGAACTATTGTTATATATATAAATAAGTGAATTATGGAAACGAAAGATATGATTTGTGGTGAATGATAAGATGTTATTGAATATGAAGATTCATATGAATTGAGGTTTGAGTGTTGGATGAATTCCAATTGGAGATTAAATTGCTTTGAATGATGTTTTAATGGAGAAAGTGATGTTGGGATAAATTCCAATTTTTTCACGAGGGTAAAATCGGTATTCTGATTTTAGAAGAAATTTTGTATTATCTATACAGAATTTGTCTAAGTTGTCTCTTGTGTTTCTATATTTCCAACGATATAGAGTATGCGATTTTTGATTATCAGAGCAAGAGGTTGGGTTCTGGAAACGGGATCCAATTTTAGTGAATATGCTTTCTAGGTTCTCAATTTGTATTCCTATTGAATTGAGATTTTTGCCAATATTAAAGGGAAACAAGAATGGTAAGAGGAGCAAGAGGAAAAACAACTTTAAACAAGGAATCCAAGGTGGGTTACATGTTTATTATGGTATATAAATTGATCAAATAGGGATATTTTTGGGATAGTATGAGAATGAAGACGAAGATGAACTGATGATGGCTAATGAGATTCTATTGAAATAACCTTATAAGGTAATACACTCACGTTTTATGATTACAAAGTTGAACTCTGAAAATCGGGTCCAACATCCTATCGTATCAAAGTGACTAGGTTTAGGAGTATCCTTAGCATGAATGGGTAGTTTTAAAATATGAAATGAACATGCATTGTTTTAAATGAACAACATGCTTTGTTTTTTTATTTTTTCACATGATTTGAAATTATTTTACATGAAGCATGGTTAAAGAAGACTTTACATACACATATACCAGTTTAAACCTAATATGAAACATGAACTAAATATTTTTTTTAAATGGTTTTAAATTGAAGGAGTGATTATGCCATCTCAAAAGAGAACTCAAGAAACTAAGACTCGATCTTACTCTCGGCAAGGAAGTATGGATGAATCTTATCTCCCACAGGACACGGGGACACACTCTGCTCATGATTCTGAGGCACCTAGTGTACAACATAAAGTGTCACTACCTCCTCCTCCTATGCCACAAGTAAACCCCATGGATCCACGTTTCTTTCAAGCCTTTACTCAGGCTTTCATGTAAGCTATAGGCCAAGTGCCACAAGTTCCTGTGCAAGCTCCAGTGGAGAGGAGCAGACAGTATGATAAGCTCCGTAAGTATGGGGCAGTAGAATTTAATTAGACTACGAATCCTGAAGAGGTTGAAGTATGGTTGAGAAGGACAAAGAGAGTCTTATTTCAGATGAAGTGCTTCGATGAGGAGAAATTAGATTATGCAGATAGCTTGCTATAAGGGTACGCATTCCATTGGTGGGTATTAGTGCCCTAGAGTTAGGTCATACCGCTAGTATTGTCTTATAGAAACTTTTTGGAAGTTTTAGGAAGAAATACTTCTCGAAAGTCTATGTCTATGAGAAGGCCAGAGAATTCCTAAATCTCACAAAGAGGGAAATGATTGTGAGTGAATATGAGTTAAAGTTCACCTAAATTTTACGATATACAGCTAATATTGTTACAAATGAGGAGGATAAGTGTCGTAAGTTTAAAGGAGGACTTTATTAGGCGATCAAAGAGAAAGTATTGATCCACAACTTTTGTGACTACCAACTATTGGTAGATGCTACACTCCAAGTTGAGAGACTGGAGAATATAAAGTATGAAGTAAATAGGAAGAGGAAGAAATGAGAATAGTCTTCCCAGAATGGAATGAGTGCCCCAATGCCTGAGAGAAATATGAGAAATTTCCATAAACAAAGTGAAGTGGGAAGTGGCGGCTTTGCTAAGAAAAAGCAAGTAAAGACAGTTTCACTACAAGCCTCAACAGTAGGAAGCAATAGAAGGATAGAGAGGAGTAGGAACTAGGCTAGCCACTGAGGTGGGAAGTTCTAGTGCAGTAAGGATGTTTATTCCTCTAGGAAGGACAAGGGGTCAGGCACAGGAAAGGGTGCTTGCCAAGACTGGAGATGAAGCTGCAGCCGCACCTAAAGTTGTTACGGGTATGGGTTAGTTATTTAATTCAAAAGTATATTTTTTGATTGATTATGACTCCACGCATTCTTTCGTTTATGTAAGCTTGAGATTGAATGGTGTTAATTTCGTGCCATTGGATAGTCCATTGATTATTAGTACTCCTTTAGGGAGGAAGGTGATAATAAGTCAAGCATATAGAGATTATGAACTCTTTATTAATGGTGCTAGATTGGTAGTGGATTTACTACCTTTAGATTTAAAGGGCCTATATATTATACTTGGAATGGATACTATGGAGAAATATTATGCAAAGTTAGATTATAGTCTCAAATAGGCAGAATTTGATATTGACAAGGGTGAGAAGGTGACTTTTAGAGTAGACAAAAGAACACCATCACCAAGAATTATTTCAACTTTGCTAGCTGACAGGATGATGAGAAAAGGGTGTAAAGCCTTCGTGGCACACGTTGTGGACACCGAAGTGAATGAAGGAAAGTTAGAAGATTTTCTAATTGTGAGGTAATTTTCATACGTGTTTTCGAAAGACTTACCTGGTTTGCCACCAACGAGAGAAATCAAGTTTGCCATCGATCTAATTCTAGGTACCGCACCCATTTCCATACCATTGTGTAGAATGGCTCCATTGAGTTGAAGGAGCTTAAGGAATAGTTGGAAGAACTATTAGATAAGGGGTATATAAGGCTAAGTTCATCTTCATGGGGAGCGTCAGTTCTATTTGTTAAAAAGAAGGATGGAACATGGCACATGTGCATTGGCTATCGGACACTCAACAAGGTGACCATTAAGAACAAGTATCCTCTGCCATGAATCGATGATCTATTTGACCAACTGTAGGGAGAAAGGGTTTTCTCTAAAATTGATCTCAGGTTAGGCTATCATCAACTCAGAATCAGGGAATCTCATGTAAACAAGATAGCTTTTAGGGCAAGTTATGGGCATTATGAGTTCCTAGTCATGCCATTCAGATTGACCAATGCTTCAGCTGCGTTCATGGATCTCATGAATAAGGTCTTCAAGGAGTATATGGATAAATTTGTTATAGTATTTATAGATGACATTTCGGTTTATTCCAAGAGCAAAGAGGAACATAAGGAACATCTCAGTATAGTGTTGCAAACAATAAGGGAGAATGAGCTTTATGCCAAATTCAGCAAGTGTGAATTTTGGCTTCATAAGGTGATATTCCTTAGATACGTAATTTCGAAAGATGGGGTACATGTTGATCCGATGAAAGTTAAAACAATAGTGAAGTGGCATGCACCAAAGACAGTGACAAAAGTGAGAAGTTTTCTAGGTCTGGTAGGATGTTATAGGAGGTTTATTGAAGGATTCTTTACGATAGCCGCTCCAATGACCAAGTTATTAAGGAAACATTAAAAGTTTATCTGGAGTGATGAATGTCAGAAGAGTTTTAAGGAGCTTAAGCACAGATTGACAAGTGTTCCAATTCTAACCTTGCCTATGGGAGATGAGGGTTATACACTTTATAGTGATGCTTCAAGAAAGGGTTTGGGTTGTGTGTTGATACAAGGATACAAGGTAATAACTTATTCCTTGTGGCAACTAAAACCTTATGAATTCAATTACCCGACTTATGATAGAGAATTAGTAGCAATAATTTTTTCCTTAAAAATTTGGAGACATCATTTGTATGGAGTTCAAACGAGCATTTTTACAGATCATAAAAGTCTCAAGTACTTATTAAGTCAAAAAGAGTTGAATTTGTGATAGAGAAGGTAGTTAGAGTTACTTAAGGATTATGGCTTGTTGATTGAATACCATATAGGAAAGCCAAATGTAGTGGATGATGCCTTGAGTAAGAAATCCTCCATAGCCTACATTCAAACAATTTATCTACCATTGTTTAAAGAGATGGTTAAGCTTAGAAAAAGCTTGAAACATGAGGAACCTAATTACATTATTGCTAATTTTAGAGTGAGACCAATACTTAGGTAGAAAGTTAAGGAGTTACAAGCACAAGATGCAGATTTGAAAAGCTCCGAAAAGAAATTAAGAATGGTAAGAAATCTAAATTGGTGGTGAGGGATGATGGACTTATGGTTGTAGAAAATAGACTTTGTATTCCAAATGTCAAGAAAGTAAAGGATAAAATACTCGACGAGGCACACAATACGCCGAATGCCATACACCTAGGTAGCACCAGGATGTGTAGAGATTTAAAAGAGCATTTTTGGTGGAAAGGCATAAAGAATGGATATATTAGAATATGTAAGCAAGTGTCTAGTGTGTTAGCGAGTCAAGGCTCAACACTAGGCACTTTCAGGCAAGTTAAGGCCATTTTCCATTCTTGAGTGGAGTAGCAAAGGATAACCATAAATTTTCTGATGGGTTTGCCCAAAACTAGTAGGAAGCATGATGTTATATGGGTTATTGTTGATCATTTGATGAAGTCAGCCCATTTTTTAACAATTAAATAGATTGATTCTCTGCATGTGCTAGTAAAGAAGTATATTGATGAGATAGTGAGACTACATGAGATTCTGGACTCTATAGTTTATGATAGAGATCCTCGGTTTACTTTGAGATTTTGGAAAAGTATGTAAAAAGCTTTAGGGACCAAGTTAAATTTTAACACTACTTTCCATCCCCAAATAGATGGCCAATATGAGAGGACCATTCAAACCCTTGAAGGAATGCTCAGGGCATGTGTGATGGATGTTAATGGTGCTTGGGATGAGCATTTGCCATTGGTCGAATTTGCTTACAATAATTTGTACCATTTGATCATTCAAATAGCTCCTTATGAAGCACTGTAGGGAAGAAGATGTAGAACTCCTATATGCTAGGATGAAGAAGGTAAGACCAGAGTTAATCTAGATGATAGTCGACAAGGTTAATCTAGTTAAGCAAAGGCTTAAAGCAGCTCAAGATAGAATGAAAAGCTATACTGATGCACATCGAAAAGAATTGGAGTATTAAGTTGGTGAGAAATTCTTTCTTAAGATATCTCCTTAAAAAGGAATAATGACGTTTGGTAAGAAGGGTAAGTTGAGCCCAAGGTATGTGGGTCCCTACGAGATTATTGAGACGATTGGACCACTAGCCTATAGGTTGACGCTACCACCAAAATTGTCATAGATACATGATGCCTTTGATGTTTTCATGTTGAGGAGGTATTGATCAGATCCCTCCCACATCATTCAGACCACTAAGGTTTAGTTAAGAGATGATTTGACTTATGAGGAGACTCTAGTGGAGATTTTGGACACTAAGGAAAAGGTCCTCAGGAATAAGACAGTTCAACTGGTTAAAGTCCTGTGAAAAAACTATTCTACGGAAGAGGCTTTGTGGGAGCCCTTGGAGGCCATGAAGGAGAAGTATCCACACCTCTTTAATAACTCAGGTAAGAATTTCGAGGAAGAAATACTTTTAAGAGGGGAGAAATGTTGGCCCCTAAATTTTTTCTTTTTTTCTTGTTGAGTTGAGCATGATTTAAATAAATTATGAGGTCTTGATAGATTAATTTTTGGAGTTAATTATTATGTCAATGTTAGTAGGATTTTATTTCATTATTTAGTTTAATTAAAGTAGTAAGAGTTAATAAAGCCATAAAGCATAAAGGAAGGGCAAAGTTGACATTACACATTCATTAAGGGTATAATTGGAAGAAGAAAGTGTAGTCTTGCTCTTAAGAAGGAAAGAAAAATGTGAATAATGGAGAGAAAGAAGATAATAACGAAAATGAAGAGAGATAGGAGAGAGAGTTGTGTTCTTAAGAGAAAATAAGGAAGATCAAGTTAGGGTTCATCTTTTCCTAGCTTTCAAGAGTGATTTTGAGGTTGGTCAAGAAGAGAAAAAGAAAAAGGAAGAGAAGAGCTTCCATTTGAGCCAAAAATCTCTTTATTTAGTGAAGATTCAAGGTAAGTACATTCTTAATCATTAGGATTTTTTGAAGAGTTTATGAAGCTTAGGAAATATATGGATTTAAGTGTTTTAGAATCAATTTTAGTGAATATGCTTTGTGGGTTCTTAATTTGTATTCCTATTGAATTGAGATTTTTGCCAATATTAAAGGGAATCAAGAATGGTAAGAGGAGCAAGACGAGAGGCACCTTGAAGCAAGGAATCCAAGGTCGATTACATGTTTATAGTTGAGTTAATGAGCCATAAATATTTTTTTCAAATCAATAGAATTAAATGATTTCAATCGCTTTATAAATGTTGCATTTATTGCACCTTAAATGATTTAAGAAATTGTTATATGTTTGATATATGAATTTTGTTGATGATTTATGAAATGAAGATGGAAATGGTATTTGAAATATATTTTGTTTATGGAAATCATGTTTTTGAAATGTGCCTTTTGGGCAATATGTTTACAAGTCATGAAATTCATGTTTATGTGAGTTTGTGGTAGTCCATTCTGATATGTCACATATGTGTTGACCATGTTAAAGGCTTCTCTCGCCTGCCTGCTAGTGGTATGGAGCTCCTTCACAGACTCCCTTATGTTTATGAACTATGCAAAACCATTATGTGGGTGATAGCCCATTCTATTATTATCGAAGATTTGTAAGAACTCCCTCATGTTTATGGATATACCCTATTCTAATTGCTTATGTGTTTATGATTTGTTGACAAGTTTGATAAATACATGACTTAGGTTGTTAATGAAATATATTTGTGTTTTGCTAGTGACTTTCCAAGTTTTGGCATTGCATTCTTAAGCATTTCATAAGGGTAAAATCTATGTTCTGACTTCAAGAGAAAAAATGTATTAATCTAGGATGATTTAGACAAATTGCCTGTTTAGATTATCCTTTTATCTTTCCAATGATATAGAGTGCGGAATTTTTTAATATTGGAGTTGAGAGATATGTTCTTTATAAGTTAGTAATGCTATATAAGATGTATATGGGGCAACTATAGTTAAATGATGAGAATTAGTTGTAAGTGATGAATCAAATGATTAGAGATTAGAGAGTTTAATGAAATAAAATTGGTAGTTGAATTTTTATGGACAATTTAGAGTGAAAGTAAGGTTAGGATAGATGTAGAAACATTTGGCAAGCCTCTTGAGTGAGTTTTCTCTCACCTATGTCTGTTAAACGGACATTAAGTCTTTTAAATTAACCTTCTCGGGCTTCGAAAGACCCCTAGTCTTGTCCATGTTCGTTAAATGGACATTAAGTCCATTAAACGGACCTTCATGATTTTAGAAACCACTACAGTCCTGTTTATGTCCATTTTGGTGCAGTGTATGTCCGTTTAGCGGACATTCACTGTATACTTTTTAGAAATTTGCATTTTTCACCCTCTAAATGGCAACATCTCTCCTCAGAGTCTTCATATAAGTTATAAATGTAGACGATCTCTTTGAAACCATCCTAGAATGACCTTAATCTGACATCTTCAGAGAAAGTTTTGGCTATTTTCCCAAATTAGATACAATATGATTAAGGACATAAACATAAGAATAGATTGTGGTATATAAATTGAACAAATAGGGATATTTTTGGGATAGTATGAGAATCAAGATGAATTAATGATGGCTAATGAAATTCCATTGAAATAACTCTATAGGGTAATACGCTCACGTTCTATGATTCTAAAGTTGGACTCTAGAAACAAGGTCTAACACTAATTCCTAAACCTCTTAGAAAATCTCTTTACCAGTTTTGTAAGGGGGAGGAGGTGTTCTTACTAGCCTATTCTTAATGAACTTTAGTTTATTGTGTCTAAATGGATGATTTGGAGGAAGAAATTTTTTGTGATTGTTAAACCAATATATTTTCCCCCATTTGGAAGACAAAACACATCAGAATCATTGCCACAATAAGGACAAGCCAATTTTCTAGTTGTGCTCCATCTAAACAACATAGGCATATACTGGAAAATTACTAGTGGTCTATATCAAAGCCACTCCCATCATAAAATTTTGTTTCAGAGACACATCATATGTCTAAACACCATCTTCTGAAAGATGTCGTAATTCATACATCAATGGTTGTAAGAATACATCAATTTTATGCTTCAGATTTGTAGGCCCTGGCACAATCACTGTCAAAAACATATATGCGTCTTTCATACAAATTACAAGGAGTAATTATGATTGGCCATGATGAATATTGCTGGTCGGATTGACCAAAAGAATGGAATCTGTTAAGTCAAAATGACTTTACATAAATGATTTTGATGAAGTACAAATAATATTGAAAAATAGACGGAAGTTGAAAAGTAGACGAAAGGAGAAAAACAAAGAAAGATTGAAAAACAGACGGAAGTTGAAAAATAGACGAAAGGAGAAAAACAGACGGAAGCAAAAGCAGACGAAAGAAAAAGCAAACAATAAAAAGCAGACGGAAGCTAAGTAGAAAAGCAGATGAAAAAAGAAAACGAAAGAAAAAGAAGACAATAAAAAGCAGACGGAAGCTAAGTAGAAAAGCAGACAGAAGAAAGCAGACAAAATAAAAAGTAGACGATGAAAAGAAGACGGAAGCAAACCACGTCAGAATCAAGAATCAGTTTGAGTTAGTTACAGAACTCAACTGAATAACTGTTTCTTGAAAGAAACAAGAAGCAAGAATCAAGAAGCAGTTGAAGACGAAGACTATAAATATGAGTCGAAGTCGAAGATTGAAAACGTTACAAGATTTACAGCAAGTTACATAAGCTTACTTGAGAGAAATTATTGTGCGAAACTTAGAGCTATTCTTTTTTGTAACAAAGCTCAAATATCTTTCAATTGAAAGTTGTATGAATAGCTTGCAGAGGCTAAGTGTGAAAGAATACTGATTGTAAGAGACCTCAATAGGCTCGAAGACAAAGAATACTTGTAAAAGTTTTGAGAGATAGTGGAATCTTAGAAAGACATATGAGGACTGGACGTAACTCATGGTTTGGGGTGAACCAGTATAAAAATTACTGCGTCAACATCTCTCTACCCTTAATCTCTCTTATCTTTCAATTTTTCGATTTTACTAGTTTTTATACAAGTTTTTGAAAAATACATTATAACCTTGATTTTCAGTAGTTCTTGTGAAAAGAACAAGTTTATTTTAACAAAAAATTTTCGAAGGGTTTTTAAAAAGGGAAATGCACAATTCAACCCCCCCTTCTTGTGCATTTGCATATCATTTAATAAGTATTGTATTAACGTGTGATTCACTTCAATTGGTATCAGAGCATGGTGTCCAAGGATCACGTTAACAACGTGTGGATTAAAGATTATGACAGAATAACATATATACATAGCAGAAGGTGTCTCAGTCACTAGACCTCCGACGTTTAACGGAGAAGACTATCACTACTAGGAAGACAGGATGCGGCTGTTTATCGAATCTACTCATGTTGACGTTTGGGATGTAATATAGAATGGACCATACACTTCAGCGAATGATGAAGGAAATCTTATTCCACGAATCAGATGGACGGCTAATCAGAAGGTGAGATTTCAACTGAACTCTAAAGTAAAGTTCTTCTTGAGTTATGCCCTAAGCAGCAGTGAGTACGACAAAGTCCACCAATGCGATACTGCGAAGGAGATGTGGGATACGCTATCCATTGCATATAAAGGTACAAACCAAGTCAAAGAATCCAAGATAAGTATTCTTGTGCACCAGTACGAGCTGTTCAAGATGAAAGATGAAGAATCTATTGATCAAATGTTTGGAAGATTTTAAACAATTGTCAATGGACTAAAAGCTCTTGAAAGAACTTACGACGTTCGTAAGATCTTAAGGAGTTTACTAAGGAGGTGGAGACCAAAAGTTACTGTTGTACAGGAAGCCAAGGATTTAAGCTTATTAAAGCTTGACAAACTGTTTGGATCGTTGAAAATACATGAAGTTGAGCTTGATGTTGAAGACAAGCCCAAATGGGACAAATTGATAGCACTGAAGACCGGCAAAAAGAATCATAAGACTCAAAGGAAGAGGAATTCATCAAAAGCACTAAAGATTTAAGAATCAAAGAACGATGATTCCAGTGAGTCAGAAAAGGAGTCGAGTGAAGAAGATGACGAGCTATCTTTCATTTCCAGAAAGATCAGACGAATGTGGAAGAAGAAGTCCAAAGGAAACCAATTCCTCAAAAATAACGGAAAGGATGATGGGAAGATAGAGAAGACTTCCATCATATGCTACGAGTGCAACAAACTAGGACATTATAAGTCTGAGTGTCCAACATTGAAGAAGAAATCAAAGAAGAGTAGAGAAGGCAAGAAAAGCATGATGGCAACTTGGGAGGATCTAGATTCATCCGAATCAGATATGAGCTTCGAGACATCAGAACATGCAAATATATGCCTAGTAGCCGAAGAGGAAAGTGATGAGGAGGTAACTTCTAAATATGATGATTTGCATGATGCATATTCTGAACTACTAGAAGATTCTCATGCTATTCTGAAATAGTACAAACTGTTGAAGAAAAAGTATGTAGAAAATATGAAGCATACTGAAGAAATAGAAAGAGAGAATACATGCTTAAAGAAGCAAGTAGAGGAAAGTCAGAAAAAAGAAAGTAATAGATAGATCTGAAGAGATCAATCAACTGAAAATTAGAATCAAGAGTCTTTCAGCTGATCTTGCTACCTTCACTAAAAGTACAAAGAAAATGAATGATATGATAGGAAAGTATAGACATCCAAGTGATAAAATCATATTAGGGTTTACTAGAGAAAGTTCTCAACAGAAAAATAAGTTTTTCTTTCATAAAAAGAATTTTCAACAATCTCATTTTCATCAACAATCTTATAAAATGCATCATTAACATTCTGTGCGTTTTACTAACCCAAAAGGACCCAAGAAAATATGGGTACCGAAGAATAAAATAATATCTCCTTTAGATATCCTTCCTTAGAAGAGGCAGCAAGCACCTTTGGTATTTGGATAGTGGATGCTTGCGAAACATGACGGGAAGAAGGTCTATGTTCCTAGATCTTCAAAATAATAAGGGAGGATCTGTAACTTTTGGAGACAACCAGCAGGGCAAGATAATTAGAATCGTTAAAATAGGTAAAGATTCATTTGCATGTAATGATAATGTGCTGCTTGTTGATGGTCTGAAACACAACTTGATTAGTGTCAGTCAATTGTGTGATTCTGGTTTTGAAGTTATGTTCAATCAAAATCTTTGTGAAGTCAGAAACAAAGATGAGTCTTTATTCTTTTCTTCCAAAAGAAGAAATAATCTTTACGAAATTGATTTAGAAGATTTTCAAAATCAAAATGTTTCGTGTTTTTTATCAACTGAAGAAGAAAGACTAATATGACATAAAAAGCTAGGTCATGTCAGTTTTAAACACATAAAAAAGTTATTAAAGTATGATTTGGTAAGAGGTTTACCAAAAAAAAGTTTTGACAAGGATTTCTTTTGTGAAAGTTGTTACAAAGGAAAGCAAGTCAAAACATCATTTTCTTCTAAAAATAATGTAACATCATCTAGACCTCTAGAGTTGTTACATATGGATTTATTTGGTCCAACTAGGACAATGAGTCTTGGCGGAAAGAAATATGGACTTGTTATTGTTGATGACTTTACTAGATTTTGTTGCATATTATTTTTGTCACACAAATATGATTCTTTTAAGTGTTTTAGAACCCTCTCCAAAAAGTTACAGAATGAAAAAGGAATGTCAATAGCTAGTATCAGGAGTGATCATGGTGGAGAATTTGAGAATGAGAAGTTTAGAATATTCTGTGAGGAGAATGGAATTTTCCACAATTTCTCTGCTCTTAGAACTCCGCAGTAAAATGGAGTTGTTAAAAGGAAGAACAGGATAATTCAAGAGATGGCAAGGACTATGCTCTATGAGATGAATCTTCCTAAGTACTTCTGGGCAGAAGCAGTGAATACAACGTGTTATATTTAGAATAGAATATTATTGCGACCTCTGTTGAAGAAAACTCCTTATGAGTTATGGAATGGAAGGATTCCAAATATATCTTACTTTCATCCATTTGGTTGCAAGTGCTCTATAATGAATACAAAGGAATTGCTGGACAAATTTGATTCAAAGACTCGTTCAGGAATTTTTCTAGGCTACTCTTCATCATCGAAGGCTGTTAAGGTTTACAATCTTACCTCGAAGACTATTGAGGAGACCATTCATGTCAAGTTTGATGATAGTTTCTAACCAAGTAAGGAAGATGACATGGATAGTGAAATCCCTACAATGCCCGTAGGTGATACTAAAGAAACTTCATCATCAGAAACTCAGTTAGACAAGATTGAGGATATTCCAGAGACTCTTGAGTTAAAAAGAGATTGGAGATATAAGAGTTCTCATCCAGAAGAGTTAATCATAGGAGAGACTTTAGAAGGAGTTCGAACAAGGTCCAAATTCATAGGAGAAGCTAATGCAGCTTTTGTCTCTAAAATAGAGCCTAAGAAGATTGATGAAGCTCTTCAAGATGAAGTATGGATTTTAGCTATGCAAGAGGAGTTGAACCAGTTTACTAGGAACAAAGTTTGTTCCTTAGTTCCTAAACCTTTGAAGAAATCCATTATAAGAACTAGATGGGTTTTCAAGAATAAGTTAGACGAATCAAGAAAAGTAAGTCGGAATAAAGCAAGATTAGTAGCACAAGGCTATAATCAGCAAGAAGGAATAGACTATAATGAGACATATGCTCCAGTAGCAAGATTTGAAGCTATTAGGATATTGCTGGCATATGTTGTTTGTCATGATATAAAGCTTTTTCAGATGGATGTGAAAAGTGCGTTTTTGAATTGTTTTATAGACAAAGAGGTGTATGTTAAGCAACCTCCTGGTTTCGAGGATGTTAAGTATCCAGATCATGTCTATAGACTTCATAAGGCTTTGTACGACTTGAAGCAAGCTTCTAGAGCTTGGTATGATCGTCTAAGTACCTTTCTTATTGAGAGTGGTTTTAGTAGAGGACAGGTAGATAAGACACTCTTTAGGAAGAATTATGAGAATGATTTTATTTTAGTACAAATTTATGTTGATGATATTATTTTTTGTGCGACTTCAAAGAGTTTATGCATGAGTTTTGAGAGTTTAATGAAAAATGAGTTTGAGATGAGTATGATGGGAGAGTTGAAGTTCTTTCTTATGTTGCAAGTTAAGCAAACCGAAGGAAAGATCTTTATCCATCAATAGAAATATGTGAAAGAATTGTTGTCTAAGTTTGATATGGATAAAGTTAAACCTATGGCAACTCCGATGCATCCGTCGAACCTTTTGTCGAAAGACGAAGTTAGTAAGAAGGTGGATCAAACCCTGTATAAAGGGATGATTGGTTCTTTGTTTTATCTTACAGCAAGCAGACCTGACATATTGTTCAGTGTATGCTTGTGTGCAAGGTTTTAGGCCGATCCTAGAGAGTCTCATTATATTGTTGTTAAAAGAATTATAAGATATCTCGCAGGTACTACTGATCTTTGCTTAATGCATGAGAAAGGTAAAGATTTCAGGTTGATTGGATACTGTGATGCGGACAATCCTAGAGACAGAATTGAAAGGAAGAGTACGAGTGGAGGCTCACTTTCTTGGCTCAAACCTAGTTTCCTGATCAAGCAAGAGACAGAGTTCACTCGCCCTATCAATTGCTGAAGCCGAGTATATGTCTGTTACAAGCTGCTGTTCACAAACATTGTGGATCAAATATCAACTAGAAGATTATTCAGCTCAAGAAGAGGAGATCCCAATCTTCTGCAACAACATGAGCGCCATCAACTTATCAAAGAATCCAATTTAGCATTCGAGAGTGTAGCATATCGAAGTCAGACATCATTTCTTACGGGACTACGTTCAGAGAAGGATCGTGAGTCTTCAATTTATTGAGAAGAATTTTCAACGGGCGGACATCTTCACTAAACCACTAAGTGAAGAACGTTTCAAGGAAATCAGAAGGAATTTCAACATGGTGATGTTAAGTGACCAACCGTCTAACATGTCACAGGCAAGATAAAAGGTCGTCAAAGTTAACGGCGTTAGTAATAGTGAGTTACAGCTGGTAACTTCTCACAACAGGAACTCTTGGAGGGAAAGTTATATAGCTTTGAGAACCTCACCTATTCTAGAACACGCCTGAAAAGACCATTCGAGAATTCTCAACTCAGAAAACTTTCATCTCTCAACTCTCTCAAATTTCTGTAACCAACTTTACCTTGTGAAAAAAAAATATCAGTTAACTCAATTTCTACTCATCAAAGAATCAATGGAGCAAACAATAATCTACAGAAGGCATGTTGATTTTGAATGCTTAAAGAAAGACGACATGGATATCGAACAAGAGATAGTAGAAGCAGGATGGAGGAAGTTCTTCCAGATGCAGGAAAATGTATATCAAAATGAAGTGTATGATTTCTGGAGGAATGTGCAGCTAGTAGACAATGCTATTGTTTCTACAGTAGATAGATTGTCTATTGTTGTGACAAGGGAGTTGATTGAGAAGGTGACTGAATGTCCATTTGCCGGAGAGAAGCTCATAAACAATGCCAGATGGATGAAGAAAGTTAGTATGAAGGAAGATGAAGTCAGTAAACAGTTGTATGGAGACAATGACCTAACGGAGAGGAAGACCTCGAGTCTGGTGCCAAAGGCTAAGGTCTTACATGCGATTCTGTTCAACTGCATCTTACCGAGAGTGGGTTCAAGGCATTTGGTGACAACTTTGGATGAACAATGCCTATTTTACTTGTTGAATCGCCAACTTGTAGATTTATCATTTCTGATTTTTCAGTATATGGTTGAGGCGATGAAGGATACTAACAGCTACCCTTATGGAATGTTGCTAACAAGGATATTCAGGGAGTCTGGAGTCCTTCTTAACAGAGGAAACAGAATGAAGATATCTGTCAAGAGTGTTATCAAATCAGGTACTATAGCAAAAATGGGCTTGAAGAATCTGGACAGATTAGAAGCAGATTCTGAGATTAAAGCAAGAACTGAGGGGGAGCATATAAAGAAGAAATCTCCTACAAAAATTTCTAAATCTCAATCCAGTACAAACATGCCCATGATTGAAAGAAGGAAATCATTATAAGAAGCCTTGAAAGAGAAGATGATTATCCAGAAAGAAAGTAGCTGAGTACGGTGTATAGACGAAGGTGGGTTGAAGAGAAAAGGGGAGAAGCTTCTGAGTGAAATTCCAAAGAAAGCGAAGAGATCACCCAGAATTCGAACCTTGCGACAACAGGAAGAAAAGAGGTCTAGAGAACGAAGTTAGGCAGAAGTCTCTGAGACAGGCGCACCTAAGGCTACAAGGTCTCTAGTCTCTATTTTAAATGAAGAAACATCCAAACAAGATAAAGAGACTGAGAGAAAAAGGAAACTGGAGTCTGAGAAGTAGAAACCACAACCTCAAAAGACTCCAAGACTAATTGAGGCAGGGAAGAAGACTGTGGAGAAAGTCAATCAGAAGAAGACTACTCCCACTGCTGAGAAACCAAGTCAGAAGAAGACTACTTCTATTGATGCTTCACAGAAGAAATTAGCATAATCAAGTAAGAAGAATGCTACTCCTATTAATGTTCCACAGGCAGAGTCAGCAGAACTTAGTCTGGTTCAATATAACTCTTCTCAATTTTTGAGGAAAGAAGACTTGAGAATTAGAATGATTGAAGAAGTTCAACCTATGAATACAAGGAGTACTTCGATAATCATCAGGGATATTCCAAAAAGGTTAGTGAAGGCATATTTACAACCTATTCTGATAAATAGTTGTACATGGCATCTGTTGAATGAAGATAAGAGGACTTTTTATGAAGCCTTGAGGTATGTTGCCACAAAACTATACCCCCAAAAAATGACGAGCCAACCGTACACTATTTACCCAGTCACAGAGCAAACAATGATAAAGGTTGTACCTGATCGTCAACCAAGGAATCCAATGGATCGAAATAAGGGAAAGAAGAAACTATACCCAAAAGGGGTAACATATAATCTGTCAATAGATCAAATTGACGAAGAAGTACGGAGAATAGAGGAAGCATGCTCTGTAAAGAAGATGATTACAGGAGCTAGTTGTAGTTTAACGACTAAAGATGAACATTGTCCAGTGGGGGGAACACTTACTAAGGGACGTTCACTGAATCCCTTGTGCAAACAGTCATGCGTATTAGGCCATTGTCTAATACATCTTCAATTGAAGAAGCTCTACCTTTGCGTGGAAGATAAGTGTTAAGACTACGAGCTCCTGATGACTTAGACCTTCCTGAACCCAATTTATCTGTTCAACCTCCTACCTTTCAGATTATTGAAGAATATGTTTCATCTTTAGATGCATATGTCACTACAATTGCTTTTGAAGAAGAACAACCAAAGGATGATGACTGACCCACCTCATCTTTTGACTTACAAGTAGAAGTAATGCAACTATGCGGAGAAGTCAAGGAGTTAAAGGAGATGGTGAAATAATTATTGAAGCGTTATCGGTCATAATCATTTTTTATTAATAAAAAATAAGGGGAGAAACGACACGGAGAAATGAAAGGGGGAGAAGAAAATTTTAAACAAGAAATAAAAAGATAGGGGGAGGAAGAGTAAGCAGAAAATGAAGAAGACAGAGTGAAGATATTTTCTTATTTCTCATCTGTATATCCTTTTACATTTTTTCATCTTACTTGTATGATTATTTGTTATCATCAAAAAGGGGGAGATTGTTAAGTCAAAATGACTTTACATAAATGATTTTGATGAAGTACAAATAATATTGAAAAATAGACAAAAGTTGAAAAGTAGACGAAAGGAGAAAAACAGACGGAAGATTGAAAAGCAAAAGAAAGCAAAAAAACAGACGGAAGTTGAAAAACAGACAAAAGGAGAAAAACAGACGGAAGCAAAAGCAGACGAAAGAAAATGCAGACGATAAAAAAGCAGACGGAAGCTAAGTAAAAGAGCAGAAGAAATAAGCAGACGAAAGAAAAAGCAGACGATAAAAAGCAGATGATAAAACGCATACGGAACCTAAGTAGAAAAGCTGACAGAAGAAAGCAGACGAAAGAAAAAGTAGACGATGAAAAGCAGACGGAAGAAAACCACGTCAGAATCAAGAATCAGTTTGAGTTAGTTACACAACTCAATTGAATAACTGTTTCTTGAAAGAAGCAAAAAGCAAGAATCAAGAAGCAGTTGAAGACGAAGACTATAAATATGAGTCGAAGTCGAAGATTGAAAAGGTTACAAGATTTATAGCAAGTTACGAAAGCTTACTTAAGAGAAATTATTGTGCGAAACTTAGAACTAATCTTTTCTGAAACAAAGCTCAAATATTTTTCAGTTGAAAGTTATACAGATAGCCTGTAGAGGCTAAATGTGAAAGAATACTGATTGTAAGACACTGAAAAGGCTCGGAGACAAAGAATACTTGTAAAAGTTTTGAGAGATAGTGGAATCTCAGAAAGACATCTGAGGACTGGATGTAGCCCATGATTTGGGGTGAACCAGTATAAAAATTACTGCTTCAACATCTCTCTACCCTTAATCTCTCTTATCTTTCAATTTTTCAATTTTACTAGTTTTTATACAAGTTTTTGAAAAATACATTATAACCTTGATTTTTAGTAGTTCTTGTGAAAAGAACAAGTTTCTTTTAACAAAACGTTTCTGAAGGGTTTTTTAAAAGGGAAATACACAATTCACCCCCCCCCCCTTCTTGTGCATTTGCATATCATTTAATAAGTCTTGTATTAATGTGTGATTCACTTCAGAATCCATCCATTAACAATCCTAACCTAACATTTTGACTTTCAGTTGCAAACTTAAGATAGGTGTTATTGAAATGTTTCCATACTAATGCATCTGATGGATGACTAATTATTCCATCTTCCTATTTGTGTTTATCATGTCATCTCATGTGAGATGTAGTAACATCAGAAGCAAATATTCTTTGAAGTCTCAGAGTTATCGGGAAATCATACATCCACTTCTAGGGTACTAATTTTTGTTTCATAAAATGCTTTTTAGGCTTGAACCTAGATTGACCACAATATTTACACTCTTGTAATTCCACATCATCTCCTTAATACAACATACAACCTAATTTGAAATGATCAATCTTTTCAACAGGCAAAACAAGACCCCTAATAAGTTTCTTCATATTGTAAAAACTATCAACCATTATATAATCAGGAGGCAATGATTCATTATACCATTCAAGAATTTTATCATAACTATAGTCTAAAATATGGCCTTTAGACTTTATGTTCAATATTCAAGAAATTGAAGATTATTTGGTCATTGTCTCATAATTTGAATATAATTCTTGATCAGTTGACCGTTGTAAGTCTAAAAAATTGTTTTGCCTGTGGGTTAGGTTTTTCTTCAAGATTTTCCCTATTTTCCTCAAAGGTATAACCGGATGCATCATAAATCATTTTCATGTATGGATGTTTAGTTCCATCCCTATAATTTGTTCTAAATCCAACTCCCCTTTCAAACTCATATAAGTTGATAGACGATTATGCTTGATTATCCGTTGATGTGCTATAAATCAACAGTTCCCCATGTCGTGTACACTCAAAATAATTGGGGGCAAACCCTTTTCTCATCAAATGCCCATTAACTTCATCAATAGGAAGGAAATGTTTGTGTTTGCACTTTTTACATGGATATTTGATCTTTTTCCCATCCATATATGTAGGTTGAGAACATGCATAATGAATAAAAGCTTCAACTCCCTCAACAAATTCAGGATTAATGAAACTATCAGGTGTTAATCTTTTATACATCCAAGATCTATCCCAAATACTCATTTGTGGAAATCTGTTAATTTGAAATAGTGAACCCATAGTTAGTATCATTCATGTTTGCCAAAGACTACAAAACATCTAAGATAAGACTTGTGAATCAACAAAACAAGTTCTCGCTCTGAATCTTAGGCTCTTAGTATTTTTTACCGATAAGCCTCACGGGAGCTCCATCACGAGTTATGGGTTAAGATTTATGGGTTGAGATCTAAAATATTTTTAAACTGAAGATTGAACATATATGTTCGTAATCATATATGTTAGAAGAAAATTAATGTTGATATTTAATGGATATTTAATATGTACTAATGCCTAATATAATACGATTCGTAAAAATAGGAATACTTATTTTAATAATTTAGTTTAACATATAAATTTTTTTAAAAAGCCATGTAAAAATTTGCACATGAAAAGTAAACAAAACATAATCATTTAAGAGAGAATCAAGGAAATAACGGATTCACATAATTAAGATAGTTGGAGCAATAATATAAGTCAAACTCATCCTATATTAATTCATTAATAAACCAAAGTTCATGCCACAAACAAGTTTTAGTTTATGCAACCCAAATTAAATAAGCCATGTAATATGTTCAGATGGGAAGTTCAATCTGCAAACAAATACCCAAATTAAACTAAGTTTAAAAAATGTAGTAAAAAACAAATTAACTTACCTCAATTAACACGCAGAAGGATCTTGCTGAAATACATGAAAGAAGATGATGACGGAGCTATAATGAAAAATATAGAAACTAATACAAATTCGATTAAAATGTGTGCAAATTCATTGTTGACATTGTCAAAAATATAAGGAAATGAATGTCATTTCAATATCTGCTAAAGCTTCTCTTCAATCTTCTTCAAAATAGAAATATTGCCAACAAATGAGTTCCTACAACCAAAAAAAAAGTTTTAACAGTTTAGAAAGAAGGATATATTAAAACAATCATATAAAACTTATTGAGCACAGTTTAGAAAACATGAATAATTTTCACCAAAGACTAAAAATTGTAGCTCATATTACCTCCTTTTCACAATAAAAAGCCTAGAAGAAGGGATAACGGTGAAGAACCATGAAACTTATACGAGAGATACTACAATTTTATATTAATAAAGTAGATGCATATAAATTTATATAAAGAAATTTCACTTAGACAAAAATAAAGGAGAATAATAATTCTATTACTATGACTTTAAGTTTTAGTAAGGGTGTAGGAAACATTATATCTATATGTCGAACCTACAAATTGATGAAAATTCCATGTTCAATGGAGATTTATAATAAAGGAAACAATAGCAATGTTTCAATAAGTCAAGTTCTAAATTAGAGTATAAGAGAAGATTAACTTTCTTGGAGTTTTAGAAGCTTCATTAAGAACCATCGTAAGACTAATATAATGTGAGGAAACAAAATCCAACAAAGATGATAAGAAATTGGTGATGCCAATTAACAAAATCATGTAATGGTTAATGAAACAAAACCAAGAAATAGATCGAACAACCTAAAATGACAAAATTATCAAAAGTTCAAAGATCAAAACATAAATAACAAAAGGGTTAAATACACAATCTATTTCCTAAATTTCTATTTTAAATACTTATGTATGTATATTAATAATCATGTAATTCACCCAAAATTAAAGAATTATAAGAAATTTCAAACTTACCAAGTTCTTTTCTAAATTTTTATTGATGATGCTAGAGGAAATAATAAAATTAGTTTGAAATGGATGCCAAAGGAGATAAGAAAATTGATTTCCATAATAAAATATATAGCAAAAGCATAAAATAAATTGAAATATTAAGCCAAACTAATTGAAATAAAAGACTAGTGGCATAAAGGACTAAGAACTCGATTGAAGAAGGAAATGGGAAAATTTCTATATCGCTTATATAAAACTAATTTAATAGTTAACTAGTGATACATATATACAATTATGTTATATATATATATATATATATATATAATTGCATAGTGTATAATTATCCTATTTAAACTGATAGGTCTAATGTAGAATTTTAAACCTTATTATTTATTAATAAGAATAATAACAATCACTTTACATGTAACATGCTGTCACCGATGGGAAGGATAAATAGTAAATTTGGATTGGGTTGTGTTTCTGTACACAAAATTTGTTGGACCAATGGTGGTTGACAAATTAATTCCACTTATGTTTTGATAATAATAAAATGTATAGAATTGGTTAAGAAATTATTTCAGGTATTTTGGGATTGATATTCAATGAAAGAATTGTACAAATCAAGATGGGCAAGTGTTTAATCATTGAAGAATCAAGATGGAAGTTTCCTATAAGTGAAAGAGGCTTAAATAATGAAGATTATAGAAGATTTGAGTGGATATTACCGTTGAAGCTTACATAAGTCGACTAGAACATCATATGTCAACTAATATATGAAGATATGTCAACACAAGTCGACTAACAGCATACAAGTTGACTTATCGTGGACCACAAGTCGACTTACACATCACAAGTCGACTTATAGAAGAGAGGAGATGCAAGTTTACGTAAAATGTTGTCAAAAGTCGACTTATACAACTCGACAAGTCGACTTATGGTCACAAGTCGAATTATACAACTCGACAAGTCGACTTATAGGTACAACACATAAATTCCAACGGTCCAATTAGCCAAAAATGGAAGGGAGATTGTTAAGGAACGGTCATTGTAACATCCCACCCTCAATTGGAAGGGTAGAATAGTAAATTGGCATAGGATGTGCTAGATTGGGACTTCATAGGACTGCTCATGCATAATAGGATTGTTGCATAGTCACAATTGTGCACAGGAATTTATCGCACATGCATACATGATATTCCCGGTTTTCGCGCCTAATGTAATTTCATTGTGATTATCAGGGTTATTAGGTTTGAAAAATTATTTTGAGTGCGCTATAAATCGTTTTCTATTTTTAGGGATTTATGAGAATTTTTTTGGAAATTTTTGGGAGTATCAGAGCATGGTTTGGCATCTTTTGCGAGTAGTAACAATTTAGGTATGAATTTGATGGAACTGTTGAAACTGATCAGAATTTTTGTTTTGTTCTAGGTCTTCTGCATTAGGTGATCAGGTTGAGCAGCCAGTTGACCAAGGATCAGTGGGAGCGAGTAGAGAGTCTTCCATGCCTCGTACTGAGGATTTGCCTCCTCGAGTTCCCGTGAGACGGGAGAGGAGGTATGACTTCTTCTTGCAAGGTGGGGTGTCGATTTTATGGCAAGATGACTCACCGAGGTCGAGGGAGCCAAGGCTCGATTCTGAGAGCATAGTGAGCACTTGAGGATTGTATTGTAGACTATGAGGGAGAGACAGTTGTATGCCAAATTCAGTAAGTGTGAATTTTGGCTGGATCAGGTGATATTTTTGGGGCATATAGTCACTGGAGAGGGTATTCAGGTGGATCCGAGTAAGGTTGAGACAGTGCTGAAGTGGGAGGCTCCTAGGAATGTGCCGGAGCTTCGGAGTTTCCTCAGATTGGCTGGTTATTACCGGAGGTTTGTCGAGGGGTTTTCATTGATTTCAGCCCCTCTGACAAAGCTTCTGAGGAAGAATGTACCATTCAGATGGACTGAGGAGTGTCAAAAGAGCTTTGAGGAGCTCAAACATCGGTTGACTACCGCACCGGTGTTAGCTATTCCATCTGGGACTGGAGGATTTGAGGTATACAGTGATGCATCGCATCAGGGATTGGGGTGTGTTTTGATGCAGCACGGAAGAGTCATCGCCTATGCCTCGAGACAGTTGAGGTCTCACGAGGTAAACTATCCTGTTCATGATTTAGAGTTAGCTGCAGTTGTGTTTGCTCTGAAGACTTGGAGGCATTACCTGTATGGTGAGACTTTTCAGATCTTCACTGACCACAAGAGTTTGAGATATTTACTAAGCCAGAGAGAGTTGAATTTGAGGCAGAGGAGATGGCTTGAGTTGTTGAAGGATTATGACTGTACTATCGAGTATCACCCTGGGAAAGCCAATGTAGTGGCAGATGCTCTGAGTAGGAAGTCACATACTAGACAAACTGTATTCGTGCAATGAGGTTGCCTAACTTGATTCAGTTGAGGGCTTTGAATGTTTAGATGAATCTGGAGCAGGATGGAGTCTTATTGGCTACTTTGACACTGAGACCGATGCTACTGGACAGGATCAGGAGAGTTCAGGACAAGGACCCTGTTATGGTGAGACTGATTGAGAAAGTAAAAGCTGATTCGAGTTCTGAGTTTGACTTGAGATATGAGACTTTATGGATAGGGCAGAGGCTTTGTGTGCCTGATGTGGATGACTTGAGGAGAGAGATATTGGAGGAGGTGCATATGACTGCCTATGCTATGCATCCTGGTACTACCAAGATGTATAACACTTTGAAGCAACATTTCTGGTGGCCTGGCATGAAAAAGCAGGTAGCTGAGTATGTATCTAGATGTTTGACATGTCAGCAGGTTAAGGCTGAGCACCAGGCTCCAGTAGGGAAGCTTCATTCGTTGCCTATTCCAGAGTGGAAATGGGAACAAATTACCATGGATTTCATTATGGGGTTGCCTAGGACGCCGAGGCAGCATGATGCTATCTGGGTCATAGTGGACCGGTTGACTAAATCGGCCCATTTCTTGCCAGTGAGGGAGACCAATACCATGGATCAGTTGGCCCAGAAGTATGTGGCGGAGATAGTGAGACTGCATGGGGTCCCAGTGTCGATAGTGTCTGACAGGGATCCCAGATTTACTTCGAGATTTTGGCAGAGTCTGCAGTCTGCTATGGGTACTAAGCTGAATTTCAGTACAACATTTCATCCTCAGACAGATGGGCAGAGTGAGAGGACGATTAAGACTGTTGAGGATATGCTTCGGGCTTGTGTATTGGAGTTCAGAGGAGCATGGGATCAGTATCTGGCCCTGATTAAGTTTGCATACAACAATCACTATCACAGTAGCATCGGGATGGCACCATATGAGGCACTGTATGGGCGACCGTGTAGATCGCCTTTGTATTGGGATGAAGAGGGTGTGAGGATGATCGAGGCCCCGAGCTGATTCAGATATTGCTGATAAGGTTAAAGCGATTCAAGTCGCATCAAAGCGACTCAGATGAGATGTAAGAGCTATGTGGATCAAAGACAGAGGGACATTGAGTATAATGTGGGCAACAGAGTGTTCTTACGGTGTCTCCGTGGCGTGGTGTCGAGATTTGGGAAAAGGGTAAGTTAAGCCCTAGGTACATTGGTCCATATGAGATCACTGAGAGGATAGGACCTTTGGCCTACAGGCTAGTTTTACCGAGTGAGATGTCTCAGTTGCATGACGTCTTCCATGTGAGTATGCTCCGTAGATATCGGTCAGATCCGATACATGTGATACCGGCTCAGGAAATTGCGGTCTCTAGTAATCTGAGTTATGTAGAGGAGCCTATACGGATTATCGGGTCACAGGTGAAGCAATTGAGGAACAAGAGTATTCCACTGGTGAAAGTTCTCTGGAGGAATCATTCAACTGAGGAGGCTACCTGGGAGACCGAGGAGCACATGAGGAGACAGTATCCTCACCTGTTCGCTCAATTAGGTAAGAATTTCACGGACGAAATTTTTATTAGGAGGGGTAATTGTAACATCCCACCCTCAATTGGAAGGGTAGAATAGTAAATTGGCATAGGATGTGCTAGATTGGGACTTCATAGGACTGCTCATGCATAATAGGATTGTTGCATACTCACAATTGTGTACAGGAATTTATCGCACATGCATACATGATATTCCCGGTTTTCGCGCCTAATGTAATTTCATTGTGATTATCAGGGTTATTGGGTTTGAAAAATTATTCTGAGTGCGCTATAAATCGTTTTCTATTTTTAGGGATTTATGGGAATTTTTCTAGAAATTTTTGGGGTTCTTTCCCGAACTGGAAAATTCCAACTGACTGAGTGAGTGAGCTGTTTTGTACTGAACAAGATTGCCTAATGGCATAAGATTAGTGGATAAATGAGGTTAGGATAATATTTTAGTATCATGATTAGAAATTAATTGGAATTAGTTTTTAATTAAATTGGATTAGGATAAATTGTATTTTATTCACCTTAAATGCCAAGTGTCCCATTTCATTAATGGGTTTTGTCTTATGTTCTCCTTCCATACGACCTTCTCCTTGTTTCTTTTAACATTGGAATCACTTAAAAAGGCCACTTCTCCCTTGCATCATCCGAAACCCTCTCATCTCCTCCTTCTTTATTGATTTCTCCTTCCTTCCTCCAAACACTTTAGAGTTCTCTTACTTGTCACCAAGCTATAGTCTTCCCATGATGATGAAATATATATGTATGGTGGTGGAAGAAGTGATTAGTGAAGGTAGGAAGTAAAAAAGTTAAGAAGGAAGTAAAGATTGGAAGCTTGATAGGTAAGGTTCTTTTAAGTTCTTTGTTTTAATGATGTTTTCATTAGGTATTGAATACCATGGTAGTTAGAAGCATGCATGGGAAGCACTTGTGCATTTATTTGATCATGGAAGTGGTAGGTTGGAATGGGTTTAAAGTATGCTTGTGTGAGGGAATTGATTTTGGTAACTAAAGTATGTGATAAGTGATGTTATTAATGATGTTTATGATGCTTAATACATGGAAACAAAGTATGGAAATTGTGTAGGTATGTGCTGCCAAAGTTTGGTTAATTATATAAGTAAATGTTGTGATTAGTTTGTGGTTGAATTAGTGGTAGAAATGGATGCTTAGTGATGTGTTATTGATGTTAGAAGTGATAGGAGTTAGGTTGTTGATGAAAGCTGGAAATTGAGTTTTGAACCTACTGTCATGTTTTGTTCATAACTAATTGTATAGGTGAGCAAATGAGGTGAGGTTTGTGCCCAAGTAAACTTTGGGATGTTGGCTTCAACTTTGTGTGAAATAGGTGGTGTTAAATTGTAATGGTAGAAGGGTGAATTTTTGCATGGCAAGTTACTGTTTTATTGCCTGTGAACAGTAACCGAAACCATAACCTATGAGCTTTGCTGATTTTTCTAAATTAATTGATATGGAATTTGGGAAAATGGTCTTCATTAAAGTTGTAGAATATTGAGTTAGCTTTCCATTGCCACTGATCTTGCTATTTTTCGAGTTGTATATTAGGATATATGACCTGATTACTATTGACTGGTTTTATGCTTTGTGATGAAACCTGGTCTACTTGTCGATTTTGTGAGTTCTCGGATTGGAAACAATTTTAACAATTTATGTGAACTGAATTGATGTGAGTGATCTTCGTCAAAGTTGCAGAGGAAGAAATTATCTTGAAAATGAGATATGGCATGTAAGTTTTAGAGGTCAGAGTTTGGAGTTATGATTTTGTAAAAACTGATCCTACATTAGGATGTGGATGGTTGATCATGGCAGTAACTTGCATAATGGTTTTGAAATTGTTAGAAATCGAATTGGAGTTTGAGTTCTGCATGAAACTTGAAGTTTGTGATCTTATCTTTTCAGGGATATAAGGTAGTGAATTTAGTGACATTTGTGCTAAGAGATATGCTGTTTGGGAAATTACTGTCCAGATTAGTTGATTTCAGTAGGCTGATTCTTTGTGGAATTGTTTGACATTGTTAGCAAGTGAATCTGATTTTGGGTGGTTCATGAAAGTTGTAGATAACATTGTGACCTTGATGAGCATATTTATTGGGTAATTGTTGACTGAAGAATCAGAGAGTTACTGAATTTGAAATGTACTGCCCTGTTTTGATAGGTTTGAGTGGGCAGTAGGTTTGAGTGGATTTTAACACCCTTAGGGGGTGAAATTGATTTTTGTGGTCTTCTTGAGAATTGTAGAGCTTTTCATGACCTTTGCAACAAGCTATGGTTTGTATTTTTCCGATTTGTGTGCTAAGAATTATAGAGATTGGAAATTTGGATTGAAAACAGGAAAAAGGGCAAGGAAGTAGAGGAACTCGCCAGATCGCGAGGTAAATTGGCCCGGTCGCGAGGGCGACGTCTCGCCCTCGCGATATATATATTTTTTATTATTTTTGTTATTATTTGGCATTAAGTGACCCGATTGTTTCTTTTGTCAATTTCTTTTCCGTCCGACGTCCGATTGACTGATTCTCGAGGCATCGATTTGTAACATATTGAATTTCATTTGTGAGAAATTGGGAATTTTAGACGGAATTGACGTGGCCCGGCAACGGAGCCTTTAATTATCGTTTTGTTTAATTGGGGACCTATAGAGGTCCAATTGCATGCCGTCGCCGCCAATAGGTTTCTAATTTTAGATGGATTTTTCGAGGGAAAAAAATGGGATTAGGGTCGGAATTCATGAACATGCATATTTCACCTACATGTGCACAAATTGCATATTAGTGACTCGTTTTTTCTCGATTCTTATAGAGGCCCAAGTGGAGCGTCGTCAACCGACGGGCAGAAACTTCCGGCATTAGCTCGAAAGTAATAGGTGAGTAACCTAGGTGGTTGTCTCAATCTACGTGTTTACTGTGATTTATTTGCCCTACGGGGATTACGTGTATACATGGCCTATATTGACTGTAAATTGAGCATTAGACAACTGTTTAATTGGACTGAATATTTGGATCATGACATATCATGTTAACTGCTATGGAGCATGTGCATTCATGCATAAATGCATCAAACTGCTAAAAGAAAAATTGTGAACCGAGACGCCATCGACATCGAATCGCCCAGAGCTCGACATCTTCAAACGAGCCTCGAGCTCGAAGGGAGATAACTCTCCCCAAACGCGTCTACACTGAATACTGTTTATGCGCTCGGTCACGATACTATAATGAACTGGAAAAGAGTCACATGTGCATTGCATACTGGACTGAATATTTGACATGGTACTTGACCGTGTATATCGATCTATGATCGCAACTATGTTCGCTTGCCGTGGACTGCATCAGTATGCCTATTACTGTGATTGTATTAGCATTGTGTTTTGTATAATTACTGGATGTGTACTGTATCATGCTTGTGTGATGCATGAATTGGGAGAACCATCGATGATGGTTTCTCATTGAGTTCGCAAACTCATCCAAAATTGCAATCTATTTTTCAGGATAAAGTGTAGACTGATAGCTCCCTCAGGACTGTAGAGCCGTGTATTGTGGATTGGCGAGAGAAGCGATGGCTCAAAGGTCGGTCAGCTGGGCTTTCTTTTGGAGACTTATAGTTAGATCTGTCCTATGTACATTACTACATGGTACTTAGTGTACAGTGTTTTGGAACATGTACAGACTGAAATACTGACAGTTTGTAAATTTCTGAATTTTGAGTGAATGAAATGAAATCTAGTTTGGTTTTTAAAAGTTGTCGGTTTCTTTGTCTGTTTTATGATTGTGATGCCATGAGGAGTGTAGTGGTAGTTGTCAGTAGTGGTCTCTTAGCGTAGGTTACGTACCGGAATGACCTACGGGCATTTCGGTGGGTACCCTATGGTAAGGGGGCGCTACAGTCATAACAATCATGCAACGGCTATATGAGTTCCCAACAGCTATATTTCTTCAAGTATAAATAGAGGATGATGGAAGAAGAGTTAACACAAGTTCTACAAGCCAAAATACTCTTATCTTGCTCCAAATTGCTCATCATTATTCTTACTTTGTTTACATTTGTATTAAGCACTTGTTCTTAGATCTTTATCCTATTTCTTTTGCAAATTGAGTGACTAGTGAAAGGTCACATGTGAGGTAGCTTGAGTCGGAAATCAAGTATTGTTGGTAGGATTTGTGTCGAAAGAAAAATCATCTGTAAAGGTTGCTTGAGCCGAAAATCAAGTTTAGATTGGTAAGATTTGTGCTTAAGACAAATCAAGTGTAAAGGTAGCTTCGAGCCGAAATCAAGCGGGATTGTAAGAGTTCACACTGAACTACAAAGTGTGTAATAAAGTGGTTTGCAAAATCCTAAGTGGGAGCTTAGGTAGAGGACGAGGTCTTAAAGATCAAGCTCTATAAAACAAAGGTTTGATCTTCTTCCTTACTTTGTATTTAAATTTGTTTAAATTACTATCAGGAATTAACTTTGATTTTATTGTAGAAGTTCTTAAAGAATTTTAAAGATCTATTCAACCCCTTCTAGATCGCTAATAATTGGTATCGAAGCGAAGTATCTCGGGATGGCACACAACAAACTAGCGGAAGAAGGTAACACAAATTATCGCCTCCTTTATTTAATGGTACTAACTATTCATCTTGGAAAATCCTATGAAGTATCACATCATGAGCGAAGGAGTGGAATATTGAAGATAATTATCTTCGTCCACAACCACCGTTAAAAGAAAATGGTGAGTTAAAACTGAGCTGGAATACGATGACAATGACCTGAGGCAAGCCTACATCAACGCTTAAAGCGATGAAGCTAATCTATTGCGCCTCACAGCTGAGGAAAGAAACCGAGTTAACTCGTACCAGCGCCAAAGAAATGTGGGAAAGACTACGATCACCCATGAAGGAACCAACCAAGTCAGGGAAACAAAGATTAACATGCTTCTCCATGACTATGAAATGTTTGTCATGAAAGAAGGTGAGTCTATTTCCAATATGCTTGATCGTTTTGCAGAAATTATCAATGAATTAGGAAATCTTGGAAAGCACATGACAGATAGCAAGAAGGTGAAGAAGATTCTTCGCTCTTTACCGAAAGAATGGGATTCACAAGTCACCGCTATTATGGAGTCCAAGGATCTTAATCACTTGGAATTCAACGCCTTGGTGGGATCACTCATCAACTATGAGATCATTCTCAAATCAAGAGGAGGTAGAGGTAAGTCACAAAAATCAATTGCTTTTAAAGCTAACACTTCTTTTGTTGATGAAAGTGATGAGGAAATAGATGAAGACGAGGAAGATGAAGAAATAGCTATGTACTCTAGAAATTTAAGGAAGTTCAAGGACTCTCAAAATCAAGAAAAGAATTAAGTGGCGGAAGAAATGGAGAAACGAAGAAGTATACTGTAGAAAGAAGGTCTAAAGGCTATCAAGAAAAGAAAAATTCAAATCTCCAGAAAAATGACAAAGGGAAAAAGAAAGCTAACCTTATAGCCACATGGAGTGATGATGCGGAAGCATATCAATGTAATGATGAAAACAACCTAGCGCTTATGGCCAATAGCTCCTCAACAAGTGATGATGAAGATGAGGTAACTTTCTTTGATCAAGATCTTATAGAGTCTTTTAATGCTTTGCAAATTGATTTTGAAGAAGCTATTGAAATCAATAAAAATTTGAGAAAGAAAATAAGAGAACTAGTTGCTGAAAATAATGCTTTACATGAGACGATTGATGATTTAGATTGTCCTAAGGAAGATCATTCTGCATGTCTTGCTGAAAAAGAAAGTCTTACTTGTGAGCTTGATAGACTTAGAAAGGAATTTTCTTATGTGGTTGGAAAATTTGCTGGTGGAAATGCAAAGTTTAAAGAGATGTTATCTTTACAAAGATATTCTATTTCTAAACATGGTTTGGGATATGATCCTTATAATAGAGATTGTTCTTTAATTTCCAAATTTACCAAGGATGGAAAAGTTGCTCAATGTGCTAGATGCTTGAAAGATGGTCATATAGAAATTGCATGTAAAAGTATTAGGAGATGTGTTAAGGTTAAGAAAATCTGGGTGGTAAAAGGTACAACACCTTCTAATGTGGTTTATATGACTAACCAAAATGGACCCAAGATGGCTTGGGTACCAATGAGAAGAAAGGATGTTTCAGTTGTAGGTACAAGCAAGGAATGAAGATCCACCAAGCACATGGTACACTGATAGTGGAAGTTTAAGGCATATGAGTAGAGACAACAACAAAGTCGACTTATGTGGGTCAATAAGTCGATCTATGATATAAACAACCTTTGGGAATGAAGAAATTTCAGGATAAGTCGACTTATGGAGGTAAACAAGTCGACTTATGTCTACACGGATTCTTATGCTATTTCAAGTGTGTGGTGCTTCTTATGGCTTTCTGATATTTGTATTAATTGTTGGATTGTTATGTTATGACAATTGCCTTTATTTGTGTTTGCTGTTTTACATTTGCGACTATTTTTTATTTTTCATATTGGTTTTTAATTATGACAAAAAGGGGGAGTAATATTGGAAATTGATAATTGGTATCTTTTAGTCACCGTCATTTGATTGAGGGGGAGTGTGTTTGATTTGAGACTATTTGTGTTTGATGACTTGTTGACTTGTTTCTCTATTTAATGTGATTGCGATATTTCATCTTTTGTTGGTTTGTATTAATTGTTTTGATTATAACAAAAAGGGGGAGAAAAATGAGAAATTGGATATTCATTAGTTATTTGATTAAGGGGGAGTTTGTTAAAATTTTAATTGATTTTTCAAGGTTATTAAAATTCAATGATTTATATGATTGAGGGGGAGACTTCTAACCAAAATGACAAGGTATAAAAACTTTGATCAATGTTTCTTTGTTTTCATTTCTTAAACAATTTCTAAGTATTTGTCATTATCAAAAAGGGGGAGATTGTTGGACCAATGGTGGTTGACAAATTAATTCCACTTATGTTTTGATAATAATAAAATGTATAGAATTGGTTAAGAAATTATTTCAGGTATTTTGGGATTGATATTCAATGAAAGAATTGTACAAATCAAGATGGGCAAGTGTTTAATCATTGAAGAATCAAGATGGAAGTTTCCTATAAGTGAAAGAGGCTTAAATAATGAAGATTATAGAAGATTTGAGTGGATATTACCGTTGAAGCTTACATAAGTCGACTAGAACATCATATGTCAACTAATATATGAAGATATGTCAACACAAGTCGACTAACAACATACAAGTTGACTTATCGTGGACCACAAGTCGACTTACACATCACAAGTCGACTTATAGAAGAGCGGAGATGCAAGTTTACGTAAAATATTGTCACAAGTCGACTTATACAACTCGACAAGTCGACTTATGGTCACAAGTCGACTTATACAACTCGACAAGTCGACTTATGGGTACAGCACATAAATTCCAACGGTCCAATTAGTCAAAAATGGAAGGGAGATTGTTAAGGAACGGTCATAACAATCATGCAACGGCTATATGGGTTCCCAACAGCTATATTTCTTCAAGTATAAATAGAGGATGATGGAAGAAGAGTTAACACAAGTTCTACGAGCCAAAATACTCTTATCTTGCTCCAAATTGCTCATCATTATTCTTACTTTGTTTACATTTGTATTGAGCACTTGTTCTTAGATCTTTATCCTATTTCTTTTACAAATTGAGTGACTAGTGAAAGGTCACATGTGAGGTAGCTTGAGCCAGAAATCAAGTATTCTTGGTAGGATTTGTGGGAAGACAAATCATCTCAGAAGGTTGCTTGAGCCGAAATCAAGCGGTATTGGTAAGATTTGTGCCGGAAGACAAATCAAGTGTAAAGGTAGCTTGAGCCGGAAATCAAGCGGGATTGTAAGAGTTCACACTGAACTACAATGTGTGTAATAAAGTGGTTTGCAAAATCCTAAGTGGGAGCTTAGGTAGAGGACGTAGGTCTTAGCACCGAAGCTCTATAAAAACAGTGTTTGATCTTCTTCCTTACTCTTTGTATTTAAATTTGTTTAAATTACTATTGTGGGAATTAACTTCTGATTTTATTGTAGAAGTTCTTAAAGAATTTTAAAGATCTATTCAAACCCCCTTCTAGATCGCTAACAAAATTGTGCATGCATTTGTGACAATTCCCAGTTTTGGTATTTTTGTGAAAATGTGAAATTGTGTAATTGAGAAATTGAATTGGAGTGCTTTGTGGGAATTCTCCAGAAAATTGTAAAATGGGTACTGATGAGATTTCCGGTACAATGACTGTATCATTGACACTCCAACTAAAGATGTGATTTAGGAATTCTCGTTATTGAATTTTAAAAAGATTTATGAAAGTCTAGTAAATGAATTGATTGAATTGGGAATTTGACAGGCATGAAAGTGAATGATTTTTGAAAGAATTGAATTTCAATTCAGTCCCTAAGAGTGGGACTTTTCTAAATAGAAGTCATGGGTTATAAAAAATTGTTATATGGGTGATTTGGGTATGACACTTATTAGAATAAGGGTTAAGGTTAAATGAAGAGGGCAAAAGGGACATTTCATAATTTGAAATGGTATAAAAAGGAAATTTGGTTTTGAAAATGTGGAAAGAAATGAAGATGTCGTGCAGAAGAGGAGGAGGAGAAGAAGAAAGGAATTTTCGATGGAGTTATGAAGAGTTTAAGGAATTTGTGAGCTAAATCAAGTAAGTTTAAGTATCCTTCCTCTTGATTTGTTGATTGATTTATGTTTTGAGTGATGTGAGTAAAGATTGGGTTATGTATATGTTGGTTTAGGGTTTCCGAACATGGGATATATTTCTGATGATTTGTAAATGATATAGGTTGGATTTGAGTTGGAAAATGATGTATGAGTGTTAATTTGGAACATAGATGAGTTGTGTGTTGAATAAATTGGACAAAAATGGATTGAAATGGCTTAAAGACGGATTTGGGAGGCGCGATCGGGCTCGCACGTCGCGACGTGTTCATGCGCACGTCGCAACGAGGGCGAGAAGCATGTCATGACGAGGGAAAACGTGCACGTCGCGACGAGGGCGAGTGTTTGGATTTCGCCGCGGCGAGCTTCTTCACGTCACGGCGAGCTACTGTTCCCAGAAAGTCATATTTTGAATTTTAAGCGATAACTTTTCTACCGTCTTTCAAATGAGATAATGTTGGATTTGTTATGAACTTGAGACAAGGGTTTATACGCTTATAGAAAGGGGGAGTGTTGAAGCAGTCTGTTAAAGTCCTCAAATTTGAATGGAAGTTTAGTGTAAAGTATGTTTTCGGCATAAAGATAGTCCGTCTATATTGGGCAATGATTTTCATATTTCTGAAACAAATTGTATAATTTGAGAGTCAATTGAGTTCTGTTTCTTTTTAAGAAATGTTTAACGGGAATTATTTTATGGTCAGTGCTGGGAATGTCATGAAAGTGCATAGTATTTATCATTATATTGCTACATGTGCTTTATTTCTAAAATGTACTATGTGCTAAAAATATGTGTTCTGATTTATGATAGAGGCACTTTTGAAAAGTCAACCTCAAACATTTTAGAGACTTCCAGACGTTAGTACGGAAGCCAGGTGAGTGACCTAGACGATTCTCAAAGTATTAAATATTATAATTCAGTGATTTAAATTCTCTGAAGTAAAATGATGAGATAATATTGAATATGAACTCCGGATGGAAGGTCCGGAGTATTGAAGTGATAGTATACAGAAATGTTATGAGAATGTGAAAGTGTAATTGTGTTTGTGATGTGGAAATCTGGAATAGATTAGAAATGACTGTGATATACTGATTAGAGCTACAAGCTCGACTACTGAAAAAGAGCCTCGAGCTCGAAAAGGAATAGTGCATACCCAGAGGGCTCTCCTATCCCTAAGACGCGTGGGAAGTAGTGTATACCCAGAGGGTTCTCCTACCCCTAAGACTCGCTCAATGATTAATAAGCCTTTGATGGGACAGTTTCAGAGCGAAAAGCTCAACGATTGATGAGTTAGTGCATACCCAGAGGGCTCTCCTACCTCTAAGACGCGTGGGAAGTAGTGCATACCCAGAGGGCTCTCCTACCCCTAAGACGCGCTCAATGATTAATGAGCCCTTGACAAGACAATTTCAGAGCGAAAAGCTCAACGATTGATAAGTTAGTGCATACCTAGAGAGCTCTCCACTCCCTAAGATGTGTGGGAAGTAGTGCATACCCAGAGGGCTCTCCTACCCCTTGTTGGAGTTATGTAAATATAGTGCCCTGGAAAGCAAGTGTATTTACATGTAACTTTATCTTCTTGATTCATGCTTTGTAATGAAAATATTTATTATTAATAAAACAAAAGAATTTGGTTTTATCTGTATGAGCATTATATATCTGGTCATAAGGTACCAAGATTCATTTGTAAGTAATATACATATACATAGAGATGTATGGGAAACATGTATATTATTAGAATCAATTAATTGATTCACAGTTGAATAATCAAGTTGGTCGTTTGATTATGGTTTAGATCGTAGTGTTGTGATTTATCTCCATATAAGTAAAGGAGTTTACTTAAAGGGAATGATGAGTTTCATATCATGATAGTAGTAGACTATCGATAATGGCACTATTAAATGAATTGAATCAAGTATGTTTTCAAGAATAAAGTGGGTCGTTACTTTAATCTTAAAACATACAACTTAAGATTCGCTTATTATGAACCACAATCTTGATGAGTGGTGAACTCATATGTGTTTCATTATAATTTTGATATGATTGGAATGGATTTTACAGGACTTAATCCAAAGTGTCTACATGTTGGAATTATTAATTGAAACATGTATCAGGGAACATTCACTCAAATAAAGAGTTTATAGTGTTATCATCTCTTCTAGATATTTTAAGGAGATTTGGTGATTAAACTGGCCAGAGTTTGATGGACTAGCTACCCATCAAGTCTTAACACTAAGATGAGATCTTATGTGTTAATCACCATATAAAGTAAAATGAGAGATCTAGAAGGAAAAACCAACATAAGGGCAAAACGGTAATTTTACCCTTTGTTGTGCGGATGGCTATAATAAGGTTCTAAATAGGGTTTGCAATTGGACATATTCTCATAATATTTAATAATTCAAGAGTTCAACTAATTGTCTTTAGTGGAATGACATTTAGTTAATAAGCTAGAATTAATTCCAATGAGATTGAATTATTTCTGGGCTTATTGGAGCTTGAATTATCAAAGTCCAATAAGATTCCCCACTTGGCTTTAAGGAAGGTTATCAAGCTAAGTAAGAAGTAGTTTGGAGGCTTTAGAAGTCCATAATTGAATGATGGGCTTACACTAATTAATGGTTAATTGGAAGCCCATATGTTCATTTAGAAATGGGCTTGTTTTCGTTTAATGTAATTGATTAGATTAATTATATTAAAACAATTTTTTTAAATAGAGAAGAAGCAATTTCGAAATTGTGTTAGGTTAGATGTGTAACCACACATTTGACATTAAAATACTAAATAAAGATGGTCTTTATTATGGTTCATCATTATTAAATGGAGTTATGAACTTACCATTAAATGGTTTAATAGTTGGCTTTTAATGTTGGCATGTAACCTATTTACATTCATTAGATTAAAGATGAAAGATGTGCATTAGATGGACCATCTTCCTTCTTTCTTCTTGCCAAAACCGAAATGGGTATTCAATTATAGGTTATGGTCTTTTCAAATAGCCATTTTAAAGATAAATGAAGTAAGTCTCATTTATTGGCTATTTGATGAGTGATTAATGTTAGACCCCGATCCCTTTTTCTTTATTAAATAGGTTTGTTTAAATTATTGGTAAGTTCATTATCTTTTGGCTAGTATTAATCGAAGTAATTAGGGTTTCAATTAGGGTTTTATTAGATTTCCAATTGGTTAGAATATTTGGGATTTTTTTTAGAGCTATAATTAGTAATTGAAGAAATTGAGAGTTAGAATTTATAGCAATAATATTAAATTTCAGGAATTTAGTTAAATTAGAATTTTAATTTTGTATTATATTTTCAATGAATAAGAATTATTCAATTAGGTCATGTTAGGAATAAATTAGAATTTGTTGAAATGGTTATAAGGCTTTAGGTTTATCAATTAAGTGGGCTAGGGTTTGTATGGAAGATTAAATGAAAAAGGAAGGGAGCTTATGGGCTTTTAAGTGGGAGCCCACAAAAGTTAAGTTTGAAATGGAAAGAGGGAAATGAAAATTTGGTGAAAGTGAGAAGGAGGGAAATTTTGGGCTTGAAGACTTGGCTTAGGATGTTAGTTAAGGAAGAGAATTTATAAAGGAAATAAAAAAAGAATAAAAAATGAAAGAGGCCAACGAAATTTAATGGAGGGAGAGGCGTAAGTGATGTCGTTTTTGTGCATAGGAAACAAGTGAGAAGAAGCCAAAACCTAAGTCATTTTCCAAGTTATACGAAAGTACACCAAAGAAGAGAGAAGTGAGTGGAGTTTCGAAAATCCAAAGGAGAAATAGAAGGGAGAAGGTTTCGGCCATCAAGAAAGAAGGGAAGGAAGAAGAAAAAAAAACGTGAAGCTTTTGGGAGTTTCCTAGGGATTTCGTGAAAGCTAAGTGAAAGGGGAGGAGTTGTCTTTCATTTGAGCCAAAGGAAGAAGATTTCGTGAGTGTTTAACAAGGTAAGGATTTCGAATTTTCCTTGATTTCTTGTTTTAGTTTGACCTTCCTTGCTCAAGAATGATGTTTGAAGCTACTTGATGAAGAAAGAAGAAGGTTTAGATGGAGGTTTAAAATTTCATATTTGGGGTAGGATTAGGGTTTACGAAATTGTTTAAAAATTTTGTTAGATTTTGCCTTTTTCTTGGTTAATATGATGATTGAAGATGGTTAGATTAGGAAAGAATGGAAAAAGAGAAGAAAATGGATGCTTGGAAAATTTCAGATTTGTGTATGACCTAGGATATGAAAATTTGCGAAAATGGGATTGGATTTGAAGGGGATTTCGAGTTGGTATGGCCTAGGGAAGGTATAAGAAGGGTTAGGTAAGGTTACGTCGGTTTAATTTTAAGTTTCGTTATGTTCGTAAAATTTCAGCATAGGCATCATTGAGTAATTGGCCTAATTATGTGTTGATGAAGGGTTGTATGCCTTGGTTAAGGTAAATTAACGTAATTGGAGATATAAGGAAGATTAGATTAGCTTAAATGTAAGTTTTTCTTTTTTATTTAAAATTCCAGCACTTTACTCTTTTAATTAATTAGCCTTATTATAATTGCATTAAGGTCAATCATGCGCTTGGAAATTGAGGAGAGTCAAAACAATCCATTAGGCAAGTTAACCCAATTCCTAGCCATCGAAGTCAAGGTGGGTAACTTTTAATCATTAAGTATTGGGCTATGATTTGTGAATTTTGAGCTAATGTGATAGTTTAAGCGTGTATTATGTGCCTTTTGATGTATATATGTAAAGGTTTGTAAAATTATTTGTTAAATGATAAGGTGCGAATATTTGAATTTGGAGATTTTATGCATGTGATTTGTTGAAATGGCAATCAGTAGCAAATCCTTGGGATGATTGTTTAATTGAAAATGAGTTGGAACCTTGATTGAAAATGATAAAGTGAGTATGCAATTTAGAATGAATGCCTAAGGTGATCTTGTATGATTTCGTGGGTTTGTAGTGATCCCCTCTGTTTAACAAGTGCGCACTTGTCATAGGCTTTGCCCGCCTGCCCGCTAGTGGCATAGGAGTTCCGAAATCGGACTCCCCTCTGTTCACGGCTACACATAGTCGCTTGTCGAACATGTGTAGTACGTCCTGTTAGGATCACTCGGACCACCTGATATGTGCTTTTGTGCTGCTATCTGACATTTGGTGATTTTGTAATTGTTTTATTTGTTAGAAAATGAAATTGATGGTTATTGACATGAAATTATCATTATTGATGCATGTGTTAGCTTATGCTTAATTATTAGACTGTTACCCACGGAGCCATCGTGCTCACCCCCTTCCTTCCCTCCACAGGTCTTGAGCGAGAAACTGGGTCGACGCATCGGGAATAAAGCATCCTCCGATGCTTTTGCTTTTAAAGTTAAACTTTTATAAAACGATGCTTTGGCTAGCATTTTAGACTTTCTTTTTGGAAGTTGATGTATTCGGGCTAAAATGCTCTTTAAAGCATTGTATTTGTGTATTTCATGTAAACTTTTAAGGTTTTGAGGTTTCATTGTATATTTGAATATGTTTAAGTAGGTATGTATATATGTTTGCATGAGTGAGAAGGTAAAAGCAAGCATGAGCTTGTGAATGCCTTTATGAGGAAAAAAACAAATGAATGGATGTTTAGTAGTTAGCTTGAAATATGTAGAATGATTAAAATTGCGACGTTACTATCCGGATTTGATGTTTAGAAGTTAGGTTGAGAAATGGTTAGACTAATAGGAGTGTGTGGTGCGCTTTAAAGCTGCGTTTTGTGCGAGGTTTGAGTAAGCGTTGAAGTTTTGGCTAGATCAATTTTAGGGGAGGTGCTGTCCATTTTTTTTAAAAAAATGGGCAGCTACCTTGTATTGTGTTTTAGAGTATCTTAGAGTTAAAATTTGGAAAAAGGGTATTTCTTAAAGTTGATAAAGTTTGGCAAGATCTTTAAAACGGGGTAAAAAGGGTTAAGTTTCGAATTAGGATGAAAAAGTTATGGGCGTTTGAAATTTTCAGATTACTATTCATTTGGTAAATGTTACTATTCATATGGTAATTTGCTTTATACCAACGACTTTTGTTCCTTCCTAATTGTTTTAAATAACGTTATATCTTTCTGGTACAGTTATATAGGTCATACTCGATTCCTTTTGGTTAAAATGTCATACATTTTCAACTTTTGCAAAGGTATGAAAAGGTAAGCTTGGTAAACCTTTAAAACAACTCATGGATGATTCTTTTTCTATGTTTAGAAATAAGATTCGATACGTTTAATTTTATTTGGAAAATTCGGATTTCGGGTAAAAAGGTTACAAATGAATCAAGTTGGATTTTAAGTAAACCTATAAGAATCGTTTTCCTATTTTCTTTGTATCTTTGTCTTTTGACCTTCGATTCACATGAGATTTGAAACGTTAGTTAACTAGCTAAATTTTCTATCCTTTTTTGGTAAAATGAGAGTGTCAGGTTTTAGTTGGATTTTAAGGCCGATGAGTGTTGAATTTGCCCGAAAGGTCGTTTTGCGACCTTCAAAGGTCCGATTGAGGTAGTAGCTTAGGTATAGGAGCAATGATGGGCCCTAAACAGATCAAAGCTATTGGAAGAGACTTATGGTCAAGCTATCCAACTTTATTCGGATGAAGTGAAATTAAGTCCAATTTGAGGATTCTTTCGTGGTGAGGAATCGCTTCCTCGTGGGACGCGCGTCCAGATGTCATGCAGGACGTCGGACACGTGTCGGATTTCGGGTAAAAAGGTTACAAATGAATCAAGTTGGATTTTAAGTAAACCTATAAGAATCGTTTTCCTATTTTCTTTGTATCTTTGTCTTTTGACCTTCGATTCACATGAGATTTGAAACGTTAGTTAACTAGCTAAATTTTCTATCCTTTTTCGGTAAAATGAGAGTGTCGGGTTTTAGTTGAATTTTAAGGCCGATGAGTGTTGAATTTGCCCGAAAGGTCATTTTGCGACCTTCAAAGGTCCGATTGAGGTAGTAGCTTAGGTATAGGAGCAATGATGGGCCCTAAACAGATCAAAGCTATTGGAAGAGACTTATGGTCAAGCTATCCAACTTTATTCGGATGAAGTGAAATTAAGTCCAATTTGAGGATTCTTTCGTGGTGAGGAATCGCTTCCTCGTGGGACGCGCGTCCAGATGTCACGCAGGACGTCGGACACGTGTCGCACCAGGGAGGGGTTCCAACAATTAATGTAAGAAGTGATGCATTGGATGCCTCTCACTCTTTCCATTTATGCATATTTCGAAATTGAGATGTAAGAAAGGGTTCTTGCATGGTTTCTAGACATTCTCTCCTTTCATGAAAGGTAGAACCGAATTTCCTAAGTGAAAGAATTGAAAGAGTTTCAATTTTGGTTCTTCTTCTTCTAAGAAAATCTCCTCCAAATATTTCTTCTCCTTTCCCACCAAAGGATTTTGTTAACCTAGTTTTCCTTGAAGAACAAGTGGTAAATCTAATTGGTTGAGGATACTACAACAAGGAAGAAGATAGATTGCTAAAGGAAAAGACTCAAAGGCAAAGGATTTGGATATAAGAAGGAGAGGATAGCGCAATGAGGATTTAAAGTCAGTAGCGAAGGAATTCGGTAATTCCTTTTATCTTGTTCTTGGTTTTATTATCCTTATACCATATCATGTATGGATTAGCATGTTGATTTGGATATATTGCTTCCGCTGCAAGATGATTTCTTAAAAGTTTTGAAATCTATCGTTTCTCCATACTAAGCATGCTTTCTTTTCCGATCCAACAATTGGTATCGAATAGGTTTTTCATGCATGATTTCGGTTCTTATATGGTGGATGCATGGGTTAGCAATCTTTTTATGTATACTGCATATTTTATGTGATAGAAATATATATGGTGTATGTTGCTCTTTTGGTTGTCCATAGAAGTTAAATTTTATCTTGTAAGATTTCTTCATTTGGTTGTAACAAGGAGGGTGGTCTATCATCACCATGTTTCCTCCTTGGTTTCTTTTTTCTATTTTATTTGATTATGTAATGTACAAATTGATGTAATGATGAAGAAGGAGCAGCCATGGATTGAAGAAATGGAAAGGTAAAATTTTGGTGTATCCTTTGTGTTTTGGCATAAGTTTTGTGAAAACTAAGTTGCTGGAATTTTGTTTCAATGAATCATATTTCAGTTATGATTGGAAAACAAGTGCTGGTTTTTTGTTTCAAAGAATCCAATTTTGGTTTTGCTAAAATACTAAGTGCTGTTTTTAATTTTCATGAAATGAGTTTCGTTTTAATAAAACAAGTGCTGGGATTTTTGTCGAACAAAGATTTGGTTTTCTAAAATCTAGTGCTGGATTTTATTTTTCAAAATGACAAAATTCTAATTTCATAAATGTCATTACATTTTGTTTACCGAATGGGCGGATCATGTTAGCGAAGAGTTCAAGCGTAAGATCCAAGATGAAGAAGCATATTTTGGGCCTAAAAGGCTTGTAATTATTTTATGTTTCTAGGATGGACAATCAAAAGTGGTTTTATTAGTTCATGTGATGAATGGAGAAATGAATGCTTGTAATATGTGATATTATGTGATTGCATGTCATTTAGAAAATTACCAACCCTAGGCCTTGCCATGCATTCATTATGTATGAGATATATAATGAAACAATATAGGATGGATAATAAATTGCATCTAGACAAGATGGTATTTAAAACTTAAAGCCCAAAAAGATTGAGTGGGAGAGGATGCTCCTGTGAGAGTCCACGGTCTCCAAATGATGGCTCGTTTGCATGTGGTGAAGTGTTACTCCCCATCGGAGGGCATGGATCCTAGATCATGCATGGTTTGGGTCTCATAAGGATAAGTCCACTTAATGATAGCAAATGTGACCTCCCACCGAGGCATGATTTGTAGGTATCTTTAGTGAATGAATCAAATGGTTATACACTCAACATTTTTATCAATAAACGCCCATCGTAGCTCTGTTGGTAAAAGTATGGACCAAATTAAGACGCTTCTTAAAAATTGAGCATGAGATGCTTGGTAGTTTTTGAGTGGGAGGGTCCCAGATTTTTCTTTTAATAGATAAGATGGCCCACCGTCACTTAGTCTGTTATAGATAAGAAAAATAACCGTCAGATAATGTTTTAATTTTTAAGTTTTGTTAAATCTATCATCATGCATACATGCATCATGATTTTATACAAAGTTCCATAAATTGTTGACTAGTATGCTCATGTTTTAATAATTTATATTTTGGACATAATCAACCACAAAATGAATCCACTCACCCCGCTCTCGACTAATAACAAATTGGAAAATGGAGACAAGTTTAATGAATGGAGACGTAACCTTGACATTGTTCTTCAATATGAGCGTATTTCATGGGTGTTAACTGAAAATGAGCCTACACCTCTAAGTGGAGATGCAACTCTGAGCAAGTCCAACAACATGGCGTTGGCGAGAACGTCGACAAGACTACTAAGTGTTATATTTCGCTTCATCGTGGCATGTTGCAAAAGCAAATTGCTTGTATGAAAACTGCTAGTGCAATGGTCCATCACCTACATGAGATGTTTGGTGTGAGGACTAGGTCTGCAAGAGTGAAAGCTATCCAAACCTTTCATAATCTCGCATGTAAACACAGGTGAACCAGGTGCGGGATTACATGATGAAGGTAATCTCTGTGGTCACCGATTTGAGATGCTTAGGCGGATATGGATGCGGACACGCAGATGATTATGATCATCAATAGCTTAAACTCTTCTTTTCAGCAGTTTAAGTTGGACTATGAGCTCAACAGCAAGGATTACACCTTGAGTGAGTTGATGAATACCCTCCAGAGCACGGAGGAAATATTGAATATTAAGGCTCATAGGTCAGAAGCTAATGTAGCTTCTTCTTCTAAGCCCAAAGGTAAGGGCAAGGAAAAGAAGAAGGGTCTAATGAAAAAGAAGGCCCAAATAGGGGTCAAGGCCAAACCCATGAAAAAGAAGGCCAAAGAGAACATCAAAGGAAAGTGTTTCCCTTGTGATGAGATGGGCCACTGGAAAAGAAGCCGCCGATCTACCTAGAGTCCCTCAAAGCAAACAAGGTATGGGCTTCCTAAGTTTGTTAGGAACTAGAAATGTGGCAGATTTATCTACTTCTTGGATATTAGATTCAGAGCCACCAACCATGTTTGTAATTCTTTGCAGGGGTTCCAATGAAAGGAAAAGACTTCTAAAGGCCGTTTCAAGTTAAGATAGCAGATGGTTCCTATGTTTCAGCAGAATCGGTGGGAGTAGTTATCTTGGACTTTCCTAGTGGTCATAGGTTATATTTGGAAGATGTTTATTACATGCCAATGATTGTAAGGAACATGATTTGTTTTTGTCTAATAAAATCTGCTATTCCTTATATTTTGAAATGGTTGTTTCAATATATGAGAATAAGGATTTTATTTATGAAGCGATAATTAAACAGGATTGTTTTTATAGAACCTATGAAAGGCTCACTAAACACCATGTAATTGATAAAACCAAGACAATCCAATATCTCTAGCATTAATTCAAAGTATCTGTGGCATCTAAGGATGGGTCATATCAATCGTAAAAGACTTGACAGACTAGTAAAGGATGGGATCCTTATGGGCTTGGATAGTGATCCATTACCCACTGTGAATCTTGTATTGAAGGAAAATGACAAAGCCTCATTTCCTTCTAAAGCAAAGCAGATTTGAATCCACATTGGACATGGTACATCTTGATGTGTGTGGGCTCATGAATGTACAAGCTAGAGGAGGTTATGAATATTTCATAACTTTTATAGATGATTACTCAAGACATGACTATTTGTATTTGATGCATAAAAAGAGTGAATCTTTTGAAAAGTTCAAAGAATTCAAAGTCAAGTCGAGAAGCAACTGGCAAGCCATTAAAAGCGACTTCGATCGATCGAGGTGGTGAGTATTTATCCGAGAGTTCCAGAATATTTAATTAACAATGGAATTATTTCCAATTTGTCGACTCCTCGTACACCTCAATGTAATGGTGTAGCGAGAGGAGAAATAGAACTCTATTGGAAATGGTAAGATCAATGATGTCCTATGCTAGCCTTCGAGAATCGTTACTGGGATATGCCATACAAACGACAACATATCTTCTTAACTTTGCTCCATCCAAATCGGTGCCTAAAACACCTAGGGAGTTGTGGATCGCCGAGTGCCTTCATTGAGGCACTTGAGGACTGGGGCTGTCCAGCCCATGTTCTAAAGCCCGAATCCACAAAGATGGAACCAAGGTCAAGTATGTTTGTTTGTAGGATATCTACGGAACTCGAGGGTACTATTTTTACGATCCTCATGATAGGAAGGTATTTGTGTCGACAAATGCAAACTTCTTAGAGGAAGAGTTTGTGAGAAATCACAAAGGAAGAAGTGAAGTAGTACTAAAGGAGTTAGCAATTTCATCCAAACCAAGAGTTGTTTTGGATATGATGTAACAAGATGTGAAATGGATTCAAGAGTTGAATCGAAGTGCAACTGAACATCAAGATGTGCCTAGAGCGTAGTGGGAGGGTTGTGAGACAACCAGATAGGTATCTGGGTTTAGGAGAAGGCTTAATTGCCATCTCGGACCAAGAAGAAACAGATCACGTTACGTATACACAAAGCTATTAATGATGTTGATGCGGGAAAATGGCTCAAGGCAATGGAATCAAAATAGATTCTATGTATACTAATGAAGTTCGGGTCCTTGTAGATCTACCACTGTGTCTAAAACCATAGGGTGTAAATGGATCTACAAAAGGAAAAGGGATCGGATGGAAAGGTAGAGACCTTTAAAGCTAGATTGGTAGCTAAAGGCTATACTCAAAAGGAGGGTATAGACTACGAGGAGACTTTTCTCCGGTTGCCATGCTTAAGTCCATCAGATTCTTTTGGCCATAAGAAATTATTTCGATTATGAAATATGGCAAATGGATGTCAAGACCACATTTCTAAATGGAGATCTTGAGGAGACCATTTATATGGCCCAACCAGAAGGATTCATTGAGCTAGGTAATGAGCATAAGGTTTGCAAGTTGCAAAGGTCCATTTATGGCCTTAAGCAAGCATCTAGTGTTGGGCCCCGAAAATTTTTTATTTTAATTGAATTAATTATTTATTTATTTATGAATTTATTCGTTAATTATTTTATTTTGTCTTAATTGATTTAATTATGTGTATATAGATATATTTATGTTGGGCTTGGGAATTAGAAGTTAGAATTAAAATGAAGGCTTGGGCTTAATGTTGGAAAGAATGGGCTTTATGGAATAAGTGGAATGAGGAGGAGGATTAGAAATTAATGGATGAGGTGTAGTGGGCTTGAGAGGAGGAGGAGAGCCCAAAGAAACTAAAGTGAGAAGCTAAAACTATGTAGTTTTGGATGGAGGATTTAAGTTGAGAATTTAAGAAGAGTTAAAGGAAGAGGAGGAGAGAGAGAGTGTCGATGCCTTGAAAAGAGAAGAGAACAAAACGTGAAATAGAAAGGAGAAGAGGAAGAAGAGTCGACCGTGAGCTAGAGGAGAGTGGAGGTCGCCCAAGGCTTGAGGGAGGAGAAAAGTGAAGAAAATCAAGTTGTAAGGTAAGCTACCATCTCCCCTGAGTAGGGTTTCGAAAATGGGATGAAATGGAGCTTTGGATTTGTGTAAAGTTTGAAGGGAGAGGTGAGATCTATGGGTTTTTGTGTTTTCCTAAGCTAGGGTTTGGTTGTTTTAGCTTAAATGGGCTATGGGTAGGTTAGGTTTAAGACTTCGTTATTGATTTATCGATTCTTGAATGTTTCGACTTTTCCAATGAGTCTCGGAATGTGTTTTATTGAAGGGAACCAAGGAAACCTCACTCAAGAGAGAGAGGAAGAGCGGTCGTGAATCCGGATTTCCGACAATAGGTGGGTAACATCTTTATAGTTATTGTGTAATGGGCAAAGCCCTATGTGTGCTATCTTTGTTATACTATGTGCATATTGAAAATGAAATTTTGTGTTTTGAGAGGAAAGAATGGAACTTTGATGATTTGAAAGAGTGAGATAAGCATAAAATGTGAATCTTGTGTTTTGATATGTGAGCATATTGATTGTGTTTGGTAGAGAGAACCCTTTGTGAAATCACGTGCACGTTGATCCCCATAGCCTTCTCTCCTTGCCCAGGGCTTACTACGAGATCCGAAAACGGACTCGATGTGTTCACGGTAAACTTCAGTTTCCGGTGTGTGTATGGAACTCTCGAGCCAATTGTGTGCATTTCATCATTTATAAGTGTTTATGATGCATAATATGGGTTTTAATTGCAAGATGATTCTATGTTATGCCTTATGTGATGAGTTGAGTAAATTGTGGGTTATGTGATAAAGTTGAGTTTCAACCTATTATGTAAATTGCTAATGCTTTGGATTATTAATTGTGTGCGTGTGGCTCATTATGTGATGGCTATAAATTTGTTAGCCACTGAGCCGTGTTAGCTCACCCCATTCTCCCTCCTCAGGTGCAAATCAAAGTTGAACTCGGAACCTTGCAAAAGCTTCGGGCATCGCTCCAAGAAATTTAGGAACTTTGTATTAAGTTAGTAACTAGCTTTTGGGAATAGCTTTGTAAGCATATTGATCATTGAGCATCTCATCTTTGGTATTTTGTACTTGATTTTGATGAATATGCCAATATGTAACCAAAGCTATGCATGAATCTTGTTATGATTTTGAAATGAGAATGAGAGCTCTAGTACTCTCTTTATGTGAATTGGCTAATTTGTGTACTGTGTATGGCCTTGGAAAGGCATGTGTATGATTTTGAGCATTATTGTTATATGAGTTTTGCTGGGTTTTGGCCATGGGAAAGGTCGCTGGTATGTTGTTATGGTCTATGTGCTGTTGAAGAGTATAGTGCTGCAGAATCTGGGCTAAAGTGTTCATGTGGGAAATTTTGAGTTTGTTGTGTTTGCTGAAATTTCTGGGTTGGTATAGGTAGAATGGGAGTACTGAGACTTGTTGAAAGTGTTAGCCGAGCAGTAGAGCTCTCCTAGGAGGTTTTATGAGCTATTTAAGAGGTATTAAGTTGGTAGGTGGGGTCGCTGGAATTTATTACTGGTGCTATCAAAGTGACAGATTGCTAAGTGGAGCTTTGAGTTCACTTTTGACCCTCATAGAGTTGGAATATAGGTCGGTGGTCTTCACGAAGTTTGTAGATAATTCTTTTACCTTTCTATAGACACTAAGTTTGCTAAATTTGGAGTTCTGGATCAAAAGTTATGGAGGTTGCAAGTTTGGATGCTGTTAGGGAGAGCTAGTCGATCGGCCTTTGTGTTAAAATTTGCTTCCCTTAGTGACCGGGCTAGTCCTTGAGTCCTCCTTGAAAAATATATATTTTTCTTCTAGCTTTCCAACGCTTCCGACCGTGTCTGATTTGGAGCTCGGTATAAAAAGTTATTGAGGTTAGAAGTCCGGTAGGTCGGATCGTTGGGCAGTCACTCATTTCGGCACGCGAGCGCTAAAGCGCATGCAAGATGTCGAAGCGAGGCACTCGCCCATGCAGGCGAGGCGCCGCCCAGCGATCGAGCAAGGCACTAAGCCGCGGAAGGGCGAGGCGCCGCCCAGCTGCCTGAGCGAGGGACGCTTCGCCCATGCGGGCGGCGCCCGCAAGACGTTGCTCGGCATGCCGAGCATTCACAAGTATGACTAAGATGGGCTTTGGGGGTCGGTTTTGGCCGACCGACCCCTCTCCCTTCTTTTGGCCTTAACTTTGTACACCGACCTCCGATTGAGCTGATTTTCGAACCGATAAATTTCTAAGAAATTTTTCTATCTTTTTACACTTGATTTTCCAGTATTGCTTTTAAATTGAAAAGGGTGGTTTGAAACAAAGTGTGGAGGTCGGCTGATTCTTTCTGAATATACTTCACAAATTTTTAAATATCTGGAGATATAGGGCTTGGGTTGAGGCGATTCTTGTTTTACATGAAACTAGAGACATAAATCTACACTTTTTATGAAGGAGCCGATTAGTAATTTTGCCTCTAAAGTTTTCAAATATTTACATGAAGTCGGTAGAGGGGTTGTTTTCACTGTTTTCTTTAAGATAGTATTTCTGCCATAACTTCTTCATTTCAAATCCGAATTGAACGATTTGGTGGCGTTAAATTGTGAGATCAAGGGAACATTTTATTAAAAGCCAATCCCAAATTTTCTATTAAAGTTTCTCTAATTGTGGTCGGTTTGTGTTTAGTTTTGGGTCTTCCATGCTTATATGGGTTAGAATGTTGGGCCTCGGGACTGGGTCCAACATTGTTTAATATCAAAGCTTAGGTTTACTCCTAGGCTTAAAATGTATAGTAGGGAACATTGTTTTGTATGTGATTAAATGTTTACCTTATGAATTGATTGTTTGCATTACGTGACATGCATATCATGCATACATATAGTAACTAAGCTTTAAAAAAAAAAAAGCAATTGTAGCTAATCACTAGTATTTTCATTGAAGGAGTAAGATGCCACCTCGTAGAAGGACACGAGGAGTCCTGCAAGGTTCAATTGCACCTGACTCTCCACCAAGAGCGAGAGTACCGATGAGTCAAGAGCCGGAGTGGTGAGGCTTCTCGAGGCGGGGTAGTGAGCCCTCCGATCTCGAGACGCAGTGATCGCCTAGTCGGTCGAGCATGTGCACGCTCTTGATCCGAGATTGTTCCATGCATTTACCCAAGCTTTTGTTCAGGCTATGGGTCAAATGCCACAAAGCCAGGTTCGGCCCACTAAGAGGGGAAAGCAGTTTGATAAGTCGAGGAAATGGAGGCGGTGGATTTCCACGGACCACGGATCCCGAGGAAGCCGAGACTGGCCGAGGAAGACCGAGAGAGTCTTTGGATCGATGGAGTGCGAGGATGATGAGAGGGTAGTCTATGCCGCCACCTTGGGTGATGCTTTGCACCGTGGGAAACCGTGCTGTGGAGTCGACGAGACCGAGAGGGTTGACATGGGAGACTTCTGTTGTCTTCAGGAAGAAGTATTTATCTGAAGTGTACATTCAAGCCAGAAGCGAGAGAGTTCTGAGCCTCACCCAGGGAGATGTATTCTTGAGTATGAGCGCCGGTTTACTCAGTTATTGAGGTATGCTGCAGATATGATGTTTAGTGAAGCTGCCAAGTGCCGCCGATTTGAGTCGGGTCTGCACCTAACTATCAGAGAAAAGGTAGTGGTGCAGAACTTCTGTGATTTCCAGCAGCTAGTTGAAGCGGCTCTGAGGGTTGAGAACATTGAAAATATCAAGAGTGCAGTTAGCAGGAAGAGAAAAGGAGAGAGCGATTCGAGAGGGAGGTGGTACTTCTAATCCTGAGAGAAGTGCCAGAACCTTTCCTGCGCAGTCTGAGGAGAGGAGCACCGGTGGGAGTTGGCCTAGATCTGCGAGGACTCCTACTGTTTCTCACCAAGCTTCTACGGTGGGCGGCAGTAGAAGAGTAGATGGGGAGAGGCCACCTCTTCCCAAGTGTGACCATTGTGGGCTTCCCCATAGAGGAGAATGTCATAGAAAGACTGGAGCATGTTTCAATTGTGGCGAAAGGACACTTAGTTAAGTTTGTCCCAGTAGGATAGAGAGAGGGATCTCGAGAGGCAAGCTTCTAGGAGGATAGGCGGTGGTGCAAAAAGTGTGACGAAGTGGGTAGTTCCGGAGGTCCAAGAGAGCTTATCCTCCAGATAGATCCAGAGGGCAAGCATCGGCAGAGTGTTTGCAATGACACGAGAGGAGGCCGAGACCGCCCCAGACGTTGTAGCGGGTATGGTTAAATTGTTTGATGATTATGTGCTTGTTTTGATTGATTCAGGTTCTACCCATTCCTTTGTGTCTTCGGGTAGAACTATATCCAGGAGGAGTCTGAGTCCATTGGATACTCCGTGATGGTGAGTACTCAATCGGCCATTATATTGTCATCGATCAAGTGTATAGAGATTGTGAGATAGAGATTAGTGGAGGAAAACTTGTGGTGGATCTGATGCCTTTGAAGATGGGAGGATTGGATGTGATCTTAGTTATGGATACATTAGAGAGGTATCATGTTACTTTAGATTGTAAAGTAAGACAAGGCGGTGGAGTTCGAGCTAGAGGATAGCAGGAAAGTGATACTCATGGGAGATAGAAAAGTCATCCACCTCGGGTTATTTCAGCTATGATGGCAGAGAGAATGATGAGCAAGGGGTGTGAGGCCTTTTTGGCTTATGTGCTAGATATAGAGGCAGATAGAGGGAGGTTGGAAGACATTCCAGTAGTTAGGGAATTCGGATGTCTTTCAGGAATTGCAGGACTACCTCCTCGAGAGAAATTGAGTTCCCGTTGAGCTTCTTCCAGCACTACATCGATTTCGATTCCGCCTTATCGGATGGCTCATGGAATTGAAGGAGCTTAAGGTGCAATTGGAGGATCTTTTAGAGAAGGGTTACATTAGGCCAAGCTCTTCACCTTGGGAGCTCGGTTCTCTTTGTGAAGAAGAAAGATGGATCGTTGCGGATGTGTGTGGATTATAGGAAGTTGAATCATGCCACTATTAAGAATGATATCCGCTCCGCGCATAGATGATTTGTTTGATCAATTGCAAGGGCAAGAGTCTTTTCCAAGATAGACTTGAGGTCGGGTTATCATCGTTGAGGATTAAGGAGACCGATGTGTCTAAGATCGCTTTTAGACGATGGTATGGCCACTTTGAGTTCTTGGTGATGCCTTTCGGGTTGACGAATGCTCCTGCGGTCTTTATGGATTTGATGAATAGAGTCTTCAGGTCTTTCTTAGATCAATTTATCATTGTCTTTATTGATGATATATTGGTCTATTCTAAGAGTGATGAGGAGCATGAGGATCATTTGATGGTTGCCTTGGAGACATTGAGGAAGAATGAGCTGTATGCCAAATTCGATAAATGCGAATTTTGGCTAAGGGAAGTGATATTTTTGGGGCATGTGATCTCTGAGCGGGGAGTGCATATGGATCCGCAGAAGATAGAAGCTTGGTTAAATGGGAAGCGCCAAAGAATGTAGCTGAAGTGAGAAGTTTCGGGATTATTTGGATATTACGGAGGTTTGTGGAGGGCTTTTCTTGATAATGCTCCACTTTCCAAGTTGACAAGGAAGAATAAAAATTTGAATGGACCGAGGAGTGCGGAGTAGTTCGAGGAGTGAAGAAGCGGCCACAACCGCACCGATTATGACATTGCCTTCGGTGATGATGGATACATTGTGTACCAGTGATGCCTCCAGGAAGGGTTTAGGGTGTGTATTGATGCAAGGAGAGAAAGTGATTGCTTATGCCTCTAGGCAGTTGAAGCCTTATGAGATGAACTATCCGATCCATGACTTGGAGTTGGCTGCTATAATCTTTGCATTGAAGATTTGGAGACATTATCTGTATGGAGTTACCACTAGGATATTTACAGATCATAAGAGCCTTAAATACTTGTTGACCCAGAAAGAGCTGAATTTGAGGCAAAGGCGATGGTTAGAGTTCTAAAGATTATGACTTGATGATAGATTACCATCCGGGAAAGCTAATGTGGTAGCGGATGCTCTGAGTAGGAAGTCCACTATGGCTCACATGGAGAGTGTGTATCTTCCCTTGCTGAAGGATTTAGCCAGACTTGATGTGATGTTGAGGCAAGATGGGCCTGAGTGTATTTTGGCGAGTTTCAGGGTGAGGCCAGTGCTGAAAGAGAAGATCAAGGAATTGCAGGATCAGGATGAGTACTTGAGTAAGCTTAGGGAAGAGATAAAGAACGGCAAGCCGTCTAATGTAGAGGTAAAGGAAGATGGATTGATGGTTGTGGGTAGTAGAGCGTGTGTCCCGGGCAAGTTAGAGTTGAGAGATGATATTCTTGATGAGGCGCATAATGCTCCTTATGTAATGCATCCAGGGTGTTCTAAGATGTTTCGGAATTTGAAAGAGCATTTCTGGTGGAAAGGAATGAGGAAAGATGTAGCGTAGTATGCTAAAGATGTTTGGTGTGCCCGAAGTTAAAGTCGAACACAAGCACCTTCAGGCAAGCTTAATCCCTTGCCTATTCCGGAGTGGAAATGGGAAAAGATAACTATGGATTTCCTGATGGGATTGCCGAGATCTAGCAAGAAGCATGATGCAATATGGATGATTGTGGATAGGTCGACTAAGTCACTCACTTCTTTCCAATTGCCGATGATTCTTTGAATGTGTTGGCTAAGAAGTATGTGGATGAGGTGATTAGGCTTCATGGGATTCCGAGTTCGATAGTTTCGATAGAGATCCTGTGTTTACCTGTGTTTTGGGAGAGTTTGCAGGAGGCCTTGGGGACTAGATTGCATTTCAGTACGGCTTTCCATCCGCAGACTGATGGACAGTCGGAGAGGACCATTCGGACTTTGGAGGCAATATTGAGGGCTTGTGCTTTAGATTTCAAAGGTTCGTGGGATGATCACTTACCTTTGATTGAGTTTGCTTATAATAATTCCTATCATTCAGGAATTCAGATGGCACCTTATGAGGCTTTGTATGGTAGGAGATGTAGAACTCCTATATGTTGGGACGAGGAAGGTGAAAGGAAGCTTGTGGGACCTGAGTTAGTGCAGGTTACAGTTGATAAGATAAAGCTAGTGAAGCAAAGGCTTAAGGCAGCTCAAGATCAGATGAAGAGCTATTCGGATGCCCATAGGAAAGAGATGGAATTTGAAGTGGGTGAGAAAGTGTTTCTTAGAGCTTCTCCATGGAAAGGTGTTTTGAGGTTTGGTAAGAAAGGTAAGCTTAGCCCGAGGTATATAGGCCCATACAAGATCATTGAGAGGATTGGGCCTTTGGCTTATAAGTTAGATTTGCCATCGGAGTTGTCTAAGATTCATAATGTGTTCCATGGTCGATCTTTGAGGAGATACAGGTCGGATCCTTCGCATATAGTTCAACCTTCAGAGGTTCAGTTGAGAGAGGATTTGACTTATGAGGAGCAACCAGTGGAGATCTTGGATTCAAAGGAAAAAGTGTTAAGGAATAAGATCGTGAAGCTGGTTAAGGTCTTGTGGAGGAACCATTCGACCGAGGAAGCAACTTGGGAATCTTTGGAATCCATGAAGGAGAAGTATCCCTACCTCTTCATGGATTCAGGTAAGGATTTCGAGGACGAAATTCTTTTAGGAGGGGAGAATTGTTGGGCCCCGAAAATTTTTTATTTTAATTGAATTAATTATTTATTTATTTATGAATTTATTCGTTAATTATTTTATTTTGTCTTAATTGATTTAATTATGTGTATATAGATATATTTATGTTGGGCTTGGGAATTAGAAGTTAGAATTAAAATGAAGGCTTGGGCTTAATGTTGGAAAGAATGGGCTTTATGGAATAAGTGGAATGAGGAGGAGGATTAGAAATTAATGGATGAGGTGTAGTGGGCTTGAGAGGAGGAGGAGAGCCCAAAGAAACTAAAGTGAGAAGCTAAAACTATGTAGTTTTGGATGGAGGATTTAAGTTGAGAATTTAAGAAGAGTTAAAGGAAGAGGAGGAGAAGAGAGAGTGTCGATGCCTTGAGAAGAGAAGAGAACAAAACGTGAAATAGAAAGGAGAAGAGGAAGAAGAGTCGACCGTGAGCTAGAGGAGAGTGGAGGTCGCCCAAGGCTTGAGGGAGGAGAAAAGTGAAGAAAATCAAGTTGTAAGGTAAGTTACCATCTCCCCTGAGTAGGGTTTCGAAAATGGGATGAAATGGAGCTTAGGGTTTGTGTAAAGTTTGAAGGGAGAGGTGAGATCTATGGGTTTTTGTGTTTTCCTAAGCTAGGGTTTGATTGTTTTAGCTTAAATGGGCTATGGGTAGGTTAGGTTTAAGACTTCGTTATCGATTTATCGATTCTTGAATGTTTCGACTTTTTCAATAAGTCTCGGAATGTGTTTTATTGAAGGGAACCAAGGAAACCTCACTCAAGAGAGAGAGGAAGAGCGGTCGTGAATCCGGATTTTCGACGATAGGTGGGTAACATCTTTATAGTTATTGTGTAATGGGCAAAGCCCTATGTGTGCTATCTTTGTTATACTATGTGCATATTGAAAATGAAATTTTGTGTTTTGAGAGGAAAGAATGGAACTTTGATGATTTGAAAGAGTGAGATAAGCATAAAATGTGAATCTTGTGTTTTGATATGTGAGCATATTGATTGTGTTTGGGCGAGAGAGAACCCCTTTGTGAAGTCATGTGCACGTGGACCCCCATAGCCTTCTCCCTTTGCTCGCTTATGGCTTACGAGATCCAAAACGGACTCGATGTGTTCACTGATAAACTTCGTTTTCGTGTGTGTATGGAACTCTCGAGCCAATTGTGTGCATTTCATCATTTATAAGTGTTTATGATGCATAATATGGGTTTTAATTGCAAGATGATTCTATGTTATGCCTTATGTGATGAGTTGAGTAAATTGTGGGTTATGTGATAAAGTTGAGTTTCAACCTATTATGTAAATTGCTAATGCTTTGGATTATTAATTGTGTGAGTGTGGCTCATTATGTGATGGCTATAAATTTGTTAGCCACTGAGCCGTGTTAGCTCACCCCATTCTCCCTCCTCAAGTGCAAATCAAAGTTGAACTCGGAACCTTGCAAAAGCTTCGGGCATCGATCCAAGAAATTTAGGAACTTTTGTATTAAGTTAGTAACTAGCTTTTGGGAATAGCTTTGTAAGCATATTGATCATTGAGCATCTCATCTTTGGTATTTTGTACTTGATTTTGATGAATATGCCAATATGTAACCAAAGCTATGCATGAATCTTGTTATGATTTTGAAATGAGAATGAGAGCTCTAGTACTCTCTTTATGTGAATTGGCTAATTTGTGTACTGTGTATGGCCTTGGAAAGGTATGTGTATGATTTTGAGCATTATTGTTATATGAGTTTTGCTGGGTTTTGGCCATGGGAAAGGTCGCTGGTATGTTGTTATGGTCTATGTGCTGTTGAAGAGTATAGTGTTGCAGAATCTGGGCTAAAGTGTTCATGTGGGAAATTTTGAGTTTGTTGTGTTTGCTGAAATTTCTGGGTTGGTATAGGTAGAATGGGAGTACTGAGACTTGTTGAAAGTGTTAATGGGCAGTAGAGGTCTCCTAGGAGGTTTTATGAGCTATTTAAGAGGTATTAAGTTGGTAGGTGGGGTCATTTGGAATTTATTATCGGTGCTATCAAAGTGACAGATTGCAAGTAGAGCTTTGAGTTCACTTTTGACCCTCATAGAGTGGGAATATAGGTCGGTGGTCTTCACAAAGTTTGTAGATAATTCTTTTAACTTTCCATAGACACTAAGTTTGCTAAATTTGGAGTTCTGGATCAAAAGTTATGGAGGTTGCAAGTTTGGATGCTGTTAGGGAGAGCTAGTCGATCGGCCTTTGTGTTAAAATTTGTTTCCCTTAGTGACTGGGCTAGTCTTTGAGTCCTCCTTGAAAAATATAGATTTTTCTTCTAGCTTTCTAACGCTTCCGACCGTGTCTGATTTGGAGCTCGGTATAAAAAGTTATTGAGGTTAGAAGTCTGGTAGGTCGGATCGTTGGGCAGGTCACTCGGCGCACGCGAAGCGCCTGGCGCTTCAAGATGCCGAGCGAGGCACTCGCCATGACGGGCGAGGCTCTCGCCAGCGATCGAGCAAGGCACTCGCCCATGACGGCGAGACGCCGCTTCAGCTGCCAGAGCGAGGGACGCCGCCCACGCGGGCGTAGGCGCCAAGATTCTCAGCATGCCGAGCAGTTCATGACCGCCGGCATGGGCTTTGGGGTCGGTTTTGGCCGACCGACCCTCTCCTTCTTTGGCCTTAACTTTGTACACCGACCTCCGATTGAGCTGATTTTGAACCGATGGATTTCTAAGAAATTTTCTATCTTTTACACTTGATTTTCCAGTATTGCTTTTAAATTGAAAAGGGTGGTTTGAAACAAATTGTGGAGGTCGACTGATTCTTTCTGAATATACTTCACAAATTTTTAAATATCTGGAGCTATAGGGCTCGGGTTGAGGCGATTCTTGTTTTACATGAAACTAGAGACATAAATCTACACTTTTTATGAAGGAGCCGATCAGTAATTTTGCCTCTAAAGTTTTCAAATATTTACATGAAGTCGGTAGAGGGGCTGTTTTCACTGTTTTCTTTAAGATAGTATTTTTGCCATAACTTCTTCATTTCAAATCCGAATTGAACGATTTCGGTGGCGTTAGAATTGTGAGATCAAGGGGAACATTTTATTAAAAAACCAATCCCAAATTTTCTATTAAAAGTTTCTCTAATTGTGGTCGGTTTGTGTTTAGTTTTGGGTCTTCCATGCTTATATGGGTCCGAATGTTGGGCCTCGGGGACGGGGTCCAACATCTAGGTCTTGGAACATTAGGTTTGATAAGGCTATCAAAACCTATGGGTTCACACAAAACCTAGATGAGCCTTGTGTTTACAAAAGAATACAAGAAGGTAAGGTTACTTTCCTAATCCTCAGTATGTTGATGACATTTCGCTTTCATCGGGAATGATGTGGGAATGTTATCTCATGTTAAGGATGGCTGAATGAACAGTTTTCAATGAAGGATTTGGGAGAGGCTACCTATGTTCTAGGGATCAAACTTATAAGGGATCGTAAGAACGAGAAGATAGTTTTGTCTCAACTAACCTACATTAAGAATATGCTCAATAAGTTCGCCATGCAAGATTCCAAGAGGGGTTTCACTCCTACTAGACATGGAATCAAACTTTCAAAGGAACAAGCACCTAAAACCCAAGAGGAGGTTGAACGCATGCGTAACATTCCATATGCTTCGGCAGTTGGTAGTTTGATGTATGCAATGCTGTGCACTAGACCGGATATTTGTTACCCAGTGGGACTGGTAAGCAAATTTCAGTCCAATCCAGGAATGGAACATTGGACTGCGGTTAAGTGTATACTTAAGTATCTTCGGAGGACGAAGAACTTAATGCTTGTTTACTCTGGAAGTAATCTTATTCTGACAGGATATACGGATTCTGATTTCCAATTAGATGTTGATTTAAGGAAATCAACTTCTGGTTCTATATTTACTTTAGGAGGTGGAGCCATAGTTTGGAGGAGTGTCAAGCAATCTTGTATTGCTGATTCGACTATGGAGGTTGAGTATGTTGCTGCTTGTGAAGCGCAAAGAAGAAGCGCCGGCTCCGAAGTTCCTAAATGATTTGGAGGTAGTTCTAGAGGCGAAAAAGCCATTACACTTTATTGTGATAATAGTGGGCGGTGGCTAATTCTAAAAACCCGGAACCACAAAGTCGCCAAATACATTGAGCGAAAGTATCATCTCATAAGGAGATAATACAACGTGGAGAAGTGGATGTGGTAAAGATTCCTACAGAGCAAAACCTTGCTAATCCATTCACAAAGACATTGACTCAAAAGAGCTTTGAGGGTCACCTAGAAGGGATGGGAATGAAGGATATGTCAAACTTGCTTTAGGGCAAGTGGGAGATTGTTGGAGTTATGTAAATATAGTGCCCTGGAAAGAAAGTGTATTTACATGTAACTTTATCTTCTTGATTACATTTTGTAATGAAAATATTTATTATTAATAAAACAAAAGAGTTTGGTTTTATCTCGTATGAGCATTATATATCCGTCATAAGGTACCAAGATTCATTTGTAAGTAATATACATATACATAGAGATGTATGGGAAACATGTATATTATTAGAATCAATTAATTGATTCACGCTTGAATAATCAAGTTGGTCGCTTGATTATGGTTTAGATCAGTAGTGTTGCGATTTATCTCCATATAAGTAAAGGAGTTTACTTAAAGGGAATGATGAGTTTCATATCATGATAGTAGTAGACTATCGATAATGGCACTATTAAATGAATTTGGAATCAAGTATGTTTTCAAGAATAAAGTGGGCCGTTACTTTATTCTTAAAACATACAACTTAAGCATTCGCTTATTATGAACCACAATCTTGATGAGTGGTGAACTCATATGTGTTTCATTATAATTTTTGATATGATTGGAATGGATTTTTACAGGGTATTAATCCAGTTTCTGCATGTTGGAATTATTAATTGAAACATGTATCAGGGAACATTCACTCAAATAAGGAGTTTATAGTGTTATCATCTCTTCTAGATATTTTAAGGAGATTTGGTGATTAAATTGGCGCCAGTAGTTTGATGGACTAGCTACCCATCAAGTCTTAACACTAAGATGAGATCTTATGTGTTAATCACCATATAAAGTAAAATGAGAGATCTAGAAGGAAAAACCAACATAAGGGCAAAACGGTAATTTTACCCTTTGTTGTGCGGATGGCTATAATAAGGTTCTAAATAGGGTTTGCAATTGGACATATTCTCATAATATTTAATAATTCAAGAGTTCAACCAATTGTCTTTAGTGGAATGACATTTAGTTAATAAGCTAGAATTAATTCCAATGAGATTGAATTATTTCTGGGCTTATTGGAGCTTGAATTATCAAAGTCCAATAAGATTTCCCACTTGGCTTTAAGGAAGGTTATCAAGCTAAGTAAGAAGTAGTTTGGAGGCTTTAGAAGTCCATAATTGAATGATGGGCTTATACTAATTAATGGTTAATTGGAAACCCATATGTTCATTTAGAAATGGGCTTGTTTTGGTTTAATGTAATTGATTAGATTAATTATATTAAAACAATTTTTTTTAAATGGAGAAGAAGCAATTTCAAAATTGTGTTAGGTTATATGTGTAACCACACATTTGACATTAAAATACTAAATAAAGATGGTCTTTATTATGGTTCATCATTATTAAATGGAGTTATGAACTTACCATTAAATGGTTTAATGGTTGGCTTTTAATGTTGGCATGTAACCTATTTACATTCATTAGATTAAAGATGAAAGATGTGCATTAGATGGACCATCTTCCTTCTTTCTTCTTGCCAAAACCGAAATGGGTATTCAATTATAGGTTATGGTCTTTTCAAATAGTCATTTTAAAGATAAATGAAGTAAGTCTCATTTATTGGCTATTTGATGAGTGATTAATGTAAGAAGTGATGCATTGGATGCCTCTCACTCTTTCCATTCATGCATATTTCGAAATTGAAATGTAAGAAAGGGTTCTTGCATGGTTTCTAGACATTCTCTCCTTTCATGCAAGGTAGAACCGAAATTCCTAAGTGAAATAATTGAAAGAGTTTCAATTTTGGTTCTTCTTCTTCTAAGAAAATCTCCTCCAAATATTTCTTCTCCTTTCCCACCAAAGGATTTTGTTAACCTAGTTGTCCTTGAAGAACAAGTGGTAAATCTAATTGGTTGAGGATACTACAACAAGGAAGAAGATAGATTGCTAAAGGAAAAGACTCAAAGTCAAAGGATTTGGATATAAGAAGGAAAGGATAGCGCAGCGAGGATTTAAAGCTGTAGCGAAGGAGTCGGTAATTCCTTTTATCTTGTTCTTGGTTTTATTATCCTTATACCATATCATGTATGGATTAGCATGTTGATTTGGATATATTGCTTCCGCTACAAGATGATTTTTTAAAAAGTTTTGAAATCTATCGTTTCTCCATACTAAGCATGCTTTCTTTTTCCGATCCAACACCCCTAAGACGCGATCAACGATTAACGAGCCCTTGATGGGACAGTTCCAGAGCCTATGGCTTAACGATTAATGTGCCCCTATAGGGACAGTATAGGTGCTTGGCCACAATACTGATATAAATTGATAATGGGTTACAAGTTACAGACTGCATTTATTCTGATATGTTTCATTGAATGACAGGCAAAATGTCATATACTGATTTTGATTTGATATACTGATTGAATGACAGGCAAAATGCTATATACTGATTTTGATTTGATATACTGATTGAATGACAAGAAAAATGCTATATACTGATTTTGATTTGATATACTGATTGAATGACAGGCAAAATGCCATATACTGATATAATAACGATCATGAGGTACAATTAACTGAAAAATGTATGACATATTGTTACGTGTATAGCGTTGTGTGAGATTTTATGGCTGTTGACTAGACTCACCACCGATCAGAGCTGTTAGCTGAACGTATGTGAATGAGTTTCAAGCTCTTGAGTGATTTAGAGCCTCAGGCTCAACGTTGGATGAGCCCTATATCCAGTACTGGATAAGGGAAAGATTTTAATGAGCCCTTTAATGGGACCGTTTAGGTACTAGGTCATAGCCAAATGATAATTGAATAGTAAGAGAGTGAAATACTTATGTATCAAAAAATGGGACGTATGAATATAGATTTCTGTAAATGTGTAAATGGGAATTTTTTCCTTGAGAAAATGTATTACTAGATAGAGATAGATCTATGGGAATTGTAAATGAGATCAGAGAGAAAGAATGAGAACATAAGTTATTAGTTGATTCTGTACTTGAGTAAGCGGACCATCGATGATGGTCACTCATTGAGTTTGCAAAAACTCATCCACAATCTGAATTGTTTTGCAGGACTCAGAAGAATACCCCGTTAGGTAACGGGTGAATAGGGATCGCAGAGCGGTATGAGAGGACGGGATCAGTTGCGTCTGTACTAGAGTGAGGACTCTGCATATTTATTATTGTGTTTTTTTTACAAGAGGACCCTCGTGGTCATTGTACCTACTAGTTTTGTTATGAAAATTGTTTTTCGAAACATACATATATATGTAAGTGTATGTTTCCTTCAAAACAAAATTTTAGTACTGTGTTTTGACTGAGTGTGGTATCATCCCATCCTTGCAGGACATGGATCTGGATATCATCATCGATGTCGGGTTCGGGTCTTACAGGAGTGGGATGCTACAATACAAATATCGTCTCCTACACTTTGGCATATTATTCCTTGACATCATCATCTCCCTCAACTTGGATTTTATGTAAATACCATAAAATGTTATTATATGGATAATGGTTCTTGGTTCATTGATAATGATATTAACAGATCAAGTTCAAGAAAGGCTTTCTAAGCTAGAGCCCAATAACTTAATTGATCATATTCTATCAACAAAAGGTTATATTGTTTCTTGGAAATAAAAGGATATGGATTTTGTGAAAACAGTGATGGCTTTCTAAGAAATCAATAAAAATGTTGCATAAAGCATAATTGAAGTTAATGGATCTATACTTTTCTACATAGTGCAAAACTTGATAACATTACAGGCATGGTCTCAAGAAGGTAAAGGAAATAACATTAAGAAGTTGTCTTATAGTTGGAAGTGTTTTTATAATATGGAATGGGAAAAAAAGAAGATTTGATTATGCATAGTGAAAAGCTAGTTGTAACTTATAGGTAAAGTAGATTCTAACATCATTTTCACTCATAAGGTTGGTTTTCAAAGGGTAAATTAGATTAATAACTAGGTACTTACTAGGACTAACTACACTAATGGCCTGTTTGGTACAAGGGAATAGGGATTCTATTCCCACCCTATTCCTAATATATTAATAAACTTGTGTTTGGTTTGTAACCAAATACAGAATAGAGAATCAGCTGGAATGGGTATTATTAAAATTTGCAGAATACCTAAAACCCCTGTGTAGCTATCTTTATCTATTCGTCGAATAGAAAATCAAAGAAAACTTTTATCTTCTCAATTTTAACCCTCCCAAAACTCTTTCCTTCTTCAACGTCTTCCACTTCTTCAAGCCTCCCTCTTGAAGCTTCTTCTCTAGTGTCGTGCGTTAGTCCCTCGATCTTGTAATATTACACATTCTTGTTGTGTCTTTCTTTTCCCTAATCTCTGGTTTTTATTCAAATTCTAATCATGGGTTGAGGTTATTGTGCATTTCTGTTTTCTGATGGGCATTTCTATTGGGTGTTGTCTCTATCACAGATTTTAGTTGTTGTTCCTGTTGGGAAAATTTTTTGTTTAAGGAGATCTGCATTTAAGGCAAATCCCCTGTATTGGTTTGTGCTTTGCAATTTATATTTTTTCTATGACACTTTTCCCTTCTACACATACATGTGACGTTTTGCAATTTATATTTCCCCTGTACTTTTCTGTATCTATCTCTCCTTAATCCCTTTCCTTTGTTTGATCTTCTTTCACTTTTTAGTCCTTGAAGACCTCACTTCTTTCTGGGCTTCTTCGTTCCCTTCTTCTTCGCTTTTACTCTCCGTTCCCTTCTTCGTTCCCTTCTCTTTTTTTTTCCTTTCTAGACTCCTCCCTGTTGTCGATCGTTAAAGCTGAGGTGGGTCTCAACTTCAATGACATTTTCGCTTCTGAGTGTAATTTGATATGATGCTTATGGTTGATTTTCGTGGTCTGATGGCTTATACTGCTCTTTATCTCCAAATTCCTCACTCAAGACTAAAGTAAACATTATTTTGACTTTTGTCAATTTGAACTTTGATTCTTCTCTTCTGTGAACTCCTAGTTACGCATGACTAAAATCTATAAATTGTTTGTGCTCAGCACTATAACTAGTCGACTTGTGCTGCTACTGAAGATTTCAGTTTGTTGTTCTCTTCAAAACCCCATTACTCTGTTTAATTCGTCCTCTCCTCCCTGGGTTCAAATCTTGTTGCTTTCATTAGGCTGGAATCGAAGATCACTGACCTTTCCATTCTATAACATTAGGTCATGTTATGGTTAACTCATGCATTTCAGTGAAGTAATTTTCAGGATAGAGCTCTATGGAGAATAGTTTCGTCATGAAGAGAATGTCATTGCCGATTTTGATATTTCTTAGAGAGCTTTTAATGATCAAATGTAACACCCCAACTCCCGCGACACCCGAACCCGACATCTACAGTGATATCCGAGCCCGTGACCCGCGAGGGTGGCATGCTAGAGCAATCATTATCAATTTAAAACTCATTGTAACACTTTTCTTTTTCAAAACAGTTAAACAAGCAGAAATCAATAAATACTTTAGGCCCAATTTGCTACGAAAATCTTTTCAATCAAATACGATTTCAGTCACAAAAGGCACTCAATAGTGCTCAAACAGTGCATAAGCAGAAAGGCATGACCCAACTGGGTTCCAATGCCATTTCTGAACACATTTTAGTAATCACTAAAACACAATACAATTTTACATTTATCTAGTTAGGGCCCACTAAACAAATCACTATACTAATGCAGATGTGACGACACTGATCCCGACCCGATACTCTGCCTTGCTAGCAGCGATCATACTCCCGTTGGTCTAACGGGGTACTCTTCAGTTCCTAAAAAACAATTGCAATGTTGGGTGAGTTTGCGAACTCAGTGAGAAACCATCATCGATGGTTCACTTAACTCATGCATTCACAAATCATATACACATAGCATACATTAACATTTACAGTAATATCATATGGAATTTCCTTATTCACATTTTTCAGTCATATGCAGTCAATTCACATCTTTTTGTCAGTCATATACGTATGCAATGCGCATGTGACGCTTTCATTTTCTTTTCATTGTTGTGATCGTATACCAAATCATTTACGCTGAGTCGGTGGCTCAAATCGTTGGGCATGATATGCTCGCGCGAGCCCGAGGCTCTATCAATCATCGACCCGAGGTCCTATGCGTTGAGCTTAAAGCTCTCATATACGCTGGCGTGATCTACCTCGATAAGCCCAAAGGACGGGCATAAAGGTATCGAGCCCGTGGCTCAGATACGCTGGTACCACCGGTCATAACTACCATTATCTCGATCATTCAATGATGCATGAATGCATGTGTCACTTCCCAATTTCAGTCATTTATAGCCCAATCATTTTGCTAATGCATTTACAATTTAATTCATTCATGCATTCATACATATTTACTTACCTTTGCACTTCAATATCACAATCAAATATTTCGAACACCCATGGTCCGAAATCAATCAAATCAATCACACATCTATCCATCCGTGCTTCCTCATGGCAATCAATGCATATAATTTATAAACACATAAGGCTGAGAAACCAACTAGGTTACTCACCTGCACTTCCGAGCTACCGCCTGGAAGTCCCAATACTGTCCGTGGAATGTCGATCCATCGGAACCTCTATATCAAATCAAATAAATCACACATTACCAATTAGGCCAAATTCAATAATCAATAGCAATTTCAATAAATACTATACATGTTATGACTTTCCCGATTCAATTCTCAAATTTCTCAATTGGATCACTCTCACTCTAGTCCATAACAATTCCAGATCACATTTCAATTAGAATCACAATCACTAATCGTTTACCACTCAATTCCAATAATCATATAATTACATTCCGAATTTCCATTCTTATCCATTTAATATTCTTAGTCTCCAAATTCCAATTAATCATTTAGAAACCAATTCATTTGAAGTCAATCCTCAAGCACATTACTTGTAACAATCATCTCATAATCACTTAATTTCATTTCTTCTAATTTGCAATTCCTAGTCTCAAAAATATAATTAGTCCATAGCCAATTCATTAAGAATAAACCCTTTTAAAACAAGCATTCACCCTCGAATTCAAGCGTCCCCGCCATGGCAAGATGGTCGCGCCATGGCTAGTCTCCGCGCCGCGCCACACCACGCTTCCTTTCTCTCCCGCGACGTAATTACATCCGCTCCGCGACGCGCACCTAGGTCTCATCGCGGCGCATGATGTAAAGTCGCTTCACCATGGCGACAACATCCTCGTCATGGCGCACAATTTATTTATTTATTTATTCTTCGCGACGACGCACGCTGGAAAGGCTCGCCACAAGCGTGTTCATCACATCGCATAACGTATAAACCGAAAATCGTCCAAACCCGAAATTTCGATTTTCGATAACAATCTATCCGATTCACTTCAAATCACTACCAATCAACTTAGTATACTACACTCAACTCATTTCTAGCCTCGATCCATCATTTAAACCATCTTTTATGAAAAACCCAAATCAAAACCAACGAAAACCCTATCATCGCAACTTTCCAAATTTCTAACCAATTTCTTACTCAAGTCAATGATCAAATGAAACGATTTAAGGCATAAACATATAAAAACTTACTTGATTTACGCTAGAAACTTTCGAAAATCTTCCAAGAACTCCAAATCGCCAGATGCTCATCCACGACCGTCGATGAAGAAACAAACGTTTAAACTTATATATATATATATAAGAGCTTTAAAGGCTTGTTTGGCAATTTAGTTGCCACAAGTCCAAACTTAGAGTCTATCAGTCAAATTCTTATTCTATTTTTCTCCCAATTTTGCAATAACCATAACTAATAAATCCTGAAATTATAATCCCAATTGTTTCATATCAATTGTCAATCAATCTCGGATTCTAATCAATTTAATCATCACTAAGCCAATCTTTCTATCCGATCCATTACTCTAAAAATCCTGAAAAGTTTCCATAAATTCACAAAATTAGCAAATACCCATTCCTATACTCATATTCCACTTTCCATTCCTCTAAATTTCATTTCATTCCAATTCCATATTCAAAACCTAATTTATACACTTATTACTAAATTTCCAATTTTCACAACCAATTCTCATCTGTATAATTATAACCAATTTCCAATACACAATCAATTCGGAATCGCCATACATGTATGTACATATATATATATACTTGTGCAGTCAATAATCATTACCGATATCTATAAAACAATAATGTATGCACAATGTCACATTTGCTCGCACCCAATTCTAACCCGATCCAAATTATCGACATACCCGTCACTCCGTGAACGGATGTTACAATTCTCCTCCTTATAAAAATTTCGTCCTCAAAATTTCATGTACGATTTGTCAAGATGATAGGAGTCTTTACGATCATTGATTCTCGATTTCCACTTTTTCCCTATACGCATACGCATAATTTTCGCCAAATCTTTCTTAACTCTACATTGCCTTTACTCACAATTCATCACTTCCAATATTGATAACACATGTTTCAATCCTAACAATATTTTCTAATTCAGTCTTTGTAACACTTTGGATCCGAATCATCTTTTAGGATTTTGCATTTAACTTGCCAAATTTAATCACACTACAATCACTCACTTACCTCTTTTCCTTTCTCAAACTTTATACTATTTTAACGATTTCTTTTCGATTACTCATAATTCTTTATATCCACCACCAATAATATACATATCCGATCATATCAATATTTCCTATTTCGTCTATATAGTACTTTACTAACCCATTTCATCTTTTAGGTTGCTAACGACTTGCCAATCCATAATTCGATTCACAACACTACCACATCAAGGCCACTAATAACTAATTGAATTTCCTTTTCCTATGATATCAATCAATACATAGATTGGCCGAGGTGACACATTTAGAAATATATCATGTATCACTTATCATATTGCATCTCTCCAATGCCAATTACTAATCTCGTAAGGTTTCAATAATCTCGATAATCATCGATCCGATTCGCTCTCATCAATTTGAATTTTGTTATCACCAATTTAACAATCTATATTTTTACAATCACTCGATCCATACATCAATCTCATAACCCTATGGATTCCAAAGAACATATTAGTTTCACATTTAACATCAAGAATCACCCCGTAGGGTCGACCTACACTCAATGTCACACTCTACCTCCTATTACTCTTCTAATACCCTCTTATTATTATTCCTTGAATTTTTTCACTAACGGTTCCCTTTAATGAATTTTACTCATACTCTTAATCCATTCACATTACTCATTTTCTTTATAGCTAAACTATTCACAATTTCTCAATACGGTCCACTATTCAAGATTCTCAATTCGGATTTTGCCATGTTTTCAATACACACCGCACATTTGACTTGGAATTCCAATCGCTAATACGCTCTTTTGCACTTTACTAACTCGATAGCTTACACTCATTCTTACATTAGGTATCATAATCTTATCGCCTCACTACTTGTTTCAATAACGAAATTCAAACACTCAAATGCATAGTCATTTTCCATTCACTCATATAACTTAATCATTATTACCTTATAAACGATATACATCCAAAACAATTTCTGTATTTAATAGAATCTCCAAACTTTACAACACTTTCTAATACACTAAAATTATCAAGTTATCAAATACCAATATCGCCCATCGATTATAATCGATCTCCATACACATAGAATCTCTTTACTCTATTTCAATAGATCGATTTTAATCTTTACGATTCATTTCCTATTATAACACCTCAAAATTTAAAATAACACGATCAATACTGAATTGAAAATTTCTCCAAGTGTCTCTTTTACAATCATTAGTCATACAGTTCACACATTTTCCTCTAACATTATCATCGTGGACTAAGATCGAAAACATTTAACAATTTCTGGACATATCCAGTATACAATCATGCACTCCACACATTTTTATGATTGATTGTATATTGGAAAAATAACTCCAAATTCCTTATGTACCTGTCCTTTACAATTTCACATTAATAATTCATCCATTACTTATTCAATCAAGATCAAATTCACTCTTATAAAACTTGCATACTATACAATTTCCTCAATTGTGCCAATTTATCTTCTTCACTATTCAAATGTATTCTATCGATCATCGATGATCACAGTCACTATCCACTTTAAACTCAATCTACACATTTCACTCTTCAGTAAAATAACGAACTCCTTACACCTATGATCAATTGCAAAACTCTTTAATTATTATTCGTTTTCAACGAGGAATGATGTTCTAACCATTTTCTCAATCTCATTTTAGCATATTCAGACACAGATTCTCTTACACTAACTTCTCCACCTATTTCAATTTATTTGCTATCATTATAAACTGGGTTAATAATACATTCATCAAATTCTCTTTATGCTTCACGACAAAATATACCTGAACCGTTATGCTCCTCATAATCACAACTAATTCAAGAATCCTATTACACAGTCGTAGTCTATACATTAACATAACACATACTTCTCAATAACTTATTCTATCTTTTACACTCCTAATAACGACTTTTCATTCATTTCACATTTATCTCCAATTTGTCCTTTCATTGCTAAACTTTTCAATTTGAATCATCTAATCGACTCAATCCAATTCAGGGAAATTCTTCTTTCAATTCCTAATCATCAACAGTCATCACATTCCTTATCAGTCATTATTAATGCCTTTAGACATCAAGGTTAACTATAGCTCTTAATATCTCATGAGGATCAATTATGCCACAATTCATATAGGATATCCTTTTCACGTCATCTCATCGAGAAATAAAAGTAAAACAACTCATATCACTTACATTTAGGATACCTCAAACTCATTTGCTTTTTGACCACATTGCTCCTTTTTGCACCAATCCTCGATCATGAGGATTTTTACCATAATATCCTGATTGTAGTCGTAATTCATTTTCCCATCAATCACTACAAGCACTTTCATTTCTTATTCTAACTCAAATAAATTTTTTAACTACACAATTATGATTGGCGGTTATCCACTGACTCTCCAATTGATTTCCAATATCATTTCCATTATCAGGTGTGCATTCGCATAGGCAAATCCATGGAACCTTAACAACTTTTCAACTTTTTCATCTACCAATATCATTTTCTCACCTTTCGATCTTTTCATTATTTCGTTTTACGCAATCACACTCAAATCTATATCACAAATGTACATTCATTCTTACTTTCTCACTTAACATATTTTGACTCTAAGTCATAGATTTCCAATCATAACTCCCATCGGCGCAAGGCCATTGCTAACTCTAATCATAAAACATTTTATTTCCATTTACTTTACTTATACACTTTCAATCTTGCCATCTTTCACATATCTCTATACTTCCTCTATCAATCCGAAACTACATATATACATAGTTACATCAATTTCACATTCACTAATACATTCCAATATAACTCTAATGTCGTATTCTTCAATACCATTACACTGAATCTCCAATTATCATATCGTACCATATATCTATTCTTATTCCTTGGTATCCACAACTTCCATTTATCACATTCTATACATCATCTTTTCTTCATTATTTCTAATCACGTAGACCACTAGTACAGGCTCATGTATGAGACTCATATGCTAGACTAGGGATCAGTCGTTACTGTCTGCCGAGACATGACTTTAAATGCATGCACTTAGACACATTTTCTCAGAACGCCCATGTAAGATTGTACTTCTGGGCTCTGATACCACAAATGTAACACCCCAACTCCCGCGAGACTCGAACCCGACATCTACAAGGATATCCGAGCTCAGAATCATGAGGGTGGCATGCTAGAGCAATCATTATCAATTTAAAACTCATTGTAACACTTTTCTTTTCAAAACAGTTAAACAAGGTAAATCAATAAACACTTTAGCCCAATTTGCTACGAAAATCTTTTCAATCAAATACGATTTCAGCCACAAAAGGCACTCAATAGTGCTCAAACAGTGCATAAGCAAAAAGGCATGACCCAACTGGGTTCCAATGCCATTTCTGAACACATTTTAGTAATCACTAAAACATAATACAATTTTACATTTATCTAGTTAGGGCCCACTAAACAAATCACTATACTAATGCAGATGTGACGACACTGATCCCGACCCGATACTCTGCCTTGCTAGCAGCGATCATACTCCCGTTGGTCTAACGGGGTACTCTTCAGTTCCTGACAAACAATTGCAATGTTGGGTGAGTTTGCGAACTCAGTGAGAAACCATCATCGATGGTTCACTCAACTCATGCATTCACAAATCATATACACATAGCATACATTAACATTTACAGTAATATCACATGCAATTTCCTTATTCACATTTTTCAATCATATGCAGTCAATTCACATCTTTTAGCCAGTCATATACGTATGCAATGCGCATGTAACGCTTTCATTTTCTTTTCATTGTTGTGATCGTGCGCCTGAAATCATTTACGTTGAGTCAGTGGCTCTGAAATCGTTGGGCATGATATGCTCGCGCGAGCCCGAGGCTCTATCAATCGCTGGACCCGAGGTCCTGTGCGTTGAGCTTAAAGCTCTCATATACGCTACGTGATTCGCCTCGATAAGCCCAAAGGACGGCATAGCAGTATCGAGCTGTGGCTCGCATACGCTGGTACCACCGGTCACAACTACCATTATCCGATCATTCAATGATGCATGAATGCATGTGTCACTTCCCAATTTCAGTCATTTACGCCCAATCATTTTCGCTAATGCATTTACAATTTAATTCATTCATGCATTCATACATATTTACTCATCTTTGCACTTCAATATCACAATCAAATATTTCGAACAACCATGGTCCGAAATCAATCAAATCAATCACACATCTATCCATCCGCACTTCCTCATGGCAATCAATGCATATAATTTATAAACACATAAGGTTGAGAAACCAACTAGGTTATTTCACCGCACTTCCGAAGCCATACACTGAAGTCCCAATATCGTCTGTGGAATGTCGATCCATCGAACCTCTATATCAAATCAAATAAATCACACATTACCAATTAGGCCAAATTCAATAATCAATAGCAATTTCGATAAATACTATACATGTTATGACTTTCCCGATTCAATTCCTAAATTTCTCAATTGGATCACTCTCACTCTAGTCCATAACAATTCCAGATCTCATTTATCAATTTACAAATTTCCATACTCTAAGATCACATTTCAATTAGAATCACAATCACTAATCGTTTACCACTCAATTCCAATAATCATATAATTACATTCCGAATTTCCATTCTTATCCATTAAATATTCTTAGTCTCCAAATTCCAATTAATCATTTAGAAACCAATTCATTTAAAGTCAATCCTCAAGCACATTACTTGTAACAATCATCTCATAATCACTTAATTTCATTTCTTCTAATTTGCAATTCCTAGTCTCAACAATTCAATTAGTCCATAGCCAATTCATTAAGAATAAACCCTTTTAAAACAAGCAATTCACCCTAATTCAGCGCCCTCGCCATGGTGCATGATCGCTGCCACAAGACAACATCCGTTGTCAAGATGCAATCGATTTCACTCGTCACAAGCGCACAATTTATTTATTTATTTATTCGTCGCGACGTGCACGCTGGAAAGGCTCGCCGCGGCGTGTTCATCACACGTCGCGACGTGCGAACCCAGAAAATCGTCCGAAACCTAGAAATTTCTCAAATTTTCTGATAACAATCTATCTGATTCACTTCAAATCACTACCAATCAACTTAGTATACTACACTCAACTCATTTCTAGCCTCGATCCATCATTTAAACCATCTTTTATCAAAAACCCAAATCAAAACCAACGAAAACCCTATCATCGCAACTTTCCAAATTTCTAACCAATTTCTTACTCAAGTCAATGATCAAATGAAACGATTTAAGGCATAAACATATAAAAACGTACTTGATTTACACTAGAAACTTTCGAAAATCTTCCAAGAACTCCAAATCGCCAGATGCTCACCCACGACCGTCGATGAAGAAACAAACGTTTAAACTTATATATATATATAAGAGCTTTAAAGGCTTGTTTGGCAATTTAGTTGCCACAACTCCAAACTTAGAGTCTATCAGTCAAATTCTTATTCTATTTTTCTCCCAATTTTGCAATAACCATAACTAATAAATCCTGAAATTATAATCCTAATTGTTTCATATCAATTGTCAATCAATCTCGGACCCGGAATCAATTTAATCAGTCACTAAGCCAATCTTCCGATCCGGATCCATTACTCTAAAAATCCCAGAAAAGTTCCCATAAATTCACAAAATTAGCAAATACCCATTCCTATACTCATATTCCACTTTCCATTCCTCTAAATTCCATTTCATTCCAATTCCATATTCAAAACCTAATTTATACACTTATTACTAAATTTCCAATTTTCACAACCAATTCTCATCTGTATAATTATAACCAATTTCGATACACAATCAATTCGAATCATACATGTATGTACATATATATATATATATATGCGGCAAATAATAACTGTTACCGATATCTATAAAACAATAATGCATGCACAATGTCACATTTGCCTGTACCCAATTCTAACCCGATCCAAATTACTGACATACCCATCACTCCGGTAACGGGATGTTACATCAAACCCCTTACTAAACTCACCACCCTTTAAATAACAACAACAACAACAAATACAACAACAACAACAACAACAATAATAATAATAATAATAATAATAATAATAATAATAATAATAATAATAATAATAATAATAGTAGTAATAATAATAATAATAATAATAATAATAACAAATAATAATAATAATAATAATAATTAAAATAATAATATTTAATTATTATTATTATTCTAATAATAATAATAATAATAATAATAAGGATAGTTTGTTCTTTTAGTTAGTTATTCCTTTCCTATTCCAAGTTTATATTTTCAAACCAAACAATGGAATAGAAATTCTTTATCTATTACATGCCTTAAATCAAACAAAGTAATACACATTTTATTCTATTCCGCATCTTTTCTATTCCAAAGAATAACAATTCTATTCCTTATCTATTCCATTCCGTGAATCAAACAGGTTGTAAGTACGAAAGCATATAAAAATACTCAAGATACAAGTTAAATACTCTCAAAATTATGCTAAGAACATTCACATATGCAATTTGAATCGCTTCACAATAATTCATATACTGGTATTTTGGATCTCTTGCAAACATGCTCATATAATCATTTAACAAATCAGAATTATAAGGAAAATCAATAAAAATAATAAATGTAGCTTGTATTGTGGTTAATATGCAAAAAAAAAAAGGCTAAGGCTTAAATTTGTTAACTAAAGGAGATCAAAACTACAAGGCTTTTCAAGAATTCAGCCATATAGCCTAAATTCCCATATTATTTTTATGTATCTAGTCCAATGATATATTCTCAACATACATAAAAAAACCAAGTTGTAGAAGTATCAAACTTTGTGACAATCACTCAATTTAGAAAATGGAACATAAAATTTGAATGTTTATAAGGTTAAAAGCTCACAATTTCAAATAACATGTATTGGATCATAATTCATTCTTCAAAAATCAATCATCTTAAACAATTAATCAATATTTAGTAGGGAAGATCTCAACCATTCATGCATGTTTTCCTATTACAATTCAATCTAAATCAATCATTTATGAAAACAAATTTAGACGCCTAAAAAGATAAGTCAACAAACAAGAACTAAAGCAAGCTTTAATTTAACTAAAATTATAAAAGTAAGAATAACATCATCAAATAAGGCTAAACTTAAAAAAATTATTAGATATATTACCCATAATCTGTCAAAACTAGTATCATTCTCTGAGTAGTTCATTTTTATGACTCTAATATATACAATTTTCATAGGTGATTTCAACATCAACAATACACCTTGATGAAGCTTAAGGAAATCAATGCTATACAACACAAACTTACGCCCATATAGAAACTCATTCCCATACATAAACATTTACACAAAAAATCATTTTGTAGATGAAACTAACTCAAAATCAAGCAACAAAATCAAGCACAGAGGCACATTTTGGTAGAAAAGGAGAGCACGAAGAACACGAAAAAACCTTGACAAAAACCACCGGAGAAGACGATGACAATGGCCAGAGAAGACATAGTGGCTCCACGGAGAATATGAAGGAGAATACCAAACGACGGACGCAGCTCCACATGCAACGGCAGATCTGGAGGAGGAAGAAGGTGGAAACGTAAGGTGTGGGGAAGGGGTCTCAGCACTATAAGAATAACATACAATCTGTGATGTTTTTTTTTTTAACATCACAAATTATGAAGGCTTTTCATGACGTTTAAAAAACATCACGAAAACTTTAAATTTTTTGTGACGTTTTATAAAAATGTCATAAATATATAATACTTTTTGTGACGTTTTATCAATAAAACGTCACAAAATAAAAGTAATGACGTTTTATTAAATAAAACGTCGCAAAAGACATTTGCCTCTTCTTTAATTAAAACATTCTCATCTAGCGCGCGTTTCTTATCTGCTTTCTTCTCACTGCCTTCTTTCCACCCAAAATTGGTTTCTTCTCTCCAACTTCTTCTCTCTGCAGCAAGCGAAACACAACGCCGGTTCCTAAAATCCTCATCTGGTTTCTACATACACAAGTAAGCAACTCAAAGCTAGGCTAAACCCTCAACTGTTTCGTCTTCCCCAAGTTCCATCATTGGTTCCTAAAATCCTTGCTATATCAAACCCTAATCCCCTCAAATTTGCAAAACCCTAAATCCTTTTCTATCGAAAGTCAACTATACTAGTTTATTAAACAAATATCAGAGCTATTCATTATAGCCATGGATCTCCAAATGAGCTATGCTAGATTTAACTCATGGATGCGATTATTGATCAGAAACTTTTTTTTGTTATATGGATATTTTTTTCCATTATTTTTGGAGTGTTTATTGTTTAAAGAGGTGGTTGGTCATTAATTTTTGTTTTGGGTTTTTGTTATTATATATGGGTTTTGATGACTTGTGTGAGAATGGTGTAATATTTAGATCGCAAATTGACGACTGAAGAAAGGGTAGGGTATAAGGAAATAAGATGGGACTCGAAGGAAGTTTGTGCGTATTATATGGCTCGTTTTTGCCTACTTGACCACTTCGTCAATACCAAGAGTGATTTAGGTGAGTTTTTTCTTTTGATTTTGGTCCAAGTCTTCTCCTTTTTGTTGCCCCATTTGATTAATAAGGAATTTGAGGAAATGGGAAGGTTTTTTTAAATTCATTCTGAGATAAGAAAACAGCCAAATTCGATGATTCCCATGATGTGCTTCTCTTCCGCCCACCAACATCACCACCGAACAGATCCAAAAGGTATAGTTTTGGGTGCTTATTTGATCACTTATCATTAACTGTTTGCTTATTTGTTTGTATACCTATAAAGTTATCTATTATGTAGTGGAAACTTGGGAGTTTCGAGCTTCTTGATGATTATTCTGCAAGGAAGGAGTATTTTGTAAAGGTGTATTTGTATATTTGCTTATCTTGTTTCAAATTTGGCTTGTTTTTGGTGTAGTTTGTTGGAATTAATTTATTTTGTTTCCAACTTTTACCAGCTATTGATTTTGTAATATCCATTTCTTGGCTGCTGAAATTGGGCATTATTTTTTTGAAGCTATAGTATGATAATTAGGCACCACTCCTTTAGTGTTTAAAGTTTTGAAATTCATTAGCCTGAACTTGCTTGAAAAATGAAGCTATTATAGTACAGTTCTTGCATTTTCTTATTTGCCTTTTTCCTACAATTATTGTTGCCTTTCATCATGTCATAAAGAAAGGAACTGAATAAGTAGCTTTCTTAGTGTTTACCAGTTAAGCATCACATCTAAAGTATTCCATCATTGAAATTTTCAGGAAAAGAAAAAATCTCAACTTCAGTATTGATAACAACAAACTCATGGAAGAGTCAGAAGATGTGAATGAGGAGATAAAGATTCATAAAGCAAGTCCTTTTGACATTAAAACCAAGCAAGAGGCAGAGAAAGTGGCAATTGAATTACTTGCTACAAGGTTAGAACATGGTTCTTACAAAGACATACACTTTTGTATGTTTCTTTGATAACATATAAGATCACTCTTCTGGAGTTCTTTAAGCACGCATTAAGCATCACATCTAAAGTATTCCATCATTGAAATTTTCAGGAAAAGAAATAAATCTCAACTTCAGTATTGATAACAACAAACTCATGGAAGAGTCAGAAGATGTGAATGAGGAGATAAAGATTCATAAAGCAAGTCCTTTTGACATTAAAACCAAGCAAGAGGCAGAGAAAGTGGCAATTGAATTACTTGCTACAAGGTTAGAACATGGTTCTTACAAAGACATACACTTTTGTATGTTTCTTTGATAACATATAAGATCACTCTTCTGGAGTTCTTTAAGCACGCATGTCCAATTGCTATTGTGCACATATACACGGGTGCAAAGAATATTCTAGATATTGTGAGCACCTAATTACAACTATTTACATTTGTTAATGTATATTGTGTATCTTTGTATAAGTATGTTGAAATCTTCCATTTGAAAAGAAGACTTTCATTTTTTCTCTAGTTCTAGATGCCTTTATGCTTATATGGCAAAGTATGACTCCGTTCTAATTTCCCTAGTATCCTTGCACATGATATGAAATTGGTAGTTGCCACTTTGTAGTCTATATTTTGGGTTGAGATTAATATGTTCCTTCATTTGTTGAATCAACTTTGCAAGTGTTGGAGCAAAAGCAGTTGTTGTGCAATCACCTTATATTGCTCAAGTACAACTCTTAAGGGAGAGGCTTGACAAACGTCCAGAGTATGCTCTATCTTCCTATTCTTCAATGGTCTTTTATTTTGTTTTGTATTTGTTCTCTGTCTCTTTTATTATGTGTAACTACCAAGTTACAGGTATGTAGTTCTTGAATCTGCAGATATCTTCCTCCAAAGCTTCTTCTTTCAGTTTGATGCATTAGAAACACCAATAAGTGTTTGCATTCCAACCTGAAGTTTATGAATTTTAATTCATAGAGTTTCCTCAAGCACAGTAATTTTTTGAAGAATTGACAGTAAAGAAACAATTTGGTTATTGTCAAGCTGAAGCATTTTGTTCTACCATATGATATTGCAATAATTTTCTACCTTCCTAGAACGTCAACACCAATTACAGAGACGGAAAATAAACTTTAATCAATGTAAATATGTAGAGTTCATCAGTTTAGATTGTGGAGGATTATGTAACTACACTGATCCGAAAACTGGATTGGCATGGATTTCAGACAATGGTATCATGAACAATGGAAAACCAGCAATAGTGCAAAATCCAATTGGAAACTGGATGCAATATCAAACACGCAGAGACTTCCCTGTAGAAAATAAGAAGTATTGTTATAAAATAAACTCCAAAGAGAGAAGGTGGTATCTTATTCGTGCAACTTTCTTATATGAAGACTTAGGAGATGAAGATGCATACCCCAAATTTGATCTCTATGTAGATGCAACTAAGTGGTCGATCGTGATTATTGGATGCTTCAAGAGTCTATTACCATCAATTAGCTGACATGATCTGAACAAGTCAAGGAGGTGCATTTTTCCTATTAGCCATTGATTTGAGATGACAATTTTATGATATGGGACTTCTATATCCATTTTTGTACAGCAGGCTATTGATTTTTGTTCGCAGAAGAAACCAATATATATATATATACGGACTCCTTATCCATGTTTGTAAATACAAGAATTTCAAGCACCCTTCTATTTCTATCCAAATAAATGTAAATCAGAAATATGCATTTGACCAATTTGATAATATATAATCTTCATGTTGTTGATGTATGTGTGAAGAAGATTAGGATCTTATAGCTCCTAATTATTAAAATTAATGATATATTAAAAATTGAAGAATAAATAAATAAAATTCATAAATAATATTGAATAGTTTTTAAACAAATAATATTACAATTTTTTATTTTAAAAAATAATTATTAAAATATAAAATTATTAAATAAAAAGATTTTCTAAAAAATGAAAAAATTAATAATTAAAAAATATTACAGAAAACATTACATAAAGCATTCCGCGACGCTTCAAAAAATGTCACGGAAGACATTCCGCGACGTTTCCAAAAAAAAGTTACGAAATGTTAGAGATTCTGTGACGTTTTAAAAACCTCGCGGATTGCCCAAAGTTTCAATAACGTTTTTGTAAACGTCGCGAAATGTTAGTATTTTCCGTGACGTTTTACATAAAACGTCGCAGAAACCTTTGCTTATATCACATTCCACGACATTTTTTGTGACGTTTTAAAAACGTCGCAAAATGCCTTGTTTCCTTGTAGTGCAGATTAACGTTTTAAGGAAAACAAAATGACGTCATTTGGTTTAAAGCCAAACAATATCATTTTGTTATTCTTAAAAATGTTGCCCAGAAGCAGACGACGGACAACGATGTATAGTTTTAGAATTTATCGACGGAAAACTAAAAAATTTTCTACCAATATTTTCAGTCTTATTTACCGACAGTAATTATTTTTCATCGCTAAATACCGTTTTATATTCGTTTTCTTTTCAGTTTAGGGACAAATATTGCTACCACTGCTAATCGAAAATTTCCCAAACAATCTGCTGAGTATATGATTTCTGTCAGTAATTAGCAACGGTTTCTTTACTGTCGGTTAGCATATACATGGGGGAAGACATGAGGAGGGGCTTAGATTATTTGCAAAAGGTTAAAGTCAAGCACCAAAAAACATTTAGGGATTACGGTTGTATAACATAGTCAATGTCTTACTCAAAAATGAATCGATGATGGTCTTTTGCTTGGTTTTGCAAATTGGAGTACCAAATAGGTATAGAAGTTCAACGTGTAATCGGTATTGGACTCATGTTTGATTCGTAGAATAAAAGCTCTAAAACAAAATTATATTTTTTTAGTGTTTTATACATAAAGGGTCATCTGATTAATGAAATTGAAAGCAGAAGATTATTACTCCTAAATAAAAAAACCTAGATAGAATATTAAGAGTAACTTTTATGATAGGTTTTTAATGATAATCAATCTTATCTAACTTATTAGTAAGGATCAATCCTAGAATCCTATTACTGTGAATCTATTCATTTTTGTAGTGTAGTGATTCATTTCCTTTTTGAGTGTTTTCTTGATTACATTTTGGAATCAACCTATTTTCTATAAAACGCTCCTAAATTCTCTTGTATTGATATTGAATTCCATTGGTCCTATTATTGATAGTTGCATCATCATTAGAAAATGAATTAAAATAATTCATGAAAAATAGAAAATTTTATTCTAAAATATTTCATAATTTTAATTTAATTATATTGATGTTTTGATTTATATTTAAATAATATTTTATTATTAATAAGATTTTTATTCATATTTATTGTATATGGATTGAATATTAGTGGTTGAATATCTTTTAATGGTTAAATATATGGTCCCAACTTTAAAGTAGTTATTATAATTTACTATAAGAATATATATGTGGCAGTCATTCAATTCCACTAAGGAGTTTTACAAGCGCTCAGGATTTGAAATGAATTTAGATTGGAGTATGTTGTATGTTTCTTCTAATGTGGAATCCTATGCAAGATTGAGATCCTTAACTAATTTGAATGCACAACAATTACCTTCTATGTATTTGGGAGTTCCTATTTCTTCCTGGAAGCTTACATACCAGGATTATTTACCTTCATTGGAGAAACATAAAAGGAGAATCAACTCCTGGCAAAACAAGTCCCTCTCATACGTTGGTAGACTAGTTCTTTTTTCTTCAGTTTTGAGGGGTCTTCACACTCATTGGAGTTCCCATTTGTTCCTTCCTAAGATGACCATAAAGTATTAAACAAAATGCATCAAAAAATTTTATTGGATAGGAAGTGCAGAGCATTTTGAAGGGATTAAAATAAAAAGGGACCATCTATGTTAGAGCAAGCAAGAAGGGGGTTGGGCATTATTTTCTTACAGACGAGTTAGAGGATGATGGTAGCTAAAAGAATATGGAGATTATTCACTAACAAGGAGTCCCTCTGGTCTAAATGGAAAATTGAAAGGTATATCAAACATGTCAACTTTTGGCAAATTTAAGAAAAATTTGAAATTCTCCTAGTTTTTCATCCAAGTGCTAAGGCGGGTGGGAGTTCCATATCTTTATCAAAATTCACATTGACAATGGTTGTGCTAGTTGATTTTAGTATGATAACTCTACAGTGTCCTTTAGTCCTTAGGGCAGAAATCTCTTCACTCACATTCAGAATTCCCCAATAGGCTAGAGTTAAGAACATGATTCAACAAGATGCTTGGTATATGAAATTCAAGGGAAGTGAAAAAATTAGGGCTTTCTTACCAAATTATGCTCCTAATTCCTCTTATAGTTTTCACTAGCTACTAAACAATATAGGAGACTTCACGAATTGAGAGCAATAAAACCTCAATCTCCAAAGGTTAATTGGTATAACATAGTTTGGAAGAATGCCTGGATCCTTAAGGCTGCTTTGGTCAAATTGCTGTTAGCATGAGGCTCAAAACAAAACACAAACTTTTTGTAATGGATTATGCATGCTCTGTGATATGTTTCTAGAATCTATCAATGACTTATTTTTCCAATGTCAGTACACTAAAGTCAATTGGAGTATAATGCAACATATGTTGGGATTTTATTATCCTTATCAACATTGGCAAATCACCTTTACATGGGCGACAATCTATGCAGAAGATAGGGTAGAGAAGCTATCAATCTATCTCTAACTTGTTTAGTGTATATATACCATATGGAGGGAAAGAAACAACTAATTGTTCAAGAATACAAAAATGAACAGCCATGAGTTAGCTCACATAATTTGTTGTTTGATAAGGGAAATTATTTAGTTTCATGTTTAGGCATCCTTGAATTCATCCTTGAGAAGAAGATGAAGCTTAGATCTTATTTAAATGAGAGTTGTTGATTGGATAACAATTAATCATGTGGTGTTTGTTGCTTTTGTTATGAACTTGTCTTTGATGTAATCTTACATTTGTCATTACTTTGGTACCGGACCCTTAATTATGTTTTAATGAATCTTTAATTACTAAAAAAAATAAGTAGACTTTAACTCCGGAAGAGCAACATACAACATGAATAGTAGTTTACTAACAAAAGTATATATTATAAAATAAAGTTTAATAATGATTTAACAATTTCCACTAGACATGAATTTAACATTGGCAATGGCTAGTAAATGAGGATCGGGATACCGCAAAACCATCGCAACATAAGTGTTCATGTGGGTAAAGCATGATCGCATTGCGAGGAGTTAAAGACAGCATCAGTCTGGAATAGCATGTTAGTATTGAGAGCAGTTGATACGATCAGGGCTACAGAGACCAGAACTGAGAGTGAAGACAATCCTAGCATTATTCCATGCGCAAGAGTGCCCTTCACCTCTTGTGCATAATCTACGGAGGCCAATGCCAGTGTTGTCAGTGGAAAGGAGTATGCCCACCATGCTACGTTGAACTTTTTCGTTGATTTTCTGAACAGGGTTGGCCTACAAGCCTGTTTACGAAGCAATAAGAAAAGTTGTCAAATGTGTGCTGAGAGTGCATTTTGGAGTGACTTCTATTTTACACGTTTTTATATCCGTGAAATTGTTATCTTCTAAAAGCAACATGCTTATTAGCACTACTAAGCTGAAAACAATTTTTATTTGTCATCTATTGTGATTCAAGTTGAAGAAAATCAAAACGGTATAAGATTACCAAAGAGAAGAAGAGGAACAAGGAGAGAAAGAAGAGCATCTTCGATGAGTTATCAAAGCTCCCTGAAATGGAGTCCCAAGCCAAGCTTGCCATGCTTGGAGCAGCAAAAAACAAGAAGAAAGCAGGTCTTAGCATTGTTGGTAAGCAATTGCCCCTTGATATTCTTTGATAGAGAGTAACAAAAAGCACAAGATAATGTGCCATGCCCAGTGAAAACATAAAAACAGCAATCTCTCCCCATCCATTTTTTGCCGCTGCCTGTGCTCCAATTAGGTTACCTATTACTGAAAGCTGACTTGTGGGATTCCCTACGGCTGATAAGGACCTCTTCCCCTTAGTGAACCACTGCCCGTAGATTTTGACATCTAGAATTAGTACCGGAATAACAAATGCCCACCAAAGAGCTAGATAACAAGTCGTTTTTGGTGTGAAAAATGGTGATGACTGAAGCAAAAGAAGCCAGGAAATCCAAGGAGCAAACAGATAGTTAACTCCTACGGGATCTAAGAACTCTGCCTTGACCTTTTCAAAGTGAAACAAGCATCTAAGCATGTAAAGAAGACAGAGTGAGGCTAATGTAAAGAGAGCTAGTGACCAAAGAAAAATAGAAGTCGCAGAAGGTAAGGCTCGAAAAGCACGCCGCAGGGGATGTCCATCTTCTTCAGAGTCTCCTAGTATTTTCCACAGCAATGCTTGGCTGCACAAAGATAGACCTATTCTGAAATAACCAGCATGAAAACCGGCCAAAACTGATGATAGTGATTCCTTGATAATAAATACATAGCCACAGTGGGATGAGGATGTTTCCGTAGAGTTCCCAATGGCCAATACGATATGGGATTTAGACTTAATCTCATCCACATTATTTTCCATGCTTGAAAGGAACACCACAAGTGAACTCACGAGTTACGAAGCCTTCTATAGATATTAAAAAGCTAGCTTTGATAAAGCGGAATGAAAATACAAGGATTGAGTTGGTTAGAGGGCAATGTTCATTGAAATGAGTTATGCGTGATCCAGGCGTTGAGAGGGATATATTAACGTGGATGAGGATTAAGGCGGCTGACTGGGGTCGCCTTTTTGGACTTGGCATGTCATGAATCCATATGAGTAATTTTCAAGTCTTTACAGCTGGGCATCACTTTCGTACGCACATCACTCTCACAAGTTTCCCCGTCAATTATTCTCTTGTACGTTGTTCCTTTACGAACCTAAGAACACTATATTCTCCTTTTGTGCACCGTCACCTCGCAATAGTCACACAGTTGGTAAAAAACATTTATCTGTGTACTTTAATGCATTTAATTTATTTTTCAGTGGCAGTCCATCCAACAAATTGTCAAGAAATCGATTCGCAGAATACTAATTGAAATTAATTCCACACTAACTTGAATCCGCTACAAGATATAAATAAGTGTAAAACCATTAAATGCAACGAGTCCATTAAAATTTTTTCATTAGTAAAAGCTTGCATGATTATTGATTAGAATAACATGTCTTCTTAATCATTAATATAACTTTCACGCTAAATCTTGACATCTTGTTCTAGGTTGTTTAATAGTCAGTTTTAATTACAGAGCTTGTTTTAATTAGTTACAATATAACAAAAAATTGGGCTTAACAAACTTTGTTGATAATCTATGGTTAATAGTTTCGAAGAGGAGGACAAAGATCAACATTTCAATTGATTATGCATATTCATATGAAGGTTGAGACTGAATTGTAAACTAGACTTAAACCTATTGATTACTTCTTGTGAATTTTCTTTTTTTGATTTAATTTGCCTTTTGTAGTTTAATTTCATTTAATTGAATCAATTCAATTCATCCAAACCCCCAACCTTATTGTGCTTATTAGTTTGTTAGAAAACTTAATCATGCACTCTTTGTGGATGTGATCCTTTTCTCACAATTACTATAAGTATCATTGCGTATATTTAGGTTTTAATTTTTTGTGTGTTTGACAAGAATCTTAATTTGGCAACATTATAAGGGGCGGAGTTAATAGTGTTTTGTATATTTGTTTATAATTAATTTTATATATTTGATTCTTGATTGTTTATGTTTGTTAGTGCTTGTGTATCATAGTGAATAGGTCTCCTTGTCTAGATCCTTTACAATTTGATCAAGAGAATGAAAGAACATTGTGAAGATTGTGTAAGGAGAGCAAAACAACTCAAGGAATATAACAAGGAATTGATTTTGAGGAAGCTATAGCCAATCCTAGAACTCTAAGGGACTTGATTGTGCCATACTTGAACCTAGGACCTCTATACATTACTTTCCTAAATTTTGTTGAGCATACTACTTTTGAGCCTAAGCCTGAGTTGATCCATGTTTTGCCTAATTTCATGATCTTGCAAGTGAGGATGCTTATAAGCATCTTAAGGAGCTCGAAGTGGTTTGTCTTAGTATAAAACCTCTAGGCATGACATAAGAGAAAATTATGTTAAGAGCTTTTCAATTTTCACTAAAAGGATTAACAAAAGATTGCCTTTTGATTTGTCTGCAACAAGTGTTACCACATGGACTGAAATGAAAGGGCTATTTTTGGAGAATTATTTTCTAGTATTTAAGATAACAAGCATGAGAAAAGAAATTTGTAGAATGGAGTAACATCATAGATTATCCCTTTAGGAGCATTGGAGTGCTTCAAGATGTTATGTGTCAGCTGTCCTAATCACAATATGACGAGGGAACTCCTTCTCTAATATTTCTATAAAGGATTATTTTTTATGGAAAGGAGTTCGGTAGTTGTAGCAAATGGTTGAGCTTTAGGTGATAAGAATCCCAAGTAGGAAGGAACTTTAATTGAATATTTATTGACAAACTCATAACAATATGGCATTTGCAATGACGTTCGTAAAATAAATGAGGTAAATAATTCAGCCATTAAATATCATTTAGATGAACTAAAATCTTTTGTTAGACAGATTGCTATAAGGTAGCACAGATGAAAGCTCGTGGGATATAATCCAATGTGAACAATCTGATATATGGTTGACTAACTTTAAGGAAATATGTAGCATGTTAATGTTGTAGGAGGAAACTTTTCCCAATAGTACAATCCATATTCCTATACCTATAACCCAAGTTAGAGAGATCAACCAAACTAGATTTATGGGGGAAATAAGCAACATAACTACTTCCTAAATAGGTTGTAAGGTGTATATCTATTTTAACCTAAACTATAAGCTTCCTCCTCTAACTCAGGTATGTCATTGGAAGGTAAGGTTAAATATCTTACTACTAATGCTTTGCATTTTCAATAAGATGCAAAATAGTTTTAGTAGGAGACAAGATCTCAAATTTAAGAGACAAGGTCTAACATTTAGAATTTAGAGAACTAGGTGAGTTAAATGATAACTGCTATCAACTACTTAGAACCTCAAAGTGGAGGAAAATTGTCATCTCAACTTGACGTAAAGTTAAACAACATCAACATGACAACCTTAAATAGTGGTAGGAAGCTTGAGGATCCTAAGAGGAGCACATTGAAAAGGAGCTAAAAGAAGAAGGAGATCGTTTATCTAGTTCAAAGTTAAATTCCAAATCTCCTAATGTGGTTAAGACTAACCCCCACCTTTTCTATGTAGGTTAGTGATGTAAAAAAAGGAGGAAAAGGATAAGGGATCTTAGAAAATTTTCAAAATTTGGAAGTAAATGTACCTTTTTCTAAATGTAGTCAAGTAGGTTCTAAGGTATGTAAAATTCCTTAAGAAATTATGTGCCAATAAGAGCAAGTTGAGAAGTAATGAGAAGGATATGATGGGTGAGAATGTTTATGCAGTCTTTTAAAAGAAATTTACTAATAAGAGAAAGCCACAAGGTAATAAGAACATTATGAGGGGTGAGAATGTTTATACAATCTTTAAAAGAAATTACCATAAAAGTGTAAGGATCCACTTACATTAAATATTTTGTGTAAGATTGGTAATACTATAGATAAGATACCAATGCTAGATTTAGGAGCATCTATCAGTGTTATGCCTCGTTTAGCTTATTCTTCTTTAGCTATTTGTGCTAATGCTTACCTAGATAGAGTGGTTGAGGGTGTTCTAGTGCAGGTGAGTGAATTAATGTTTCCTTTAGATTTTTATCTAATAGATATAAATGATGATATTTCCTTTAGGCCCAAACCTATCTTATTAAGGAGACCATTCCCTAACGCTACCCAAACTAAGATAGATGCTTATGAGGGCATCCTTATAATGGAATTTGATGGGAGAAGAGATTTAATTTAATATTTTTTATGCATGAAACATCCTCAAGATGATCATTTTATTTTTTTCCTGTTAATATGGTTAATCCTTTGTAGGAGGTTTTAAAGTTGAATTGTTAAGGACAAAATAAGTAGTTTTGACTAAGTGTCTAAAGTTAGAAGTTACTAACAATGTTAAGTTAGGAGATGAGATAATTGTGATGTTATCTACCTTACATTCCTTGAAACTAGCTCCTATGAGGAATGAATTTTCTTTTATACAATTATCTTAATCGTACTATAGGTTATTACCTTTTGACATGCAAGTACATAATGTGGAGTTAAAACCACTACCCTCTAACTTGAAATATGTAGACTTTTCTAATGATTATTTAAGCAGAGTTGACAACTGATTTGGAAGATAAATTAGTTCATATGTTAAGGAAGCACAGGAATACCACTTTGTGGAAAATTACAAACATTAAAGGAATAAGCCCTTATATGTGCATACATTGGATTTTGCCTAAGGAGGGTGCCAAGTCAACTATACAAGCACAATGTAGACTATATCCTCTAATAATGGAAGTTTTGAAAAAGGAAGTACTAACGCTTTATGATAATGGAGTACTTTTATCTTATTTCAGATAGTAAGTGAGTTAGTCTAATGCAAGTGGTTCCAAAGAAATATAGGATAATAATAGTAATAAATTAGGATGGTGAGTTAGTTCACACTCATGTGCAAACTAGGTGATAAGTTAGTATTGATTATAGGAAGTTGAATTTTATCACTTATAAAGACCACTTTCCCTTTTTAATTACTAATCAATTGCTTTGGGAGTCTTACTGGATGTTATTATTATTGCTTTTTGGATGGTATTTAAGGTTATTTTCATATTCCTATTACACAAGAGGATCAAGAAACGACAACCTTCACATGCTCATTTGATACATTTGCTTACTAAAAGATGGCATTTAGTTTGTTCAATGTGGCCGATACTATGCATACTGAGCATATTTTCTAAGTATGTTAAAAAGATCATAGAGGTATTCATAGACAATTTTAGTGTATATGATTCTTTTTTTTATAATTGCTTAGAAAATGTTACATTTATTTTGGAAAAATGCATTAAAACTAACGTTATATTTAATTGGAAAAAAAATCATTTTATGGTTGATCAAGATATAGACTTAGGGCATGTTATATCTTCTAGGGGCATAGAGGTGAAAAATCTAAGGTTGATCTTATTTTTGTCTTGCTTTACCCCTCGGTTGTGTGGGAATTTCATTCTTTTCTTAGCCATGGAAGTTTCTATAGTAGGTTCATTGGGGATTTCTCGATGATAGCCTCTCTTTTACATGAGCTATTGTAATAAAATGAAACTTTTGAGTTTGATGACAAGTGCAAGGAGACTTTTCAAAAGTTTAAGGAGCTCCTGACATCCACACTAGTGATTCTTCCTCTAAACTGAAGCCTTACCTTTGACATTATGTGTGATGCAAGTGGTTATGCAATGGGGGCAATTATAAGACAAAGAGTGGGAAAGGCTACATATGCCATCTATTATGCTTCAGAAACTTTGAATTTGTCCCAATTTAATTATTCTACAATAAAAAAACAAGCTTTCATTTGTTTTTATTTGCTTTAAAAAAATTGTTCATGTCTGTTGGTTACTAAAGCTATTATTATTTCTAATCATGCAACTTTGAAGTAGTTTCTCACGAAGAAAGAAGCAAAGCTTTAATAAGATGGATTCTCCTTCTTAAGGAGTTTGATTTAGAAATAAGAGATAAGAAGGGGGTAAAGAATATAGGTAATAATCACCTAATTGGTCTTAAAGGAAGATGACGTCCCTTTGAGGAAAACATTTCCATATAAACAACATGTTTACGCCAATTTGACACCTCCATATTATGTTGATATTATAGATTTTCTAGGTACTAATAAGTTATGTACATGTCTGTTAAAGGCTTAAAGGGACAAGTTAAAGAGTAAAGCTAAGTATTATATTTGGGATAACCCCTATCTCTAGAGGCATTGTGTAGATCAACTAATAAGAAGGTGTGCTCCTAAGAGTAAGTCTCTTTTCATTTTGACCTTATGTCACACTAAAGCTTGTAGAGAGCATTTTGGAGCAAAAATGACTATCAATAAGGTTTTGGAAAGTGGCTTGTATTGACCCTTATTGTTTAAGTATGTATATGTCTTTCATAATTCATATAATAGGTGCCAACAAATATGTAACTTATCCTATAAAAATCAAATGCCATAAACTCCCATTCTTTTTAATGAAATCTTTGATTTTTAGGGCATTGATTTCATGGGACAATTTCCTCTATCTTTTTGGTTTTAATATATTTACTTATAGTTAATTAAGTTATCAATACTAATAATGCTAAAGTTGTAGTATTTTTTGTCAGGTATAATATGTTTTATAGGTTTGGGATGCTAAGAGCCATTATAAGTGATAGGAGAATGCACTTTTGTAATAGGGTGATGGAGCTTTATTTAAGAAATACCATATCATACATAAGGTTTCCACTTCCTACCATCACCAAAAAAGTGGTCATGCTAAGGTGTCCAATAGAGAATTCAAGTCAATCTTAGAGAAAACAATTCAACCTAATAGGAAAGATTAGGGTTTAAGATTGGAAGATGCATTATAGGCTTATAACATAGCTTATAAAACACCAATTGGTTTGTCCTTGATGTTTAGAAAGCAATGTCATATTCCTGTGGAGCTACAAAACAAGACATATTAGGCTACCAATTGTTGCAACATGAATTATAATGATGCAGGAGTTTATAGAAAGATGCAACTTTAAGAGCTAGAAGAGATGCAAAATGACTCCTATGAGAACACAGTGATCTACAACAAAAACAAAGCTTTCTACGATATTATGATGTTAAAGAAAAGCTTTATTATTGATCAAAAATTACTTCATTAGACTTAAATTATTTCTAGGAAAGTTGTATTCTCATTAGGTCGGTCCTTTTATGGTTTCTAATGTTTTTCTATATGGTGCAGTAGAGATAAAAAGTCTGAATAAAGATAAAGAGTCTAAAAACAAGTACGATACTTAAGGTGAATCGTCGTCACTTGAAGTCCTACTCTACAATTTCAAGTGGATAATATGAAAGTGATGATCTTTGAAGACCCATATGATATTACATGACAAAGAAAGCAAGATGATGATTCAATGGCAGTAAACAAAGGTGCTACATAGGAGGCAACTCAAAGGGTGTTTGTTCATTTTCTTTTACAACTTTGTTTTTTGGTTTTTATTGGATGCTCCATCTCTTACATTTAATGTTACATTGGGAACAATGTAAACTTTAAATATGGGGGATGAGAATTTGCTTCTTATGTGTCTTTTTAAGTTCCTTTTGAATATTGTTAATAAAAAATGTTATCGCTTTATCTATTACTTCTAGGACTTTACAGTTATAATCAGAGAGTCAAAATAATTAAAAAATAAATGGAAATTTATGCATTTATTTTTACTCTTGTGGTTTGTTAATGTACTTTTCTTTTAAAAGAGTAGAGATTTATGGGTAGACATAAGCCACAGAGATTTTAAGCCTCTTATACTGACATATCCATATCAATCTTATTGTTTTTATTTAAAGTGTGACCTTCTTGACATGTACTTCCTGACTTTTTCTTAATTTTCTATTTAAGACCACAGATTTATCACATGCATTAACATGAAAAAGACATAAGCATTCTTTATTTGGCAAGCTACATTAGCCAAATAGCTTACCTAAAGACATGATTTTTCCTATTGTTAAGCATCTTTAAGCTTTATTAGCCTTTTCTTTTTTTGTTAACCATATTACGAGCCTTTAACTTTATAAAATATCTTACCAATGATCATATTTATGGGTTGGTTATAATTGATGGAATGTGATACTTACTTCCTATCAATCAGCTCTAGTACTGATGAAGTTTCTTTCTGTCTTTGTACTTTAGAAAAAAATATATATATATATATATATATATATATATATATATATATATATATATATATATATATATATATATAAGAAAAGAAGTTATCAAGGACAAAAATCATTTGTTTTACAAGTAATTCATATTAATCTTTCCTCTTTAAGTTGTAACGAATAAATGACTTGATTGTCATGTAAATAGGAGAGAAGTTATTATGAATGGTCTCTCCTTATGGTTATAGTGGATTTTCCATCATTATTCTTAAGGGTGATGCTTAGTCTGTTTCATAGTCTGAAGGCTTGAATCTAAGATGTGGAGCAATGTTTTGGTATTCATCATAGTTGATGACATCTATATTTTATTAGATGTTAATTTTTTGACTCAATACTCTATTTAGTTTTTTTTCCTACTTCATTGTGACTTTTAAACTACATGCCCCAAATGTTTCTTACCTTAACATTTTTCCCTATTGTAACCTTAAAAAGAATTTTGATTCTTGTTATGCTTGTGCATCTTTACCAGTGGACAACTGAAAAGATATGTGAAGTCATGGAATGTCTTAATCATGAGAGATGTTTGAGTGTACCTATCTTATTTTTAAACACACTTGTCAAAGTCTATCCCTAAATTGCTCAAATTTTAAAGGAAATAGTTGTTGATTAATCATGAAGAAAATCTTAAATGTTCAATTTTTACTATGGGTTTTGAAAGTTACTCCTCTTTTTTAATGACTATCTATTATTAGGAAATATGGTTAAAAAGGAAGTTTTTTTTTAATTTTAATCATTACTTTTTCCCAAGGATGGCCAAAAGCTAAGTATAAAGGAACTTGATAAGTACTTGATTGATTATCTATTCATTCCTTAATTCTTACTGATTAATGTTTATGTTACATCTAAGATACTTATCTTGGTTTAAATTTTGGTTTAGTTTTAGAGGAAAAAAGAAACCACAATAAGCTAAATTCACATACTTGGTTCAGTTATACTCATATTTAATCTTATTTTCCTTTGTAGAGTGAAAGGAAATGAGTTAGGGTGAAAATGGGACAAAACAAATGGAAGAATTTGAGTCAGTATAGCTTACATGCCCATGTATGTGACTAATACGACTTTGAATGGGACTGTGTAAGTCTAAAAATATGTACAAATTAAATGACATTATTTTAACTTGTGTACACGACTTACATAGCTTTATGGAAACCTACACATCTATGAAAAAGAGTTATATGGTATTATACCTTACTCATTTATCTAGTTGAATATATGTATCTTCAGAATTATGCAAAATTAACATACACAGTCACTTGTACACCTTTGTAGTAAATCAAATATAATCATACAACCCTTATTTTTAAGTATAAAGCAATAATTAAGGGGAAAATTAAAGTTGAGACTGATTAGAGGCATCAAGGGATGTGCATTCTTCATATTTGATGCATGCTTTGAAGAGCCATCAGCAGCTGACCTTCCTCCTTCCATTTTAAAGGGGATATCGAAACTAGAGAGCATATTTGGGCATTTATCAATCTTAGTGTGAATAATTTAGATAGGGCCTTTTTTATCATTCTTGTATGGCTTTCTTGCCATAATCAAGATTATAATTTGTATTTGTTGTTTATCTCATTGTATTATGGTAAATGAATGATTGAGCATTATTAGGGATAACATTTTATAATTTAAATAATCTAAGCATGCATGATTATTTCTTAGATTGACATGTTTTCCTAATCGTTAATCTGAATGTCACAATAAATTTATAAAGGTTTTTCTAGGTTGTTTAATACTTAGACATAATTAAAGAGCTTATTTTAATTTGTTACAATCTAAGAAAAATTGGGATTAACAGATATTGTTGTTTATCCATGGTTAATAGTTTCAAAGAGAGGACAAAGAGCAATATTGTAATTAATTATGTATATTCATGTGATGGTTGAGATTGAACTTGAATTAAACTTTAACCCATTAATTACTTATAGTAAATTTTTGTTGTTAATTTAATTTGTGTTCTACAATATATTTTTATTTAATTTATCAATTGAATTCATCCAAACCCCCAAACCTTATTATAGTTATTAGTTCATTGCAAAACTTAATCAAACACTCTCTGTGAATACAATCCTTTCTCTCCACTATTGTAAGTTTAGTTGTGTAAAGTTAGGTTCTAATATATTGTGTGTTTGGCATGCATCAACAATCTCACATCTTAAGGAACACAAGTTTTTGTAAAATCAAATCAAACAACTCATTCATATAGACCTTCAAATAATTGTTAGGTTTGAGAAAAAATTCAACATGCAAATAAATCACATTATAGGGAATGGTCTTAACATTTGATTCTCGTATGTCAATTGGAATTCAGTTGATTCTTTAGACTTAGACCCAGATATGAGAAGACTAAAGCACTTAATGTTTGATTAAGCAAAAGCCAAAGCACTTAATGTTAGATCAAACAAAAGTGAAAGAAATCATTATAGGACATCAATGGAATTATTAACTTAGAGGACTACAATTTTTACAAAATATTCTACCCCTTACAATATCAACCTTAGGAGAAAATGATATTATATTCTAGATGATAATTAATTCAATTAAATTCACTAACAAAACAAGTTTTCAACAACTTAAAGAACCAACTATTAAATTGGTGTAAACTTGTTTTACACAGATCTAATCTTCCGTGATCTTCCTTTATCCTATAGTTAGCTATCAAAAAGATACTAAAAACATTAGATAAAGCAAAAAAAAAAAAAGGTGTCAAACTAAAACCATCAAATTGAAATTATTCAAACTTATTCTTTAGTTTTCTATAACTCTTAATCATATGGAATGAAATCTAGATAAGATAAAACATTAGTTGTCTTGCAAAATGCTAGATGAGAGTTATAAAATGGTCAAGTAAGAGTAAATTCCTTGATAAAATTGAGATTACCGTATATAAATTAATATTAAGTTTTTATTGCTCTTTTAAAGATAGAAGAACATCAAGTTATTCTGGAACCAATGATAAGATCGCAATATATGACTACATAACATAATATACCTTGTTAAAAAATAGTTGTAACTAATAATATCAACCTTAACATTAGTATAGAGCTAGCAATTAGATGGATCTTGCTTAATGGATAAAGCTAATGGAGTAACATGAATGAAAGAGTGGACAGTGCAACATTAGAGCTAGGACATTATCAAAATAAGTGATTACAATGAAGAGAATAATGAATTAGAATATGAAGTTACACATTGATTATAAAAGATTAAAGAATAGTTAAAAGGATTATAATGTGATTTGAACTATTGAATTTCTAGATTTGAATAGATTATAATATCTTTTAGCCACAAACTCATCTAGAGACAATTTTGCACTTCAATATAATTTATTTTTAAAAATAAATTCAAAGAGATTGATAGTGGATTGACAAAAATAGAGGATTGAACATTAAATAAATTAGGACAAAGGGATTCCATACCTAATAAACCTACCTATAAAAGCAATCATAATGAGAAAAATAAAAGAGTTTTAAAGATAAATGGACTAGTTAATGTTTATATATAGGAGAGTGTGAATCCTTATGAAATGCTAGTATTGGTACAATATAAGAATGATGGGACATAGAAATTGTATGTTAATGTAAGGAAAGCAACAATACTACAATACATATTATGATCCTATAAATAAATAAGATACTATGCTCTATAAATTGCATGGATAATATATATATTCTTTAAATTTGATTTAGAGAATAACTATTATTATATTAAGATGATATAATTTTACAAGGTAAAACAACCTTAAAACCAAATGTTAATTGTATATAATTAATCGTGCCATTTGTCTTACTACTACATTTAGTACATTTCAGAGCTTAATGAATCATATTTTATATTCATATACAGGCATATTTGTTATAGATTAATTTAGTGATATATTAGTGCATAGCAAGAGACTAAATAAGAATATTGAACTTATAAAGCATGAAATTGACATTCTTAGTAAAGCAAACCTATATGTAAACCTTAGAAAAGCAAAGTCAGAGTGATAAAAATTATGTTTCTTAGATTTCTAATTTATGTATATGGGATCGAGGTTGATGAGAAGAAATTGAAAGCTTTTAGTGATTGACTAAGATTAACATATGTCACCAAGGTAATAAGCTTTCATAGTTTGGCTAGTTTTTATAAAAGGTTTGTCAATGATATTGCCTATATTGTAGCACCTATAAATAAATCATGAAGAAAAGTGTAAGTTTTAATGGAAAAATATTCAAGATGACTAATTTAATCATATATAAGAAAGGTTATGCAAAACACTTACACTTGCATCAAATAAATTCAATTTTACTTTTGAATTCAATTTTACTTTTGAAATTGAATTTGATGCCTTAAGCGGAAAAAAGGAAGAGTAATTGCCTATTTTAATGTGAAATGTAAAGGGAAGGCTTAAGCTAACCTACTTATGACAATAAATTGTTTGTATTTGTGTGAACATTGTAGGAATAACAACATTATCTTCGGTGTAAGAAGTTTATGATACACACGAATCAGTAATCAATGAAACACATGAAAGTACAAGGCATGTTAAACAAATGAAATGCTTGATGAATGGAGTTCATTAAGACATTCACATATATCATTAAATATGGACAAAAGAAAATATGGTAGATGATGAATGATCTTAGAGCTATGTTTTCTTAACTTCATCAAATGTGAAGTTACTTAACTTTAAACATGCTAATGAATTGCATCAAAATGATTACGATTTTCTTATTGTCTTTTTAACATATGAAAGGGGTTGTTTCTTATATGTCATAGAGAATGCTAAAGTATGTTTACCTATTTTATAAGAATAAAATGTATATACTTACATGTTCTTTGTATGATGTATTTGTGAGTGTAGTATATAGTGGAAGCTTGATGAGACTTTTAGTGTGAAAAAGACCTTAAATATTTTACATGAATAATTATATTTTCATTATATATGACATGATACGGATAAAATATATGATAGAAAAATCATTATTAGAAAAGTTCAATCTATTGTTATGCCGTGGGATTACATATTCCTTACTAGTTTTTATTGACATTAGGTTAATATTACTAAGAACTTTGTTTCAATTTTACTGAAGTCAATGAGAGGTAAGAATTCTATATATATTGTGATTGATGGTTTTACTATGATGTTGTATTTTATAAATCACTTCGAAATAGATGATGCGATTGACGTTGGCTCTATGGTTTTTAATAAAGTGGTTTATGTACATGAAGTTCGTAAAAGCATTGTTAGTGATATAGAAGTGAGGTTCTTACATTACTTATTGAATATTTTGTGGTTGAAGTTAAGTAATAAGTTTTATTTTCTATTATTGACCATCCACAGATAAATGGACTAAATTAACATATAAAGTAGAACCTAACATACTTTGTTTTTAGATATTACGAAGATAACTTAGAGAATTAGGAATTTGGGTCCTTTTCATTAAATTGTATATAGTAAAAGTCCATTTTCATTGGTTAGTTCCTCATTTTTTGAAGTTGCTTATGGTTTGCATCTATTCACCTTTTTAGATTTGTTATTTTTATCTATTAAAGAGGGTCTTTGCTAATAAGAGAAAAAGGAAAGAAGAGATGATGAACTCTCACGAGTTTGTGAAGAGTCGCATAAAAAGGAATGAAATTTTGATATGAATGCCATAAAAGTGGGAGGAGACAAAAATATGCCAATTCATTTTTTTAAGGATTTTAATTAAAAAAGATCACTAATGGTTTCATTCATTATGAATAGATACAACTACTAAATATACAAATTGCCATCACAAACTTGGTGATAAAAACAAGTTCTAGAAATGCAAATATAAAGCATTTATGTATCCTGATTATTAAGGAAATAGGAACAACAATTAATACAAAAAAAGGATTCATCAGCTACTCCAAAAGGGTAAACCAATGATGTGACTAAGGATCAGTTTATAAAAATAGGACTAAAAAACATGGTTTTTTTGTAAAATTAAAATAAGTAATGAGAGTAATATGTTACCTTAAAGCATGATACGAACCACTGCAAGAAACTTGATTCAATAATACTTCCATCATCTACTTGAGAAGAATCAAACAAATTTAGCAAAACCACTGTTACATAATCATTCATTACCTTTACCATTTTCTAACTGTTGGTTTTCGTACAAAGAACTACGATTATGTATTGAGTTTAGCTTTAGATACCAAAATAAATGCCTCTAGTGCACGGAAAAGAGTAGCAGCAATGGTGTTTGCTAAGTCTTTGATTTTAACTATGTGTAAGATGCAACAAAGCAGATACAGGGAACTCATAGCACCAAGTAGATATAACAAAGATCTATAAGATCCAAATGGAATTCCCAAATTCCTAATAGTGATTTTTAAAATTAGCGACTAATAATAAAGCTCCCAATTTCATCAAAAGCACAATCAAAACCTCCAACAATTAGATGGATGAGTAAACAAGTCAAAACAAACCCTAAATTCCCAAGCACGACATATACATAAGCACAAATCATGAAATCAAATCATAAAGAGAAGCGAGAGATGCTGGCTAAAATTGAGAGTGTGTTGTTCTCCGACAAGTTGGGGGCTACTAGAGAAGAAGACAACCATGTAGTGGACAGGGCCAGAGGGACGACAATTAATGGTGGTGATGCTGTGATGGCACTCAAAAAATTATATTTAACTGTATCATTTGTTCCTTATAATCACTCTTATAATCCCCTCGTAAGTCTTTTTCTCCCTAAAATGTTATAAAGGGTATAATATATGCATAAAACTATATATTTGTTATATATATATATAATATGATATATAATTTAAAATAATAATAGTTTAATTATTGTTAGTTGTGACAAAGTTTGCCCATTTCAGTCTAACTTGACCAAACTCGGCTCTAATTGATCAAATTCTAGGTTGTGTTTAGTTTTTTTTTTTAAAATTAGGTTTTAGGTCAAGCTTGGACTATCTTGTCCAACCTGATTTGAAGTTTAAAATTTTTAAAAAATGAAATTATTTTTATTTTTAAAAATTAAATAATATATTTAATCGAATTTGATTAGGCTTGATTATGTTCGGGCTTAGAACAAAAGCGTCAGATTAGGCATGAACTCAAATACAAAATGTAAGTGGTATGAGTCAAACGGTGCATATTGTCGCCCTTAATTATTATTTAAAGTGATAACGAATTTAATTGTTGCTTATATAAAATTTTATAACAACATCATTTTAATTTTATTGCCTTTTTAAATATATGACAACAAATTACTATTGTCGTTGCCTATTAATATTATTAAAGGTCAGTCTTTAAAACTGTTACATTATATTAGTTTTAAGCAAACATTTTAAAATGTTACAAATTTAATGTTGCCTAAAGTACTTTTCGCTGTACTGCATAATGAACGGAGCTTAGTACATATTTGAAAGAAAAAAGAATTTAAAAAGAGATTCAATCTTTTGCATAACTATAAGATAGTCCATTCCAAAGTAGAAAAGGATAAATGATGATATTGAAGAAACCCCAATAGCAATCAATATTAATGTTTCATTAGTTAAGGTACTTTATTCCCACTGATTAAAGAATACGAACGTGACAGGAATGCCTAGATACTGAGTCACCGGTATGAGTCCATGGACACGCAAATATCATGGCAACTTCCTTTTAGTTTCTTTTTACAGTAGCATTCCCTGGTTGCAGTCTGGAAGGCTGTGAAACACAGCTAATAGGTCCCTAACGTACACGGAGAAGCAACCAGCATTGTTCGTCTGTTAGTTCTTATCAGCTCTTTAAATACGATAAGAAATTGGACGAGTCTAGAATACAGGCGTGACTATATGAATTAATTCAAAAGACTAGCTTTTGTTGAGCATTCTAATTGAGTTATTGTCATCTTCCTTAATTAGGATTAGCTACTATACTAACCGTTCCAACTAACTGTTTTATTATATTAACAGGTTATATGGACTGAAGCAGAAAGTAATGTATGGACACTTGTATAATAATATATACCATATTTATATAAAGGATAAAATTGACTTGTAATGTTAAATCTATGAACCAAGTAGATACAATATAAATCAAAACTGTCTTCTACTTACCATAATTAACAATTAAGAGCTACATACAATAGTTCTATAGTTTTATACATTAGAAACTAATTTTATATTGCACAATAATATTTATGAATATATAACATCATTCCATGGCATAACTTAGTATGGAGTTCCTTGCTTCCCCCTAAGATATCCTACATAGTCTGGCTAGCTTTGAAAACACTTGACAGGCTTCACATGTTAACCAACTCCACTATTGACAACAGGTGCAAACTGTGTGAAGGGGGAATAGAAATAGTTGATTATTTGTTCTTTGATTTTAGCTACTCAAAACCAGCTTGGAGAAGCACAGTGGAAAGATGTGCAGCCCCTGAACCACCTTCAACCTGGTAGTAGCTAACATAATGGGCCTTGAAACCTCCAAGAATGAGGAAGGATGACATGAAAAATGCTTCAAATGGCATAGGCTTGCCTAGGATATTGGATATGGAATGAAAAGAATTCCAAAACATTCAAAAACTTAAAAACAGGAAGATCAGACTTCCAACAAAGAATTTTCCATTACGTAAAGGAAATCTTCTTAACTAGGCATAGTAACATCACACTCAACTAGTATGAAAACCAAATGGTCCTTGTAATTAGCTTGCTTTTTCGTTTTTACTGAAGATGTATGACATCATTCCCTTATAACTTAGTTGTTGCTATGATCAAAATTATTCCTTAAAAATTAAAAAAGTCAACATGAAGATACCAAGGTCTTATTTATTATGGTTGTTGGAGTTATGTAAATATAGTGTCTTGGAAAGTAAATGTATTTACATGTAACTTTAACTTCTTCAGTTATAGTTTTGTAATGAAAATATTTATTATTAATAAAACAAAAAGTTTGATTTTATTTGTGTGAGCATTATATATCTAGTCAAAAGATACCAAGATTCTTTTGTAAGTAATATACATATACATAGAGAAAGATAGGAAACATATATATTATAAGAATCTAAATTAATGGATTCACAGTTGAATAATCAAGTTGGTCGCTTGATTATGGTTTATACTGTAGTATTGTAATTTATCTCCATATAAGTAAAGGAGTTTATTTAAAAGGAATGATGAGTTTCATATCATGATAGTAGTTGACTATTAATAATAGCACTATTAAATGAATCTGGAATCAAGTATGTTTTCAAGAATAAAGTGGGTCGTTACTTTTATCTTAAAACATACAACTTAAACATTCGCTTATTATGGACCACAATCTTGATGAGTCGTAAACTCGTATGTGTTTCATTATAATTCTTGATATGATCGAAATTGATTTTTACAGAGTATTAATCCAGTGTCTGCATGTTGGAATTATCAATTGAAATATATATCAGGGAACATTCACTCAAATAAAGAGTTTATAGTGCTATCATCACTTCTAGATGTTTTAAGGAGATTTGGTGATTAAACTGATGCCATTAGTTTGATGGATTAGCTACCTATCAAGTCTTAACACCAAGATAAGATCTTGTGTGTTAATCACCATATAAAGTAAAACGGGAGTTTTAGAAGGAAAAATCAACATAAGGGCAAAACGGTAATTTTATCCTTTATTGTGTAAATGGCTATAATAAGGTTCTAAATAGGGTTTGCAATTAGACATAAAATATGTGTTCTCATAATATTTAATAATTCAAGAGTTCAACTAATTGTCTTTAATAGAATGACATTTAGTTAATAAGCTAAAATTAATTCTAATGCGATTAAATTAATTCTAGGCTTATTGGAGCTTGAATTATCAAAGTCTAATAAGATTTCTCACTTGGCTTCAAGGAAGGTTATCAAGCTAAGTAAGAAATATAAATGGAGGTTTTAAATGCCCATAATTGAATGTTAAGCTTACACTAATTAATGGTTAATTAAAAGCCCAAATGTTCATTTAAAAATGGGCTAGACTTTGGTTTAATGTAATTGATTAGATTAATTATATTAAAACAATTTTTTTAAAAAAATAAAGGAACAATTTCGGTTATTAGGGTTGAATGTGCAGCTGCAAATTTGACATTAAAATGCTAAATAAAGATGACATTTATTATGGTTTATCATCATTAAATGGAGTTATGAACTTATTGTTAAATGGTTTAATGGTTATCTTTTAATGTTAGCATATAACCTATTAGCATTGATTGGATTAAAGAAGAAAGATGTACATTGGATGGACCATCTTCCTTCTTACATCATCAAAAACCGAACTTAACATGATAATATTAGGTGATTGGACTTTTCTATAACCATCTTAAAACAAATGAGAAGAGCCTCATTTAATGGCTTCTTTATGTTTGATTAAAGAAAGGTGTGATGCATTGGATACTTCCCCTCTTCTCTCTTATCATGCATAACTGAAATTAGGAGTGTAAGAAAAGGCTTCTTGCACTGTTTTGACCAACTCTCTCCTCTCACGTATGCATGGCTGAAACTTAGTATGAGAATTGTCTCATTGTTTCCTTCTTTCTTCTAAGAAAATACTCCTCCAAAGGGTTTCTTCTCCTTTCCCACCAAAGGATTTTGTTAATCAAGTTGTCCTAAGAGAACAAAAGGTAAATCAAATTGGTTGAGGATATAACAACAAGGAGAAGATAGATTGACAAAGCAAAGGCTTTGGATACAAGAAGAAGGAGAGGATAGTGCAGCAAGGGATTAAAGCTGTAGCAAAGGAATTGGTAATACTCTTCATCTTGTTTGTGTCTATTATTATCCTTATACCATATCATGTATAGAATGGCATGATGATTAGGATATATTGCTTCCTCTGCAAATAAGATTTCTAAAAAGTTTTGAAATCTATTGGTTCTCCAAATATGGCATACTTTCCTTTTCCGATCCAACAATTAGTATCAAAGCCAAGTTTCTTATGCATGATTTCGGTTCTTATATGGTTGATGCATGGGTTAGCAATCATTTTTTGTATGCTGCATATTTTTTTGTTATAGAAATATATATGGTGTATGTGTTGCTCTTTTGGTTGTCCGTAGAACTTAAATTTACCATGTAAGATTTCTTTATTTGGTTATAACAAGGAGGGTGGAGCAGCCATGGATTGAAGAAATGGAGAGGTAACGGTTTCGGTGTATCCTTTTGTGTATTGGCACAGTTTCGGTCTTGTGAAAACAAAGATGTTGGAATTTTGTTTCAATGAATCTAGTTTCGATTTTTAATGTAAAAAACAAGTGCTGGATTTTTGTTTCAAGGAATCAAGTTTCGGTTTTGATAAAATACTAAGTGCTATTTTTTTTTAATTGAATGAGTTTCAGTTCTAATGAAAACAAGTGCTAGATTTTTTTTTGTCATGACAAAGATTCGGTTTTATGAAAATCTAATGCTAGAATTTTTATTTTCAAAGTGACAAAATTCGGTTTTTATGAATGCCATTACATTTTATTTACCGAATGGGTCATATCATGTAAGCGAAGAGTTCGAAGCGGAAGATTCAAGTCCAAGAAGAATATTTTGGGCCTAAAAGGCTTGTAATTATTTTTATGTTTCTAGGATGGACAATCAAAAGTGGCTTAATTAGTTCATGTGATGAATGGAGAAATGAATGCAAATAATATGTGATATTATGTGGTTATATGTCATTTAGAAAATTGTCAACCCTATGCTTTGCCATGCATTCATTATGTATGAGATATATAATGAAACAATATAGGATAGATAATAAATTGCATATAGACAAGATGATATTTAAAACTTAAAGCCCAAAAGATTGAGTGGGAGAGGATGCTCATGTGAGAGTCCACGGTCTCCAAATGATGGCCCATTTGCATGTACTGAAGTGTTAATCCCCATCGGAGGGCATGAATCCTAGATCTTGCATGGTTTAGGTCTCCTTAAGGATAAGTCCACTTATTGGTAGCAAATGTGACCTCCTATCGAGACATGGTTTACAGGTATCTTTAGTGAACGAACCAAATAGTTAAACACTCAATATTTTTTATCAATAAACTACCTACCATAGCTTTGTTGGTAAAAGTATGGACCAAATTATGACGCTTCTCAAAAAGTTAGGCATGAGATGCTTGGTAGTTTTTTGAGTGGGAGGGTCCCAGTTTTTTCTTTTAATGGATAAGATGACCCACCGTCACTTAGTCTGTTATAGATAAGAAAATAATCGCCGTATAATGTTTTAATTTTTAAGTTTTGTTAAATCTATCATCATGCATAAATGCATCACGATTTTATACAAAGTTCCAATATTGTTGACTAGTATGCTCATGTTTTAATAATTTATATTTTCAGACATAATCAACCACAAAATGAATCCACTCACCCTACTGTTGACTAATAACAAATTGGAAAATAGAGACAATTTTAATGAATAGAGACGTAACCTTGACATTGTTCTTTAATATGAACGTATTTCATAGGTGTTAATTGAAAATTAGCCTACACCTCCGGGTGGAGATTCAACTTCTGAGCAAGTCCAACAACATAAGCGTTGACAGAAGGCTAACAAGACTACTAAGTGTTATATTCTAGCTTTTGTCATCGGCATGTTACAAAAGCAAATTACTTGTATAAAAACTGCTAGTTCAATGGTCCATCACCTACATAAGATGTTTGGTGTGAGGACCAGGTCTGCCAGAGTGAAAACTATCCAAACCTTTCATAATCTCAAACAGAAACCTGGTGAATCGGTGCGAGATTACATGATGAAGGTAATCTTTGTGGTCATTGAGGCTGAGATGCTTGGGGAGGATATGGATGCGGACACGCACATGATTATGATCATTAATAGCTTAAACTCTTCTTTTTAGCAGTTGAAGTTAGACTATGAGCTCAACAACAAGGATTACACCTTGAGTGAGTTGATGAATACTCTCCAGAACACGGAGAAGATATTGAATATTAAGGCTCATGGGCTCGAAGCTATTATAACATCTTCTTTTAAGCCCAAGGGTAAGGGCAAGCAGAAGAAGAAGGGTTCAATAAAAAAGAAGGCCCAAATAGGGGCCAAGCCCAAACCCATGAAAAAGTTGGCCAAAGAGAACATCAAAGGAAAGTGTTTCCACTATGATAAGATGGGCTACTAGAAAAGAAACTGTCCAGTCTACCTTGAATCCCTCAAAAACAAACCAGGTATGGGTTTCCTAAGTTTGTTAGGAACTAGAAATGTGACATATTTATCTGTTTCTTAGATATTAGATTTAGGAGCCACTAACCATGTTTGCAATTCGTTGCAGGGGTTCCAACAAAGGAGAAGACTACCTAAAGGCCAGTTTCAAGTCAAGATAACAGATGCTTCCTATGTTTCAGCAGAATCAATGTGAGTAATTATCTTAGACTTTCCTAGTGGTCATAGGCTATATTTGGAGGATGTTTATTACATGCCAATGATCGTAAGGAACATGATTTCTGTTTTTTGTCTAATAAAATATGGTTATTCCTTATATTTTGGAAAAGTTGTTTCAATATATGAGAATTGGAAGTCCTTTTCCAGTTACTCATTTATATAAATGGTTACAATGAATCAAAATTACAATACAAGAATTCATATGTAGTTTATTTTATTTTCATACAACAATTAATCAAATCGAACAAATTACCAAAATAATAAAAAATGTAAGAAAACAACAACCATGAATGAAGTGAAAAATGTAATCTTTAGAGAAAAGATAATTGCAATAGAGGAATTCCATTCATAGAGTGACAACTCCTATATCATAATTATCCTTGACTATAGAGGCAACTTTTTTACTGATAATGCAGATGAATAGTTTTTTGTGCAAGCAAGGGATTAATGACGGAAATTGAGGGGTATGATACAGAAGGCCGAGTGGAAAGTAGAAAAAGAGAAAAAGAATCTTTTAGATTGGTGTGAGCTACCATATCTATTCATGGGGCATCACTATTCATCTGGTTAAAGTTATAAAAGGTTAAAATATGATTGATGAATAAAGTTGCAAAGGCAGAGTCATAACAAAATTGTTTTATTAATAAAGGTAAAAGATTGCAATTAAACAATGTTATTTTAGTTTGTATGAATTATTAAAAATTTGATTACCTTGCATATAGGAAAGTTGCTTTAAAGAAGATATCAAAGTATGATTACTTTGATATAAGTTATTCTTATATAAACTACATCATTTTAAATAAATGGACATTACATTCCTTCAAAATTGTCATATCATACTAATGCTACTATGAAATTTTCATTTATACAATATAGTAACAACATTTCACAGGATGAAATTTGTTGAATGTATACAAAATATGATAAATTCACTCATGCATTCTTATGTTTTGGGAAATTTCACATGACATCATCATAGTTCAATTTTAAAATTTAGAAATCTCATATAAATTAAAAATCAAAATTTCTCTATGTATGTATTATGTCAAAATTACTAATGTTGTATAAAAATTTTAGTAAAAGTCATGGCACTTAATCAAATAATGTCTCATAGCTATGCTAAAAGGAGAAATATTAACCAAACAGTGTGCATTGTCTTTTTAATATGAAGAAACAAAATTGTCTAATTGATTGATAAGTTCTTTCCATATAATTATTTACTATATAAAGTGTTATTATAGGAAATGACATCATAAAGGTACTTGTCATGAATGATTTTAATAGAACTAATTTAAGATGGCTTTAACTCTAATTTTCTAACATAAGATTTTATATAAAAATTAAGTTAAAATTTTTCTCTATAATAGTTTTAACCATATGAGTCTAAGATAACAAAAATGAGTCTAAGAAAAAATTTACTTTTAATTGTCTAAACTATCTAATAGCATTTGAAATATATAAAATGAAGTTATATATATATATATATATATATATAGTTTCTTATCTATTGACTGAAGCTCTAAATTTCGTTTAAGCATTGCTTGCTTTATATAGTGTTTTGTTGACCTCTTGTTTATTTTTATCACAGCTTCCCATTTGGTTCTTTTCTTCTTTATTCTTTCTCTATATTTTCTATTTTTTTTTTACCTTTTTTATGTTATTTCTTCCTTTTCTTGTGCTCTTATTCCTTATGATCTTGAGTTTTTTCCCTAGTGTTTTTATTTTCCCATACTAGCTTATAGTGTTAAGTCTTCTAGTTTCTATTCAAAGACCTTTTTCTCTTCAATCACCTTGGTTCTTTCTCCTCTTTCTCCTTGCATTCTCGATTCCTATACTTCTTTCCCACTAGGATTTCCACACAATTCTTCTCTTTTTTATGTATCTTTTTTAATTTTCTTCTCCTTCCTTTCTTCCATTTCCTTCCTTAAATTTTATTCTATCCCTTTATCTTTGATCCTTGATGATAAGTTTTATTATGAAAACTTTCAATACTGTAAGTATATGAATCACAACTTGTAATATCAAAGATATCGTTCCCACAAGGACTAACAGACACCTAAAAATTTGAATATAAATTTGTATAAGGTACTAAAGATTGATTTGAATTAAAAATAATTGAAATTAAAAACTAATAAAATGAAACAAGTGAAGAATTGATTTGCCAATAAAATAAGTTTGATTAAAGTTTAAGACTTAGGAATTATTCTATCCTTGTATTGTTTTCCCTTTATCTTGTTGATTCAATTTATGCTCAAACCTAGATATCCTAAAGTTTTTATTACTCTCTCACGAGATCTAGTTAAGTAAACCTAATTGAATTCAATGCTCATAGAATTGTAATATCTCAATTCACAAAACTACTCCTAACTATTTAATTAGATCTCAATCAATCCTAAGGATAATTAATTTCACAATTAATATCTCACTTTAATTGTTAATCAATCTGATAATTATAGGTCTATTAATCTACCAACTTTCATTGCGCACCTTAACACATATAATTTGATTCACTCTCTCTATTTATTACAAAGTATAAACATAACAATTGTCACAACAATCACAGATGTATCGAATTAAAAAATTTAAATTTCAACAAAAAAATTCAAGAAATATGGATATAGAAATCCATAATCATGTCAAACGTCCTAGTAATCCAAGTAAACATCCAAGAAAATGAAATAAATAAAGGGAAAAGAAACAAAAAGTTGGAGTCTTCATCTAGAAATTTGGAATTCTCTGAAGCACTTTTTATGTCTCCTCTTAATCTTCTATTGATCTAGTGGTTGTTGCCTTTTTTCTTATCTTTCTTATTTTTTAATACTTCTTGAGGATTCTAAGGCCCTTTCTAGATTTTTCTCACTTAATTTAGTTCCAAAAATAAGCGCGAAAGATCAAAAGTACAAAAATACTCACAAGCTATAAAGGCTAAAATTTACTGGAAATTGCTCTATCATATTTGTCATTATCATAACCTGCATTATTTCATGATTCCAATTCTTCTCTTTTCTTGAATTTCCTATTTCCATACACTTGCAAACACATCAAACACCTCTTGAAACATAAAATTGAGGTCAAATTCTTGCGTCAAACAACTCAAATAATTGAAACACTTAAAAACAATAACAAAACACTATTCTAAGTCTTAAACACATACTTATCATCTAAGAAAATACTTTAAAACAAACTAAAACACATAAAAAAACATATTATATCTACACATATCAACACCCCCGTGCTTAAAGTTTTGCTTGTTCTTAAGAAAAACATCACAAAATCATATAACATGGAATATTGGTACAATGGCATCAAATCTTATAAAATTAACTTAACCTCAAACATCAATCACTCAAAATGTTCCAATATACTAACTTATTCCTTTCATGTTTAAATGGTTTGATTTGAATAAACATATTAATCAAAATCATGCACCTGTGGCACTTGTAAGCATGCTATTACTATTATTGATCAATTAAAAAGGCAAAAATATCACTAAATAACCTTTCATGAAAATTCTTGGTATTTTTAAAAGATTGATAGGTTTTATTTATGATAAGCACCATTTTAAAATTTTCTTTAATGATAACCTAGTCTTTTGACATGAAGGCAAACACAAATAAATCACATTTTATATGTAGCTTGATTAGAGTGTCATTATATCCTTTTGATGTGAAGATAAACATTTTGTCATGAATATCCCTAGTTAAGTAACTATAATCTAGTTATCAACTCTATTATTAACCTAATTTTCTTAAAATGGAACAACAGAATAGTAATTTTATTTGACTTTTTTTCATTTAATTTCTTAGCCTACCTCATTTCTTCTTAGTCAATCACTCTTATGAAGGGGTACTAATGATGCTAATTATAACTAGATTAAAAAATTTCCTAACATGAAAGAATCTGTGTCATATCCTAATTAACATGCATATCCATCCTAAAGATACCTAAAACACAAAATTCACAAGTTACTATGCCTTTACAATTTAAATGACCATGTTCTAAGCTAAACTAATTTCATTCAATTCATGCCATTGACACATTCACACAATGCACATATTATGCATCAAAATGCTCACATAATGTCAACCTAACCAAAACTAACATAATAAAATTGCCAATTTCACATACAAATGACATTTCAACGCATCCTCTTCCGGACACTTGAACAACATTTTATCCTCAATGTGAGAAACAAAACAATACAAATAAAATATAAATAACAATAACAAAAAATTAGAGTAAGAAGACTTATGGAGATTGAGGTAGTGATTATATGGGTGATAGAATTTGGAGACACTTTATGCCATAAAGATCTATCAATGCACTCCCTACGAAATAAACATAAAAAATAAAAATAAAAAAGCACCAATAAAATAAAAAGAAAATAAAAAATCCTAATTCTTGGGATGCCTCCCAAATAGCCCTTATTTAACATCATTAGTTTGACATACTCTGCCTTCTACCTTCAACCTTTGTCTATAATAAGTGCTTTCTTCCACCCTTTTCTACATATGGTAGTTTATTAGCTTATAAATAAGCCACTAATTGCAAGATAATAAAAAGGAAATAATTGATCAAATTAAAAATGACAAGCCCGTCTCCTAAAACAACTAGGCAAACTACCCAGCACCCCTTAATGACCCTCCAATCGATATCTAATATGAGTGGAAAGTTCCCATGGAGCTAAGCCTAAAGCTTTTTTATTGAAGAGCTTTTAACTCAACATTCATAAATATAAGCATTGGAGTTTTTTAAAACATTTTATTAAAAATTTCGACAGCATAGCAACTACATTTTAACATTCCCAAAAATTTTAAAGTTCTTGTAAAATTTTAAAAACTTCTATATTCACTTCAAATTCTCCACTACAAATTTTGGACTTCAAGTACACTCATAAGCAATCTCAACAATAAAATCAATTGAATTTAAAAAAACTAAAACATATTAATGCATTTCATTAAAAAATCTTTATATGAATCCATTCTTTATACAAATGTACATTCCAAAATATGAAATAGTTCCCAAAAATATTTACAAAACAAAAATGCCTACACAGTAGCACGTGACAAAGTTGATTACTCACAAGGTGGAGTCCCTACAACTGAAGCCCTTGAGCATTCAACTGGGAGGTTTTATTTTGAAAACAAAAAGTTGAGTGTGAGCTAAACAAGCTCCGTGAGTGTTAACCTTTCTATGTAAACTATATTTAACAGTTTGAACCTCCTAAAGCAATTTCATTTCATTTCTTATGATACAACACCAATATAAAACATATATGCTTTCTGAAATCAAATTTCTTAAGGTACTTTGAAAGTAACTAGTGATGACATTGCTATTGTCATGAACTTCTCAAATGACAAAGCCCACCACTAACTTCTTTGCCATGTAGTACCCTTAGGCATAAGGTCACGAAGCTGGTTTTGTATCGATTACCCATGTCTAGTTAACCACTAGTTACGTAGTTGGTTCTACATTGCTTACTAGCACTAGGTTAACTGCTATGCATCCGTAGTTACAGAGCTAGTTTTGCATCACTTACCCACAACTATTAACCACTAGTTAAAGAGCTGGTTCTACATCGCTTACCTGCATAAGGCTAACTGTTATACACCTGTAGTTACAAAGTTGGTTCTATATCACTTACCTGCATTAGGTTAACCACTATACACCTATAGTTATGAAGTTGGTTCTACAACGCTTACCCGCAATTGGTTAATCAATAGTTATAAAGTTGGTTTTACATCGCTTACCCATACTAGGTTAATAGCTATACACTAATATAATAACATGTATAAAACCTTATGGTATACCATAAGCTAAAATTCATTTCCTTGTTATCAACCAATAACATAATTTCAATGTGACTTCAAATCGTATGAAATTCAACTTTCAAACTTTAATTCATATATCGCTAAAACGTAAACTTATACTAGTAATATTCACTTGTAATGCATCATTCAAATAAAACTCATAATCATATAATTTAAAATCATGTCATCAATTCTTTTTAAAATAATTTATTCATATAAAACTATTAAAATACACTCACTGTTTTGCAAAATTATCGCTAAGCAAACTCATGTGTTCTATGTCTCTCCTTTACCTACAAAAAACACATTTGGCTTAGGCATTTATTCTAAATTTAAAAATAAATCATTAAAATTATATATTAGATTTAATCGAATTCGAAATTAGTATTTAATTGCGTAACACATAGGCTAATCGATTTTGCGTTTGCTTTTGTAAGCTAACCTATCGTTCTTCGTTTCAATATCTAACTTCAAAAATTACTTAGTTACCATCCTTTACCTATTCTCACTTATCAATTTCTTCAAAACACTATCTCACCTAATTAATTAACCAAAACCATAATCAAACTTCAATAACTTAAACAAACAACTACATTTCCTCTTAAGGCCAAACTGTCCTCACCACACATACTCATATTGCCATTTCATTTTCTTTCCAATTTTTCAACACTATTCACCTAAAATCCATGCCAAGCATCATCCAAACACATCATAAACCATTTCAACTTCATTACTTTCCACATAAACCCAATATACTAAGTTTTTTTTCCAAATAATAACATAACACTTCATTTAAAAATTATAATGCCACAAATACTATTAAAGACCATCCTTAATCACATTAGCATGGTCATTACATCATAACCATACTTTTATACAAAAAAATGTCCTTAAGGTTAAACTTAGCATATTTCACATTAAAATTTTCCAATTCAATTCCATTTTATTTATAACACTTAAAACCAATCCAAATTCACTTCCATGACAATATAATACACATATCTAAACTATAAAATTCCACTAACAAAATTTTTACATAATCATACACCTTTCGCCAAAATTTAACCAATTCCGGTTCCAATTCCAAATCAATAATCATACACCTTTCGCCAGATTTTAACCAATTCCGGTTCCAATTCCAAATCAATTCTTTTTCATTTTTTAGTTCATTACCATCAAAATCATGCAATGAATACCATATAACATCAAAATAAATTTTGGATAATTTCACATTAAAACCCTAATCATAAAATGCTAACCATAACCAATTCTTTCAACCTTGATTTCTTAGTTTAATTCCTTAATTTCAACCCTTTACATTATGGCAAGTCAAAAACCAACATTGATACCACTAAAAGGCCCACAAAAACTTGTATTTTAAGCTAGGAAAACTCACTACTTTTTCCTTCAATCTCTTGGGTAAATGTATAAACACGTAGACTTGATCAAGATTTCTCCAAATCACACTCTGAATCCATAAAAATCGACTACCTCTTTGCCCTATTCTCCTTGGCCTATGTTTCTCCTTGATCTCTCTTCTTTTTTCTTCTTTTTTGTTCTCTCACAGCTACTTTAAGCAACTTGTGTCTTAATTTTTGCTTTGTACAATTTTTAATGGTTCACCCATATCAATTTTCTAATGACTCATCATCCATTTAATTAATGATTTTTAACCTTTAAGAAAGTTTCTAATTGGATTAATACACTCATACCATTGTATAAAAAAGAACAAATTGCTGCTTAATGAATTTAATTCACCAACTAATTTAATTAAAATTGAAAATATTTCATAACCATCTTATTATCAAATTGAATGAGAAATACTCTAATTAGAGTCAATACTCATTTATTGGATGTTTTTAAAAATTCAAATGGATTTTAAATCTTGATATCCATTATTTTCTAAAAAGAGAATTTTAGTCCTAAACTTTCAGAACTCCCGAAATCCATTTAATTGGAGTTATTTTCAATCCATTTTAGCTTCATTAAACTCTAAAACTTATTGTGGTTATTTTTCAATATTTAAGGATTCGGTCTCCCAAAAAATTACTATTCACCCAAATTCACTACTCGTTTGAAAAAACTATTCACTAAAAAAAATTTATATTCATTGAAAGGAAAAGTTTGAGGTTTTACAAAGAAAACCAAGTAAGTTCAATAATGCCCTTTTTAGTAACAAACTATCAATAACATAGGGAATAATGAAACTCCCTTGTCTCCAATTGAATATAACAGTTTGTATTTTGGGAGGTAAATATTATTTTTTACTTAAAGTGGCTCTCGATACTTTGTTAATAGTTGCCCTTCGTTGAATTCTTTAGTAACTGATTCATATTGAATTCTACTTGTTCATCATCAATTTGAAGGATGAGGTTGCCTCTATAGACTTCTACTAAAGGCTCTTCCAGTGTTCAAAAAGGTTCTACCAAAAATTAATGAGTAGTTTCAATCCTTTTCAAAGTCTTGCAGGAAAAAATCCATAGGAATAATAAACTTCTCCACTTTTGCAAGCATATCGCCCACCACATCAAATGATTTCTTTATCAATTGATCCCGCTAACTAAATAAGCATCAAAGTTGGCTTCACACCTCCTACTCCAATTTCCTGAAAATTGAAAAAGGAATAAGACTAATACTTGCACCTAAGTCAAATAACCATTTAGAAAATTCTAAATTACTAACTACATAGGGTATAGTAAAACTCCCTGGATCTTTCAATTTTAAAGGCATATGGATGGTAATTATGGAGAGCTACAACTTTTTATCTTGGATACCATTTAATTTTCATCCTAAGTCTACTTACTTGATAAGATGTCTTCGATAATTTTTGCATACATGGACATGTGTTATAAAGCCTCCACAAAAGACAAGTTAATTTGCAATGTCTTCAGTTGTTCTATGAACTTTGAAATTTTGCATCTAGTTTATTCGTATAAAGACTTTGTGGGAATGGACTTTTTTGTGGATACGGAGGAGGAGGAACATAGGAAGGATCCTCATTCTTAACTTTTCCCTTTTCTTCTTCCCTTGGTCTTCTATAAGGTAAGGTTTAGCTTGCTTTTCTACTGGCTCTTCTAGCTCTTTCCACTCCTACATGTGATAGCAGTAAGTTGCTCCCTTGGATTTTCTTCTGTATTGCTTGGAAGGATCCCCAAATTTTATGTAGATGATGCATTGGTTAACTAGCCTACTTAAATGGAAGAGGCGTCATTCTTTGTTATTTGATCAAATTTTGCTTCCAACCTTTTTTGGGTCTCATCTTGGCTTATGAACTTATAATTTAGCAAAACAATAACTTGTCCATTTACGATTCCAATGAAAAAAACTTATCTTGCTAAAATCCCAGTGGGCCTTGAGTTCTCACTTATGTTCCTGTATTGTTAGACCAACAGAAATTTGAGTGGATCTACCACCCAAGATTTTACCTGTTCAGGTAAGGATTATTACCTCCCGGAAAAAATTGTGCTCTCATGAAGCTGAGTTGTTGCACGTTCCACCAAGAAGCAATAAGTTATGATATGGCTCTTTTATCCTTATAGCTTGTATCTGTATTGAATTGTTTTGAGTGAAGAGGAAGAGGTGGCTTTCAGGCTATCCAATTTTTTGGTTAGGTTAGTAACCTTAGCTTGCAATGTTATAATGGAATCTACAGCAATCATTCGTTTTGGATCAAAGAAGATAGGCTACTGTCTACTTCGTTATGATGTCCAAACACAAATATCATTTACCATTTCTTTAATAGATTGCGTGCCACTTCAACTATTTTCCTCATTAATGAGATACCAGTTGCTGCATCAATGGTGCCTCATGTCGGTGGATTAACTCCGTTGTAAAACATTTTCAAGAGGAACTGCTTTCGCAAGTTGTGATGCAGATAGCTCCTTTGTAACTCCTTAAATCATTCCTGTACTGCATATAATGACTCCCTTTTTTTGCTATAAATTTTTAATTTCCTTTATGAGCCTTGTTGTCTTTATCAAAGGGAAGTAATTTACCAAAAAGGTTTACACTAGTTGCTCCCTTGTTATGACATTTGCTGGGTTGCGTGAATTAAACCACGCTTTGGCTCTATCATTAATTGTAAAAAGGAAGAGCCTCATCTTGGCTACATCTTCTGATAACCCATTATACTAAAATGTATCACAAATCTCTAAGAAATTGGCCAAAGGAGCCATAGGATCCTTATTTATGTTGGCTTATAGCATGTTTGATAATGTTAGTTTGATCTCAAATGTAGTTGCTTGCACTAGTGATCGTGTAATTCCTTGATGAATGACTGATGCTTGGCCTTAAAAAATTTATTAGAGCCCTTTGTTACTCTCCTTGTTCTCCTTCCTATGCCATCATTCTCTCTATGGCTTGCTATTTAGCTCTTCAAATCTCTCTTTCTTGCTTTGTGATGTCTAGAGTTGGTGTGTCTTCTACTTTGCTTGCAAACTTCCTTTTTTTCTTTTATTTTAATTTTTAATGTTTAGGCATCTATACTCATATAGAAAAGTATTACAGTTCTTAAATCAAAGGAATTCAAATTGTATGAGATGTGAAATTCGTCCTTGATAATGGCGTCAAAAACTTATTGATAAGTTTATAAGATAAACTTTCAATACCGTAAGTATACGGATCACAACTTATAGTATCGAAGGTATCATTACCACGAGGACTAATAGACACCTAACAACTTAAATAAAAGTTTTTCTAAGGTATTAAATATTGATTTGAATTCAAATAAATGTTTGAAAATAAAGCAACTAATAAAACAAAATAAGTAAAGAATTAAGCTACCAATAAAATAAGTTTGATAAAAGTTTGAGACTTAGGAATTATTATATGCTTGTTTTGTTTTCCCTTTATCTTATTGATCCAATTTATTCTTGGTCCTAGATATCCGAGAGTTTGATTAACCTCTCTTGAGATCTAATCAAGTGACCCTACTTGAATTTGACACTCTTAGAATTATAATCTCTTGATTCACAAAGCTACTCCTCACTTTTCAGTTAGATTTGAATCAATGCTAAAGATAATTAATTTCACAATTAAGTTCTCTCTTTAATTGCTAATTAATCTGATAATCGTAGGTCTATGAAAATACTAACTCTTATTGTGCACCTTAACATATATAACTTGATTCACTCTCTCAATGTATTATCAAGTATAAGGATAACACTTATCATAAACATTCATAGATGTAATGAATTCAACAAAAATAAAGTTCAATGAAATAATTCAAGACCTAATATAGATTTAAAAACCCAAAATCATGTTAAACATCTTAATAAAGAAAATGAACATCGAAGACAATGAAAGAAATAAAGGGAAAAGAAAGAAAAACTAGTTGGATTCTTAATCTGGAAATTTAGAATTTTCTAATGCTCACTTAATGTCTCTTCTTGATGTTCTTTTGATTTGGTGATTGCTGCCTTTTTGCTTGCTTACATACTTATTAAGGCTTCTAGGGTTCTTTCTAGGATTTCTCTACTTAATTTGGTTCAAAAAATAGCCCAAAAATGTTATAAGTACAAAACAACTCGCGAGTTAGAAAAACTTAAATTTGCTCAGTGACCTACATTATTTCATGCTTCCAATTCTTCTCTTTTCTTTAATTTCCTATTTCCATACACTCACAAACGCATCAAAAACCTCTTGAAGCATAATTTTAAGTTTAATTCTTTCTCTGAACAACTCAAATAATTGAAACACTTAAGAAAAGTAACAAAATATTATTCTATCTCCTAAACACATAATTTTCATCTAAGAAAAATCTAAAAAAACACACTTAAACACCTAGAAAACATACTATAATCTATACCTATCAATCCTTGAGTGTGTTTGTGCTTTAAAAATCTTTAAACCTTTACCTAAACTTAACTCCCTAACCCTTGTAGAACCTTAGGCCTTTGTAACACCTCAAGTTGTTCTAAAAGAAAACATAAAAGCCCCTTCATCTAGCTCCCTTTATGATGCCCCTCCTAAAAAATCCTTGAATCAGGTATGAGAAGATCCTCCACCATCCATAAAGCTACACTTTTTTCCACTTATTCATCTAATGGCAAAACCACAATAGATAGAATGATATCCTAAAGCAAACAGCTACTAAATGTGAAGTTACCCTCCTTATTAATTTTATGTATAAATGTTGTCCTTTTTTTTGGAATTTAAAATAATTGTACTAAGATAAGGTAAAATCCTAAGGGGATAGAATGTTCAATTTATAAGAAGAACATGACTGATGTTATATAAAAGAAAGAGAAAAGAAGTAATTAATGGCTCTAAAAGTTGAGTATAAAAGCCTTAGTATGTTTTAATCATATAATCCTCTAGCCTTTATCCCCAGTACAATTGCATCAGAACCAATGATCATAAGATGTAGGAATTGTAAGAGAAAGTTCTCCATAAAAGCCAATTTGTAAATAGTAAAGGGGGGAGCTTGAGCCTATTTTCTCTCACCATAACCATTTTTTTAATTGTGTTGGGATTTCGTATAATTTTTCCTAAATTCCATAACTTATATCCTTGAAGTTATTTGATTTAATTCCCTCCATAAGTTATAAAATATACACCCATATCCATTTAAAGGAATTTAACATCACAAGTCATGTGGCATTAAATTTATAAAATGGCAAGTAACCCAAACCTATCAAGAATAACCTACAATAAAAACCTTGAGAATGAGCAGTTGAAATATAGATGTTTAATGGATTCTAAAAAGACATCCAAAACATAAAACATAGGTTAGTAAGAGCCAATGTATGAGCTTTTATTTTTGTCATAGGGTAATAACCTTATATAGAAGAATGTATACCTTAGGAGACACTAGCTTGATCTAAGCCAAATTAATCCATGGTATCTTTGGAGCAACATGCATAATAGAAACCTTATAGGATTTTATTGTAAATTAATTTAAAGAGTGTCTGACCAAAATTGCTCTATCGTCTTTGTTTGGATTAGAAGCATAAATAAGGAAGAAATCTTGTAGGACATTTGAGAATCCACTAAAAATATTCCATCATTCATATTTGGTTTAAGAACTTACTATAACATGACATAGTAACCTTAAAGCATTAAGATAAAGGATAATTCATAATGATCCAAGGGGCTCCATTTATCACTCTAAAGGGAAATGGATAATATATTCTCTATCTGTAACTAAAACTACTACTAAATGGACTCTCTTAACTTGAGTATTTAGATCATAAAACATTATGAATCAACTTTGGTTTTTTCTTTTTAAATTCTTTTGCCTGATAGGTCACTTATAGCGAGTTATTCTCATTAACAATTATCCATATCCATTTTGCTAGGAGAGCTTTATTCACCTATTAAAATGATGTCATCCTAAGCCTTCCTTATGCCTTGGCAAGTAAACAACTCCCAGTTAACTTTTGCATATTATTTTGGTGTTTATATCACCATTCCAAGGGAAGCTTCTAATGAGCTTTTCTATATCCATACTTAACTTCTTAACTAGTATTAAATGTAAGGAACAATTGTAACATCCCCTCTCCTATAGGAAGGGTATTTTGGTAATTAGGATGGGTTCGGGACATTTAATTATATCTCGCATCTTGTCTGACATATAGTCTCTATAATTCTTGACGGGTTGCACATGCACATAGTATACATGCATTCATGTCATTTTCCGGCTTAGGATTGAAATGGAACTCTTGTGTGAAATTAATGGGGTAATTGAGTTTGAAAAATTATTTGGACTGTGCCATAAATCGTTTTACATTTTTAGGGATTTTTAGAAATTTTTCTGGATTTTTCCGGAGACAATTCCTGGACCGGTAAAATCGCCAATTGGCGAATCGGTCAATTCTCGGTAGCAAAGATCGCTACCAAAGGCACGATAATATTGGGTATATTATTTTGGGACTGAAAGTAGGGTCATTCGAGTTAAATGGAGTAACATTTTAGATGGATTAAATAATTGATAATTTGACTTTTCTTTAAAGTAGAACCAACCATAATTTGCCATTTAAAAGTATCATTTAATGCTCTTTCATCAACACTCTCGGATTTGTTTTAAAAGAAAGGAAAGTAGTAGAAATGGTAAGGCTTTGTTATACCCATCCAAGATACAAACACTCAAACTTCTTCTCCATTGAAAACCATCGATTTTGCTTTCCTTTTCTCCATTTTCTCCATAGCTTTAAGCAAAGTTCTTTGATCTCATCAAGGCTAGATGATGAGTGTGGTCTATACTTGAGAAGGAAAAGGTAGTAGCTTGGTATAGAAGTTAGAAGGAAAAGGTTGGAAGTTAAAGCTTTGAAGGAGAATTGTAATAGGTAAGTTTTCATTTAAGGGTTGAGTTTTTAAATGAGGTTTGCATATGGATTTAATGCTGTAAATTTTTCAGTGTGAGCCTTAGTATATGTATGATAGTATTAATATTTAATTTGTATTTATTTTGATGTTTAGTGATGTGAAAAAGATATTGGAAGTGTTTGAACTAAGGTTAACATTGAATCTGGAAAATGAGATTTGTAATAGATGTTACTGTTTTATTCATAACTTATTGTGTAGAAATGCAAATGAGGTAAGGTTAGTGGCCACTGAAACTTTGGGATGTTGGCTTCAATTTAGTGTGAAATAGGTGTTGTTAAATTTCAATTTTAGAAGGGTGAAATTTTGAATGGAAAGTTGCTGTTCCATTGCCTGTGAACAGTAACCGAAACCACAACATATGAACTTTGTTGATTTTTATGAATTAATTGAGATGGAATTAGGGAGAATGGTCTTCATGGAAGTTGTAGTATATTTGATTATCTTTCCATTTCTACTGATATTGCTATTTTTGGAATTGTTTGTTGGGAGATATGAATTGATTACTAATGGCTGGTTTTGAGCATTTTGGATGAAACCTAGTTTAAGTGTGATTTTGTGAGTTTACTGATTTGAGGCAATTTTACCATTTTATGTGGACTGAAGTGGTGTGAGTGAGCTTCTGAAAAGTTGTAGAGGAAGAGATTATCTTGAAATTGATATTTGGTATGTAATTTTAGAAGTCAGAATTGGGAGATATGATTTTCAAAACTGATCCTACATTAGGTTATGAATGACTGATGACAACAGAAACTTCCATAACAGTTTTCAAATGGTTAGAGATCGAATTGGATGATGAGTGCTTCATGAAAATTAAGTTTAAGATGTTATCTTTACAGGGATATAAAGTTCTGATTTTATTGACTTGTATACTGGAAGTTATGCTTGTTGTAAGGTTACTGCCCAAATTGAAGGTTTTCAGGACAGTAACATTAGATGAATTAATTGACTTGGTTTGCAATAGAATTTGATTTTGGGTTGTTCATGAAAGTTGTTGAGGACATTGTGAACTTGTTGACCATATTTTTGTGGTAATTTATTACTGAAGAATCAGTGAGTTATGACATTGTAAATGTACTGCCCTGTGTTGATGAAAATTTAGTAGGCAGAAGGTTTGATGGGTTATTTGATACCCTTAGGGTTGGATTTGATTTTTTTGGTCTTCTTGAGAGTTGTAGAGCTTTGCATAAGCTTTCCAATGAGGTATAGTGGGTATTTTTCTGAATTGTGTGCTAAAAGTTAGAGTGGATGGAAATTAAGATTGAAATCTGAAAAAAAAGGCGAGGTAGCAGTGAAACTCGCCGCCTCATGAGCGACGTTCGCCTCGCCCTCGCGAGATTTAGTGGCTGGTCGAGGCGGCGCCTCGCCTCATGACGAAGTGAGGCGATTCGCCTCGAGGGCGGCGTCTCGCCCAGCATGAGGCGTTCGATATATATGTATTTTTTTTATTTTATTTTTGATTATTATTTGTTATTAAAAGGTACAATTGTTCTTTTGTCAATTTCTTTCCCGTCCGACGTCCGATTGACCTGATTCCAGAGGCATCGGATTCGTTGAATATTTAATTTCATTTTCTGAGAAATCGGGAATTTTTAGACGGGAATTTGACGTAGCCCCTATTGACGGAACTTGAAACACTGTTTTATTTAATTGGGGACCTATAGAGGTCCGAATTGCGCACCGTCAGCGCCTATGGATTTCTAATTTTTCATAGAATTTTATTATGGGGAAATATTGGATTAGGGCCGGGATTGCCATGAACATGCATTATATACATTTCACTGATTTCATGTGCATTGTTTAATCATTTATACCAATGGTAATAGTTATTCATTTAATTTGTTATAGAGGCTCCAGTGGACCATCGTTCCTGATTTGGCGAGACTTCCGGCGTTAGCGTGGAAGTTATTAGGTGAGTAACCTAGTTGGTTATTCAATCTATGTGTTAGCTGTGAATTGATTGCCTACGGGAATACATGAATTATTGTTGTGACTGGCGCCTACGGGGATTACATGAATTATAACTGTGATTGATTGCCCTACGGGAATTATGTGGTATTACTGACTGTGAATTTACATGAGGTAACTGTTTAATTGAATTGAATATTGGACTGTGAAATACCATGTTTACTGTTGTGAAACATGTGCATTCATGCACAAATACATCACACTGTTAAAAGGAAAATTGTGAACCGAGGCGCCACTGTACTGAACCGAGCCTAGAGCTCGATATACTGAACCGAGCCTCGAGCTCGATGGGAGATAATTCTCCCCAGACGCGTCTATACTGATCACTGTTATGCGCTCGGTCACAATACTGAAATGAACTGGAAAAAAGAGTCACATGTGCATTGCATACTGGATTCTATATCTGACAATATTTTTAACTGGGTGTATATTCTTGTATCGTGATCGTAATTATTCGTGATCGTATTCATGTTGTGTTTTGTATAATTACTGCGTGTATACTGTTTCATGCTTATATGATGCATGAATTGGGAGAACCATCGATGATGGTTTCTCATTGAGTTCGCAAACTCACCCAAAATTGCAACTTATTTTTCAGGCCTAGCATAGACAGATAGCTCCCTCAGGACTGTAGAGCCGTATCTGGTGGATTGGCGAGAAAAGCAATGGCTCAAAGGTCGGTCATTGGGCTTTCTTTTGAGACCGATAGTTAGATTTGGTTATTGTATAGTACAATTATGTGAAACATGTGTAACTTAAAAATCTTGTGATTGTGAATTATTAAGTTTTGAATGAATGAAATGGAATCTAGTTTGGTTTTAAAAGTAGCCGATTTCTTATTCTTGTCTTATGATTGTGATGCCATGAGGAGTGTAGTGGTTGTTGTCGGTAGTGGTCTCTTGTCGTAGGATATGTATCGGAATGACTACTGGCGTTACGGTGGATACCCTATGGTGAAGGCGCTACATTTAGTGGTATCGAGCATGGTTTGGCATCTTTGGGAATAGTAACAATATAGGTATGAATCGGATGGAACTATTGAAACCGATCGTAATTTTGTTTTGTTTTAGGTCTTTGACTAGGTGATCAAAGTTGAGCTGACCGGTGACGAGGATCCGTGGGAGCAAGTAGGAGTCTTCTATGCCTCGTCTTGAGAGTTGCCTCCTCGAGTTCCGTGAGGCGGGAAAGGAGGTATGACTTCTGCGCAAGGTGTAATGAGATTTTATGGCGTCTGAGACCCGTAGGGTGAGGATGGTTGGAGGATGAGAGAGTCTTGACCGGATGGACTGCGAACCCGATGAGAGGTTCGATTATGCAATATCACCATTGCGGGGCCCAAACATATAAGTGGTGGAAGGATGCGAGCGGTACCACGGGCCTTGCTTGTTGACACGGGCTGAGTTTCGAGGGCCTTCAAGGATAATTATATGCCCAAGGTCTATCTTGATATGAAGATGCGGAGTTTCGGAACTAAAGGTGGTAGGATGTCGGTGGTTGATTATGAGGTAAAATTTAATGGTGATAGATTATACTCTTGTGATGGTCCCGATCGAGGCGATAAGTGCCGGAGGTTCGAGAATGGCCTCAACACCGAGATCCGTGCATCAGTTGGCTTGGTCGGACATGGGTACATTCATTGAGTTGAAATTGCCGCCGTTAGAGTGGAGCGGTGATGAGACGAGACAGTGAGATTGGGTCCCGGTAAGCGGCCCGATGATAGTCGAGCGGCTCTGGCAGGAGCTTTAGTAAGCGCTTGAGCGGGACTTTCAGTCTCCGGAGGTTCGAGACGATCTGGATTTGGGCGAGGGGAGATTTGGATCGTTGGTAGTGGTAGTGGCAGAGGCTCTGGCGATTTCTCCAGTGTGCCCGCATTGTGATAGAAGACAGATGGGGAGTGTTGGTGGCTTCTTGGGGCTTGTTTGAGGTCTTGGCTCGATCGAGCATCGGTCGTGGATTGCCCCTGATACATTGAGAGTTCAACTTCTTTGGTAGTGGGACGAGTCGGGAGTAGTATGACTGCATGCAGATGAGTAGAGTGGGTGGATCCGGACGGAGGGCGAGGTAGAGGCCGTGGTAGAAGTGAGGGTCCTTTGTGAGAAGCGAGGGTCGGGGCGGCCGACCACGGTCCCAGTAGAGTATCGCCATGACGCGGCAGGAGGCCAGGATTCTCGATGTTGTAGGTGGTATGCTTCTCCTTTTCGATATTGAGGCATTTGCATTCTTTGGATCCCGGATCCACGATTCTTTATTGCACCTCATATGGCATGTAGATTGCATGGGGATAGGGAGATGTTACAGATGGGCTAGAGGTGAGTACACCTCAGGTACTACTCTCGCATTGGGAGAGGTCTGCAGGGGATGCTCGATTCAGATTGATCAAGCAGTATTGAGGGCAGACCTTATAGTGTTGCCTCTGAGAGAGATCGATGTCATTCTGGGGATGGATTGGCTTACTGCTCATAGGGCTATCATGGACTGCTATACCAAGGAGGTTGTGTTGGAGTCTCCTGGGCAGCCTAGAGCAGTGTTCAGAGGAGTTAGCCAGGCAGTGCCAGCCCGGATGATCTCTTTCCTTAGTGCCCTGAGGTTGATGCAGGGAGGTTGTGAGGCCTATCTGGCTCATGTGATTGACACGAGTTGAGCAGAGGCTTCAGGATATTCCGTGGTTAGGGAATTTCGGATGTGTTTCTGATGAGTTCTGGGTTTTGCCGGATCGGAGACGAGTTTACCATTGACCTCGTTCAGTACCGCTCCTATATCTATACCTCCATATAGGATGGCTTTGTGGAACTGAGGGAGTTGAAGGTTCAGTTGCAGGAGTTGCTGGAGAAGGGGTTCATTAGACCTAGTGTTTCACCATGGGGAGCTCCAGTTTTGTTTGTGAAGAAAAAGGATGGGACTTTGAGGCTGTGCATCGATTATAGGCAGCTGAATCGGGTGACAGTAAAGAACAAGTACCCACTGCCTAGGATCGATGACTTATTTGATCAGTTGCAGGGAGCTCAGGTGTTCACCAAGTTAGATCTGCGATCTGGTTACTATCAGTTGAAGATTGCAGAGGCCGATGTGCCTAAGAGTGCATTTAGGAGCAGGTATGGGCATTTCGAGTTTCTAGTGATGCCGTTTGGGTTGACAAATGCCCCGGCAGCTTTTATGGCCTTGATGAATAAGGTATTTCAGCCCTACCTGGATCAGTTTGTTATAGTTTTCATTGATGACATCCTAGTGTATTCGAGGGATGAGCGGGAGCATAGTGAGCATTTGAGGATTGTGTTACAGACGATGAGGAGAGATATTGTTCGCCAAATTCAGCAAATGTGAATTTTGGGTGGATCAGTGATCTTTTGGGGCATATAGTGACTGGAGAGGGTATTCAGGTGGATCCGAGTAAGGTAGAGGCAGTGCTGAAGTGGGAAGCTCCTAGGAATGTGCCGGAGATTCGGAGTTTCCTCGGATTGGCTGGTTATTACCGGAGGTTTGTCGAGGGGTTTTCATTGATCTCAGCCCCTCTGACAAAACTTCTGAGGAAGAATGTGCCATTCAGATGGACCGAGGAGTGTCAGAAGAGCTTTGAGGAGCTGAAACATCGGTTGACTACTGCACCGGTGTTGGCTATTCCATCCGGGACTGGAGGATTTGAGGTGTACAGCGATGCATCACATCAGGGATTGGGATGTGTGCTGATGCAGCATGGTAGAGTCATTGCCTATGCCTCGAGACAGTTGAGGATTCATGAGGTAAACTATCCTGTTCATGATTTGGAGTTAGCTGCAGTCGTATTTGCATTGAAGATTTGGAGGCATTACCTGTATGGTGAGACCTTTCAGATCTTTACTGACCATAAGAGTTTGAGATACCTACTGAGCCAGAGAGAGTTGAATTTGAGACAGAGGAGGTGGCTTGAGTTGTTGAAGGATTACGACTGTACTATTGAGTATCACCCTGGAAAAGCTAATGTGGTGGCAGATGCTCTGAGTAGAAAGTCACATACTGATGCAGATTCGATTGAGCAATGAGATTGCCTAATTTAATTGATTGAGAGCTTTGAATGTGCGAGATGAATCGAGCGGGATGGAGTATTATTGGCTACGAGATCGAGACCGATGCTCTTTGGACAGATCGGGAGGGTTCAGGATAAGGATCCTGTTATGGTGAGACTGATTGAGAAAGCGAAGACTGATTCGAGATCTGAGTTTGATGTGAGAGATGAGACTCTATGGATAGGGCAGAGACTTTGTGTGCCTGATGTAGATGATCTCTACCAAGATGTATAACACCCTTAAGCAACATTTCTGGTGGCCTGGTATGAAGAAGCAGGTAGCTGAGTATGTGTCCAGGTGTTTGACGTGCCAGCAAGTTAAAGCTGAGCACTAAGCTCCAGTAGGGAAGCTTCATTCGTTGCCTATTCCGGAGTGGAAATGGGAACGGATCACCATGGATTTCATTATGGGGTTGCCTAGGACGCCGAGGCAGCATGATGCTATCTGGGTCATAGTGGACCGGTTAACTAAATCGGCTCATTTCTTGGCAAATGAGGAGAATAATACTATGGATCGATTGGCCCGAAGTATGTGGCGGAGATAGTGAGGCGCACGGGTTCGATTGCGATAGTGTCGGCGGGGATCCCAGATTTACTTCGAGGTTCGGCGAGTTTGCGATGCTGCTATGGGTACTAGGTTGAACTTCAGTACAGCGTTTCATCCTCAGACAGATGGGCAGAGTGAGAGGACGATTAAGACTGTTGAGGATATGCTTCGGGCATGTGTATTGGAGTTCAGAGGAGCATGGGATCAGTACTTGGCCTTGATAGAGTTTGCATATAACAATCACTATCATAGTAGCATCGGGATGGCTCCATATGAGGCCTTTGTATGGGCGGCCGTGTAGATCGCCTTTGTATTGGGACGAAGAGGGAGTAAGGATGATTGAGGGGCCTGAGTTGATTCAGGATACTGTTGATAAAGTGAAGCTGATTGAGTCGCATTAAGGCGGCTCAGGATAGACAGAAGAGCTATGTTGATCAGCATAGGAGGGACATTGAGTATAATGTGGGCGACAAAGTGTTCTTACGGGTGTCACCGTGGCGTGGTGTACTGAGATTTGGGAGAAAGGGGAAGTTAAGCCCTAGGTACATTGGTCCATATGAGATCACTGAGAGGATCGGACCTTTGGCCTCTGGTAGCTTTACCGAGTGAGATGTCTCAGTTACATGACGTCTTCCATGTGAGTATGCTCCGCAGATATCGGTCGGATCCGACACATGTGATACCGGCTCAGGAGATTGAGGTCTCCAGTAATCTGAGTTATGTGGAGGAGCCGATTCAGATTATCGGGTCTCAGGTGAAACAATTGAGGAATAAGAGTATTCCACTGGTGAAGGTTCTCTGGAGGAACCATTCGACTGAGGAGGCTACCTGGGAGACCGAGGAGCATATGAGGAGACAGTATCCTCATCTTTTCGATCAGTCAGGTAAGAATTTCGAGGACGAAATTTTTGTTAGGAGGGGAGAATTGTAACATCCCCTCTCCTATAGGAAGGGTATTTTGGTAATTAGGATGGGTTCGGGACATTTAATTATATCTCGACATGCGCATACAGATATAGTCTCTATAATTCTTGACGGGTTGCACATGCACATAGTATACATGCATTCATGTCATTTTAAACTTAGGATTGAAATGGAACTCTTGTGTGAAATTAATGGGGTAATTGAGTTTGGAAAATTATTTGGACTGTGCCATAAATCGTTTTACATTTTTAGGGATTTTTAGGAATTTTTCTGGATTTTTCCGGAGACAATTCCTGGACCGGTAAAATCGCCAATTGGCGAATCGGTCAATTCTCGGTAGCAAAGATCGCTACCCAGTGGCACAGTAATATTGGGTATATTATTTTGGGACTGAAAGTAGGGTCATTCGAGTTAAATGGAGTAACATTTTAGACTGGATTAAATAATTGATAATTTGACTTTTCTTTAAAGTAGAACCAACCATAATTTGCCATTTAAAAGTATCATTTAATGCTCTTTCATCAACACTCTCGGATTTGTTTTAAAAGAAAGGAAAGTAGTAGAAATGGTAAGGCTTTGTTATACCCATCCGAAGATACAAACACTCAAACTTCTTCTCCATTGAAAACCATCGATTTTGCTTTCCTTTTCTCCATTTTCTCCATAGCTTTAAGCAAAGTTCTTTGATCTCATCAAGGCTAGATGATGAGTGTGGTCTATACTTGAGAAGGAAAAGGTAGTAGCTTGGTATAGAAGTTAGAAGGAAAAGGTTGGAAGTTAAAGCTTTGAAGGAGAATTGTAATAGGTAAGTTTTCATTTAAGGGTTGAGTTTTTAAATGAGGTTTGCATATGGATTTAATGCTGTAAATTTTTCAGTGTGAGCCTTAGTATATGTATGATAGTATTAATATTTAATTTGTATTTATTTTGATGTTTAGTGATGTGAAAAAGATATTGGAAGTGTTTGAACTAAGGTTAACATTGAATCTGGAAAATGAGATTTGTAATAGATGTTACTGTTTTATTCATAACTTATTGTGTAGAAATGCAAATGAGGTAAGGTTAGTGGCCACTGAAACTTTGGGATGTTGGCTTCAATTTAGTGTGAAATAGGTGTTGTTAAATTTCAATGTTAGAAGGGTGAAATTTTGAATGGAAAGTTGCTGTTCCATTGCCTGTGAACAGTAACCGAAACCACAACATATGAACTTTGTTGATTTTTATGAATTAATTGAGATGGAATTAGGGAGAATGGTCTTCATGGAAGCTGTAGTATATTTGATTATATTTCCATTTCTACTGATATTGCTATTTTTGGAATTGTTTGTTGGGAGATATGAATTGATTACTAATGGCTGGTTTTGAGCATTTTGGATGAAACCTAGTTTAAGTGTGATTTTGTGAGTTTACTGATTTGAGGCAATTTTACCATTTTATGTGGACTGAAGTGGTGTGAGTGAGCTTCTGAAAAGTTGTAGAGGAAGAGATTATCTTGAAATTGATATTTGGTATGTAATTTTTAGAAGTCAGAATTGGGAGATATGATTTTTCAAAAACTGATCCTACATTAGGTTATGAATGACTGATGACAACAGAAACTTCCATAACAGTTTTCAAATGGTTAGAGATCGAATTGGATGATGAGTGCTTCATGAAAAATTAAGTTTAAGATGTTATCTTTACAGGGATATAAAGTTCTGATTTTATTGACTTGTATACTGGAAGTTATGCTTGTTGTAAGGTTACTGCCCAAATTGAAGGTTTTCAGGACAGTAACATTAGATGAATTAATTGACTTGGTTTGCAATAGAATTTGATTTTGGGTTGTTCATGAAAGTTGTTGAGGACATTGTGAACTTGTTGACCATATTTTTGTGGTAATTTATTACTGAATAATCAGTGAGTTATGACATTGTAAATGTACTGCCCTGTGTTGATGAAAATTTAGTAGGCAGAAGGTTTGATGGGTTATTTGATACCCTTAGGGTTGGATTTGATTTTTTTGGTCTTCTTGAGAGTTGTAGAGCTTTGCATAAGCTTTCCAATGAGGTATAGTGGGTATTTTTCTGAATTGTGTGCTAAAAGTTAGAGTGGATGGAAATTAAGATTGAAATCTGAAAAAAAAGGCGAGGTAGCAGTGGAAACTCGCCGCCTCGCGAGGGCGACGTTTCGCCTCGCCCTCGCGATTTAGTGGCTGGTCGCGAGGCGACGCCTCGCCCTCATGATTAAGTGAGGCGATTTCGCCTCATGACGGCGTCTCGCCCATGATGAGCGTTCAAAGATATATGTATTTTTTATTTTATTTTGATTATTATTTGTTATTAAAAGGTACAATTGTTCTTTTGTCAATTTCTTTCCGTCCGACGTCCGATTGACCTGATTCCAGAGGCATCGGATTCGTTGAATATTTAATTTCATTTTCTGAGAAATCGGAATTTTAGGCGGAATTTGACGTAGCCCCTATTGACGGAACTTGAAACCTTTGTTTTATTTAATTGGGGACCTATAGAGGTCCGAATTGTGCACCGTCGGCGCCTATGGATTTCTAATTTTCATAGAATTTTATTATGGGAAATATTGGATTAGGGCGGGATTGCCATGAACATGCATTATATACATTTCACCGATTTCATGTGCATTGTTTAATCATTTATACCAATGGTAATAGTTATTCATTTAATTTGTTATAGAGGCTCCGGTGGACCATCGTTCCTGATTTGGCGAGACTTCCGGCGTTAGCGTGGAAGTTATTAGTGAGTAACCTAGTTGGTTATTCCAATCTATGTGTTAGCTGTGAATTGATTGCCTACGGGAATACATGAATTATTATTGTGACTCAACGCCTACGGGATTACATGAATTATAAGCGTGATTGATTGCCTACGGAATTATGTGGTATTCGATCGTGAATTTACATGAGGTAGCTGTTTAATTGAATTGAATATTGACCGTGAAATACCATGTTTCTTGTTGTGAAACATGTGCATTCATGCACAAATACATCACATCGTTAAAAGGAAAATTGTGAACCGAGGCGCCATCTTCGAACCGAGCCTAGAGCTCGATATCTTGAACCGAGCCTCGAGCTCGATGGGAGATAATTCTCCCTGCACGCGTCTATCTTGATCCGTTATGCTTTCGGTCACAATCTTGAAATGAACTGGAAAAAAAAGAGTCATGTGCATTGCATCTTGGATTCTATATCGACAATATTTTAAGCTGGGTGTATATTCTTTGTCATGTGGATCGTAATTATTCGTGATTGTATTCATGTTGTGTTTTGTATAATTCTCGTGTATCTTTGTTTCATGCTTATATGATGCATGAATTGGGAGAACCATCGATGATGGTTTCTCGTTGAGTTCGCAAACTCACCCAAAATTGCAACTTATTTTTCAGCCTAGCATGAGCAGATAGCTCCTCGTGATTTGTAGAAGTAGTACTGATGGATTGGCGAGAAAAGCAATGGCTCAAAGGTCGGTCATTTGGGCTTTCTTTTGAGACCGATAGTTAGATCTGGTTATTGTATAGACATATGTGAAACATGTGTAACTTAAAAATCTTGACGAGTTGTGAATTATTAAGTTTTGAATGAATGAAATGGAATCTAGTTTGGTTTTAAAAGTAGCAGTTTCTTATTCTGTCTTATGATTGTGATGCCATGAGGAGTGTAGTGGTTGTTGTCGGTAGTGGTCTCTTGTCGTAGGATATGTATCGGAATGACCTACGGGCGTTCTGGTGGATACCCTATGGTAAGGGGGCGCTACAACAATAGATTTCTAGGTTGTTTAAAATTGATGTAATTAGTTCAAGCCTACCCAAAAAAATGAGGATCCTGTTTGTCCAAATTCCAGCCTTTATTCTAAAAAATCAAAATATTCCTTGACATTCTTAATAAGAGAGCTTCCTAGATGAAATTGGAACTTTAAGTTGTTTAAAAGGAGGAGAAGTGGAAGTCATTCCAGATATTGTGTAACTCCCTTACTATATGTTCACGATCCTTAGATAAAATTAGAAAACTCCTTTACATATTGTTGCATAACATATATAGTTTACTAAATTCTTCTAGACATCTCATTAAGCATTGTATAAAGGATATGCTTACTCCACTGAGCAAATGAATATCATCCGCAAAAGAAAGGTGATAAATTTGTTGCTTAGCATATTTCTTATGGTATTGTAAACTATATCCCTACTAATATTCGTTTAAATTATTCTAAAAAACACGTAAAAGAACATTAATAAAAGGTAAGGTGAAAGTGGATTCCTTACCTTATACCTTTGTCCCTTTAGATAACAATAATATCTTCTTGTTTCACAATCACACTATATGAAGTTGTGGTTATATATTGTTTAATCCAAGTAATGAATGGATCCAAAAAACTTATAACTTATGGGGACTATAACATGAAGTTCCACTACACTGTATAAAAAGATTTATGGATGTCCACCTTGAGCTCATTTATGTGCCATGATATAATCTGATTTGGTGTCAATATAATATTCCTAGAGTTGTTATAACATTGTGGATAGCTATAAGGACATATTACCCCACCATTAAAAGATTAAACCAGTTTAACTAATTGACAAACTAGTGTAGCCTTAGCTAAAGCCTAATGGAGATTACCTCACACTTATTTTTAAAATGAAAATTTACTGGTGGAGCATGGAAAATAATTCTTCGCAAATATGCCATCATTAATCCTCGAGATGAATGGAAACAAATAATTAGCTAGAGTATGATTTTAAAACATATTAAGAAAGATATTAACTTGTAAAGCACCACTATCGTAGGTACGCACTAGAACACCCTGAGGACATTCCAGTACATAACCTATGATAATAGCCCGTTACGTTCCATCACAACATTCACTTAACATGGCATCAACATTCTTTATTCTCTTATAAGATATCATTAAGAAAGTCACAATATTTTAAAACCAAATTTCCTCATTTGATTTCATAAATCCAAACGTAAAATACATTGTATCTTTTGAATATCCACAGATGTACATCATCATATCCTGAAACAAAATATGTTACATGTAAGAGGAAATACACAAAATGTCTAATTAATCCATCATTCACAGCTGACCGACCTTTGAACCATATCTTCTCTCTTCTCCCAAAAAGTATAAGAATATACTTCTTGTAGCATCTCTCAGTAGCTAATGTCCTCTCTCAATCTTGAAAAATCAACGTAAAATTTTTGTGAGTTTTGCAAACTCAATGAGATAATCATCATTGATGGTTCACTCAATTCATACATCACATCAATATGCATAAGATATAATTCACATCTTTATATATGCGTAAAGTATCACATTCATATTCTCATTCGGCACAAGGCAACAATACAATTTAATCATTCAAACATACGTGTTAAAATGTATATGCAATGTTCATGAGACTCACTTTACTTTATTATTATCGTTATGACCGAGTGCTTTTTTACTAGCCCATATCTCTTAGTGGATACCGAGCCGTATCAAATGATATTCCATATCCCTTAGTGGATATTAGGTACATTCACAACTGAGCCAGAGGCTCTTATCATAGTCTAAGCTTTAAGTTCTTTATGCTGGTGACTCCGGTCACAATTGTCTTTATCATTCATGCATTCATGTAAAGGAATGCTTCACATTAACATATTCTCAATCAATCAATGCTTTCACATTCACATTCAGAATACATTTATCTTCAGACCTTAGTCTGGCATTAAACAATCAGTTGACAAATCACTTATTTATTCACATTCATGTATAAGTGACACTTCAATATCACATTCAATCATCAGAAGCCTCAGACTTTCATTTTCTGGAATTAACACAATCAAATCACCTTCATAAACTAATTCAAAATATAATCTATCATAAGCAATTAATTGGGTGAAACCGTCTAGGTTATTCATAGGTTGCTCTTGAAGCTAATGCCTGAAAGTTTCGACAATATCTGGATGTTGATGTTCTAATTGCTACTCTATATCAAGCAATATACACATATCACACTTTTGCACAATTATAAGTGTTTGTTAATGCACATGTATGTATATGAAATATGCACAATGCATGTCCAAGACAATCCCAAGTATTTTTCCATTATTCTCATCACAAAATCAATCCAATATCAAAACTCACTTATGTAGCATTTTTATGTAGGGTTTATACCTCAAATAAACACTTTGAATCTAATTTCATAACCTAATGAATCATTTCAGATTTTTCTAAAAACTGACTTTTAGGTCTACTGTTCTTAATCATTTAGACAATATGTAATAATTTAGCAATACTTTCTTATAGAAAATTGTTATCCTATCTCTTAAGTTTCTAATGACACCAATATCATTCAATTTTGGTTTTGTAATATGAACGTTATACCCCAAACATTTTTGGACTTTTTTTACACTAGAACAATGCCCTGTACTCAATTTCCATCTACAAATTGAAATTCTTAGAGCCTGAATTAAAGTTCAATTTCTCTATACAATTTTTAGCCCATGTCTCTAGTTGAATCCAAATGAAAAATCATTCTATTTGGATAACTAAAAAACAAGTTATGGCTAAAATAATGATGAATGTTCAAGCTATGCAAGAAAGTTGGCCACGACAAAGCTAGAAGTTGACCGCAGTGAACTTTTCCTGAGAGGAAAATTCTTCGTGAATTCCTGCAAGTTGGCCACGACAAAGTTAGAAGTTGGCCGCAGCGAACTTTTCCTGAGAGGAAAATTCTTCGTGAATTCCTACAAGTTGGCCACGATAAACCAAGGAGTTAGCTGTGGCAAACTTTTCCCGAGAAGAAATCCTGCAAGTTGGCCACGACGAATAAAGGACTTAGTCACAACAAACTTTCACATAAACACAATCGGTGAGCAAGTTACTGCTACATTTTTTGGATTTTACAACATCCAACATCTTACACCTAACTCCATTTAAACCCAATATCATTCACAAACAATTGATGATATATATTTGATCATTAACCAAAAACAGAGCATATACATTTATCCAATCATCATTGATCATTAACCAAAATCAAGATGGTCTTTAAAATTAAAAGAATTTTGAGGCTCTAAGACATGTTTTGGCAAGTGCACTTGTCACTTACCACATGTTCGATTTTTATGAATTCAAAATATGTTCTCGTATTTAACTAGTCTAATCAATTCCAATTCCTACTCTAAATGTCTCCCAATTATCATGACACTCGTCAATAAATCCCAAAGTCATTTATCAAAATTTCCATTGTTAATTGACAATAAATTCTACTACTATTTATCGTTTGTCTTGCCACTTGGCATTTTTCCTAATCCAAAAATTATCCAAATTTTTAGAAATTATCCTAAAATTCGCCAAAAATTCTAAATCACTAAATATACTCTCCAATTCAACACTTAAAAATCACAATTGTCAATATAATCATATTTATAAACAATTATACCGGAAAATTGTCAATGAATGCATGTGCAAAAATTTAATATTCGTGTGCATATGTATATCATATAATGCAGGAGCATGAAATGCATTTTCTAATCTTTCAATAATCTCTCATATATATTGTAACAACCCAGACCAACTGCTCGCAGATATTGTCCGTTTTGGGCCAAGGCCTTCATGCCAAGCACCCTCACGGTTTTGTTTTCCCACAGGACTTCCCAGGAGGTCACCCATCCTGGTACTGCTCTGGCCCTAGCACGTTTAACTTCGGAGTTCTGATTGGATCCTGTGCGTTAGGGCATGGAAAACGCATCTGTAAGGGGAAGGTATCCACACCCTTATAAGGAGTGCTTCGTTTTCCTTCCCAACTAATGTGGGATAGACCTCATAACCTTAGTGCTACCGAGATATCCTCTCCCTCATGGAGGCCCAGCGTCCTCGCTGGCCCATCGGTTCAGGTACTAGCTCTGATACCAATTGTAACAGCCCAGACTACCTGCTTACAGATATTGTTCGCTTTGGGCCAAGGCCTTCGTGCCAAGCACCTCACGTTTTTGTTTTTCCACAAGACTTCCCAGGAGGTCACCCATCCTGGTACTGGTCTGGCCCTAGCACCTTTAACTTTGGAGTTCTAATAGGATTCGGTGCGTTAGGGCATGGAAAACGTGTCTGTAAGGGGAAGGTATCCACACCCTTATAAGGAGTGCTTCATTCTCCTTCCCAGCCGATGTGGGATAGAGCTCATAGCTTAGTGCTACCGAGATAAAATTGTAATAGCCCAGACCACCTACTCGAAGATATTGTCTGCTTTAGGCCAAGGCCTTCGTGCCAGGATGGGTGACCTCTTGGGAAGTCCTGTGGAAAAACAAAACCGTGAGGGTGCTTGGCACGAAGGCTTTGGCCCAAAGCGGATAATATTTGCGGCAGCAGTGGTCCGGCTATTATAATTGGTATCGAGCCGATGCACGAACGATGGGCGATGGGGACGCTGGGCCTCTACGAGGGAGGGGATATCTCGGTAGCACTAAGGCTATGAGCTCTATTTCACATCGGTTGGGAAGGAGAACGAAGCACTCCTTATAAGGGTGTGGATACCTTCCCCTTGCAGACGCATTTTCCATGCCCTAACGCACCGAATCCCATCAGAACTCTGAAATTAAACGTGCTAGGGCCAGAATAGTACTAGGATGGGTGACCTCCTGGGAATTCCTGTGGAAAAACAAAACCGTGAGGGTGCTTGGCACGAAGGCCTTGGCCCAAAGCGGACAATATCTGCGAGTAGGTGGTCTGGGTTGTTACATATATACTATTCTAGCCTCAATGTGGGTAATGGTATGTTACAATTCTCCCCTCCATAAAAAAAATTTTGTCCTCACAATTCTTACTTGATTGTTCGAACAAGTAGGGATATTGTTTCCTCATATGCTCCTCCATTTCCCAAGTTGCTTCCTTAATTGAGTGATTCCTCCAAAGGACTTTTACAGAATAACTCGATTCCTCAACGACTTGATTTGAGATCCCACTATTTTGATTAGTTCCTCAACATAGCTTAAGTTACTAGCAACCTCAATCTCTTGAGCTGGTATCACATGTGTCAGATCCAACTGTTATCTTCGAAGCATACTCACATGAAACACATTATGCAATTGAGACATTTCATTTGGTAAAGCTAACTTATATGCCAAAGGCCCTATCCTCTCAATGATCTTATAAGGACCAATGTACTTAGGGCTCAACTTGCCCTTTTTATCGAATCTCAATACTCCTCTCCAAGGTGACACTTTGAGAAACACTATGTTGTAGGAAAATCCCGGGGTAGGCATCACATGCCCACAGTGGGAAATTTAAAATTTTGAGTCCCAGGACATTCCCGAAAGCCAGGATCCATGTGTATGTATAAACAATCAAACCATAACGACCAAAGGAGACCGTCTCTAACGGTATCCACGCAGAGGTCGGAAAACCTAACCGGGACAAACTCTTTTGACCCGGGAATAGCTAGACTAAAGAAAAGAGTGCTAGCTCTTACCTTAGCCTTGGAGAGCAAATGAAATGATCTTGGTGGAGCCTTGGAGAAGTAGAAGCAAGTTGAATGGAGGAGATGAAGAAGATGAAACAATTTCAAAGCTTAACTCTTTTAAGCATTTTCGATTCTTCTCTTCTCAAAACCGTAAGCATTTTCTTATCTCTTCTTATATGTATTTTAACACTTAAATACATATCAAAAGCATGGTGGATGGGGCATCCACGTATAAGACATGAAAAATGTCTTAAAATGCTAAATAATCATTACTTTTGACTTTTCAAACTTAATCTTTCTTCTCCATTCAATGGTCCACGAAAATCACTTTATATATTTATATATTAATTAATTATTTACTTAATTAATTAATATATATAATTGCTGAAGTGGTCCATCAAGCTGGGTCGGTCCTAAACTTGCTTAAGGCCCCGCCATTAAAAATCACCGAAGCGGTTTTCAAGAATGTCGATGTCGCGATCTCATCGGGACATATCCCAATCTCATCGGGATCCATTTAATCCTATTGCTCTCGAGATATCGGATCTCCATGCGAAACTATTTTACTGATTCTCGAGTCACTCTTATCGTGTGACCCATTAGGTTCCGGTTATGTTGGCCACTTAGATTAACATAATCTGAGCAAGTCATGAGCGGTATCTAGCAACACATCATGACCCCAATTGACCGGAAAGTAATTGGTTTGACTAATGAAACCATATCACGAACCCTTCCATAGACAATTGGTGCAATTCGTCCTTTCACCATGCTATACCCCACTTGGTTTGAGTATGGGCAATGTGTCAACTCTTACTAGACCGATCGGATCAAATCTAGTCCAAGTGTAATCAGTTCTCGTCTAGAATCATTACTTTATATGTCCATGAAGACCATCTTCATGACATATGTATCTTTCGGCGCCAGAGACTTCAAAGTAATGATCACGATAAGAGGCCATGGGTATCTCTTACGCTATAATGTAAGTGGTGAATCCTCTATTGGCTACTCAATTACCTTGAATACCTCAAGCTATACCCAATCACCACCCTATGAGCAACCTCGAAGGCAACAAGGAATGGAGTCAAAGTGCGTAATCAAGACTAAGATATCCTCGAGTACCTCAAGTCTCAAGGATACTTGCACCATTGCTATGATGAGATTATCACCGACATTTGTATAGGACATCCATGTGATGATCTCATAGCAGGTCATCCAATGTACTTACTACCACTAGTAAGCATCCACATGTCAAATCTAAATATCTCAATATTTACAATTTTACGAGATCCACCGCTTGATCCAATCGAGGAGTTTGACATGTCTAGTCTATCCGGATTAACGATGTCCGGTCTCATTAATCCTATGACTAGGGATAATTTAGAATCTTGACATAATTGCACATGATAGGAATCTCGATAGTATGATCGCATCATAATTTCCTTCATGCTATGTCATGTATCAAGGACTTCATTAATTTGATTAAAGATCATTATCAATTCATAATAAAATGAATATCAAATAAATGAAATATGCCTTGCTTTATTTATTCATAAAGTCATACATGACTATGAACAAAATGCGCTTAAAGGGATTGCCTTTTAGGCACTACTCTAACAATCTCCCACTTGACCTAAAGCCAATCGCCTTGGTATCTAATACCATAAGCGAGTACATGAGAATCAAAATTCTTACGTGGCAACGGCTTTGTCAGCGGATCGCAATGTTCTGCTCTGTGGGAATTCTCTCTATTAGGACATCACCTCGAGCAATGATCTCCCGAATCAAATGGTATCATGAGTGCGTGTTTGGATCGTGATGAGACCTTGGCTCCTTTGCTGCATAATAGCCCCAATGTTGACACAAAACAATCAGATGGGTCCATCACGACTAGGAACCACACCAAGTTGAAATGAACTTCTTGATCCAAACCGCTTCCTTTCTTTGCGTCGATGCGGCAATGTACTACTGCCTCGATCGTTGAATCGCCGATCGTCTCTGTTTGGAACTCTTCCAACCGATCGCTCCGCCATTTAGTGTGAAAACATAACCTGATTGGGACTCGAGTCGCCCTTATCGATTGAAAATCGCATCAGATGCCCGCTCACTGGAGACTTCCATCTCCATATATCAAGAAAACATCCTTAGTTCTTCGCAAGTACTTTAGGATATTCTTGATACCACCCGATGACCCTCACGGGATCCGATTGGTATCGCTCGTAACACTTAGAGCATATGATACATCGGGTCTCGTACATAACATTGCGTACATAATAGATCCTCTCGCAGATGCATCGGGATCATATTCATCGCATCCTCTCATCCTGTGTCTTGGGACACATGGACTTGAGTGTTATCCCATGAGTAATGGGAAGAAACCTCTCTTGGATTGCTCCATGCTAAACCTCTTTAGCACCTTGTCTATGTCGTTGATTGTGAAAGACCAAGCAACCTCTTCGATCTATCTCTATAGATCTTTATCCCAAGGATATAAGTTGCTTCTCCAAGGTCTTTCATGGCAAATTGTTTGGACAACCAAATTTTTACTGATTGCAGCATTGAGACATCGTTTCCTAGCAACAATATGTCATCTACATATAACACAAGGAATACGATCGCAGTTCCATTCACCTTCTTGTACACACAATGTTCATCCGGATTTTGTGAGAAACCAAACTCTTTGATTGTCTCATCAAAACGGATATTCCAACTCCTGGATGCTTGCTTCAATCCATAAATGGATTTCTGAAGCTTGCATACCTTTTCACCATCAACGGAAATGAAGCCCTCAGGTTGTGTCATGTACACATCCTCAGCCAGATTTCCATTCAGGAAAGCTGTCTTCACATCCATTTTCCATATCTCATAATCATAATGGCGCAATGGCTAGGAGTATCCTAATGGATTTAAGCATTGCTCTTGGATGAAGGTCTCGTCATAGTCAACTCCTTGTCTTTGGCGAAAGCCTTTAGCCACAAGCCTTGCTTTATAGGTAATCACATTACCATCCATGCCGATTTTCTTCTTGAAAACCCATTTGCACCCTATAGGTTTTATCCTTGGTGCATCAACCAAAGTCCATACTTGGTTTTCATACATGGAATCCATTTGATTTCATGGCACGAAGCCATTTTTCGGACTCGAACTCTTGTAACCTCTTCATAGGTGGTAGGCTCATCATCCCGCATGAGCAATCGTCATTCTGTTCACTCACGAAATCCATATCTCTCGAGAACAGGCGTATCCTACTTGACCTACAATTTCGTGTGTAGTAGAAGGTTGAGCTGTTACCTCATCCGTATGAGTTACAGATTTTGTTTGACGATTGATCCGCGTCGTCCGAGAGCATCTTGAACTTCTTCAAGTTCAACTTTGCTCCCACCGTCCTCTTGTAAAAGAAACTTTTCTCTAAAAAGACAGCATGTATCGAAACAAACACCTTTTGTTCCTCAGCAAAGTAGAATTGATATCCTCTTGTTTCTTTATGATATCCTACGAACAAACACTTATCAGATTTTGCTCCAAGCTTATCTCGACCGTGTCCGCTTCACATAAGCAGACAACCCCATACTTTCAAGTAAGAAAGATAAGGTTTCTTTTAGTCCACATCTCATATGGAGTAACATCAAGCTGTCTTTGATGGAACTCTTTTAACAAGTAAGCAAATTGTCTCAAGTGCATATCCCCAAAAGGATTTTGGTAACTTTACAAAGCCCATCATAGATCGTACCATGTCCAACAAGGTTCGATTTCTCCTTTCGCCACACCATTATCTTTGTGGTGTGTAAGGAGGGTCCATTGAGATAATATCCCATTATCTCGAGATAATCAAAAACTCTTGGTCTAAGTATTCACCACCACGATCGGATCGTAATGTTTTGATACTTTTACCAAGTTGTTTTTCTACTTCATTCTGAATTGTTTGAACTTTTCAAACGCTTGATTTGTATCTCATCGAATACTGGTACCCATATCGAGAATAATCATCGATAAAGGTAATGAAATGTGGCAACCACTTACGGCATGGATGGACATCGGACCACATACATCCGAATGTATTAGGTCTAATAATCCGATCGCATTCGTTCACCCTTTCCCTTAAAGGTAACTTAGTCATCTTTCCTAATAAACAAGATTCACATGTGTCATAAGATTCATAATCGAATGACCTAAACTTCCACTCTTGTGGAGCTTAGCGATCGTCTCTCATTTATATGGCCAGGCGACAATGTCATAAGTAAGTTGATTTTAAATTATCTCTTTTATGTCTTTTAGCGTCATTGACATTCATAACCGGATGTGACATATCTAATATGTAAATTCCATTGCATAATGTACCAGTACCATAAAGCATTCCATTTGAACTAATAGAACAACCATTGTTACCAAAAGACAAATGGAAACTAGCTCTATTTAAACAAGAAATGACAAGTATGTTCTTTGTTAACACGGGTATAAAATAACAATCATCCAAGTTAAGTACAAGCCCTTTGGGAGTGTCAAAACATAAGTCCCTACGGCTAATGCAGCAACTCTTGCTCCATTGCCAACACGCAGTCCATTTCTCCCTTTATGAGATGCCCTCGTCCACGAGGCCCTGAGATATCATTGCATATGTGTGAGCCACAACGGTATCTAATACCCATATGTTATGATCGAAGCAGTATTAACCTCGATGACAAACATACGAAGAAGTCGAGGCGGTGATGCCTTCTTACCTTCAGTTCTTCCAGATAAACTTTGCGCTTATGCCTCCAATGACCGATCTTACCATGAATGGAAGCGGTACCTTTTGGTGCGATCTCTTTGGTCTTCTTCTTGCCTTTCGCTGCACTTCCTTTCGCTTCGAGCCTTTTTCTTCTTCTGTTTCCTCTTCTTTGAAGCAGAGGAAGAAGAATCCAACAATAACAACGCTTGCTATCTTGCTTGACGACTTGTTTCATTGTCTTGAGCGGATTGATCATTTCGGGAATTGTGGTGGATATTTGGTTCATTCGATAGTTCAACACAAACCGTGAATAACTATCGACAAACCAACAAGAATTAAGTCTATACTTAACTCGTAATCCATCACAAAACCTAAGACGGCCAACCTCTCGATATAGCCATTCATCTTCAATGCATATTGCCTGCAGATGAACCAGAGTCATCTTCGTTGTAAAGAGCAACCTTGAGGTCTCGAACCGTTCGGACCGTGCTTGCTCATCAAACAACTCTCTAAGATGAAACACTATCGTGTGAGCATCCATAGACTCGTGCCGCTTCTGCAGCTCAAGTGACATCGATGCAAGCATAATGCGGTGGCTATGTCACCATCTTTTAGATGCTTCGATATGCCTTCGATCATCATCGAAGCTCCTTCAGAAGTGGATCCGGGAGCGGAAAATCAAGGATGTATCCTAGATCCTCAGATCTGAGAACAATTCTCAGATTCCGCAGCCAATCAAGAAAATTCGGTCCAGTTAATACTTTGGCATCCATAAGTGAGCGAAGATTCACACTAGTCGACATCTTCAATCAACCTAAACATAGAGAGAGAAAGAAAGTTAGAATAGGATTAAATGTATGCTCATAAGGACTTAAATGACATACATATGGCTCCCACTAGTTTCAATAGAATCCATAACCCTCATCACGAATTCATGAAACAAAATGGCACATTGACCTAGTGGGTCGATATCCGACATTGCTAAGAATGACCTTAAGGTTAGCTCAACAAGTCACCTTAGGTCAATCGGTAGGTATCAGTCATACCAATTGCATCATCGATGACCGACAATAAGAATGACCTTGAGGTTAGCTCAACAAGCCATCTTATGTCTCGGGAGGTATCAGACATACCAATTACATCTTAGACACAACTATCGCCCAGTGCTATCAACAGTTGATGTATGCACATACATTGGGTTATCAACACTTGATGCGTGTACATCTGATGTACACTACCCAATTTCGCCTCTGTCCACGTTGACCTTGAGGTTAGCTCAACAAATCAACGCTTCTAGGAAAACCGACCCATTAATCCGAAAATCTTATTTTCATGGTTTGAACATATTAAGTATAGAGTGAGCTTGAGGTTAGCTCAACAACCCAACCTATAAGAACTCGGTTCTTACCATATTAATGGAAGGCGTTAGTTTTCATATTTTAAATGAGGATTTTAGGTCTCATCTTTCTAATCTCATCCAAGGATCATAGTCACCATGACTATATGGTGCGATTTAGGCATTGCATCAATCACATTGAATTTATCTGAAAATCACCCATCATCCCACCAGGCATGATATAAGTCGACTTGTATATGTATAAGTCGACTTATGGCTCATATAAGTCGACTTATGCATGTGTAAGTCGACTTGTGTAATAATGCATGAACAAGTCGACTTGTACCATTGTGCTGCAAGTCGACTTATTAGTCTGATACGATTCAAACAAGTCGACTTATGAACATATAAGTCGACTTGTTCATTAATGCATTTGGAATTGCTATCTAATCGGCTAATTCTCAATCCAGGCATTCCCAATTCACAACACCAATATAACAAGTATATTATCCTTTATATTAATGTGCTAATGAAACATTTTCATCAATACATGCATGCCATATAGTCTAACTATATGTGAAAACCTTGAAACCGATTAATCCATCATTAATCACTAGATTTCCACATAATTCAAGGACATCAAATTATCATGCTAAGTATCTCTAGGTAGGCTACACGTTATCAAGATTACTCCGGCACTAGTCACAAAAAATTGCGACGGCCAAAATAACCAAGATAACGGAATAAGCTAACGAGACGCTAAAGTGACCTATTCGATATCCAAAAATTATTGGAAACCTAAATTCAAGAATTTCAACTTGGCATGCATACCACATCAATATAACACATTTTTAATCACTATAAAAATGATTCATGGCATTGTAACAGAAAATAACACAATCAAACATTCCAAACAAAACAGCCCCAGCTAGTTTCTCAAAACTGCCAAGCTCAACATTTTGCTCAAAATGACCATTGAAACACTTTCAATAAATACTGAGAAAATTACATAGGTTAAAACATGTTCCCAACATGCTCCATGAATTTTTCCAGGATTTATTTCCCACAAAAACTCATTAAACCTCAGCAATCTAGCCGAACCAAAATCTGTGTTCTCCAACACAAACATTCCCATCAGCACACAAGAAATTAGGAAATAAATGATAAATCACCTTGAAAACATTTTTCCATCCACAGAGACATTCATAAACATCTTAGGGACATGTCGGTGAAAACCAATCCGAAAAACAATTTTTCTAGAATTTATTCTCGAATTTACAAGCATACCTGTTTCAGAAACTATCAACAAGACAGCATCCGAAACTTGAGGGAATTAAATAGCAAAACCATATCAAATCAAATTGATAAATTCTCATCTTTCACAAACATATTCTATAACATGTTATGAACAATTCTGAGCAAGAAATTTCGAAAACATGCATCTCTATACTGATTCGAAATTCAAACAAATAACATGCATCAGCAGCTTAATTCACTATGGAACTCCGACCTAGTTATCATTTCGATTGTTTATACAACACGAGTGGCTTTGATACCACTGTAGGAAAATCCCGGGGTAGGCATCACATGCCCACAGTGAGGAATTTAAAATTTTGAGTCCCGGGACATTCCCGAAAGCCAGGATCCATGTGTATGTATAAACAATCAAACCATAACGACCAAAGGAGACCGTCTCTAACGGTATCCACGCAGAGGTCGAAAAACCTAACCGGGACAAACTCTTTTGACCCGGGAATAGCTAGACTAAAGAAAAGAGTGCTAGCTCTTACCTTAGCCTTGGAGAGCAAATGAAATGATCTTGGTGGAGCCTTGGAGAAGTAGAAGCAAGTTGAATGGAGGAGATGAAGAAGATGAAACAATTTCAAAGCTTAACTCTTTTAAGCATTTTCGATTCTTCTCTTCTCAAAACCGTGCAAGCATTTTTCTTATCTCTTCTTATATGTATTTTAACACTTAAATACATATCAAAAGCATGGTGGATGGGGCATCCACGTATAAGACATGAAAAATGTCTTAAAATGCTAAATAATCATTACTTTTGACTTTTCAAACTTAATCTTTCTTCTCCATTCAATGGTCCACCGAAAATCACTTTATATATTTATATATTAATTAATTATTTACTTAATTAATTAATATATATAATTGCTGAAGTGGTCCAATAAATAAGAATTCGGTCCTACAAACTTGCAGGCCCCCGCGTGAAAAATCACCGGAAGCGGTTTTCAAGAATGTCGATGTCGCGATCTCATGGGACATATCCCAATCTCATCGGGATCCATTTAATCCTATTGCTCTCCGGATATCGGATCTCCGTCCAAACTATTTCTGATTCTCAAGTCACTCTTATCGTGTGACCCATTAGGTTCCGGTTATGTTGGCCACTTAGATTAACACTTAATCTGAAAGCAAGTCATGAGCGGTATCTAGCAACACATCATGACCCCAATTGACCGGAAAGTAATTGGTTTGACTAATGAAACCATATCACGAACCCTTCCATAGACAATTCTGGTGCAATTAGTCCTTTCACCATGCTATACCCCACTTGGTTTGAGTATGGGCAATGTGTCAACTCTTACTAGACCGATCGGATCAAATCTAGTCCAAGTGTAATCGGTTCTCGCCCTAGGACTCATTACTTTATATGTCCATGAAGACCATCTTCATGACATATGTATGCTCCGGCGCCGGAGACTTCAAAGTAATGATCCCGATAAGAGGCCTTGGGTATCTCTTCCGCTATAATGAAGTGGTGAATCCTCTATTGGCTACTCAATTACCTTGAATACCTCAGTCGCACTCCAATCACCACCCATGAGCGACCTCCGAAAGGCAATAAGGAATGGAGTCAAAGTGCGAATCAAGACCCAAGATATCCTTGAGTACCTCAAGTCTAAGGATACTTGCACCATTGCTATGATGAGATTATCAACGACATTTGTATAGGACATCCATGTGATGATCTCATAGAGGTCATCAATGTACTTACTACCACTAGTAAGCATCCACATGTCAAATCTAAATATCTCAATATTTACGGTTTTACGAGATCCTTTGCTTGATCCAATCAAGGAGTTTGACATGTGCTAGTCTATCCGGATTAACGATGTCGGTCTCATTAATCCTATGACTAGGGATAATTTAGATCTTGACATAATTGCACATGATAGGAATCTCAATAGTATGATCGCATCATAATTTCCTTCATGCTATGTCATGTATCAGGGACTTCATTAATTTGATTAAAGATCATTATCAATTCATAATAAAATGAATATCAAATAAATGAAATATGCCTTGCTTTATTTATTCATAAAGTCTGTACATGACTATGAACAAAATGCGCTAAAGGGGATTGCCTTTAGGGCACTACTCTAACATATGTCTCCTACACTGTACTCCATATACCATCGATGTTGATCCATATAACTTTTCTGTCTATCTTGAACCGCTTTAATTCAGCTTCGCATCAATTTCACCTTATCTACCATGTCTTGTATCAATTCCGAGCCTTCAACCATTCTCAAGCCCTCTTCATCACAATATAGTGATGACTGACATTTTTTGCTATACAATGCCTCATACGGTGTCATTCCAATACTACTATAACAATGGTCATTATAAGCAAATTATATCAGTTCTATATATTAAGCCTAAGCTCCTTGAAACTCCAATACACAATCTCTAAACATATCCTCAATAGTCTTAATTGTCCTCTCACTCTGTCCATTTGTTTGAGGATAAAATGTAGTGCTAAAGTTCAACTTAGTACCCATAGCAGACTACAAGCTCTTCTAAATTCTCGAAGTAAATTTGGGATCCCTGTCTGATACAATGGACACGAGAACCCTATGCTGTCTAACCACTTCATTCACATGTCTCCGGGCTAACAGGTCTAGTAAGTTATTCTCTCTCATTGGTAAGAAGTGGGCCGACTTAGTCAATCCATCCACTACAACCTATATAACATCATTCTGCCTCGGAGTCTTAGGCAATCCCATAATGAAGTCCATGGTAATTCGTTCCCATTTCTGCTACGAAATAGGCAACGAATGCACCATCCCTACTGGAGCCTGATGCTCAGCCTTAACCTGCTGACATATCATACACTTAGAAATATACTATGCCACTTGCTTCTTCAGTGTGTTATACATCTTGATAGTACCATGAAGCATATCATAGACGGTGATATGAGCTTCCTCTAGAATTTCCTTCCTAAGATCCTCCACATTTGGCACAATTAGCCTTTGTTTTAACCGCAATGTCTCATCCCTCAACCCAAACTCAGAATCTAGATTCATCTTAGCTTTCTCACTCACTTTCACTATATCAGGATCTTTATTCTGTACTCTTCTAATTCTATCATGTAACATCAATCTCAACTTTAGTGTAGCGATCAATGCCTCGTCTTGCTCCAGATTCAATCCCACATTCAAAGCTCTCAAATGAATTAAATTGGTAACCTTGATAATTGAATATTAGCTGCACTAGTATTAGACTTTCTACTCAAAGCATTAGCCACCATATTAGCTTTCCCTGGATGATACTCAATCATTAAGTCATAATCCTTCAAAAGCTCTATCCATCTACTTTGTCTCATGTTCAACTCCTTTTGACTCAGTAAATACCCCAAACTTTTATGATCTGTATAAATCTAGAATGTCTCTCCATACAGATAGTGTCTCCATATCTTTAGAGCAAAGACAACTTCAACAAGCTGTAAATTATGTACTGAATAGTTAATCTCATGACACCTTAATTTTTTATGTATAGGCAATCACCTTGCTATACTACATTAACACACATCCCAATCTTTGATGCAAAGCATCACTATATACCACATATCCTTTGGTCTTCGATGGAATAGTTAACAATGGTGCAGTAGTTGATCGATGTTTCAGCTCATCAAAGCTCTTCTAACATTCCTCATTCCATATGTATACTACATTTGTCCTCAGAAGTTTTATCAAAGGGGTTGAGATCAAAGAAAACCTCTCGATAAACCTACGATAATATCCAACTAAACGTAGGAAGCTTCAGATTTTTAAAACATTTCTCGGATCTTCTTAATTCATCACTGCCTCTATCTTTTTTGGATCTACCTGTATGTCTTATCCAACCACTATATGTCCCAGAAATACTTCATGATCTTGCCAAGATTCACACTTACTGAATTTGGCATACAGTTGTTTCTTCCTCATAAACTACAGTGTTACCCTTAAATGTCTAACATGTTCTTCTCTATTCTTTGAATACACCAAAATATCATTGATAAGCACTATCACAAAGCAATCTAGGTGGGGCTGAAATACCTTATTTAATAAGTCCATAAATGTTTTCGGGGCATTAGTTAACCTAAATGGCATTATTAAAAACTCGTAGTGCCCATGAATGCACTTTTAGGTATATCAGCCTCGGCTATCTTCAACTGATAGTACCCCAATCTCAAATCTAGCTTCGTGAATACTTGAGTTCCCTATAATTGATCAAGAAAATCATCAATTCTAGGCAATGGGTGCTTGTTCTTTAATGTCAGCCGATTCAATTGTCTATAATCAATGCATATCCTTAAAGTCCCATCTTTCTTCTTTACAAACAAAAATGGAGCTCCCCAAGGTGAAACACTAGGTCTAATGAAACCCTTTTTCAGTAACTCCTCTAGCTGAGCCTTCAACTCCTTTAATTCCTTAGGCGCCATCCTATATGGAGGAATGGATATAGGAGCTGTGCCTGGATCGAAATTAATTGTAAACTCCATCTCTAGATCTGGAGGTAAACCAGATAGATCGACGAGAAACACATCTAGGAATTACCTAGCCATGTGAATATCCTGCATATTCAACTCATCTTTAGTATCGATGACGTGGGCCAGACACCTTGCATCATGCTCAATGCATTCATAAATGATATCAACTTGACTGGCATTACTTGACTAATTCCTCTTAAAACTACTCTTGGTTAACTAGGAGATTTTAGTATAAGCTTCTCGATAGAGTAGTTCATGATAGCTTTATAAGCAGTGAGTCAATCCATGCCTAGAATAATATCTATCTCTCTTAACTATAGTATAATCAAATATGTCTGCAATTCTGCTTGATCAATCTGAATTAAGCATCTCTTGTAGACCTCTCCTATAACTGTCGTAATACCTATTGGTGTACTCACCTTTAATCCATACTGTAATAAATACCTATTACAGTGCAACTTAGATGCTAGATGTGGTGCGATAAAGGAATGCATAGATCTTGGATCTAGCAATGCAAATGCTTCTTGATCATAAATAAGTAGCGCACATGTAATGACATCAAGAGAGTCTTGAGGTTCCTATCTGGTTAAGGCATAGACTCGAGCTTGGTGATTGAGCCCAAGTTTCTTATATAAATTGGCTACACTTTCATAGTTTTTAATGTGTTTTTTGACTCTTAATTTGTGATTTTTGTGCTTTAATTAGTCCCTTGCATGAGTTCAAACGTTATACAATTTGATAGCAAAATTGTTGCAAATTGACATTAATTCCATGATAATTTTTCCAAGGACAATTGATACTGCAAATTGTTGTTTCATATTGTAGGGGAAAAGAAGAGTCAAAGGGATCAGAATAGTCAACACGTCGCGGCGTATGAAGAAGTTCACACGTCGCGATGTGCTACAAGCATCACGCCGTGGTGAGACAATCTAAGGAGACACGCTGCGACGTCAAAGAAGCATCTCGCCGCGACAAGCAGACGGATATCCGGACTTTATTTGGAAAGTTCTCTCACTGTGGCGACCCGACCCGCACCCATCATTTAAAAAGTTGCTAAATTTAAGTCAAAGGAGAGCTTCATCTATCGAGAATACGCTTGAGAGGTAGAGAGACAATTATTCCATATATACGATCACCCCTTTCCTCTTGTGAGAGAGTCCGGATCCATGCTCGGCTAAATCCGCATTTCCTCTTGAGAATGTAGCATTCGGTTGGAGTTCACCGGTTCTTAAAAAGGGAGTTAATCTTACATCGTCAAGTTTAATTACATTGTTGTAAATTCCTGAGTTAGGGTTTACTGCTGTGTAGTTAGATTAGCTTGGTTATAGTTTAATCAAGTGTCGAACGATGTCTTGTGTTATGGATTGGTTACTTGTAGAACTTTGATGCTCAATATATGAAGTTTCATATATGAATTTTGGTGATTGTGTTAATCCTCTTTATCTGCCTAGTTGTGTTTGATATTGAGATTGTGCTTAAGCCAAATTACCAATTGCATTAGCTTGTCCATTTCACACACTAAGTTGCATTTAACAAGGTTGTAATTAACGGAGTTCGTTGATTAAAACCTTAGACTTAAAGAGTCCCTTAAGGTTTTAAGGCTTAAGAGCACTTAATGGAATCTTGAGAAATGGAGTTCATTAATCAAGATTTTGGACTTAAGGAGGATCTTTAACGTTTGTTAATCGAAAGATTAGTGAATTTCACTCCCTGAAAAAAAATTTTGAACCAAGATAGCCTAAGCTCATTTTCAAGAGGATTTATTCTCATTTGTTTATTATTCAAATTTTCAATTTCATTTATTTCCTTAAAATCCAAAAAGATACTTTTTATACTTTGTCCTTCAATTTTAGTTAAATTTCCTTAGTTCTTTTTAATGACCAAAACTCCCATTTTATCAACTTTGATTGCAATTTTTTACAATTAGGCTAGCTTAGACCTTTTTCACTTGGTTCCAATTAAGTGAGACGACCCGAGGTTGCATCCTGTATTGTAATCCTTGGAATTTGATTATTTTTTATTCGATTTCTAAGGGATTGATCTTTAGATCGATACGAAGAGCCGATCAAAATGACGTCGTTGCCGGGGAACCAAGAAATTGGTTTACCGTAGGATAGCCATTGTCATTTCATTTCAATTGTCGTTGATAATCAGAATCTTTTCTTTTGCAGTGCATTTAGGATAGTTTAATCTTCATACTTGTTCATAGTATAGGTTTTGATTTTCCTTTGCACAAGCATACTTCATACTTTAATTTTTTTTTTAGCAAATTTTTCACACATACACACTCATACATACATCCATACACTCATACACTCGAATTCATCACATTTCACTTTTATTCGACTTTGTGTGATTGTGAGAAAATTTTGTTACTACTTCTTTTATTTGTGGATTGATTTTGTGCATGCCCAGGAGAGGTAGACTTGTTCAATTCCAACCTGAAGTTGAGAGACACTTGCGGAGACTTAGGAAAGAGAGGAAAGAACAAGAGAGGAGTAGATTAGTTAAGCGAGAAAGAGAAAATATGGCTGAAAACCCCAATTTTTTCCAAAATCCTGACTTTCCTACAAACCAACCTAGAAATGGAACTAATGGAGGAAATGGTGAGCATGAGAGAGTAAAAGAGAACAATGAGAATCAAAGACGTAGGAATATTAGGGAAGCGACAAATTCTGATGCATTATGATCCATTTACTGCTACTTGCCCTAATTTTGATGTTAATTTTGAAGTTAAAGGTTTGTTGATTAATTCCCTTCCTAAATTTCATGGCTTAGTAGGAGAAGATCCGTACATGCACCTACAGTCTTTGATAATGATGTGTCAGAGTATGAAGCCAGTAGGAGCGGCATTGGACTAAGTGCTATGGAAAGTGTTTCATCTGTCCTTGGAAGGCAAGGCATGGGAGTGGTACATAAGTCTCCTGAGGCATGTGGCCAATGCTTATCATAGCTGGACCAATTTGAGGAAGGCCTTTTTGGAGAAGTATTTTCCAGCCTCCAGGACATCATCAATGAGGAGGGAAATTTTTTCAGCTCGTCAAGAGTATGATGAATCGCTGTATGACTACTGAAACCGCTTCCAAGACCTACTGTCAAGATGCCCCCATCACCAAATTCCTGATGAGCAATTGGTGCAATATTTCTATGATGGGTTGAAGAGCCAGGAGAAAGGTATCTTGGATGCTGCATCTGGAGGATCTTTGATTGATCTCACGGCCTTGGAAGCATGGGACTTAATCAAGAAGATGGCCTTAAACCATCAACAGTACAGTGTGAGAGATTCCAGAGGCATTCATGAATTAGGAGCTTTAACAGCTCAGGAAAAAAGAATGGAAAGTCTGGAAACAAAGGTAGATTCACTGGAGAACAGGATAACATCACAGTTATCTTGTATCACTGCAGAATTGAAGAACTTGAATGTGCATCTCCAATCATCTTTAATGGATCTTACTGCACCCAGTTGTGACACTTGTGGGTCGGTGATGCTCATATCAAGTGTATGCCCTGGAAGATATAAAGAGGTGTCAGCAGTGTATCCAGGAAGAACCAATCAGAAGTGGGATCCATACTCCACCACATACAATGAGGGATGGAAGTCTAATCCAAGATTCAGTTGGAGGAATGAAGAGGGCAGGGCTCCACACGGATTTCCACAAGGGGGAGGAGCTGGTACTTCCACTAACTAGTTCCCCAATCAACAACAAGCCGTAATGGTCCCACCAAAGGAAGACACCAACCAATTGCTTCATAGCATGATGACTCTAATGAAGGAAGAGAGGGATTCTAACTCTAACCAGTTTAATGTCATTGCTTCTCTTATTCAACAGGATTCCTCAAAGACTACTGCTAGGTTTAATGCTTTGGAGAAAAAAATGGAACAATGTGAAACCAAAGTAGAGAACATTAATTCATATGTCACTCAATTGTCCAACAATATGAGTGAGAATCAAGCAAGAAGCAGTGGAACTATTCCGTCAAATACTGTGATGAATCCGAAGAGTCTCAATGCAATTGCCCTTCGAAGTGGAAAACAAGTGAGATTTAATCCTCAAGAAGAAGAAGAGACATGTGATGAGGAGATTGAGAGTGAAGAAGTGCCTCCACCCAAGGAAAAGATCAAGAAATCTGAGAGTGTGAGGGAAGAAGAACTATTGAAAGAAAAGAAGCTTGTCTCAAGAAACAAGGGGGCTACTTCAGAGAGTTCCAAGGATCAAGCTGAACATGGAGAATCAAGCAAGCAAGCCGACAAAGGTAAGGAGGTAAGTATTCAAGATCTCCCTTTTCCAAATTCATATTTGATGAGCAAGCGCATAAATGAGATCAAGCATGAAAAAGAAATCATTGATTTGTTTGGAAAAGTAGAGGTAAATGTCCCCTTGCTTGATTTAGTGAAGAGAGTTCCGGCCTATGCTAAATATCTGAAGGACTTGTGCACTAACAAGAGAAAGTTTAGGCCCAATGAAAGAGTCCAAGTGAGTTCTAATGTTTCAGCCCTGTTTAAACCGCAAATACCTATGAAATGTCAAGACCCTGGATCTTTCACCATTCCACGCATCATAGGGAAAGTAACTATAGGAAGAGCTTTGTTAGATCTAGGGGCGGCGATTAATGTGAAGCCCAAATCTATCTATCAGTCCTTAGGAGTGAAAAGTTTGAAACCCACATCTGTTGTCCTACAGTTGGCTGATAGATCATTTAGGCATCCAGTGGGTATAATTGAGGACATCTTGGTCCAAGTTAAGGGTTTAGTATTTCCTGCTGATTTTTATGTACTTGATATGTCTTCTGAAGTTGTGCAGGATATTTCTTTGATTCTCGAGCGACCCTTTTTGCAAACAGCAAGCACCATGATCAATATGAAGGAAGGTAAGATCACCATGGAGGTAGGCGACCAACAGGTGAGTTTCATCATGTATGAAGCAATGAAACACCCCTATGAGGATTATTCACTTCTAGGAGTTAATATGCTTGATATGGTTGTTAAAGATGCATGAGCTGATTTTGAATAATCAATGGACCCTTTGACTGACAATTCTTTGGAGAGAATTTTTGCTTCCGATGTTTCAGGTGAATTGTTAGGTGTGGATGTTAGCATGGAGCTCGAAAGTAATCGAATCACCTCACCGAGGTATAGAAACAAGCTGGACAACCACAAGACAGAAACAGACCCACCTTAAGCACCGGGTAGTTTCTTCCCTTTCACTTATCATATATTTGTGCATATTGATTGAAATTGGAGTGAAACTGTTGTGCATGACTTTGTTGACTAAGTGTGGTGGAGAAACTTAATCAGTAGGGATAGGTTTAGTTAAATAGGATTTCGGTTCAGTTATTTTTAATAATTTCACTCTCCTTTGGAACCCTCGATCTTGGTGAATGCATGATACATGTTGCTTGGTAGAAGAAATTTTTGTGCATGAGTGGTCAGGAATAGTGAGCTTAGAATCCTTGTTTGTTCTCGGGAAGTTTCGCCGCAACGTGTACCAATTACGCGCCGCAGCGAGTGTTCTAGGAGAAAAGCACACCGCGACGTCAAAAAATCATCTCGATGTAGGGTGCATCGATTTTGACGCCACGACTCGAGGCCCTTGCGCGTAACCCTAAGGGGGTAAAACCCCTTTTTATCCTTATTATACGGCGGTCCTTCCCTTTAACCAGTGTTATTTTCGTACTTTTACCCCCTAAACCTTCACAACGCTCCGGCGAACCACCTTTAAGCCGCCTCCCTCTCATTCCTTCTATTCATTCTTACGCCGCGACTTCCCCCATCCTCATCGCGCCACGACCCCTCCTTTTTCTTTGTCCATTGCTTCTAGCTCGCTGTAGTCGTCCGTTTTTTTTCTCTGTGCTCACCTTGTAAGATATCTCTTATCTCTTGTCGTTTCCATTTTTTGTTCTGTAGAATAGGGATTGTTTTCTGCTGCGCCAACGCTTCAACGCGTCGCGGTGTGTCAGATTTCCTCCCTAAGCCGCGACGCGTAGATTGCTCGTCGCGACGTGTGGGTTTTCTCTCGCTCGCCGTGACGTGTGATCCACATGCACCATGGTGTGTGACGCACAGCTTGTCTCGTCGCGGTGTGCAACCAGACATCGCAGCGAACCTTTGTTATTTTTGTTTCTCTGACTTTTTTGTGTGTTTATTTTATGTACAGAACAATGCCTTGCACGAAGAACGCCTCCATCCGTCCCACTACACCCTCCGATTTCTACTTTTTCAGCTCCCTTGACTTCTCCTCTGAACATTCGCCTTCATCTTCACCTTCTGGCCCTTCCCACAGTTCACATCCTCCAGCCTCCCCCACTCGCTCTTCCACTTCCTCCCCTCCGGTCGATCCGGAGTATGCCGACCTAGCTACGAAGATCGAAGCTAGGCCTCTACTCAAGGAGCGACCTTTTCCTCTCTCACCCTCCCACCGCCCTTTTGTCAATCAGCTCGTCCGATCTCAACTTTCCGGTTTAGTGCAGCCTAGGACTCTCGGAAATGACACCTTCGTTGGTCATTTCTACACCCATGGCCTTTACCATGACACCTTGGACATTCATTTCCGAGGTGTTACCATTCCTTGTGCCTTCACACATGCCGCCATTCGTGACCATTACCACCTCCCTCCTATCCTTCGTTGTCACTATGTCGACCTTATTCATGACTACCCCTGGGATGATGTCTTTTGTACCCTTTGTCCTGAGGGTGCCGACTGGTATTAACCTAGAGGGTCCCAGAGATATCTTCGGCATGCTGATCTCCATCCTGAGGCCCGTCCTTGGCTTCATCTTATCAGCAACAACGTCCTTCCCACCACCCACCTTGCCCTCTTTCCCAAAGAACAGGCGTTATACATCTAACTCCTCATGGTTGGACGGCCGGTTGATATTGCTTATGTAATCACTTCAGCCCTTCGCCAATCCAACCTTACTTCTACCCTCACTCATTCTATTATATTTCCTCACCTTGTTACTGATTTGTTCCGGGCCCATCAGGTCCTAGAACTTCCTTCTGATCACCCCTTTGAACCCGCCTCCCTCTTTCGCTACGTCCGCCTTAAACAACCCTGCTTCCCACCACCTCCTCCGCCTCCACCCCCACTACCTCCTTCACCAACCCCTCCATCCCCTCCTGTTGTTGCTGATACACTTGCAGATATGCCTCACCCGAACGCCCCTTCCACCTCATCTCCTTCCACCCCTTCCCCCTTGACCACCCTCTCCCATCAGGTGGCCACCCTTCATGCGGTTGTTCTCCATATCGAAGCCCAGCTGGCCCTGATTGCACCTCACCTCCACCTTCCCATTCCTCCTGCGGACGGTGATTCTTCGGCCTGTCCTAGCACTTCTGCGGCTGCCCCTCCTGCTCCTGCCCCTGATGATCCTTTGGCGTAGTTCTGGCATTTTGTTCTGTTTTGTTTTCCATTTCTTTCTGTTGTTTTGTTTCGTTTTATGTTTTCTTTTTTTGTGTTGGATTCTTAGCCCACTTTGTACTTACCTCTTTTTGCCTCCATGATTAATAACATGTCTCTATATTCATTTTCATTAAGGACAGTGTGTTGATTAAGTGTGGGGGAGCTGTTCCTGTTATGTTATTATTTCTTATGCTCCATGATGACACTTTTGATGTGTGTGTTAGCCAATCTTGCATAATGTTACACTTTTTTAAACTTGGTGCATATTTCTCTTCCATTCTGCTGCTCCTCGCCGCAGCGAGGCTAGTGATTCACGCACACACGCCGCGGCGTGCATGCTGAACGTCGCGACGTGCACCTTTTTTACAGAATGCTTGTGACAAATTTTTTCCTCAATTTCAACTTCTTCCACACGAGACTTTTGTAAATTTTGTTTTTCAAAGGCCTTATAAGTTTCAAAGTGGTACTTGAGTTTATGAAAATACCTTCCATTCTTTTAATGATAGTTGGTCTTGGCTAATTTTACTTTTGATGTTTTCAATACAAAGTGAATGAAGGCATGCTAACAAAGTAGCACTTTACGTTTTTTAGACTTGAGATTGTCCATTGAGATATTACCCTTGTTGGAAGGATATTTGAGCCTAATTTTTCTTCAATATTGTGTGCATCTACTTATTTCATATCTCTCTAAAACTTGTTTCAATTCTTAATCAAAGCTTTATGGACTAGAATTTTATTGATGTGATAGAGGCATTCTTTCTTCAACCCTTTTCCCAAACATAGTCCCACAAATACTTATCACTTGCTAGTCCCTTGAGCCATTTTTATTCATGAGCACTTGCATGTATGCACCTCTACATGATGTCAGTAGTTTAATTTTATTAAAAAAAAGTTTTTCCAAAAAAGGGACAGAGAAATGTTTATCAATAATAATAAAAAAAAGAGAGTTCAGGAAGAAAAAAAAAAAAAAGAAAGAGCAAGAACAATTCAAGCAGTGCATATATGTTTAAAAAAAAGTGTCAATATTAGTTTATCCTTTGACATCCAGTTCATCATTTTAGTGCATGTGTTCATACCTTTTTCTTTCTTTCATCCTATCCATTCATCTAGCCCTCCATACATTACAACCCTGAAAAGTCCTCTTGATTTTCAAAATTATAGTTTTTGTAGTGGAGAAATAGAATTGATACAAGCTTATGGTAGAGAATGGATTAAGTAGATTGAGAGTGAAATATCCCCAATACATGTGAGGAGAGAGCAAACACTTTATCTTGAGTGACATCTCTTTTGTCTAATCTCTTGGATTGAATTCTTTAGTGTTTGTTTTATTAGCACTTTTTCAATTTGCTTTGATTGAATTTTCAGGAAGTGATTTATGCCAAGTTCCTGTTATTGTTTTGAACATGGACGAATTTTTCTTTTACTCTTGTATTTTTTTGACTCTTATAAACTTTTTCCAGGAGTACAAAGGTCTAAGTGTGGGGGAATTTGATTGAGCCCAAGTTTCTTATATAAATTGGCTACACTTTCATAGTTTTTAATGTGTTTTTTGACTCTTAATTTGTGATTTTTGTGCTTTAATTAGTCCCTTGCATGAGCCCATACTTTATACAATTTGATAGCAAAATTCTTGCAAATTCACATTAATTCCATCATAATTTTTCCAAGAACAATTGATACTGCAAATTGTTGTTTCATATTGTAGGGGAAAAGAAGAGTCAAAGGGATCAGAATAGTCTACACGTCACGGCGCATGAAGAAGTTCGCACGTCGCGATGTGCTACAAACATCACGTCGCGGCGAGTGGTACAAGAAGTGCACGCCGTGATGCCAATCAAATAACACGCCGCGGCGAGACAATTCAAGGAGACACGCCGCGGCGTCAAAGAAGCATCTCGCCGCGGCGAACAGAAGGATATCTGGACTTTATTTGGAAAGTTCTCTCACTGTGGCGACCCGACCCGTACCCATCATTTAAATGGTTGCTAAATTTAGGTCAAAGGAGAGCTTCATCTATCGAGAATACGCTTGGGAGGCAGAGAGACAATTATTCCACATATACGATCACCCCTTCAACTCCGACCATCGCCATCATCTCTACACCACCGCCATGCTCGACTAAATCTGCATTTCCTCTTGAGAATGTAGCATTCTGCTGGAGTTCACCGGTTCTTAAAAAGGGAGTTAATCTTATATCGTCAAGTTTAATTATTGTTGTAAATTCCTGAGTTAGGGTTTACTACTGTGTAGTTAGATTAGCTTGGTTATAGTTTAATCAAGTGTCGAACGATGTCTTATGTTGTGGATTGGTTATTTGTAGAACTTTGATGCTCAATATATGAATTTCATATATTTCTTTTGGTGATTATGTTAATCCTCTTTATCTGCCTAGTTGTGTTTGATATTGAGATTGTGCTTGAGCCAAATTACCAATTGCATTAACTTGTCCATTTCACACATTAAGTATCATTTAACAAGGTTGTAATTAACGGAGTTCGTTGATTAAAACCTTGGACTTAAAGAGTCCCTTAAGGTTCTAAGGCTTAAGAGCACTTAATGGAATCTTGAGAAATGGAGTTCATTAATCAAGATTCTGGACTTAAGGAGAATCTTTAAGGTTTGTTAATCGAAAGCTTAGTGAATTTCACTCCCTGAAAATTTGTTTTGAACCATGATAGCCTAAGCTCGTTTTCAAGAGGATTTATTCCCATTTGCTTATTACTCAAATTTTCAATTTCATTTATTTCCTTAAAATCCAAAAAGATAATTTTTATACTTTGTCCTTCAATTTTAGTTAAATTTCCTTAGTTCTTTTTAATGACCAAAACTCCCATTTTATCAACTTTGATTGCAATTTTTGACAATTAGGCTAGCTTAGACCTTTTTCACTCTTTTCTAATTAAGTGAGACGACCCGAGGTTGCATCTTGTATTGCAATCCTTGGAATTTGATTATTTTTTATTCAGTTTCTAAGGGATTGATCTGTAGATCGATCCGAAGAGCCGTTCACTTGGGACTACGATCGGCTGTTCCACATATCAGTCCTGACATAAGGACTCCCAGAGCTCATCTCTGCCTAAACCCTCTAGCTTGGGTCTACTGGACCATAGCTTCACTCACAGATCTCCCATTCATACCGAGCTAGGCTTTAGCAATAACAGGACAATCTCTGATTCTGTGCTCTAGAGAGCCACATCGAAAACAAGCTCCTGATAAGGTCTAGCACTCACCACTGTGTTTCTTCCCGTAGTGCTCACACAAGGATAACTGACTCCGCACTATACCTCTTTTACTACCAGACTTTACAAAACCAACCCTATGTTTGAATCCCAACTGTCTTGATCCAGCCGGTGGTCTGAAGGCTCGATTCTGACGCTTACTGAATCATCTACTAGAACCACTATGAATCTCACCAAACCACTTCATTCTAGATCCTTGCCCATACTCTATTTGTCGCTCTCTCAGTAGCTACTCAATTTTGATCGAAGCAGCTCTTAACTCAGTGAAACTACTCAAGTTTGAAATTGTTAACCTTGTTCTGATTTCCATATTTAGCCCATCCTCAAATCTCCTACAATTGTCTTCTTCAGTAGGAATCAAAGCAGTGGCATATCCCATCAACTTATTAAACCTGATCTCATATTCTGCCATTAACGTGTTACCCTACTTCAGATCCAGGGACTCTTTCATCTTCCTGTCAGATCTTGGGCATGTAGTCCTCCTTGAAGACCCTCAGGAAGTCTTCCCACTTCAGGTTGCAAGGCTTGATGGTACTACCTGGGATAGTCTTCCACCACTGGTAAGCTGGGCCTTGTAATAAGGACAATGCATAGTCAAACTTGTCGTTCAGCTCGCAGTCTATCTAATCGAAAACTCTCTTCATCTTTTCTATCCATCCCTCGACCTCCATAGTGTTTGTATTTTCGTAAAAGTCCATAACCCCCTACTTTTACAGCCTATCATACCTCCTCTCCCTTCTCTCGGGAACTCTAAGAAGCATTTCCTTAAGTCTACGTATCGAAGACTCTCTACTAGCTCCTACAGATACTAGGTCAACTGATTTCCCCACTTGATCAGTTATGGAGGATGACCTATAATAAATCATAACTTTAATCATTTTTTGCATTTCTCATGATATTTCATGCTTAACATTTTTATATATACCTATGGATGCCAAACCATTCTCTGATACCAAAATGTAATGCACCACTACCATAGGAACGCATCGGAATACCCTAAGGGCATTCCAGTACATAACCTATGATAATGGTCCGTTACGTTCCATCACAACATTCACTTAATATAGCATTAACATTCTTCATTCTCTTATAAAATATCATTAAGAAATTCACAATATTTTAAAAACAAATTCCTTATTTCATTCCATAAATTTGAAAGTAAAATACATTATATCTTTTGAATATCCATACATGTACATCATCATATCCTAATAAAAAATATGTTTTATGTAAGAGGAAATACACAAAATGTCTAACTAATCCTTCAGTCCCAGCTGAACGATCTTAGATCCATATCTTCTCCCAAAAGTATAAGATTATACTTCTTGTAGCATCTCTTAGTAGCTAATATCCTCTCTCAGTCTTGAAAATTCAACTTGCAATTTTTATGAGTTTTGCAAACTTAATGAGGTAACCATCATTGATGGTTCACTCAACTCATACATCACATCAATACACGTAACATATAATTCACATCTTTACATATGCATAAAGTATCACATTTCATATTCTCATTTGGCCCAAGGAAACAATACAATTTAATTAGTCAAACATACGTATTAAAATGTATATGCAATGTTCGTACGACTCACTTTCCTTTATTATTATCTTTATGAACAAGTGCCTTTTTACTAGCCTATATCCCTTAGTACCGAGCTATATCAAATGATGTCTCATATCCCTTAGTGGATATCAAGTACATTCATAACTGAGCCAGAGGCTCTTATCATAGTCTGAGCTTTAAACTCTTCATACTGGCGACTCCAGTCACAATTGTCTTTATCATTCATGCATTCATGTAAAGGAATGCTTCACATTAACATATTCTCAATCAATCAATGCTTTCACATTCACATTCAGAATACATTTATCTTCGGACCTTAGTCTGGCATTAAACAATCAGTTGACAAATCACTTATTTCTTCACATTCATGTATAAGTGACACTTCAATATCACATTCAATCATCAGAAGCCTCAGACTTTCATTGTCTAGAATTAACACAATCAAATCACCTTCATAAGCTAATTCAAAATATAATCAATCACAAAAAATTTATTGGGTGAAACCATCTAGGTTACGCACAGGTTGCTCTAGAAGCTAATGCATAGAAATTCCAGCAACTTCTAGATGTTGACATTCCAATTGCTCCTATATATAAAACAATATACACATATCACAAATTTGCACAAATTTAAGTGTTTGTTAATACATGTGTATGTATATGAAATATGTACAATGCATGTTCATGACAGTCCTAGGTATTTTTCCATTATTCTCGTCACAAAATCAATCCAATATCAAAAATCACTTAAGTAGCATTTGTATGTAGGGTTTATGCCTCTAATAAACACTTTGAATCTAATTTCATAACTCAATTAATCATTTCATATTTTTCTAAAATCTGACTTTTGGGTCTATTGTTCTTGATCGTGTAAATGTAGTAATTTGGCAATACTTTCTTTTAGAAAATTTTTCTATGTCTCTAGCTGACTCCAAATTAAAAATCATTCCATTTGAACATCTACACAACAAGTTATGGTTAAAATACCAAAGCATATTCAAGTTGTGCGGTAAAGTTAGCCGTGGCGAAGCCAGGAGTTGGCCACGACGAACATTTCCCGAGAGGAAAATTCTTCGTGAACTCCTGTAAGTTGGCCACGGTGAAACAAGGAGTTGGCCATGGCAAAATTTTATCTCTTGCCACATGTCCATTTTCTATGAATTCAAACTATGTTCTCTTATTTAACGAGTGCAATCAATTCCAATTCCTACTCTAATTGTCTCCAAATTTTCAATTTCGTTAATAAATTCCAAAGTCATTTATCAAAACTTCCATTATTAATTGATAGTAAATTATACTACCATTTATCATTTGTCTTGCCACTTGGCATTTTTCCTAGTCCAAAAATTGCACAAATTTTCAAAAAATATCCTAAAATTTATCAAAAATTCTAAATCACTAAATATACTCTCCAAATTAATTTTCAACACATAAAAACCACAATTATCAATATAATCACATTTATAAACAATTATACTCGGAGAGAAGTTGTGAGCAATTCATTAAGGACATAGTAAATTCCATTTGACTTCACATAAACACAATTTGTGATAAGCTACTTTTAGATTTAAATTGTATTGATATATGGACCATTAGTTAAAAAAAATTTTGTAACATTTTGGGGTGTTAAGTAGCTTGATATGGTACTTTTCATTCTAAAATCTCATATTCAGAACACTTGCAATGTCAACTTATTTCAGTCATTTATGGTTTTTTTTCATTCCATTTTCTTAAAAAAAATTTAAAGCTTGAAAGAATTCCTTAAAAATATTACGTAAATCAATTTTGATGAGGTTCTATGCACTAAAGAAGGCAAAACCATTAAAGTCATCTAGAAAAGAGGCTTTGTTGGGTTTAATGTTAAAAATAACCCTTTTAGTCTCTTCATAAGGTATAAGTTTATGTAGGTGTTTATTTTTCAACAATAATTTCTTAGAAAATCTCCATTAGAAGAATTTTAGATTCTTTTACAAGCTTGGAAACTTAGGCTTCCATGATCTAAAATAGAAATAACCCCTTTTTTGTTGAATATTGACAATATTCCCCTTAAATATTGGACAATTAGAGGATTGAGCCATTTGGCTAGATTTATAAGACATTATAGCTAGATGAAGCGATAACAATCATAAAAATATTTAAATGTTCTTAAGTTTTTTTGCTAATTAAAATTAACAAGGAAATTTCAAAAAATCCCATTATTAAGACTTGATGAAGCAAATAATCTCTTTGAAGAGAATGTCATTGTCACCTATACTTAGAGGCTTGACATAGCCTATGAAAAGAAAGTAAAAAAATAAACAAACAAGTGATTTCAAAGTTATGAATATTTGAAACTTACACATCTAGATGCCAACATAAAGGTTATCAATAATCCCATGACTACTAATTCTTTTTAAAAGGACAAGGAACTTTTAAAGAGGATCTTCCTATAAACAAATTTGGAAATAATAGCAATATAAAGGATTAACTTTAAATTCAAGAAGTGGATTCCACTAAGCAGGCAACATTCCATAACTCTTCTTTTTCACATAATAATAGTGAGGATATCACAATGGAAGATGAAGAAGCTTATGAATCTCAGACATCTATAAGAGAAATATGGAGTTTTGATAAGATTTCATTACAAAGGTATGGATCTATCTCAACTGCTTAAGAACTAATAGCCTCATTAATGAGAACTCTAGGAAATTTGATAAGTCCTCTAATGACGCTTGTTCAAAGAATAGCTTTCAAAGAGTCACAAAGAGAAACTCTAAAAGAAAGAAAAAATACCCAATCTATCCTTAAATAACTATCTTAGTTTGGAATAAGAAAGGAATTTACATGCTTATTAAATAACAAATGGTGTTTGATTATATTAAGAATACTGAATCTTTTCTTATAGAGATTTTTACAAACAAAAATCAAGGTTAGTAAATGTAAAAACTTAAGTTTCCTTAAGGAGACATTGGTCTATCATCACAAATAATCATTTTCTTCAAAAAGGAAGGTTATTAGTGGCTTATGATTCAAATGATGTGGATGCTAAACCTATAATTATAGAGGAACAACTTCTTCATCTACTCATTAGAATGAAACATTTGATTGTAAATATCTTTGTTTCATTTGTTTATGCTTTTATTTATAACTTTTAGATATTTTCATTATGGAACAAACTTAAAAAACTTTGTGGGAATATGAATAAACCTCTGATAATTATAAGAGAATTTAATAATATGTTCAACTTTGTAAAGTATGAAGGGAAAGTGATTTTAAGGAATCACATTGATGAAATCAATAAATTTGTTAGTGGATCTCCCTTTACTTCCCTAGCTAAATATACTTTAGATTTATGTCTGTTCCTCAAAGTACCTAAGTTGAATTGACGACATTTTAGTTATTATGATCCTACTTTACCTTTCTTGCATCCTTTTCTTACCATTTTAGAACGATTTTGAAGTAGTTAAGCTTTTGTTTTTTCCATTTTAAGCTATTATCTTAACCTATTCCACTTTGAAACCTATAATGAAGAAAAAGCATCTTCCTACCCTTGAGTACCTAAACCTACTTTATCCTCTATGAAGAAGCTAAGGAATGCAACTGAAATGGATCATCTCTCTAATAGCAAACTAGTTTAATGAGGAAGCTACAAACTTTAAGTTAACATACTTTCCAACTGGTGATGAAGGAAATGTGGTAGTTCCCCCTTGGAGGTATTGAAACAAAATGCCAATAGGTGGAGATGCTCCTTGGTAGGGTACTTTATTGACAAAAGTCCTCCTTTTCCACTGGATAAGAAATGTTTGAAATCAAAAGGTTGGATCATAGTCTAGATAAGGTGTTGATAAGTCAAGATGATTTCTTCATTTTCCACCTTTACCTCAGATCAACATGATAACATAATATTGTAGCTTGGACTTTGGCACTACTCAGACAAGCCTCTCCTACTGCAGGTATGGAAACATGTAATGGAACTAGAGATTAAAAAGATATAACAATTTTCAACGTGGGCCAACTTTCACAACATTCCACTGGAGTCTTGTTGTTCCATAAGGTTGAGTTATCTTGCCAACTCATTTGGAAAAGTAATTTCCTTAGTTAAAAGTAGTCATAAATGGGAAGGATTAGGTATACGTGTGTCTATATTAAAGTAGATGTTCACAAGCCTCTCCTTAAGCCAAGGAGAGAGACAACAAATTGCTCAAATGATACTGAACCATACAACAAGATATTAGATTGACCATATTTCACTTATAAAGAGCATTTTAAAGGAAATTGACAAAAAGTTGAAGGAATTCATAGGGGTGTGACCCAACTGAAGTAGTAAGAAAGCAAAGGTAAGTTAGGAAGTGTTACGTCAACCTAAGAAGTAAGGTGGTTAAGGATATGCTTAGCTAGGCTATAAGACAACGTCAATTTAGCAAAGAAGTTGTGGTGGATATGTAGTAACAAGGAAGAGTTGTGGGTGAAATAGGTGGATAATGTATTCATAAGAGGCAATAGCATATGGAATGTGAGATTGAAACAGGAAAAGACATGGCATTTAAGACAAATCCTGGAGACTAGAGGGTGGATGCAAGAACTGGTTGTGAGAAGAATAAGGAATGGGTAGAAAACTTTTTTCTAGTTTGATATCTAACATAAAAAAGGACCTTTACATAGAGTACAAAAATTGCAACATCCCAAGCCAATGATTAGGCCAACCACAAAAGTCAATAGGTTCATCAACAACAACCAATGGAAGTGATCATTTCACAATAATAGAGGTACAGAAAACCTAATGAGCAATATCTCAATATTATAATCAGCAACAAATGATGAGATGGTATGGGCAATGAGTAGCAACAAGGTTTCAACACAAAATCCTATAGGAAAAACTTACAAGAAGATCCAATAAGAAGAGTAAAGTGGCCAAATATAGCCTAGGAAGTAAACATCTAACCTATTGTTTAGGAGTAATAGGGAGATTGGATAAAAAGGACACAATAAAGGTTAATATTAAGAATCCAAGTTGCAAATTATTGCAAAAATCAGCAGGAATCAGTGGACCATCTTATGTTAAACCGCAGGGGTACAAAATTAATCTGGAAAAGGATACAAGAAGTTTCGGGGGGTCCAAATCTCAGCTCAGACTTGGTAAATGATGATAGATAGAGTTACTAAGATAAAAATGGCCTAAAGAGTAAACTATAAAGCTTTAAACTTTTACATTGCAGCAGTGGTGTATTTCATATAAAAGGAGAGAAATAAAAGGTTTTATAAGAAAATAGCAAGAGAAATGGAATAAGTTTACTAAAAATAGTTTTACAAAGCATACTATCGATGAAAACAAGAGAAGCTATAGACAAACTATCACTTAACATCAAAGCAACATGGCATCTAGAATGAGAGTGTTATAAATGACAAAACTGAATAGTTAAACATTTGTATGTATTACAAAGTAGTTAGGAACATGTTCTTTGATGTTCTTTTTGTTAAACATTGGATTGTAACCGACCAAGGTTGAACATTGTTCTCTTTAATATATTTTATTACTTTTTTAAAAAGGTTGAAGCCCTTTAATCTCACATTTGTTAATATTTTATTACTATTTTGTAAGGCAAATGCTCCCTCTATTTCTAACTTGGGAAACTTCATTAATCAATTAAACAAGATTTTTAGACTGAAATTCAATGTAGATAAAAGCATCATTATGCTATTCAAGGATGCTAAACCATTGTTAAATAAACTAGAATCCGTCTCCAAAATGAAAGTAGCTTAACCCCCTTCACATATTTAGGAGTAACTATTACCACTTCCAATCCATACTACAAAGATTGCACATCCTTATTTAAATAAATTGAAAAGAAGTTAAGAACTTTGTATCGTAGGGAGCTAAGTTATGTTGATAGGATCTAATTGGTGAAAACAATACTATATAATATATATATAATTACTAGATCTCATACTTAATTCTACTTAAGAATATGGACAACGACATAAAGAATCTCTTGAGGAACTTTTTATAGATATGTGATCCGCATGAAAACTCAAGTGAAAAGATATCCTAGAAAGAAAAATGTTGCTCTAAGAATTAAGATGGATGTGGGTTTATCACAATCTATGTGTCATCTAGAATTTTACCTAAAAAATAATATGTATATTACTAATTGAACACCTAAAAGGTCAAAGCTTCTAGGAAGTGAAACGTAATAAAAACTTATCATGGACTTGGATCAACCTACTAAATCTAAGAGTAGCTTATGCATTTAAGTGATTTATTAGAAATAGGAAATGCACCAACATTTGGTTTGATAATTAGAGAAACCTAATTCCTCTATATGTGCATTCTAGCCTATGCCATCTGAAATATATACTAAAGCTCTAAACCAATGTAAGTGATCTTAAAACTGATTCGAAACAAAGCATCAAATTGAGAGGTTTTGAATGTCTAGTAAGTTCTCTCTCCAATTACAGACTCGAGGAAGATATAAAGGATAAAGTAATCTATGCTCCCCATACATCAGGGAAGTTCTCCAATATGTCTGTTAGGAAGTTATTTATGGCTCAAATATCTTAGAAACAATGGCATAAGATACCTTGGTTTCCTAGAAATAATCCACGATATGCAGTCACTATATAGATAGCTTGTTTTGAATAGATTGCCAACTATGGATATAATAAAAACTTCAGCTACTATTAATCACAAATGCTCCATATGCTCTTGAAAATTAAAAATTAAAAATCGTATATTCTTTCAGTGCTCTTATACTAGATCATTATAGGGTATAATTAATTATGTTTATAATGTTAATAACATGAGTGATCATTGAGAAGAGTTGATTGGTTAGCTAGGCAAGTGTAAGTTACCAAAAGGAAACTTTATGCCAACTTTCTATGTTAGAATATATGGAACCTGGCATTAGAGAAATAGGAGGAAATTTAAATTGCAACAACTTAGCACTGATCAATTCCACATAAACAAAATAAGTAAGATTAAGGAATATTTTAACCTATGCTTAAGGAAAGAACAACTTACAACTGAAGTTGCCCAAAGGTGGGCAATTTTATATTATGGTCTGGTCAAATTAAATAATAAGATGCGTTATTTTATGCTAAATAATTGCCTCCAGTGTTTGATCACTTATTTCTATGGCTACGTACTACGTATGATGTAATTTACTATTTAATCCTTTTATATTTCTTAAGGCTAAGCCTTACTTTTAAAATACAATCCTTTTAATTTCCAAAAGAAACAACAACTAACTCTTATTATGTCATACTCTTATCTTGGTGTAATATATATTTATCCAATTGACAGGGAACTTTACATTTTACTTCAAATGTTTTTGAAAGATGTGGAGGAATTGAAGCTGCCCTCTTTATGGATTTTAACAATGCAAAGATCTAGGATTTTATGGATGAAGGTTAGAGATAAAAACTTACAACTCTTCCAATAGATCCTTGATGAGAAGGAAGAACATCAAAAAATTTTGTATCTTTAATGGATTAGAATGGATGCTTGATAACCTTAAAGAGGATTTTCATTAAGAAGCTTATACTTTCTTTGTCAACACAATTGGAACTAGTACAGATGCTCATCATTTATGAATTTTCTAAAATCCATTATCAAGGAGTGAATATCTATATAATCAATTGATATTTTTGTCAAAAACATTGATTCAAGAGACTTGGAAGAAGCTTTATTTGATCTACATCCCAACAAGGCACCAAGACTTGTTGGACTTAATTCATTATTTTTCCATAAACTTGACCTCTCACTTAAAAATGATAATTGATGTAGTGCTTGTATTCTTCAAGAATTGTATATGTTAAAGGAGTCAAATGAGGTATTCATATAGAATCCCCTAAATCTTTGAAGGACTTCTGGCTTACATATTATTATAATACAATTCACAAGATTATTTCCAAATTGTTAGCTGAAAGATTATAATCAATACTTGCATTACTAATTGATACCTGTCTAAAAGGCTAATTAATAAGTGATAATATGTTATCATCATTTTTTTTAGAAATATAATAGGAAACTCTCAAGAAAGAGTCATGTGATCAAATTTGACTTCCACAAAGACTTTAGTTTATTATAATGCAACCTCATTCAAAACACATTACATACTTTTGTTTCGCTAAAATTTTTAATTAGCAAATAACATAATACATAACCACTATTTCTATGTTATTTTTTAATAAAGATCCTACAATGCTTGTTAAAGAAACAAAGTGTTCAAGAAAAGATAACACTATAGCTTGTAATATTTTTACTATGGGTATGGAGGTTCTCATCAAGCTTATTAAGAACATAACTAGTTAAGGATAAAAGCTTCAAATTGCACTATAAATGCAAAAGCATAAGAATAACAAGCCTATATTTTACAAATGATTTGAATCATTTATGTAAAGGAAATTTCAATTCAAATTAGTGTTTTAGTGGTAAGCCTAAATACTTTTAAAATCCTCTTAGGTCTCTATATTAATAAGGATAAGAATTAGATAATTTTTTTTATCTAATGTAAGTGTAAAAACCAATTAGTTAGCATGTCTTATAGGGATGAAAGTCACTAAACATACCCTCATCTATCTTGTAATTCAAATTACTTTAAAGATACCATCTCAAATAAAATTTAAGCCAATAATTGAAATAATTAAATTAAAACTCAAATGATGGTTGAATAGAAGTTTAATCTTTATAGGAAGGATTCATTTAGTAAATTTAGTGGCAAAGAGTTTATATGTGTGTAAGTCCTCTCATTATATCTCGCTAAAAATATTAGCAAAGCAGTTGAGTAGTTTAAAGAAAGTTCTTTTGGTCTAAGGTGATAGAAGCAACCATTCAGGAAAAGTAAGATAAAGTGAACTTTGCATAGGCAAAAAGGAAGGAGGACTTAGTACCTTACTAATAAATATCACCATCCATATTCAAGTGTTTAAAAGAATAAGGAGGATCCTAAATGACAAAAGTTCCTTATTTTTAAGGTGGATTCATGCTTACTATATAAAGGATAGGAGTTTCAACAATCTAGAACCAAAGCTTGATGCATTATAGACTATAAATTAATTATCCAATGTCAGAAATTATAACTCAACTTCCTTTTGGCATGGTACTTAGTCCATTTTATGACCTTTAAGTGAACTTTGTTAACTCTACCCTCTTAGAGGTGACATTATAGATTATGCCTCTATATGTGAAGGTTTATCTATACTTAATAGTTTGATTCCTAATACAACATATTTAAGTAATCTATTAATCAAAATATCCCCAAATGAAGAAGACCAAATAAGTTTATTAGGAATATTAATTAAATTAAATTAAATTAAAGGTTTAAAGCTATTAGAAATCACACAATTTTAATTCTGTGACTGACATCCAACTGCTTCCCACGTTTCTCTCATATCCCGGGTTTCTTCCTCCATCACTACACTACCCATCGTCACTTGCTCAACCTTATGCATCACCAGTTTCTAAGGCAATTTCATTATGCAATCTAACATAAGTTTGAAATAACTATATCTCTTTCCTTTCGAGTCATTTATATCATCACTGACACTCTCCACAACCTACAAAACGAAAAAACTTGTGGGAACTTTATCCTTATACCTATAAGATAACTCTCTAGACAAAGAACAAAATTCATGCAAAATTGAGCTAAAATGAAGATGTATCGTTGAGATTTTTCCTTCTTGATTTTAGTGACATCAATGGATTCTTAAAGTATGTCCATGTTGCTAGTAAACTACAGCAGTAAAAAAATTTCCACAAACGTCGCTAAATGTGAAGACTTTTTGTGACATTTAAAAAAAATCACCAAAAGTTCAAATGTTTCGCAACGTTTTTATAAAATGTCTCGGATTTATAACACTTTTGTGAAGTTTTATCAATAAATCATCACGAAATAAAAATCGCAACATTTTGTTCAATAAAATGTCACTGTTGGTGTTTGCTTTTTGTATTAATTCTCCCGCATTCATTTCCCACCAAATATTCCTTTGTATTGACTTTCCTATCTTATTATTTTTGGTTGGGTTCACTTAATAGAATGCAAGAACACTGTCACTTCTTTCATTAATGTCTCTCCCCACCAAATGCACTGCCATTGCCACCATCACCACCTCCACAATCGCTGCCGAAGACTTCAACTTGCAAACCATGAAAAAGGACAAGCCACTGGCCGTCTCCGCCTACTCTACTCTCGGTACCTCCTCCAGCAAAAATGGCCTCTATCAGTTCGTTGAAAATGACGTGATCTTCGACTCGTCTATTATGGCTATCGACGATGAAACCAAGCTCCACTCCAATCATGCTTCTCACACCGCTGCAAACTTGGCTCACAAAAAGGCCACTTTTCCTCAGCCTGCAAAGAAGCTCGTTGTTAAGCCTTTTTTTATTTCATTTCCCTCAGACTCTTATTGTGATTTGGCAATGTCCCACCTGGGATTTGTTGTTGTAGATATTTAATTAGTTGAGGGTTTTGCTCAATTTGTTAATTTCTATGGATGAGATATTGAGTTTATGTATTTTCTGGATTTCAGTAACAAATTAATGGAATTTGGGATTTGGATCTCTATTGCATTGACTATTCGATTTCATTTTCGTAATTGGTTGGGTTATTGATAGATTATAATGGTGCTTACATGGAAAATTGATCATAGGATACTTTAAGCATTTTTATTTTTTGGATTAGGGTTGCCATTAGAAGTTTTCTTCTCCAGTTATTGGTTCTCAGTTTTGTATTGCTTGTATATTTGTCTTGTGTTAACCTTATTGTATGTTCAGGAGTTTGAAATATTCAATATTATGATGATGATCTGAGTGTGAGATAGGCATGCCGAGTGAGTTTTTACTATTTGACTTATATATTCATCTTTATGGAGCCCTTAAAGGTTCTTTAACATTCCATTGATGGAATTGGAAGGATTAGTTACTTTATTCAACTCACATTCTCTTACTTCTGAGCATCAGTAGGTGTTACCAAGATTTCTTAAGTAGGCATAACACTCATCTATTTCATTTCTTAAAATCTAACTCCATTTTCAGAAGTGACTATGAGGACTTCCTAAGAGACTTCACAAGACAAATTGTGCAGTATCTTCCCTTCAGAATTGATTCTTACATGGCATCCGTATTACAAGTTTCTCATTTTGTTAAAATAATGATATTTTACTTCAGCATATACAAATGTTGATTATTCTGAAAATTACTAGAATTTGAGAGGACCAATACTAATCCACAAAGTCCCCTGCTCCTATTTTGCTATGCCCGTTAAAAATTATGGGCCATCTGGAAATATTTAGTACTCGTGCATATTGTCAGTCTGCTTCCAAACTTTGTCATTCATTACTTGTTTTTTTTTCTTAAAGACCAAGTATCTCTTACGTTGAAGATGCTTAACCTACTTTGAGTTCACTCTCAGATGATCAACACATTTTGGCATTTTACTATGTACAGGTACTTTCTTAATTCTCACAAATTTGCTTTCAATTTTGTTCTAACCAAAAGAGTTGCATGGACATAACTATTTACATTGTTATAGGTGTTTGGATTATTGGTGGGGAAGATGAGTCGATCGTCAGATGCTGTAGTTAGAACCCCAAGTTCTTCTGCCCTTGGACTGTTACTCAAGTCGACTAATGCTCTCATAACGGTTAGACTTGATTGAGCAGACTTTAGTAGGAGAGGCCATGATTTTGATTCTCAAAAGTAGCATCACTAAGAACATCACATGTACTCATGTAAAGTTGGTGACCATAAGAAAGAAGGTATAGACAAATTTTGATCAGAGCCAATAGAAAAGGGAATTTGGAGCATAAATATCAATGTCGAGATATATATATGTACAACTCTTTTGTAAAGTGTACAAAAGGTTGTTCTAAGTTTTTAAAATGCACACTGGGTTGCTCTTCTGAAATTTTGTACAATTATTTTAAGACTTTAATCACTGTCAAGTTGTTGTATTATAAATCCCTACGACATACCTTGTATAGTTGAATAGGAGACAATAGTTTCATTCTTTTGATGACAATCTCATTCCAAATGTAACCTCAAGGAGGGATTCATCGACTTGTTTGCCATACTGGTTTTCTTCAAATAATATTGAATAGTTATTAAACAAATAAGATTTAAAAAATTTGTATATGAAAAAATAATTATTAAAATTAAAATTTTATTAAATAAAAACGTCGCATAATGTAACTTTCTATGATATTTTCAAAAAAAGTTGCAGAAAGATCAATCGTTCAGTGACGTTAATTAAAACGTCGAGGAATGTCCGTATTTTCCGTGACATTTTATGGGAAACATCGCATAAACTTTTTGCCTACACCACATTTGGTGACATTACTTTTGACATTTTTTAAAACGTTGCAAATTGTATTCTAGGACGTTTTTTGAGACTTTGTGACGTTTTTTTAAACGTTACAAATTGTGTTGTTTTTTTGTAGTAATTTAGATATGTTGTTGTCTACGTACCCATTTGTCACAAAGGATACATATTTAATAAGGAATAATAAAAAACCAAAAATACTTTTTGCAATGGATTGCTAACGAAAATGTTAAGTTAGAATTTAAATATAACGTTTGTGAAATATTATTTAAATTAAATTCTGATAAAGATATTAGAATCTTTTATTTTTGGTTATACTTTAATTAATACAAAAAAAGATGCATGCAATTGTGCTTGGATTCCTGTAAATTCGTGTATATCAGAAAAGCACTACATTTTCATAACTGCCAAATGTCAGAGATTCAAGGCGACTACTAGGTTAAAAGTTTCCCATCAAATTCTTGGAGGCATATCTACATCAGGCTGGCACTGACGTGTCTTCCTTTGTTCAGGACTTTCGTGAACACTCTTTTGTAAACTTTTTGCCCTTTAAACTATGTGAAGACAATTCCATGGCTTGGCTCGGCACTTTCTGCACTCGCAAGTGGCAGCCAGCGAATACGGATACTCACGCATGTAATTCTTTCGTCGAGACGGAAAGTGCCCCAATAGCGTAAGTTGTTGAATGGCCACGTCGATACACTTCACCATGAACGAAAACTTTGTCCTAACGTACACAAAAAAGATGAAAATTTCGTACGAAAATGACGGGCTGAGGTCAACAATGACTCCAGGCACCACGATTACTACAATCACTATGAAGAATAATTTTGCTTTTCATAAGCACCGAAGTGTATTGCTTAGAAGTGGTAAAGCAGTCAGTCCCCCCCAAGTACCAACGAAATTAACCACTTGTCTGATCGCGAACACATCTGAGATGAACTATCATTTTGTTAGTGTAGATTAGATGCATGATATAAAAAGCTTAGAGTGGATTTTTAGTAACGAATTAGCTAGTTTTCAATTGTATTTTTATTGAATTAAAAATTGGCAAATACCGTACCAGCTCTGCTATCGAATTAAATTTTGGTACAGTATTATACCGTTACTGATCAATGGCTTCGTTTAGTAAGCTACCATTCAGCTATTTTTTTAACTGATTAGTATGTTTCAACTGTTTGACTCTTCATCTGAACCATTGATTGTTTCTCTTCAAATAACCAAAAATGAAAACACTCCTATACAGGAATATTTTCATCAAACAACTAAGTATTTAACTATTAAAAATCAATTATACCATTTCCTATGTAATAAAGAGAGCAAGTTACACGTAAAGAAAAAAGCTTTTTACAACATTTTTGCTAATGTTATATATAAATTAATATACTTAAAATATATTTACATCTAAGTATGATAAATTGTAGAAATATAAATTTTATTTATTAATAAAATTAATCAACAATTAGTTATAAAATATGTATTATAAGTAAAATATGAGTAATTTATCATCTTATATATTAGTATTATTATGTAATAAATAAAACTGAATAAAATTTTATTTTATTATCATATTCCCTTTCATTTCTTTAAGAATTTTGTTTTAATATAATTAATTTAATTAATTAAATTAAACCAAAGTCTAGTCTATTTCTAAATGTTCATTTGGACTTCTAATTAACTATTAATTAATGCAAGCCCAACATTCAATTAAAGGTTTTAAAACCTCCATTTATATTTATTACTTTGCTTGATAACCTTCCTTGAAGTCAAGCGGAAATCTTATTGAACTTAAATAATTCAAGCTTCAATAATCTCATAATTAATTTAATCTCATTAGAATTAATTATAACTTATTAACTAAATGTCATTCCACTAAAGACAATTAGTTGAACTCTTGAATTACTAAATATTATGATAACACATATTTCAAATAATATCTCCAATTGCAAACCTTATTATGAACCTTATTATAGTTATCCGCATAACAAAAGATAAAGTTACAGTTTTTGTCCTTATGTTAGTTTTCCTTCTAGATCTTTCGTTTTACTCTATATGGTGATTAACACACAAGATGTTATCTTGGTGTTAAGACTTGATGGGTAGCTAGTCCATCAAACTCCTTACGCCAATTTAATTACAAATCTCCATAAAATATCTAGAAGTAATGATATCACTATAAACTCTTTATTTGAGTGAATTTTCCCTGATACATATTTCAACTAATAATTCCAGCATGCAAACACTAGATTAATACTCTGTAAAAATTCATTCCAATTATATCAAAAATTATAATGAAACACATATGAGTTCACCACTCATAAAAAATGTGATCCATAATAAGCAAGTGATAAAATATATGTTTTAAGACTAAAGTAACGACCTATTTTATTCTTGAAAACATACTTGATTCCATATTCATTTAATAGTGTCATTATCAATAATCGACTACTATCATGATATGAAACTTATCATTTCATTGAAGTAAACCCCTTTACTTATATAGAGATAAATCGCAACACTACAGTCTAAATCATAATCAGGCGACCAACTTGACTATTCAACTATGAATCTATTATTTTAGATTCTTATAATATACATATTTACCATACATCTCTATGTATATGTATATTACTTACAAAAGAATCTCAATGCCTTATGACTAGATATATCACTACAAGGAAAATGACTAATTCCGACGGAAAAATACCGACGGTATATAAACCGTTGGAAATACCGACCGAAATAACGTTACCGTCGGAGAAATTGGGTGGGAGTGTCACGTTTTCTGACCGAAAACTATTCGGTCGGAGAATATGCTGAAATATTTTGCGACGCCAAAATTCCGCCGGTGATGGAGTGGTGAAAACCTCGCCTTCACTTACTCAAACGACGTCGTTTTGGTTATTATTTAGTATCGCGTCTGCAGTCTTCCTCCTCTTCCCGCAGACGACCTTCTCCTTCCTTTTCCTCTGCTTTTGCTTCTCCTCGTCGTGTCGTCATTGTTTCATCACCAGCCACCGCTTCTTTGCTCGTCGGTCGCCAGACGCCACGATCGCTTCTCCTCCCGGTCTCCCACGACTGGTATAACTTCTCCTCCTCCTTCTTTACTTACTCGATGGTGTATATATAGAATGTTGAAGCTTTTGATCTTTATATATGTTAATTATTGCTATAATTTTATGTAAATAATTGTTGTTATATCGTAAATGTAAATTAGTTGTTAATTATTGTTGTAATTAAATGTTAAATATTGGTGTTATATGCATCTGCTATTTATATGTTAATTATGTAAATTATTTGTAAATTATTGTTGTAATTATATGTAAATAATTGGTCTTATATGCATCGATAAGATATAAGTTAATTATTGCTGTTATTTTATGTAAAATATTGCATTTATATCCATCTCATAAATTATATGTTAATTATTACTGTAATTATATGTAATTTATTGGTCTGCAGATGCATCTGTAAATTATATGTAAATTATTGTTGTTATTATTGCTCTTATATGCATATGTTAATTATATGTACATTATTGCTCTTCAACCGCTTTTAAAGAAAATGAATGATTTGAATAAGAAAATTAAAATTTGTGTAGTACATTGCCAAAACTTTCAATTAGGTGATCATTATTTGATAATGATTAATAATTATTCTAGAAATAGGTGTTCTTTATTTAATATGTATTAATAATGACTCTAACTATCTATCAATTCAATTAATATAATTTGATACCCATTATTAATATTCTAAGTTGACTGCAATTTTGATTAAACTAAGGAGATACTAAAATATTGTTATTTAAATGAATTATATGACAATAATATCAATTAAAATCGTGGGTAGAAATTTGAAAATTTTAAGTCAAATTTCGAACTAGTCCATCAAAATTTAATTCAACTTCACATTTTATTTATTGACACGAAATCAATTTTATGTGGGTTAATATTATCAATTATGATTAAAATAATTTTATAAATATATTTATAAAATAATATCCTTATCGAGGTACACACCAACTAAAAATGTCTTATTTTTGGAGCACATTAAGTCATTTCTATATAATTAATATTACAACTTCATTCATACATTCAATCTCATTTAATCAATTATCATTTTAATGTTTTTATTTTTGGCAAGAGATATGCAATTACAAAGAAAATGAGTAGGGTGGTTCGTTTAAAGTTGACAATTCAATTTATTTTTACATAAAGTTACAAATATAGATGTCAAGACATTGTGTATCAAGATTTATTTTATTATTTGATGTTTAGGATTAATTTATAAATGTTTTTCATAACAGTTAGACCACATTTGAATTTTATTAAATGTTTTGAAGCGAATACATATCTTTCTTAATGGTAAGTTATAAGGTTATCTTTACTTAATTGCACTTTTTAGTAACAACTTTAAATAGTAAATACATAATTTTGATTATTCTCAAAAAAAAGTAAACTATCAAGACTCTTAAGATAATAGTAAGAATAAAACTTTGTCATGTCTCAACTAAATTTGAAGTTTTAATGGTGACATTGTAGTTCTTATGATAAGTTATAAGGTTATCTCGTAATTAATTAAACTCGTAATTAACATTGTGAAAAATCTAATTTTAAGCGTATCAATCCATCCTCTTTTGTAAAAATTGATGTACCTTAACTTAAAAGGTTTAATGATGAATTGATATTAACCGACATTAGCAAGTAATATTAAAGGCTTCAAATCATGTAATTTAGATTATGGACCATGATTACGAATTTGATCAAAATTAATATTTATAACTTGAAATACATTCAATCTCCTTCAAGTAATTCATATGTTATCTTTTATTATCTTGTAGAGATATACTATTACAAAGAATATGAGTGGGTTAGTTACTTTTTAGTTGACAATTCAATTTGAAACTAACATTGAGTTGCACTATAGATCTCACAACTTTGTGTATCATGATTTCTTATTTTATTTTACATTAAGGATTAATTTATAAATATCAAAGCTTTAAGAATATATCCAAATCTTATTAAATTTTGGAGTGAATACATATCTATTTAAACATAAAGTAAAATATAAAACTATTTACGTAATGGAAAATATAAAATTTTGTAATGTCTCAACTAAGAAGCAACTAACCTACTTTTTTTATAACAATGACCTATCATCATCAAACCAAATTCTTTGTATAACATAATCTTGCACTTATTAAAATATATTACTCTAGGTGTCATATAAAGGCATCATTGCCATGATTTTCCCCAATATATGTTACTATACTCAAGTGATAATATTCAAAGTTACAAAGACTTTTGTTTACTCAATACATCAGCTACTTTGTTATGTCTTTCTACCTTTAACTCACACAAAAAGTCATATTCAACAAGAATCTCTTATCACTAGTACAACATTCTTGTAGTATGGAGACCCAATTTGCGTTGATGTGAACGAGTACAACATTCTTGTAGTATGGAGACCCAATTTGCGTTGTGATTACTGGTTGAGTTAGAAGTGTGTTTTTATTGCAGGGGGACCCTTATTTCATAAGGGGGATGTCCAAATTATAGGGGAAATGCTGCCGAAATTTCAATAGGATCCTCGTAGTAGATGATGGTTAAATTAGAACATAAGCTCAATAGTTTTAAGTTTTGCTCTTATGTTGTATGTGACTTACAATTATGGAAATGATTTAGGGTATTACCTGATGGTTTAATTATTTGAGGATGATAACTGTCATAAGTTGAGTATACAATTTCGTGCGTTGAGTATAATATTTCCAATTAAGCTATGAATGAATCTTTTGTTGGTTTGCATTGCAACTCGATCATCTTTATCGCACGTGACGTTCTTCATTGCCCAAGTCGTACGTCAGGAACATTTCCCTGAATTTCAATTAAGGTCAGTGCTTATGCTTTTGTAAATATTGTTATCGCTTTGAGTCATGTGCTTGCAAATGATATTCCGTAGCATGTTGCTTAATATTTAATTTATGTCTTGCCTTGATAAAATTTTATTGCGGTTTAAAATTTGGTATCCGTTATAATTTATACATGCGAAGGTGACTAATATATTTGTTACATCGACTGAATTAATTTGAGCCATTATTTGTTGGATGTTTTGCAAAATGGATATCTCTTCACTTGTAATATTTCACATAATTTGATATGCTTATGTGAAATTGTATATACAACTAATTGATGATAATAGGTTTCCACAATAATATTAAATCTTGATTGAATACGTATTTGGCAATAGTTGGATGTTTAATCATATGTCTGTAATTATTTTGTTTCTGATATGTGGCTAAGATAGCATCGTCATTTTGGTATTGATGTTGTATAATAACAGTCCTCCAGTTATGAGTTTCAGCGATAGATCTTGGATGTATAGATGTTTAACCGCCGATGGTTTCATTAATCCTGAATTTGTTGAAGGAGTTGATGCGTTCATTCGTTATGCATATTCGCAACCTGCATATATGGATGGGCCAAAGATCATATGTCCATGTAAAAATTGCAAGCACAAATGTTTCCTGTTTATTGATGAAGTTCAGTTGCATTTGTTGAGAAAAGGGTTTGTGTCGAACTATTTCCAGTGGACCCGACATGGGGAACCCTTGGTTGCTAGCACCTCTAGGATGATTGAAGAACCTACGTCTATGAACTTAAATGAGAATCACGTTGGGGATGGCTATGGAAGAAAATTTGGTGATGGGCCGGAAAACTGTTATAGGCAAATGGTGCACGATGGACTCGGTCATACATGTGAGCCAAATGGGGAAAATGTGGACGAAGAACCTAATCAACAGGCAAAACAATTCTTCGACTTACTACAGTCAGCTAATCGAGAGTTGTGGCCAAATTGTGACACAATGACTCAGTTGTCATCAATTGCTCGCATTCATTAATATAAAATAACACAAATACATAAAATATATATACAATATAACATTATTATAACAACAAAACATTAAAAAAAAACAAATTTACCATTTATTACCGACGGACAACTTTCCTTCGGAAACTAACAATTTACCGACGGTCCAATTACCCGTTGAAAAAAGTTGGTTAATCCGGATCAATTTCACCGACGGAATATTACTTGTCATTCCGTCGATAAATATATACCGACGACAAAGTATCCGTCGTTATTTTCACCATAAAATTGCGACAGAATATTTCGGTCGGTATTTTTAGCTTCGGCGCATTCACCGACGGAATTTCACGCCACCAAATTCCGTCGGTGATTGTCTTCAGTGACGGAAATTCGTTATTTACCGACGGTACTTTCCGTCGGTAATCATCGGATTTCTTGTAGTGTATAATGCTCATAAAAACTTTTGTTTTATTAATAATAAATATTTTTGTTACAAAATTGTAACTGAAGAAGATTAAGTTAAATATAAATACACTTGCTTTCCAGGGCACTATATTTACACAACTCCAATAATGCAAAGTTCTTTAAGGAATTTCGCATACGATAGAATCTGTTTAATTGCATCGAAGAGAAGAATATTTACCTGAACTTTTCTGAAAGTCTCCTATATCTTCTTCTCTGGCCCTTCCTTCTTTACTTTGGCAAATTGACTCGAAAAAGGGGGTAGAACCACCATATTCTACAAAGTTATCTGTGTTTTTTCTGGTTGTATAGGTGCCTTTTGTGTTGTTTCTTCTTCTACCTCTCTTTTGAAATTTTTCGAAAGTGGTTCCTGCAATTCCCTACTACTCCATAATGTGATAGCCTTTGCACTTTGTTTGGGATTGATCTATAGTTGTGCTAGAAAATTTTCAAAATTTTGTGCCTACAATCGATTTATGGCAGTTTCCATTTGGCTCATTTTATTTTCAATATTTTGGATATTTGCCCTAGTATTTCGCTAAAACGTTAAAGTGTTAGTAGCCAAAAATTGAACCATATCTTCCAAAGAGGGCTTACCTTCAGAATTGGATGTTGTATTTTGATGTTGTCCAGGCATATATGGTTATTTACAATGCTGGAAATTCGTGGTTGCTTATTGCTCTTGAGGATTTTCATACGTAGATTCGAATGATCGCACCACCCCAGATTATAGGTGTTGAAAAATAGATCATATTTCCTTTGATTCGGTCCAATAAAACATCCCACGACATTCACCTGTTCTGCATTTTCTTCCTACAAAATTGGACATGCATCAGTAGAGTGTCATAACATCAAACATATCCACATACCTTTGCTTCTTCTTTCTTTGTAAGTGTAATTTGTTGCATCAAGGATGTAAGGCCATCTAATCTTTTCTCCAATGTGGTCACATTCACCTCATTCACGGTTTTTGTTCCATGACCAGTATGTATCCCGAATTTTTATGTATTGAAAGCCATATTTGCTATCAAATCCCTTGTGACTGTCAAAGTTTTATCAACTAAGGCGCCACCGCTTGTAGTGTCAATCATACTCTTATCCGTAACTGAAAGACTTTCATAGAAGTATTGAATCAATAACTGGTCGGTTATTTAGTGGTAGGGATAGCTAGTGCAAAGTTTCTTGAATCTTTCCCAATACTTGTAGAGTTTTTCTCCCGTATGTTGTCGAATTCCACATTTTTTTTTCAAATGTTGGCTTCTCTTGATGCTAAAAAATATTTCTTAAAAAAAAGCCTCTTCATTTTAGCCCATGTTTGCACGTTTTCTCTAACTGAGTTGTACAACTAGTCTTCAAAACCATCTTTGAGAGAAAATGGGAAGGCTCTCAGCTTAATATGTTCTTCCTTCACATTCGTCGACTTCATTGCCATGCAAACCACATCAAATTCCTTCAATTGTTTGTACGAATCTTCTCCCAATAAACCCCTAAAAGTAGGTAATAAATGGATCAACTCAGATTTTAATTCAAAAATATTATTATCACCTAAATTTGGAAAGTTAATACAATGGGATTGTTGAGCATCCATGGGCATGGGTAGTTCTCAAATAGTTCAGTTTGCTGCAATCCGTTCCATTTTCTACACTTGCTACTATTGTTTTGTCTATTTTTGTAACCTTTTTGTTGTATTCTCGATCTCTAAATCAAATAACAATTGAGTGGTTTTTTCTTGTGTAACATACATATATCATTCAAAAATCCCCTAGCAACGGTGCCAAAATTTGGTACTACTGCGCCTACAACCAAATTCAAAAAGAAACGAACTTCCATCAATACAAAATAATGTAGTAGTAGAAAGTAGATATCGTTCCCACGAGGAATTTCAATGACAAAGATTGTATGACTTCAAAACTAAAATAAAGTAATGAAAGCGGGTTTTAATTCACGGAAATCTTAGAAAATGATGATAAAAAATCAAATATTAACAAAAGTAATTAGATTTGAAAATTTAATGGGCAAACCTTAGTTTCGGGTCACCGATGTTATCACACTAAAATGAATCCTTGATATAAAATTTAGTTCATCAACAAATATTCATTGGGTGATGTTTTCTTTTAACTATAAATGAGAAGAAACATGTATTCTAAACATTCTTATTAATCAACAACTTAGATACGATCTTAAGTTCAATTATGTAACAACTTTAGAAACTAAGAAATCAATGAACAAGACAACACATGTATGACATGCATTTCATAAAGATGAGTTTCTTTTTAGAATTTTCAACTCTAACGTAATGATGGTAATCCTAATTACCACCTGTGATTAGTAAAACTAAACATTATATTTTACTAATCTAGCTATTAAACAAATTAATTCCTAGTTGCACACCTTGAAATCAACCAATCCAATTATTAAAAAACAATTCAGAAGGAACTGAATATTCATCAACAAAATAAACATTATTGAAACATCTCAAACGTAATAGGTGATAATATGGTTCCCCTCAACCAAGAAAAGGAATTTAGGCCCTCATAACAAAAGTGAAAATCAACAAAGAAAGAGCCAAATGAAAAGTCTCCATCATTGGTCTTTCTTAGAAAATCCAAATATCTCTTGAGAAATACTGCAGAAATTGAAGTACCTAATTATAGGTGACTAAAAACAAGAAGAAAAACTATGTAAAATGTAAAAACTATTTTCTAAAGTCGTTTGCGTGAACAGTAATGCCAAACCCTTTTTATCTCCTTCGATGTCCTCCTTTTCTCCATGATGTTTTGCAAATAATCTTCCCCCAGATTTAGGTTATCAATCCCTATCAATAAGGATGCAATTTGATTCTCAAAATCATACAAATCTTCAGTGAATCAGATTTGCATTTAAAAACAGATCTTACAGATAGTTTTTGTCCTTGCACGTGCCCATACTTAGTCACTAAATTTCCTGTCAGTCTAGAATTTGGAATATACTTTCTTCCTTTGCATCTTTTTTATTCAATTTCATCTCTTAAGTGTTGAAAATCATCTAAGAACAATTAAGAGGCAAATCCATCAATTTTGAATAATAATTTCAATACATTAAAGAGATTTATATATAAAATAAACACAAAATGACAACTTAACATTTTTTTTTAATCATTTTACAATTTGTAGCATACTGACAAGCTACAAATTTGATATTAAACAAAAAGGGTTAAAGCAAGCCATTCATAATTAATCTCGGCTGAGTTTCCAATGATACAAGGTTAAGCTAATGACTATAAATTAGCGCATTCAGTAGTTAGATTTAAATTGTTATGTTTAGTTAGATTTGTTTTAAATTTTGAAAAAAAATTTAATGATTTGAATGAATATGGGATCACTAATTCTCTTACTCTCTTTAAGAAATTCCAAGATAAACAACAATCTCTAGTGTCTAGTGTATTTGGTCTTAACACCTCACCATCACTGCCTCCATCACCATAAGGCTTCGTTTCCAACCCTTTTCTTTTAAATTTAGCCATTATTTTTTTATTTTATGTTACTTCTTTCGTCTTTATTTGTCTCCATCTCACATTGAGGACAATGTGTTGCTCAAGTATGGGGAGGGTTGTGCATTTTTCTTTAAGTGTGAATTTTGCATATTGTATGATAGTTTCTTAAGATGTATATTGCGAATTGTGCGAATTGCGAAAAAATTCAAATGATAGAATTGGCCTTTGAGGTCTTCATGAAAGTTTTATATCTAGAAGTCCTCTTTCTAATGGTCTAAAAACAAAGTCAATCGGACCTCTGTAGCTAAAGTTATGGCATTCGTACTGAGACATGTACATTTCAACTGAGGGCATAAACGTGTTGGAGTCTTTTGCCAATAACTTCTTCTCTAGACTTCCAAATGACCTGATTCTTGAACCATGGGATTCGTAAGACTTTTCTATACATCTCCACCAATAATTGAAGCTATCTGAGATTTATGGAGAAAGATTGAGTGAAAAGAGTGAGACCGGTACAGTGAGTTTGTTCTTTAATCATATGAACTGGCGTTATCTCACTGAACATGCCTCAGTATTTTGGTGATATCTTGATCTGTGGATATCCAATTGAGTCGATTCTTGTTGAAAAATAAACTAAAGACATGGGGATACAAGTTATCTGAAGGAATTGAATTTCAATTTAGTCTATAAGATTTTTAATTTCTGAATTGAATATGGGTATAGTGTTCAGTCTCAGATTAGTAAGAGCTGAAAGTGTTTTGGCAATAACTTTTGCTCTAGTCATCCAAATGAGATGATTTTGGATTTGTGGTAAGCTAGAGACACGAATATACAAGTGTTATGAAGAAAGTAGAATCTAATTCAGTCTCTAAGATGTTTAAAATTCATATGGAAGTTGTGCATAGTATACTATTTTGGATAAGAGCAGTCCAAAAATGTTTGAAGTATAACTTTCACACTACTGAACCAAATTGAATGTTTTTGGTGTCATTGGAAACGTAAGACAATAGAGAAGGGTCTTCTAGAAGAAAGTGTTATGTTAGAATATACAAGGGTGCTTTTGGTAAGACACTTAAGCATAAAAGACATAAGACACAAATAAAAGGATAAATGGGACAATTCTCACTCATTAAGGGCATAAATGGGAAAAAAGTGTTGTCTTGCTTATAAATAAAGGAGAAACATGAATGAGAAGATTCTAGAGAAGCAAAATAAGTGGATTAGAAAAGAGATAAGAGAGAGAGAACATGAAAAAGATATGAAAGAGAGAAGGAAGAGAAAACAAGCTAGGGTTTTAATTTCCTTGGCCTTCAAGAGAGATTTTGAAGTTGTTCAAGAAGAGAATAAGGAAGAGAAAGAAAAGAGCTTCCATTTGAGCTAAAGATCTCTTCATTTGGTGAAGAATCAAGGTATGATCAATTGAATCTTTGGATTTTTGCAAAGATTCTAGTTTATGGAGTTTAGAAAATGCTTGGGTTTGAATGTTCTATAATCAATTTTAGTGATTTTACATTATGGGATTTTTTAAGTGGATTCTTATTGAATGAGATTTGGTTTGTTTTAGGAAATAAAGAGAATCCTACCCAAGAACAAGGAGAAAGACAATTGTGACTTGGAGTTTTGACAAGCAAACTAGGTGCGTAAAATATTTATGGCTATTGTGTAAATAGGCAATGTGCCTAAATGTGTACATATGTTTAAATTGCTAAGCTATGAATGAGAATTAGATATTATGAGATCATGTGAGGTTAGAAAAGAGATGATGAGAAATTGAGTATGATATAGAGTAACCAAGAGTTCTTGAAGTGTAAGTCTAAGTTAAATTAGACACATATGAATTATGAAATGGGAATGAGCATGAAATATATTCTAAAACATATGCTCGGGATTGTCATTGAGCATGCATTGTACATAGGCTATTATTACAATTGTGAATAAATGAATTTTTTTATGTGTGCAATTATTGATGACTGCGCAATGTGTGTCTTGCATAAATGGGTTGTGCAGGTCAAGTGTCAGCATTCGGACGTTCCTAGAATTTGAAAGCAAATGCTAATCTAGAGCGTACTGTGAGTAGACCTAGATGGTCTCACTTCATTGTCTGCTTTATTTGAATTTTGTATACATTGATCTCTGTATGATGAATGTGTATATGAATGTGATTGATTGTGTTTGGATTCCGGACAGAAAGTCCGATAATTGTGATGATTGATCTGAATTATTAAAGTGCTTATTGTATGGGAATAAGATGAACTAAGTATTTTCGGAATGTGCATTGCATGAAAGTGAAAGAGTGAATGCTTAACTATATGTTGAATGCCAGACTACGGTCCGATGATTAGTGAATGTGATCGAATAAGTGTATGCAATGTAAGTGATGCATTCCATTGCATGAATGCATGAAACATAATGGCAGTTGTGACCAGAGTAACCACGGATCAGAGCTACAAGCTCAACGTGTGAAAAAGAACATCGAGCTCAAAAGTGATTTAGAGCCTCAGGCTCAACGTTTAATGAACCCTATATGAAACAGTTATCAATGAGCTCGGTATCCAAAGGATACGGGACAGTTTAGGCACTCGATCACAACAAAATAACAATTGGAAAGAGAGTCTCATATGCATTCCATATTCATGATATGAATGATTTCTGAATGCAATATGTGTTGACTGTAATATGAGAAATGAATGATTAAGTGTATGTGATTCATTATGATTGTTAATGAACTGATGTAAATTATGTGAATTATGATTTATATGATTGGATGAGCCATTAATGATGGTCTCTCATTGAGTTCGCAAAACTCACCCAGAATTTGCAACTATTTTTCAGAGTAAGAAGAATACCTCGTTAGGCCAACGGGAGTATACTTATAGCATTCAAGTGAAGGATAGAGGTCAGGATCAGTTCGCGTCTGCATTAGTGTTCGCTTATTTCTGTATAAAATGGTGTATTATGAACTTTTGGACAAATGATTATGCTATTTGTAAAGTCAAACTGACTTAAGTGCTTTGTATTTGTAAAAAGGGCCTCAGTGGCCATTGAAATTATTATTGACTGTATTTGATTATTGACTTCCGCATGTGTGTCTGTGAAAATATATATATATATATACCGAATTTTGATTAATTGAGTGTATTTAGCACGTCACCCTTGCGGGACACGGACTCGGATATCACTATCGATATCGAGTTCGGGTCTTGTAAGAGGGGTGCTACATCGTTTGTGACTCCTTCAATATTTTCTAGAAATTTATCTTGTGTAATTTTTCAGTACAATCGTTCACACTTTATTCACCTAGTTAATAGTACTCGAGGTGAATTTGTTATTACTGGCAGAGATTAACTCGAGTTTCACAACAGAAGCCAACTTGGAGTCTCCTTAAATGCCTAAGTTAATGGAAGAAATGTTTTTTCTGGAAACTGATTTACAATACCATTCCTTACAAGCGTGAAGACAATATTTTCACAATAAAAAAAGGGATACATGGTTATTTCTTTTTGTGCTGAATGGTAATTAGTATACACTCCAAGACAAGTCAGTTTCTTATAATGAGAATCACCATTAACTAACTCAGCATTCTTGTCAGTATGACTTCGCTGTACAGCCCTATCTAAATTCTGGACAATGGATACAAGCTAGGTCATGCAAGGTATTGTGAATTCCATAAAACCCCACTTCTTTACGAATACCTTATTGGAAACCTTCAACATTCTATTCGTGGGACAATCCCATCTTTCCAAGGGATAGTAGGGCTCACAAATTAGTGGAATGGCAATATCAAAGGCAGAGACAAGCACAACTTATCAATGAAAGCTCCATTAACTCATCTATAAATTTCCTACTGGGTGAGCACTTTAACCCATGCTGTAGCAACTCCTTTTGCAGATGGAGGAAATAAGGAACATTATCGTGAAAGAGACTTGGTATACTATCATGTAGCAATAGTGTGTAAGACCAGTGGTCCATTTGATGTATTACTGTATGTAGTTTGTTCATACCATTAGGTCATGAATACAGTTTAGAGAAAACTCCCAGAATAATGCCTATATTTCATTTTGTACCCTTTCCCTTCATCTATAAAAAGGTTAGATGGAAGCTTAGTTTCTTGGAGTGCGATTACAACTATCTGTCATGGTCTCCTCTCACGACGCCTTCCATCCCAATGATGTCACTTCAAGCAAAACATTTTCACCATTTTTGCACGAGGGAGACTTGCAAAACATGTTATCAATTGTAAAATGGTTACTGCAAATATCAATCTTAACAAAAATGGTTATTGCAAATATCAATCTTAACAATATATAGTTAAGAAAGGCTTTCCTGTTTCTCCAAATATATTACAAAAATAAAATGGTGAGTAAAAGAAAATAGAAGTGAGTGTTTGCTTCTAGTTAGAATTTAGCAGAATATGAAGGGGGTTGAGATTTATGATTTCCCCTGATGTCAATGATTTAAAAGTGTAAGTGAAATATTTCACCTCGCCTTTGACAAGGAATTTTGGCCAAACCTCTGAAGACGTTCAAAAATATCATAACGGGGGACTAGAAAATGGGATTCATATGTGGCTAACACACACAATGGAGCTGCTCAGAAGAAAAGAAACTATAAACAAATGACTATACATTTATCTCAGGAATGACCTTGAAGTTTAATCATGGTACAAAAAACCACTGCGAAACTAACCTGTTAGCTTGGTCCTAGAAATCAAGATACCATAGTTTGCTCTGTGGGATACCAAAACAAAACCACAGAAAGATATAAAACATCTGTCTTTCCAGCCATGCATCAGACATTGCATGCATGAACCTAGACCAGAAAGCAAATGACCACCATTACATAATATCCTCGCCCACTGGATCAACAGAAAAATGAAGGGAAATTGTTTTCCTAGTAATCAGCTCAAATTTCAACCTCCAGACCTGCATTGTCAAATAATCTCGATTTCAACTGTTCATCACATGAATACATCCATCGAGATTGAGAGAAGTAACAACAAGATTTGGGAATTGATTGTTACTATAATTTGGTATCATTGACAACAAGTTCAAGCTAATATAGATTTTGCATAAAACCTCAGCAAGTGATGAGTTGAAAATCTCAGTAGAAAACAAAAATTACAAATAGTTTTTTAATACTAAAGAAACTGAGAAAAATTCAAAAGGCATCGTAAGTGAATTTGATTAAAAATATTTAACCACATCAAACAGTGAGTAATGCCACAAAGGTAACTGATAGGAAATATTCAAATTTGGTTTAGATAAACTAGGGAACAGTTGAAGAAAAAAAGTCAAAGAAACCCCAATTGGAAAACTGCGTAGAAACTGATATCAAATGTAATTCCCATTAGAACGAACTTTAGGTACAAGTTAGATAAAGTCATGATTAATAACAAAAAAGGGACCAAAGTTAAAAGTGCTGTCAGGTAAATTGATAGAATTCCTTACATCGCTATAATCCTTGCTGCTAAAAAATATCTCAAATGCCTCCACTGCACATTATGCCAAAAAATAGTAGTTAAAAGGAAGTATAGTAAGATTTGATTGTCATGACTTTGGTTCTGTGATAATTGGAGGAATAAGCCACCTCCTTCACCAAGGTTCAAATCCTGAAGCAGTAAATGGGGCTTTGAGATAACACAGTACAAGTTTGACACAATTTGTTGCCCATGGAATCGTAACATCATGAAAAAAAATTTTGATTTTGCATTACAAAGCGATTAAGGACTCACTTGATCGAAATCTTATGTTTACAGCATGTGTGAATTCCTTGCTGCTCAGGTTGAAATTTGAACCTGTGAATCATATGCAAATAACTAAGTATAGAAGAACAAATCTCATGCTGGGAATCTTGCCTGATCTAATGAGTAAGCATTAATATAGAGAAAAGAAATATAACTGTAAGGCAATAGTTGCTAAATTTCAAAATCGATTCCATACTTGCACAGCAGAATGCTCCGGGAGAAAGACTAGAAAGATGCTAAATCAGTGATGATAAATTTCTAACTGAAACACACCTTTAGTAATCTGGACAATCAAGGATGGAAAGTCTATTGCCAACTTTTCCAAAGACATTAATGCATCCTCTGCAGGTGCACCAAATGAATTCCCATCGAATGCAATAAGAAGAACAAATTCGACACCATAATTGAATTCCTATCACAACAAATCACAAGTCCAATAAGAAGAACAAATTCGACACCATAATTGAATTCCTATCACAACAAATCACAAGTCCATTAAAGTAGGAGAACATACACCAGACATTTTTCCCGCTAATCAGCAATCAAACTAAAATAAATAAGACGGAACTGTAATTGGCATGTGTTCTCAATAAACAATACGAGTCCAGAAATTATATATATGAGATATCTAATACAAACATACTTCAAGAAAGAATAACAGAACCAGATATTGGTAAGATACAGTTCCAAACCTCTCCTTTACGAAAAATCGAAAGAATATCATCTTCTACTTCAGATTCAAAGTCCACATTAACTATTTCCTGTTATGTACGCATCAAAATTTAGTTGTTAAGTAAGCAGCAAATAGGTAAAATCCTAAATCAAGTATGCATGGTTGAGAAAAGAATATAAGTTTGAAGACATTTAGAGAAGGTGTTTACATGGCAGGGCATACATGGCAGTATGGCATTACATGCTCCTTTAGAATTTCCAAGTAGAAAGGATTATCATAGAATCTTGCAACATCATCCTTCCGTTGAAACCGCATGCAAAGAGCGTGTGTATACTTTCCTTCAACTTCATTGGAGACACGTCCTGGAGAAGAAAGCAGGAGATACACATGAGTACGTAACAAAGATCGTTCAAGGAGAGAGGACCGCAACCCTGTGCAATTGCGCTCCGTCAGGGTGTCCAGTACCCAAGTACTGAAAGTGAAATAATTTTCTTCCCAATATGCAAATTCGACATTTAAACAATAACAATTCTGATATTTGTTTATCATGTAAGGGCTAAATTCAAACAAAATAAAAACTATATTTTGTGGTGAACAGCAATAATAGATCAATTAAAAGGAGATGAACCCAAAGATACTGTCACGATGCCACGCATTTGATACTGGGACGTATAAAGATGATCCAACATGCCCATCTCGTCCTCCTCAGACACATCTTCCTTGGCTTTGAGGAGACATATATGTTCCACTACTTGCCTGATAGTGTTAGAAGAACATCTTTAGATCATTGACAACGTGCGTACGAGGCAAAACTGAATGACACAAGTAGAAACCCGATAGCTCAAACCTCTTTTTCTTCATGTCCAAATTGGAGCTCTCGAATTTGGAGGCGGACAGCGCCAGTCCCCCATATCTACCTCGCCAAAAATGTAAGTGGGAAATTCCATCTAGTCTTGAAACTAGATGCATACAAGGAATCAAATTAAACTATATTAATTAGTAAAGAAAACAATAGGCTGTGAGAACTCACGGTTAAAGGAAAGACGAGAATTTGGAAGCAATAAACGGCTGTGACGGGGAAGAAGATGAGAGGTCCATGCAACGGCCTGGAGTTGAAAATGGGTCATTTTGTTCACCAGCAAACCGGATAAGCTTTTATATATATATATATATATATAAAGAGAGAGAGAGGATAAAAAACTTAAGGTGGCATTTTTATTTTTTATTTTTTTAGGATAAAAAACTTAAGGCTGCGTATTAAGCTTAAGCTGTCATATTATTTTAGTTTTGATACAGTCCGGTCATGTCATGTCACCGTAGTAATTCGGAAACGGTACAAAATAAGATATTTGTTTCTGAATTTAAATCTTGGCGTGTTTCGCTTGATACCAATGTTATGAATACAAATCTGGACTCAAGATCGGATTGAAAGGCTACAAGCGGGCAATCTTAATGATTAATTCGGTCTGCATCTAGATTCAGGATATTTTTAAATTTATAAAATAGTCCTAAACTTTTTAAAATTGCAAAATAATTCATATTGATATATTATCAATCAAGATCAGTATACTTTACCAGTTTACTATTTACATCAACCATACTTTAAAAACTCTTAATAATAAATAATAATGACAATTAATTTGAAATAACAATAATTTGTAAATATTTTACATATAAATAATAACCACAATTAATATAAATAAAGACCATCATCATCATACAATTATAAAACTAAGAATAATACAAAGCATTTAAAATATTACAATCATACAATTTCATCATTATAATAAATAATATTACATATTTACATCAAAAGATTCAAAACATCCGATAAAAGAATAATAACCTATTACAAAAGGTTGATGGCGAATAAGCAATCAGTAGAAGTTGAACTCAAACAAAAATATTACATTTACATTACATACATATAATTTAACATAAACATCAATTATCAAATACAAGTAAAATTAAAAGAAGATGAAAAATTAAAACACAAGTTCAATAAATCAAAGAAGGATATACATTGAATCAAGATCGATTCTAATCGATCATTTAGTACAAAATCATCATCATTGAGGAGCTTCATCATCATCATCATTCAAATTTAATGCACTAAACGATACGCCAACGCTTCCCATCCAAGATCATCTTCCACATTCAAATCACTCACATCAACCAAATTAGGTTCTTGAAACCCAATCCGCCAAAATATCAATATTATCAATTGCAATTGGATCATTTGAACAACTTGTCTACTAAGAGTCCTAGTATACAATTACATTTAATTATTAGAAAATTATAAGAAATTATATAAAATTAATAATTAAAATAATGAAAATAACATACCTTTCCAAACTTTAAATCAGAATAAACAAAACCAAGTCATTCAACCTCTTACGCTCCAATCTATTCCTTTTTGGAATGGATAAATTAAATGTCTGCTCCAGTTTGTTCACACCCAACAGACTTACACATTGACTTAAAATTGAATCATAAACTTTCTCAAATCGGAACACTACATCCAAAAGATCCCACCAAGCAACTGCAAGTTATAAGAAAACAAAAGTAGTGTTATAAACAAAATAAAGTGATAAATAAATTTCAACAAATAAGAAATATGAAATAAGTAATACCTGGAGAAAGAAGTCCTCTTTGTTGAATCGCGACCGACATTCCAAAATCTCCATAAGAGTACTTATAAGCCTCCATTTGTGTGGTTAAAGCAATTTGCATTGAGTCATGAGGAACAATTGTTGTAATTGTCATAAGATTCCTCTACTAACTTCAAATTGCTTTTCAACATCCAAACTAAAATACACTGGGATTCAAAATGCCCCATTCTACAAACAATGGAGAAGAAAGTTGTCTTTTCCTTCTCTCATTAATGATTGAGATATATGGTTGGTATAAAGAAGGCTATGTTTGATTGGCCTCGATTGCTTCCGTTGCTCTCTCCATTGCATCAAAATATAACCCATTGTTGGCTTTTCTTCACTATCACCAACCAAGTACCTCACCAATGGCTCACAAACTCGGATAACGAATTGACATTGCGATTAAAATTCCTATCTTCCAAAGATGATATCTTAGAACTTCCATTCCAAAGATTAGACTGGCATCTTTGAGATGTAACCCACTTATCACTTGTAAACATTTGCCTTAACTCCACCCTCAACGAAAGAAAAGATCAAGTGATAAGAAATTTGTCGCAAATCTTGTCACAAATAGAGGCGACACAAATTCCTACCATTGGTAAATCCGTTCTCATCAAATTTAGAACCCCGCACGATTATAAATAAATTTTGTCACCTTCTTTGCTTTGCGATGGTCTCATCAAAAGCAGAAAATACCTAGGATTTCTATATTCTCCAAGATTAAGTCAATGAATGCAACCTGAGGAGTCGATAAAAGGAATTATAGGTTTTTCGAACCTTATCCTCGCGCTTTATAAGCGGAATCATTGTCGATAATAAACCGAACAATGTTTTCCACCCTACTTCATTCACAACTTCATCAAATATCCAAACAAATTATCAAGATTTCTAATCATGCCAGATGCATCAATCGATTTTAAAACATAGAGCCATTAAAACAATAAACCAAAAATTTATGATAGGCTCTTGTCTCCTATTCGTCCAACCATCACACATAATTGAGCATCCATTAATACCCCAATTCACTCTTCGTTCACCAAATAAGCTCTCATTTCGAGACAAAGACAACTCAAAAGTTTACCTCTTAAGTCATCAACCGATGGCCCTTTGTATCTGGACCATAGAAGCTATGGCATCTATCATAGGTTGATAATAATATGATTGAGAAGCATTAAATGACGAACTCAGATCATACCACCATCCTGCTACCGCCATATCCACATTGTGAGTCGCATCTCTTATGCGCATTGCACTACTGAATTGAAGGTTGGGCTCAGGAGTTATTCGTGGTGCAAAGAAACCAGCGTTGCCTTCTTCTCTTCCTCACTTCAGATCAGGGATCCTCAAACCGAGATGGAACACTACGGTACCACTACCAGTACCACTACCACTTCCACTACCACTTCCACCTGAACATCTCCATAATCACCACTAAACCGGAAATGAACTTCCACTACCAATTTCAAGATTCAATCTTTCTCTATCTTTCTCAAATTGATGTTCTTCAAGCAATGTCTTCATCCGCCACTTCACATCATGACTTACTTTTTACACGCCCACATCTCCTTTAACCCCATTTAAATGTCTTTTCAATCGGGTGATTCCTCCACCTTTCAAATGCTTATTACAAAACAAGCAAATAGTATGATTCTTTTCGATGGGAACCACACCGGCGTGAGCCCAAGTTGGATCATGTATCTTCCGAACTAGATTGATGGGAATATTTGAACTTCCTTCCATTTATCGTACACAAAATGAATAACACATAATTTCAAAGACATAATGACAATATGCACAAAGGTAACAATTCAAAACATTCAATTCAATTCAATTCAACCTAATCCAATCCAATTCAATCAAATTCAATTCAATGCAATTCAATTTAATCCATTTCAATCCAATCCAATCCAATTCAATCCAATTCAATTCAATTCAAATACAATTCAATTCAATTCAAAACAATTCTATTCAATTCAAAACAATCCAATCAAATCCAATTCAATTCAATTCAATTCAACTCAATCCAATCCAATCCAATCCAATCCAATCAAATCCAATTCAATTCAATCAAATTCAATTCAATTCAATTCAATCTAATCCAATTCAATTCAATCAAATTCAATTCAATTCAATTCAATTCAACTCAACTCAACTCAACTCAACTCAATCCAATCCAATTCAATCCAATCCAATCCAATCCAATCAAATTCAATTCAATTCAATTCAATTCAACTCAACTCAACTCAACTCAACTCAATCCAATCCAATCCAATCCAATCAAATCCAATTCACTTCAATTAAATTAAATTAGATTGAATTCAATTCAATTCAATCCAATCCAATCCAATCCAATTCAATCAAATTCAATTCAATTCAATTCAATCTAATCCAATTCAAATAAATTCAATCCAATCCAATCCAATCCAATTCAACTCAATTCAATTCCAATTCCAATTCTAATTCAATTCAATTCAATTCAATTCAATTCCAATAATATCCAATGCAATTCAATCCAATCAAATCCAATCAAATTCAATTTAATTCAATCCAATTCAATCCAATCCAATTCAATTCAATCTAATTCAATTCAATCCAATTCAATTCAATCCAATCCAATCCAATCCAATCCTATCCAATCCAATCCAATCCAATCCAATCCAATTCAATTCAATTCAAATCAAATCAACTCAATTCAATCCAATCCAATCCAATCCAATCCAATCCATTCAATTCAATTCAATTCCATTCAATTCAATTCCAACAATTCTCAATCTTAACAATTTCAAAACATTCATAATTCTATTTCCAAACAATCCATTCCCAACAATTTTCAATCCTAACAATTACAAAACTTTCATAATTCCATTTCCATTCAATCCATTCCCAACAATTTCCAATCCTAACAATTACAAAACATTCATAATTCTATTTCCATTCAATCCATTCCCAACAATTTCCAATTCTAACAATTACAAAACATTCATAATTTCATTTCCATTCATTCCATTAACAACAATTTCCAATCATAACAATTACAAAACATTCATAATTTCATTTCCATTCATTCCATTAACAACAATTTCCAATCCTAACAATTACAAAACATTCATAATTTCATTTCCATTCAATCAATTTTCAATCCAAATTCAAATTTCAATTCCATTTAATTTCATTACAATTCAATTCAATTCTAATTTAATTTACATTCTAATTCAATTCAAATCCATTCTAATTTAATTCAAATCCATTCTAATTCAATTAAATTCCAATTCCCAAATACCCAAATTTATACTTAACTAATTATTTATCAAAATTCAATACCCAAATATAAAAAAGAATTACCATATAACAAATATTAACAATATATCAATTAATGATTTAAGTTTTTTCAATTTTAACGATTTTGATTATTCATTTTACAAACTTACATTTAATTATTTATTTCACATTTGATTATCAATTTTATAATTAAAATTAGGTTTAAATGTTAATTTGATTTTGATTATCAAATTATCAAACTCAATCTCAAATTCAATTGCACAAATTAAAAATAAATCTCATTCATCCACAATTCAACAATTCAATCACAATTACAATTCTAAATTTATTTTCCAATGAGACATTCAGATCAATTCAATGCCAAAATCTAAAATCAACTTCCATAATCCAAAATGCCAAAAACCAAAATGCAAACCATTCAACATTTCAACCGAAATCACCTTCACCATTTCCATTTTTTACACTTCAACGGTTCAAGTGTTCAACACTTCAAGTATTCAACCCAAATCCATCATCAATTCATCATCAGTATCCATCGCAAAAACAGAAGCAATTCCCAACAAAACAACCAAAAATCCATCGTCATCCAATTTTTAACAACAAATCTACCATTATCCAACAACCAACACAATGACAGAAGCAATTAATCTCAAAATCCATGAAAAATCAAACAATACATTCGGTCTTCTTCACAGATCCGGGTCGATGTCCGTCACTCGGGTTGACGTCGGAGGACGAGGGACAAGGCCGCGAAGGCTACTGCTGACGGTGGAGGACCGACGACGCGACTCACGCGAGGGAGAAGGAGAACCGACTGAAGCTGGCGTGGAGGACGGACGACCGACGAGGCGGCGACGCGAGGGAGAAGAACGAAGAGCCGAAGACTACAGACGGACGAGAAGACCACCGGAGGCGGAGGAGGAGCGACGACGACGGACACGGATCTGGCGGACGAGGGGCGGAGACAGACGGAGGAGCGTGGCGAGAAGAAGAAGAAGAGAGAGAGTAATAGAGTAGGTGGGTAGGGGGTTGGATTTTAGGGTTAAATTTTTTTGCAAATAGGTCCTAGAAAACCGAAAATTACCGAAATCACGGTATTTTTCGGAATCATCGATGCCGTAGGTGCAGATCAAATCGAAACGGAGCACCGGCCAGATTTCAACCGGTACTTTTAATCCAAAGATCAAGATGCGATTCCTAAGATGCAGACGTCTACGGCATCTCTCACCGATCGATGCGATACTCGGATCATTGCTTGATACTGATACATTAATATTTGAAATATCAGCTAACTGGTATTGAAAATTTTTAAAAACTTAAAAATATTTTGCAAAATGAAAAAAAACCCAATTATCGACTTTCTTCTTTTCTTTTTTACACTCTCACTCTTTCTCTTTTCACTATTATTAATAATTCAATATTTAAATTCATATACTAAATAATAGATATATTTTATAATGAATAATAAAAATACGTTAAAATAAAAATAAGAGGCTTCAAATTTTGTATTTCTTTTAAAATTGTTAATATAAATATAAAATATTTTATTGTTAATAACAATTACATATTAAAATAAAAATATATTTTATTATTGAAAATTAAATATTAAGATAAAATTATATTTTATTATTGATAATAATTTTTATTTGATATTTTGATGTAATTATTAATTATTATATGATAAAATTGTTAAATATTTTGTATTATTCTTAATTTTATATTTCTATTATGATAAAATAATTTTATATTAATTTTGGTTATTATATATATGTGAAATATGTGAAAATAATATTAAGAATAATAAATATATTATTATTATTTTAAATTTATATTATTATGATTTTTTGAGACAATATTGATTGAAATTATACAGTACAACATTGAATGATTATTTTGTAATTTAAAAATTTATGGACTATTTTTAAATTTAAAAAATGTGTAATATAATACTCGATATTAATTGATACTGGTACAATATCGTATCAAAATTTAATTTGAAAATAAATCTACTACAATATTCGTAACATTACATTTGACACCCTACTCAGAGTTAATGACCATTTTTTTCCTTTTTAATATACACGATGACTTATATAGAATTACACATTTCACAGCGAATGAGTCTATGTGAAGGCCCAAAGTGTAGTTGAAACGGGCTGCTACCTAACTGTCCCAACGTTAAAGTAGAATTATGACATTGAATATCAAAGTATAAGATTAATATCAATTACAAATTTAATAGTTTTATTATTATCATTATCATTTTTATTATACTATTTTTATTAACACTTTATCACTAAAATATATGTTAGAATTAGAAGTTCATGATAATTTTGTTTACTAAATTTCTATTTTAATTTAACTATAACTTATTTATTGTGTTTTTTTAGTTATGGTTTCTTAACTATATTTGCCTATTTGGTTTTTATTAGGTATATTTTTAAATAATGCCATAAAGTAAGTTTTAGGCATATCTTGAATGATTATAACTAAAATATTCTTAATTTTGTTATTTATTTGATTCTTCTTACATGTAACTCTACTATAATTTTGTCCTAATCATATATACGGTCAAAGGTCCATTGTAAAATTGATAAAATTTTAAACACATCTAAATACTCATTTATATGTAGGTATCTAATTAAACGTACATGAGAGAGATAAGGACTAGTAATTCAACAAAATAAAATTTAATGTTAAATAAATGATCAAATAGATTTTTTATTTAGATAAAATATATATATACACACATAATAATGAGATATGAAATAGATATGGCTTTAAGAATGAGTTTTTTTTTTAATTTGAAGTAATTTTCATTAACTATAGTTTAACTATTTACAACATTACAATGAGTTCACCCCGTAGGAAAAACACTAAAAACATCATTACGTAAGACTAAGTCAAATATACAAAATAAATAGGTCAAGCATGGTAGCAAAAGTTTACAAATTTCATCTTAGCTTCATTGTGGTTGACAATTCATTAGTTGCTTCCTAATATGCTATGGGAAGAGCTTTGATTTCATTAATAATGTTTGTTTCCAATTTATAATTTGTTATCTCCTCCCTAAAGTAAATTCTTCTATTTCGCTCCCTCCATAAGTTATATGTTGTAGTTATGAAAGCTAGCTTAAACAACTACCCATCCTTCTTTTGTTGCTTGGAGATTTGAATGATCCAATTCAGCATTGCATTCCACTCATAAGAAGTGCAGTAAGCTTCCAAGTTATGTAGTATTTGGCTCCATACTGCTTTTGAGTTTGCACAATTGAAGAAAAGGTAGTTCCTATCTTCAACTGATAGCTTGCATAACATATAGGTTGGATTAAAACTATCGAGTCATCTATTATTGGTACTTAGTCGGTCTTTTATGTCTAAACAAGTGATCATTGAGGCCCTGGGGCTTAGATTGTTCTTCCAAAGAAGTTGGGACCATAGCACCACTTAACGTTCAACTTGGAAGATACTATAATAGGATTTGTTAGTGACTAATCTCATGTTATTAGGTTTCCATACAATCTTATCCTCATTACAGCTACTACTGATCACTAGGAAGTATTGAAGGATATGATCAAAACCTCTAAAGTTATTGTTAAGTTATCAATTTGTGTTTATTTTGTATTTAATTATCTTTAATGTGTTAAAATTATTATTCAAAATTAATAAAATTGTCTCATAATTGTTCTCAGATGATTTTCAACACCTTAGAGATGAAATTAAATCAAAAAGATGCCAAAAAAAACGAAGGAAATCCGAAATTCCAGGTTGGCAGCAAATTCAGTGATTAAGTGTGGCCACTTGCAAGGATGAAAAAAATCTATAGATTTTCTTTCAAATTTAAATATGATTCGTTTGAGATTTTCATAATCTTTTAAGATCATATTGATGGAAATTCATAATCTGAACACATAGGAGATGTGATATGTAAGAGAGGATGAAAAACAAAGGGATTAGAAGGCATTAAAAGTGAAAAATGTTATTGTTCATGCAGCCCACCTTAAGTTAGAATAATTTAGAATTTTCTGCAGGTTTTATTTGAGTCTTAGTTTACGTTTATGCATTTCTTTAAAGTATTTTCATATTCTTTAGGAAAGGACCAGGGATGGAGACTATATGCTTTGTTATTTCTTTTATTTTTAATTCCATTATGAGTAGCTAAACTTCTATTCTTAGTTTAGGGAAACCATGTTGTCATCTATTATGTTTGAGATGTTTCAATAAAGTTTGTTTTGTTGATGAACATTGAATATATTCTGAATTACTTTTTCTAATTGAATGATTGATTTTTAGGTGCGCAATTAAGGATTGATTCATTCAATAGCTAGATTAATGAAATATGACATTCAGTTTTGTTAATTGCAAGTATCAATTAGGATTATCTTCTTTACGATATAGCTGGAAATTATAAGAAGATATTGATCTTGATTAATTGCATGTCGTACTTGTATTATCTTGTTCATTGGTTTCTTGGTTCTTTAAGCTATTATTCAATTGAACATACGATCGTATTTAGGTTGTTGATTAATAAGAAGGCTCAGAATACATGTTTCTAGTCATTTACACTTAAGAGAAAACTGTTAGAGTAGTGTCCTAAAGGCAATCGCCTTTAACGCGTTTTGTACAAAGTTGTGTACATACTTTATGAATAAATAAAGAAAGGCATATTTCATTAATTTGATGTTCATTATTTATGAATTGATATTGATCTATAAGCAAATTAGTGAAGTCCATGATATATGACATAGCATGAAGGAAATTATGATGTGATCATGCTACTGAGATTCCTATCATGTGCAATTATGTCAATATCTAAATTATCCCTAGTCATAGGATTACCAAATGGACATCGTTAATCCGGAGAGACTAGCACATGTCAAGCTCCTTGATTTGATCAAGCAGTGGATCTCAGAAACTGTAAATATGAGATATTTAGGGTTGAGATGTGAATGCTTACTAGAGGTAGTAAGTACATTGGATGACCTACTATGAGATCATCACATGGACGTCCTATTCTAATGTCAGTGATAATCTCATCATAGCAATAATGAGAGTATCCTTAGACTTGAGGTACTCAAGGATATCTTGGATACTGATTATGTGCTTTAACTCCATTCCTTGTTGCCTTACAGAGGTCGCTCGTAGGGTGGTGCTTGGGTACAAATTGAGGTATTCGAAGGTAATTGAGTAGCCAATAGAGGATTCATCACTTCTGTGATAGTAGAAGATGATACCCATGGCCTCTTGTCAGGGTCATTACTTGGAAATCTCTAGACGGAGAGCTGCAGAAGCAGCATGAGTCTATAGATGCTCATACCATAGTGTTTCATCTTAGAGAGCTTTTCGATGAGCAAGCTCGGTCTGAAAGGTTTGAGACCTCGAGGCTACTCTTCACTACTAAGATGACTCCAGGTTCATCTACAGTGCAGTATGCATTGAAGATGAATGGGTATATTGAGAGGTTGGCCGTCTTGGGTTTTGTTATGGATTATGAATTAAGTGTTGACTTAATTTTGGTTGGATTTTCTGATAGTTATTCACAGTTTGTGTTAAACTATCGGATGAACCAAATATCCACGACAATCCCTGAGTTGATCAATCTGCTCAAAACAGCAAAGCAATCTATCAAGAAGGATAGCAAGCCGTCTTTCGTGGTGGACTCTACTTCTTACGGTTCAAAGAAAAAGAAATCAAGAAGAAAAGGTCTAAGAAACCAAAAGGAAGTGCATCCAAAAGAAAACCAAAGAAGCGCACTAAAGGAACTTGCTTCCATCAGGCAAGACCGCCACTGTGGTTTAAACCGTAAAGTCTATCTGGAAGAATTGAAGCGAAGAAGGCATTAGATGCCTCGACTTCTTCGTGTATGTTTGTCATTGAGGTTATCTTGTTTCGACCATAACATATGGGTATTAGATACGGTTGTGGCTCACACATATGCAATGATATGCGAGGCCTCGGGGACGATGAGATACTCATGAAGGAGAACTAGACTGCGTGTAGGAAATGGAGCAAGAGTTCTTTGCATTAGCCGTAGGCACTTATTTTTGTCACTCCCGGTGGGCTTGTAATTAAATTGGATGAATGTTATTTTGTACTGTTTTAACAAAGAACATATTATGCATTTCTTGTTTAAATAGATTTGGTTTCCATTTGACTTTTAGTAGCAATGGTTGTTCTATTAGTTTGAATGGAATCCTCTATAATATGGTACATTATGCAATGGAATTTACATATTAGATCTGTCACATCCAATTATGAATGTCAATGACACGAAAAGACATAAACAAGATAATTTAAAATCAACTTACTTATGGCATTGTCGCCTTGGCCATATAAATGAGAGACGCATAACTAAGCTCCATAAGAGTGGAAGTTTAGGGTCATTTGATTATGAATCATATGACACATGTGAATCTTGTTTATTAGGCAAGATGACTAAGTTACCCTTTAAGGAAAGGGTGAGCGAGCATTGGAGTATTAGACCTAATACATTCAGACGTATATGGTTCGATGTCCATCCATGCTAGAAGTGGTTGTCTTTACTTCATTACCTTTATCGATGATTATTCTCGATATGGGTACCAGATTCGATGAGATACAAATCAAGCAATTGAAAAGTTCAAACAATTCTGAAATGAAGTAGAAAACTAACTTGAGAAAAGTATCAAAACATTACGATCCGATCATGGTGGGGAATACTTAGACCAACAATTTTTAGATTATCTCAAAGATAATGGGATTTTATCTCAATGGACTCCACCTTACACACCACAGCATAATGGTGTGGATGAAAGGAGAAATCGAACCTTATTAGACATGGTACGGTCGATGATGGGCTTTGCAAAGTTACCAAAATCCTTTTGGGGGTATGCACTTGAGACAGTTGTTTACTTGCTAAACAGAGTTCCATCAAAGACAGTTGATGTTACTCCACATGAGATGTGGACTAACAAAAGACCCTATCTTATTCATTTGAAAGTTTGGGGTTGTCTTGCTTATGTGAAGCGGATACAGTCAGATAAACTTGATGCAAAGCCTGACAAGTGTTTGTTCGTAAGATATCCTAAAGAAAAGATGGGATATCAATTCTACCTTGCTGAGGAACAAAAGGTGTTTGTTTCAAAGCATGCTGTTTTTAGAGAAAGAGTTTCTTTTACAAGAAGGCGATGGCAGCAAAATTGAACTTGAAGAAGTTCAAGATGCTCGAATGAATACGTATCAATATGTTCAACACAAAGCTGTGACTCATACAGATGAAGTAACATTCAACCTTCTACAACACATGAAATTGTGAGGTCACGTAGGATACGCTACATTTACGAGAGATATGAATTTCGTGAATGAACAGAATGACGTATTGCTCATAGAAGATAATGAGCCTACTACCTATGAAGAGGTTCGAAGAGTTGATGCGAGAAATGGCTTCATGCCATGAAAGGTCAAGTAGATTCCATGTATGAAAACCAAGTATGGACTTTGGTTGAGGCACTGAAGGAATAAAACTCATAGGGTGTAAATGGGTTTTCAAAAAGAAAACCGACATGGATGGTAATGTGATTACCTATAAAGCAAGGCTTGTGGCTAAAGGTTTTCATCAAAGACAAGGAATTGACTACGACGAGACCTTCAGCCCAGTAGCAATGCTTAAATCCATTAGAATACTCTAGCCATTGCCACTCATTATGATTATGAGATATGGCAAATGGATGTGAAAACGACTTTCTAAATGGAAATCTCAATGAGGATGTGTATATGACACAACCAGAGGGCTTCACGTTCAATGATGGCGAAAAGGTATGCAAGCTTCAGAAATCCATCTATGGATTGAAACAAGCATCCAGGAGTTGGAATATCCGTTTTGATAAGGTAATCAAAGAGTTTGGTTTCTCACAATGTAGAGCCCCCTTACCATAGGGTACCCACCGGAACGCCCGTAGGTCGTTCCGGTACGTAACCTACGCTAAGAGACCACTACTTACAACTACCACTACACTCCTCATGGCATCACAATCATAAAGCAGTACGAAGAAACCGACAACTTTTAAAAACCAAACTGGATTTCATTTCATTCACTCAAAATTCAGAAATTTACAAACTGTCAGTATTTTAGTCTGTACGTGTTCCAAAACACTGTACACTAAGTACCATGTAGTAATATACATAGGACAGATCTAACTATAAGTCTCCAAAAGAAAACCCAGCTGACCGACCTTTGAGCCATCGCTTCTCTCGCCAATCCACAAGATACTGGCTCTCTAGGTCCGAGGAGCTATCACCACACTTTATCCTGAAAAATAGATTGCAATTTTGGATGAGTTTGCGAACTCAATGAGAAACCATCATCGATGGTTCTCCCAATTCATGCATCACACAAACATGATACAGTACGCATCCAGTAATTATACAAAACACAATGCTAATACAATCACAGTAATAGGCATACAAGATACGACGGCAAATGTAACACGATTGCGGTCATAGATCAATATACACGATCGGTACCATGTCAAATATTCATCCAAGATGCAATGCACATGTGACTCTTTTCCATTCATTACGAGATCGTGACCGGCGCATAAACAGATTAGGTGTAGACGCGTGCGGGAGAGTTATCTTCAGCGCCCCTCACCGTAGGGTACACATTGGGATGCCCGACGTGTATCCCACGATAAAGGTGCACTACCGTAACGCAGTTCTACTAATATCCACATGGCATCGCGAGAGTTAAATCACAATATAAGTAAATCAATAAATTAAAATCAAAATGATAATCATTTTATCTGTCATCCAATGATAGAATAGACACGATCTATCGGTCTCTAACAAAACCAAAAGGAAAGCGATACAAACATCTATCCTAGGTCATCCTCAAAACGCTAACCCGGTGACCAACCATGTGTCATCGTCTCTTCGCCAACAACCGCACGGCAGGAAAAGAATATCTTCGGAGCTAGGAGTCTACTCTATCAGTCCTGAAAAATATGATGCAATTTTGGGTGAGTTTGCGAACTCAGTGAGAAACCATCATCGATGGTTCACTCAAATTATGCATTACTGCGTCTGCGTCAAAGACAATTCAAGAATAACAATCAATTAACGAGATCATATACAATTTATAGTAGTCTATACCATTTACGATGATCGAGATATCATTTTACAGTACTATACAACATTTTACAGTGATAGACAATTTACAGTGATAACCACTTACAGTAGCATGTAACACTTTACAACATCACATCACAGTCTACAGTCAATCATGTCATCACGTAATCAGTCAATGTCACAATTCAGTTAGTCAAATGTATGTAATGCATATGAGACTCTTTTCTAGTTATTCAGTGTCGTGCCCAAGTGCTCAGTCAGTATTCAGTGAAGGACGCGTCAGGGATAAATCCCCTCGGGCTATGCCCGTCAAGACGATGTTCGAGCTCAAGCTCTTTTCGATGATTTTAGCAACTTGGGACACATTCCATTATCGATCATGCATTTATGCATGCAAATGCGATGTTCGATAATTCGGTGTTCGAGAATTCAAGATTCAATAGTTCAATAGTTGGCTAAAAGCTTTGAGAATTCAAGATTGAGAGTTCAAGAGTTGGCTAAAAGCCCGAGATTACGATTCTCAAGATCACTCAAGAATTCAATCCACTACAAGAATCGATGCTAATCGGTCACATATGTTCCAAGAATAATACGGTTCACTCTCATACATTTCAAATGGTCTAGTCCAATACGGTGAGAGCATACGGTTTGATCATGTATATTTCAATAGTCATACAATTTCGATTGGGATGTAACAATCCGCTCAAGACAAAGAAAAGCATACAATTCAATCACATTCATTTCAAGTAATCATACAAGAATTCATAGAGAGCACTTAGACAATCAAGAATTTGAGGAACCAACTAGGTTACTCACCGTTTCGAAGCTCTTCGCCTGAAGTCCCAAAGAAAGTCCGTGGAACGACGATCCAACAAGTGCCTCTATAATGCTTAAATCTGATCCATTACTAATCGCCTAATTGATCAATACAAGAATGCATATGTCTCAAGAAATGATGTACAATGCATGTTCACGATTTAGGTGCTAAATCCCAATTTCGATACCTTTAGCTCAATTCCATTTTCTCACTCAATTTCTTGACAAAACCGATCCAAATTCTATGATTGATCCAATCTCCTATATTCATACTTCCTATAACAATTTCCTATCCATTGGGTCAAAACCTCTATTGCAATCTCCAATAAAACTTCGATAGTCTCAATTTGACACTTATGTCACACTATGAATCACAATTGACCTTAATCTCTATAATTCAATACCATTTAAATCAAATCTAGTTCCCATAATTATTCTCAGTTGTAGACCTCCTTTCCTATTTCATAACAAATCTGGAATTACCTCAATTGGAGGTCTACACCAAAAGATATGCCCAATAAACCATAATTTAAGCCAATGAAATAGTTCCTTGCCGCGATGAAAGAGGCACGCTCGTCGAGGCGTGCGTCTCCTTTGCGGCTCGCCGCGACGTTAGCCATAGATTCGTCGCGACGTGGCTTTTTCCCTTGCTCGTCGCGACGTCTTGCTGCATACGTCGCGACCAATACATTTAACTTAATTCAATTTTATTCGTCGCGACGAAGCCCTAATGCTTCGATGCTCGTCGCGACGTGCAAAGACCAGATCGTCTTCTCCGATCGATTTCCGCGCATTAATACACATACCAACCTCCATTAAACACTCTATCTACTCAAACAAACCCCATAAATGCCATAAATACTCAAATGACCAGTAATAACAACATTAAAGCCAACAAAACTTACCAATCGACGATAAATCCCAAATCTCAAAATCGCCGTAACCCTAACTTTCTCAAATCACCGATTAACACTCTCCAAATCTCTCAATCCTTCATCAATCACAATAAATCAGTTGGCTAAGCACAATAGAAGGGAAAACCAAAGGGAGAAATAGCAAGACTCACCAATGGGAGGGATGAATTAACGTCAAGGGGAAGGAGAAGAGAAACGATGAAATGCTTGAACCTTTTCCCCCAAAATCTCAACCCTAGCTATTTATAGACCTGGGTCTCCATATCAGTCTAAATTTCAGTCTCAAAATTTCAATGGCTCAACATATTTATTTCCTATCAGTCAAATTCTAATTTTTCCATTGCTATCGGACAGTTCTTTCAAGATTATACAAATAATCATCACCACCCAAAATTTTTTGCTGGGCATTTTCCGAATTTCAAGAAAATTTCCTATAGCCTCTATAAATTACCAATCACTCATAAACAGATTAAATCAGTCAATTACACTCAATTACTCTAATTTCTCAATCACCCCCATAATCCAAATCGGTTTCAAATAATTCTAATTTACAATTAAATACTGGAAAATCATGAATGCATGTACCTATGAATATATGCATATGCGGTAGACCAGTTCCTCTATGATTAGAGGCCAGTAGCATGCTCAGTCAGTGTATGCAGTGAAATCCTATCAGTCCGTCCCAAAATTACCATTATACCCTTAATGACAGTAACGAGATGTTACAATTCACCCCTCCTTATAAAAATTTCGTCCTCGAAATTTCATATACAGTCGATGAGGAGGACAGGAGAATTTACTCACTCCTTTCGATTCCGATTCTCGCTCAAAGCCTTATAATTATTTGCCAATCCTTACATTCAGTACCAGAAACACATTTACCAATTCTTAACACTGTATCTTAATCCAATCCGTAATACACTTTATAGATCAGGATCATCTTTTAGATTTTTAAACCACTTTACCAATCTACCTACACTGCGGTCACATAGAGGCCATTTAATGACGAATCAGTTCCCTTGTCGATTCGATTTATTGTCATAATCTGGGATCGCTCAATCCCCTAATACAAATTCACTTCACTGTCTTCATTAATTCAAATCAATCATACGTCCTGCAATCTCTCATAATTGTACCTCAATCTCAATGGTTCCATATATATATATATATATCAGTCTCACGTTTTGCCTCAGCGGTCACATCTGTTCGTTATCCCAATGAATAACTATTCGAGTTCACACTCTAAACCTTTTATTACTCTTTCGGTACATTCTTGTTGAAACACAACGTTTCGATGGATCTTATAGATTTCTCTAATAGTCTCCTTTTGGCGGCAAAATACACACTTCACAAGATAGTCATAAATATCATTTTCTCAAAAATTGACTTCCATTTAAATTTCCCAATACGGTTTGCAATTTTCTGAATCGCCAATTTGTTTTGCCAGTCCTTTTTATACACCATTAATTTGGAATTCCTATAACTCATACTACTTTCTTTTTGCCCTATACCAATTTGACAATTATCATTTAACAATAACACATTTATACGCTATTCAATTGAATTTACCAATCCATTTAATTTCATACTTGTCTTAACTGCGACTACTCATTACTTTAATCTCTTTCACTTAATCATTCAAATTCTCAAAATATCTCGATCATCATTGATTTGCATATCCATGGACATATCCATAAAATTTTATATAATTAATAGTCCCACGCTTTTGATGAAACCACAATTTCGGATAATCAATCACAGGACAATCTATTTACATTATACTTGTCCTCAGATACGTTAAATCACATTGCACTATATCAACTAATTCCTCATAACCTTTACGGGACATTCCACTAAATATTGCCAAATCTCCAATTTAAAACATTGTGATTAATAATGAAGCAGTGCAGTTCTCCAAATATCTCTTTCACAATTATCAGTCATACTTTTTACACATTTTCCTCAAATATTTTGTCATTTCTGGATAAATCCAGCACTCAGTTAATCCTTAATAATTCCAAATTCCGAATACCTATATTCCTTATACCCCTTATCAATTCATATACCTTTCTAAAAATCGATTGTCTCCAATGAGAAACAATGTTCGCTTACCTTTCTCGGCCCATCATAACACATTCGACATATATTCCTTTACCCTAATTTCCCTTTACGATTCAGTAGTTTATTACACAATCGGATTTCTTACGTTAACATATTGCACATTTCCTCGATGAGCAGACTCTATCTCTCACTCTTGAAGTTTCCTTGGCCTTCCCAATTCAACAGACTTAGGAATGTCGACCACTAACCCATGCAAGAACCTCGCCTATTATCATGCGATCTATATGCGGAATGCGTCTGCAATAAAGAAAGATAAATGAATCCAAAATCCAATAATACATATGCTTTAAAACCAAAATTAGAAGCATACCCGCTATAGCATCCGGAGAATCCTGGGCCTCCTGCCGAATCATGGCATAGACCACGGCACGAGGTTGTTGTGCTGTCGCACCCTCGGACCTCATTCGATCCTCACCGACCTCGGCCTCGGCCTCGGCCTCTCCATCCGAATCCACCACGGCTCTGCTGCACCGTGGTATTGTTATCAGATCTTCCAGTCATAGAAGACTGGGCTCCCAGTGTCTCTGGACAGTTCCTCACTAGGTGGTCCATCGAACCATACCTCAAGCAGCTCCAAGACAGCCATCGGCACTCTCCACTGTGCCTCTTACCACAATGCTCACATAGAGGAACAGACTGCCCTGAACTTCTAAAGATCGACGCCACCACGACCAGCCCAGCATAAAACTGTCTCTCTCGCTTTCATAACCGGACTGTCTAGTCCCTCCCGAGGATCTAAAAGGTCTGCTCCGGTATTCGCTATACCCTCTACTCACTACTCTGGCCGTCATGGGTCTCTTATTCTCGGTCTCCGACCGACAGTAGCTTGCCTCTCCTCAAGAATGCCGATCCTCACTGCTGAAGCCCTCAACTCAATGAAATCAATCATATCGGATCGAGCCAATAGGGTACGGATCTCTAGATTGAGTCCGCCCTCAAAACGCCGACACTTGTCAGCCTCAGAAGCAACCACAGTAGAAGCATAGACCAATAGCTCGTTGAATCGCACCTCATAGTCGGCCACACCATCTATCCGATCTCCTCTCTCTAGAACTCCTCAGAGCTTCATGTCCAGATAAATCTTGGGCATGAAATTATCCTTGAAGGCCCTCAGAAAATCATCCCATGTCATGCGGAGGCTCGTGGTACTTGCCGGGACACCCTCCACCACCGATATGCAGGACCCTGTAACAGAGAAACCGCAGAGTCGAAATGCTCATCCGGGTCACAGTCCATCTGATCGAGGACTCTCTCAGTCCTCTGCAGCCAATCCTCAGCCTCCGCAGGGTCGGTGCTGCCATAAAGTCAACACCCCCACGCTAGCGATTGTTCATATCTCCGCTCCGTCAAGACAGAACTCGAGGAGGCAACTCCTCTCGATGAGGCATCGGAGACTCCCTACTAGCTCCTACCGATTCTTGGTGGTGGTGATTCAACTCGGTTTTCCAGTACGGATGACCTAAAACAGATAAGAAATTCCAATCAGTTCTGCTATTCTTTCCAATAATTCCAGCCTAACAGTACACTATGCCCATAAGATGCCAAACTATGCTTTGATATTAACTTAATGTAGCGCCCATCAGTAGGGTACACATGGGATGCCCATGTGTATCCCCGATAAAGGTGCACTACCGTAATGCTTCTACTAATATCCACATGGCATCGCAGAGTTAAATCACAATATAATGTAAATCAAGAAATTAAAATCCAAAATGATAATCATTTTATACAAATCATCCAATGATAGAATAGACTACCTATCGCCTCCTAACAAAACCAAAAGGAAACCGATACAAACATCTATCCTAGTCATCCTCAAAACGCTAACCCAGCTGACCAACCTGTGTGCCATCGTCTCTTACCAGCGGCTCGCACGGCAGAAAAGAATATCTTTGAGCTAGAGTCTACTCTATCGGTCTGAAAATATGATGCAATTTTGGTGAGTTTATGAACTCGGTGAGAAACCATCATCGATGGTTCACTCAAATTATGCATTATGCGTGCATCGCTGCATAACACAATTCAAGAATACCAATTAATAAAGATCATATACAATTTATAGTAGTCTATACCGGTTTACGATGATCGATATCATTTTACAAGACTATACAACAGATTTACAAATGATAGACAATTTACAAGATACAATTCACGGTGATAACCACTTACGGTAGCATGTAACACTTTACAATATCACATCACGGTCTGACCAATCATGTCATCACGAATCATCAATGTCACAATTCAAATACCAAATGTATGTAATGCATATGAGACTCTTTTCCGATTATTGATGTCGTGCCCAAGTGCTCAACAAGATTGATGAAGGACACGTCGGGGATAAATCCCCGGGTTATGCCCGGTCAAGATAGTGTTCGAGCTCAAGCTCTTTTCAGATGATTTTAGCAACTGGGACACATTCCATTATCGATCATGCATTTATGCATGCAAATGCAAGGCTCAAGAATTCAAATGTTGAGAATTCAAGATTGATAGTTTAGTAGTGGCACAAAGCTTTGAGAATTCAAGATTCAAGAGTTCAAGAGTTGGCTAAAAGCCCAAGATTACAGATTCAAGATCACCAAGAATCCAATCCACTACAAGAATCGATGCGAATCGGTCACATATGTTCCAAGAATAATACGATTCACTCTCATACATTTCGTGTCTAGTCCAATACAAAGGAGAGCATACCGCTTGATCATGTATATTTCAATAGTCATACAATTTCATGGGATGTAACAATTCCGCTCAAGACAAAGAAAAGCATACAATTCAATCACATTCATTTCAAGAATCATACAAGAATTCATACAGAGAGCACTTAGACAATCAAGAATTTGAGGAACCAACTAGGTTACTCACGTTATTCCGAAGCTCTTCACTGAAGTCCCAAAGAAAGTCCGTGGAACGACGATCCAACAGTGCCTCTCTAACAGATTAAATAAATCCATTACTAATCGCCCAATTGATCAATACAAGAATGCATATGTCTCAGTGAAATGATGTACAATGCATGTTCACGATTTCCGGTGCTAAATTCCAATTTCGATACCTTTAGCCCAATTCCATTTTCTCACTCAATTTCTTGACAAAACTGATCCAGTCATATGATTCAGTCCAATCTCCTATATTCATACTTCCTATAACAATTTCCTATCCATTGGGTCAAAACCTCTATTCCAATCTCCAATAAAACTTCGATAGTCTCAATTTGACACTTATGTCACACTATGAATCACAATTGACCTTAATCTCTATAATTCAATACCATTTAAATCAAATCTAGTTCCCATAATTATTCTCAGTTGTAGACCTCCTTTCCTATTTCATAACAAATCTGGAATTACCTCAATTGGAGGTCTACACCAAAAGATATGCCCAATAAACCATAATTTAAGCCAATGAAATAGTTCCTCGTTGCGACCTTGCGGCCTTCGCCAGGATTTAAAGAGGGCACGCCACGCAAGGGCGTCGCGTCTCCTTTTATGCTCGCCGCGACGTTAGCTATAGGTTCGTCGCGACGCGTGGTTTTTTCCTTGCTTCGTCGTGCTGACGTCTTGCTGCATCGTCGCGACCAATACATTTAACTTAATTCAATTTTATTCGTCGCGACGAAGCCCTAACGCTTCGATGCTCGTCGCGACGTGCGAAGACCAGGTCGTCTTCTCCGATCGATTTCCGCCATTAATACATATACCAACCTCCATTAAACACTCTATCTACTCAAACAAACCCCATAAATGCCATAAATACTCAAATGACCAGTAATAACAACATTAAAGCCAACAAAACTTACCAATCGACGATAAATCCCAAATCTCAAAATCGCCGTAACCCTAACTTCCTCAAATCACCGATTAACACTCTCCAAATCTCTCAATCCTTCATCAATCACAATAAATCAGTTGGCTAAGCACAATAGAAGGGAAAACCAAAGGGAGAAATAGCAAGACTCACCAATGGGGAGGGATCGTCGAACGCCGAAGGAGAAGGAGAAGAGAAACGATGAAATGCTTGAACCTTTTCCCCCAAAATCTCAACCCTAGCTATTTATAGACTTGGGTCTCCATATCAGTCTAAATTTCAGTCTCAAAATTTCAATGGCTCAACATATTTATTTCCTATCAGTCAAATTCTAATTTTTCCATCGCCATCGGACAGTTCTTTCAAGATTATACAAATAATCCACAACACCCAAAAATTTCCTGCTCGAGCATTTTCTCCTAATTTCACAAAATTTCCTATAGCCTCTATAAATTACCAATCACTCATAAACAGTATTAAATCAGTCAATTACACTCAATTACTCTAATTTCTCAATCAGTCCCCCACAATCCAGTCAGTTTCCAGTCAATTCTAATTTACAATTAAATACCGAAAAATTATGAATGCATGTACCTATGAATATATGCATATGCGGTAGACCAGTTCCTCTATGATTAGAGGCCAGTAGCATGCTCAGTCAGTGTATGCAGTGAAATCATATCAGTCCGTCCCAAAATTACCATTATACCCTTAATGACAGTAACGGGATGTTACATATCTCCCTTCGAGCTCGAGGCTCGTTTCAGTATGTCGAGCTCTAGGCCCGATTCAGTATCAGTGGCGTCTCGGTTCACAATTTCCTTTTAGCAGTTTGATGCATTTGTGCATGAATGCACATGCTCCATGCTTGATTAACATGATATGTCACGGTCAAATATTCAAATCCAATTAAGCGCTTGTCTAATGCTCAATTTACGATCAATATAGGCCATGTATACACGAATTCCCGTAGGGCAAATAAATCACAGTAAACACGTAGATTGAGACAACCACCTAGGTTACTCACCTATTACTTCCGAGCTAATCTGGGAAGTTTACGCCCGTCATTTAACGACGCCCACTTGGGCCTCTATAAGAATCGAGAAAAGAACGAGTCACTAATATGCAATTTGTGCACATGTAGGTGAAATATGCATGTTCATGAATTCCCGGCCCTAATCTCATTTTTTTCCCTCAGAAAAATCCATCTAAAAATTAGAAACCTATTGGCTCTGACGGTGCGCAATTCGGACCTCTATAGGTCCCCAATTAAACAAAACAGTGATTAAAGGCTCCGTTACCCGAGGCCACGTCAATTTCCCGTCTAAAAATTCCCAATTTCTCACAAAATGAAATTCAATATGTTACAAATCCGATGCCTCAAGAATTAGGTCAATCGGACGTCGGACGGAAAAGAAATTGACAAAAGAAACAATCGGGTCACTTAATGCCAAATAATAACAAATAATAATAATAATATATATATATATATATATGCCTGCCTCATGTAGGCGACGCGCCCTATGGCCGATTTAACTCACTCGTCATCGAGGGCGGCGCGCTCGCGATCGGGTTAATTACCTCGCCTCGGGCGAGGCGTCGCCTCGCGATCCGCGAGTTCTCTACTTCCTTGCCCTTTTCTTGTTTTCAATCCAAATTTCCAATCTCTATAATTCTTAGCACACAAATCGGAAAAAATACAAACCATAGCTTGTTGGAAAGGTCATGAAAAGCTCTACAATTCTCAAGAAGACCATAAAAATCAATTTCACCCCCTAAGGGTGTTAAAATCCACTCAAACCTACTGCCCACTCAAACCTATCAAAACAGGGCAGTACATTTCAAATTCAGTAACTCTATGATTCTTCAGTCAACAATTACCTAATAAATATGCTCATCAAGGCCACAATGTTATCTACAACTCTCACGAACCACCCAAAATCAGATTCACTTGCTAACAATGTCAAACAATTCCACAAAGAATCAGCCTACTGAAATCAACTAATCTGGACAGTAATTTCCCAAACAGCATATCTCTTAGCACAAATGTCACTAAATTCACTACCTTATATCCCTGAAAAGATAAGATCACAAACTTCAAGTTTCATGAAGAACTCAAACTCCAATTCGATTTTTAACAATTTCAAAACCATTATGCAAGTTACTGCCATGATCAGCCATCCACATCCTAATGTAGGATCAGATTTTACAAAATCATAACTCCCAACTCTGACCTCTAAAAATTACATGCCATATCTCATTTTCAAGATAATTTCTTCCTCTGCAACTTTACAGAAGATCACTCACATCAATTCAGTTCACATAAATTTTAAAATTGCTTCCAACCGAGAACTCACAAAATCGACAAGTAGACCAGGTTTCATCACAAAGCATAAAACAAGTCAATAGTAATCAGGTCATATATCCTAATATACAACTCTAAAAATAGCAAGATCAGTGGAAATGGAAAGCGAACTCAATATTCTACAACTTTAATGAAGACCATTTTCCCAAATTCCATATCAATTAATTTAGAAAAATCAGCAAAGCTCATAGGTTATGGTTTCGGTTACTGTTCACAGGCAATAAAACAGTAACTTCCCATGCAAAAATTCACCCTTCTACCATTACAATTTAACACCACCTATTTCACACAAAGTTGAAGCCAACATCCCAAAGTTTACTTGGGCACAAACCTCACCTCATTTGCTCACCTATACAATTAGTTATGAACAAAACATGACAGTAGGTTCAAAACTCAATTTCCAGCTTTCATCAACAACCTAACTCCTATCACTTCTAACATCAATAACACATCACTAAGCATCCATTTCTACCACTAATTCAACCACAAACTAATCACAACATTTACTTATATAATTAACCAAACTTTGGCAGCACATACCTACACAATTTCCATACTTTGTTTCCATGTATTAAGCATCATAAACATCATTAATAACATCACTTATCACATACTTTAACTACCAAAATCAATTCCCTCACACAAGCATACTTTAAACCCATTCCAACCTACCACTTCCATGATCAAATAAATGCACAAGTGCTTCCCATGCATGCTTCTAACTACCATGGTATTCAATACCTAATGAAAACTTCATTAAAACAAAGAACTTAAAAGAACCTTACCTATCAAGCTTCCAATCTTTACTTCCTTCTTAACTTCTTTACTTCCTACCTTCACTAATCACTTCTTCCACCACCATACATATATATTTCATCATCATGGGAAGACTATAGCTTGGTGACAAGTAAGAGAACTCTAAAGTGTTTGGAGGAAGGAAGGAGAAATCAATAAAGAAGGAGGAGATGAGAGGGTTTCGGATGATGCAAGGGAGAAGTGGCCTTTTTAAGTGATTCCAATGTTAAAAGAAACAAGGAGAAGGTCGTATGGAAGGAGAACATAAGACAAAACCCATTAATGAAATGGGACACTTGGCATTTAAGGTGAATAAAATACAATTTATCCTAATCCAATTTAATTAAAAACTAATTCCAATTAATTTCTAATCATGATACTAAAATATTATCCTAACCTCATTTATCCACTAATCTTATGCCATTAGGCAATCATGTTCAGTACAAAACAGCTCACTCAGGCAGTCAGTTGAAATTTTCCGGTCCGGGAAAGAACCCCAAAAATTTCCAGAAAAATTTCCATAAAACCCTAAAAATAGAAAACGATTTATAGCGCACTCAGAATAATTTTTCAAGCCCAATAACCCTGATAATCACAATGAAATTAAATTAGGCGCGAAAACGGGAATATCATGTATGCATGTGCGATAAATTCCTGTGCACAATTGTGACTATGCAACAATCCTATTATGCATGAGCAGTCCTATGAAGTCCCAATCTAGCACATCCTATGCCAATTTACTATTCTATCCTTTCAATTAAGGGTGGGATGTTACAATTCTCCCCTCCTAATAAAAATTTCGTCCGCGAAATTCTTACCTGATTGAGCGAACAGGTGAGGATACTGTCTCCTCATGTGCTCCTTGGTCTCCCAGGTAGCCTCCTCAGTCGAATGATTCCTCCAGAGAACTTTCACCAGTGGAATACTCTTGTTCCTCAATTGCTTCACCTGTGACCCGATAATCCGTATAGGCTCCTCTACATAACTCAGATTACTAGAGACCGCAATTTCCTGAGCCGATATCACATGTGTCGGATCTGACCGATATATGTGGAACATACTCACATGGAAGACGTCATGCAACTGAGACATCTCACTCGGTAAAGCTAGCCTGTAGGCCAAAGGTCCTATCCTCTCAGTGATCTCATATGGACCAATGTACCTAGGGCTTAACTTACCCTTTTTCCCAAATCTCAGCACACCACGCCACGGAGACACCCGTAAGAACACTCTGTCGCCCACATTATACTTAATGTCCCTCCTATGCTGATCCACATAGCTCTTCTGTTCATCCCGAGCGCGCTTGATGCGACTCAATCGATTTCACCTTATCAACAAGATCCTGAATCAGCTCAGGCCCTCAATCATCCTCACACCTCTTCATCCCAATACAAAGGCGATCTACATGGTCGCCCATACGAAGGCCTCATATGGTGCCATCCCGATGCTCTGTGATAGTGATTGTTGTATGCAAACTCAATCGCATGACATCGATCCCATGCTCCTCTCGAACTCCAATACACAAGTTCAAGCATATCCTCAGCAGTCTTAATCGCCCTCTCACTCGCCCATCATTCGAGGATGAAATGTCAGATGAAATTCAGCCTAGTAACCATGGCGCATCGCAGACTCGCCAAAATCTTGAAATAAATCTGGGATCCTCGGACACTATCGACATTGGGACCCCATGCGATCTCACTATCTCCGCCACATACTTCGGGCCAATCGATCCATGGTATTGGTCTCCTCATCGGCAAGAAATGGGCCGATTTAATAACGGTCCGTTATGACCCAGATAGCATCATGCTGCCTCGGCGTCCTAGGCAACCCCATAATGAAATCCATGGTAATTCGTTCCCATTTCCACTCCGGAATAGGCAACGAATGAAACTTCCCTACTGGAGCCTGGTGCTCAACCTTAACCTGCTGGCACGTCAAACATCTAGATACATACTCAGCTACCTGCTTTTTCATGCCAGGCCACCAGAAATGTTGCTTCAAAGTGTTATACATCTTGGTAGTACCAGGATGCATAGCATAGGCAGCCATATGCGCCTCCTCCAATATCTCTCTCCTCAAGTCATCCACATCAGGCATACAAAGCCTCTGCCCTATCCATAAAGTCTCATCTCTCAAGTCGAACTCAGAACTCGAATCAGCTTTTACTTTCTCAATCAGTCTCACCATAACAGGGTCCTTGTCCTGAACTCTCCTGATCCTGTCCAGTAGCATCGGTCTCAGTGTCAAAGTAGCCAATAAGACTCCATCTCGCTCGATTCATCCCGAACATTCAAAGCCCTCAACTGAATCAAGTTAGGCAACCTCATTGCCTGAATCTGAGCTGCACTAGTATGTGACTTCCTACTCAGAGCATCTACCACTACATTGGTTTTCCCAGGGTGATACTCGATAGTACAGTCATAATCTTTCAACAACTCAAGCCATCTCCTCTGCCTCAAATTCAACTCTCTGTCTTAGTAAATATCTCAAACTCTTGTGGTCAGTGAAGATCTGAAAAGTCTCACCATACAGGTAATGCCTCCAAATCTTCAGAGCAAACACAACTGCAGCTAACTCTAAATCATGAACATGATAGTTTACCTCGTGAGACCTCAACTGTCTCGAGGCATAGGCGATGACTCTTCCGTGCTGCATCAAAACACACCCCAATCCCTGATGCGATGCATCACTGTATACCTCAAATCCTCCAGTCCTAGATGGAATAGCTAACACCGGTGCGGTAGTCAACCGATGTTTGAGCTCCTCAAAGCTCTTTGACACTCCTCACCCATCCGAATGGTACATTCTTCCTCGAAGCTTTGTCGAGGGTGAAATCAATGAAAACCCCTCGACAAACCTCCGGTAATAACCAGCTAATCCGAGGAAACTCCGAAGCTCCGACACATTCCTAGGAGCCTCCCACTTCAGCACTGCCTCAACCTTACTCGGATCCACCTAAATACCCTCTCCAGTCACTATATGCCCCAAAAATATCACCTAATCCAGTCAAAATTCACACTTACTGAATTTGGCATACAACTGTCTCTCCCTCATAGTCTGCAATACAATCCTCAAGTGCTCACTATGCTCACATACATTCCTCGAATACACTAAAATGTCATCAATGAAACAATAACAAACCGATCCAGTAGGCTGAAATACCTTGTTCATCGGGCCATAAAAAAGCCGGGACATTAGTCAACCCAAACGGCATCACCAGAAACTCAAAGTGCCTATACCTGCTCCTGAAAGCACTTTTAGGCACATCAGCCTCTGCTATCTTCAGCTGATAGTACCCTGACCTCAGATCCAACTTAGTGAACACCTGAGCTCCCTGCAACCGATCAAATAGGTCATCAATCCTAGGCAGTGGGTATTTATTCTTCACTGTCACCCGATTCAACTGCCTGTAATCAATGCATAGCCTCAAAGTCCCATCCTTTTTCTTCACAAATAAAACTGGAGCTCCCCATGGTGAAACACTAGGCCTGATAAAACCCTTCTCCAAAGAACTCCCTGAATCGAGCCTTCACTCCCTCGAGCCCACAAAGCCATCCTATATGGAGGTATAGATATAGGAGCATAGAATCGAACGAGGTCAATAGTAAACTCGTCTCCCGATCCGTGGCAAACCCAGAACTCATCAGGAAACACATCTAGAAATTCCCTAACCACGGGAATATCCTGAAGCCTCTGCTCAACTCTGGTGTCAACCACATGAGCCAGATATGCCTCACAACCTCCCTGCATCAATCTCAGAGCACTAAGGAAAGAGATCATCTGGGCTGGTACTGCCTGACTGACTCCTCTAAACACTGTTCTAGGCTGACCAGGAGACTCCAAAATAACCTCCTTGGTATAGCAGTCCATGATAGCCCTATGGGCAGTAAGCCAGTCCATCCCCAGAATCACATCAATCTCACTCAGAGGCAACACTATAAGGTCTGCCCTCAACACTGCTTGATCAATCTGGATCGAGCATCCCCTGCAGACCTCTCCCAATGCAGTAGTAGTACCTAGAGGTGTACTCACCTCTAGTCCGCATCGTAACATCTCCTATCCCCATGCAATCTACATGCCATATAAGGTGCTAATAAAGAATGTGTGGATCCAGATCCAAGAATGCAAACGCCTCAATATCATAAATAAGGAGCATACCGGCCATAACATCGGGAGTCTGGGCCTCCGCCTCGTTATAGATAAACCACGGCAGGGATCGTGGTGGTGCCCCACCCTCGGTCCTCACAAAGGATCCTCAACTCTACCTCGCCCTCTCGTCCAATCCACCCACTCTACTCTGCTGTCACATCAGATTACTCCCAACTCGTCCACTACCAGCAGATCAACTCTCAATGTATCTGGCAATCCCTAACCCGATGCTCCGTCGAGTCAAGATCTCAAACAGCTCCAAGAAGCCACCAACACTCCCCATCGTGTCTCCTCTCACAATGCGGGCACATGGAGGAATCTGTCCGTAACCTCTCGCCACTACCATCGCCATCTGCACAAATCGCCTCTCTGTCCAAATCCAGATCGTCTCGAACCTCCGGAGACTCGAAAGTCCCGCTCGGCGCTTACTAAAGCTCCGCCAGAGCGCCTCGACTATCACTTGGCCGCTTACCGGGACCCTATATCACTGTCTCGCCTCATCGGTTGCTCCACTCTCACGGTCGCAGCCCTCAACTCCACGAATGTACCCATGTCTGATCGGGCCAACCTGGTACAGATCTCAGTATTGAGGCCATTCTCGAACCTCCGGCACTTATCAGCCTCAGTCGGAATCATCACAGTGGCATAATCCATCAGCTCATTGAATTTCACCTCATATTCTGCCACCGACATCCGACCCTGCTTCAGTTCCAGAAACTCCTGCATCTTCATATCAAGATAGACCTTGGGCATATAATTATCCCTGAAGGCCCTCAGATAATCAGCCCATGACAGTAAACAAGGCCTGGTGGTACTGCCTGGCACAGTCTTCCACCACTTGTATGCTGGGCCCTGCAGAAGTGACACCGCATAATCGAACCTCTCATCAGGTTCGCAGTCCATCTGGTCGAAGACTCTCTCCGTCCTCTCCACCATCCTCGGCCTCACGGGTGCATCTTGTCATAAAATCGACCCCGCTTACAAGAAGAAGTCATACCTCCTCTCCCGTCTCACGGGAACTCGAGGAGGCAAATCCTCAGTACGAGGCATGGAAGACTCTCTACTCACTCCCACTGATCCTTGGTCAGCTGGCTGCTCAACCTGATCACCTAATGCAGAAGACCTAGAACAAAACAAAAATTCTGATCAGTTTCAACAGTTCCATCAAATTCATACCTAAATTGTTACTACTCCCAAAAGATGCCAAACCATGCTCTGATATCACCTAATGTAGCGCCCCCTTACCATAGGGTACCCACCGGAATGCCCGTAGGTCATTCTGGTACGTAACCTACGCTAAGAGACCACTACTGACAACTACCACTACACTCCTCATGGCATCACAATCATAAAGCAGTACGAAGAAACCGACAACTTTTAAAAACCAAACTGAATTTCATTTCATTCACTCAAAATTCAGAAATTTACAAACTGTCAGTATTTCAGTCTGTACATGTTCCAAAACACTGTACACTAAGTACCATGTAGTAATGTACATAGGACAGATCTAACTATAAGTCTCCAAAAGAAAGCCTAGCTGACTGACCTTTGAGCCATCGCTTCTCTCGCCAATCCACAGTACACGGCTCTACAGTCCTGAGGGAGCTATCAGTCTACACTTTATCCTGAAAAATAGATTGCAATTTTGGATGAGTTTGCGAACTCAATGAGAAATCATCATCGATGGTTCTCCCAATTCATGCATCACACAAGCATGATACAGTACGCATCCAGTAATTATACAAAACACAATGCTAATACAATCACAGTAATAGGCATACTGAAGATCACGGCAAAAGAGAACACGATTGCGATCATAGATCAAGATACACAATCGGTACCATGTCAAATATTCATCCAAAGATGCAATGCACATGTGACTCTTTTCGATTCATTACAAGATCGTGACCGAAGCGCATAAGCGTGATTCGGTGTAGAGACGCGTCTGGGGAGAGTTATCTCCCTTCGAGCTTGAGGCTCGTTTCAGTATGTCGAGCTCTAGGCCCGATTCAGTATCAGTGGCGTCTCGGTTCACAATTTTCCTTTTAGCAGTTTGATCCATTTGTGCATGAATGCACATGCTCCATAGCAGTTAACATGATATGTCACGGTCCAAATATTCAGTCCAATTAAACAGTTGTCTAATGCTCAATTTATAGTCAATATAGGCCATGTATACACGTAATCCCCGTAGGGCAAATAAATCAAAGTAAACACGTAGATTGAGACAACCACCTAGGTTACTCACCTATTACTTCCGAGCTAATGTCGAGAAGTTTCTGCCCCGTCGGTCGAACGACGCTCCACTTGGGCCTCTATAAGAATCAGAAAAAGAACGAGTCATTAATATGCAATTTGTGCACATGTAGGTGAAATATGCATGTTCATGAATTCCCGGCCCTAATCTCATTTTTTTCCCTCAGAAAAATCCATCTAAAAATTAGAAACCTATTAGCGCTGACGGTGCGCAATTCGGACCTCTATAGGTACCCAATTAAACAAAACAGTGATTAAAGGCTCCGTTACCCGGGGCCACGTCAATTGCCCGTCTAAAAATTCCCAATTTCTCACAAAATGAAATTCAATATGTTACAAATCCGATGCCTCAAGAATCAGGTCAATCGGACGTCGGACGGAAAAGAAATTGATAAAAGAAACAATCGGGTCACTTAATGCCAAATAATAACAAAAAATAATAAAATATATATATATATGTGCCTGCCTCGCGGGGGCGAGACGTCACCCTTGTGAGGCCGACTTAACTCACTTCGTCGCGAGGGCGAGGCGTCGCCTCGCGATCGGGTTAATTTACCTCGCCTGAGGGCGAGGCGTCGCCCTCGCGATCTGGCGAGTTCCTCTACTTCCTTGCCCTTTTTCTTGTTTTCAATCCAAATTTCCAATCTCTATAATTCTTAGCACACAAATCGGAAAAAATACAAACCATAGCTTGTTGGAAAGGTCATGAAAAGCTCTACAATTCTCAAGAAGACCATAAAAATCAATTTCACCCCCTAAGGGTGTTAAAATCCACTCAAACCTACTGCCCACTCAAACCTATCAAAACAGGGCAGTACATTTCAAATTCAGTAACTCTCTGATTCTTCAGTCAACAATTACCCAATAAATATGCTCATCAAGGTCACAATGTTATCTACAACTTTCACGAACCACCCAAAATCAGATTCACTTGCTAACAATGTCAAACAATTCCACAAAGAATCAGCCTACTGAAATCAACTAATCTGGACAGTAATTTCCCAAACAGCATATCTCTTAGCACAAATGTCACTAAATTCACTACCTTATATCCCTGAAAAGATAAGATCACAAACTTCAAGTTTCATGAAGAACTCAAACTCCAATTCGATTTCTAACAATTTCAAAACCATTATGCAAGTTACTGCCATGATCAGCCATCCACATCCTAATGTAGGATCAGATTTTACAAAATCATAACTCCCAACTCTGACCTCTAAAAATTACATGCCATATCTCATTTTCAAGATAATTTCTTCCTCTGCAACTTTACAGAAGATCACTCACATCAATTCAGTTCACATAAATTTTTAAAATTGCTTCCAATCCGAGAACTCACAAAATCGACAAGTAGACCAGGTTTCATCACAAAGCATAAAACCAGTCAATAGTAATCAGGTCATATATCCTAATATACAACTCTAAAAATAGCAAGATCAGTGGAAATGGAAAGCTAACTCAATATTCTACAACTTTAATGAAGACCATTTTCCCAAATTCCATATCAATTAATTTAGAAAAATCAGCAAAGCTCATAGGTTATGGTTTCGGTTACTGTTCACAGGCAATAAAATAGTAACTTCCCATGCAAAAATTCACCCTTCTACCATTACAATTTAACACCACCTATTTCACACAAAGTTGAAGCCAACATCCCAATGTTTACTTGGGCACAAACCTCACCTCATTTGCTCACCTATACAATTAGTTATGAACAAAAAATGACAGTAGGTTCAAAACTCAATTTCCAGCTTTCATCAACAACCTAACTCCTATCACTTCTAACATCAATAACACATCACTAAGCATCCATTTCTACCACTAATTCAACCACAAACTAATCACAACATTTACTTATATAATTAACCAAACTTTGGCAGCACATACCTACACAATTTCCATATTTTGTTTCCATGTATTAAGCATCATAAACATCATTAATAACATCACTTATCACATACTTTAACTACCAAAATCAATTCCCTCACACAAGCATACTTTAAACCCATTCCAACCTACCACTTCCATGATCAAATAAATGCACAAGTGCTTCCTATGCATGCTTCTAACTACCATGGTATTCAATACCTAATGAAAACATCATTAAAACAAAGAACTTAAAAGAACCTTACCTATCAAGCTTCCAATCTTTACTTCCTTCTTAACTTCTTTACTTCCTACCTTCACTAATCACTTCTTCCACCACCATACATATATATTTCATCATCATGGGAAGAATATAGCTTGGTGACAAGTAAGAGAACTCTAAAGTGTTTGGAGGAAGGAAGGAGAAATCAATAAAGAAGGAGGAGATGAGAGGGTTTCGGATGATGCAAGGGAGAAGTGGCCTTTTTAATTGATTCCAATGTTAAAAGAAACAAGGAGAAGGTCGTATGGAAGGAGAACATAAGACAAAACCCATTAATGAAATGGGACACTTGGCATTTAAGGTGAATAAAATACAATTTATCCTAATCCAATTTAATTAAAAACTAATTCCAATTAATTTCTAATCATGATACTAAAATATTATCCTAACCTCATTTATCCACTAATCTTATGCCATTAGGCAATCATGTTCGAGACAAAACAACTCACTCGATCGATCGGTTGAATTTTCCGTCCGGAAAGAACCCCAAAATTTCGAGAAAAATTCCATAAATCCTTAAAATAGAAAACGATTTATAAGCGCTTTTCGAATAATTTTTCAAACCCAATAACCCGATAATCACAATGAAATTACATTAGGCGAAAATCGGAATATCATGTATGCATGTGCGATAAATTCCTGTGCACAATTGTGACTATGCAACAATCCTATTATGCATGAGCAGTCCTATGAAGTCCCAATCTAGCACATCCTATGCTAATTTACTATTCTATCCTTCCAACTGAGGGTGGGATGTTACACACAAAATCTGGATGAACACTGTGTGTATAAGAAGGTTAATGGGACTGCAATCGTATTCCTTGTGTTATATGTAGATGACATATTATTGCTAGGAAACGATGTCTCTATGCTACAATCTGTGAAGATTTGGTTGTCCAAACAATTTGTCATGAAAGACCTTGGTGAAGCAACTTATATCCTTGGGATAAAGATCTATAGAGATAGATCAAAAAGATTGCTTGGTCTTTTACAATCAACGTACATAGACAAGATGCTAAAGAGGTTTAGCATGGAACAATCCAAGAGAAGGTACCTTCCCATGACTCATGGGATAACACTCTCGAAATCTATGTATCCTTAGACACAAGATGAGAGGATGCGAATGAATATGATCCCGTATGCATCTGCAGTAGGATCTATCATGTATGCTATGCTATGTACGAGACCCGATGTATCATATGTTCTAAGTGTTACGAGCAGATACCAATCGAATCCTGGTGAGGGTCACTGGGTGGCTGTCAAGAATATCCTCAAGTACTTGCGAAGGACTAAGGATATTTTCTTGGTATATGGAGATAGAAATCTCCAGGTGAGCGGGTATATAGATGCTAGTTTTCATTCTAATAAGGATGATTCTAAATCCCAATCAGGTTATATATTTACACTGAACGGCGGGGCGGTCAGTTGGAAGAGTTCCAAACAAGAGACAACTGCCTATTCAACAATCGAGACAGAGTATATTGCCGCTTCAGATGTAGCAAAGGAAGCAGTTTGAATCAAAAAGTTCATTACTGAACTTGGTGTGGTTCCTAGCTGTGATGGGCCCATACAGTTGTATTGTGACAACAATGAGGCTATTGCGCAGGCAAAGGAACCAAGGTCTCATCAACGATCCAAACACGTACTCCGCAGATATCATCTGATTAGGGAGATCATTGGTCGAGGTGATGTCCAGATAGAGAGAATTCCCACCGAGCAAAATATTGTTGATCCATTGACAAAGCCATTATCACAGAAGAGCTTTGATTCTCATGTACTCGCCTATGGTATTAGATATCAAGGCGATTGACTTTAGGTCAAGTGGGAGATTTTGTTAGAGTAGTGCCCTAAAGGCAATCGCCTTTAGCGCGTTTTGTACAAAGTTGTGTACATACTTTATGAATAAATAAAGAAAGACATATTTCATTAATTTGATGTTCATTATTTATGAATTGATATTGATCTATAAGCAAATTAATGAAGTTCATGATATATGACATAACATGAAGGAAATTATGATGTGATCATGCTATTGAGATTCCTATCATGTGCAATTATGTCAGTATCTAAATTATCCCTAGTCATAGGATTACTGAAACTGGACATCGTTAATCCGGAGAGACTAGCACATGTCAAGCTCCTTGATTTGATCAAGCAGTGGATCTCAGAAACTGTAAATATGAGATATTTAGGGTTGAGATGTGAATGTTTACTAGAGGTAGTAAGTACATTGGATGAGCTGCTATGAGATCATCACATGGACGTCCTATTCTAATGTCAGTGATAATCTCATCATAGCAATGGTGCAAGCATCCTTAGACTTGAGGTACTCAAGGATATCTTGGATACTGATTCTGTACTTTAACTCCATTCCTTGTTGCCTTACAGAGGTTACTCGTAGGGTGGTGCTTGGGTACAGCTTGAGGTATTCGAAGGTAATTGAGTAGCCAATAGAGGATTCATCACTTCTGTGATAGCAGAAGATGATACCCATGGCCTCTTGTCAGGGTCATTACTTGGAAATCTCTGGCCGGAGTTCATATGTCATGAAGAGTATCTTCAGTGAAATATAAAGTAATGAGTCCCAGGACAAGAACTGATATCACTTGGACTAGATTTGACGTACTCAGCCTAGTAAGAGTTGACACTTTGCCCATACTCATAACCAAGTGGGGTATAGCATGGTGAAAGGACGAATTGCACTGTAATTGTCTATGGAAAGGTTCGTGATGAACATAGGTTCATTCGTCAAGCCAATGACTTTTCGGTCAATTGGGGGTCATGATGTGTTGCTAGATACCGCTCATGACTTGCTTGGATTAAGTGTTAATCTAAGTGGCCAACATAACCGGGAACCTAATGGGTCACACGCATAAGAGTGATTCGGAGAATTCGTAAAATAATTTTAGACAGAGATCCAATATATGGAGAGCAATAGGATTAAATGGATCCCGATGAGATCGAGATATGTCCCGATGAGATCGCGACATCGATATTCTTGAGACAGTCTTCGTGTTTTTCCATACGGGACCGGTAGGACCGAATTCTAGTGTGATGGACCACTTCAAAGATTTATATACATATATATATCTTATTAATTAATTAAGTAATTAATATATATATATATATATATGTGTGTGATCAATGTGGAAAGGAGAAGGAGAAGACATATATATATATATATATATATATGCCTAACGTGGAAGCTTCACCAACTTTGCATTAAATGTCTTTAAATGACTAAAAAGACAAATGGAAAATAAAGGCAAAAAGAGGATGATGGTCGTTGGTTTTTGAAGAAAGGTTTTGAAAATAAAAAGCTTTTCTCTCTTCATTCATCTTGATCATCGATCATCACTCTCCATCATCTTCTCCAAGCTTCTCCTCCATCGTCTTCTCCTTAGCTCTCCAAGAATAAGGTAAGATCTAGCAGTCTTCACTTTATTCTAGCTATTCCCGGGTCAAAGGGTTTGCCCCGGTTAGGTTCTCCGACCTCTGCGTGAATACAGTTAGAGACAGTTTCCTTTGGTCGTTATGGTTTGATATCGTTATATAGACACATGGATCCTGGCTTTCGAGAAGGTCCCATAACAAAAAATTTTTCTTTTCCGCATCGTGTGCATGTGATGCACACACCGGGATTTTTCTACAAAAACATCCCCCAATGAATGTTTATTGATGAACTGAAATTTTAGATCAAGGAGCTGTTTTAGCGTGATTACATTAGTGACTCGAAACCAAGGTTTTTCCATTAAATTTTTAGATCCAATCACTTTTTTTAAATTCAGAGTTTTGTTATTTCTATTTTCTTAATTTACGTGAATTGCAACCCCTCCCCCCCCTTTTCATTACTTTATTTTAGTTTTGAACTCATAAACTCTTTACCGTTAAAATTTCTCGTGGGAACGATATCCACTTACCATTATTACATTGATTTGTATTAACGGAAGTTGGTTTCTTTTTTAATTTGGTTGTAGGCAACAGCAGTATCAAATTTTGGCATCGTTGCTGAGGAATTTTTTATGGTTTTTGTACGTTACATATTGTATAATCCTAAGATCGAGAAGATCGCCAGAAGACTGCATAAATAGATGAAACATCAAGAACAAACGCAAAAAATCGAAAGAATGGCAGCAAACTGCACTCTTCGAGAACTAGCCGAGCCCACGGACATGTAACAACCCCACTGCATGAACTTTTCGATTGCAGATGATAACAATACTTTTAAATTAAAATATGGGATGATTTATTTATTACCTATTTTCAGGGCTTTATCGGGAGAGGATCCGTATAAACACTTGAAGAAATGTGACGTGGTTTGCATGGGAATGAAGCCAATGAATGTGACGGAAGAGCAGATTAAGCTAAGAGCTTTTCCATTTTCCCTCAAGGATGATGTTCAAGATTGATTGTAATATTTAGTCGGAGAAAACGTATAAACATGGGCTAAAATGAAGAGGTTTTTCTTTGAGAAATATTTTCCAGCATCGAGAGTAGTCAATATTCGAAAGGAAATTTGCGAAATGCGATAATATACAAGAGAAACACTCTACGAGTATTTGGAAAGATTCAAGAAATTCTGCGCTAGCTATCCACACCACCAAATAATCGACCAATTATTGATTCAATAATTCTACAAAAGACTTTTGCTTTTAGATAGGAGTATGATTGACGTTGTAAGCGGTGGTATTTTAGTTGACAAAATGTTGACGGTCGTAAGGGAATTAATTGTGAACATGACTTCCAACACTCAACAATTCAAAATACATATTAGGCATGGATCAAAAAGCATGAATGAAGTGAATGTGACCACATTGGAGAAAATATTGAATGACCTTACTTCTTTGGTGCGATAATTGGTGGTTACGAAGAAAGAAGAAGCAAAGGTATGTGGAATATGTTCAATGTCAGGACATTCTACTAATGTATGTTCGATTTTACAGGAGCAAAATGTAGAACAAGTAAATACCATGGTAGGATTTGCTGGACCGAGTCAAAGGAAGTACGACCCATTTTCCAACACCTACAATCCGAGGTAGCGCAATCACCCAAATTTGAGATATGGGAATCCTCAAAGACAACAAACGACCATGAATTTCCAGCAATATAGACAACTGTATATGCCTCAACAAAATTAAAATACAACATCCAATTCCGAAGGTAAGTCTTCCTTGGAAGATATAGTGCAAACTTTGGACACTAACACTTTGACGTTTCAGCGGAGTATTGAAGAAAATATCTGAAATATTGAGAATCAACAAAATCAAATTAGCCAAATGAAAATTTCATTAAATCGATTGGAAGAGTGAATTTCTGAAAAATTTTCAACACAACCGGAGATCAATCCCAAACAAAGTGTGAAGGCTATCACATTACAGAGTAGTAAGGAATTGTAAGACTCACTTTCGAAAAAATTCCAAAAGAGAGATAGAGGAAAAAATCATGCAAAAGGCACCTTCACAACCAAAAGTGACACAAAAAAAGCTAAAAAATATGGTGATTCTGCCTCTTTTTCTGAGTCAATTTGCCAAAGGAAAGAAGGAAGAGTAAGAGAAGGAAATTTGGCAGATTTTTCGAAAAGTCCAGGTAAATATTCATCTCCTTGATGCAATTAAACAGATTCCACGATATACTATATTCCTTAAGGAGCTTTGCACTTCAAAGAAGAAATTAAAATTTGATTGGGAGAGAACGTTTCAGCAATTTTACAAAATAAGAAGCTTCCATCCAAATGTCAAGACCCAAGTATGTTTACTATCTCATGTCAAATTGGTGATTTGTGGATTGAAAGAGCTATGTTAGATTTAGGTGCGTTCATAAATGTCATGCCATATGATGTTTGTAAATCTTTAGATGTTGGACCTCTTAAAAAAACTAATGTAGTGATTCAATTAGTGGATCTCTCAAATGCTTATCCAAAGAGTGTGTTAGAAGATATATTGGTTCAAGTAGGGAATCTACTCTTTTTGGCTGATTTTTATATTTTGCAAATGGGCATCGATGATACATCTTCTTCCACTTCGATTTTATTCAGAAGGAAAATAGATGCTCATAATGGATCTTTACAATAGAATTTGATGGTTAATTAATTAAGTTCAATATATACAATACCCTGAAAATTTCGAATGATGAACAACCTTTTGTCTCTTTGGATTTTATTGACACATAGGTGCAGGAAAATTTGATTTTGGAGGACAGATGAGTTTGGAATGATCTTGGAAGAAAAAAATGCACCATGGTGGAAGGATGGCCAAGAAACATTGTTATCCAGCAATCAAGCAAAGATGTCCTTGTGTGTGGAGACCACCGAATCACTACTCCAACAGCTCACGTCTATGGAAACGTCTAAAAATGTGAACAAGTTGCTGCCTTCATTAGTCAAGCCACCAATTTTCTAATTGAAGAGCTTACCTAGTCATTTAAAGTACATCTTTTTAGGTGAGCAAGGTTTATTGCCTCTTATTATTTCTAATCTACTTTCGGATGTGCAGGAAAGCCAATTGGTTAACGTATTAAAGGAGAATAAAGAAGTTTTCGATTAGGCAGTGGCGTATTTGAAAGTTATTAGTCCCACTATTTGCATGCACCGAATTTTGATGGAAGATGAAGCAAAGGAGATGAGGCAACCCCAACGTTGTCTAAATCCACCCATGGTGGAAGTAGTGAAGAAAGAGATTTAGAAGCTTCTTGACGCTGGCATCATTTATACAATTTCATATAGTAATTGGATAAATCCGATCCAGGTAGTTCCAAAAAAAACTGGGTTAATTGTGATTACAAATAGCAATGGTGAGTTAATACCAACACGTGTTCAAAATGGTTGGAGAGTTTGCATAGATTATAGGAAGCTTAATTCGGTTACTAGAAAATATCATTTTCTGCTTCCATTTATTGATCAAATCCTTAAAAGACTTGCAAGTAAATCTCACTACTGTTGTTTAGATGGTTATTCAGGATACTACCAAATTTTAGCACCTAAGGATCAAGAGAAAACCACCTTCATATGTCCATTCAGCACCTTTGCTTACCGAAGAATGTCATTTGGATTATGTAACACACCCACAACATTTCAACAGTGTATGGCAAGCATTTTCTCTAATCTTGCGAAAATTGCATGGAAATTTTTATGGATGATTTCATGGTCTATAGAGCATCTTTTGAAACATGCATTGTCAATCTTGAAAAAGTGCTAAAACATTACATTGAAACTAATTTGGTTTTAAATTATGAAAAATGTCATTTCATGGTTGATCAAGGCATTATTTTAGGTCATACTATTTCTTCAAAAGGAATTGAAGTCGATAGGGCTAAGATAGATGTTATTCGATCTTTATCTTACCCTGCACAGTCATTCTTTTCTTGGTCAAGCAGGATTTTCTCAACGATTTATCAAGGACTTCTCCAAAATTTCATAACCCATATGCATATTGCTCCAAAAAGACGTGAAGTTTGATTTTGATGAGTCATGCAAAAGTGCGTTTGATGAACTCAAGGAGCGACTCATTACAACGTCAATTATTCAGCCACTAAAATGGGACATGCCCTTCGAGTTGATGTGCGATGCTTTGGATTATGCAGTTAGCGTCGTGTTGGGCCAGAAAGTGGACAAGGTATCTCATGTTATTTATTATGCGTCCATGGCACTTATTGATGCCCAGAAAAATTATTCTGCGATGAAGAAGGAGTTTTTAATGGTCGTCTTTGGATTAAAAAAGTTTCGGTCATACTTGTTGGGGATGAAGGTGATCATCTATTAAGACTATGCAGCTCTGAAATATTTGGTGAACAAGAAAGAAGCTAAGTCGAGATTAATTCGAGGAATTTTACTGCTTCAAGAATTTGATTTGGAAATTCACGACAAGAAAGGAATTAAAAATTTGGTGGCCGATCACCTAAGCAGGATCACTCTGAGTACCGCATTTGATGTTCTTCATGACAAATTTTTGGATGAGAATCTCTTCGCAATTCAATAGGTAATTCTATAGTATGTGAACATAGTAAACTTTTTAGTAACTAAGTCTTTACCTAGTGATTTATCTAGAGCTGAGAGAGATAAAATCAAGCGAGAGACTAAATATTACATTTGGGATGAGTCTCACCTCTAAAAATTTTATTCTGATCAGATTGGTAAAAGATGCGTCACAGATGATGAAATTTCTTCTATTTTACATTTTTTTTATTCATCTATGTGTGGGGAACACTTTGGTCCCAAAAGAACTGCTCAAAAATTTTTGGAAGTGGATTGTTTTGCCCTAAGTTATTTTATAACTCTTACATGTTGTGCAAGTCTTGTTATCGTTGTCAAAGAACAGGTAACTTGGGAATGAGAAATCAAATGTCACTCACGAACATCCTGGTATGTGAGATTTTTGATATTTGGAGAATAGATTTGATGGATCCTTTTCCTTCTCCTTTAGTAAGAACTACATTTTATTAGTTGTGGAATATGTTTCAAAATGGGTTGAAGCTAAGGCTACTATATCTGACGATACTAAAACTATTATAGATTTTGTTAAATCTAACATTTTTTTCAGGTTCGGAATGCCTTAAGCTATCATTAACGATCGAGGAACTCATTTATGCAATAAGATTTTTGAAGCTTTGATTAAGAGACGTGGTATCACACACCGAGTCTTTACCGCCTATCATCTGCAGACAAGTGGACAAGCTGAAGTATCCAATAGGGAGATCAAATCCATAATGGAAAAAGTGGTGAATCCAAATCGAAAGGATTGGAGCTTACGATTGGACGATGCTTTGTGAGCATACCAAACTGCGTACAAAACTCCGATAGGCATGTTGCCTTATAAGTTAGTTTTCGATAAGCCTTGTCATTTACTTGTAGAAATAGAACATAGAGTTTATTAGGCTGTGAAGCAGTTGAATATGGATAAGGCAGAAGTTAGTCACAATAAGAAATTGCAATTACAAGAATTAGAGGAGATTCGTAACGAGGTGTATGAAAATGCAAAAATTTGTAAGGAAAAAACTAAAGCTTTTTATGATAAAATAATTTCTAGGAAAAAATTTTCAATCGGACAAAACGTTCTTCTTTATCATTCGAAGCTTAAGTTATTTCCTAGGAAATTACGATCTCGTTGACTTGGACCGTTTATTGTTACTACGTTTTTTCTCATATTGTGGTAAAAATTCAAAGTTTAGATACCTCTAAGATATTTAAAGTTAACGGACACAACCTGAAGCCATATTATGAGAATTTTTTGGTTGAGTGAGTGGAAGAAATAGAGTTGGTTCTTCCAACCTATTTCTAATCAAGTAAGTACAGACACATGTCCAACTAAAGACTTTAAAGAAGCACATTTGGGAAAACTCATAAATTTTTCAGGTTTGTTTATGTTTTTTATTTTTCAGTAGTCTTTTATTTTCATTTTTAGGTTTATTTTGGTTTAGTTAGGAATTTAATTTAATATTTTCAATTCTGCAATTTTAATTTTTTATCTTCTAATTTAAATTTTTTATTAAAATGAAAAATTTTGTTCTTCCCACCACCCCCTAATTCCCTCTCTCTTTTCCCTCTTCTTCTCTCATTCAGCTTTTCTCACATCGTGTTTCATTGCAGATACCACACATCCATACTCATCTCCTGGACACTAAATCACAATCTCCATACATTAACCCACATCTTACCCTATTCTTCACCGAAAACCAACCAACCCTAACTTGTGATTTTCTTGTTTTCGTTTCTTTTCTTGTGCAATTGCAAGTCTACAGTTCCCAGAGTTCACACAATGCTAAGGAGAAAAAGTGAGTCACGAAGATTAACAACTTTAATAAGGTCTTTTATTGACCTTCCAACTCTAACGCAACCCACATCCACCACGAAAACACCTCCTACAGTAGTCCACACGCAAACAACACCAAGTTTAGCTGCTACCCTAGGACCATCAACACGACACCAAACAAGTAGAGGCATAGAAGTCGAAAACCGAAGCAAATGGACCACTAAAAGTTGGAGTGTGTTTGCTAGAATTAGTTGCCCTGCATATGTTGAATTAACTAGGGAATTCTATAGAACATTCCAATTTAATTGTAATGAAGAGCTTAATGTGTTCATAAAAGGGATTGTTGAATTTCAGTTGATGGGGAAAGAGTTTGCGTTATCTATTACTAACTTCAATGTTGCTATAGGATTTGTTTCGAATGTTGAAATTGAAACTGAAATGTTTATCAATGCTAAATGTGACTATCATGAAGACTTTAATGCATCAGAATTATGACGTCAATGATTTGTTGATACTTATCCATATAATACTAGTATTTCTAAGAGTTCCTTTATTAGAAATCCTTTTTTTTAAATCATACATCGACTCTTGGCATACAAGTTTTCAGGTCGTAAAGATGCTGCAGGAACATTATCGAAAGTAGAATTCTATTTCTTGTGGTACATAGATAGACACATTCCTATGAATTTAGGTTATTGGTTTATAACACAATTTTAATCGGTATTGCATAAGAAATATAAACCTTTAATACTTGGTTCCTATATCACACAATTGGCAATTAATTTGGAAGTGTTAGATATCTTGATAATACTGACATGAATGTGGCTTGTGGTATAGAACCGTTGGATTTAGATTGTTTGAGCAGGATGGGAATTGTGGATCTTAATCGTAGGCACACCATTTTCACGAATATGAGCCCAACCACTTTTCCTAATACGATATCATTCGCACCGAGTCGGGTTTCCACAGCTGAAGCAAGTAGCCACCAACAATCCCAAACCAATTTGGAGGATCGCCTCAGTAGGATCGAACGCAAAATGCATCGTTTGAAGCACAATTTGATGGCCTATTGAGAGTATGAAGGATTTCAACCTCCACATCCGCCAACACCATGATTTCGGCACTTCCATAATAGAGAGGCTTTTTATAAACCTTTTTCTTTATTTATGCTTCTTTAACATTGAGGACAATATTGGTCTAGGTGTGGGGGTAGGAATTAGAGTTTTTGTTTCTGTGTGTGTCTATTTTTTTTCTTTTTGTATGATTTTTGTCAGTTTTTGCATGATCGTTGTAGTATATGCATGAAATTAAATTGGGCTAAGTGAATCCTAATTGAAACATGTTGATTGATTGCAATAGTTGATCTTGTAAACTTAGTCAAAATTTTGATGCTTGAATGATGAGGTAATGTGTGGAATTGAAGTAAGTTCTTAAGTTAAACCTGTGAGCGAATTTTGGGCCTAAATAACATCATCTTTATGTCATTCTATTTCTTTGAATTGTGTGATACTCCTCTATTCATGTTACCTTCAAAACTTGCACTGAACCAATTTGAATTTATTTGATTACATGGGATATAGATATGATTAAGGCCTTCATTAGTTTAAAAATGACCCACCTAATTACTTTCCCTTTGTACACAATTTTTAGCCTTTAACCTTTTTTTTAATCAATCATCTTACATTGAAACCCAAAAACCCCATTAGCCTTACCATATCACAAGTTGAACAAAACACTAAGTAATTTGGGACTGTTGTTATGTATTGTATTCTCATATGCCTTTATAGATACCTCTACTCACGTGTTTATTAAATTTTGTTGTTAGTAATTTTTCTTGTTTTTATTTTTCTCCTTTGTTTTTAGCGTTAGTCAAGTTTTAAAAAAAGAAAAAAGAAAAGAAAAGAAAAAGGAGAAAAAGGAGAAAGAAATAAAAAGAAAAAAGAAAAGAAAAGGTAGAAAAAGGAAAACGAAAAAGAAAAGGAAAAAAAAGAAAAAGAAAAAATAAATAAATAAAGCATAGTAGCATTAGTTAGTATGAGTGGTCGTAGTCCTTTTGTGTTATGTGGTTATTTCAGAATTTTAATTTAAATGTTCCTTTTACTTAATACTTTGTGAATGCTTGTGATCAACCCTTTGCCATTTTTACTATACCTTTGAACCTAGTCTCATTACAACCCATAATAAAGTCCTTATAATTTATAAGCTCTCATAATCCGAATGAATGATAACCGGTGAATTTGCAAGCTTATGGTTGTGCAATCTGTTAGAGAGAGATTGGAGTGGAACATTTTGACCTTAAACACTTGAGCATAAGAGTGAAATCTGTGAGAAGGATTCACTTTAGTTTCATATTTACTTTTGGAAAAAGATGTTTTATTTTGACTTTGTTTATTTGTATTGGTGAAAAGTGATTATGATATGTGTTGCAACTTAAGTCTTACTAGCCCAAGTTAATGGATTGTGTGCACTTAATCTTATGAAGGATGAATTGATAGAGTGTAGTGGTTTGACAAGTTTGCTCGAGGGCGAGCAAAGGTTTAGTGTGGGGGAATTTGTTAAGTTATCAATTTGTGTTTATTTTATACTCTTTAATGTGTTGAAATTATTATTCAAAATTAATAAAATTGTCTCATAATTGTTCTCAAATGATTTTCAACACCTTAAAGATGAAATTGAATCAAAAAGATCCAAAAGAAATAAAGAAAATTTGAAATTCCAAGTTGACAACAAATTCAGTGACTAAGCATGGGCATGTGCAAGGAAGGAAAAAATTTGCAGATCTGCTTTCAAATTTAAATCTGATTCATTTGAGATTTTCATAATATTTAAAGATCATATTGTGGGAGATTCACAATCTGAACACGTGGGAGATGTGATCTACAAGAGAGGATGAAAAAGTAAAGGATCACGAGGCATTAAAAGTGAAAAACATTACCGTTCACGTAGCCCACCTTAAGTTAGAATAGTTTAGAATTTTCTGCAACTTTTCTTTGAGTTTTAGTTTACATTTCTGCATTTCTTTTAAGTATTTTTGTATTCTTTATAATAGGACTAGGGATGGAGACTATATGCTTTGTTATTTCTTTTATTTTCAATTCCATTATGAGTAGCTAAACTTTTTTTTCTTGGTTTAGGGAAACCAAATTATCATCTATTATGTGTGAGATGTTTCAATAAAGTTTGTTTCGTTAATAAACATTGAGTATCTTCTGAATTACTTTTTTTAGTTGAATTTTCGTTCAATAGCTAGATTAATAAAATATGACGTTCAGTTTTTTTAATCACAAATAACAATTAGGATTACCTTCTTTTCGTTAGAGTCAGAAAATCTAAGAAGATATTCATCTTGATTAATTACATGTCATACATGTATTATCTTGTTCATTAATTTCTTGGTTCTTAAAGCTATTATTCAATTGAATTTATCATTGTATCTAGGTTGTTGATTAATAAGAATATTTAGAATATATATTTCTAGTCATTTACACTTAAGAGAAAACATCTCCCAATGAATGTTTATTGACGAATTGAAATTTTAGATCGAGGATCCATTTTAGCGTGATAACATCAGTGATCCGAAACAAAGGTTTTTCTATTAAATTTTCGGATCCAATCACTTTTGTTAAATTCAGATTTTTGTTATTTTTATTTTCTTAATTTACGTGAATTGCAAACCCCTCTCCTTTTTTGTTACTTTATTTTAGTTTTGAACTCGTAAACTCTATACTGTTAAAATTTCTTGTGAGAATGATATCTACTTCCCACTACTACATTAATTTGTATTAACTGAAATTGATTTCTTTTTTAATTTGGTTGCAGGCGACAATAGTACCAATTATCAATCCATCCCCCCTTCAGTAATGAATGATGAGACTTTAGTAAAGATGTGATAATTCATTCCTCTAAATTAATGGACTAGATTCAGTCCAATTATCATACCATAACCATATGTTGTCTCCCTTTCCCAATTTGTGATAAATCCATAGGTAAATGAGCTCACGAAGCTTTAACATCTGTGTGAGAACCTAAGAACAACCCCTGATCATTAGCATCTGCTAGAAATTGTGAGTGTTGAGGTATGTTTCATGGATTCACTTGATCCAAACAACAATTTTGTCTATACGGAGTCTCTATATTTTCTTGCAAAACAGTACCTTTTGCATGATTGAGGGAGAGATAATGCCCAAACCTCCATGGTTTTTCATAATTGTAACTTCATTTCACTTTACTTTTGTCTTCTTTGCGTTGTCCATCGAACCAAACAAAAGGAAAGCTTTGATTGTTCTGTCCAGATTTTTTTATCACCCTTTTAGGCAGAATCAGATGGTTGATCCAATGAACATGCATGTTGCCTAAAATCGGAATTATTACAGTAACTTTAGCTGTCATAGATAGAAATCTGTTTTGCCTATCAAGTATTCTAGATTTATATTTCTCTAAGAGAGGAATGCAATCAACATATTTGAGTTTAGCATAAGAAATTGAAACTCCCAAATATTTAAAGGGAGGTGTGTGTAACTCCATTCCTAGTTATCTTGCAAGTTTAGCGAGATTTCGAGCATCTAGGGATTAGTAGAAGCTACTCTTGTGAGTATTAACTTTTAGTCTAGAGAATCTACTTAGTATGTTATGAAAAATGTTGACATAGAACTCATCAGCTCCAGACAAAGGCAGTAGGGAAAAGTGCGTTATCATTGAGTTGGTATTGGTACGTGTTGTTATATGATGGTAGGTAGTGATCGGAGCTGCATATTCAATAAACCATTGGGATCAAAGATCTAATCGGTTATAATGCATCATCAGATATGGTTGAACAAAACAAACGATTATAGGATAGTATCACTATTGCTAAACGTAATCAGAACCCACCAACGCCAATTCGCTCTCTTCACCTCTCATATGTTTCATTCATCATACCTCACGCGTTCTTTTTAGCAGACTCGCCCTGGTCGATTGATGTGAGTCGATTTTCCTCAACCAATCGATCATGCTCCACGACCAAATCATCAAATTGTTTACTCAGAGTTCGTACTTCAGCTTCTGCAGTTTTAGCTTCATTATCTTTAGACTCGCACTGATCCTCTAAGTTCTTTATTATGGCCTTGAGATCAGCAATCTCCTGGGTCATTGCTTTGGCCTTTCCCGTACCATTCTCGCCCTCCTGTTTCTTAACACTCTCCATCGTCTTCCTCAGTAGGCGAAGTTCTCTTATATAATGATGCAGTCTATCTATCATCAGCGAGAGAAGTAACAAGAATCCTGACACCGGATCGACCTTAGTTATTCAATTTTAAAAAAATTATCCAACTAAAGGCTACATTGAAACTGCTGCTGAAGAAAATCAAAGATGCATAACGAAGAAAAAACCCCAAAACATGGACTCACCCATAAGAGAGGCTTCAAGCATGTTCCTGGACATGAGCACCTCGTCAGTAGGATTGAGAACGCCTCCCTCCATGGTACGGTTCTGGATTTCGACAATACTAGCAACATCAGACATGAGGACCACGAAAACTGTTCCGGCCACAGTCTTGACCACCACGGGTCCTCTGCCGCGCTTCACAAGGTCCAAAGTCATGATCAAGAGCTTTCTAAAAGGATTATCGAAAAGGAGAACCATGATCATCACAGTTTCGGAGAACACTACTGTGTAGAGCAGCTGTAACATTCTGGCGTTAGAGAAGAAATAGAGAGGATGGCTGTTTGCTCCGTTTTTTTGGTGCTGTACTTGGTTTTGTTGTTCTTTATGTATTCTCCTGCGGCCAATGCGCTTGAATAAGGCGACTCGGAAGACCTTGAATTTGCTTCCCGACTTACAAATTTGACGTTTTCCTTAATAAAAGTTCTGTTTTGAAAATAAGATCGGACTAGTCGGTCTCATCGGTTTAATCAGTGACCGATTGATTATCTGGTTCAGTTCATCTTTAAAAATCAATTTTTAGTGAGAATCAGTTAAAATCGGTCAATTGACCGATCCGACCACTGGTTTAATAAAAATTTTATTTTTTTATGCTTTTTTATTTTTTTGATATATTTTATATTTTTTTATATTATTAATATTATATATAATTAAATATAATTATAATGTCACACCGGTTCGACAGGTGATTGAACCAATCAAATCGGTAATCAATAAAGCTTCTAATTCAACGACCGGTCCAGATTTAAAAAAACTGTCACCGACTAAAAGCAAGCAAATGGTCGATCCTAATGTATTTTTCACCTAATTTTCAACATTTTGAACCCATTTCGTTGACCATTTTATTATGCGACGCCTCTGAATGGTCGTTAGCATACCCTAGAACCAAGAAAAATGTGTAAAAGAATGGTCGTTTTCGTTGGGCGTAACGACCTCCATTCTTTCTAGTCAAAAACACATTCTTTATCATGGACCTTTGAAACGCTAATATCATTTAATACTTACTTTTCTCGAAACTTATACCGTTGATCACTTTTCGCTATAATTTAACAAATTTGTTGGATTTAGAAACACCAATTTGTCAGCATCATATCAAATGGAAGAAAAATTCTGTTCACTTATTATTCTTATTCTAGAAGCGAAATGTCAAGCGACGTGATGCCACATGCCAGAGCACAAGTAGATTTTATCTCCAAGCTATTATATGATAATTTCGTGCAAAGAGGTAATGAGTCTCAGAGTTTTACACATAATGCAACAATTGATTGTGTACGAGTGATTGTAAATTTCGGATCCAAAACTAGGTGAAGCCTTGTCTGTAGGGCCTGAAATTTTAGGAGCATGCAGAAGACATGTAAAATTAGCCTTTTATTAATTTTTATAATTTTTGAAATTTTTTACAATTAATTTTAGTTGTTTACTTGGATGTCAAGTCTAACAACTAGAAATAGTACATTTTTTTATCGTTCCAAAATTAGTTTCCGTACTTTTTTAGATCTTTGGTATAACTCCATATTATCTCGGTTGTTTTCTAATAGAATTAGGAGTTTTCTACTATAAATAGAGGTTATAAGGTGTATTTTTTGTCTGTAATTCAGAAATAAAAGTTCAGACTTTTTCTTCACAAATTTGAAGTTGATTCCTTCGTTTTGTGTTGCCCCTATGTCTGTGTGGCTAGTGACACCTTTGAGAGCTTTATTAACAATTGTAGTGCTTGGTTTTATCAATTGTTATGGTGTTCTCTTGGTTTTTACCCTTCAATTTTCGATATTTTCCATTCATTTAAATTAAACTACTCACATCCCTTGTTTTTATTCTCCCAAGTTCAATTGGTGTGCCTAGTTTACATCAGATTAGTATCAGATAGGTATTAGAGAGAGAGAGAGCGAGACGTAACATAGCAGACAACACTAGGTGGGGGTATTGGGTGATTTAGGTTTTAAGGTTAAAAGTTTTTGAAATTTTTAGTTTAATATGTACATATTTTAAGTTTTATAGCTAGGTGGTACAATATGAGGCTTACATCACTACAATTTACATAAATATTAATGATAGATTTTAAGAATTTGTTTTATCTTAACAATTCCACTAATAATTGAAAAGGCCATATTTTGTGATGGGAGAAACGCCTATAGATGCAGCAAAAGTGATCCACCAATTAGTTGATACAATAACAATGTGATATGCATGACACAAGATATAAATTAATTATCCCTAGTTGTGTAAACTTTTAAGAAATAATTAGGCAATAAAATAATCTAATGCAACATCCAATAAAATCAATATCGTGATTTACATGAAAATCTACTCGATGTGAGGACTAAAAACTATAGTTACGAAGACTAGGCAAAATCTCCACTATCAAAAAATAATGGATACAACAAAAAGTTCTCTCTAGTATCCCACTAGAGACAGCAACAATAACATCAAGAATACAACAATTCTTGACAGCAACATCAATAACAATAACAATAACAAAAGAAATCAATAAGAGTTTGTGAAATTACCCAGAATCACATTCTACAAAATAGCCCGAGTAGATCACCCAAATTCTCTAAACAGTAAACCCACCGTTGGATATCAAGATCAACTTGTCCTCTACCATCTGTCAAAGTTTCAGCCTAATTGAACCATGTTTCACCGTATGATTGTGATCTTGATCAAAACTACTCAATGTTAGAATTTCAAGATCTCAAAAGTCAATCCTAACTTTGACCAAAAATCGCCAAAAAATCAAAACTCCGATCACTATTCTGACCGTTGGATATGAACTACTACCAATGTAGAGTAAGCCTTCAAAGTTTGAGCTCGATCGGACCATAAACGATCATCCCATCGAGGACTTATTCAAGATTGTTTAAATCTCTCTCCCACTTACTATTATTTTCTCTCTTCACTCTCTTGTTTTTTCATTCATTACAAATGATGTAATCCTCTCCTCTCTCTTTACATAGCAAAAGAAGGAAGAAACCAAATTAAATTCAAACACAAACCATTGTTTTTTCTTTCAATTATAGAGGTTGTAAATGTAATATATGGAGGGTTGACTAATAAATCTCCCCCTTAAACATATTTGACTGGTGAGTTGGAGCGGATTGTTATCCCGATAATCAAACTATATGTTTCAAGCTTTCCTCTTGGGAGCGTCTTTGTCAACATATTGGAACCATTATCATCAGTATGAATCTTCTCAAGTTCAAACTCTTTAGACTCCAATGTATCTCGGATCTAATGATACCTGACATCAATATGCTTTGATCTAAAGTGAAATGAAGAATTATTACATACCAAGATAGATTGCAATCTAGCTAGTTGCCACAATGCAACACATATCACTCCTACTTGAAGCCAAGCACTAACAAAAATTCTTCATCCACAAAAACTCCTTAGCTGCATTGAACTCAACTTCAATAGTAGATAGTGAAACGCATTTTTTTAGACTTAGCTGCAATGTCACAGTTTCCCTTGCAAAATTAATTAGGTACCCTGAAGTAGATTTTTGGAAAACAATATCTTCTACAATTTTTGAATATGAATAACCAATTAATTCAAGTTTCCCACTTCTAAAACTCAAACACAAGTTAGAAGTGCCACGAAGATATCTTAAAATCTACTTCACAACTTTTCAATGCTCTTTACCCAGATTATATAGGAATCTACTAACTGTACTTACTACATGAGCTATGCTTGGCTTTGTATACATCATAGCATGCATCAAACTACCCATTGCTAAAGCATAAGAAACTTTCTCCATATCTTTCTTGTCATCATCAGTAGACAGACTCTGCTCAGTACTTAACTTGAAATGATTACCAAATGGAGTACTTATTACTTTAGCCTTTTCCGTATTGAATCTCTGAAGCACCTTTTCAATGTACTTCTCTTAGGATAAGTATAACCTTCTACCTAGTCTGCCTCGAGAAATCTGCGTACCAAGGATCTATTTTGCTAGCCCCAAGTCTTTTATAGCAAAAGACTTACTCAATTGCTTCTTCAATGCATCAATCCTAGAGAAATTCTTGCCAACAATCAAAATATCATCAACATAGAGCAATATAATAATAAATTCATCATCAGAGACTCTACGAGAAAACACACAATGATCTAAAGTAGTCTTTTTGTAGCCCTGTTGCTTCATAATAGACTCGAACTGCTTATACCATTACCTCGGTGCCTATTTTAAACCGTAAAGACTTTTCTTCAATCTGAAAGCATGGTTTTCTTTACCTAGCACCCTGAAACCCTCTGGTTGTTTTATGTAAATTTCTTCTTTCAAGTCTCCATGAAGAAATGTAGTTTTCACATCTATCTACTCAACTTCCAAATCAAGATTTACTACTAACCCAAGAACAACTTTAGTGGATGACATTTTTATAAGTGGAGAAAAGATTTTATCAAAGTAAATACCTTTTCTCTAACTAAACCCTATCACAACTAGTCTGGTTTTGCACCATTGATGTGAAGTATGCTCTTCTTGCTTCATCGTGAACACCCACTTATTCTTCAAAGCTCTCTTTCCCTTAGGTAACTTTACCAGATCATAAGTGTGATTCTGCTGTAAGAAACTCATCTCATCATGCATATCCTAAAACCATTTCTTTTTATGCTCATCTTCTAGAACCTTTTCATAAGTCTTAGGTTTTCCCTCATTAGTTAGCAACATATACTCATGGATAGGATGTTAAGTGGAAGGATGCTTAACTCTAGTTAATCTTCTAAGTGAAACTTCTGCTGAAGCTTCTGGTTCTAATGGTTGAACATGATCAACACCATCTACTTTAACATGTACAAACTCATCTGCACTATCTTCATTAAACATATTATGTTGAAGATCAAACTCTACCTCTTGTAGGGATGCAATCAAAGGAAGTGGATCCAAGTCAACTACACCATTATTAGACCCTAAAAATGTATTCTTTAATCTATCAATATATTTAATGGTTTGATCTTCCATGAACACAACATCACGACTTCTGATGAGTTTCCTCTTAACATATAACCAAACTCATCTTGACTATAACCGACAATCACATATTGTCAGGTCTTCGAGTCAAGCTTAGACCTCTCATCCTTGGGAATGTGCATAAAAGCCTTACAACCAAACACCTGCAGATGATCATAAAAAACACCTTTTCCTAACCAAACCTTGTTTGGTACGTTAAATTGTAAAGGAACACTAGGTGTTAGTTTAGCAACATGAACAACTCTATGAAAAGCCTCACCCCAATATGATTGCATCAGCTTGACGTGTGATAGTAAACATCTAATTCTCTCTACCATGTTCTATTCATCCTTTCAACTAAACCATTCAACTTGAGGAGTCTTCGGAGGATTCTTCTCACGTCTAATACCCTGAGATCTGAAGTGTTCATCAAATAAGTCAATGTATTCACAGTTATTATCTGTTCAAACACATTTCAACTTCTTCTATACACAACCAATTAGTCAATACAATAACAATGTGTTATGTATGACCCAGATATAAATTAATTCACCCTACTTATGTAAACCTTTAGGAAATAATTAGGCAATAAAATAATTTAATATAGCACCCAATAAAATCAACACCGTGATTTACGTGGAAAACCTTCTTTATGTGAGGAGTAAAACTTATAGGATCGACGTCCAGACAAAATCTCCATTATCAATAAATAATGGGTACAAAAATATGTTCTCTCTAGTATCCTACTAGAGGCAGCAACAATAACATCAAGAATATAATAATTCTCGGCAACAACATCAATAACAAGAACAAAAGAAATCAACAAGAGAGTTTCCCAAATCACCTATAATCACACTCTCCAAAATAGCCCGAGCAGATCACTCAAAAGATCTTCAAATAGTAAAGTCACTGTTGGATATCAAGATAAACGTGTCATCTACCAACTGTCAAAGTTTCAGCCTAATTGAACCACATTTCACCATCCGATCGTGAGCTTGAACAAAACTACTCAATGCTGACATTTCAAGATCCTAAAAGTCAATCTCAATTTTAACCACAAATCACTGGAAAATTAGAACTCTGATCATGATTCTAACTGTTGGATATGAACTACTACCTATGTAGAGTAAGGTTTCAAAGTCCAAGCTCGATCGGATCACAAACAACCATCCAATCATGGACTTAATCAAGATTGTTTAAATCTTTGTCCCACTTATTAATATTTTCTCTCTCCACTCTCTTGTTTTTTATTCATTACAAACAATGCAATCCTCTCCTCTCTCTTTATACAACAAAAGAAGAAATTAAATTAAATTCAAACACAAACTATTTTTTCTTTTAATTATGGAGGTTGCTTTTTTCAATTATGGAGGCTGCAAATGTTAAATATGGAGGGTTGACTAACAAATCTCCCCCTTCCGACACATTTGACTGGCTAATTGGAACGGACTATTATCCTGATAATCAACCTACATGTTTCAAGCTTTCCTCTTGGTAGCATCTTTGTTAACATATCGGAACCATTATCGTCAGTGTGAATCTTGTCAAGTTCAAACTCCTTAGAGTCCAATGCATCTTGGATCCAATGATACCTGATATTGACATGTTTTGATATATAGTGAAATGTAGAATTCTTACGTATTAAGATGGATTGCACTCTGGTTGTCAAAATACAACACGTATCACTTTTGCTTGAAACTAAGTTCTTAAACAAACTTCTTCGTCCACAATAACTCCTTAGTTGTTTCTGTTGTTGCAATAAACTCAACTTCAGTGGTAGATAGTGCAACATACTTTTGTAGTCTCAACTGCTATGCTATAGCTCTCCTTGTAAAATTAATCAAGTACCCTGAAGTAGTTTTCCAAGAATCAATGTCTCCTACCATATTTGAATCTGAATAACCAATCAATTCAAGTTTCCTACTTTCAAAACTCAAACACAAGTTGGAAGTGGCACAGAGATATCTCATAATCCACTTTACAACTTTTCAATGCTCTCTACCCATATTAGATAGGAATCTACTAACTGTATTTACTGCAGAGCTATGTCTAGCCTTGTATACATCATAACATACATCAAACTACCCATTGTTGAAGCATAAGAAACTTTCTCCATCTATTTCTTGTCACCATCAATAGACGGACTCTACGCAGTACTCAACTTGAAATGATTATCAAATGAAGTACTTATTGCTTTAGCCTTGTCTATGTTAAATCTCTAAAGCACTTTCTCGATTAGAGATGTCAATTTTGGCCCGACTTGATTTTAGCTTGAGTTAATCAAGCCACAGGCCAAAATAGTTCTACCCAACTATAATGACAAAAACAATGTTGATTTTTAAATTTTTTATTAAAAAAAAGTAAGGATTGGTCGAACTGGGTAGGCCCATCCATGGCCCATTTGACCATAGGCCAAGTCGGGCCACATGCAGGTCAAACCGTGGGCGGGCTAGGCTTCGAATCCACCCATGGGCCATCAAACTTTGACCATGAATCGCCAAAAAGTCAGAACTTCAATCACTATTCTAACCGTTGGATATGAACTATTACCAATATAGAGTAAGTCTGCAAAGTTTGAGCTCGATCGGACTACAAACAACTATCCGATCGAGGAATTAATCAAGACTGTTTAAATCTCTCTCACACTTTTCAATATTTTCTCTCTTAATTCTATTGTTTTTTATTCATTACAAATGATGCAATCCTCTTCTCTCTCTTTGTACAATAGAAGAACGAAGAAACTAAATTAAATTCAAACACAAATCATTGTTTTTTTCTTTCAATTATGGAGGCTTCAAATGTCAAATGTGGAGGGTTGACTAATATTTTGTACCCTACTTTTTGAGAATCAGAAGAGGGTCATCAATTTTTTGTAACTTTTCCTCTTTATTTTACACAGAGGTTTTCATGATTCAGAATTATAACTTACTATCACAAAAGAGTAACCTTACCAGTCTTCATGAATTCTTCGGTGGAACTTTTAAAGTGAAATTCAAACTACAATTGTTCATGAATTAGATGCAAGAAATAACTCAATATCTTACCGTAGGACTTCTATGACTTGCAGTGAAGAAGAGAGGCCTAGAGGATGAATAATGAACCATGACACATGTAACATGCATCTTTTTTTATAAGGTGTTTGCCGAAAGATATCTTTCGCTTAAAGGACTAATTCCATCTGAGACATGTTCAGCCACCAACCACAGGGGGTCTTCAACCAATCCAAGCTAATTGCTGAAGTTGAGAACCTATTTATAATTACAACATATCTTTGATGAAATCAAGATTCAATGTATCTCGGACAATGAGAAATAGGCCAAGGAGTACAACAAACATGAGCCCGGATGATGTAATTCGCTGCTCCACTTCCAATGGAAGCTTTCTGCCACCCCGAGCTGCCTCTAACAGAATCAAGGCTAACGTGCCCCCATCTAAGGCAGGTAGCGGAAGAAGATTTATGACTGCTAGGTTAAGATTGAGAACAGCTGCAAACTGGTAAAGCCCATCAACGTTAGACCGAGCAACTTCCGCACCAACTGCAATAATGGCCACTGGACCTGAAACCTTACTGGCAGATTGTGAGAAGTTTAAGAATGTTTGTTTCAAGCTATCCAGAACAGTTGATGAGAGACCCCAAAATTCTTTTCCGGCAAAATCAAACGCCTGCAATGCATTCCTCGCTATAATTCTCGTGACCTTAACATTTGGTGATAATTGAACACCAATTTTCCCCGATCCATCAAAATTCTCTTCAGGGGTGACCCCAATCTCCAAGTCCTGTTTTCCCCTCTCAATCTTGAGCAACACATTTTTTCGAGGATTTCTTTTAATGACATCGACAACGTCGGAGACAGCATTAGGCCCATTTTTAGGCAATTCCGTTCCATTAATAGACAGAATAACATCTCCAGAAAGAAGTCCATCTCGTGAAGCAGGAGAAAAGGCTCGCACTTCAGGCACAAGCACCCCAGGAAAGACTTCTTGAACCGGCAAACCAATTGATAATACTTGGAAGAAGATAATGACAAATGCAAATATTAAATTGGCAACAACACCAGCTGAAACTACTATCACCCTGTCCAATATCGGTCTATTCTTGAGCAAATTTTCATCATCTACCGGAATATCACTCTCGGGATCATTATCAGGAAACGCCACAAATCCTCCCAATGGAAAAGCTCTAATAGAATACTCTACACTGTTTGAATTAAATTTGGCGAGAACAGGACCAAAACCAACGGCAAATTTACTTACATGGATGCCCTGAAGATAAGCAGCAAGGAAATGGCCTCCCTCGTGAACAACAATTATAGCAGTCAACACTCCAGCTGCCTCCAGAACAGGTTCAAGGCTTCCAAAATCAAACCCAGAAACACCCCAAGACCTGAAATCGAGCCTCCTGCCAAGTGGGCATGGACTAAGGAGTTGATTCTTGCAGTGAAAACTGTGGTGTAAGGGTGACTGCGAATAGAAAAGAGAAGAAGAAAGCGGCCTGAAGAGGTCAGTCTTGGTTCTTATTGAGGAGTCCAAGATTGGTGTTTTGGAGATGGTATATCTGAGAAGAGAAGAAGAAGGGGATAAGGAGGAAGGCGAAGGATTGTTTAGCATGGTTTAATGGGTGCTGTAAAAGAAATGGACGATTTAGTCTAATCGGAGGATGAAGAGGAGACGGAGCAGGAAGTGAGAGGCAGTGGTTTAAGATAAAACATGAGTCTGGGTCTGTGGAGGGGAAGTGAGAGACATGTGTCCCTCCTTTCGTTTCCACAAAATGAGCTTGTTGTGTTTAAGTTGCCTCTCCATATGGGTATGAAATTTGTGGTTCACATGTAATAAAGGCCCAAAAGTGTGACACACTCGGAAATCAAAACGCAAAACATTTTGACTTACTGTAGAGAAACATGGGAAACGGAGAGGTTAGAAAAAGGATATTTAGTTTTTGAAGGAAAGTTAGAAATGTTTTGATATGAAACGAGCTTAGGACTTGTGAAATAGTTTAATTAAAATTTTCCCCTATTTACTGAATTGAAGTTTGACTTTAACAGAATGGATAACCTTACACTAAATGAATATAATTGTAAGTTTCTATAAAGAACACATTGGAGTTGAACTAAATGAGTTAAGAAATATAAAACTTGCACTAGGCCTAAATTTAAAACTTGAGCCTTACATGAATTGATGCATTTGTTGGATACTGGCCGAAACTTGAATCTAATGATTTGGAACTAAATATAACCTAACTTTGTTGGGCAAATATTAGGTTATGGGGTACAAAACCTTAAATTTTCCATGTTTATTATCCATTTTGATTTATTTATTTATTTGAAAAACTTAAGAAAATAAATTTTAATTTTTGACTGTGCTACATTTTTTTGGTGTCTGCAAGTAGCTTCGTAGAAGTCGAACAACTTACCTATCATGGGTCAACTTACAGCAGCCATCCTCAGATACCTAAGTATCTTAATTTTAGCCAAAAAGATCAATAGCAAAGACTTTCTGCCAATATCTGATGCCATCTATAACAAAATTAAAAGTTAGAACAATCAATTTCTAATGTATGCAAGAGGACTACAATTGATACATTCCATATGCAACAACCTCCATATCCACAAGTATTACCTCTCAAGCAAATCAAGCTTAGTAAAGATTGCCTAGAAAATTCCCACAGAGGCATAAATCAATAATATGGTATAAAGTTTGCACTCCAAAAGAGGCGAGGGATGAGAAATCAAATCTATTAGAATAATGAATAAGATTCTATTGATAAAGAAGATATACTTTTTTACAAATAAAATATGTGTATTGAATTGTAAAAAAGTGGACAAAACAAAAGGCACAACTTGGTAATTGTTTTTCTAGGATAACATATAAAACAAAACCATGTACAACTATTATAGCCTATAGAGAATCAAAACCACGTTATTGGCTCCATGTGTGGAGTACAAGATTAGAGAGTGTGGCTTCCTGCTAATGGATAATCATTATTTCTCTTATCTCGAACAAATTGTTAGAGTTGAAATGTCTTAATTCTATATGTTCACTTGTAAATCTCCTTCTATTCCTCTCCTTCCATGTTTCATACACAATGGTAGCTAAAGATAGCTTAACAAGCACCATATCATCCTTAGGGAGTGTAGTTGAGAACATTTCATTTATAATATTATTCCACTCCAAGCTTCTGCATGTATAGTTACAAGGGAGCTAAATTTTTCTCCAGATTTCTCTAATGTAGCTGTATTTTAAGAACAGATGGTTGTTGTATTCCTCATCTTGATTGCAACCAGCTACATAATGAATGGCAATCTTGGTGTATGGCCTTTGTACCAGATGACTCCAAACCAATATGCTTTAGGTCTTTATTGACTGAAAATCTTATGATATGATTTGTTTGTGAACAAACCAGAGCTATTTCTTATCTAGACAAACTTGTCTTCTTATAGATACATATTGACTATATTTATACACTCATATTTGATGTATTTTGCTTGATATTTTATAGTTTTATTGTATTTTTGGTACCTAATCACTTCAAGTGCATTTATAGGTCATAATTGACTTCATGGACCAAAAGGAGAAGAATTCAGATGAAAACGTGGAATAGAACAAAGTTTTAAAGCAAATTAGAGATACGAGGTGGTGTTTGTACCTGTTCAAGTCTCAGAGCTCGTGTTAAAATCACAAAATCTAGAGTTTTTGAATATACACAGTCTCTCACATGCCTATAGACTGTGTATGACCCAAAAACCCTAAAATTTACTATAAAAGGATGTGAGTGGAGGTAAATGAGAAAGAGCCAATTTTTAGAGTAGATGTTGAAAACTTATAGAAGGGACAATATTGATTTAAGAATATAGAGAATGTGAAGAAATCATCAAAATATCTAATATATTACAACATCAAACCTCAAACTTGCAAGAACATTCAATAAAAGGGAAAGGGAGATTTAGAGTTATGATTCCTTATTTTCTATTCATTTTCGATCATGTGTAACTAAACATGTTTAATGTTTAGGTGTAATGAACCTTAGTTAGGATAACAATATGTCTTGATTCTTTTATTAAATGAAATTATTTTAATTGATCTATTATGATTTAATCGTGTGCTTTATGCATGTTCTAATAAATCCAGGATATCAGTGCATGATTTCATTTCATATTATAAAAATTGAGAAATCCTATGTATGAATAGATCTACAATAATTGAAAGGAGTTTATTGCAAACCTAGAGATAGGTTGAAATAAATCTTTTGAATTAGGATCAAACATAATAGCCAAATTTATAAATCAATAATGAAATATTAGGAACTTTAACTAGAAATATTCGGTTAATTACCCTATGGATTAGTTGTTTTTGACTAGTTCGGCGCCTGACAGGCCATGGGGTGAGCTAGACCAAGCTTTCTACGCTTTTTTAAAAAAAATTGACAAAATGACGTCATTTTGCATATTCTCTTATGGCCACGAGCCTCAATAATCCCAGCTCAAGCCAGGCTAGTGGCTCAATCAGGCCAAACAGTCTTGGCTTGTGGCCCGGCTCGTCACCCGACCAACCCAGGGCAAAGTCAGTTTAGGCTGGGCCAAGACTGTCATCCTTAAGAGTTATTAACATAAGATATGAATTGTCACTATCCAATAGTCAATAAAATAATTGCATGATAAAAGGTTAATTATTTAATGTTTTTAGGGGATTCATCACCTAGACACTAATCTTTATTATTGAGTTTCCTAAGTGGTTTTCTTTGTTCTTCATTCATTATTATTTCTTATTTTAGTTTAATAGTTTAAGTTTTATTTTCTTTATTAAAAACCAACATCTAATTCATAGGTTAGATAATATAAGAAAGGTAATTACTAGTAATCAATGTCTTTGTGGAATCGACCTGTACTTGCTTGTGTTAGCTACAGTTAGGTCATGCATTTATAGTTAATTTAAATATTAATAACATAAAAATTTATCAATCAAATTTTTGACATCATTTTCGTGGATAATAATATTAGGAAAACCTCAATTTATTACTCTAGTCATTTTTATTTATTTTATTCTGCTTTATTTTTGTTTTATTTTATGTTATTTTAATTGTTAATTTGTTTAGTTTTATTTCTTTTCCTAGACTTAGACTCTTGGTCAATTTATGACCTGGAGCACTTCTAAGAGCTTAACAGACATAAATCCAGAGATTGAAAGAACAGTGCTTAGGAATTTCCAAAAGACACAAATGTGGGAGTTCGAGCTAGATTGTCTAATAAAAGACTTGGGTGGTCAAGTAGACACTGAAAAATTGCACAACATGGTTGAGCAATCAAGAAACATGATCGACTATGCTAGACTAGACTAAATTGGTGTAGGGTTTAGCATCATTAGGCTAACTGTCCAAGCTAACAACATTAAGATAAAGTCGAGCATCATTTATATGGTGCAACAATCAATTCAATTCAATGGACTTAGAGACGAGAATTCTCACACGCATATCTTTAACTTTCTAGACATCTACGATACTTATAAGATTAATGGATCTATTGATGATGCCATCAAACTGTGTCTATTCCAATTCTATTTAAGGGGGAAGACCAAGTTATGGTTAAACTCGATGCCAAGCTCTTTATTGACTACTTAGGAATAAGTGAAGAATTTTTTTTATTAAATTAAATCCCATCCATAAAGCCCAAGAAACTGAGGAATGACATCTCCTCATGCTCCCAAGTTGAAGGTGAATCCTTATATGATACACAGGAGAGATTCAAGAATATGCTGAGACGATGGCCACACCATCGACTACCACTGTGAATGCAAATCCAAACATTTTACAATAGGGTAAGTCAAAGCACTAGGTAGTATATAGATGTTGTGGCTAGAGGGACATTGAACAACAAATAATCAAAGGAAGCCTAATATCTAATAGAGGATATGTTCATGAACAACTATCAGTGGTGCTTAACTAAAGCATGAGCTAATAAGCTAGTAGGAGTATATGAAGTAGACATAATGGCACAGTTGGCAAGCTAAGTGGAAGCCTTGATTAGAAAATAGGTAGACTTACAATGGCTCCACAATTTCGAGTGATGTAGTGCTAAGTGTGTAGGCTAGAGTACCAAAGACAAGAGTGTCAATCAGTTTAGTCCAAACATATGGACTATTTTGGGAATGTTCCTATACCTCTAGTCCTTAATTGTCCCTTTTCGGCAACAGTCAAGTCAATTATAGGTGTTGAAGAAGGCAAGTTAAAATTAAAGGTGGGAGATGAAGAGGATATATTTAGAATCTCTAATGTCAATAATCATTCTCTTAAATTTATGGATATTATTAAAACTAATGTGTCTTGTTAAGATATTTTGCAGGACTCGGCATTTAAAGATCCACCAAAACCATCGTAAATTTAAGGGAACAAGCCAAAAGAGAAACATGTTAGCAAGAGTTAAAGGTAGCCTACTTATAGGTTATGGAACTTACAATAAGGCTACAATAATATAATTTATATAAGATACCTTAAGTGTACTCAAACTAATGACGTTAAACAAGCGCTACATGAGAGGCAACCCATAAACTAGTTTTAGTTTTTGTTTAAATTTTATATTATTTTGTTCTTACTTTTATGTTAGTATAGGATTTTAGTTGAGTTCTTATGAGCTTTAAGATAGGAAATCAAGCATCATAATGATGAGAATTTGCGTAGATAATATGTAGGGTATGCATGTTATGTGTTATAATGTTTAGTGAAAAAATTTACATTTGAGCATCTAAATTTAATTTTCACACATTTACAAAAAGTCACATGTTCTCTCAATTCAAGGGAACAAGCCAAAAGAGAAACATGTTAGCAAGAGTTAAAGGTAGCCTACTTGCAGGTTATGCAACTTATAGTAATGCTACAACAATATAAATTATATAAGCTACCTTGAGTTTCAAAGGTACCCAAGCTAATGACATTAAACAAGAACATTGGAAGCAACCCATGAATTAGTTTTAGTTTTAAGTTCTTAAGAGTTTTAAGATAGGTCAAGCATTATAATGATAAGAATTTACATAATTAATATATGGGGTATGCGTGTTATGTGGTATAATGTTTAGTGAAAACAATTTATATTTGAGCATCTAATTTTAGATTTGCACATGTTTACAAAGAATCACATGTTCTCTCGGCACACTGGTGTACAACTACATGTTTTGATACATACCCATGTACCAAACTATGTAAATCCGTAAAAAGTTGTGGTTTAGTGACACACACGATCAGATACACTCATTTAAGCATGATTAATTAGGTGTTTTTGCATTATTTAGCTCATTTATGCTTTAAAAATGCTAGAATTCATATTTTGGGGGGGTTTTGTGAGATTTTTGTGATTTTATGCTTAATTAAGGTTTAATAGTTGATTATTTTCATTACGCAATTAATTTCATCATTTAATTTGACTAATTACATGTAATTTGGGTGAAAATTAAACTTCAATTATGTAATTGTGTGATTTTTTTCTCACTAAGTGTTTAATTTTGATATTTTTGAGTTAAATTAGGTTAATTAGTTGCTTTCGATGTTAACTGCCATTGGGTTTGCGTTTAATTGCATGTTAATTTTGCTTTTTACATGAATTCAACGTTTAATTTCATCATTTTTGTGTAATTGTGAAATTAGGGTTTTAAAGTTCAATTGTAGGATTAAAATATGTAATTTAACACTTAAGTTAGCTTAATTTCTTAATTACAGTATTTCTAATTTTAATTTTGAGATTAATTAGATTGTTAGTTAATTTTAACTTATTTTATTTTATTATTTCTTTATTCATTAGAGTTAATTTATTATTTATTCTTATGTATTTAATTTTTGTTGCTAATTTGTTTTCACATTTAATAACATAATGAGTGTATATATATATATAGAGAGAGATTAATTAGATTGTTGGTTAATTTTAACTTATTTTATTATATTATTTCTTTATTCACTAGAGTTAATTTATTATTTATTCTTATGTGTTTAATTTTTCGTTGTTAATTTGTTTTCACATTTAATAACATAGGGAGTATATATATTAGGTATGTGAAAAAGTGTGTTCTTATAATTTATTTGCAAATTTTCTCACACTTATTCAAAGTTTCATGCACAAGGATGAGATCAAAAAGAGAAAAGGAGATTCCTAGGAAGAGAAAAAGAAGAGAAGATTCCTCAACCAAAGCCCAGCTGTTGGGACCCGATCCAAGAACCGGATCCCAACCAGAAAATGAAAGACGGAGGCGAAAAATATAACGAAAAGCACAACACATGCCAAAGGGAAGGCGAATCGGATAACAAAGCGAATGCAAATCAGCATCGAATACGAATCATAAAGCGAAAGTAATTACGAATCGAATGCAAAACGAATACTCAAATCGGAATACGAATAACAAATCGGAATAATCAATAGAATCGAATCATAAGGCGAAGACAAACGAAATAATCGAACTGAAACACATTCCGACATCCGTTGGAACAAATACACTCATAGCGTTGGAACCCTTAAACTAATCCAATACGAAAATCGGTATAAAATTTTTTTCTTTCTTTTCTTTCTTATTCAATTTAGTCCATCACATACAAAACTCATAATCCAATTTTCAGACATTTTAATCTTATTTTTCTTCTTTGTTTTTTCAATTTATTTTCTAACAAAATTTCGGCAGCATAACGACTGCACGTGACCAAACCCAAACCTGCAAAGTGTTTCAAAACACACTTCTAAATTCCCAATCAATCATACAATTATCAAAATCAACCGGACTCTCCGTCCGGGATCTCAACATAGACAAACGTAAACCTATTTCTAAACACTTCCATGATTCTCAAACAGCCAACACGAACAATCTCATTATCCATATCTCAAATCTAATACAATTGTAAAGTAGAAACCGTAATCACATACAATCTACAAATATCAACCCCATATACACTCTCTTACATTCTTCATAAACAAATCCATAAACCATACACAAATCTAAATTCATAAATCAAATCTTGATACAATTTCATTACTTCATACATATCATCAATTAGGTGCTTATAAATCCTTAATGGCTTTTCAAGCCATTTTCAAACCAAATACTCAAATCCAAAGAATACGAATTACAAACGAGGCAGAAATCAGACAGATGACTTGTCTTTCTTCCATCCGATCTCCTGCTTGAAAACCTAGAGATGGGGATGAAAGGGGGGTGAGCTCGACGGCTCAGTGGATAACAGATTTATAAATTGAAAAATAAGCGGAAATCATTTTTCATAAACTTTTGCTATAAGGCTTATTTTTCAAACTTTGTAACTTTTCAAACATTTCAACTTTTCAAACATTTTCCACAAACCTTTTAAGTTTTTTCAAACTTTTCATAATAAATTTCATTTTTCATTTCTCAATTTTCTCCCATTTTTCATAAGCATGAATGCACACATAAAAGCACAAATCACATAAAATCACAAATCAAACTCATAAAACATGTCAAAAGGTTTAGGTCGGTCCAAAACGGAACGTGTTAGTAGTGTGCCCTAGGCCAATGGATATTTGTGATTCATGTATTAACATTATGACTTGTTAATAATATATTATGAGGTATTCCTTTATATATGCATGTATTTCGTTTATGTACTGTGATTTACATTCCATGAATAGTATTAGACTTATGTCATCAAGTATGTGACTTGATAGTAAAACCATAAGCGTTATAACACTATTCTAGACTGTCCCTGGTCGATCATTATTGGTGAAACAATAATGAATTATGACTAGTATGTGTTCGATTGATGATCACGTTTCTTGATCATGGATATGAGATATCAAATCGAAACATAGATATATGTTAGAGAACATATATTGGACCGACCCACATAAAGAATACTACATGGTTTCATGTCATTAGTAATTCTTTATATGGTTTGACTTTAGTTCTTTGACTGAAGTCATCATGGTTCCTTACATGAGGAATTTAGTGTTCGATATTAGACTAAGTTATTTTAACCGAATAACAAATAGTCTTATGTTGGACACTAAATGAATCATCTTGGAGGATGTGAATGACGTAGATGAGATTTGTACCTCTCTTAAATGAGAGAGATATCATTTGGGCCTCTTGACAAGTGTGGTCAAGAAATGCATGGTCGTGTTTCAAATGAATTGATGAAGAGTCATCAATGTCATTTGTTATAATCAGTCAACTTGGGGATCAAGAAACTATGATTAATCAAAGGTTGACATGTACCATGCCTTGTGATTAATCTTGATATCGTGTTACAAAAGGACTGAGCCTATGACCATAGTTACAGGTTAAATCGGATTATCGATCCTCATTTGATTTGGGTAGTCATAATGTCTTGCTAGAGGCCGCTTATGACTTATGGGCCTTGAAGTGTAATCAAGCCCATTGCTAACATCAAATGAGCCTACAGGGTCGCACACAAAGAGTGATGGGATCTGGGCTTATTCTCTTGGGCCTAATTTATTAGGTGTTGAATAAATATATTTAGATATATTTATTGGGCTAGATTGAATTAAGTTGTCGGGCTTTTATTATATATGATATAATGGGCCGAAACTTAATGGGGCCTAAATGGGATTAGGGTTTCTCTATAAATAGAGAAGTTTAGGTCTCATTAGGTTAAGGAAGATAAGACAAAACCCTAGCCGCCATCCGAGAGGAAAATCAGAGCGGCGTTCGGAAAGCGTTTCAGGACGTGCTAGCACACCATAGCCGCAGCCCGGATCTTGCATACTCGTGTGGATACCGGTAGAGGGCATTCGTGATTGCAGTGTCTTGGAATCCGAAAAAGAAGCAACCCATTCACGAAAACAAGGTATTTTCGTACATCCTTGGTATTTTCTATTATACATCATGTTGTTGTATAGTTTTTCCGCAGTGTATTGTGAATACTCAGACCGTACGCGATCCAACAGTGGTATTAGAGCCAGGTTCTTCTGTAAAATCGTTTATATACATGTTTTTGATTACATGTGTTCACGATTTTGGCTTCTGTATAATCGAAAATATATACATGTTTGGATTACATGTGTTTACTTGGTTTGGATTTCGTAGAGATGAAAAATATGCATGTTTTGATTACATGTGCTCACGATTTTTGGTTTCGTGATACGAAAGTGTTTTTATTTCATGCATGTTGTTTTTGGATTTGTTGATTATCTTGGTACTGATGAGAATATATGACAAGCATGAAGGGTTTGACCGACAGGTGGTGGCTGCTAGGGTTTCCACCATGTAAGACATGGATCTGGAATGGGAAACCGCAAGTATTCATGTTGGACAAGGATACTCCAGTCGACTAGCATCTCTTCCAGTCGACTAAAAGTGTTCTAGTCGACTGGTCGGAGAGCGGAGATGAGTTTTTCAACGAAAACGTTTGTTCCAATCGACTGAGATTGGTTCCAGTCGACTGGCACAAGTCGACCAGTCGACTAGCATCTCTACCAGTCGACTAGAAGTGTTCCAGTCGACTGGTCGGAGAGCGGAGATGAGTTTTTCAGCGAAAACGTTTGTTCCAGTCGATTGAGATTGGTTCCAGTCGACTGGCACAAGTCGACCAATCGACTATCATCTCTTCCAGTCGACTGACAAGCCCAGCAAGGGGCAGTTTCCCCTACGCTTGTTTGTTCGTTATGTGTTATATATTCTGGGTGATGTTACATGTGTTTATTTATATTTTTTGAATATTTATATTCATGTGTAAGTTACTATTCTATACTTCTAATATATATATACTCAAGTATGTTTTAGTATAGGATTAGAAATAGCATAGTACAAACACCCTTACTAATAGGATTAGTAGCCTTCATAATGTACTAAGAACGACCCTCTTCATAATTTTAAGTTTATATGCCTTCCATAAATCTTTACCAATGTTTATCTCTAGATTATCCTTATGTGGGTTTTTGCCAAAGCAAGGCATGTAGGATCATCTAGGAAGACATTTGAATAATGGTGCTATTCATAGGTAAAGTATGGTTAAACTTAACTAAGCTATCAAAACGGTTTTGGCTTAGGGCATAAGATTGGGTTTTACATACATGCAGACATAAGATGTATTTTAACATAAACCCATCAAGAGTTACATGTGATGTAATTGAAAAAAGTTTTCTACCTAAATAACTAAGTCTTGAGTGCTAAGCCAAAGCTTTCTTAGGAATTAGTGAAATATGGATCTTGTTTCTCCCATTCGTCAATTGAGGGTTATTTATTTGAGTGGGAGCTAATACCTCATAATATATGAATGTTGACCCTTATTGTATAATTCTTGTAGATTATGGCTACTCCATCCACAAACCTTTCTATGCGATCTATCTTAGAGAAAGAAAAACTTAATGGAACAAATTTCCTAGATTGGTATAGGAACTTGAGAATTGTTCTCAAGCAAGAAAGAAAGCTTTATGTCTTAGAAGAGTCCATCCTTGAGAAACCACCAGCAATTGCACCTAAGGCTCAAAAGGATGCTTACACGAAACATATCAATGACTCTACGGATGTGTCATGCCTTATGTTAGGCGCCATGATCTCTGACCTTCAGAAGGATTTAGAGGAAATGGAGGCCTATAACATGCTTGCTCAATTGAAAACTATGTTTCAAAAGCAAGCACGCCAAAAGAGGTTTAGAACCACTAAGGCATTTAATTCATGAATTGAAAACTATGTTTCAAGAGCAAGCATGCCAAGAGAGGTTTAGAACCACTCAGGCATTGAATTCATGCAAGATGACTCCTGGCACACCCGTGAGTGCTCATGTTCTCAAGATGAAGAGTTACATTCATCATCTTGAGAAATTAGGTGCACCTGTTAGTCAAGAATTGGCAACTGATCTTATTCTAGCATCTTTGACTGATGAATATGATCAGTTCATTCTTAACTACAACATGCATAATATGGAGAAGTCCATTGATGAATTGCATGGGATGCTGGCCTTCAAGAGAACTTAAAGGGAAAGGTTAAGACCACCAATGAAGTTCTTGTGGTTCAAAAGGGAAAAGCTTTCAAGAAGAAGGGCACAGCGAAGAGCAAAGGTAAAGTACCTAAGTCCAAGCCCAAGCCCAAAGCTAAGACTAAGGCACCCAAGGAGGGAGTTTGCTTTCACTGCAATGAACCTGGTCATTGGAAAAAGAATTGCAAACTCCATTTGGAAGCGCTGAAAGAGAGGTTATTTGTATTTCATTACTTTTTCAGATGACTTTAGTAGATATGGGTATGTCTATTTAATGAAGCACAAATCTGAATCTTTTGAAAAGTTCAAACAGTATAAGAATGAAGTAACAAATCATCTTAGCAAAACAATTAAAATCCTTCGATCTGATCGAGGAGGTGAATACTTAAGCCAAGAGTTTGATGATTATCTTAAGGATTGTGGAATCGTTTCACAATTGACTCCTCCAGGAACTCCTCAATGGAATGGTGTTTCTGAAAGGAGAAATCGAACTCTATTAGATATGGTTCGATCAATGATGAGTCAAACTGATCTTCCAAAATATTTCTGGGCATATTGAACCGTATTCCTTCAAAGGCTGTAGAAAAGAAACCTTAAAAAATATGGACTGGGAAGCGTCCCAATTTATCTTTTCGAAAGATTTGGGGTTGTGAGGCTTATGTGAAGCATCCAATTGCCGACAAGTTGGCACCCAAATCTGAAAAATGTTATTTTGTGGGATATCCTAAGGAAACTAAAGGATATTACTTTTACATCCCAGCAGAGAACAAAGTGTTTGTTGCTCGAAATGTTTTTTTCTTAGAGAAGGAATTTGTTTCCAAACGAAGCGATGGGAGTAAAGTACAACTTGAAGAAATTCAAGTTTCACAAAATGACATTGAGCTGAAAAGGAGATTGAAGCGAGCTCATAAGTCGTTGATGAGCGACCTTCAACAACACAAGGCCTCACGTAGATCGATAGGATTCGTCATGAGCCGAGAGATATGGATTTTCGTTATCGATGATGATAATGTGATTCTCATCAATCATAATGAGCCCACAACCTATCAAGAAGCTATGGAAAGTCCAGAATCTGCTAAATGGTTAGAGGCCATGAAAGCAGAGATGCAATCCATGTAGGACAATCAAGTTTGGACTTTGATTGATCCGTCTGATGGCTTGAAGACCATTAGATGCAAATGGGTTTTCAAAAAGAAACTCGACATGGATGGAAATATGCACACTTATAAAGCAAGACTTGTTGCTGAAGGTTATCGACAAGTTCATGGAATTGATTATGATGAGACATTTTCTCTAGTGGTCATGATCAAATCCATTAGAATTCTTATAGCCATAGCTGCATACTATGATTATGAGATATGGCAAATGGATGTCAAAACGACTTTCCTTAATGGAAACTTACTTGAGGATGTATATATGATACAGCCTGAGGGTTTTGTCCATCCTAAGAATTCGGGAAAGGTGTGCAAGCTTCAAAGATCCATTTATGGATTGAAGCAAGCATCAAGAAGCTGGAATCTTCGTTTTGATGAAGTTTTCAAAGAGTTTGGATTCATCAAGAATGAAGATGAACCTTGTGTTTACAAAAAGGTTAGTGGGAGTCTTGTTGTCTTTTAGCTTTATATGTTGATGACATCGCTTCATTGGAAACGATATTCCAACCTTACAGAGTGTTAAGATTTGGTTAAGGAAACATTTCTCAATGAAAGACTTAGGTGATGCTGCCTATGTTTTAGGCATTAAGATCTATAGAGATAGATCAAGAAAGCTTATAGGCCTAAGTCAGAGTACATACATAGATAAGATACTGAAAAGGTTCAGTATGCAAGATTCCAAGAGAGGATTCTTGCCTATGTCACATGGAATCAAGCTTTCTAGGAAGGATTGTCCTACTTTATGTAAAGAGCTTGAGCGCATGAGTAAGATTCCATATGCATCTGCAATTGGATTTATCATGTATGCCATGTTATGTACTCGACCAGATGTCTCATATTATTTGAGCATAACAAGTAGATACCAATCTAATTATGGTGAGAGTCACTGGATAGCAGTTAAGAATATGCTTAAGTACTTGAGAAGAACTAAGGATATGTTCCTAGTCTATAGAGGACTTGAAGGAGGGCTTGTTGTAAATGGTTACACTGATGCTGGTTTTCAGTATGACATAGATGATTTTAGAACGCAATCAGGGTTTGTGTTACATTTGAATGGAGTGCGATGAGTGGAAAAGTTCAAAGCAAGACACATTGCTTGATTCTACAACCAAGTCGAGTACATTCTTGCCTCGGATGCGCTAAGGAAGTCAGTATGGATCGAAGTTCATTATTGAGCTTGGAGTTGTTCCTAGCATTGCAAGTCCTATAGACCTTTATTGTGATAATAATGGGGCTATAGCGCAGGCTAAGGAACCAAACTCGCATCATAGATCCAAACACATACTCAGACGTTTCCATCTGATTAGAGAGATCATTGGGAGAGGAGACGTGAAGATATGCAAGGTGGGCACAGATGACAACATTGCCGATCCACTTAATAAGCCTCTTCCACAATCTAAACATGAGAGTCATACGAGGTCTATGGGTATTAGATATTTGACCGATTAGGCCTAGTGCAAGTGGGAGATTGTTAGTAGTGTGCCCTAGGCCAATGGATATTTGTGATTCATGTATTAACATTATGACTTGTTAATAATATATTATGAGGTATTCCTTTATATATGCATGTATTTCATTTATGTAATGTGATTTACATTCCATGAATAGTATTAGACTTATGTCATCAAGTATGTGACTTGATAGTAAAACCATAAGCGTTATAACACTATTCTAGACTGTCCCTGGTTGATCATTATTGGTGGAACAATAATGAATTAAGACTAGTATGTGTTACGATTGATGATCACGTTTCTCGATCATGGATATGAGATATCAAATCGAAACATAGATATATGTTAGAGAACATATATTGGATCGACCCACATAAAGAATACTACATGGTTTCATGTCATTAGTGATTCTTTATATGGTTTGACTTTAGTCCTTTGACTGAAGTCATCATGGTTCCCTACATGAGGAATTTAGTGTTTTGATATTAGACTAAGTTATTTTAACCGAATAACAAATAGTCTTATCTTTGGACACTAAATGAATCATGCGAAGGATGTGAATGACGTAGATGGGATTTGTACCTCTCTTAAATGAGAGAGATATCATTTGGGCCTCTTGACAAGTGTGATGAAGAAATGCATGGTCGTGCTCAAATGAATTGATGAAGAGTCATCAATGTCATTTGTTATAATCATCAACTGGGGATCAAGAAACTATGATTAATCAAAGGTTGACATGTACCATGCCTTGTGATTAATCTTGATATCATGTTACAAAAGGACTGAGCCTATGACCATAGTTACAGGTTAAATCGGATTATCGATTCTCATTTGATTTGGGTAGTCATAATGTCTTGCTAGAGGCCGCTTATGACTTATGGGCCTTGAAGTGTAATCAAGCCCATTGCTAACATCAAATGAGCCTACAGGGTCGCACACAAAGAGTGATGGGATCTGGGCTTATTCTCTTGGCCTAATTTATTAGGTGTTGAATAAATATATTTAGATATATTTATTGGGCTAGATTGAATTAAGTTGTCGGGCTTTTATTATATATGATATAATGGGCCGAAACTTAATGGGGCCTAAATGAGATTAGGGTTTCTCTATAAATAGAGAAGCTTAGGTCTCATTAGGTTAAGGAAGATAAGACAAAACCCTAGCCGCCATCTGAGAGGAAAATCAGAGCGACATTCGGAAAGCTTCAGGACGTGCTAGCACACCATACCCGCAGCCCGGATCGTGCATACTCGTGTGGATACCAGTAGAGGGCTTTCGCGATTGCAGTGTCTTGGAATCCGAAAAAGAAGCAACCCATTCACGAAAACAAGGTATTTTCGTACATCCTTGGTATTTTCGATTATACATCATGTTGTTGTATGGTTTTTTCGCAGTGTATTGTGAATACTCGGCATCAGACGCGATCCAACGAACGCATCTTGCACATTCTCAAGACAATGTCCTGCGATCGTGAATGTAACGTATTACACTTTTTCTGCATAGCGGTCCAGTGTAGCCGTGAAGGGAGTCCGAAATCGAAACTCCAGTGCCACTAGCGGGCAGCCGAGAGAAGGCTTTTAAAAATGAGACAGTGCACTGACTTAATCTGAAGGGACCTAACCAAACCCACTTATCACATAATTCACACTTGAAAACGGAATGCCCGAAGGCATATTTCAAAAATCTTAGAATTCATATCGTGACACATTTTCATTCATAAATTCACAATATCCAAATCAATGCACATAATACATTCTCAATCATTCAATAATGCAACAACCATAGTAATTATTAAAACATTCATACACAATGATTCAATTTTATCAAAACATTTAAAAATTAATGAATGTCACAGTTATCAATTCATTCATAAATAAAGAATTTCATATTTTTTTTTCACTTTATCAAAGACATTTTAAAACAATAATTTTGATCATTCGGAAATCATAATTTCACACATTAATCAACATTTTTCAAACATTTACAAAAACGATAATTTATCAAAAACCCAATTTTTGCTTTCTTTAATTTTCGAAAATTCGTATATAGCTTACAAATCAAAATATAAATATGCTACCCACCTCATTTCCATGCTAGTACTTTGTCCAAAGCATCAAATCTCCAAATTCCTTCTTCTTTTCTTTCTTATTTGCTTTAGTTTCGGCTCTCCTTTAATCAAAAACGACATCCCCCTTTTATATATAATGCCATGTCATTTAATGAGGGTCAATTGACCAAATGTCCGTGTACTTTACTTTAATTCATGCTTACTTTCGGATCTGATTCGCACTATCAATTTGAAGGAATTTGTTAAAACTTCCTTCTAGAGAAATGTTCCTCTACGTCTTAATTTCATAATGCCACAAAAATCATCCAATTTGGAGCTCTACATCAAAAGTTATGCTCAAAACATTTCAGACTTATCTCATGCTAGAACATTTTCCAGCATATTATTTCCATCCAGAAATTGACATTCTTAATCCCAAAATTGACATTCGATGTCTTCATAACAATTGTATCTATATTTCTCTAGTTCAATTCAAATCAGAAATCGCCTCATTTTGATTACCAGAGCAAAAGTTATGCCCAATATACTTTCAGATGTTCTTAATCCAAAACTGCACACTAATCCGAACTTCAATTCAGAAATTGAAAGTATTAGGGGCAAAATTGAAATTTCATTTCTTCATATGATTTGTATCCCCATGTCTTAATTTTATTTCGTCTCAAGAATCACTTCAATCGGATCATCACAGATCGAGAATTTCTCAAAATACCAAACCATGTTTAGAAAATAGTCCAACTCACTTTGATTAAATTAATCACCCTTAATTTAATCTCATATATTCACAAATTTTCAATAAAATGAAATTCATTGTCTTAGGAATCCAACGCTTCAATAATCAACTCAATCGGATGTCGGACGGAAAAGATATAAGCAAAAGATTGCATAAGGGTAGGGTTTGAAAAGAAGAAGCAACAATTGAAGCAAGCAAAAACGACGTCGCATGGAGCTGCGCCAGCAGAGAGGAATGAAATGACGTCGTCGCAAAGGAAGGAAGAAACGCCTAAACGGCGTTGGAGCGAGGTGGAACGCCCGCGTTTGGGTGACTCGCCCTGGCGAGGGCGCTCGCAGGGAGAGTCGCTCGCCCTCACGAGGGGGGATGCTTGAACCAAAATTTCTTTCCTTTTTTTCACATAAATAAATCCTAAAATTTTAAAATTCATAACTCTTGATCCCGAACTCCAAATACGACAAATTTGGTCTCTATAGAAAGCTTGAAGGAAGCTCCACAACTTCCATGAAGAACTCACCAATCAATTCTGTCTCTAAACTGATCAATTTTCTAATCAAATATTTTTTCCACATTCATGTCACTCTAATTAGTCACATAACTTCTAATATTTATATCTTTCAATGTCCAAGTCCGAACATGTCCTGTTTTATGTCATTGGAAAGATAAAAAAGTAACTTAAAAATTTTATGAAGAACAGAAAATTCAATTTGACCTCCAAAGAGGTCAATTTCTCAATCAAAAGTTCTGTCCTCTAATAATCATGCTAAAACCATAACATAAACTTGTAAAAATCATAACTTATTATTCCTTGATCGAAAAATTCTATACTTTATATCAAAATAAAGACCAAATCAAAATTTTCAACTTTCATGAAGAACTTCAAGGCTGAATTAACCTCTAATTAGGTCAATTTTCCAGTCAAAGCTTCAGTCATAACATAAGTCAACCTATAATACACCTAAAATTTGACTGATCATAACTATCACTCCCAATATCGAAAAATTGCAAACTTTATGGCAACAGAAAGATCTCGACATAATCTACAATTTTTATGTAGATCATTTTCTTATATTTTTCCTCAAACAAAAAGTCAACTCTCAGGTCAACTTTCTATCACCAAAAGTCAACTTTCTTCATTCTTCAAAATTTTCACACTTTTTTCTTTAATTCTTGTTTTTCAACTCTATTTCAATCGACTCATTCACTTTTGACTATTTCAAATTTTCAATAAAATTCGGGGTCCAACACCAGCTCCCAGAACGGCCGAAAATGTTATTATTCAATGTTGGGGCCTAGGAGGAACAATACTAGCAGGTGAAGGATAAAAAATTTAGTACCAACAGATTCATCGACTAGGAGTCGTTGAAGCAAGTTGGTCCAGTTTAACAAGTTCGGGACCTTTTTGATGTAGGTGTGTGGTCCCAACTTTTTAGGATTATGGAGCCTTCCTACAGGGAGTATACATTAAAGTCCACTTTTTTTTTTGGAAAGAGGTAGCTATGATGGGGATTGACCTAACACGATCTTGTTTCAGATGATGGGAGATATGTTCTATATGAGGTATTAGGAGTTTTTCATCAGTATAGGTCTATATGACTAGGAGTACATAAGGATGATAGAGTACAGGGCACTAAGGACTGACTTTTCATATGGATTGTCTCCTCGACACATCTGGACAATGATTAGCATAGAGAATAACTATGAACCAAGCAAATCTAAGGCGTTTACACTTCGACATCCTGCGCTTAGATACATTGATGATATTCTGAGTTACAGGCTGAGTAGGCAGTTGGAGTGACAGCTAAGGAGTTATCGGAAATATGGATGTGTAATACTTATGGAGCATAAGCAAGAGGACATCAATTTACCTAGGGCATGCACTTGCCCAGTTCATCAAGCCTCAGAGCAAAGATAAAAAGGTAGGCATAGTCTATATCAGGCTTTATACGACCAGACTGACACAAAGAATGGGCTTATTTGATTGACTACCACTAATGCGGAAAATGAGTGTCATGGTGGCACTTAATTTGGCAGTGATGCAACACATACGCATGGTTAACAGACATCGGGGAACCATAGGTGACATATGCAAACTTATCGGGGAACCTAATGAGCTAGCAATGGAGGGTGGGGATAGAGTGGAGCAATATGCAGAAGAGCAACCACTGCCTCTTGAGATAAGAGGTGCAACACTAGAGTTAGATAGTCCGAGAGCTCCCAAAGCTAGGGTGCAATACCCAGCTTAGTTAAAGATAACATTATTAGAGAGATGGGTGGCCCAACTTTTAGGATCTTAGCAGACTCTTCGACTTCGATAAGTAGAGCTTCTAGAGCAGCTATAATGGTTAGAGACTTTGGTTGTGTAGCCAGGTAAGCTTGAGACGACAGTTAGGTGGATGAGAGAGCTGATGCTAGATTCTTTATATATGATTTATTAAAAGGAAAAAGAATTTTTTAAACATTATAATTAGAGATACTTATAAAGATAAGAGATTTAATGATCTATAAAGAAGAAATACAAGAAGGAGCTCTTGATAAATACCCTTAAGTTTAAACCATAATGTTAACTGAATTTTGAAATGAGATAATTCTAAATGAATTTTTCCTTGAGAAGACTATTTTATGTAAGAAAGTATTATAACTACCAACCTTCGAAAACCATTAAATCTTTGACCTTTGTTTAAGGATTGAATTGTTCACTTATAAAACTACTTGTGTAATTAGAAAGGGATATTCTCTCAACTTCCTATTTTGACAAATTCAAGGGATCAATATATACAGAGTATTGAGTCTCATATGTTGAGGCTTTAGTAATAGACATTACTTGATTTGTATCACCATATCTCTTGAGATTAAGCTTCTTTAACTCCTTCTTTACTATATGTAATTTTTTTGATAGAAATAAAGGATTTGAAATTAATGTCTCAATCCATTTTTAATTGAACTTTCAAACCCTTCATCCTTAATAAAATAAATTTTAAAATAAAAGAGAGTTCTTTTCTATGGCTTCAAGGTCAAATCATAAATTTCAATGGAAGGGCTATCAAAGAATAGAGGATAGTTAAATATAGCTTTTCTCCCTTAAAAAATATTGATTGGTTGTCTATTAATAAGAATTCTATCTAGGTTTCTCCCAAAGAACCATTTACCTTGTTGCTTCTTATTCCAAATGTAAAATTATCCCTCAATTATGAGACCTTCACTTATACTTGGCTCATACAATCTTTGAGCTTATTTGAAGTACCATTTCTTGCCATATTTTAGAAGTTTCCTATCACAAAATGTTGGGACCCGATCCGGGAACCGGATCCCAACCAGAAAACGAAGAACGAAGGGAACAGAATTGAATGGAAATGGAAATTTCGTATCGAAATTTCGAATCAGAATACAAAGCATAAGAATCGAAAGCGAAGCGCATAAATAGAAAATTCGCTTCGAAATTTCGAATCGGAAATAATATGGCGAATTACAATTCGATACAAATAATAGAATGCGAATCGAATCAAAGAACAAAGGTGAACTGAAAGCAAATCGAATCATAAAGTTTACATACAAAGCGAATTAATTCGAATCCAAGCGGAAACGAATCGATAAACGAAGCAAACAAAACGGACGAAACAAATCATATAGCAAAACAAAGCTAAGTGGATACTTAACAAATGTCCGACATCCGAGCATAAGTTATCTACAGAAAGTGTCGCATTGGAGATCTAAACTAAGACATATTCCAAAATCCGGTATGAATTTTTTTTTCTTTCTTATTCTCATTTCTTACATCAATCACATCCATATAATTTCCCATAGGAAATTCAATCTTAAACCCAAAACTTAGCAATCATACAAAATCTTATACAAATCTCAAATTACATTTTATTCTCATTTTATCGAAATTTCGGCAGCATAACGGCTGCATTTATCCTAACCCAAACCTGCAAAGTGTTCAAAACAACACTTCTAGAAGCCCAATAAATCAAACAATCATCAAAATCAACCGGACCCTCCGTCCGGGATCTCAGCAGAACAAACGCAATCTTAATTCTAAAACATTCTCATAACTATAATACAATATATTGATCTCATAACTCAATCTCATTTCCAAACTTATACACAATTCCATATACAATTTCGAATCCCAACTTTATACGCAAATACATTTATCCCGAACTTATCTTAAGCCATAAACATATTCATACTAAAGATCCAAATTACACAAAATCTAACTGACACAAATGTCGAAACTGATGTCTTCACATTCTTTCATCCGATCTCCCGTCAAACACCGGGATGGGGATGAAAGGGGGTGAGCTCTAAGCTCGTGGATAACACATTTATAAATTGAATAATAAGCGAAATCAATTTTCATAAACTTTTTGCCAAAAGACTAATTTTTCAAACTTTATAATTTTTCAAACAATTTCCTCAAACCCTTTTTTTTTCATATTTTTCAAACTTTTTCCTCAAACCTTTTTTCATATTTTTCAAACTTTTCATAATAATCTCACTTTTTCTCATTTTTTTCAAACTTCTCAAAATTTTCATAAATATGAATGCAACATTCAGAGACAAAATTGAAAACACATAACATATCGAATGGTCAGTTCGGTCCAAAAGTAACGTATCGCACATTCTCGCATAAGCGGTCCTATGATCGTGAGCAGAACGCATTACACTTTCTCAAGATAACGGTCAGTGTAGCAGTGAGGGAGTCCGAAATCGAGCTCCATGCCACTAACGGGCAGCCAAGCGAAGGCTATACAAATAGAGACAATACGACTCACAAAGGACCTAACCGAACCCACATAACACATAAGTTTAAAACAGAAATTGAATTGCTCAAGGCACTTTTCAAAATCTTGATTTTCACACATTCACATAGGTATAATATTCAATCACTTCAATCAATCAGTTCACATATAAATCAAAGTCATAACAATGAATGCAATAATTTCCTTCAATATAATTTAGATTTATTCAAAATTTCATTCTCACATTATTCAAACAATCTAAACACAACGAATTTAATAGACTTTGCATTTTCGTAAAATTTATTCAGAAAGCCAATTTTTCAAACATTTTTAAAAATAATAATTTATCAAAAATCCAATTCTTGCTTTCTTTAATTTTTGAAACTTTATATATAGCTTACAATTCAAAATGTAAATATGGTACCCACCTCGAATTAAATGCCGAAACTTGATTTCAAGCTCCTATTGATCCTCGCTTCTTTCCTTCTTTCAATTAAAATTGACCTAAGCCATAATCATTCAAATTCCACATCATAATTTGCAATATTCCCAAAATTAACTATCGAAAATTCATAATCATCATATTTCCAAGCTTTCTAAAACCAGAATTTCTAAAATCTCCAAATTCAAAATTTTTACCTAAACCAATACACCCAAATTCAATCTCATAAATAATTTAATTTTCAAAATTGATGTCATAATTCATCAATTCACACTAATTCCAAGACATCTAAATCCTCAATTTCAAAAATCTCCAAATCTTAAAATTGGCCTAAACCAATTTATCCAAATTCAATATCATAATCCATAAATTCTTTAAAATTAACTTCACATATCATCAATCCATAGTATTTTCCATGACTCTACACTAACAATTTCTAAAATCCCAAATTATAAAATTTGGGCATAATCCCAATTAAATTTTCATCCAAAATTAAATCAATTTCAACATGTATTCTCTAAAATTGATCAAGGAATTAGTAAACCCACATCATTTCTAATGATTCTAAACCAAAACTTATCAAAATTTAAAGTAGAAGAATTTCTCTTACCTCTTCCTCTCTTCATTTTGGATTTTACAAGCCCAAGGAAGCTTTCAAGCTTTTCTACCCTTTCCCTTTGAAAACAATGAAAATCCTCTTGAAAACTCTTTAAAAATGCAAAACTTAACTTTCTCTCTACTCGCTTCTTTCTCCTCTCTTCTTCCTCTCCTTATTTCTTCTTCTCATTTCCAGAACAATCGTGACTTCAGGGGGTGAAAAACGACAGCCCATGTGATTTATTAAGGTCATGTCATTAAATAATGGTTAATTGACCATTTTGCCCCTCACATGTTACTTTATGCCATTTTCACTTGCGGTTTTAATTCGCACTATCGAGTTGAAGGAATTTGTTAAAACTTCCTTCTCAAGAAATACTCCTCTCAATCATACAAATCCAACACCACTGACCGCGCTCAATTCGGATCACTACACCAAAAGTTATGCGCAAAACAGTTTGGGTATATCCACATTCTAACATATTTTTCCATGTACGATTATTTCCGTCCAAAAGTTAACATTCTTAATCCCAAAATTGAAACTCAATGTCTTCATAACAATTGTAGCCTTATGTCTCTAGTTTAATTCAAAACAAGAATCGCCTCATTTCGATTCCTAGATCAAAAGTTATGCTTAAAATACTCTCAGGTGTTCCCAATCTGAAAATTACACCCTAATCCGAACTTAAATTCAAAAATTAAAAGTCTTAGGGGCAAAATTGACATTTCATGTCTTCATATGATTTGTATCCCCTTGTCTTATCTTTATTTCGCCTCAAGAATCACTTCAATCGGATCTCTATATATCCCGAATTTCACAAAACACTGAACTATGCTCGGAAAATTTCCCGACTCACTTTGATTAAATTAATCACCATTTATTTAATCTCATAAAATTACAAATTTCTCATGAGAATGTAGGGAATTGTCTTACGAATCCAACGCCGCAAGAATCAACTCAATCGAATGTCGGACGGAAAAGATATGAGCAAAACAGTGAACAAAGGTCGGATTGGAGGAGGAAGCAAGAACACTAAAGGAGCAAAACGGCGTCGTATTAGGGCGAGGTCACCCTGGTGACGCGTCGCCCTAGCAACGGGGGTGATACATTTTTCTTTTTTTTTTCCACATAAAACTTCCAAAATTCATAACTCTTAATCCCGAACTCCAATTTTGACAAACTTAGTCTCTATAGAAAGCTTGAAGGAAGCTCTACATCTTCCACGAAGGACATAAAAATCAATTTGACTCCTACGGGAGTTCATTTTCCGGTCAAAGATACTATCCTCTAATAATCATGCTAAAACCACAATATAAACTTGTAAAAATCATAACTTATTATTCCGAGATCGAAAAATTGCATACTTTATATCGAAATAAAGATCAAAGCAAATACTTAAATTTTCATGAAGAACATCAAAGCTAAATTAACCTCTAACTAGGTTAATTTCTCAGTCAAAGATTCAGTCATAATTAAAGTCAAAAGTCAACTCTATCACACATAAACTTTGATTGATCATAACTTCCACTCCCGATATCGGAAATTGCAAACTTTATAGCTACAGAAAGCTCTTAACATAATCTACAAGTTTCATGTAGATCATTTTCTCAAATTTTGACTAAATCAAAAGTCAACTTTCAAAGGCCAAAAAGTCAACTGTTTCACAATTTTCATATTTTCACTCTTTCTCTTTTTATTCATGATTTTCAACTTAATTTCAATCAACTCATCCACTTAATTTCATAAACCATACCAATCCACTCGAAACCTCAAAGATATCAAAATCAGATCATTTCTTTTCTTCTCAATATTCTTTAAATTTTAAGTCATCTCTTATACAAGACATACACAAAGCACTCCTTAAATTTCATTTTCATAATTCAAATTTTCACTCAAAGATCGGGGTCCAACACAAAATATTTAATTAGCATGCCATTGTACCTAAGTCTCAACAGAGGTATCTTGTTGAGCAAATTCTGTTGAATATCTAAAATGACAAAAAAAATTAGCATAACTAACATGCATCGCTTGCCAATATTACTTTCCAAATGGCTGAATCATTTAATGGTCCAATATTCTAAAGGAATTTTGTGGATGCTAATCTATATATGAACCTACTTTTGCTGCAAATTTTCAAGAAAAATGCTTGATTTTCCTTTTTTAAAGAGGGGATTATCATTAAAATGCTAAGGGAAATTAGAGATGATGTTTTGTTTGCCTCAATTTCAACAAATTTAAAGAAGACTAGGTTCATATCATTCACTAAAGCCTTTTTCAAACTTAATTTTTTCCAACGATAAAGTGTTTATGGATTCATTAGGATAGTTCAAGAGAGGATCCAAAAGGAGCTCTCGGAGTAATGACAATGGAGTTAGTAATGGTAAAGGAACGTGGGCACTCAAGTTAAGGGGGTTAAATTTGGTGGTGCAAGAACTTTAAAGAAGACAAAGAAGTAAAGCAAAGCAAGATGAATGAAGGCTAGTGGTTAGAGGTGTTGGAGTATGATTTCATAAAAAGGAAAAAAAATATGTAATGCTCTTATAGGATACTTTATTATTATTTGCATTTATTTTTCAACAAAAAATTATGTTAATTTTAGTATAAATTTTGTTGTTATGACCTTTTTCATTAGGTTGATTACATGTGACTAATATTTATTCTTCTAGTATCTTGATTAAAATTAATAAGGTAATTATTTCATTAATCCTTTCTATTTTCTTATTTTATTTTATATTATTGCTTTTAATATACTTTTTTCACAATTAATTTGCATTGGTTTTGATTTTAAATTTTTTTTAAGGCAATACATCATAGAATTAAAGCAGAAGATGATGTCCACGTGCTCGCATTAAATGGCCATTGGCTTAATCCTTATAGCTGCACAAAAGTTGTAGGCGCTAAACTTATGAAGCTAGTTGAGATTTTCTTGGAGACTACATATAAGAATGACATGAATATGAATCATTTGCCTTGCAACTACTAATTCTGCCTAGTTAAGATAATTCCTTTTTAACTTTATAAATTATCTCTATTGAGTTCTTATTTGACATTTTTTTTGAACTCATGTAAGACTTTGCTTATTTCCTTTTAGGAAATACACTTTTCTTTAATTTTAGAAAAATATGTTTAAGATGTGGATTAAATAAAATTTTGAGACCAAATTATGAATGGAAAATAAATTTTGGGGAAAAATAAAATGCAAGGATGAAAAAGGGATAGAATAGAAAAAATACTAGTTTTTAAATTACAAAATTTGAAGATTGACTAATTGAAATAAAAAAGGAAGAAGGGCAAGAGTTGACCATGCAAAAAAGATAAAAGAAAGTAAAAATACAAATAACCACAAAAGAGACAAAAAAATTAATGGTTATGAGTATGAGAAAGAGACAAAAAAAAAATGTTTATAAGAGGGGAAGCATAGCAAATTGAAGAAAATGTGTTGGAGAAACGAAGGAGACAAATAAAGAGTATGAGGAAGGTGAATCATAGGTCATATGCATAGTCCTAAAAAGGATATTTCATCTTTAGTTTTTATTTTTTGGCAAGAGGACTAGGCCAAGTTAGATGAAGATCTTTGCTCAAGATGTGGAGGAGAAAATTTGCAAGTTTGCAAATCTTAAATTAGTTTGATTATTTAAACTATATTTTTATGACACTACAAGAAAATTGGAGTTTAGCGATGAAATTACCGACAGAATTTGTACACATTCCGTAAGTAACCTTATTTAACGACGGAATTTACTGATAGGAAAAGTCGTCGAAGATACGACCGTAGGTAAATTTACCGACGAAAAAAGTTATCGGAGATACCGTTGCTAATTTTTCGTCATTAATTCTTGCTTCCCTCCATATTTAGCGACGGATATTAGTACCGTTGCTAAACAAAAATTTTCCCGTCAATTTTACCAACGGAAATAGATTTTCCGTCGATAAGTTGCAACGGTATGTTTTCCGTTGTTAATTCTTCATTTTCTTTTATTGTGAGAAATTGCATGTCTTATTTATATGTTTGATATTTTTTTCGTGCATACTGAATTGCATGTTTAAATATATGAAATTTTACATGTATTATGTGTTTGATGAGACCAAAAAATTAAACCCTTATTAAAAATATTTAATATATGTTTAGAATATGATTGTTTCATTATATTATTTACTATAAAACTATAGTTCTGCTTATTTTAAGGCTTGTTGAGTAACTCAAGACTCCTTTAACTTGAATATATTTTTCTTAAACTAATGGCTCATACTTAAACTAAATTTGTATAATTTAGATGAGTAACTTATGATTATAAATTTAGAGATAGGATTATGAATAATATATAAGATATATTTTGATAAAAATTATAACCTAACGGACCTAGGAGTCCAGCTATGATTTCAATTTTGTAATGTAAAGAGGTTGAGGAATGCACACTGGTTCTGCCTGATTCTGGCGAGATTGCACGTTGCCGTTTGGATCTATGGAGTCGACTGCTGAACACAAGAGCTCCGGCTTGAAGGTTTCTGCAAAAGAGAAAAGACACGTCAGGGGTTTTTTCCCGATCAGCTCCTCCGACGCCCAAGTTAGTCTTTTTGTGAGGGTAGGATCGCTGTAAGCAAAGAGAGTTAGGGTTATGATTACGTACCCCTCTTATGACAGAGTTATACCTTATATATATGGAGTAGATGCTAGGTTTAAGTCTTTACGTATGCATGGGAGACTTCCACCTGTGAACGGGGCCACGGATGCGTGGACTGGGCCTGGGCTTGGCATGGCCAATAGGTATGAGACTGACCCTTAAAGGATGGACCGATCAGCCCACGGGTCGTTGTGACTGGGTTCAGGCCCAGCACGACCGACCCGACCATAAGCCCCCCTAGTCCTCGAGTCTAAGCAAAGAGAAGGGTCGAAGGTGTAGCATCCCACTTCCGCAAGACCCGAACCCGACATCGACGGTGACATCCGAGTCCGTGCCCGCGAAAGTAGCATGCTAGACCCGTCAATCATTCACAAATCGGTATAAATTTTTTTTTTGAAACACTAACATAGACAGAAGTCCTTTTTTTTAATTTGGGCCCAATAAGATCAAAGGTTGCTAGTACAGTGCTTTCAAGACATTACAGTCCACAGTTGCATGATTAAATAGAGCCCAATTTCATTTATCCCCCTTTTTAAGCTAGAGACCAATCCACTTTGGGCCATTCAAGCCCATTCAATACACAAAACATTTACAAACATTTTCAATTGATATATAGCAATATTAGCATTTAATCAATCCCATTTACAAATCCAAGAAAAGATTCTCATTCGTAACACTTATTACAGATCGAAATAAACAAATACATACCGCATAAAAATCATGGAAAACACTCTATACAAAAATCCTAATGCGCGGAACCGAACCGATCCGGCCTCTATTCTTCATTTGAATGTGAAGACATACTCCTGTGAACCTAACGGGATATTCTTCGAGTCTGAAAAATAATTGCAAATTTTGGGTGAGTTTTATGAACTCGGTGAGAAACCATCATCGATGGTTCACCCAATTCATGCATTACGCGAATAGCGTATAGATTATCACAATTGCACATTCAGAAAATCATATAGCAATTTACAGATTTTCACAAAAGCATAATCAGAAAGATTTCAAAGCAGTATCACATAGATGCAAGGCATGTTGCCTCTTTCTCAATCCAAAAGTCAATTCATTGCATACTTACACAAATACATGACATTTTCCATTTTATTTCAGTGTTCACAGACTCTCATCCAATAGCAGAAATCAGGATTTCGCAAAACAGTTTTCACAGAAATATAAGCATTCAATCCTTTTCCCAATTCACAGTACAATCAAATACATGCATAACATTTTTCTATTATTTTCCATTTAGATTATGTGTTGTGACTGAGCGCCTGTACTGTCCCAATCCGGGCACATTAATCAGTGAGCCTATGGTTCTAAACTGTCCCTTTTCGGGCTCATTAAACGTTAAGCATAAAGCTCTGAACTGTCCCTTTTCGGGCTCATTAAGCGTTGAGCATAAAGCTCTGAACTGTCCCTAAAAACTTCACAATACCAGTCACAAAAATTGCTAAAATTGCTTCCAATTAAAAAGCTCACAAAATCGACAATTAGGCTAGGTTTCTCAATCACAGGGAATTAACACTTCAATGTCAAATTCACATTCCCTCGAACCTTCGGTCCGATATTTCAGTCATAACAGGTCTCACATATCCATCATTTTTCTCTACAGAACTATCAGTACAAAATTTTAAACAATCAAAGATTGAGGAACCAACCACAAATGTAGCACCCCACTCCCGTCAGAACCGAACCCGATATCGATGGTGATATCCGAGCCAGGTTGTACAATCTTACATGGGCTTTTTGAAAAATGTGATATTTGGTAAAGTGTATGACCGAAAAGGGTTTTCGTATCACGGGCCTGAATTGTTTATTATTTCCGCGCACTCGACTGTTTTAAAAAAAATATATATATATATATATATACTGAGTTTTAACCGACCGACTGATGTAGTACGCCACCCTCGAGGGGCACGGACTCGGATATCACCATCGATGTTGGGTTCGGGTCTTGCGGGAGTGGGGTGTTACAGAAGGAGTACTGAAGGGTCTTGTAGCTCGTCCGTAAGACAGCTCGGAGTAGGCCCGATCGGTCGGATATGAATGCATAGTGCGTGACTGCTTGTATTGGGATCGGGCGGCTGAGCGTCCCGATTGGTCAGCCTTGACACCTATTGCGTGGCAGCTCGTTCCATGAGAGTGCAGGCGAACATCTGTACTGAGCGCGTGAGGGTACTTTATTTAATCATTACTGACGGCGCGTGCCCTCTGACGGATTTCCAGAATCTGAAACAAATCGTCCTTGTAACCGTTGTGCAGCTGTCACGTATGTCCTTTCAATTGCCGCGCCGCTCCGTATTTTAAACAACCCTAATTCACCTCAGCTCAGATCCTGCCACATGTCTAGGATTGGCTCGAATTTTCTCCATGTGTCGAGCTTTGATTGGGGCGTCCACTCGACCGATCTTCTATAAGTGCTCAAGGTCGATAGACTGCAGATTTTCTTTACGCTTGCTTTGTTTTTTGGCTTTCACCTTGTTTTCATTTGCACCTTTCTTGCCCACAGCTTCCGGAGTTTTCTTTCAACCGCCGTCCAAATTTTCGACCTCAAATCACCAGATAGGTACGTCCTTTTTTCTCGTCTCCTCCTCTAAAGTTTCTCAAAAGTTTCCTCTTAGTAAGCATGTCGTCAGCTAGTTCTAGAAGTGTGGTAAGAGGTACTGAAGAAATTTCTACGAGAGAACGGAAGGATGGGTTGGTGGTGGAGGAGCCACCGAGGGATAAGTCGACGATGACTGCGGCAGAACTAAAACGGTCGATCATTAGGAATAATATCCCTATGTCTTGGGGGCCTAGGCTGGCTTTAGGGAACGAGCAAATCTATAGCAACTTGAGTGGGTATATTGCTGTTTCTGACAATTTCTTCTCGATCGGTGGCGCGAGGCTCCCGTATGCCCCTATTATTCATGAGGTGTGAGTCGATTTCCAGTTGATGCCGAGCCAGATTCCTCCAAATGGCTAGAGGTTCATTAATGGCCTGGCGTTGCTGTGCCATCAATTCGGCCATTTGCCCTCGGTTGGCATCCTGCGTCACTTTTTGAGAATGAACCAGAGTCCGAGCTCTGGGGTCGGGATCCCTTCTCTGCAGTACAGAGATGCCCGATATAGCCCGGCTGGAACAGCTTCGAAAATCTCCGCTTGGCGGACGAAGTACTTCTTTGTGAAGCCCCCGGGATCCTCCTTCGAGTCTCGACCGTGGAGGTATCCTTTAGCCGAGCGGTGGAACGACACGTCGGGCATATCTCTTAGTAGAGAGGAATGGGAGGTAATGTTGGACCCCGAACCTTGAGTGGAAATTAGAATGAGTGCTTTTGTATATAAATTATGTTATAGATGAATATGATTTTAGAATGTGATTTATGCATGGTTGATGAGCTGAAAAACCTTAAGCATGAACCATGGTTATGTTATATAAGTAAGATATTAGAAAAAGGAAAGAGAGGAACTTGGTGAATGACAAGATGCGATTTGAATGTAAGAAATCATTTGGATTGAGGTTGAGTATTGGATAGATTCCAATGTCAAATTTAATTGGTTGAATGAGATTAAAATAGAAGAAGTGAAGTTGGCAAGAATGATAAGTTTTGCATATGGATAGATATGTGTATGTAGATTTAAGGGAAATTAGGGAATAATTGAATTAGAATTGGCCAAAGTTGCCTTCTTCAAAGTTGTAGCTTGCTCTTTTATATTTCTAACGAGACTAAATATGCAAGTTTTCGAGATCATAGTTAAGAGATATAGTTGATGCAAGTTATGATGTTATATAAGATTTGTGCTTGTGACAACTTTGATGACATGTTTGAGAATTGTGGTTTTGAAGAACCAATTAAGTTGAGATTTGAGAAGATTGTAAATTGAACTTGTTGTTTTGATTGTTATGAAGTGTTTAAGTATTTGAATAAGTGAATTTGTGAAGATTATAAGTGTTTATGACGTTATATTGAGTGTTGAAAGCTTTGGAGAAAGGTTTGAAGGGTTTTGGAAAATGCATGTCCCTTAAACGGACCTTAACGGGTCAAAAGAACCCCTTGCTATGTTTATGTCCGTTAGACTGACATAGGTGTCCGTTAAACAGACATTCTCGGATGGTTTGGTGCAGTTTGGGCCATATGTGTCCGTTAAACGGACATGCATGTCCGTTTAACGGACAGCCACGGGTCAACTTGATAAAAATGCGATTTTGACTATTTTAGAGGCCGAATTTTGTTTTGAGGCCTATAATACGAGATGTAGAACTTGATGTTATCTTTCCAATGGCACTAGAACGAAGGCATTTGGATATTTGTAGAAAAAGTTATGGCATTTGCGCCAAAAGAGTTTCAAATCGATTTAGGGTTTGAACATGTTGAGTTGTTTTGATCATAACTCACTTGTCCGACCTCGGATTGAGGCGATTCTTGAAGCATTGAATTCCTAACACATTTATCTTTCTCTCCATGAAAATTTGTATCAATTGAAGTTTAATTGAAAGAGTTTGATTGAATCCTATGATAATCAGAACGATTTGTTCTCTTCTGACTTTGCTATCTTCCTTCCTCATACGACTGTTGTCCAATCTTTTGTTGATATCTCTTCCGTCCGACATCCGAATGACTTGGTTCTTGAAGAGTTGGATTCCTAAGACAATGAATTTCATGTTATGTGAAAATTATAAATTTTAGAGCTTTAATTGAGTAAGATTATTTGAATCAAAGTGAGACAGGAAAGTTTCTGAGCATAGTTCAGTATTTTGAGAAATTCGGGATCTGTGGAGATCCGATTGAAGCAATGTTTGAGGCATTATGAAATTAAGACATAGAGGAAAAATTCTCTAGAAGGAAGTTTTGGCTAATTCCTTCATTTTGATGGTGAAAATAAAGTCCCAAAGTAAGTATGAAATGAAAGAAAATTCAGGGGCAATTTTGGAAGTTCACTTAAGGAATTAAGAAGTTAGGTTTTCATGGAGGGGCAACTAAGTCTTTTGGCTCTCATTTAATGACCTGGACATATAAAAGCAAGGGCTGGTCGTTTTTCACATGGGAGAGCCGAAAATAGAAGAGAAAATAGAGAAAGGAGAGGGTGAATGGCGATGGAGAAGAAGGAGATGCTAGGGTTTGCAATCTTTATGGGATTTCAAGTGGTTTTTGTTGCTTTTCAAAGAGAAAGGTGAAGAAGAAGGTGAAAACTTGCTAAAGGAGCCTAGAAGTGTCGAAAATGGAGAAGAAAAAGGTAAGAGAACTTTATGAGCTTTGAGATTTTCTTGGGTTTTTGGTTGATTTGGCATGAGATGGATATGGTTTGTGATTTATGAAGTGAATGTTGGTGATTTTGCCATGGGTCATGTCTAATTTTGAATGAAAAGTATTAAGGGTTATACCCACTTGTATGAGTTGGAGATTTTAGAAGTCTTGATTTAGATAGCATGAAATGAGTATGGGCTTGTAAATCAGGTAAGCAATTTTGAGAAATATGATGGTTATGTTCTTGGATTTGGTTGATTATGGTTTAGGTGACTTTAATTGGAAGAACAAAGGAAGCTATGGACAATTGATGATTGGATCAAGCTCCAAGCATGGATATGAGGTGGGTTTCATGTTTATAGTTGAATAATAAGCCATTAAAGATTTTCCCAAATGGTTGAAAGAATAAAATGATTTCAAGTATTTTATGATTATACACATATGGTTTTCAAATGATTTAAAGAATTGGTTTATATGTGTTCATATACTCCATGAATTGAATTTGAATTGATAAATTGTGAATTGTTGTGAACGTGCAAAAATGCATTGTGAGCATGAGTATGTTATGCCATTGAATTGTGTCATGACATTTTGATTTGAATGGGAAGAAGGAAAAGAATATGAAAAGCATGAAAGCATTTCATTTCAATGAAATGAGTTTGAGCATTGTTTATGTGCCTTGTTTGGGTGAGAGAGGAATCGTTCCGTTAAAGCCTTCTCCTACCGGGCGCTTGTGCCTACACGAGATCCGAAAAGTGGACTCGCTTCGCTCATGGAGTAAACTCGGTTTCTCTGTTCGCTCACGGAACCTCTCGAGCCATTTGATGTGCATTGCATTTATGAATTGTGTGTTATGCTTGAATGATGAAATGACATAAATTGTGGTTAATGAGATGATGTTTTGAATTATGAAATTGTGATTGTGAGAAAGTGATACATTCATGTGTTGCGATTTATGAATTTGAATGCATGACAAAAATTTGAGAGACGAGCAATTTATGGGTTTTCAACAAGAAACTTCTATGGCAGTAAACTTTTGAATGGTTTTCTTTATGATTGATTATAAACCTGTTACCTACGGGCTTTTTAAGCTCACCCCCCTTCATTCCCATCCACAGGTGATGAGAAGAAGACTGGGTGGAAAAAAAAGGGAATGAGAGTTTCTGTTTTTACGTGAATTCCACTGAATTATTGTCAAGATTAGAATTATTGTACATTGTGTACCTTGGGTTATGAATATTAGTAATTATTTATGGCTTGGAATGCCATTAGTATAATGTAAGCGTTTAATTCTTGGTGTATTCGGATTGTGAAATTGTATAAGAACTTGAGTTATGTAAATTGAGTAGAGATTAATTATGATTTGGATTATGTATGAATTGTATTGCATGATGAGATTTGTGTATTGATTTGGGGATTGTGTGTTTGAGCTGGATTATAGAAGTGAGAGTAAGCTGTGAATGTATAAGTTTGTGAATGTGTATTGCAGGTTTTGGGTTAGTAAAATATAGTCATTATGCTGCCCTATTTTTGTAGGGTAGTAAAGTGGCACGTATTAAGTGTTTATTGGAAAATAAAGCGAATGACAAGTTTTGAATTCATTGATGAGATGTGTTTTGATTATGGCAAATCAAGTGAGTAGGATTTTGTTTAGAATGAATTTCCAAAAAGGGAAATGATATTGTTTTGATTAGTATGAGCTTTGAACAAAGATGAATAAGAAGAGAAGGAATGAAAAATAAGAAAAAGAAAAATTTACACAGAATCGGATAGATTAAGCTTAAAGTTTCCAACGCAACGCGATAAGCTTTCTAGTCTTTCTCTTCAGATGTCGACATTTGTTTAAATTCGATTAAGCAATTTGTTTGCTTCGATCCAATTCGTTTTCGATTCGTAATTGATTTGCTTCGATTTGTTCGTTCCGCTTCTTTGTTATCCGTCTTTCGTTTCGATCTCTTTCAGTTGGGGGCCAGTCTCGGGATCGGGTCCCTACAGGTGGTCGGTCGCATAAAGGAGCTCGGCCGATACGACTTCGCTCGGCTCATTCTGGGGTATCGCGGGGGGGGCCTCGGCCGATTCTTTTCTACTCGACCCCCGCCACAAATTAGCGGGCTAGGAGAGGAAACCTCCCCGTCTGGTTGACCCCTCGTGGTCGAATTTTTTGCTGTATTTTTAAGTATTAGCTTTGCTTCCTGACCTGTTTTATTGTTGTGCAGTCATGGAAAGGGTGAAAGAGTTTGCCGGGTCGTCCCCTCCCCCTAAATCCAAAAAGCAGGCCAAGGGGAAGAAAAACAGGAAGGAGGCGGAGACCGGTGAAGGCGCCGCTCCATCAGTGGAACCAGCCGTTTCTGGCGTTCGGGTCCCTCCGCCATCAAGACCGACCGTTACATCGCGTTGGCGTCTGTGGCGATCGTACCAGCGAGTGCGGGCCGAGCGGGAGGGGAAGAAGAGGAGGAAGAGGAGGTGGAGCCACCTCTTAAGAGGAAGAGGCTTGTTCGGCTTGCTGACCTATCGTCCGACCCATCGAGTCAAGGCAGAAAAGAGAAGGAGAAAGAAATCAAGGGGAAAGGAGTGGCGAAGAGCACCGACAAGTGGGAGCCCGCGATCAGCTTGACCAAAACTGCATCGATTGGGGACCTCGATGTGTCCCTCCACATTGCCGAGAGGATCACTCCCCCTGTAGACGAGGAGCTCATGGACTCGATGAGCAATCTGGATCTGGGGCCTCGTCTTATCCGTAATGAGAAGTCTGGTGATGTCCTTCGCGATGCACCAATGTATTGAGCAGCTCGACGGGATCAATCGATCGCAAGATCGGGAAGTCCGCGATTTCCTCGAGCAGGTGAAAACTTTGAGGGGCGAGCTTTCGGAGGCTAAGGAAGAGAGAGACCTCTTCCAAGCTCAACTCTCTTCCTTGGAGGAGGAGAAGAAATCTTGGGAGGAGACGAGGAACGTTCTACAAGCTCAACTTGCCTCTGGGGAGGAGGAGAGGAGCCGGTTAATTGCGGAGAAGGATCGACTGGCTGAGGCGGGTGAGGGCCTGAGGAAGGAGGTGATGACGGTGCAGGAACGTAGCAAGAAGTTCCTCCATGATTGTCATGCAGCAGTGGAGCGTCAACACAAGACCGAGGATACGTTGAGGGGTTGCGATGCTCTATCATGAAGTAGAGGGTCGAGGCGATAAAGCGGTGGAAAAAGCGATTCCAAAAGGGGAGTGCCTAGAGTTCACCTACGAATTAACCCTTTCGGTCCTGAAGAGGTGCCATGAGGTTCACATTCCTGATGGGTTGGAGTGTCCTCCGTTTGAGGATTATGCCGAGCCGTTGCTTGCCGCTACTCTCGGCCTTTCCTTGGAAGAAATGAGGGAGAGGGCTGAGGGAGAGCGGACCTTTGTTCCAGATGAGGAGCTGGATCTTAGCTCGGAAGAAGAAGAGGATGTCTCTCCGTTGCCTTCTCCTCCAGATCCGACTGCCGACCCTTCCTCTGCCGACTCGTTGATTGGCCCTTCCTCTCCTTCGGCCGATCCTGTTGCTGGCCCTTCCTCTGCCGACCTATTGATTAGCCCTTCCTTTCCTCCGGAACGATCAGATTGAATTTGTAAGGCTCATCTGGTCGGGCTTGTGGCCAGAGCTTTTAATTCGAATGAATAGAGGCTTGTTTTTCATTACCTCTTTTGTGTTAAAGATTAGACTATCTATTCGAATAGCAGGTCGCGAATCGAGTGCACTCGATGTGCGCCGATCGGGTGAATTAGGCCGAGCGATAGTTGAGGTCGATCGAGGGTTCCAAGGATCTTGTCTCGGTAACCTAGTTGATTTGTGGTCGAGGCCAAGCTGTGGTCCCAAGGATCTTGTCTTGGTGACCCGGCCGAGCGATAGTCGAGGTTGATCAAGGGTTTCAAGAATCTTGTCTTGGCAACCTAGTCGATCTATGGTCGAGGTCGAGCTGTGGTCCTAAGGATCTTTTCTTGGCGACCCGACCGAGCGATAGTCGAGGTTGATCGAGGGTTCCAAGGATCTTGTCTTGACAACCTAGTCGATCTATGGTCGAGGCCGAGCTGTGGTCCCAAGGATCTTGTCTTGACGACCCGGTCGAGTGATAGTCGAGGTTGATCGAGGGTTCCAAGGATCTTGTCTTGGCAACCTAGTCGATCTATGGTCGAGGTCGAGCGTCGGTCGAGGTCGAGCGTCGGTCGACGCTGAACGATCTTGTCTTGGCGACCTAGCGAATTTTGTCGATCGAGCGAAGGTCCTAAGGATCTTGTCTTGGCGACCTTGTGGAGCTGTGATGAGGTCGAGCGTCGGTCGAGGCCGAGCGATGGTCCCAAGGATCTCGTCTTGGCGACCTAGCGAATTGTGTCGATCGAGCGAAGGTCCTAAGGATCTTGTCTTAGCGACCTTACCGCGTCGGTCGAGGCTGAGTAATGGTCCCAAGGATCTCGTCTTGGCGACCTGGCGAAGCGGTGTTGACAGGCCTCCTTTTGAGCAATTTGTTAATCTATTTGTCGAGAAATTGGAAATCCCTTTATTGATGATGATGAGAGAGTGGGCCGTTAAAAAACTTGACTGGCAGGGCCAGAAAAAAGGTACCCACAAGTTTATAATAAACAATAACAAACAAAGAAATAACTAAAATCAAACTTATCTATTGGTAGAATGCCTTCAAATTTTGAGAATTCCAGGGTCTCGGTAGAATCTTTCCGTTCGAACCACGCAAGATATAAAAGTCGTGCCCGATTTGTTTGACCACTTGATAGGGCCCTTTCCATGTTTGACCTAGCTTTCCAGGGTACTTTCCAGCCGCCTTGGCCTTCCGTAGAACGTATCCTTCGACCTTTATGTTGCTCGGCTTTACCCTCCTATTGTAGAACCTCGTTGTTTTTTGCCTAATGGCTTCCGAACGAGCTGCTGCCCTCTCTCTAACTTTGTTAAGAAGTATCAGTTCTGATTTGCGGGCTTCTTTATTCCTTTCTTCGTCATAACTCGAAACTCTTTGGTTGTGCAATACCATTTCCACTAGGACTAGGACTTCCGCCCCAAAAGTTATCCTGAACGGTGTTTCCCCTGTGGCTCCGTTCGGGGTAGTTCTGTATGCCCACAACACTTCATCTACTTCTTCCGCTTGGTCTTCATGTCCGTCCCAAGCGCTTCGAGAGCGCCATTATCTTTGTTGGTATTCTTCGCTAGACCATTGCTCGAGGATGGGCTACCGGGTTAATCGAGTTTTATCTTCAACCGTTCGCAGAAGTCTCTGAACTTCTCGTTGTCAAACTGTCGACCGTTGTCTGCAACCAAAACCATGGGCATCCCAAAGTGGCTCAGAATGTTCTTACGCACGAAGTTTTCAATCTTCTGCTTGGTGATAGTGGCGACTGCTTCTGCTTCCACCCATTTAATGAAATATTCGACCGCCACTATCAAAAATTTTTCTGTCCCGAACCAAGAGGAAAAGGCCCTAGAATGTCTATTCCCCATTGAGCAAAAGGAATGGGATGGCTTACGATTTTCAGCTACTCGGTGGGTTGGTGAGATGAGTTGCTGTCCTTCTGGCAGGCCTCGCACCGGTTAACTTTCTCTTGACAATCATTTCTCATTGTTGGCCAGTAATACCCTTGTCTGATCAATCTATGAGCTAACATTCTGCCTCCTAAGTGATTTCCGCACATTCCTTCATGGACTTTAGCCATTGTTTGTTCTGCCTCCTCTTTATCCAGGCAACGCAATAGTGGTCAGTCGTAGGAGCGCTTGTACAGAATGTCGTTGACGATCATGTATTCGATCGCCTTTACCCTCAGTTTTTTGGCTTCCAGGGCCTCCGCTGGCTGTATTCCTTTGAGAAGGTATTGTCTGATCGGCTCCATCCAACTTGACCGTTCGCCCGTTTGAAAGACTTCAGTAATCTTCTGAATGCTAGGTTGGTCGAGTCGCTCGACTAAGATGTTGTTTCTGGCATTTTGGTCGGAGGCCATCTTAAAGAGCGCATCTGCCTGAGCGTTTTGAGCCCGTTCTATCCTGCTAACCGAGTACTGCTCGAAAGCACTCAACTCCTGTTTTACCAACTCTAGGCATTTGATCATGTTGCTTCCCTTGGCCTCGTGTTGTCCAAAGACTTGACCAACCACTATCTGGCTATCGTTGTATACCTTCAAATGCTTTACCCCTATCTCCTTTGCTAACTGGAGGCCAGCTATTAGAGCTTCGTATTCTGCCTCGTTATTGGATGCTCTAAATTCCAACCGGAGAGCGTACTCTACCTTTTCCTCCTGGTGTGGACTGATTAGTACCACCCCTGCTCCGCATCCCTCAGCGTTGGATGATCCATCAACGAACAGGCTCCAGGCAAGGCATTGCTCGTCCTGCGAGTCGGGTTGACTCATTTCCGCCACGAAGTTTGCCAACACTTGGGCCTTGATTGTCGTCCGCGGTTTATGGTGTATATTGAACTCCTCCAGCTCTACCACCCATTTTATTAACTTCCCAGAGGTTTCGGGCTTTTGGAGGCACTGCTTGAGGGGTTGGTCGGTCCACACCTCAATGGTATGACTCTGAAAGTGTGGCCTCAGTTTCCGCGCCGCAGTTATCAAGGAAAGAGCTAACTTTTCTATGGGAGCATACCGTGTTTCTAGCCCGTTTAGTACCTTACTGACATAGTAGATCGAAAATTGCTCCTTACTGTCCGATTGAACGAGGACCGCACTGATCGCCCCCTCTGTGACCGCCAGATAAATAATCAGAATCTCCCCCTCAACGGGGCTCTGCAAAATAGGTGGGCTTGTTAGATACTGCTTCAAGTGTTGGAAGGCTCTTTCGCATTCATCCGGCCATTGGAACTGAGACATTCGTTTTCCTCAAAATTTTGAAAAATGGGAGGCACTTGTCCCCCATCCTAGAGACAAATCTGCTCAAAGAAACTATCTGCCCAGTCAATATCTGAACATCCTTCAAGCAACGTGGCGAGGATATTTGGACGATAGCTTCGATCTTTTCTGGATTAGCTTCAATTCCCCGTTGAGTGATCATAAACTCCAAGAATTTTCCCGATGCCACACCAAAGACACATTTTTTCGGGTTCAGCATTATCTGGAATTTATTTAGGGTCTGGAAGACTTCTTTTAGATCTTCCACGTGCTCGGCGACCGTTTTACTTTTGACCACCATATCATCCACATAAGCCTCCACAAATCGACCTATCTGTCTCTTAAAAACCTCCATGACGAGCCGCTGATAAGTGGTCCCCGCATTCTTCAAGCCGAACGACATTACTTGGTAGCAATACGTGCCTTGGTCAGTTATAAACGTAGTCTTTTCTTCGTCCTCAAGACTCATTTGAATCTGATGGTAGCCCGAGAAGGCGTCCAATAAGCTAAGGAGTTCATGTCCTGACGTGGAGTCTACCAGCTGATCGATTTTGGGCAGTGAGAAACTGTCCTTTGGACACGTTTTGTTCAGGTCTGTGAAATCGATGCACATTCTCCACTTCCCGTTCTTCTTCTTCACCAATACCACATTGGCTAGCCATTCGGGATATTTGACTTCTCGGATGAACCCGGCTTCAAGTAGCTTTTCAATTTCTTTCTCGATGACCTCCTGTCGTTCCTTGCTATGCCATCGCTTCTTTTGTCTAATCGGTTTGCAGTCCTTTTGGATACCGAGAGAATGCGATGCGATTGATCGTGAAATTCCCGACATGTCGCTCGGTACCCAGGCCAAGACCGATCTGTTTTCTACCAAGCAATTTGTGATTTCTTTGATTAGGCCCTTTTGAAGCTCGGAACCAAGATTTGTGAACTTGGAGTGGTTCGCTTCATCTAATATGACCCGCTGCGTTTCTTCTACGGGGTTCATCCTCTCTGTTTCTTCATCGGCTCTCACGTCAAGAGAGCTCGTTAAGACTACCGCCCCGTCTAATGTCTTTGTTTTCGCTAAGTAGCATTCCCTAGCGATTCTTTGTTGATCTTTGACAACACCGACTCCATAGGGCGTTGGGAACTTCATCGCTTGGTAGTATGTGGAAATGATCGCTCTGAGGATATTTTGAGGAGCTCATCCGATTATTGCATTGTATGCCCCCGTAAATTTCACAACCAGGAACTCAACGTCCTTCTCTATCAGACATGGCTTTCGCCTGAATTTTACCTTCAGAAATACTCGGGCAAAAGGGTAGGCTGATGCTCCAGTTACCCCTTTGATAGGTCCTTCTACAGCAGTAATCGATCCTCCTGTATCTCCATCTGCTTGAAAGCATCATAATATAATAAGTCGACCGAGCTGCCCGTATCGATCATTACTTGTTTCACCTCGTTTCCATCCATGTTCAGATTTACTACGAGTGCGTCATCGTGAGGACAGCTGACGCCATCTAGATCGGATTCGTCGAACGATATCATCCCATCGTTCTGCTTATTCCTCTTGGCCGACAAGTCTTCACCGACCTGCTTCACTATTGCCGAAGATCATGTTAATGATCCTAACCGGTCGGTCATCTTGTTGTCCTGCGTTTTTGTCGCCTTTTGGCTTGGACTGTCCTCTCGGTTCGCGTCGATCGTCAGTATTCGCGTTCTGCCTCCCCCCATCGTTCCTATCGTTTCGATTCCAAGGCTGTCGCCCATTGTCTGTCCGACCGACCCTATTGTCATTGTCTCGATCGACATTTTGTCCACGCTTCAGAAATCGACCCAGCCTTCCCCTTTTGATAAGGAATTCGATTTCTCTTTTCAAATCCCAGCAATCCTCCGTGTCATGACCGATGTCCCTATGGAAACGGCAATATAAATCGGGATCCCTCATTTTGAAGTCAGTTTTCAACTTATTGGGCTCTTGAAGGGGTTCCCCGTCTGCCCTCATGGCCGCTAACACTTCCACATACCGTCTATTGAGAGGGGTGAAGAATTCACGTCGATTCCCCCGTCGCTTGGTCGGTTTTCTCCAACTCGACTGATCCTTCCGTCGCTTGTGGGAATCGTCCGACCGTCTGCTCTACATTTTGTGTTGTTTAACACTTCCTCGAGCTGGATATACTTATCCGCTCTGTTTCTGATTTCCTGGATAGATTAGGGCTGATTGAGGGCCAATAACTTTTTAAACTCCTCATCCCTTGTGTTGCTCATCAGTGCTGCCAACATGGACGAGCAAGTGAGGTCGGGGACTTCAACTGCTTCATTGTTGAACCAAGTAATGAATTCCCGTAAGCTCTCGTTCCTCCCTTGGGTCAACTGCATCACTTCCAAGGCGGTCTTCTGCGGCCGTTTACTTGTGGCGAACTGATTAAGAAATAATAATTTGAAGTCCTCAAAACAAGTAATGCAGCTCGGAGGTAAACTGTTGAATCATCGCCAAGCTCCTTCTTGAAAAGCGGTACAGAATGCTTTGCATTGAATGGCGTCGGGGACGCAGTGTAGGTTCATCATCGACTGGAAGTGCTGCAAATAATCTAGGGGATCGGTCTTTCCAGTGTACTTCTCGGGGGTCAAAATTTTGGTGCCGACCGCTAGGAGGCTATCCAAAATCGTCGGGATGAAGGGAGAGCTATATTGAGTTGGACGATCCGAACGGAAGCTCATGGCCGCATTGATCCGATTGTCCACGATTTTTTCTAGGGCTTCAGTGGGATGGTGATCAGTCGTCATATTGATCCGCCATGCGAACGATTGCAGTTGTTCCGCCTGAGACTGTAAAATCTGGCGAATCAACAGATCAGCCGCCTCCTCTATCTGTTTTCGGGTGAGGGAGGTATGCACAAGCGCAGGAGGATTTGCATCTAGTGGGTGCTGAAAGTTCGGATGTGTATTGGTTTCGGCGTTATCCTTTAGGGCTACGCTCTGTTCCTCTTGATCCGGATTCTGAGGCTGTTGTCGATCGTCCGGATGCGAAGATTGTGTATGGGAGTCGTGGTGTGTCGGTGGGAGAGTGGCTGGCAGCTGCAAACCCATCCGCCGCAGCGCCAGAGCCGCGACGGCAACGATATCAGGGTTGGCTGCTGCCTCCTGACTAATCTGAGTGTTGGACGTGATGCCTTGCTGTCGGGCCCCATGGTGGCCGCCAACTGGTTCTGGCGAGAATGCACGTTGCCGTTTGGATCCATAGAGTCGACTGCTGAACACAAGAGCTCCGACTTGAAGGTTCCTGCAAAAGAGAAAAGACACGTCGGGGGTTGTTTCCCGATTAGCCCCTCTGATGCCCAAGTTAGTTTTTTTGTGAGGGTAGGATCGCTGTAAGCAGAGAGAGTAAGGGTTATGATTACGTACCCCTCTTATGGCAGAGTTATACCTTATATATATGGAGTAGATGCTAGGTTTAAGTCTTTAAGTATGCATGAGAGACTTCCACCTGCGAATGGGGCCACGGATGCATGGACTGGGCCTGGGCTTGGCGTGGCCAATAGGTATGAGACTGACCTTTGAAGAATGGACCGATCGGCCCACGGGTCGTTGTGACCGAGTTCGAGCCTAGCACGACCGGCCCGACCACACACCATATATGTTTGGTATGAATCCACTTAACCGAATAAGTCATTTATTGGATATAAGTTTGTACTCTTGTTAGGAACCATGCTATTTTTTTCTTTTTCTTCCTTGAGGCAATTACACATTTTTTCCTTTCGATTCTTATTTGATGATTCGTCTATCACCTCGTGGTTGCAATTTCAGATGACCTACCTTTATGGGGTATGTTTTAGCCAATTTCTTATTCTTTTTGCATATGTGATACGTGATATGTATTTTGTGCTTGAAAATGTGTTGTTGATATTTTCAGTTTTGTTGGTGAGTTGCATCCTGATAAGAATAGTGATAATGGAAAGGATTTGCTATACACTCGTAAGAGTATAACTGTTAATATAACAAGGACCATGTTTATGGTTCCTTAAGTGCCAATTTTAATTATTTTATTAGTGGCTACTTGTATTAGCAATCTTGTCGATTATTCATGTCAATCTCACCCGGGAGAGCCCCTAGTCTCCAGAAGCTGTTAGAGTAGTGGACATGACTTATTCAATTAAGTGTATTCCCACAAATATCCCTTTTCTATGTCAATTTGATGTCTATTTAGATTACCCCCATTTAGAGCACCAGGCAAAAATTATTTCTAGTTGAATTTCATCTAATCCAAGTGTGCTTTATTTTGATTCTTGTTTTGTAACACCATGTAAAGTTATTGTTTCAAGGAATTATATATCTCTCCATACTTGTTCCTCTGTACACAATTTGTTGAGTATGGTCGACTAATTAGTGAATACCTTAAATTCAAAACGCTTATGCAACTACGATGATGTCGACCGAGATCAAACCGTGGTTTAATCCCTCATAACTGGTCGGGCCCGAGTGTAGGGACAACTGGGGTGGCTGATTCCACCTTTTGGGACAAAGAAAGCGATTCGATGAGAGTCATGGGAAAAGGAATTAGTCTTTATAATGAGGTACTAATTTAGATTTATTCTTCCTTATGTTTATACAATTAGTTAAATTGTGGAATTTCAACTAATGATGACTTTAGAAAAATAAAATAAAAATCGAATTTCTCCTATTGCGCAAGTTCTAATAACACCAAATGTCTCAAAGGGGATTTTGTAGATCAACTAAAACCCAAAATCTCTTAGTTTTGTGGTATATTTATCTCCTTAAGATTGTGGAAATTAACCGGCTGTTTGGTTTAAAGGAATAACTATTTTATTCCATAGCTATTCCTAACATATTAATAATCCTATGTTTGGTTAGAAACCAAACCCAAAATAGCTATGCATCATGAAAAACTATTCTTAAAATTTGAGGAATACACAAAACGATATCAACCTATCTTTAACTTTTCCAAGAATAGCTATTCCAATAGAAAACAACTTTATCCTTCTCACAAATAATAATAATAATAATAATAATAATAAGATAATTAATTTCGTATGATAAAATTAATAATATTAATAATAATAAGAATAATAATAACTAGAAAATTTATAACAATTAATAATAATAATAACAATAATTAATAATTAATAATAACAATAATAATAATAATAAGTACAAAATTTATAATAATAATTAATATTATTAATAAAATAATTAATAATAATAATAATAAGTTAATTAATTTCATATAATAAATTTAATAATAAAATAATATTATTAATAATACTAAGAATAATAATAAGTAGAAAATTTATAACAATAATTAATAATAAAATAACAATAATTAATAATTAATAATAATAACAATAATAATAATAATAAGTACAAAATTTATAATAATAATTAATAATAATAATGAATACAAAATTTAAAATAATTATTAATAATTAATAATAATAATAAGATAATTAATTTTGTATAATAAAATTAATAATATTAATAATATTAATAATAATAAGAATAATAATAAGTAGAAAATTTATAATAATAATAATAATAACAATAATAATGATTTTAATAATATAATTAAGAATAAAATTGATAATTTAATAATAATTAGAAATTTTATAATAATAATAATAATAATAATGATAATAATAATAATATAATGATAAGGATATTTTAATTTTTTATTACTTATTCCTTTCTTATTCTAAATTTATATTTTAAACCAAATATTGTTATAGAAATTCTTTCCGTATTCTATTCTCTAAATCAAACAAAGTAATACTTATTATGTTCAATTTCTCGTTTTTTTATTTTAAGAATAATTCTCTGTCTATTTTATTCCTTGAATCAAATAGGCCGTGAGAGAATTCCAAAATAAGGACAAACATCTAGCTAGATTAGGTATTGCTATAAATCGCTGGCCGTGATGTGTAAGAGTGTACACAACGGATTGAAGTTGGAAAACGCGTAAGAAAACCAGAGGTGGCAATTAGCATGCAAATCGGAGCGAAATCGAAGCTCGTACCTCTATTTTTATATATTATGTTTTATTTCTCTTACAAGACGCTATCTTTTCTCTCCGAGCCAAAGAAAGTTAATTTGCTATCTTACTGTACCCCTAAGATTTTCTTCCAATTTTTCTTTCGGTCGTGGAGGAGTCTTCCCTAACCTTTCTCCCCAACTTTTTGCATCTTCGTCTTTCTCTTTACCTATCTAATATACTTTTCTACTTAATAAAAGAGAAGCGGAAAGAAGAAAAAGGGGCATCAAGGAAGAAAAGACAAACCATCATCGTCATTTTCTTTCCCTCTTCTTTTCCTTTTGGTTTATGACCTTGGGAGAGGAGAGAAGTCTCAAAAAGTAAATCACGCAAAGAAAGTAAATGCGAACCCACAAGGATCATTAAAGCAAGGGAACATCAAGACAACGCGGTCATTACGTAACCAAAGAACATACATTCAGCATCTGGTCCTATTTTAAGCCCTAAACACCAACAAAACCAAAAACACAGCTTTTGACAGTGCTGGTGGCTGTGGTGGTGAAGGGTATTCGTCTCAGAATGATCAACAACGCCGGGGCCGATCATGGAGGAGCATCAGTAAGACTTGAGGTGGGTCCAAGAGGTGCCAACCAAAGCCTTAAGAAAGGGCCATGGACGGCTGCGGAGGACGCCATCTTGATAGACTACGTGAGGATTCATGGAGAAGGGAACTGGAATTCTGTCCAAAAGAATTCTGGGTTGTTGAGGTGTGGTAAGAGTTGTAGGCTTAGATGGGCAAACCACTTGAGGCCCAATCTCAAGAAAGGTTCGTTCACACCTGAAGAGGAAAGAATTATCATCGAGCTTCATGCAAAACTTGGAAATAAATGGGCACGCATGGCCTCTCAGGTAAAATATGTATGTAATATATGAACGAATTCAGTAGCATTTATAGTTCTCTAGTTAATGCTTTTCTTCCGTTACTTCTACGATTATGCTCTTTTGTCTCGTTAACATCAACAAAATGATGAAAATTTAAGCTCAAGGTTCTTTCTTCTTGATTTAATTTGTCAGATTTTTCCATTTTCTTTTTTGTTCATGACTCTTTAGATTGTTAATTGGTTGTTCGGGAGATAAAATACATGGTTTCTTTTCATGTTAATTAATGTCAGTAGGTTGATCATTATTATTGCGATCCATCTTTCAATATCAACATTTTTGTTTTTGTTCTCTTAAATTAATTTATTCTGTGTTCATCGCCTGAATCTTACTGCAGTTACCTGGAAGAACTGATAATGAAATCAAGAACTATTGGAATACAAGAATGAAGAGACGTCAGCGAGCTGGTTTCCCTGTATACCCTCAAGAATTCCAAAAAGAAGCAGTTGCAGTTGAATTCCAACAAAACCAGCAGAAGTATCCGGGTTCATTTTGGTCCTCTCCTCATCAGAGGCCCATGTGCACCAATCCCTCTCTCTCGCATTTCAATCCCACCAACTACTGTGCTGCCAACCCCATGAATCCCCTGCAAAACCATCTCAATTCTTCAATGTACTCTAATCCAAGTCACCAACAATTCAAGGTCTTTGATCCCAGCAACAACTGCGCTTTGGCTTTCAGTCTACCTCATGTTCCTCCTTATGTGGACTCACCAACTTCTGAGACAAACCTTGGGACACAGGGAATCCCAACAGCAACACCGCCATCTATTAACTATAACAGCCTAGATTTTGAGAACAACAACATCAGCTTTACTTCACTGATTATGGGAGCTGAAGTTGAACCAAATCCCTATCTTCCTAGTCTGAAGTCAGAGCTCCCTTCTTTCCAAATATCGTCTGATCTAATGGACCCAATTGTTTCTGAATCAACTCGTGATGTTTGTGCGGTGGAGAAATCAAGTGAAGAAACTGAACATGATCGCAAAAGGGCACGTGAGGATGATACAAACAGTGGCTTGTTGGATGCCTTGCTACAGGAGGCCAAGTTATTATCATGCAAAAGGAAATCCAGCTACGAAAATTCATCGATTTCATCAAAAAAAGGGAAAGAGGTGTTAGATGAATCCGAAGAAGAGGAGGTTGAAAAGGTGGACCGTGGTGGAGACGCCAAGAATGCTCAGTTGTCATTGAAAAATGACAGCGAGACTTCTGTTGAAAATCAGGGTGATGATTTGGCTTCATTTCAATCATCAGTAGGTAAAGTTTTATGTCTTTTCATTACCTGATAGATTTGTCACAGTTAGGTATACATGCAGATTGCAGTTTCATTTTTTAATGCAGCTATCTTTTATGCTAACCCTCACCGTGGTATAATCAAGTTGTTCTGTCATCTAACATTTTACTAATAATTCAAGGAAGGTTCATACGGTAGAAAATAAGGTTATACTAAATTACAGTCCATTGCTTTGAAGTTGCGTATGAAACTATATAGGGTCGAAATACTGGATATGATCCCTTTTGGATTGTCGACTTTATTGATGTGCTGTTCAACGATAAGTAATGCTGTTTTAGAAGTAACACTTTGGTTGATATCGTCGGCTCCTGGGTTCCACAGGAATGAAATCAAATAATAAGGAAGCAATGGAGGAGATGAACTCCATGGATGATGACTTATTAATTTTGCTTAACAACTTCCCGTCATCGACGCCTCTCCCAGAATGGTACCGCAAAACTAAAAACGAGTCAATCGGTTCATCAATAGGAAGCACAGGAGAAGAGAGGGAGCATGAACAAGAAGATGTTTCGATGAAAAATGTCTCGGTCGCGGCCGCGGCCAATGAGGCTAGCCCTAGCCTGGAATGGGCTTTGGGTTCGTGTTACTGGAAAAACATGCCCGGGATTTGCTAAGTTTGACTTCAGTATATCATGCACAATTTGTACAGAATCCATCCCTGTGTTGTATTGTTTAGCTAGAGGGTTAGGCTGTGATGGTGTTTTCATGTTTCTTACTAGTCTTATTGTCATAATAAGGCTTCGCTTGAGCTGCTTTATGCATTCTAGTACATCAACCTTGTAAAATAGAAAATGCCTTAATTTAATGTGTGTTGTACATATGGATATGTAGAAACATAGTTATCGAGTAGAATCAATTATCTGGCCCATCATCATACTTTCTTCTTTTTAGTCTTCTTGCTTGCCATAATAATTGCCAATACACCTGTACAACCAACGATCCATTACTAAATTTAGAAAATGCCACGACCAAAAGCTTACGCACATATAATCTTTAAAGCCAAAGTTGAGCCCACTTTTAATTACAACTTGCATCCATATCAATGCCAAATAGAAGACATGCATAATATAACTCATGCCACTTTTTACACCGAAATCTCGCTGAATGCAGCAATGTCAATGTGCCAGATATGGAGGTGCCTTGGGTGGCTATCTATCTCCACGTATCTATTGCCAATAAAATAAGCAAGAGGAAACCAAAAAAGAAGTGACCTATGCAAGATGCAGATTGCCGTTCAGATACGCCATGTCCCCGGCCGGTTTCAGTCGGTTTTAGTCATTGCCCTCTATACGTACAATATTTTCAGGTAAGAAAAGCATTCATGCACACCATCTTTTCCCCAATCATCGCCCACTTCCCTCCCCTCACCAGTATGAATATCTAAACTTGAACTTAAAAATTATTTTTCTCGATCCTAAAGTTAACCAAAGCCATGTCAGTCTTCCCCTTCTCACTTTCAAAAGTGTTTTCGGGGAGTCATAAGGGGTGCATGAACAGAAGTTTGAGAGATTTCATGGCTAAGGCATTTGTCACACCACCTCATTTCATGCCAATGATTCATCTCACAACCAAAGTTGTGTTCAACTTTTCTCCTTTCTCTTAGCACTCAGATTGTGGCCTTTGTAAGATCTCATTTCCCCATGTTTTTGCTTTTCCGGCGCTTCCTGCAGAGTTTAAGTTATAATTTGAGAGTTCGGATCGTCTGTCCATCTTTCTGTCCATCTTTAACTCTGTCTAACTCTGTCGAATATTAAAACGGTGGCGTTTCCTTTAAAAAATTTACAGACGTTCCCTAAAAGTCAGAGCTGCCTGTGGGACCCACCCCAGGCGCCGTTTGTGAAGCCATATGAAAATAGCCAGCCATTCACGAAGATTTAACAAGTGTTTTGCAGAAATCTTTTTTTTACTTCTAGACTTTTTTTAAATGAAATTTTAAACATAACATGTTTAAAATCGTTTACAAACATTATTAATATTGTAATTATTATTAAGTGTATAAATTTATTTATATACTTATTAAAACCCAATTATAATTTTCTTATCATTATTATTATTATTATGTTATTATTATTATTATGATTTAAATTTATTTCCATTATTATAATAACTAATAAATTCTAATCTGAACATATACTTATTGTTATTATTATTATTATTATTGTTATTATGATTATTAAAATTTAGTGCCATTGTCAAAATAAGATTTCATTAATAATTTCTTTGTGCAATTCTTATTCTTCTAATTAATTTTATTTATGAAATTTTTGTTATATTTATTATTATTATAATTACAATATCGTTATGATTATTGAACATTATTATTATTATTATTATTATTATTAATGTTTATTATTGTTATTATTAATTGTATTAATTCAACTCTTATTCTATGCCTATAATAATAATCATAATAATGACAATAATATGCATATTGATATTGTTATTATTGTAATATATAATAATAATAATAATAATAATAATTATTATTATTATTATATTGATTATTATTATTATTTGATTATTATTATTATTATTATTTCATTACTTGGACATTGGAATTTTAAACATAACATGTTTATTATCGTTTACAAACATTATTAATTTTGTGCATATTATTAAGTGTATATATTTATTTATATACTTATTAAAATTTATTATATTTTCTTATCATTATTATTATTATTATGTTGTTATTATTATGTTGATTTAAATTATACACCTAATAATAATAATAACACAATTAATGATGTCGTAAATGATAATAAGCATGTTTTAATAAAATCCAATGCTCCAAATGTTTAGAAGTACAAATCCAATTACATCTTATATAAAAAAAATATCATTGGGGAATTAAATGTTATGGATAATATAAACAAATTTCATAATAATAATAAAAATGCCTCGGGTAAAATTAACAAGAATAATTATAATAATAACGAGAATGTAATATTAATAAGCAATTTAATAATAGCAATAAAAAAATTTATAGGTATGCACCTAACTTGTTCATAACTTTTAACAATAATAATCATAATAAAACAATAATTTTATTATTATAATACTAATAAACATAACAACAATAATAACAATATTACTAATAACTATTATAAACTTGTTATCATTTACCTCTTTATTTATTGTTTAGCTATCTACAAGTGTTTTTGTTTTTTGTCATATTCTGTTAGTTTTTCATCCATTTATAACTCCAAAACCTGAATATTGGACTTAAGAATATCAATACTATATCTTTTTGCGTAAAAATAATGAAAAAGTAACAGAATATGGTAAATGCAGTTGTATGCTCACTAAACAAATACCACTTAAAAGCAAGTGATAATTTTCAAAGCACGAAGATTGAAATTAACAAACAAAAACAAAGTTATTTCACATGATGTGTATTAACAGTTATCTCTATATTTGATCAGGAAAAGTTTTGTCAATCAAGGCTTGAAAAGGGTGTGATAAACAAGAACGATCTTGGCCTTTATGTCTTTGCTTCGACGCCATCAAGTGGAGCTGCTATAATCAAGTTCTAATTTCTGACCTGCAAGTTTGTTATTTGACAGTACATGCCTGGATTTTCTATTCTGTTTCAAATGCCAAGCAAGTTAATGATTATGTAGATTAATAATTGTTTAAGTTCTCCTCTCTTCTTTGAAGCTTATTTCATATCCTATAGCAAAAGTTACTCATGTTTTTATATCTGTAGCTGTAGACCATTAATCAGATTGAAGAACATTCAATGTTACGCATTGGATAAACCATGTTAGAGTTTGAGTTCTTGTTTTCTTGTCTTGTAATTCTCATCTCTCACGATTGTATTGGGTGGTTGTTTACGCCAAGATTGTTCAAATAAAGGCGCAATATCACCTTAATGGACATAATAAGACTTAATGGACATAATAAAACGCTAATAAACACATACATCGTGAAAACGATCGCCATACAACAACCATAAGCATGACCTGGTGATTAAATCTTCCTACACTACTAAATTCAAGACAAAATGGTCAAACTTGCAATCCAACATAAACATATAATAATAATAATAATAAGATCATAATAATAATAATTATTATTATTATTACTACAATAAGATAATAATAATATTAATTATAATAAACATAATAATAATAACAATAATCATAACAATAATAATAATAATCACAATTATAATATTAATAATAACGATAATAATTAACATAAGAACAATAATAATAATAATACTAATACTTAAACATTATAATAACAAATTTGAAGAAATAGTACTATTTATTTTCAATGCTAGTAAATACAAATAACATTCTGCATTTTACATTTTTTGGTTACAAATTATTATTATCCTGTTTCCCCAATTTTTCAAAGTCATATTTATAATGAATATGTTTAATAATCATATCGAATATAATAATAAAATTAATAATAATAATAATAATTAATTTATAAATTCTGCACAATATATTTCATAATAATATTTCACTGTAATTATAATAATATAACTAAATTGAATTAGTACATTTATGATTGATAATAATAATAATAATAGTAATAATAATAATAATAATAACAGTAAGAATAATAATAAGAAGAAGAAATTTAGGTATAATAATAATAATAATAAATTTCAACAATAATAAATTATTTATTTATTAATAATATCGGATTTAATTTATAAATATTTATTTATAGATTTATAATAATAATAATAATAATAGTTATAATTGTAAAAATTTTATGATTACTCTAATAGTTTATTAAATAATGTTATTTAATACTTTATAATATTATTAAATATTATTTATTATTTAAATATATAATATATATTTATTATTATTTACAAATGGCCATTTAATGGCAAATGACCATTAAATGGCCATTAAATAATGTTATTTGGTGATGTTACTATTATAATTATTATTATAATTGTAATTATTATTCTTAGTAAATTGCATAATTATAATAATGGCACTAAATTTAAATAATAATAATAATAATAACAATAAGTATATGCTCAGATTAATATTTAATAGTTATTATAATAATGGAAATAAATTTAAATAAAATAATAATAATCACATAATAATAATAATAATGATAAGAAAATAAAATAATAATAATAATAGTAATACTATTATTTAATAATAATAATAATAATAGTAGTAGTAATATTAATTATAATCATATTTAATATTAATAAGAAATCTAATAATAATAATAATACTAAATTTAATAAATAATCTACAATAAATTTAATAATAAACAGAAAAATTTAATAATAATATTTTACGACTAAGCCTCATGAGACACCAAACTTAAAAATATATTAATTAAAATTAAATTTAAAATAATTAAATAATTAAATTAAATAATTAAAATAATAATAATATTCAATTAAAATAATAATAATTAAAATATTAAATTGTTATTATTATTATATTTATTATTATTCTTCTTATTATCGTAAATTTGTTAACTAATTTTATTTATATTATTATAATTACTGTAAAATATTATTATTAAATAATAACAATAATAAACATTAATAATAATAATAATAATAATAATAATGTTCAATAATCATAACGATATTGTAATTATAATAATAATAAATATAACAAAATTTCATAAATAAAATTAATTAGAAGAATAAGAATTGCACAAAGAAATTATTAATGAAATCTTATTTTGACAATGGCACTAAATTTTAATAATCATAATAACAATAATAATAATAATAATAACAATAAGTATATGTTCAGATTAGAATTTATTAGTTATTATAATAATGGAAATAAATTTAAATCATAATAATAATAATAACATAATAATAATAATAATGATAAGAAAATTATAATTGGTTTTAATAAGTATATAAATAAATTTATACACTTAATAATAATTACAATATTAATAATGTTTGTAAACGATTTTAAACATGTTATGTTTAAAATTTCATTTAAAAAGTCTAGAAGTAAAAAAGATTTCGCAAAACACTTGTTAAATCTCCGTGAATGGTGGCTATTTTCATATGGCTTCACAAGCAGGCGCTGGGGTGGGTCCCACAGTACTCGCTTTTAGGAACGTCTGTAAATTTTTTAAAGGAAACGCCATCGTTTTAATATTCGACAGAGTTAGACAGAATAAAGATGGACAGACGATCCGAACTCATAATTTGACGTTATGAAGGCCTTTAAGCAATAAGTACAAATATATTAAAACAGGTGTAAACAATGCACCTATCCCCGTAATGAATTGGACAAACCAAATAATGATAACGCCCGTTCTTATATGTATTGAAATTTAGAATGGGCTTACAGCCATCACAGGAGAATACTTACCATGTGCTTGGTTACCGTCTTTGGAGGTGAGGATGGATAACGAAGATATAAAAGATCTGTCTTATGACGTGTTTGCTTACCGTCTTCACCAATTTCTGTTCCGTCTTCAAAGGACAAGGATAGAAAATTTTGTTCTATTCAAAACTAAGGTACAGAAATTCTTGTCTGTAGGACAAAAATTGGAATTGACCAACATACCCTCTCATATTCACAAACCAACCCACCTCTCCTTCGTCTGTCTCTATTTCCCCACCGAACACAGTGAACCACCGAAATAGCCTCCCTCCTTGTTTTTGTTACCCTCTGAAACTACCCTCCCTCGCAACTCTCCTTCTTCACTTTGTTGCGTCTCCGTCGTGAAAGGTATATTGTGTTTTTCCCCTTCGCACGAGAGCACCTTGCGACAAGTTCTGATTTTTCAGTTTCTGTTCCTCCAAATCGTCTTCTCCAAAAACGTCACTCTCCTTTGAAGCAAACCCGTCGTTCGACTTTATGTTCTCTCTTCTGGGTAAGACTCTTTCATCCATCGGTTTTGTTTTCCTGCATGGGTAATGGGTTTCGAATGGGTCTTTGAGTGAGACGAATGGATGTGTGTTATTGATGGGTATGGAAGGGGTAGGGATTTGGATTTGTTGATGGGTATGCATTGGGTGAGGCGTGAGGTTCTGTTTTATGGTTTTTTCATCAACAAGACCGACTTTATTACCTCTTCTTTGCTTTTTCAAAAACAACAACAACATTGTTGTTTATGTTAATCTCAGTTGTAGATAGTTGTAGGAAATTGAAGTAATGTGCATGGGGTTATGAGTTTTCATTTATATTCCACTTGAGTCAATGAATCAATGACTGTAATTTACACTTACAGGATGTGGTACTTGCATTAGTTCTACATCAATCTTCTTGCATTCGGAAAGTTGATATTTGAGCACTTCTTCTGAAAGTGATAAGTCCTTTATCTTACATTGATATTGAAATATCATTTGTGTACGTTGTCTATACAAAGCTGTGAATGACGAAAGTGAAGCATTTGCATTTTTTAAGAATAATAATAAGAATGTTTGAGTGATCATTGTCTTATTGCATGATATTAAATTCATGCAACATACTGTTGAGTTTTCTGTCCAGCATAAAGCCGGGTTTGTTATGTAGTTTGGTGATGAAAGTTTTTCAAGTAGTTTTCAGTTGAAACATTCCTATATGTTTGTGAAATGCTAGTATGCTGTCTGCAAGTAGGTAGTCAGAACATAAACAAGTTGTATGTTGTTTAGTTTATGTTAAGTTTTTCAGTTGGAAGATACTTGCATAACATTCATTAGCAAAGCAGTAAGTAATTTCAATCCTAAAAAACCAAAAATTGCAAATGTTAATAAAGCACTTTGACCCTCCAACCTGTATCAGATTAATAAATAATAAGTGTTGTACAAAGGTGATATCATCACCAAATATGCATCACAATTAATTGTGGTAATGGAATTTGGAAAATTGACATGTGGAACATTCTTTAAGCAATGAAGTTTTCAGCAGAAGCTCTTCTCCTGTCGAGCTGTAAATAACTAGCATAAATACATTAATCACTAACAACTTTGAGCCAAAAAAAAAACCCCATTTCATTCATGATTATGATGAAATTCAATCATCAACTTTAGGTCACATATATGCATGGCTATGAAATCCAAAGAGGGACCTACACCTGTTAACCAAAAGTTTAGGCCATATATCATTCAAGTGAGACTAGGATCTGTCCTGAAAGAGTTATTTCACTACAAGAAAAGGAGGCCTTTTGCGTCGTTTTTTAAACGTCGTTAAAGGAAATTTGCCGTCGTAGAAAACTATCTTCGACGTCAATACAAACGTCGCAAACAACGTCGTGGAAGGTAGGGTAGACATTGGTGATATACGACATCTATTGAAACACGTCGTTCAAGGCCCAGATATTCTTCGACGTTTATAAAGACGTCCGGAAAGGTTAACACATTTTGCGACGTCTAAATTAAACGTCACAGATAGAAAAGTTTTAACGACGTATTAAGGACGTCGTGGAAAACTAGCATTTTACGACGTGTATGAAGACGTCCGTGAAAGTGAGTATATTTTACGACGTTATAACGAAATGTCGATAAAGGGTTGTTATGCCGACGTTTGGAAGACGTCGTAAAAAATACCCTTTCTACGACGTCTTCTTGTATAGACGTCGTAAATTATTGAATAATTAATAATTAACTGAAAATAAATTGATTTAAACTATTTTTGCAAAATTAATGATTAATCAATTTGAATTAATAATTTTGTAAATTTCAATTTCCAAATAAAATTGTATTTAATAAATATGAATTATAATTAATTTTTAATTTACATTTGTTTTATAATTTTTGCAAATTTAATATGTATCAAATTTGTAAATGATTAATGAGTTAGTAAAAATAAATATTGTTTATGAATAAATGTATTTAACAATTTATCAATTTTTAATATATCATTAATTATAATAATTGTTAATGTATAATAAGAATTGAATACATGCAAAAAATAACTTATTATTTAACTGCAATTCCCAAACATGTCGTAATACGATAATTAAAATAAAGTAAACGTCATAAGTGTTTAATATATCAACATGTTTAGTCTAAATGAACATTATGTGTAGAAGATAAAACTTGCAAGAGCTTATTTTTTTGTTCGACTTGTGAAGTTAATCGATCCTTCATTTCTTTAAATTGTTTAGTCAACTCATCGATTTGAGACTATAACTCCTGATTAGCCCTCTTTGACTCCTGATTAGCTCTCTTTGACTCCTCTAATTCGTCTCGAAGTCTCTTTCTGGCCGAAGTATTCCCTTATGGTCGAGGCCCAATTTCCATGCCAACAATGTAATCTGATCTTGTACTCAAGACTTTGTCGCACACTTCATCCACTGTCATCGGATGACCTTGTTCTATTGAATGTGTCATTTCATGACACATTAATTCCTAGAAAAGTAAGAATAAATTACATACACATTCTCATGTAGCAAATATTTGTAAATGAACTATGTACTCACCCATTTTGCTTTGCATTCGGGAGTTGTCCATTGATCTTTGGTTTCATTATAATGAGTGTGATACCATAGCTTCATCCGGTGATCGTGGCTCTGTCGATGCGATCTTGCGATCGATCCTTGGAAACCGGTCAAATAAAATAAATTCCAAGATTGCGGTATAGGTTGCAACCTCAGGTCGTCTTACTTAATTGGAACCAAGTAAAAAAGGTCTAAACTAGCCTAAATGTCAAAAATTGCAATTGAATATTGATAAAACGGGGGTTTGGTATTTTGGTCAAAACTAATAAAGTAAAGTAATCAAAATTGGACAAAAAGTACAAGAGAATATTTTTGGAATTTTTGGAAATAATGCAATTAACAAAAATCGGATAGAAATTAAATTGATAAAATCCTCTTGAAAATGGGCGCAGGCTATCACAGTTCAAAAATGATTTTTAGGGACACAATCCACTAAGTTTCGAAAGATTAACCCTAAAAGACTCTTTAGGTCCAAAGATTTAATTAATGAACTCCATTATTTAAATCTTTGTTAAAAACCTTAGTGTGTGGAATGGACAAATTAATGCAATCGGTCAAATGGATCAAGTATAATCTCAATATCAAACACAACTAGGCAGATAAAGAAGGTTAACACAATCACCATTGACATATATGAGTCTTCATATATTAAGCACCAAAGTTCTCCATTAATCAATCCATAACACAAAACATCATTCAACACTTGATTAAACTATAACCAAGCTAATTTAAATACTGAGCGAGAACCCTAACTCGTGCATTTACAACATGTAAATAAACATAGGCGATGTAAGATCAACTCCTTTTAGAACCGGTGAACTCAAGCCCTTTGCTTCATTTCCAAGAAGAAGTGTGGTTTAGCCGCTCATGACTTGGTGTCTCGACTGGTAAAGACCGGACATCACCCATGGTAGCTGGCAAGACTGGCGGTGGCGATGAAACGATGCTGTCGAACGGCAATGATGGAAATGGCTGATGATGGTGGAAGATTAATCGTCTGTCGCGTGTCGCGCCTCTACAGTGTCTTCCGAAGTCTGTCTACCTTCGACCTAAAAAATAGCATCCCTTATAAATGATGGACGCGGGTCGGGTTAAAATAGTGAGAGGATTTCGATAATTAATTCGCTCGCCGCGGCGAAGTGACATTAGGCGCCGCGGCGTGCGAGTCTTGTATCCTCGCCGCGGCGAGGTGAGTTTGAGGCCGCGGCGTCCTTCCTTGATTTGCACATGTCGCGGCGTGCACTTGTGATATGTTGCGGCGTGATACTTCCTTATGCTTTTGACTCTCATCCCCTACAATATCAAATCACAATTTCGCAGTATCAATGTTACTCGGAAAAATTCAATGTCAATTTGTGACAAATCTACTGTCAAATTGTATAAAGTGTGAACTCATATAAGGGACTAACTAAAGCACCAAAATTATAATTTAAGAGTCAAAAAGCACATTAAGGATAGCAGAAGTGTAGCCAATTTATGTAATAAACTTGGGTTCAATCAAATTCCCCCACACTTAGACCTTTGTACTCCTGGACAAAGTTTATAAGAGTAAAAAAGATACAAGTGAAGGGAAAAATTCATCCATGCTCAATCGATAATAAGAACTTGGCGCAAATCACTTAATCAAAAATCAATCTACGCAAATTTAAAGAATGCTAATAAAACAAACACTAAAAGAATTCAATCCAAGAGATTGGACAAAAGAGATGCCACTCAAGATTAAGTGTTTGCTCTCTGCTCACATGTCGGGGATATTTTACTCTCAATCTACTTAAGTCATTCTCTTCCATAAGCTTGTAGCAATTCTATTTCTTCACCACAAGAACTATAATTTAAAGATCAAGAGGACTTTGTGGGGTTGTAATGTATGGAAGGCTAGATGAAGGGATGGAATGAAAGAAAGAAGAAGATATGAACACATGCATTACAATGATAAACTGGATGTCAAAAGAATAATGAATATTGATTTGGATTTTTTTGATTGATTTTTTTGATTTTTTGATTTTTTGATTTTTTTTTGAAAGAGCATATACATATACTGCTTGAATTGATATTGCTCTTTTTCTCTTTTTTTTTATTCTTTTGATGGAAAATGTGTCTCTGTTTCCATTTTGGAACTTCCTTCTTTTTTTTTAATGCAAATTAAACTATTGACATCATAAAAGGATGCATGCAAGTGCTCATAAATTAAGTGGCTCAAGGGGTTAACAAGTGATGAATGTTAATGGGACTGTGTTTGGGAACAAGTTAAAGAAAGAATGCCTCTATCACATCAACAAATTCTAGTCCATAAAGCTTTGATTAAGAATTGAAACAAGTTCTAGAGAGGTATGAAATAAGTAGATGCACACAATATTAAAGAAAGAATTTGGCTCAAATATCCTTCCAACAAGGGTAATATCTCAATGTACAATCTCAAGTCTCAAAAACTTAAAGTACTATTTTGTTAGCATGCCTTAATTCACTTGAATTGAAAATATCAAAAGTAAAATTATCCAAGACCAACTATCATAAAAAGAATGGAAGGAGATTTCATAAACTCAAGTACCAATTTGAATTTATAAAGTCTTTGAAACACAAAAGTTACAAAAGTTTCATGTGGAAGAAGTTGAATTGAGAAAAATGCACCAAGTTTAAAATTTGTAATATTACGCACGATCGGCTAACACATATATCAAAAAGTGTCAATAAGGAGCATAACAAATAGTAACAATATGGGACAAGCTCCCCCACACTTAATTAACACATTGTCCTCAATGAAAATGAAAACAGAAACCTGATATTAATCATCGTGGCAAAGAGTGGTCAGGACAAGGTGTGCGAAGAACAGAAAAACAAAAGAAAACAGAAAACAACAGAAAACAACAGAAAAATAAAAGAAAAACAACATAGAACAAAATGCCAGAACTAAGCTGCAGGGTCATCAGGGGCAAGATCAAGAGGAGCAGCTGCAGAGGAGCTAGGATCGACCGAAGAATCACCGTCGGTAGGAGGAAGAGGAATGTGGAGGTGCTCCGCAAGCAAGGCATACATCCGCTGGTGGTATCGACGATCGTGCTCACTGGGCTTCGAACGAAGAAAAGCATGAAGGGTGGCCACCTGATGAGTGAGGGTGGAAACCTGATGAGTGAGGGTGGTGAAGTGAGAAGAGGAAGAGGGGGGTAAGATGGGGTGGGTGTCCGGAGGAGGCACATCAACATGTGTAGCAGCAACAACAGGAGGGGAAGGAGGAGGTGGTGGTGGTGAAGGAGAATATGGTGGCGGAGGAGGAGGTGAGGGGGAGTGAGGAGGAGGTGGTGGGGCTCGAAAACGGGGTTGTTTGAGACGGATGTAACGAAAAAGGGAGGCGGGAGCAAAAATCTTGTCAGTAGGAAGTTCCGGGACCTGGTGGGCCCTAAACAGATCACTAACAAGGTGGGGGAATAAGATGGAGTGGGTGAGGGTGGAAGTGAGGACGGATTGGCGAAGGGCGGAAGAGATTGCATGAGCAAGATCAACCGGCCGGCCAGCCATCAGGAGGTAAATATACAATGCCTGTTCTTTGGGAACAAAGGTAAGGTGGGAGGTAGGGTGGATGTTGTTGCAGATCAAATGTAGCCAAGGACGAGCCTCAGGACGGAGATCGGCACGTCGGATGTATCTTTGAGATACCCGAGGTTGATACCATTCGGCACCCTCAGGACAAAGGGTACGAAGGACATCATCCTAAGGATAGTCCCGAATAAGATCGGCGTAGTGGCAGCTAGGGATGGAAGGAAGGTGGTAGTGATCACGGATGGCGACAGGGGTGAAGGGTTGAGAAATGGTAACACCTCGAAAACAAATATCAAAGGTGTGATGGTAGCGAGCATAGGTGTAGAAATGACGAACGAATGTGTCATTTCCAGGAGCCCTAGGTGTAACTAAGCCGGAAAGGTCAGAAAAAACGAGCCGTTGGACGAAAGGGTGATTGGGGGGTGTAAGGGAGAAAGGTCGCTCCTTGAGTAGCGGCCTAGCTGCGATCTTCGTAGCGAGGTCCGCATACTCCGAATCGATTGGAGGAAAGGAGGTGGAAGGGTGAGGTGGAGATAAATCGGAGGGTGTAGAGTAACGGATGGTGGCGTTCTTAGTGTGAGGCATTGACCTGAAAAGAAAATAAAACAAAACACACAGAAAATAGTCAAGTAAAACAAAAAGAAACAGTGTCACGCCGAGGCGTCTGAACGTGAGCCGCGGCGAAACATATTGCTCACGCCGCGGTGAGATGAAGAAGCCCATATGCCGCGGTGAGATGACATTAGGCGTCGCGGCGTAGCGCGAAAACTTCACACCCCGCGATGCGGCGTAGCGTCGTCTCCACATTTTTAAACCCTAATCTACAAAACAAAAATGAAACTAGAGAGGGAAGAGGGAACTTACGAGGAGAAGAAGGAACGAAGACGGACGAAGAAGAATCGCGAGCAACAGACGAAAAAGGATGTCGCAAGAAGGAGGAAGGAGCACCAAGAAGGAGGAAGGCGCAAGGATTAAGAGGGGCGTCGTGGCATGAGGATGGAACGAAAATGAAGGTGCGGCGGCTAAAATGAATTTCACCGTAGGGATGTAAATGGAGGGAGAATAAAAAGACGAAAAGGGCACTGAACAAAAGAGGGATCCGCCGTGTAATGAGGAGAAGGAAGGAATTTCAAAGTTTAGGGTTACCGCGGTGAGTTAACTAGTCACGCCGCGACAAACTCAACTGCGGAAGCACTCGCCGCGGCGTGTACTGCCAGCATGTAGCGGCGAGATTCTGACGCCGCGGCACCTAAGTCCTATTTCACGGCGAGAATTCAAGAAAACACTAATTCCTGACCACTATGCACAAAATTTTCGTTCATTCAGCAACAAGTACTAAGATCAAAGGCTCCAAAGTAGAATGACATTATTTAAAAACAGCCAAACTGAAATCCTACCTACAGCTAACTCTACTGAGGAAGTTTCTTCCCCCACACTTAATCAACATATTCATGCAAGCGAAGATCGTTGGCATTCCAATTGTCAATAAATTGCACAAATATATGATAAGTACAAGGAAAGAAACTACCTGGGGTTTAAGGTGGGTCTTGGTTATCATGATAGAGCTTCAACAGATGGCCATTCACCTTGAGGCTTGTTCCAGTTTCTTCATGCAAAAACTCTACCATACCAAATTTGTGCACCTTCGTGACTAAATATGGTCCATCCCAACGAGTATTGAAAATTCCATGTTTGAAAGCAAACCGAGCCTTGAATAAGAGAACTTTGTCTCCTTCCTTGAAGCTTTTCCTTCTAATGATCTTATCATGCATCAATTTTGCCTTTTCTTTGTAGAGTCGTGCATGCTCATATGCCTCTAACCTTAATTCCTCGAGCTCTTGGAGTTGCAACTTCCTCTCCATTCCAGAAGATTCCAAGTCCATATTGCATTATTTGATTGCCCAATATGCTTTATGCTCCAATTCCACAGGTAAATGGCAAGCCTTTCCATAGATCAAGCAGTAAGGGACATACCTATGGGGATTTATAAGCGATCCGATATGCCCATAGTGCTTCCTCGAAGGCTCAATCCTTCTTTGATGGCTTTACAATTTTCTCCAAAATGTGCTTCACCTCTCTGTTTGAAACTTCAGCTTGTCCATTGGTTTGTGGGTGATATGCAGTGGAGACTTTGTGAGTGACCCCAAATTTCAAAAATAAGTTATCAATGATTCTATTACAAAAATGGGTTCCCCTATCACTCACCACAGCTCTTGGTATACCAAAACGACAAAAGATGTTGGACTTAAGAAATTTAGACACTGCTTGGGCATCATTTTTTCTAGTGGGGATGGCCTCTATCCACTTGGACACATAATCAACAGCTAAAAGTATATACACAAAGCCAAAAGATGGAGGAAATGGGCCCATGAAATCGATTCCCCAAACATCAAAGATTTCACAAAATAAAAGAGGTTGCTGTGGCATTTCATGTCGTTTACCTAATCCTCCAAATCGTTGACATTTATCACATGACCGAAAAAAGTTATATGAATCCTTAAAAAGTGTAGGCCAATAAAAACCAGAATCGAGGATTTTCCTAGATGTTTTCCTTGCACTAAAATGACCACCACAAACCATGGAATGACAAGCTGAAATTATATCATCATACTCTTCATGAGGCACACATTTCCTGATCACCTGGTCACTGCACATTCTCCACAGATGAGGGGCATCCCAAATGTAATGTCGAGCTTCACTCTTTAGCTTCTGAGCTTGTGCCTGAGACATAAAAGGAGGAGTGAGTCCAGACATTAGGTAGTTAACAATATGTGCAAACCAAGGTTCTTTAACAATTGAAGCACATAAGACCGAATCAGGAAATGAGTCACAAGTAAGGTCAGAAGAATCCACTCCCTGTGTGTCGTTGGGTAGCCTGCTCAAATGGTCGACAACGTGGTTTGCTGCTCCCGCACGATCTTTTATCTCTATATCAAATTCCTGGAGCAAAAATGCCCACCGTATCAACCTAGGCTTAGATTGTGGTTTCTGGAGGAGATACCGTACAGCTGCATGATCAGTAAAAATAGTAACATGTGAGTTAAACAGATATTGCCTAAATTTTTCTAAAGCAAAAACTACTGCAAACAGCTCTTTTTCAGTTGTTGTGTAGTTGATCTGAGCTGGATCTAGTGTTTTCGAGGCGTATGCAATAACTCTTGGTAGCTTCTCCTCCCGTTGACCCAGCATAGGCCCTATAGCACAATTAGATGCATCACATGAAAGCTCAAAAGGTAAATTCCAATCAGGAGCAACGAGAATAGGTGGAGAAATGAGTTTTGATTTCAGCGTGTTGAAAGCACTCTTGCAAGAATCATCAAACTCAAAATTTTCATCTTTTTGTAAAAGCTTGGAGAGAGGCAGCGCAATTTTGCTGAAATCCTTTATGAAGTGCCTGTAAAATCCTGCATGACCCAAGAATGAACGTATGTCACGAATACAAGTAGGGTAAGGCAAGGAAGATATAACCTCAATCTTAGCTTTATCCACTTCAATCCCCTTGCTAGAAATTAAATGACCAAGCACAATACCTTCACTGACCATGAAATGACATTTCTCAAAGTTCAAAATCAAATTCTTTTCAATGCATCTGTGTAAAACTTTTGCAAGACTAGATAAGCAAGCATCAAAAGAATCACCATAGACAGTGAAATCATCCATAAACACTTCCATACATTCTTCCAAAAATTCACAGAAAACAGCCATCACACAACGTTGGAAAGTTCCTGGAGCATTACACAAACCAAAAGGCATCCTTCGATATGCAAAGGTGCCAAAAGGACATGTAAATGTGGTTTTGTCATGGTCTTCTGGTGCAATGGGTACTTGAAAGTATCTAGAGAAACCATCCAAAAAACAGTAATGTGACTTACCTGCAAGCCGCTCGAGCATTTGATCAATAAAGGGAGAGGAAATGGTCTTTTCTGTTGGCATCATTTAATCGTCGTAATCTATGCAAACACGCCACTTAATTTTGCACCACGGTAGGAATAAGCTCATCCTATCATTTTGACCCTTTGTTATTCCACTCTTTTAGGCACTACATGAATTGGACTAATCCACTCACTATCGAAATGGGATATATTATCCGCACTCAACAACCGTAATTTCTTTTTCACAACATCTAAAATAGGTGGGTTAAGTCTTCTTTGAGGTTGCCTCACCGATTTTGACCCTTCACTCGAGAAGATCTGTGTGTGCAAATGGTGGGCTAATGCGGATATATCTGCTAAAGTCCACCCTATAGCTCTCTTGTGTTCCTCAAAACATTCATGAGTCTCTCTTCTTGATGTGGGACAAGGTGCTAGAAATTATTACAGTAATCGCTCATCGGACTCGAAAAGCATACTTTAGAGTTGGAGGAGGGTTTCTACAATGAAGGAGTTAATTTATGAAGTTCAAGGAAAGAGATCACTCCCTCTTTCTTCTGGCGTTAAGTCTGGCTCCCTGTAGGTGGTCGTGGCTAATCCCTCCTGCTTCCCTGAAACATGAACAGAAGACCTTTTTCCGAGATCAAGTGAATGTAATCCAGAATTCAAAGAATCTTCTTGTGACTCATATTTTTGGCAAGCATTTTCCTCAATTAAATCAATCATGTTCACACCCAAAAGGGAATAATCCTCATTTGGGTGCTTCATGGCCTCATACATGTTGAAGCTCACCCTTTGATCGCCAACCTCCATGGTGATCTTGCCTTCTTTCATGCTTATCATTGTGCTCGCAATCCGCAAAAAAGGTCGTCCAATAATCAAGGAAGTATCCTGTACAACTTCAGAAGACATATCAAGTACATAAAAATCAGCAGGAAATACTAAACCTTTAACCTGGACCAAGATATCCTCAATGATACCCACTGGATGCCTAAATGATCTGTCAGCCAACTGGAGGACAACAGATGTGGGCTTAATACTCTTCACTCCCAAGGCCTCATAAACTGACTTAGGCATCACATTTATTGCTGCCCCTAGATCTAGCAAAGCTCTACTTATAGTCACTTTCCCCAAGGTGCAAGGGATGGTAAAAGATCCAGGGTCTTGACATTTAACAGGTATCTGCGGCTTAAACAAGGCTGACACATTTGAGCTCACTTGCACTCTCTCATTCGGCCTAAATTTCCTCTTGTTTGTGCACAAATCTTTCAAATATTTTGCATAGGTCGGAACTCTCTTCACTAAATCTAGCAAAGGAACATTCACTTCCACTCTCCCAAACAAGTCAATGATTTCTTTTTCATGTTGTTTTTCCTTTAAGCGCTTACTCATCAAATAAGAGTTTGGAAAAGGAAGGTCTTGAATACTTACCTCCTTACCTTTGCTGGATTGCGTGCTCGATTCTCCATCTTCAGCTTTATCTTCGGAACTCTCTAAAGTAGTTTCCTTGTTCCTTGAAGCTTGCTTTCTCTCTCTCAGAAGTTCTTCTTCCCTCACACTCTCTGATCTCTTAATCTTATCCTGTGGTGGAGGCACTGGCTCTCTATCAATCTCATCCTCACATGGCTCTTCATCATTTGAGGTTTAAACCTCACTTGCTTCCACTCCCCGAGGCCAATGGCATTCAAACTCTTGGATTCATCACAGTATTGAAGGAATAGTCCCCTTGCTTTTGCTTGGTTCTCACTCATGTTGTTGGACAACCGAGTGACATAGGAATGATGTTCTCCGCTTGGTCTCCCATTGTTCCATTCTCTTCTCTAAGGCATTGAATCTAGCAAAGAAGCTTTGAAGAATCCTGCTGAATAAGAGAAGCAATAGCATTAAAGCCGGTTAGCAGAGAATCCTTCTCTTCCTTCATCAATGTCATCATCTTTGTGAAGGAGTTGATTGGTGTCTTCTTTTGGGGGACCATTAGAGCTTCTTTGTTGATTCGAGCTGGATAGTGGAAGTACCAGCTCCTCCCCTTGTGAGAATCTGTTTGGGGCCTGTTCTCCTCATTTCTCCAACCAAATCTCGGATTGGACTTCCATCCCTCATTGTATGTATTGGAGTAAGGTCCCACTTCGATTAGCTCTGCTGGATATCTGGTGACACCTCTTCATATCTGCCGGGACAAACACTTGAAATGTGCATCACCGACCCACAATTATCACAACTAGGTGCAGTAATATCTGTAGAAGGTGATGGCCGATGCACATTCAAGTTCTTCAACTCTGATGTCTGGGACAACTGTGATGTTATCCTGTTCTCCGTGAATCTACTTTTGTTTCGGACTTTCCATTCTCTTTGCTTGGTATCAAAGCTCCCAATTCATTCAAACCTCTGGAATCTCTCTCACACTCATTGTTGATGGTTGAGGCCATCTTCTTTATCAAATCCCACGCTTCCAATGCTGTAAGGTCAATCAAAGATCCTCCAGATGCAGCATCTAACATCCCTTTCTCTTGACTCTTCAACCCATCATATAAATACTGCACCAATTGTTCATCAGGAATCTGATGATGGGGGCATCTGGACAAAAGGTCTTGGAAGCGGTTCCAATAGTCATACAGTGACTCATCATAATCCTGGCGGGCTGAGTAAATCTCCTTCCTCATGGAAGATGTCCTGGAGGCTGGAAAATATTTTTCCAAAAATGCTTTCCTTAGGTTGGCCCAACTATGGTAGGCATTAGCCACATGTCTTGGAAGACTCATGTACCACTCTCTTGCCTTTCCTTCCAATGACAAATGAAATACCTTCCACAACACTTGATCCAAAGTAGCTCCTACTGGCTTCATACTCTGACAAATCATCGTCAAAGCTTGTAGGTGCATATATGGATCCTCTCCTGCCAAACCATGAAATTTAGGAAGTGAATTAATCAATAATCCCTTAATCTCAAAATTAACATCAAAATTAGGGCAAGCAGCTGTAAATGGATCATAATGCACATCAGATGTAGTTGCTTCCCTAATTGTCCTACGTCGCTGATTCTCATTGTTCTCTCCCACTCTTTCATGCTCACCATTTCCTCCATTAGTTCCATTTCTAGGTGGGTGAATAGGAAAATCAGGATTGGGAAAGATATTAGGATTCTCAGCCATGATTTCACTATCTCTCTCAACTACACTCCTTCTCTCTTGTTCTTTCCTCTCCTTCCTAAGTCTCCTCAAATGTCGCTCAACTTCAGGATGGAATTGAACAAGTTTACCTCTCCTGGGCATGCACCAAAAAGCAATCCACAAACAAAAGAATAGTAACAAAAATGCTCACAGTCACACAGAATCAGATAAAAGTGAAATGCGATGAATGTGAGAGTATGGATGTAATGTATGTATGAGTGTGTATGTGTGAGAGATGTGCAAAATAAGAGACCAAATCAAAGTATGATGTATGCGTGTGCAAAAAGGGAAATCAAACCTATACTATCAACAAGTGCAAAAAATTAAACTATACTAAATGCAATCAAAAACAATGATTCCTATTATCAACGACAATTCAAATGAATGACAATGGCTATCCGATGGTAAACCAATTTCTTGGCTCCCCGGCAACGGCGCCAATTTGATCGCGGCTCTGTCGATGCGATCTTGCGATCGATCCTTGGAAACCGGTCAAATAAAATAAATTCCAAGATTGCGGTATAGGTTGCAACCTCAGGTCGTCTTACTTAATTGGAACCAAGTGAAAAAGGTCTAAACTAGCCTAAATGTCAAAAATTGCAATTGAATATTGATAAAACGGGGGTTTGGTATTTTGGTCAAAACTAATAAAGTAAAGTAATCAAAATTGGACAAAAAGTATAACCGAATATTTTTGGAATTTTTGGAAATAATGCAATTAACAAAAATCGGATAGAAATTAAATTGATAAAATCCTCTTGAAAATGGGCGCAGGCTATCACAGTTCAAAAATGATTTTTAGGGACACAATCCACTAAGTTTCGAAAGATCAACCCTAAAGGACTCTTTAGGTCCAAAGATTTAATTAATGAACTCCATTATTTAAATCTTTGTTAAAAACCTTAGTGTGTGGAATGGACAAATTAATGCAATCGGTCAAATGGATCAAGTATAATCTCAATATCAAACACAACTAGGCAGATAAAGAAGGTTAACACAATCACCATCGACATATATGAGTCTTCATATATTAAGCACCAAAGTTCTCCATTAATCAATCCATAACACAAAACATCGTTCAACACTTGATTAAACTATAACCAAGCTAATTTAAATACAGGCAGTAAACCCTAACTCAGGCATTTACAACATGTAAATAAACATAGACGATGTAAGATCAACTCCCTTTTAGAACCGGTGAACTCAAGCCCTTTGCTTCATTTCCAAGAAGAAGTGTGGTTTAGCCGCTCATGACTTCGGGCTGTCTCTCGACTGGTAAAGACCGGACATCACCCATGGTAGCTGGCAAGACTGGCGGTGGCGATGAAACGATGCTGTCGAACGGCGATGATGGAAATGGCTGATGATGGTGGAAGATTAATCGTCTGTCACGTGTCGCGCCTCTACAGTGTCTTCCAAAGTCTGTCTACCTTCGACCTAAAAAATAGCATCCCTTATAAATGATGGACGCGGGTCGGGTTAAAATAGTGAGAGGATTCTGATAATTAATTCGCTCACCGCGGCGAAGTGACATTAGGCGCCGCGGCGTGCGCGTCTTGTATCCTCGCCGCGGCGAGGTGAGTTTGAGGTCGCGGCGTCCTTCCTTGATTTGCACATGTCGCGGCGTGCACTTGTGATATGTTGCGGCGTGATACTTCCTTATGCTTTTGACTCTCATCCCCTACAATATCAAATGACAATTTGCAGTATCAATGTTACTCGGAAAAATTCAATGTCAATTTGTGACAAATCTACTGTCAAATTGTATAAAGTGTGAACTCATATAAGGGACTAACTAAAGCACCAAAATTATAATTTAAGAGTCAAAAAGCACATTAAGGATAGCAGAAGTGTAGCCAATTTATGTAATAAACTTGGGTTCAATCATCCGGTCACACTCTTCTCCTTCCCTGTCAGTCTGTTGTAAAGAAATATATTACTAATAATTCTTTTCATAAATTTTTAAAATGTCAATCAAAGTAAAATATAATTTAAAAGATAATAACTCACAATCTCATGTCGTATCGCTACAAAGGCCTTGGAGCCGGAGTTTGGTGGACATTTGACCTGACTCCTTGTCATTTTAGCTTTTTGACTTTTTTCCTAATCATACACGAAATAAAATCTATTATAACATCTATAACTCACAACTCATAAATACCAAAATATAATTAATTATCAAAGAAGTTGTTAAATAAAGTTTAACTATAAAAAAAACTAACTTTTGTAGCTGATTGCTCCCAATACTCGCACAAATCCATCCACTCCACCACTGTGACAGAATCCGGCTTCACGTCCTTTCTGTGCTTGGTAAAATGCTTTTTTAGATTATACCTTTGATCTTTAGAAATCCTTCTACTGTTGGCTCCTCTTCTACAAGCACTGTCATACCTGCAGTGCTTGTAGAAGAGGAGCCAACGAGAAGAATTCTATAAATCTTGAGTCGATGATTAGAAGTGGGCGCATCTCTTGAGTAGCTTGAGGCATCTCTTCAGAAGTTGACAGAGAACTCATATTGCATCGCATATTCATAATTTGTTCATACTTATCTCTCGGACGAATACTAGGCATAGATGTTCCTTCTCTTGGTGTTGTAATAGGTTCGGAAAGTGAATGGGTTTGAGCTTCTTCCTGTGTAGGTGCAAGTGGAGGTGCAGGTGCAGGTGCCTTATTATGTGGTTGTGTACGATCGCATAGATCACTAGCTGCACTTCCAATTAGCTGACGGTATCGCGACTGCAGTTGTGTAGGAACTAAGCTACTTGGTGTAGCCTTATTCTTCTTCTTGGGTAGACCAGGTCCCATGGGATTCACCTGCATTCACATTGACGTTAGTGTATAAAACCCGTTTATCAACTAATCCATCATTTGTAATCTGGACATATGATGTCTCTAATGCAAATATCCATTAGCAAGAACAAAAAACATTTGAATATAAAGAAAAAGAAATGATAAATTTGGTCAAGAGATGCATATAATTTTTCTTCATAACAAGTATGAAACATGAATGTAATTGGAAGATTCTGAAGTCCATAACAAGTATACATATATGTCTCCTTCAAGCATTGCAATTATTAAGAATCATAGAATAAGAATTACAGGTATCACACAAGCAAGCATTGCAATTAATAAGAATCATGGAAAATGCTGGTTGAGTTTACAGGTATCACACAAGCAAGCATGTTCAGGCATGGTAATATATCAATATATGAAAAAACATGAGAATATACTTCACAAGGATGGTTACCTGAAGGAATGGTCGTATGATCCAAGGACTGTTCAAATTAGTTCGAAGGAAAGTGGTTCCAACAAAGACTCCGCCCTTCGCAATATACCCGCCAGATTTCAAAGAACCGACATGGCAACATAGAGCTACTTGTTGAACTTGTGAAATGGTTTTAGATTCATCGATAGTGAAAAAGCAGCTCTTAGATGTAAAAATCTGTCTTTGAATCGGTATTTAATGCTTGAGAGAACAGAATGTTACATAATAGTTCCATCTGGTTCACCTAACTAAGACTAAAACCACAAATTGGAGACTCTTCTAGTTAATTGCGTCATCTTGTAGGCATCAGCACTATGGTTTCTTCACCTTGAAGAATTCATTCTGTAGAAACCATGACACAAGTATGTTTCCAGGCCAACATAACAGATCATAGTTTTCTTAGTAATGATGCCAACATCAATCTTAATGTAAAAGGTTACCAACATTAAGATTTCATAGTTTTCATAGTTTTACAGATCATAGGTAGCTTACTGTAAAAGGTTACCAACATCAATCTTAATGTATCTCAAATCCAACAAGTTGATCCTCCAATTCATGATCTTTACTCGTAATTTCTTTCCCCAGCAGTAAAAGGCCAAATGATTTTAATACTAAAGGGTCATCAAACTCTGATTCAAAATAGCTAAAAACGTAATTATACAGAAAAGGAGGACTTGAATTAAAATCATTGCAATCAATAAGAATCATGGAATATGATGGCTGAGTTATCAGCTATAGGGCTGCAGCTATATGGTACTCATGTAAGCAAAATTAGATGCCACTGGAGTTAAGGCTCGTTGGACTTGCATTATGCATTTCCAGAAAAACATTAATACTCACAATTGACAGATATAAAGTGGACAAAAAACTCAGCATTATCAATCATGGAATATGAGTTCATCACTAGTCGAAATTACATGCGTGTAGGAACTTACGTGCTTGTGATAACTCCTCGAAAAGAAGTGGAGATTTTCTTCGTTTTCTGTTTTTAGCGTAATGTCTATGAAGTTCCTCTCTGCAACGAAGCATTGAAAGTTTCAACTTCACAAGAAGTAATGTTTGATGCTAAACTTATATCCTCATCTTTTGAGACCATTTTTTTACGAACATCGGGCATTATATCTTAATTGCGAGAAAAGAGATGGCGCTTATTACATGAATTTACTGAAAATAGTGGAATCAAGTCCTGGAACATATGCTGGAAAATGAAAATATAGAAGTCCATGGCTGCTAAAATTAGCTTTCAAGAACAGGAACATATGCTGTATGTTTCTATAAATTCTTAGTTTTCATGAATGCTTTCAATGATATATAAAAGTATGTTTCTATAAATGTTATTTTTGCATAACATTTTTCAACAATTTTCTGGAGTTAGCCTAGGCTGACATTCTGGAGTTTCCCCAAGATTGTTGATAGAAAACACAAAAATAACAGGAAAATCTGCATATAATAGCATTGATAAGTTGAAGAAGAAGGGTTATGAAGTCCTCTACATGGTTAGTTCTATTGATGTTTAGGTATACTATCTTGCACAACTGAATTTGTTCTTAAGTTCATAACTGAATTGTTAATAACTGAATTAACCATGTTAAAATGGAATGATGTTCATAACTGAATTTGTTCTATTGAAAATGGAGAGGATACTTACCTTTCGATATTGGTCCACTACAAATGACACCACAGATGAGTTAACGTTTGAACCCGTAGGAATAGCAAACCTAAAATGATAAGGAGATTTGCAATGTTAAAGTTATCAATTTAGAGGGATTAATGGCTATAGGAACGAAAATCAAAGCAATTTAATGCATGAAAAACCAAAAAAATAGATAATTGAAAAGTTGAAGAAGAAGGGTTATGAAGTCCTCTACGTTGGTTGATGCTTTGGATGAGTATCTTTGTTGGTCAGTTTGGTTAGTTACAAATTCCTCTTAATAACTATAATAAGACTCTGCCATTGGTTCACATCACATTTACAGACGACTTACCTTAAGCAAACACAAATATTACATGCATGATATCACATGTCATAAAGGGGCGAAGATAGATCAAGGTTTAAATGCATGTAAATTAGACAATCTTAAGTTTTATGCTCTGTTCGCATTATAAACTATATTCTTTATAACAACAATCTAAACTCAATAGTTTAGGAGAGTCCTTTGACTGCCCATTTGTGATAAAAGGTTAAAATTTTAAGGGAAAATCTGTAGAACTGCAGAGGAAGAAGAAGAAAAGGACATTTACTTTGTTTCTTCCGATGCTCAAATGTTGAAAGAAAAAATGCAGTGAACCTAGTTAAGGGAATCTTGAGGTGAAGCTCAGGAGGTGGAGGAGAAGGAAGATTTCTACTTCTACTGCTTGTCTTCACATGGAAATGGGAGATTAGACAATAAACAATGTAGGATTGTATAGTTGCATATCATCTCCTCTTATTTCTATAAATATTTTATATCTGAAATGGAAATCCCATCATCTTACACTTATGAGCAGAGACAAAAGACATGAAGAAGATACTTGGCCAACTATCCAGATTGTCTTAATTTGAAATGTAGTCCTATGTTTTATTGAAGAAGTATGTATGCTCCATGCACAACCCATTTTATATACAACAATTGCTCTAGATTTCTTATTCTTAATATATACATAATCAAAAACCCTTATCAATAACATATTGGACTACATTTTATCTAAATGCATTCACTAAATTAGATAATATAATAACGTTTTAATCAATTCACCTCATTATATCATTAACTACTTTAAATTATGGGAGCTTAATCCTTCTTCTTCATTCTTCATCTGAATTGTGATCTATGCTCCTAAGCTCATATGAATCTTTAAATGTTGAATTTGTATGCATATCTGATATATTATCTGTTGTGACATCTTCTACACCACTATAAACAATCTTAGTCACGACCTTTTCACTGACTTCCTCATCAAATATATCTTCACAATTAGATTAACTAAAAACATCAAAGTTACTTTCTCTTATCTCACCCTCATATGTTGAATCATTAAACCAGTTCAGTTGATAACTTAGCAATGCATTCCCAAAACCCAAAACACAACGCAACTAATAACAAAAACTATCTTTATGAACAGAATCACCGTATAAAACACAATGCAAACCCAAAATAATCAAAACAAACGACTAACCATTCTTAAACCCAGATTAAATCGCCACTTCAATGGACTCAAAAACTTACATTACCCGACATTAGTAGCAAAACTACTTCAATGACTAACCTCAAGCAATCTCCACAGATTCTAAGCACGACATCCACTCCGACTAGTGATGATAGAGGGCAGACTGTAGATTAAGCAATCTCCACAGATTGGTTACGTGACAATAAAAGGAGAGAGGGAACGAAGATGAGAGGAAGAAAGCAGGGGAAAAGCGCAGCGGGAGACTACGAAGATGAGAGAGGGAACGAAGGTAGCGGCTAACGTTTGGAAATTTGGAGATGAGACGACGTCGTCTCAACAAGTGGGGGAAGGGGAAATTAATTACGTGGACCTGACCTTTCCCGACGTCTATTTCTCATAAACAATGTTTATTATATTTTCCGACGTCTATCTACCAAAACGACGTCAAACACTTCCTTTTTCCCCAACGTCTTACTACAACATCGAAGAATCTTCCAGCTTTTATTGACGTTTTTTCAGACGTCGTTAATACCTTAGACCATTCACGACGTTTACTTTAAAAACGACGCTAAAAGCCTCCTTTTCTTGTAGTGTTTGTACTTCCTTCTTAGAGATTGGCTTCAATCTAATGTAGTTAAAGTAGTACCAAATCAATTCCTTCAACTGTACAGTTTGTCATTTGTAATTGAAATACAAGTGAAAACCTTTAAATACTAGTTTATAATTTAAGAGAACCATCGACTGAAAATAATTACTTAAAAAGTTAATTATTAGTTTTTTCTCTATAGGCTTTTGAGGACTTTTACCTTTCGTCTCCTTTTCAATAAGATATTGTGATACTTATTAGCTTCTATATAAGATCTCATAATCACCATTCCTTATTCTCTTTATTCCCTTATGAAGACTCAATCTATAATCTAGAATCCCTCCTCTTCTGATGTTGAACTAGACTAGAAGCTTGTCATGAGCTACCTTGTTGGACCCCGAATTTTTGATGATAATTAGAAATATTAAAATGAATATTAATGAGAAAGAAATTGGTGAGACAATTTATGAATTTAAGAAAATTTGCTGAAATTAAGAAAAATTTATGAGAAAAGAATTATTTAGTTTTGAGAACTTTGATATTTGAATGAATTTATATGGATTATGAGAGGAAAGAGAATGAGTTAATTGAAATGGGAGTGGAAAATCAAGAAATAAAGAAAAAAAGTGAGAGAATTTGAAAAAAATTAAGAAAATTTACTTTTGGAGATAGAAAGTTTGCTTGAGAGAGTTGACTTTTTGTTTAAGGCAAAATTTGATAAAGTTGTCCTTTGGAAACTTGTAGTTTATGTTAAGAGTTTTCTGTAGCCATAAAGTTTGATATTTTTCGATATCGGAAGTGAGAGTTATGATCAGTCAAAGTTCGCTTGGAGTTAACTTTTTGATTTAGGCAAAATTCGAGAAAATGATCAACATGAAAATTGTAGCCTCTGTCGAGAGCTTTTTGTGGAAATAAAGTTTGCTATTTTTTGATGTCGGGATTGAGAGATATGATTTTCCAAAGATATGCTTTGTTTTGAAAATGCTATTAAGTATAGATTTGTGTGTTCTATGCTTCGAGGCCACTCGTCATATGGATTTAGTTTGAATTAGAGTAAGTGGTCTTCATAAAAGTTTTAGATGATATTTTTATCTTTCCATTGATATAAAGTTTGCAATTTTTTGATATCGGGGCTAGGAGTTATGAGCGATTAAAAATTGGAAATCATTTAGGAAAAGTTGTTTTGGACAGAATCTTTGATTGTGTTTTTGACCTCTTTCGAGACCTAATTTGATTTTGAGTTCTTCAGGGAAGTTGTAGAGCTTCCTTTGATCTTTCTATTGACACCAAATTTGTCAAATTCCAAGTTCGGGACCAAAAGATATGATTTGAAAATTCTGAAATTTTCTACAGCTCTAGATTCTATCCTTAGGCATGCCCACGCCTAATCTTTGAATCTCGCCTTCGCTTATAACTTTTTTGGTTGACATCCGATTGAGTTGATTCTCGAAGCGTTGGATTTCTAAGACAATTAATTTCTTTTTCTTGAAGAATTATGATTTTTAGGAGATTAAATGGAAAGAGATTGATTGAACCAAAGTAAGAGATTTAATTATAGGTTATAAGTTGGATAATTTTCTGAACATGGTTCAGTATTTTGCGAAATTCGGGAGCTGTACAACTCCGATTGAGTTGTTTCTTGAGGCCAAATAAATTTAAGATATAGGGCTACAACTCTTGTGAAGGGATCAAAATTTAATTTCATCCCTAAGATTGTCAAATTTCTGGAATTAAATTAGCGTAATGTTCAGTCTCGGATTTTTCGCAGGTCCGATAGTATTTTGGCTATAACTTCTTCGTTTCTGATCTAAATTGAGCGCGGTCAGTGGCGTTGGTTTTGTATGATCTAAAGGAACAATTTTCAAGAAGAAAGTTTGTCCAAATTATTTCATTTAGATGCTTGAAAACAGGACGCAAGCTATCAGATTTTGAAAATCCTGTGCAGGGGTAAACTTGGAACTAGGCCAATAAGTGAGGGCAAAATGGTCATTTACCCTCCATTTTTAATGACATGGCAAAAATCACCTATGGCTGTCGTATAAGGCTTCTGGTCCACGAAATAAGAGAAGAAAAATGAAGAGAAAAGAAGAAGAAACGTTGGAGAAGAGAAGAGAGAAGAAATGGTCGGCCATGAAGAAGAAGGAGGAGAAAAGAGAAGATAGGGTGGAGTTCGAAATTTTACAAGCTTTCAAGGATGATTTCAAGTTGTTTTTAAAGAGAAAGGATGGAAAAGAAGGAAAGCTTGTCTTGGAGCTAAAAAATAACGAAAATGGTGGAGAAAATGGTAAGTGAGAGAAAGTTCAAGTTTTGAATTTTTGATGAGTTTGTTGGTTGGTTTAGTTTAAGATGGTTATGGATTGAGTTTTCCTAAGGTTAATTGAAGAGAATAGGTTATGATTATGTTTAATTTTGGATTAATTGTGAATTGGGGGTTATGCCCAAATTTGTGAATTGGGATTTTTGTAAATTGATGCTTTAGATAGCTTGGATTAGTTATGAATTTGAGATTTCTTTAGTCAATTTTGATGGTTATGCCTTAAGTGAGGTTTAATTTGAAAAATGGTAAATTGGGGGTTTAGGCCAATTGTGGAAATTGAGGATTTTTTGAAATTGTTGGATTAAGATGGCTTGAAATATGATGAGTTTGTGAAATATAATAACAATTTTGAAGAAATTGTGATTTATGGTATTGAATTTGAATAATTCGGTTTAGGTCAAATTGGGAATTTGGAGAATTTAGAAATTTATGATTTAAATATCTTGGAATTAGTATGAATTGATGAGTTATGACATCAATTTTAAGGATTAAGTTATTTATGAGGTTGAATTTTGATGAAATTGCTTTAGGGAATGTTAAATTGGAAGAACAAAGGATGCTTTGGTCAAATTGATGATCGGGACGAGGTCCTTGCATCATTTCGAGGTGGGTAGTATGTTTATTTATTAAATTTTAAGCATAAGCATGTAAGATTGAAAAATGCTTTAAAAAAATGTTTGAAAAATTGGTTTTCGAAATAAATGTTACGAAAATGCAGTGTGCTTTATATGAACGTTTTGAAAAGTGAAATTGAAAAAGGTTGAATTTGTAATTGAAAGAAATAGCTGCATACATTGTTGTGATTTTGATTGCTGTGTGATGTAATTCGTGAGTTAGATTGCATATGATTTGTTATATGATTTGATGCGACTTGTGATTGTATTATAAGAAATGTTGAAAAGTAAGATTTTTGAAAAGTGCCTTCGGGCAATCCGACTTTTCATTTTCGATATATGTTATGTGGGTTTGATAGGTCCCTTGTGAGTCAGTGCACTGTCTCTATTTGTTAAAGCCTTCTCCCGGCTGCCCGCTAGTGGCATTGGAGCTCCGATTTTAGACTCCCTTCACGGCTACATTGGACGTATGCGGAAAGTGTAATACGTTCTATTCTGTTTGCCGCAGGACATTTATGGAAATGTGCGACGCTCGCTTGGACCAAACCAGACCATTTGTTGTGTTTTGTGTGTTTTGTTATGTTAAAAAGTGTGTTGCATTGCATCATTTTACAAACAAAATGTGAAAAATTTTGAGAAATAAATTATGGTGGTTTTTCAATTTGGCGATTGCAATTGTTTTGGCAATATTTTGAAGCGTGTGAAAAATCGAGGTTTGCCAAATTTCTAATGTGAAATTTCTAAGTAAATGGTAAAGTTTTTCCAAATATGTTTTCGCTTATTTTCAATTTATAAATATATTATCCACGAGCTCGAAGCTCACCCCTTTCATCCCCATCTCCGGTATTGACGGGAGATCGGATGAAAGATGGTCAAACGTCAATTTCGATATTTGTATAAGTTAGATTTTGAGTAATTTGGATTTTAGTATGGATATGTATTCGTTTTTGTTCAGAATGTATCTTATGTATTTTGGGCTTGGAATGCCATTAAGTGTGTTGTGTAAGTCATTCTAAGAATGTTTTATGAGTTTTGGACATGTGTATTTAAGAAAGTTATGGAAGAGATTTAAGTATAACGTATTCGATTTCTGGGATTTGTGTCATTTATTAATGGTTAATTAGATTGAATTGTCATTTATGAATGATGGGGATTGTATATTAATTATAAATATGATGATTGTGATTTGGATATAGATAATGAGATTGTTGTGTTGACTAATTGAGAATTATGGAAGTATTAGGTATAGATGTGTGTTTTGTTGGTGTTTGGATTCCGGACGGGAGAGTCTGATGATTTTGAGCTGTGTTTGTTATTTATAGAAGTGTTTTTGAACCCTTGCAGGTTTTGGGATAGAATAAATGCAGCCGTTATGCTGCTGAATTTTTGTTAGAAAATAAATTGGAAAAGAAGAAAAATAAGATTTAGATGCTTAAAAGATGGAATTATGAGATTGGTATAAATGTTAAGAAGTTCGTTATGATTTAAGTGAGATAGTTTGTTATGATCTAAGTGAGATTCTGAAATGAATAAATTTCCAAGAAAAAGGAAATCGTATGATTTGCATGAGTTTGAGTAAAAATGGTTATAACAAAAAGAAAAAGAAAAAAAATTATACCGGATATGGAATGTCTTAGTGTTTCCAACGCGATTGTGTTTCTCCGTTCTTTGTTCTCGGATGTCGGGTCTGCTTTGTTAAGTTTTTGTTCGATTTTCGTTCCGCCGTCAATCTGTATTCGATTTGCAATTGCTTTGCTTCCGTTTTGCTTCCGCTTTCGTTTTGTTTTATCGATTGCTTTGTTTTCCGATTCGAAATGTCGTTGCGAAATTTTCGTTGCCATTCGCTTTCGTTTCCTTCGTTCTTCGTCTTTCGGTTGGGATCCGGTTTCCGGATCGGGTCCCAACATACCCATTACTCACAGCCCTGTTATTAGCAATGCTTCCTATCATCTTAGCTCAATATTGTACTAGTGGAGGTTTTTTTCTTTGATACCATTTGTTAAGACCTAAGTTTAGACTAACCTAATAATAACTTCAATTTGGGCTTAAGAGAACTCCAAGCTAAAAATAACTAGCTAATAAGTTAATTAATAGTCTTTTACATAAGCTTATATAGACTTTCTCCTCTCTCTCATTTCTAATATGGGATTGTGTTACCCATCTCCTATGTGGAGTTCCACAATCTCCCTTTCTTAAATCTTTGATGTCCTTTTCAAGGCTCAAATTATATCCTAAAATCTTCCCCCATATTCTAATGTAGAATTAGACAAAAAGCTTGCTAAGATTCGTCTATTACTTATGGCCTTATCATCGATGTCACTCCTTACCCTCATCATTCAGGTCGAATATCATACTAACAAAGGTTTTACTTAATATCATATATAACGCTTCAAGTCTAAACAACCCTAACATTAACTCCAATTAAAGTTTAAGGAAAATATATGCCTAAAAATAGAAAGATAAGAAGTTGATTATTAACCTTTTCATAGGCTTATAAAAATTCCTACATTGTCGCTCCTTTTTGGTATAGGGTAGAGTTTTAGTACCTACATCTCATGTGAGATCTCACAATTATAGTAGATCTAATGGGCCATTTTTTGAACCAACATTGCAGAATGGGCATGGTCCAAAATTGTCAAATCTGACCCAAATTCATATAGATACAAATACAGTTGTTATGAAGGGGAAGGGAGAAGGGTAGTTGTACTTCATTTCTTGTTTTCTAGTTTCAAGTGTGGATCAACTAATAGCCAAGTTTTATTGTTTATAGCATAATAATTGTTTAGGATATAAGGAACTTGTTAACTGCGGATGGCTTCTTGATTGTTGAAGCCATTCCTGGTATAAGTCAAATAACTCAGATGGGAGGTTCACCATTGCCTTCTTACTTTGATCATCTACCTAGGATTTCATTCTCAAGCCAATTATTTAATTCATTCACTCCAACCTTACATTCAGTATGCAAGTTCAGTTGATTCATGTCAATGGCCTACAGAGCTTCCTCTCGCGATATAACTATTGCATGGTTATGATGTTCAAGATTTCCTTCTCTTTACATTCTTATCAACATATGGTTAACTTACCATATATATTCAACTTCTCTATACATTTTTGTACGATTATAAGTATATAGTATACTAGACTTTTCAAGAATTCATTCTTAACAGACACCAATTTTGGTTTGTTAGTTATGAAACAACTATAATCAAGTTTGTATATCTTCAACAGTGGAATATATGTCATCATTGTGGTATCCAATATCCCATTGCATCTGTCATTATAATTAAACGTAATTATATTTTTTTCACTCTTATTCGACCTTGCATGGTATTATATGTGCACTATATGATTCATAACTACTTTTTAACATTTATATTTCTACTATGAATCTAAACTAATTGGTTTATACTTAATCCTTGTATCTAGAAGTAGTGAAGTAGTCTAGTAGAAATTACAAAGCATTTCCTTTTGCAATTATATATCTTAATTGCACTTGAGTCAAGTAATCAATAAGCTGAAATTTACAGTTACAGGGTGTGGTATTTGCATTAGTTCTGCAACAATCTTCTTGCATTTGGAAACTTGAAATTTGAGGGCTTCTTATCAAAATGGTAAGTCCTTTATCTTACCTTCATATTCAAATATTCTTTGTGTTTGTTGTGTATACATAGTTGAATGTGGTAAGTTCTTAGATTTGCAATTTTAAAGAAGTGTAATTAGAATGTTCGAGTGATCATTGTCTTATTGCATGATATTAAAATCATTGATCATATTGTTGAGTTTTCTGCCCAGCTTAAAAAATATGGATTTCTTTTTAATGATATTAGGATCAGAACTTTCCCTGTTCACTGGGGTGATTTGATAATAATGTAGGTAGTGCTTAGGAGGCTGCTTTATTTGTAGGGGGCTATATATAGGGCCTGTTGTTTGTGTGTATGCTACATTTCATGTATGAGCATCTATTGTAGGTTTTGAATGAGATGAATGGGAAAAATTAGAACTTTGAACTGATTAAAATCTAAGAAGTAAAGACGTGTGGTTTAGCTAAGATTTCTTGAGTTGGTGGCTTTGGGAAGAGGCTGAACAACTTCCAATTGGAATCATGAAGACCAAAAGCATTATGACCAACATGTAAAGGTTTCATGATTGAGTGTCAAAACATAACTACATAATATAGGTTCCATTACCATATTGGATATGGCTACTTCTCAATCTTTGTAAGAACAGCTCCTGTTGGATTCATTATAGGGTTTATGACATTTGTGTCCATTGGTGGCTTCCCATCTTTCATTAGCTATATGATCACCTTCTAAATAGTAAAAGAATGAGTACTCGTTTATTATGTAGCACCCCCTTACCATAGGAGATGTACCGGAACGCCCGTAGGTCATTCCGATACACACCCTACGATAAGGGTGCGCTACGAACAAACTACCAACTCCACATGGCATCAATGTATTATAAAGCAGTAGTATGGAATTCACTAATTTTTCAAGACATAACTTTCTCATTTCATATCCTCAAAGCAGTAAGTTATACAACTGAAAGTGTCTGTACATGTCTCCAAAAGAAAATCAAATGAAAGCTAACTAGGTCATCCCTCCAAAAGTGCCGGTGACCGAGGCACATGTGCCATGACTTCTCTTGCCAACTCAATCTACACGGCAGAAAAGTCTATCCGAGCTATGAGTCAACTGTCTCGGTCCTGAAAATAATTTGCAATTTTGGGTGAGTTTGCGAACTCGGTGAGGAACCATCATCGATGGTTCACCCAATTCATGCATATACACGAGTCACATAATTATTTCACCAAATCACATTCAATAATACCACGTAATTATCATATCGGTCGAGGAACCAATTTAAATGCATATGAAATGTATATGAGACGCTTTTCCAGTTTATTACATTGTTGTGTTGGCGCTCAAATCGTCCCATTAAGGCGCATTACTCGGTGAGCCATAGGCTCAGATCCATGGGCTCGAGGCCCGATCACGTTGAGCTATAAGCTCTCGTTGGTCGCTTTCCGTCACTGGCGCCAATTATCGATCATGCCGTTATGCATGAAATGCATATGTCCAATATATCCAAATCAATAGCGATCGATCCAAATTCATATAAGACACTCATAGGCAATCCCATGAAATTCATACATAACACTTCTATATCACGATTCAGATATTTGAGACACTATGGTCCGAAATCAAGCAAATCAAACACATATAAATCCTCCATTATCCCCCACATGGCATAGTTGCAAAATAGTAAACACATAAAGGTTGAGGAACCAACTAGGTTACTCACCTAATAACTTCCGCGCTAATGCCGGGAAGTCTCCGCAACGTCCGTGGAACGGCGGTCCAACTGAGCCTCTATAGCAATTGAAATAAATTCACATTACCAACTGTATAATTAAAACGATCAAATAATGCACATGGAATCCTTAAAACGTGTATAATGCATGTTCATGGCATTCCCGGCCCTAATCTAAATTTTCCCATCACAAAAATCCGTCTAAAAATTAGAAAACTATAGGCGCTGACGGTGCGCAATTCGGACCTCTATAGGTTCCCAATTAAACAAAACAGTGATTACCGAACAATTATTCGGGGCCACGTCAATTTCCCGTCCAAAAATTCCCAAATTCTCACCAAATGAAATTAAATATTCTACGAATCCGATGCCTCAAGAATCAGGTCAATCGGACGTCGGACGGAAAAGAAATTGACAAAAGAACGATCGGATCACTTAATGCCAAATAATAATCAAAAATAATAATATATATATATATATCTATGCACCTGCCTCGCAGGGGCGAGACGTCGCCCTTGCGAGGCTGTCTCATCTCGCCTCGTCGCGAGGGCGAGGCGTCGCCCTCGCGACCGGGCCAATTTCTCTCGCCTCGCGAGGGCGAGACGTCGCCTCGCGATCCGTGAGTTTCCTACTTCTTTGCCCTTTTTCCAGATTTCAATCCCAATCTCCAACTACTCTAATTCTTAGCACACAAATCAGAAAATACACACTATACCTCATTGGAAAGCTTATGAAAAGCTCTACAACTCTCAAGAAGACCATAAAATCAATTCAACCTCTAAGGGTGTCAAAATCCCATCCAAGATACTGCTTACTCAAAACTCATAAATATAGGACAGTAACTCACAAATGCGAGGACTCACTGATTAGTCAGCTAAAAATTACCACATAAATATGCTCAATCAGTTCACAATGTCCTCTACAACTTTCATGAACAACCCAAAATCAAATTCCATTGCTAAACAAGTCAATTAATTCACTCAATGTTACTGTCCCTAAAACCATGCAATTTGAGCAGTAACTTTATAACCAACATAACTCCCTGTAGACAAGTCATTAAAATCAGAGCTTTATATCCCTGAAAAGATAAAATCCCAAACTTCAATTCTTCCTGAAATAACCAAACTCCAATTCAGCCTCTAACATTTTCAAATCTGTCATGCAAGTTTCTGACCTAAACAACACTTAACATCACAATGTAGGTCCAGAATTTGAAATTCCATATTTCCCACATCTGACCTCCAAATATTATAAGCCATATACCATTTTCAAGATCAATCTGATATCTAAAACTCTTCAGTACGATGCAAACCCCAAATCAAATCACAAAATTCCTAAAATTCCTGCAAACCCGAAAGTGCACTAAATGTGCCAATCCAGCTAGGTTTCAGCCAATGCATAAAACAGTCATCAGTAATCAGGTCATATCTCCTAACATACAACTCGAAAATTGCAAAATCAGTGGCAATGGAAAGCTAATTTAATAGGCTACAACTTTCATTAAGACCATTTTCCTAACTCCAAACCAATTAATTGAGAAAATCAACAAAACTCATTGGACACATTTGCGGGTACTGTTCACAGACAACAGAACAGCAACTTTCCATGCCAAATTTGGACCTTCTAGCATTATAATTTAACAACACCTATTTCACACTAAAATGAAGCCAACATTTCAAAGTTTCAGTGGCCACTAACCTCACCTCATTTGCATTTCTACAAAATTAATTATGATCAAAACAGTACCATAGGTTCAAAACTCAATTTCCAGCATTCAACATTAATCTAACTCCTTTCACTTCTAACATCTATAACACTTCACTAAGCATCAAAATTTACCTCTAATTCATCCACAAGCTCATTTCAACATACACTTCTAGAATTATACATAATTGGCAGCAACCACACAATTCATCTTCCTAAGGTTTTCCATTCATCTAAGCTAACAAACTCAATCCAAACCAAGCCAAATTCAAGGAAAACTATAATCATTTATTCATCATTCATTCATCCATACACAAGCACATAATTACACCCATTAAAACCTACCCCCTATGATGATCAAGTTCATATATATATAGTCTCCATGCATGCTTCTACCTACCAAAAGCATGTAAACAACTATATTTCTTACCTTAGACAAGTTCACTCTCTAATTCTCCAAGTCTTCAAGTCTTTAACCCTCTCCTCTTATACTCTTATAACACCTTAATCACCACCCACGGCTACCCCACTACACATGCTCAACATCACCTTCTCAAGCTTGGTCTTAGATGTGCTCAAAGGAGAAGCAAGAAAAGAACCATAGAGGACCTTATAAGGAATGAGAAGAAGAACTTTGAAGGAGAAGAAGAACACTCACACCAAAGGAGTGAATCAAGTTTGGTGAGAAGGTGGAAGAATGAGCTTTCAAAGCTTTCAAAGCCTCCTTTTTAATAGCAAGCCAAATGAAAAGTCGTAGGTGATGTATATAAGAAGACAAAATTAGTTAATGAAGAGCCACTTGGCTTTTACAAATAAAGAAAGGACAAAATCTTAACTTAATCAACATACTTTAATCATAATCTTTAATCTAATTTAATCTTAATCCAATTTATGCTAATAAGTCTATAACAATTCTCACAATAAATTATTCACTAATCTTATGTCATTATGCAGTCCCTTTTCGATACAGAAAAGGCTCACTCGATCGATCGGTTGAAATTTTTGATCAGGAAAGAACCGAAAAATTCCAGAAAATTCTCATAAATCCCCAAAATGTAAAACACTTAATGGCGACTCCAAATAATTTTTCAAACACAATTACCCCATAAATTACACAAAGAATCTCCATTTGAAATCTAAGTAGAAAAATGTCATGAACGCATGTATACTATGTGCATGTGCAACCAATCGTTAATCATGGAGGCTATATCTTGTATGTGCATGCCGAGATATAATTTAATATCCAGAACCCTTCCTAATTACCAAAATGCCCTTCCTATAGAGAGGGATGTTACAATTCTCCCTCCTAACAAAAATTTAGTCCTCGAAATTCATACACGATTGATCGAAAAGATGAGGATCTTGTCTCCTCATATGCTCCTCGGTCTCCTGTAGCCTCCTCGGTCAGTGGTTCCTCCAAAGAACCTTCACCGGTGGAATACTCTTATTCCTCAACCGCTAATCGTGACCCGACAATCAGATCGGCCTCTACATAACTCAGTTACTCGACACCTCAATCTCCGAGCCGGAATCACATGAGTCGGATCGACCGATATCTGCGGAGCATACTCACGTGGAAGGCGTCATGCAGCTGAGACATCTCACTCTAAGAAAGCTAACCGATAGGTCAAAGGTCCTATCCTCTCGGTGATCTCATACGGACCAATGTACCTAGGGCTCAACTTGCCCTTCTTGCCAAATCTCAAGACACCTCGCCACGGTGACACCCGTAAGAAAACTCATCACCTACATCATACTCCATCTCCTCTATCTGCCGATCCACATAGCTCTTACGCTTATCCCGAGCGCGCTTGATGCGACTCCAATCACTTCACCTTATCAACAAGATCTGAATCACTCGGGACCTCGATCATCCTCACCCCTTCCTCATCCCAATACAGAGGCGATCTACACGTGCGCCCATAAAGTGCCTCATATGGTGCCATCCCGATGCTATTGTGAAAATGGTTATTGTATGCAAACTCAATCGGGGATGAATCGATCCCATGCTCCTCTGAACTCCAATACACATGCCAAGCATATCCTCAACAGTTTTAATCGTCCTCTCACTCGCCCATCATGTTCGAGGATGAAAAGTCATCTTCAAGTTCACTAGTCCCCATAGCAGCATCGCAAACTCGCCGAACCTCAAGTAAACTGGGATCCACATCGGACACTATCGACCTTTGGGACCCCATGCAGTCTCACTATCTCACCACATACTTCGGGCCAATCGATCCATGGTATTAGTCTCCCTGTTTTGGCAAGAAATGGGCCGATTTAGTCAACCGGTCCACTATGACCCAGATAGCATCATCGCCTCGGCCCTAGGCAACCCCATAATGAAATCCATAGTAATTGTTCCCATTTCCACCCGGAATGGGCAACGAATGAAACTTCCCTATGGAGCACGGTGCTCGGCCTTAACTTTCTGGCACGTCAAACATCTAGATACAAAATCAGCTACACCTTCTTTATGCCAGCCACCGAAATGTTGCTTCAGGTGTTATACATCTTGGTAGTACCAGATGCATAGCATAAGTGGCCATATGAGCCTCCTCCAATATCTCTCGCCTCAGATCATCCACATCGTGCACAGAGCCTCTGTCCTAACCATAAAGTCTCGTCTCTCAAAACAAAACCGAACTCGAATCGCCTTTACTCTCTCCATCGGCCTTACCATAACAGATCCTTGTCACGAACTCTCCCGATCTGCCCAAGAGCATCGGTCTCGATCTCAAAGTAGCCAATAACACTCCATCCCGATCCAGATTCAATCGCACATTCAAAGCCCTCAATGAATCAAATTAGGCAACCTCATTGCTCAACTGAGCCGCACTAGAATGTGACTTTCTACTCGAGCATCACCACTACATTGGCTTTCCGGGTGATACTCGATGGTGCAATCATAATCCTTCAAGAACTCCAACCATCTCCTCTGCCTCTCAAATTTAACTCTCTCGGCTCAACAGTACCTCAAACTCTTATAGTGCAGTGAAGATCCGAAAGGTCTCACCATACGGTAATGTCTCCAAATCTTGGTGCAAACACAATCGCAGCTAATTCCAAATCATGAATAGGATAGTTTACCTCATGAGACCTCAACTGTCTCGAGGCATAGGCAATGACTCTACCATGCCGCATCGTAACACACCCCAATCCACGATATGATGCATCGCTATACACCTCAAATCCTCCGGTCCCAGATGGAATAGCCAACACCGTGCGAGAGTCAACCGATGTTTTAGCTCCTCAAAACTCTTCGGCACTCCTCGGTCCATCCGAATGGCACATTCTTCCTCGAAGTTTTGTCGAGGGTGAGATCAATGAGAACCCTCGACAAACCTCCGTAATAACCACCAATCCGAGGAAACTCGAATCTCGGGCACATTCCTAGAGCCTCCCACCTCAAAGACCGCCTCAACCTTGCTTGAATCCACGAATACCCTCTCCGTCACTATATGTCCCAAAAGATCACACTGATCCGGCCAAAATTCACATTCTTGAATTTGGCGTACAAGCTATCTCTCCTCATAAATCGTAACACAATCCTCAAATGCTCACTATGCTCACATACGTTCCTCGAATATACTAAAATGTCATCAATAAAACAATAACAAACCGATCCGGTGGGGCTGAAATACCTTATTCATTAAGGCCATGAAGGGCTAGGGGCATTAGTCAACAAACGGCATCACTAGAAACTCGAAATGCCCATACCGCTCCTAAAGGCGCTCTAGGCACATCGGCCTCGCAATCTTCAATCGATAATAACCAGATCGCAGATCTAACTTGGTGAACACCTGAGCTCCCTGCAACTGATCAAATAAATCATCGATCCTAGGCAGTGGATACTTATTCTTCACTGTCACCCGATTCAGCTGTCTGTAATCGATGCAAAGCCTCAAAGTTCCGTCTTTTTTCTTTATAAACAAAACTGGAGCTCCCCATGGTGAGACACTAGGTCTAATAAACCCCTTCTCCAGCAACTCCTGCAACTGAGCCTTAAGCTCCCTCAGTTCCACAGGTGCCATCCTATATGGAGGTATAGATATAGGGCAGACTGAACGAGGTCAATAGTAAACTCGTCTCCGATCCGTGGCAAACCCAGTAACTCATCAGAAACACATCCGAAATTCCCTAACCACGGAATATCCTGAAGCCTCGCTCAACTCTGGTGTCAACCACATGAGCCAGATATGCCTCTGACCTCCTGCATCAATCTCAGGGCACTAAGGAAAGAGATCATCCGGGCTGGCACTGCCTGGCTAACTCCTCTGAACACTGCTCTAGGCTGACCAGGAGACTCCAACACAACCTCCTTGGTATAGCAGTCCATAATAGCCCTATGGGCCGTCAACCAGTCCATCCCCAGAATCACATCGATCTCTCTCAGAGGTAATACTATAAGGTCTGCCCTCAACACTGCTTGATCAATCTGGATCAAGCATCCCTCTGAACCTCTCCCAATCGATAGTAGTACCTAGAGGTGTACTCACCTCTAGCCCATACAGTAGCCTTTCCCTATCCCCATGCAACCTAGATGCCATATGAGGTGCAATAAAAGAATGCGTGGATCCAGGATCCAGCAATGCAAACGCCTCAATATCAGAAATAAGTAACATACCAGCCACAACATCAGGGGAATCCTGGGCCTCCTGCCTCGTCATGGCGTAGACCCTGGCCTGTGACTGTGGTCGGCTGCCCCGACCCTCAGTCCTCACAAAGGATCCCTCTACTCTACCACGGCCTCTACCTCGGCCTCTCTCGACCGATCCACGTCCGGATCCACCCACTCTACTCACAGATGCGGTGGTGTTACTCCCTCGGCCACTACCTAGCAGATCGAGCTCCCAATGTGGTGGGCAATCCGAATCGATGATCCATGGAGCCGCATTTAAGGCAAGCTCCAATCAATCGCCAAGACTCTCAAAATGTCTCTTCTCACGGTGCTCACGGAATGGGGCATCTCGCCCAAAACCTCTGCCACTACCATCGCCATCGCCACTACCAGTGCATGCAAATCTACCCTCTCGCCCAAAACCAGATATTCGGACCCTCACGAAGATCTAAAGGTCCCGCTCTGGCGCTAAAACTCCTACCAGAGTTACCACGATCGTCACTAACTCTCTTTCCTCTGGACCCAGAACCCATCTCTACCTGCCTCTGCCTCACTAACTGCTCTACTCTCACAGCAGCAGCTCTCAACTCTATAAAAGAGCCCATATCAGAACGAGCCAGTCCGGCGCGGATCTCCAAATTCAACCCCATCTCAAACCTCCGGCACCTATCTGTCTCAGTAGAAACCACAGTAGCCGCATACCCCATCAACTCATTAAACCTCACCTCGTACTCTGCTACGGGCATATAGTTATCTCTGAAAGCCCTCAGAAAATCTGCCCAGGTCAGTAAGCAAGGCCTGGTGGTACTGCCCGGAACAGTCTTCCACCATGTATAAGCTGGGCCCTGCAGAAGAGATATCTTGCATAATCGAACCTCTCATCAGTTCGCGATCCATCTGTCGAGAACTCTCGGTCCTCTCCACCAACTCTCGGCCTCGGTGAGTGCAGATCGCCATAGAAGTCGGACCCGCCACGCAAACAAATCATATCTCCTCTCCCGTCTCACGGGACTCTAGGAGGTAACTCCTCGGATCGAGGCACCGAGGACTCTCTGCTAGCTCCAACAGATCCTCGTCAATTTGGTTGATCTATCGATCACCAAATACGGATGACCTATAACAAACAAGAACTCGATCGGTTTATCGTTTCTCACGATAATTCAAGCCTAATTATATACTAGTCCCAACGGATGCCAAACCATGCTACGATACCATTTAATGTAGCACCCCTTACCATAGGAGATGTACCGAACGCTGGTAGGTCATTCCGATACACACCCTACGATAAAGGTGCGCTACTGAACAAACTACCAACTCCACATGGCATCGATGTATTATAAAGTAGTATGGAATTCACTAATTTTTCAAGACATAACTTTCTCATTTCATATCCTCAAAGCGATAAGTTATACAACCGAAAGTGTCATACATGTCTCCAAAAGAAAATCAAAGTAAAGCTAACTAGGTCATCCCTCCAAAAGTGCCGGTGACCGGCACATGTGCCATGACTTCTCTTGCCAACTCAATCTACACGGCAGGAAAAGTCTATCCGGAGCTATGAGTCAACTGTCTCGGTCCTGAAAAATAATTTGCAATTTTGGGTGAGTTTGCGAACTCAGTGAGGAACCATCATCGATGGTTCACCCAATTCATGCATATACACAGTAGTCACATAATTATTTCACCAAATCACATTCAATAATACCACGTAATTATCATATCGGTCGAGGAACCAATTTAAATGCATATGAAATGTATATGAGACGCTTTTCCGATTTATTACATTGTTGTGATTGGCGCTCAAATTGTCCCATTAAGGCGCATTACTCGGTGAGCCATAGGCTCAGTATCCTTCATGGGCTCGAGGCCCGATCACGTTGAGCTATAAGCTCGTTGTTCGCTTCCGTCACAACTGCCAATTACTGATCATGCCGTTATGCATGAAATGCATATGTCCAATATATCCAAATCAATAGCGTATCAGATCCAAATTCATATAAGACACTCATAGGCAATCCCATGAAATTCATACATAACACTTCTATATCACAGTTCAGATATTTCAGACACCTATGGTCCGAAATCAAGCAAATCAAACACATATAAATCCTCCATTATCCCCCACATGGCATAGTTGCAAAATAGTAAACACATAAAGGTTGAGGAACCAACTAGGTTACTCACCTAATAACTTCCGCGCTAATGCCGGGAAGTCTCCATAACGTCCGTGGAGCGGCGGTCCAGCCGAGCCTCTATAGCGATTGAAATAAATTCACATTACCAATCTGTATAATTAAAACGATCAAATAATGCACATGGAATCCTTAAAGCGTGTATAATGCATGTTCATGGCATTCCGGCCCTAATCTAAATTTTCCCATCACAAAATCCGTCTAAAAATTAGAAAACTATAAGCGCCGGTGCAGCAATTCGGACCTCTATAGGTTCCCAATTAAACAAAAGCAGTGATTACCGAACAATTATTGGGGCCACGTCAATTTCCGTCAAAAATTCCCAAATTCTCACCAAATGAAATTAAATATTCTCTGAATCCGATGCCTCAAGAATCAGGTCAATCGGACGTCGGACGAAAAGAAATTGACAAAAGAACGATCGGATCACTTAATGCCAAATAATAATCAAAATAATAATATATATATATATATCTATGCACTGCCTCCAGAGGCTAGACGTCGCTTCTTGAGGTTGTCTCATCTCGCCTCGTCGCGAGGGCGAGGCGTCGCCCTCCCGACCGGGCCAATTTCTCTCGCCTCGCGAGGGCGAGACGTCGCCCTCGCGATCCGGCGAGTTTCCCCTACTTCTTTGCCCCTTTTTCCAGATTTCAATCCCAATCTCCAACTACTCTAATTCTTAGCACACAAATCAGAAAAATACACACTATACCTCATTGGAAAGCTTATGAAAAGCTCTACAACTCTCAAGAAGACCATAAAAATCAATTCAACCTCTAAGGGTGTCAAAAATCCCATCCAAGATACTGCTTACTCAAAACTCATAAATATAGGACAGTAACTCACAAATGCGAGGACTCACTGATTAGTCAGCTAAAAATTACCACATAAATATGCTCAATCAGTTCACAATGTCCTCTACAACTTTCATGAACAACCCAAAATCAAATTCCATTGCTAAACAAGTCAATTAATTCACTCAATGTTACTGTCCCTAAAACCATGCAATTTGAGCAGTAACTTTATAACCAACATAACTCCCTGTAGACAAGTCATTAAAATCAGAGCTTTATATCCCTGAAAGATAAAATCCCAAACTTCAATTCTTCCTGAAATAACCAAACTCCAATTCAGCCTCTAACATTTTCAAATCTGTCATGCAAGTTTCTGACCTAAACAACACTTAACATCACAATGTAGGTCCAGAATTTGAAATTCCATATTTCCCACATCTGACCTCCAAATATTATAAGCCATATACCATTTTCAAGATCAATCTGATATCTAAAACTCTTCAGTACGATGCAAACCCCAAATCAAATCACAAAATTCCTAAAATTCCTGCAAACCCGAAAGTGCACTAAATGTGCCAATCCAGCTAGGTTTCAGCCAATGCATAAAAACAGTCATCAGTAATCAGGTCATATCTCCTAACATACAACTAGAAAAATTGCAAAATCAGTGGAAATGGAAAGCTAATTTAATAGGCTACAACTTTCATTAAGACCATTTTCCCTAACTCCAAACCAATTAATTGAGAAAATCAACAAAACTCATTGGACACATTTGCGGGTACTGTTCACAGACAACAGAACAGCAACTTTCCATGCCAAATTTGGACCTTCTAGCATTATAATTTAACAACACCTATTTCACACTAAAATGAAGCCAACATTTCAAAGTTTCAGTGGCCACTAACCTCACCTCATTTGCATTTCTACACAATTAATTATGATCAAAACAGTACCATAGGTTCAAAACTCAATTTCCAGCATTCAACATTAATCTAACTCCTTTCACTTCTAACATCTATAACACTTCACTAAGCATCAAATTTTACCTCTAATTCATCCACAAGCTCATTTCAACATACACTTCTAGAATTATACATAATTGGCAGCAACCACACAATTCATCTTCCTAAGGTTTTCCATTCATCTAAGCTAACAAACTCAATCCAAACCAAGCCAAATTCAAGGAAAACTATAATCATTTATTCATCCATACACAAGCACATAATTACACCCATTAAAACCTACCCCCTATGATGATCAAGTTCATATATATATAGTCTCCATGCATGCTTCTACCTACCAAAAGCATGTAAACAACTATATTTCTTACCTTAGACAAGTTCACTCTCTCTAATTCTCCAAGTCTTCAAGTCTTTAACCCTCTCCTCTTATACTCTTATAACACCTTAATCACCACCCACGGCTACCCCACTACACATGCTCAACATCACCTTCTCAAGCTTGGTCTTAGATGTGCTCAAAGGAGAAGCAAGAAAAGAACCATAGAGGACCTTATAAGGAATGAGAAGAAGAACTTTGAAGGAGAAGAAGAACACTCACACCAAAGGAGTGAATCAAGTTTCGGGTGAGAAGGTGGAAGAATGAGCTTTCCAAAGCTTTCAAAGCCTCCTTTTTTAATAGCAAGCCAAATGAAAAAGTCGTAGGTGATGTATATAAGAAGACAAAATTAGTTAATGAAGAGCCACTTGGCTTTTACAAATAAAGAAAGGACAAAATCTTAACTTAATCAACATACTTTAATCATAATCTTTAATCTAATTTAATCTTAATCCAATTTATGCTAATAAGTCTATAACAATTCTCACAATAAATTATTCACTAATCTTATGTCATTATGCAGTCCTTTTCAAGATGTAAAAGGCTCACTCGATCGGTCGGTTGAAATTTTTGATCCGAAAGAACCAGAAAATTCCAGAAAAATTCTCATAAATCCCCAAAAATGTAAAACACTTAATGGCGCACTCCAAATAATTTTTCAAACACAATTACCCCATAAATTACACAAAGAATCTCCATTTGAAATCTAAGCCGAAAAATGTCATGAACGCATGTATACTATGTGCATGTGCAACCAATCGTTAATCATGGAGGCTATATACTGTATGTGCATGCCGAGATATAATTTAATATCCAGAACCCTTCCTAATTACCAAAATGCCCTTCCTATAGGAGAGGGGATGTTACAATTCTCCCCTCCTAACAAAAATTTCGTCCTCGAAATTCATACCTGATTGATCGAAAAGATGAGGATACTGTCTCCTCATATGCTCCTCGGTCTCCCAGGTAGCCTCCTCAGTCGAGTGGTTCCTCCAAAGAACCTTCACCAGTGGAATACTCTTATTCCTCAACCGCTAATCTGTGACCCGACAATCAGATCGGCCTCTACATAACTCAGATTACTCGACACCTCAATCTCCTGAGCCGGAATCACATGAGTCGGATCTGACCGATATCTGCGGAGCATACTCACGTGGAAGACGTCATGCAACTGAGACATCTCACTCGGCAAAGCTAACCGATAGGTCAAAGGTCCTATCCTCTCAGTGATCTCATACGGACCAATGTACCTAGGGCTCAACTTGCCCTTCTTGCCAAATCTCAGTACACCTCGCCACGGTGACACCCGTAAGAAAACTCTGTCACCTACATCATACTCCATCTCCCTCCTATGCTGATCCACATAGCTCTTCTGCCTATCCTGAGCCGCCTTGATGCGACTCCGAATCAGCTTCACCTTATCAACAGTATCCTGAATCAGCTCAGGACCCTCAATCATCCTCACCCCTTCCTCATCCCAATACAGAGGCGATCTACACGATGCGCCCATAAAGTGCCTCATATGGTGCCATCCCGATGCTCTTTGTGAAAATGGTTATTGTATGCAAACTCAATCGAGGGCTGAATCGATCCCATGCTCCTCTGAACTCCAATACACATGCCCAAGCATATCCTCAACAGTTTTAATCGTCCTCTCACTGCCCATCCGTTCGAGGATGAAAAGTCAGATCTTGAAGTTCACTAGTCCCCATAGCGCATCGCAAACTCGCGGAACCTCAAGTAAATCTGGGATCCCTGCCGACACTATCGACCTTTGGGACCCCATGCGGTCTCACTATCTCACCACATACTTCAGGCCAACTGATCCATGGTATTAGTCTCCCTCATTGGCAAGAAATGGGCCGATTTAGTCAACCGTCCACTATGACCCAGATAGCATCATGTCGCTTCGGCCCTAGGCAACCCCATAATGAAATCCATAGTAATTGTTCCCATTTCCACTCGGAATGGGCAACGAATGAAGCTTCCTCTTGGAGCACGGTGCTCGGCCTTAACTCGCTTGCACGTCAAACATCTAGATACAAAATCAGCTACCGCTTCTTTATGCGAGCCACCGAAATGTTGCTTGTGGTGTTATACATCTTGGTAGTACCGGGATGCATAGCATAAGTGGCCATATGAGCCTCCTCCAATATCTCTCGCCTCGGATCATCCACATCGTGCACACAGAGCCTCTGTCCTAACCATAAAGTCTCGTCTCTCAAAACAAAACCGAACTCGAATCAACTTTTACTCTCTCCATCGGCCTTACCATAACAGATCCTTGTCCCGAACTCTCCGATCTGCCCAAGAGCATCGGTCTCGATCTCAAAGTAGCCAATAACACTCCATCCCGATCCAGATTCAACGCACATTCAAAGCCCTCAATTGAATCAAATTAGGCAACCTCATTGCACGAATAAAATTTGCATTTAGAATGTGACTTTCTACTCGAGCATCGGCCACTACATTGGCTTTCCCGGGTGATACTCGATGGTGCAATCATAATCCTTGATAACTCCAACCATCTCCTCTCGTCTCAAATTTAACTCTCTCGCTCAACAGGTACCTCAAACTCTTATAGTCTGTGAAGATCCGAAAGGTCTCACCATATGTAATGTCTCCAAATCTTGATTGCAAACACAAGCTGCAGCTAATTCCAAATCATGAATAGGATAGTTTACCTCATGAGACCTCAACTGTCTCGAGGCATAGGCAATGACTCTACCATGCTTGCATCGTAACACACCCCAATCCTCGATGTGATGCATCGCTATACACCTCAAATCCTCCAGCCCCAGATGGAATAGCCAACAGGTGCGAAGAGTCAACCGATGTTTTAGCTCCTCAAAACTCTTCCGCACTCCTCGGTCCATCCGAATGGCACATTCTTCCTCGAAGTTTTGTCGAGAGAATGAGATCAATGAGAACCCTCGACAAACCTCCGTAATAACCACCAATCCGAGAAACTCGAATCTCGAGGCACATTCCTAGAGCCTCCCACCTCAAGACCCTCAACCTTGCTTGAATCCACCAATACCCTCTCCGTCACTATATGTCCCAAAAGATCACTCGATCCAGCCAAAATTCACATTCTTGAATTTGGCGTATAACTATCTCTCCTCATCGTCGTAACACAATCCTCAAATGCTCACTATGCCCCGCTCATTCCTCGAATATACTAAAATGTCATCAATAAAACAATAACAAACCGATCCAGTAGGCTGAAATACCTTATTCATTAAGGCCATGAAGGCTGTCGGGGCATTAGTCAACCCAAACGGCATCACTAGAAACTCGAAATGCCCATACCTGCTCCTAAAGGCGCTCTTAGGCACATCGGCCTCTGCAATCTTCAACTGATAATAACCAGATCGCAGATCTAACTTGGTGAACACCTGAGCTCCCTGCAACTGATCAAATAAATCATCGATCCTAGGCAGTGGATACTTATTCTTCACTGTCACCCGATTCAGCTGTCTGTAATCGATGCAAAGCCTCAAAGTTCCGTCTTTTTTCTTTATAAACAAAACTGGAGCTCCCCATGGTGAGACACTAGGTCTAATAAACCCTTCTCCAAAGAACTCCCGCAGAATCGAGCCTTAAGCTCCCTCGCCCACAGGTGCCATCCTATATGGAGGTATAGATATAGGAGCAGTACCTGGAACGAGGTCAATAGTAAACTCTGTCTCCCGATCCGGCGGCAAACCCGGTAACTCATCAGGAAACACATCTGGAAATTCCCTAACCACGGGAATATCCTGAAGCCTCTCTTTCAACTCGTGTCAACCACATGAGCAGATATGCCTCATGACCTCCTGCATCAATCTCGTGGCCTAAGGAAAGAGATCATCCGGCCGGCATCGCTGGCTAACTCCTCTGAACACCGCTCAGGTGACCAGAGACTCCAACACAACCTCCTTGGTATAGCAGTCCATAATAGCCCTATGGGCCACAACCACCCATCCCGTAATCACATCGATCTCTCTCGGAGGTAATACTATAAGGTGCGCCTCAACACCGCTGATCAATCTGGATCAAGCATCCCTCGAACCTCTCCCAATGCGATAGTAGTACCTAGAGGTGTACTCACCTCTAGCCCATACAAGAGCCTTTCCTATCCCCATGCAACCTAGATGCCATATGAGGTGCAATAAAAGAATGCGTGGATCCAGGATCCAGCAATGCAAACGCCTCAATATCAGAAATAAGTAACATACCAGCCACAACATCAGGGGAATCCTGGGCCTCCTGCCTCGTCATGGCGTAGAGACTGCTCAGGATCGTGGTGGTGGTGCCCCACCCTCGGTCCTCACAAAGGATCCCTCTACTCTACCACGGCCTCTACCTCGGCCTCTCTGCACCGATCCACGTCCGGATCCACCCACTCTACTCTGCTTTGCAGTGGTGTTACTCCCAGCTCGGCCACTACCAGCAGACTGAGCTCCCAATGTGGCTGGGCAATCCCGAATCGATGATCCATGGAGCGCATTTAAGGCAAGCTCCGGTCAATCGCCAAGACTCTCAAAATGTCTCTTCTCACAAGGTTTCACGAATGGGGCATCGCCCAAAACCTCTGCCACTACCATCGCCATCGCCACTACCAGTGCATGCAAATCTACCTCTCGCCCAAAAACAGTATCGTTCGACCCTCTCAAGATCTAAAGGTCCCGCTCTGGCGCTGCTAAAACTCCTACCAGAGTTACCCCGATCGTCACTAACTCTCTTCCTCTGGACCCAGAACCCATCTCTACCGCCTCGCCTCACTAATCGCTCTACTCTCACAAGAAGCAGGCTCTCAACTCTATAAAAGAGCCCATATCGAGCAGCCATCCGGCGCGGATCTCCAAATTCAACCCCATCTCAAACCTCGGCACCTATCTGTCTCAAGAGAAACCACAAGAGCGATACCCCATCAACTCATTAAACCTCACCTCGACTCACACGGGCATATAGTTATCTCTGAAAGCCCTCGTAAAATCTGCCTGGTCAAGAAGCAAGGCTGGTGGTACCGCCGAACAGTCTTCCACCATGTATAAGCTGGGCCTGCGGAAGAGATATCGCATAATCGAACCTCTCATCAGTTCGCATCCATCTGATCGAGAACTCTCTCGGTCCTCTCCACCAACTCTCGACCTCGGGAAGTCTCAGATCGCCATAGAAGTCGACCCCTCGCCACGCAAACAAATCATATCTCCTCTCCCGTCTCACGGGACTCTAGGAGGTAACTCCTCGGATCGAGGCACCGAGGACTCTCTCGCTAGCTCCAACAGATCCTCGTCATTTGGTTGATCTATCGATCACCAAATACGGATGACCTATAACAAACAAGAACTCGATCGGTTTATACGCTTCTCACAATAATTCAAGCCTAATTATATACTAGTCCCAACAGATGCCAAACCATGCTCGATACCATTTAATGTAGCACCCTTACCATAGAGATGTACCGAACGCCAGAGGTCATTCCGATACACACCCTACGATAAGGGTGCGCTACTTAACAAACTACCAACTCCACATGGCATCAATGTATTATAAAGCAAGAGTATGGAATTCACTAATTTTTCAAGACATAACTTTCTCATTTCATATCCTCAAAGCGATAAGTTATACAACCGAAAGTGTCTCGTACATGTCTCCAAAAGAAAATCAAGCGAGAAAGCTAACTAGGTCATCCCTCCAAAAGTGCCGGTGACCAGGCACATGTGCCATGACTTCTCTTGCCAACTCAATCTACACGGCAGAAAAGTCTATCCGAGCTATGAGTCAACTGTCTCGGTCCCGAAAAATAATTTGCAATTTGGGTGAGTTTGCGAACTCGGTGAGGAACCATCATCGATGGTTCACCCAATTCATGCATATACGAGTCACATAATTATTTCACCAAATCACATTCAATAATACCACGTAATTATCATATCGGTCAAGGAACCAATTTAAATGCATATGAAATGTATATGAGACGCTTTTCAGCTTTATTACATTGTTGTGATTGGCGCTGGCTCGTCCCATTAAGGCGCATTACTCGGTGAGCCATAGGCTCAGATCACCATGGGCTCGAGGCCCAATCACGTTGAGCTATAAGCTCTCGTTCGCCCGTCACGGTCTCGCCAATTATCGATCACGCCGTTATGCATGAAATGCATATGTCCAATATATCCAAATCAATAGCGTATCGATCCAAATTCATATAAGACACTCATAGGCAATCCCATGAAATTCATACATAACACTTCTATATCATAGTTCAGATATTTGAGACACCTATGGTCCAAATCAAGCAAATCAAACACATATAAATCCTCCATTATCCCCCCATGGCATAGTTGCAAAATAGTAAACACATAAAGGTTGAGGAACCAACTAGGTTACTCACCTAATAACTTCCGCGCTAATGCCGGAAGTCTCCAACGTCCGTGGAACGGCGGTCCAATGAGCCTCTATAACAATTGAAATAAATTCACATTACCAATCAGATAATTAAAACGATCAAATAATGCACATGGAATCCTTAAACGTGTATAATGCATGTTCATGGCATTCCGGCCCTAATCTAAATTTTCCCATCACAAAATCCGTCTAAAAATTAGAAAACTATAGGCGCCGACGGTGCAATTCGGACCTCTATAGGTTCCCAATTAAACAAAAAAAGTGATTACCGAACAATTATTCGGGCCACGTCAATTTCCGTCCAAAATTCCCAAATTCTCACCAAATGAAATTAAATATTCTGAATCCGATGCCTCAAGAATCAGGTCAATCGGACGTCGGACGGAAAAGAAATTGACAAAAGAACGATCGGATCACTTAATGCCAAATAATAATCAAAATAATAATATATATATATATATCTATGCACTGCCTCGCAGGGCGAGACGTCGCCCTGCGAGGCTGTCTCATTCGCCGTCGCGAGGGGCGTCGCGCCGCCTCCCGATCGGGCCAATTTCTCTCGCCTCGCGAGGGCGAGACGTCGCCTCGCGATCCGTGAGTTTCCCTACTTTTTGCCCTTTTCCAGATTTCAATCCCAATCTCCAACTACTCTAATTCTTAGCACACAAATCAGAAAATACACACTATACCTCATTGGAAAGCTTATGAAAAGCTCTACAACTCTCAAGAAGACCATAAAATCAATTCAACCTCTAAGGGTGTCAAAAATCCCATCCAAGATACTGCTTACTCAAAACTCATAAATATAGGACAGTAACTCACAAATGCGAGGACTCACTGATTAGTCAGCTAAAAATTACCACATAAATATGCTCAATCAGTTCACAATGTCCTCTACAACTTTCATGAACAACCCAAAATCAAATTCCATTGCTAAACAAGTCAATTAATTCACTCAATGTTACTGTCCCTAAAACCATGCAATTTGAGCAGTAACTTTATAACCAACATAACTCCCTGTAGACAAGTCATTAAAATCAGAGCTTTATATCCCTGAAAAGATAAAATCCCAAACTTCAATTCTTCCTGAAATAACCAAACTCCAATTCAGCCTCTAACATTTTCAAATCTGTCATGCAAGTTTCTGACCTAAACAACACTTAACATCACAATGTAGGTCCAGAATTTGAAATTCCATATTTCCACATCTGACCTCCAAATATTATAAGCCATATACCATTTTCAAGATCAATCTGATATCTAAAACTCTTCAGTACGATGCAAACCCCAAATCAAATCACAAAATTCCTAAAATTCCTGCAAACCCGAAAGTGCACTAAATGTGCCAATCCAGCTAGGTTTCAGCCAATGCATAAAAACAGTCATCAGTAATCAGGTCATATCTCCTAACATACAACTCGAAAATTGCAAAATCAGTGGAAATGGAAAGCTAATTTAATAGGCTACAACTTTCATTAAGACCATTTTCCCTAACTCCAAACCAATTAATTGAGAAAATCAACAAAACTCATTGGACACATTTGCGGGTACTGTTCACAGACAACAGAACAGCAACTTTCCATGCCAAATTTGGACCTTCTAGCATTATAATTTAACAACACCTATTTCACACTAAAATGAAGCCAACATTTCAAAGTTTCAGTGGCCACTAACCTCACCTCATTTTCATTTCTACACAATTAATTATGATCAAAACAGTACCATAGGTTCAAAACTCAATTTCCAGCATTCAACATTAATCTAACTCCTTTCACTTCTAACATCTATAACACTTCACTAAGCATCAAATTTTACCTCTAATTCATCCACAAGCTCATTTCAACATACACTTCTAGAATTATACATAATTGGCAGCAACCACACAATTCATCTTCCTAAGGTTTTCCATTCATCTAAGCTAACAAACTCAATCCAAACCAAGCCAAATTCAAGGAAAACTATAATCATTTATTCATCATTCATTCATCCATACACAAGCACATAATTACACCCATTAAAACCTACCCCTATGATGATCAAGTTCATATATATATAGTCTCCATGCATGCTTCTACCTACCAAAAGCATGTAAACAACTATATTTCTTACCTTAGACAAGTTCACTCTCTAATTCTCCAAGTCTTCAAGTCTTTAACCCTCTCCTCTTATACTCTTATAACACCTTAATCACCACCCACGGCTACCCCACTACACATGCTCAACATCACCTTCTCAAGCTTGGTCTTAGATGTGCTCAAAGGAGAAGCAAGAAAAGAACCATAGAGGACCTTATAAGGAATGAGAAGAAGAACTTTGAAGGAGAAGAAGAACACTCACACCAAAGGAGTGAATCAAGTTTCGGGTGAGAAGGTGGAAGAATGAGCTTTCCAAAGCTTTCAAAGCCTCCTTTTTTAATAGCAAGCCAAATGAAAAAGTCGTAGGTGATGTATATAAGAAGACAAAATTAGTTAATGAAGAGCCACTTGGCTTTTACAAATAAAGAAAGGACAAAATCTTAACTTAATCAACATACTTTAATCATAATCTTTAATCTAATTTAATCTTAATCCAATTTATGCTAATAAGTCTATAACAATTCTCACAATAAATTATTCACTAATCTTATGTCATTATGCAGTCCCTTTTGAAGCAGAAAAGGCTCACTCGATCGGTCATTGAAATTTTTGATTAGGAAAGAACTAGAAAAATTCCAGAAAAATTCCCATAAATCCCCAAAAATGTAAAACACTTAATGGCGCACTCCAAATAATTTTTCAAACACAATTACCCCATAAATTACACAAAGAATCTCCATTTGAAATCTAAGCCGAAAAATGTCATGAACGCATGTATACTATGTGCATGTGCAACCAATCGTTAATCATGGAGGCTATATACTGTATGTGCATGCCGAGATATAATTTAATATCCCGAACCCTTCCTAATTACCAAAATGCCCTTCCTATAGGAGAGGGGATGTTACATATTAACTATAGAGCATTTGGAATTCTGGTAGATTCTGCAAAACATTAATAGAAGTTTTGGTAACAGTGCAGAATGTGCATGTTTGATATTTAGCAAATCAAATGTATTTGAATTCTTGGACTTGAAAGGGGTTAAAATGCTTTCAGTTATTTTTTTTCTTAGAATGCTTCTGAACCTGAAGAGCAACTTTTGTATCCCATTTATTGTGAAAACACAAAATTTATGTGCTTTGTTTTGCTGACAAACATACTTCTGCTTGTGAACAAAGTTACCAGATTTGAATGATCACCAACTAATCAATCAAATCTGGTAACTTTGTCACTTCTTAGATAGTTGGAAGCACCAAACTAGAGAGAAAATTTTATGAAATGGAAGTATTCTTAAAATAATCTAAGGTAGTATCAATCAAACAACTTCTTCGTGAATGCCTCAGTTGTTATTACTCTTGGTAAAATCACTCCTAACAGGACCTGTAGCTTAAAAACTAGATAATTCTTAGGGAGTTCATGGCTTCAGGTAAGTTGAAAAGAGAAGATCAAGTTGTTAAAGATAAGACAAAACCTTTGTCTCCTTTAAATAGCTCTATATCCATATTCGTATTGAATAATATGTGTATTAATGACCTTAAGAAGCAGTTGGTAATGGCTAACTATATTTCCTCAAAGCTGATGACATAGTTAAATACCAGTACAGTAGAACCTTTCCATCTAACATATGTCATTAAAAAATCTAAAAGGAGTTCCCCCTATTTTGCATTCAACCATCTTTTGTATTAGCATATAGGAGTGATCAGACATTAGATTGTCTCCAAAGTCAATAAAAGAGTTAGGAAATTGATTGAGCCATGTATAATTGACTAAGATATGTCCAACTTCTTTCCTATAAATAGGGTACCATGTTGATTATTACTCTATGTTAGTAATTTTCCATTTGAATTTAAATCCACTAGATCCATCTTCGGAAAGAAATTAGCCACACATTCATTACTACTTGTATAGGAAACATAGTTAATTATGACACAGTTAATTATGTATGCATATGCCAACCAAAATACAAAATGCCAATTATGTATGCATACGAAAACAAGTACAGAACAATATAATGGATATGACAATTAAAATACAATATGCCAATTATGTATGCATAGGAAAACAAGTATAGAATAATATAATGGATATGTCAACCAAAATACCATATGCCAATGATGTATGCATTGCATTTCTTCTATTTCTTTGTTACACATCTTACTATTCTATACATATGTACAAATGTAGTCTATGAACAATATATTGTTTTTTGTTTGCAGACATTTTTGTTTACAAATTTGGAGTCAATGGATCATCATCATATAATTAAGTGTCTGGATTTGTTTGAGATTTTGAAAGGGCAACTAGATCTCATGAGAATGGTCATGTTCATATGCTTGTATATATACACCAAAAAATGGCGTAGAAGTGAAAATGTGAGAGGAAGTAGGGCATTGACAGTACCAAATAGGGCAGCCAATATAGATAGGATTTTGCATGAGGGGGATAGGAATACCCAGTGGGATATAAGGATGGACAGTAATGCATTTACATTATTATGTGAGATACTTCGGGTCAATGGTGGGCTGACAAATATGGGCAATGTGCCCATTGAAGAAAAAGTTTTAATATTCCTTAGAATATTAGCACAAAATGAATCTAATAGAGTATTATAAGTTCGGTTTATGAGGTCAGAAGAGATAATAAGTAGGGTCTTCCATAGTGTGTTGAAGGTTGTTATCAAGCTTCAACATCTGTTGTTGGTCAAGCCCATACCCGTTCCTGAGGATTGCACAGACACTAGATGGAAATGGTTTAAGGTTAGTAAATTTATTTAGCGACAATACGGTTTCTAATTTGGCTTGATTAAATTAGTTAACAAGAACCTTTTTTTGATTGGAATTTTAAACAAAGGGTTGCCTTGGTGCTCTCGATGGGACCTATTTAGAAATAATAGTTCCCCATGCAGATAAGCCCAGATATCGAGGTAGGAAAGGTAGAATATGCACTAATGTTTTAGGAGTGTGTGACAAGAACTTAAACTTTGTTTATGTTCTTGCAGGATGGGAGGGTTCAACAGTGGATTCCAGGGTTCTGCATGATGCTGTTAGTAGGCCTAATGGACTGCAAGTTCCCAAGGGTAAGTAAGAAACGAATTGTTACAAGTTTGTAATTTGTATTTTACCGTATGATTACATATACAATAGTAATAGTATCATTTGTTTATAGGAAATTACTACTTAGTAGATACTAGCTATACCAATGGCCCTGGTTTTCTTGCACCTTTTAGAGGCACAAGATACCATATTCAAGAGTGAGCAAGAGATGAGAGGGAACCTAGGAATCCAGAAGAGCTTTTTAATAAGAGACACTCATCGGCCAGAAATTTCATTGAACGTGTATTTGGTTTACTGAAAAAAAGATGAAAAATCCTCAGAAATCCATCCTTCTATCCAGCATCCACTCATGTGCACATCATTCTTGCATGTTGCCTTCTGCAAAATTTCATTAGATTGCATATGAGTTTTGATCCAGCAGAGCTTACTAATATGGAACCTGAGGAAATGCCAATTGGGGAAGATGCAAAGTTACCTGAATTTTTTGATCGTGTTGAGACAGGTAATGAATGGAGTCAATGGAGAGCGGAATTAGCTAACAAAATGTTTGATGAATGGAGAAGAAACCATTAAAATGTTGACTTTAATTTACTTAATAATAGTTTGTATTGAATTGAGGGATTAAATTTGGTTGGCTTTCATTGTAACTGATTTGAGGCATTGACTGAATTTCATTGTTGTTCCTTTGTTTTCTTTGTACTTAATAACATGTTTCATTTAATTCTATATTGTCTTCATGATATTCAAACAAGAATCAAATCACATGTTAATTACTCATTAATGGAAATGGTTTGTAATGGTTTGGGGTATGACATTGCATGGTTTAGGTACAATGTCACGGGTTTGGACAGATGAAGAGACATACGGATTTGTTACCTACTTAGAGGACCCAGTTGTTGCTGGAAAAAGGACCGATAATGGACAATTTAAGCCTGGGACTTTCCAATTGATTGCCACACTGATGGTTGAGAAGTTCCCTGAGTGTGGAATTGAGAAGAGGCATATATATAATAAACATAAGAGGCTTAAGGAAAATATCAGACAACATATGACATGTTGCACTGCAGTGGGTTTGGGTGGAATAAAACCAAGCAATGTGTCGAGGTAGACAGCAAGCAAGTGCTTGACAAATGGATGAGGGTAGGTTGTTCATACACGCATGTTAATGTATTAGACATTGTGTATCATGCTAACAAACATCTTTGCATTTTTCTCAGAAACACCCTAATAGGTACTATACCCTTGGCAAGTCATTCCCTATTTACCCTAGACTTGAGTATGTCTTTGGGAAAGATAGAGCCACAGGTGCAGCTGCAATTGACCCTGGGGCTGCAGCTACTCAGTTTGCGGCTGATCAGACTGAAGGGATGCACCAGCAGGTTCACCACCTCCTGCTGAGTTGTTGTTTGAACCAGTTCCAGCGGATACACCCGTTGTAACTACTTCTGTTCATGCAACTGGATCAGTCGCCTCATCTTCCAACACAGACAGGAATCAACAAAATAGAGGGAAAAGGAAGAACAGGGACACTGAAGTGTTAGAAAGCATTGTTGCCACATTTGCCCATGTAGCTGACTGCAATATTAGGAGTGCACAGATCATCGCAGATGTTATTAGCGTGGGGTCACAAATTCCCCAGCTAGGTGACGAGCTTGCGAGATTGGGTTTCTCCACTGAAGAGGTTGTCAGGGCTCTCCACATCTTCTCAATGAATCCTCATGTGGGGAATCTTTTCTGGGGTGCAAATGCAGCACAAAGGCAGGCTTATGTGCGGAACCTATTAGATATGCATCATTGACTTTTTAATCTCTTGCCGTAATTTGTATGCTTATGTTAACTATAATTTGGACATGTACGATGGTAACTATGCGTTGAACTATATGTATTTTTGCTAGTACCATGTGATGTTGACTGATGAGATCATATATTTTGGACTGTATTTGTATCTCTGTTTATCAATGACGAATGGTAGGGTACAGGTATAATATGAAATGTTTACAATTTCTGTACGTTTATGAATGGTTATGATATTAGTCATTTGCAGGTACAGGTATAATATGGGCAGGTTCAACTTCTATGTTGTCTTCGTTGGACGTCAAGTAGGAATTTTCACCAGTTGGGATGACGTCAAATTGCTAACTGAGGGCTTCCCAAATGCTAGATTCAAGGGGTTTCGGACCTTGGTTGAAGCAGAAACTGCTTATGCCGTGGATCGAAATAGGACCAGTCGTCCAAACGACGAAATTTGACCAACCGCCAATGAACCCTCACCAATCCCGCTTCAATTTTCACTGCCAACATCTCAACAACCACATGCAACTGAAACATTGAATTAAACTTTGGCATGGAGTCAATCATTATTCCTATTTGTTCTTGGGGTCATTTTTGGCATTATTATTAACGAAATTCTCAATAAATTTTAAGGCTTCAACGTATTTAAAGCCATGAATGCTTAGATGTTGTTTAAAGTATTATGTATTAGAATTTCTTGGTTGACGACTCTATTTGAACCTATTATGTAATTAATTCTATTAATGTTTAGATGTTTTGTTAAATTATTTTGTCCTAACTAATGTTTATAATAATAGTCATAATTATAAGAAGATAAATAATAGTCATAATTACAATAATAATAATAATAAGTACAAAATAATATATACTAATTGATAATAGAAGTAATGACAATAATTAATAATAGTAATAATTATTATTTTTAGTGTTATTACAAAATTTAGACTAAATTTTACTAACAACAATAATTAATAATAATTATAATAACAAATTTAATTTTCTATAACAAATATCATACTAAAAATAAGAACATCAACAAATACTAGTCATATTAGGTAATAATAATAATAATAATAATAATAATAATAATAATAATAATAATAATAATAATAATAATAATAATAATAAAACAATATTAATAATAGGTCATAATAATAAACATAATACAAATAATAATAATAATAATAAAATTAATAAAATTAATACGTAACTATATTAATAATAATAACAATAATAAAAATAATATTAATAATGTTAACAAAAAATAATAGTAATAATAATAATAATAATAATATTATTATTATTATTATCAATAATAATAATATTAAACATAATAATAATAATAAACATAATTATAATAATAGTATAATTAATTATAATTATTATAATAATATTAATAATATTAACAAAAATAATAATAATAAAAATTAATATAATAATAATAATATTATTATTATTAATATTAAACATAATAATAATAATAATAATAATAATAATAATAATAATATAATATAATAATAATAATAATAATAACAACAATAATAATATTAATAATAATAATAATAATAATAATAATAATAATAATAATAATAATAATAATAATAATAATAATAATAATAATAATAATAACATTGAATTACATCTACAAGTCTTATTATACAACAGGGGCATTTCTGTCATTAACACTATTTTTTGTTCTGTCCTCGGCAACCAAACACATTTCTGTACTCAGGACGAGGACAATTATCTCGGTTCTGTCTACCGCAACCAAACATCTCTCAGTCTCCAATTTTCGTTCTGTCATGTCCTGTCCTATTCCGTCTCGTCCCGTCTCTGCATGCTGAAGACGCTAACCAAACAGACTGTTAGAGATGAATAACTGACGAGCCTTTTTGAATAGCCTTGGAGAGGCAACCTACGCTCGGATGCTTCATTTACTCGCATATATAGTTCATTTTGTTAGATATTAAACTTGAATTATGATTGTTAGAGTCCTACTTAGAATTATTAATTAGAGTCATTGTTTAAGTTAAATAGTAGTAGTTTAGTTTATCAAGAATTAGTTTTGTAAGCCTATATTTATACAGACATATTTCATGTTTTATTTGAGAGCAATTTACTTGATAATAAAGAAAGATTGTTTAGCCTCTTCCGTAAATCTTTGTTGTCCAACAAACTGATATCAGAGCCAGACCCAAAAGCCTCACTCTTCTTTCTTCTTTTCATTGTGCAAGTGCCATATAGCTGCTAACAATTATTTGTTTGTGTTGCTTCTTCAAGAAGCAAGGACGCAACAAATCTAGAAGTTGGCCCAGCCATTGCCGAAGGAGCAAGACATGCAGAAGCTATCACCCAGACGTGTGTACCATGTGTTCAAAGTGTAAAGACAACGTGATCTTGTATAAGAGCCCAAGTGACTAACATAAGGCGTGCATTTACATATCAATCATTGTAACGCGACATTATCAAACTCGAGAAGCGTAAGAGATTTTACAAAATTGTTTTAAAGGAAAAGATAAAGTAATTAAAGTACGCCTACAGACTTTGAGATCTGACTATAAAAATCTCAAGATGAAGGATTCTAAATCTATAAAAGAGTATTTTGGTCGAGTCTTGACTTTCTAAATCAATTAAAGAGATATGGAGAGCTGATGAAAGACGTTTGAGTGATTGAAAAAAATTCTTCGATCACTAATTTTCAAATGTGATTACATTGCGACTGCCATTGAAAAATTAAAGGATTTGGATTCGATGTCTATAGATCACCTTTTCGGTTCGTTACAAGCCCATGAAGAGAGATTGAAGAAAAGAGAAGAATCAGATGCTCAAGAGTTGCAGGCGAAGTAGAAATTTTGATTAAATTGAAGAATGGATGTTCATACTTTGAAAACAAATATATTGAGTATTGGACAACTTTTGGAGAAAGGCTGTGAAATATAGATGAGAAAGAGTGGATTGGTCATGGGAAATGGAAAAGGAAAATTAATTGCAAAAGTGCCAATGTCAAAGAACAAGATGTTCATACTGAAGATCAATAAAGATAGTCCCATATGTTTAAAAGTTACTACGAATGATTCGTCAAGGTTGTAGCATTTTAGGCTGGGCCACTAGAATTTTGGTGGATTGGAACTATTGTATAAGAAACGGATGGTACATTGCTTGTCTTTTATAAGTCATCCTGATCAATGTCCGTTGACTCCACAATGATAATGTTAGAATATATTTTATATGTTCTTTGTTTTATTTTGGCATTTTGAATTGGAAATATAAGAAAATTAAAATTATTAATTGGATTGATGACGATGGGTGGAGTTTGTGTTTTAATTGAAGTCCAAATCATAAATGGGCCGGTGTGTTTTGGTTATTGGACTATTGCATATTTGCGTGGACAAGATGGACATCTTTTAGTGTAGTTCACGTTAAACAAATATTACCCATTTTTTAATTTAATGAAGGAGTTTATCATCATCGGAATATTGGAATTAAATTACTGCAGATTTTGTGGGATTGTATATATCTCTTGTGGGTGTCGTCCTTATCTCCTACCTTCGGTAAAAGTCTATCTCAAGTGTGATTGTGTGGCAATGGAGTTGACATGTATGTAGCTCACAAGTGGAATTGTTAATGAATGAATATACTACTTTGGTGTGGGCGTGAATAGAAAAGGAAAAAAACATACAGCTAAAGCTAATTCCTTATGTGTGGGCATTAATTGCTGATTGAAAAAAGACTACGGTGTTTATGTGAGATAAGGCAACTTGGAATATGCATTAATTGCTTGTTTGGGAAACGTGCATGAGAGAGTACATCAATTGCTTGGTTGTGATTGTCTTATTGGAAGCCCACGAATTGTGCAAAGTTGTTGATTTTTTGGGCCCTTGAAGTTGATTGTTAATTGCGGCACAAAGAAGACTTTGTTACTAATGAGTGCATGTATTATTGGTGCAGAAACTTGGATATATCGGTGAACAATTTCTGATATGGGAATTGTCGTTTTCTTGTTTTATTTGCTTTTGCTTTTGCTTTTGAGTAAAAATAGTTAGAAAAATCCTCTGTTGAGGTTAACATGAGTCAGTCGTGTTATTGGGTATGAAATTCTTTCACGGGAAGTGAGGTTGAGTGATAGTATCAAGGGTTGAGTGGTGTCGGCTCAGTAAAGCCTTGGGTGAATCTATTGTACTTTCGTGAAAGTAATTAAGCTGGGTGAGGACCTCGCAGACGTGGGCAAGGTGTGTCGAACTGCATTACCAAACATTGGTGTCTTTGTTATTTTGCATTCGTGAATTTTTGCTTTGCTTATGTAAATAATATTTTTAGATATTCTGCGAAATAATTAACCCCCTTTGGTTTTTTCAATTGGTATCAAAGCAAGGTCACCGATTTAGAACTTGATAGCAAGTTGGTGCAGATCCTAGATTCGCAAACATGGTTATGAAAAAAGGTGCATCAATTACCAGACCACCACTATTAGATGGATCAAATTATCCATCATGGAAATCCCGGATGAAATTCTTTATTCAAGCTCAAAGCACGAGAGCCTGATATTCAGTAGTACATGGTTGGACGCATCCAATGATCATTGATGATAAAGGAGAGGCAGTTCAGAAAGATCCGTCAGAATGGACAATAATGGAATAAGAAAGTGCATTGACAAATTCATAAGCAATACATGCGATATTCAGTGTTGTTGATGAATGACGCTTCTCAATGACTTCAGCATGTGAAACGGCAAAAGAAGCGTGGGACATGTTGCAGACTATTCATGAAGGGTCTAAATCTATGATATCGTCAAAACTACAGATATTAGTTGTGCGGTTTGAAGTGTTAGACCCCGTTACCGGAGTCCAACTCCGGATCATGTAACATGAAACTTAGCCATTTTACCTTGTAGGGTTTATGCCATTAACCCTAATTAGCCGTCGTTTTTTTTTTTTTTTTTTTTTGTTTTGGACTATTTACATTTTGAAAACCCTTAATAGACATGAATCATACCTTGTTCATATTCTATCATCTCGAATTTCACTTGCGACATCTTCAATGTCGGGCCCATTCCAAACATGTCTCATCCTTGAACTCAACTTGCTTACTTGTGGTCCAACTGGGGAAGACTTTGAGAACTCAATTTCAATTGACTTCTTCCTAGTATCATAATACTAATCCCTTGTTAAATTTGACATAAGAAATACCTTCATTGGAGTTTTTACAACTCAAGATCTGCTTAAAATCCAAAGTTTATTCATAACCGGATCATATTCTCTTGACCGACCACTCAATTGCATTAAAGAAAAGTTCCTCAATTTAACTCCAAATGGCACAAATTCTTATGGGTAGATACCTACATGTCTCATGAATCCATGGCTCAAAAATCACTTCATTTGGAGTTCTATAGCTCATGATATCCCCGAAAAACCATAATGTGTACAAAACCTTCATTATGCTTTCTTAGCTGACCTCTTACTTGATACAATACAAAATTGCTCAGTTCAACTCCAATTGCTATAAAATTTTATGTAGAGGTACCTATATGTCTCATGAGTCTATGGTTCAAAAGTCACCTCATTTTGAGGTCGGATGAGTGAATTATGCCCCAAACAATGGACCATGCTCACTTCCAAAATCAAATTGAAACTCTTTTGGCGCGATTGCTATAACTTTTAATATAGAGGTTCAAATGTGTTCATTCTTTCACCATACGAAAGTAGACATCTAGATCTACAACTCTTATGAAGACCACAAAACCAAATTCGGCCTCTAATAACGTCCAAAACACTTGGCTAACAATCCTAGTCGACTGGACTAGGTGCTGGTCGACTGGGATAGGTATTATGCTGGTTATAGTCGACTGGAAACATTTCCAGTCGACTGGAACACTTTATAGTCGACTGGAACTTACGAGAAATATTCTCCGCCCTCCGAGTAGTCGACTGGAACACTTTCCAGTCGACTGGAACCCTTCCTAGTCGACTGGAACACCTTCCAGTCGACTGGGACCCTTCTTTTCAGAACCACTTGGAATCATCATCTTTCAAGACTCATAACTTTTGATCCCTAGCTCCAATTGGGGCATACTATACCTCTATGGAAAGGTAAGAAGATGAACTATAAATCTTATGAAGGGTGTAAAAGCTAACTCCATCATTTAGTAAGGTAAAAGTCCACTCAAAGGTCACTACTCGATCATGACCACTGAAATAATAATATGACTGAATAAATAAGGACGGCATGTGTTCTAACCCTCACAACTTTTGACACTTTTATTCAACTCATCTACTCTCAATTTAATCCCAATTGCCAATGGATCCTCCACATGACCCAAGCCATCACTCAAGCAACTTTCACCCATCACAAGCTAACTCTCAACTTCAATCCATATGATCCTTTATATTCAACAACATTTCATGTTTCATACTATTCCCATCTTTTCTTATTCATAAAGTTTCGATTTCCAACAATGGCAACTTGTACTCAATGCTCATCAATTCAATTGATTACTTCTTTGAACCTACTTATTTTCCACTGCTTTGCATACGTATATATATATATATCCAAACTTATATCATCCATTCATACTCAACCATCATCATGACCATTCATATATATATAATTTATCTAATTCAATTTCATATCTGAAACCAATCTTTCATGAATACCATAAGATCAACGTTTACATATCCCAATGTCATTTCCAAACCAAGATTTCATTACCAAAACCAATATCCCAATTACATATACACAAATCCCAATCATCTCAATTTACCTCATTCAAACGCTCACAATACAATTTTAACCTTGTGTTACATCATCTAACTTTAAATACACAACAAAATAGGCTATTTGTGCCTTGATCTCACATCTCTTGATTTTCTTGTTTAATACCTGGAATTTGGGAAAAGAGGGGTGAGCTTGGGGCTCAATAGGTAATATGCTTATAATCATAATAATGAACAAAAGCAGTTTATAAAATCCATTTCCATAAAACTTTCCTTTTGAAATCATGAAACATTTGTTTCCATAAAAACCTCTTGTCATTTGCTTAAAATTTTAAACCATACCACTTTTCGACTTGTTTGTAAATCATAAAGGCAATTTATACTCCATTTTAAATCGTTCATAGGGTCATATTTGCAATTCCCACATTCTTCAAACGCTCATGAAATCTTTAATAAAACTCATGCATTTTCTAATTAGTCATAAAGACATGAATGCAATTCATGAAATGATCTTGTAATGTAACACATAACACATAATACTTAAACACATCATGATGGTTCGGTAAGTCCACAATTCATGGCAACTACATAATTCCATTTAATGGTCTTATGTAGGCAAATTCTTGAGGAGTCCAAAAGGAACATCCTAGCCCAATCAGGCAACCGGAGAAAGCTTTTCATGGTCATCGTGCACTAGACGTTTCTTGGGTGGACTTAACCTAACCCACTTAACATACAATCATGTGCTTGAAATCATGATTGCCAAAATGGCAATATTTTGCAAATTCTTGTATTGCATAAATCATGCAAATCTTCATACCTTAAGTCATGAACATGAAGCATTTCATATGCATTTATCATTTCATCCAACACAAGTATCAATCAACTATTTAACATAACAACACTTAACAATTTTCATTCAATCAATCAACTTCTCATGATAATTCTCAAATCATTTTAAAACAATTACATCAATGATGCTAATTTCTCAAAGCATTCATAAACTATGAATTTGAAATCATTTAACCTTTTAAATTTAGAAAACATATAAATGGCCCATTATTCAACTATAAACATAAAACCTACCTCATCAATTGCTAAATCCTTGTCTAATGGAGCTCTCCCTAGCTCTTCTCTTTCTTCTTGTTCAACTTCAAGAACAACAAAACCCAAATCAAAACAACTTCAATTGGAAAACTATATCAACTCTTTCATGAAATTGATTTGGGAATCACTATACCCATCTTATTTCCAAGCATTTTCAACCAAAACCCAACAAAGATCAAACTAAAATCCAAGCTTACCTTAATCTCCAACTTCCCAAAGAGTTTCTTAGCTTAGATTGTAGCTTGGAGCATTCTCCACACTTTTTCTTCTTCAACTTTCTTCAAACAAGCTCTTGAACCATTAGAAATCCCATGACCTAGCATTTTCTTCTTCCTTCTTCTTTTCCTCTCATTGCAGTAAACTCCTCTCTCCTCTCCTACATTTTCGTTTCTTCCTTCTTTAAATCCTCCTACTTACTCATTTAACTCTTCTTTATACTCCTCACTAAATTCTCAAGCCCAATCACTTAAGCCCATCTCCTCTCTTCTACTTCCTTCTTCATCTTCCTTCTTATTTTCCTACATCATATTCTCTTTAACTTAAGCCCATTGGTTCTCTTTAAGCCCACTAATTCTTTTTCCTACTCAACTTGCTTAGGCCCATTAATTCATTAAGCCCACTTCTTCATTAATTCCTCCTTCTTCTTTTACTTTTATTTCCTCTTTAACTTACTCAAGCCCATAAATCTTTGGGCCCATTTCATTTTCTTGTTCTTTATTCATTTCATTTATTTCATCTTCTTTTCATTTCATTTAGGCCCATCATTCTCTTAGGCCCAATTATCCTCTTCCTTCTCTTTATTTCCTCCTCTTCTTCTTATACTACTATTTACAACTTAGGCCCATTTAGCCTAAGCCCACTCTTTTCCTTCTTTCTAATTCAAGACAACTAAAGCCCATTCCACCTTTATTCTCTTATTCTTCTTTCACTACTACTTCACAACTTATCTAACACATTTTATTACTTTAAATCATTAGTCGACTAACTTATTTATGCCTCCTTACTTAATCAATAACAACTTAATTAAATACTAACACTAATCATGCTTAATTAAGCTAATCATGCTTAATTAACATAAAAGAAATTCGGGGCTAACATGAAGAGCTAAAGATGGATGAGAATCAGACTATTGGAGATTTTCATGAAAGATTGAGAGATATAGCGAATCAAGCTCATCAACTAGGGAAGAAATACTCCAACGTGAAATTAGTCAAGAAAACGTTAAGATCGCTACCTCCAAGGTTTATTCCGAAAATTGCAGCAATAGAGGAGGCTCATGACATTGATAATCTGTCATTGGAAAAAGTCATCGGCATTCTCACAAATTTTGAGATGAATCTCTTAAGAGGTAAGCAAGAAAGGAGCAAAGGATTGGCACTACAGGTGGAAGCAAGAAAAAAAGGGGAACGAAAGGCCAAAAGAATTCAGTGTCATGAATGTTAGGGGTTTGGATATCTTCAATCTGAATGCGCTAACACATTGAAGAAACAAAGAAGAAAGTCTTTCACAACCACCTGGAGTGAAAATGATTTTGAAAGTGATTTGGGAAGTGGAGAAGAATTAACAAACAATGCTGCACTGGTTGCACTGCACAGCAAAAGTCTAGTTACTTGTTTAGCAGCAACTGAGAAGGAAGTAACCAATAACAAAACAGGGAGAAAATTTAAAAATTTTGAAATTAGTTCAGCTCGGGATTCAATGTCAGATTATGATAGTGACAGAAGTAGCTGTGATGATAAAGTTGGGAATACCTATGAGAATTACAAGGCTTTGTATGAAAAATGGGTGAAAATGCTAAAAAAGAATGAGAGTTTGAAAGAAGAGAATCTTCACTTGAAAAATATCATATAAGAACTAGAAAAGAATTTGGTGTTGACGTCAAATGAACTTAGTGAAGCTAGAATGAAATTGGTGAGTATTGAAAAGGGATTGAGGATGTTGAATAGAGACACCGAAAAACTTGATAAGTTGATAGAAACTGGTAAGGTTAAAGGGAACTTCGAAGGCATAGGCTATAAAGGTAAGTGTTCGAAAGTGAATGAAGAAAAGTTTGAAATGTCCAGATCAGCCCAAAAGGTAGAAGCATCGAAAAAGAGTCGAAGATTTATACCCACATGTCATTTTTGTGTAGTCATTGGACATATAAGGCTAAGATGTTATCAGTTACTACAAATGATGTTTCAAAGGGGTCATAACCAAAAATATAGACACTCTTCATTAAATTTCCAGCAGCATCCCATGGTATTGAAGCAAGCATGGATTAGAAAGGGTCAAGTACAAGCACAAAAATGTAGTGAAGGGAGAACCAAAAAATGCCCAGATTTGTAGTTAGTTACTGTTGAGGAAGTAACTACACGAACTAAAGAACTTTCAGTTACTTCGGATGATGAACCAACCAAAACAATGACAGTTGATTTGAACAAAGATTCTTTATTTCAAATTCGAAGAAATTATCCAGTAGAAAATGTTATTGGAGATGTGAGCCGAAGAAGAAAAACAAGAGAAAGAAAAATGGTTGATTATCAAGAACTTGCAAGCTACTCATGTCATACATCTTCATTTGAGCCAAAGAGTAAGCCCAGGTTTGAGATTCTTCGAGAGGCACAGGGACAATGTGCTTTACATTTTTGAAGTATTTTTTATTGTAAAAAGCAAAAAACAAAAAAAGGACAAAAAAAGAAAAATTTTCTTTTTTAGTTTTATGTTGCTATTGACATCTCATCTTTTAATAGTTTACTTAGTGACTTCTATTTGGCTCTACCGAAGACTCTTCAGCTTTCTCATCAATATGGATCTCTCTCGGGTATCTCTCTATCATTCGGGTATATTTCTCAGTGTTTTGAATGGTGGTAATTTGTCTTCTTGGTGTGCTTATAATTCATCCGTTGATATAATTATGCGTTTTGATATTATTTTGTCTCAAGGGGGAGACATCAGATTGTTTATGGTGATTGTTACATTCAGGGAGAGATTTTAAGGTATATACGTACTATTCGTCGTGCTTTTTGGCATCTTTTTGTCCCAAGGAGTATAAATTTGGATGATTGAATAATTTTGATGTTCTTGGAACTTGATGTTTGATTAAGGGGGAGCATTGTGAATTTCATCTTTATATGTCCAATTATGATTATTTATGTGGAGTGCTAGAGTTGTGACAAAATTGCCAAAAAGGGGGAGACTGTTAGAATATATTTTATATATTCTTTGTTTGATTTTGGCATTTTGAATTGGACATATAAGAAAATTAAAATTATTAATTGGATTGATGACGATGGACGGAGTTTATGTTTTAATTGAAGTCCAAATCATAAATGGGCTGGTGTGTTTTGGTTATTGGACTATTGTCTATTTGCGTGGACAAGATGGACATCTTTTAGTGTAATTCACGTTACACAAATATTACCCATTTTTTTAATTTAATGAAGGAGTCTATCATCATCGAAATATTGGAATTAAATTACTGCAGATTTTATGGGATTGTATATATCTCTTGTGGGTGTCGTCCTTATCTCCTACCTTCGATAGAAGTCTATCTCAAGTGTGATTGTGTGGCAATGGAGTTGACGCGTATGTAGCTCACAAGTGGAATTGTTAATGAATGAATATACTGCTTTGGTGTGGGTGTGAATAGAAAAGGAGAAAAACATACAGCTAAAGCTAATTCCTTATGTGTGGGCATTAGTTTTTGATTGAAAAAAGACTACGGTGTTTATGTGAGATAAGGCAACTTGGAATATGCATTAATTGTACATTAATTGCTTGTTTGGGAAACGTGCATGAGAGTGTACATCAATTGCTTGGTTGTGATTGTCTTATTGGAAGTCCACGAATTGTGCAAAGTTGTTGGTTTTTTGGGCCCATGAAGTTGATTGTTAATTGCGACACAAAGAAGACTTTGTTACTGATGAGTGCATGTATTATTGGTGCAGAAACTTGGATATATTGGTAAACAATTTCAGATCTCGGAATTGTCGTTTTCTTGTTTTATTTGCTTTTGCTTTTGATTAAAAATAGTTAGAAAAATCCTCTGTTGAGGTTAGTATGAGGCGGTCGTACTATTGGGTTAATTGAGAAAATCCTCTGTTGAGGTTAACACGACTCAGTCGTGTTATTGGGTGTGAAATTCTTTCACAGGAAGTGAGGTTGAGTGATAGTGTCAAGGGTTGAGTTGTGTCGGCTCTGTAAAGCCTTGGGTGAATCTATTGTACTTTCATGAAAGTAATTAAGCTAGGTGAGGGCTCCACATACGTAGACAAGGTGTGTTGACTTCGCAATGAAAACATGTGCTCTTGTCATTATTCATCTTTTTGACACCTCCTTTGGCTTTTACTATATTAGTAGAAGCCTTCGTTTCTTCTTACTATTCTTCTTAAAGCCATTTTTCTCTCTTTTAGTAGAGCTAATAACAAGTACAGAACTAGAAGGCACCTTTCCGCAATCTTAAGCATGTTCAATAGTTCAGGCAATGCCATGTCCTTCTTATTCATGTTGAAGTTCATGACGAACTGTGAAAAGTGCAAACTTAGAGACTACGACACCATATCAACGCTTAACTCGTGATCCATGACAAAACCTAACTGAGTCAATTTTTCAATATACCTAATCATCTTCAGCACATGGAGGTTGACTGAAGATCCTTCTATCATCTTGCATTAAAACACTACCTTGGATATTTAAAATCTCTCCACTCTACTTTGAACACCAAATAACTCCTTAAGATGCAGTATCATAATAAGTGCATCTATGTTCTCATACTACCTTTGAAGTTCAGGAGATACGCAAGCTAACATCACACATCTAGCTTGTTCAACGTCATCAATATAATGCTAATATTTCTCTCAATCTTCATTAGTTGCATCTGAACAAGGTTTGATGGAGCAGGAGTATCAAGAACATACAACATCTCTTGCCTAAGAACTATTCTTAAGTTTCGTAGCTAGTTTGAAAAATTAGGTCCAGTCAGCTTGTTAGCATCCATGATGCTTCTCAATATCAGGTTGGTACTCATCTTCAAATTGAATACCCGGAAAACATAAAAGAAGCATATATTAATTTATATCCAAAAAATAAATAAAATAAGGACTTCAAAATATTTGATTACTCCCACTATTTTCTTCAAAATAATAGCCCTTACTATTATATCAAATAGTTTCTTAGTAGGCTAGGATCCTATTTAAAATTAATTGATCTTGAGTTTGCTCAACAAACCAACTAAAAATAAATTAGGTGGAAAAAAACTTTTCAATCACATCTCATGCGACTCCTAGAACCGTTAAATGACAACTTTTGCCAAAAACATATTATATATATTATTCCTAACCCTGCCTCTAAATTTATATAATCATGAGTTTACTCATCCAAATCATATAATTTTAGTTAAATATAACATATTAATTTAAGATAAAACATATTCAAGTTAAAGTGACCTTGAGTTTACCCAATAAGCCAAATAATAAACATAATTTTTGTTTTATTCTCAAATAATAGATGGCAACTATCATGTTCATAACATATACTTAATATTTTATTGAGGATTTAAAATTTCAAAAGATTTCGGTCTCATCAAAATAATATAATCTCATTATATTTATAATTTCAAACATAATCCAATTATGAAAGAAATTATTTAAAACTTTTCTTGATTCTAATTATTGAATTGATAATAAATTTAATTTAATAATTCAACATTTAAATAATTAAATAAAATTCCAAAACCTTTTAAATAAAATTTCATTTTGAAAACTAATTTTCAAAACTAGTAAAACACTTTTCAATTTCATTAGGCGATAAATTAATTTAATCTCTATTAAATTAATTAAATTGAATATTTAAAGGTTTAAAAATATTTAAAAAACATAAAAGAGTTGGGAGGTGCTTGGTGTGTGCACTGCACGCACCAGATGATGACAAACGGGAAAAAGTAGGTTGACTGGCGCATGTAACATCTGCGATGACACTTCTACTTCTCAAGAATGCAGATGTTTTCCGACTGAAGGATTTAGGTGAACGGTAGCTTGGACCGAAAATTTCAAAGTTTATTGGTCACATTAAGTTATAATGAGAGGGGTGTGAGAGGGCGTAGGAAAGAGAAAAGAAGCATAAAGGAATTAGGTGAATAGTAGCTTGGAACAAAAACTCCAAAGTTTATTGGTCACATCAAGGTATAATGAGAGGGGCGTGAGAGGACGCAAAAAAGAAAATAGAAGCATCTCCCATCGTGAAGAGTAGCGTCTCCCATCGTTTTCTACAACCGCTCCCTTCCACTGCTACCTCAACCAACACCCATGTCGCAACCTACCAACCCACATTTTTACTTCTCACCGCTGGCTTCTTCAGACTACCCAAGCGGTGCCATCTATGATGTCGCCTATGGTGTCGTGTATGATGGGTGATTAATGCCCATCGTCTTCTCTAGATGGCGTCGCCATTCAATCGCGTTCCAGATCCAAAAGGCAACAACAAGCATAAACAAATATATGAAGAAGACAAATAACAATTATCCATAAAGAAACAATGACAATAAAATGCATATACATGCTCTATGATTTTCTTGATTCGATCTTCTAGAAAGCTAGATCCTAATCGCATAAACAAATCAATTTCAAAAAGACAAGTTTAATAAAATATGGATATATCCAAAAGCAAAATAGGGAATACGCATATACAGAACACATCATATGTGAGCATTCTTCAATATTCCAGAAACAAAAAAAAAAACAGTCCTGGAAACAATTTCTAGAAACAAAATAGAGGTAGAAAACACAGAAGCTTTTAAAAGCATGTGCAAGCAAGATTCCAGAACACAAAAACAATATGCATCGAAATGCATAAACCTCATTCTTGTCAATTATGAAAAGAGAAGAACAATCTATAAAACTTTAATTTTTTAACAAATCAATAACAATCGAGCCTCTAATTCAAGATTAAACAATTAATGGTGGCTCTGATACTATTGTTGGAATCCGACCGTGATTAAATCATAGGCGTAATGGAAAAAAAAAATTTACAGATTCTGAGTGAATCACGATAATTAAATAAACTTGAAGAAAACATAAAACAATTTAGAAATCATACCTTGTTCGATTTTTTGTTGAAAAAATCTTTTAAACTTTTTCTGATTGATCAATCATGAGCTGTTCAAGTGTCCAATCTCTAATGGTATCCATAAAGCAATTCTCAAACTAATTTGAGAGGAAGAAAACAAAAAGTGCTAACTTCTAAGAAACTCTTCCCTTTAAATAGAAAAAAATTATAAGAGTCTTTTATTAAAATTAAATCCTTTAATTATAATTAAAATAAAATTCTAACTCTAATTAATTTAATTTTAATAAAGTCAAATATCACATATTTGATTCCTAAAGTTTCTTAAACTTTATAATTAAATCCAACTTAATTAAGTTGATTTTCTTTCACAAATTGCTCTTTGATGTGTAACCCATTAGGTTCCTAATAAATTAACAATAATTATAAATTCTAATTCTAATTCATAATTAGAATTAGATAAATTAAAACTTCTTTAATTTATCTTTAATTCTCTAATTAAATCATTCATAATCATAAGTCATGATTGACGTCTAACAACATGTCATGATTACCCAAATATCGTGAATATCAAAGTGATTGACTTAACTTTGTTCAGTATATGATTATAATGTATAATTTAATTATTTCGTCATTTAATAATCTAATTGGACATAGTATGGATACAGTGTCTATTCTTATTATCCATTCATGTTCGTTCTTGCTAATTAGTAATTAATTTACAATTGAAATTTAAAAACCCTTTTTTCAAATATCAATTCACTCTGGCCAGAGAATTTCATAAATTATTACTAATAAAAAATAAAAATATTCTCTCTAATTACTTTAGAATGATGAATCTCATATTGATTTACACAACTATCTACATATGGTTCATTCTGTATCCAATTATTACAGACTGAATTATCCTAGGATGATTCATAGGTAATATCAAGTCTGATGATCAATTATACAACCATTATTATGAAATAATCCATAGACACATAAGTAATATTCCATTCGAATTCTCATAATCGGTCAATTCGGTGACTTATTATCTAATAATCACTAACATATTAGTTTAAGTATCTCTATACTTTAATTTATTAGATCAATTATTTTCTTCATAAGAAAGAAACATAATGTGTGCTAGTTTTACCGCTTCAATAATATTTAGTCTTGATAAAACTACAATTAGGAACATTTAGGGATAACATATAAGTGTAAATTGAATCTCATAATTATGATCTCATCATAATTTTAATTACACAGTAATTATTCCAAGGGTTTTATCTTTAGTATTGAAATATGAAATATTAATTAAATTAATACATAAAAATAAATAAAGCCTTTTCATTAATTCTAAAATAATGTCATACCTTAATTTGCATCCAATTAATTAGCTGCAAGGGCATAAACTAATATAGCTATAGGATGCTCATTCTATTGCCTATGGAAAGAAAGAAACCTTAAAGTCCTCAAGGAGACAGAGCTGAATAATATCTATGGACCTGAATAATTGGTTGGTTATTAGGTAAATTATTCCAAAAGAATTTCCTTTGGAATGAAAACTTAAATCCATACACAACGTGATACGTCCCGATCAGAAGCTGAAAAATATTTAAGAAGTTTTATCTTTTGGGCGAGAATCACCACAAATAATATTGTTGAATTTAAAAATATCCCCTTTCATTCACACTTCTGGTAGTTTAAATATAAAAGTTTCCAACTACTTTACCTAAAATAAAGGAGCTTACTTTAAATGTGCAAAAAAGAAATTAAACATTTGAAAGGATAAGTGAATGGATAACATTAGCAAATATAGTCGAGGTGTTGACAGTTTTCTAGCTCCTCCCTAGCTACACATTTCTTTTGCAATTAGGATCTTCAAACCTTATCATTGCCTTCGACTTTTTTTAGAACCTTGTCTTCAAGGTTCAGGATGTTATTTGCCCATGCAGTTTCGTCTTTGTCACCTTCCAGTAATAATAATCGGGGTTTGTGACATCGGTGGCCTGGGGTGAACCGCTCATCGTAATTGAAGCATAATCCTTGTGTTCGACGCTTCTACATTTCATCTCAAGAGATTCATTTGGCAGATGTAGTTGGCAAAGTTGTGGGTTGTGATGACGGAGTTGCTAGCGCTTGGTATGGTTGAGTGATCGCACCTCGTCCAGATTGGTTAGATCAGCATTGTCGATTCAATTGATCCTCTCTCATGCAGGCCAACCTAATCGCTTCCTTGAAAGACTTGGGTCGGAACATTGTAATTTTGTTTGCTATTTCAGATTTAAGTCTATCGATAAACGTTCCCACTAAGGCCTTTTGCGTCTACTCTTGAACTCGGTTACCCAATCGCTCGAAATCTTTTTGGTACTCATGCAATGAACCCTTTAGTTTAATTCTAGACAAGGGTTCATCAAAATCTTCATTTTTAGTCGACCCAAACCGAAGCCAAAGCTCCTCTTCAAACACTGCCCAAGTGATTTCTTTCTCTTCTTCCTTGCAGATTTGGCGTAGCCATTGCCACTATTGATTGGCTTCGCCTTCTTTGTGATATGACGCTAACGCCACCTTTTGATCTATAGTGGTATTTTGGTGTTCAAAAAAAAACTCTACACAGTTAAACCACTCCGTCGGGTCATTGCTATTATAAGAAGGAAACTCAAGCTTTGTTAACTTAGAGCAAAATGGTTGGCAGGCCCCCTTAGTTCTCTCTGCTTCCTCTTCATGCGACGATCGACCGTAACTAGCTCGACCACAAGCATTGCTGTTGGAACCTTCTAAGTTGGAGGCAATGGTATCGATAATTCACTTAAGGTTTCCTTTGATGATAAGGAGTTTGTCGGCCATTCCAAGCTCCATCCGACTAAAGCTATCTTGTAACCCACCAAGGCTTACTTCCAAGTTTTAAATACATTCTTTGTTGGAGGTCATTTTGATTTAGCTTTGATACTAATTGATAGGTTCTGATAAGAAGTTGAAAAATATTTAAGAAGTTTTCTCCTTTGGGTGAGAATCACCACAGATAATATTGTGAATTCAAAACTCTCCCTTTTCATTCATACTTTTGGTAGTTTAAATATAAAAGTTTTCAACTACTCTACCTAAAAAAAAAGAACTTACTTTAAATGTGCAAAAAAAAATTTAAATATTTGAAAGGATAAGTGAATGGATAACGTTAGTAAATATAGTGAAGGTGTTGACAGTTCCTAGCTCCTCCCTACAAGTACTTTTTCTTTTTTGTAGTTCGGATCTTCAGACCTTATCACAACTATAATAGAAACCCTAGTGTTCTCCTTCATAAACCAACAAGTGGATCACCTTAACCTTCCTTGAGTCAAAAGGGAAAAACACTCTATCGCGTGGTGTTTTTGGTGGTTAGATGAAAAGGCCAACGTTGTCCAATAACTTTATTCTTGGGAAATTATCCTCGTTGAGTTTGGTTTCTAACAAAGTAATTAAGGTTGAGTTGGTATCCTTGACAAAATCTCTAAACACTGGATGATTTTTGGGACAAATAATGTCTTCGTCTAATGGGTAAGGGTTACCTGAGTTAACTCAAAGAATATGAAGACTTGTAGCTTGGAAGATGGGGAGAAAGAGCAAGGAGGATGGGAAGCAGATGCAAAAGATAATGGAGACAGAATAACAAGGGGGGATAAAACCGAAGCCTACCATAAATGACAAACCTGACTGGTCCTCGGCTGGAGAGGAGGAGGAGAATTTGATTGGATCTGTTGTTGCCTGTTGCCAATACATACTGTAGAAGGGTTTAATTGACTTCAAAGCTTGCTTTAGGAATTTCATTTTGTACCCTCTGCTCTGCCAACGATAATGTTAGCACTATCTAAGATAATGAGTTTTATTACTTCATAATTAACATAGATAAGTCCCATGGAATATAATATGAGAAATCCAGTGGCCAATACACTTAAAACGGAAGCTCCATATTCGTAGACTTCAGTGGCTACTACACAGTCTGTTGCAGCCACCAACTTCATAGTACGCTTTGACTTATTCCTCCAAACAAAGTAATGATAAGGACTTATGCTCCCGTCCAAGACTGGACCTGAACGATGACTTTCCCATTATTAGAGCTTGAGAAAAGTGATGCCAAACTCTCCAGAAAGCTCTCAATGCCATTGTACATGTGTTGCTTAGACTTAATCATGCCTTTATTTAGGTATTCCTCCATCTCCTTTGCAAAACCCTCAAAATGACCTAAATATGAACCCAACATAAACCCTTCCATTCTCACCTCCTTGCCCACCATATTCAACAGATTCCTCACACCTTCTCTCTCTGTCCACACCTGGATCATTTCAATAACATCAAAAGCCAACTACATAATTACGGATGTAATCACCATCATCTATAACATGCAAATAGGGTACGTATCCTCTTTGGCAGTGATATGTTCTGCCAAGCAAAGCAAGGATCTATAAATGAACTGGCTAACTTCGGTGTTCTTTCTTTCACCCTCTGTAATTGTAAGCATAAGAAACCAAATAAAAAGACTTGGAATACTCGATAGTTTCGAGTTCCAATTTATAACTTGGCCGGTCATGTACCTCATTATAGTCCGAAATCATTCCGCAGAGAGCGATCCGAGCACGATAGTTGACATGGTTAAGGACGGCTTCCAGCATTTTACCACCCACATTGTCAAGGTATACGTCAATGCCATTTGGAATGTACCTGTAACCATTAACTTATCAATCTTGAAAAGTAATATGCTGTTATACACGTTTATATGTGAACGGAAAATACGCCAATGATGAAATTAATCACCTCCATTACATTTTAGAAATGGTGATGACATAAGTTTTAAGTAGCTTGTTTAGGTGACAAACAAGAGCTCAAGGCTTAAAGTGTTAATATCAATGTGAAGTATATTAAAAGGTATAAGAGGTTATTAATAATAACATAAATTAAAGAAACAATATGTTGGGCCCAATTTGTCTTAACATACCAAATATGAGTTCTAAAAAGTGGATTGAATGAATAAACAAGAGATCTTGGTATATCTAATAAATGACCTATATTATTCTTATTGGTTGACAATGCACATGAATCATACCATATGTGCATATACCCAATCATACCATATATGCATTGTCAACCAATAAGGATAATATAGATCAAATTCTCAACTTAAATTGTGTGAAAATGTGTTTAGGTTGTACGAACCTTAAACTAAAACTTTTTACTCGAGCTCTAATTCCAGATAATTGAATTAATAGTTGTTATTTTAAAATGTTACTAGAAAATTATGAATTATTCAAGATAATAAGACGTTTTAAAAGCAAATTAATTTGATTCAAAAGATTAAGAAACAAGGAAGAACATTATAAACTTGAGTTTGCATTAGGATGTACTCAAAAGGATCCACCTTATGTGTAAAAGGTGGTATGAATAACAGGGCATTTATATATATGCTGAGAATGATAAAAGATTGATGTAACAAATGGTCTAAGGTATATCATACTAAACCCACTTAAGAATTGATTCATCATTTGAAAAGTCATATGTTCCTAACAAATATAAGGTAAAAGAAAAAGCAGAAAAATACAGCAGAGATGTGGAGAAAAGAAAGAGTGTGAAGTGATTACTTGCTTATAGCAGAGTCGAAGTCTGTTTCTCTTTTGTAGTTGAATGCTTCATCGTATCCGAATTCATCTTTCAATAGCTTTACCTTCTCAAAGACACACATCTCATTAGACATTCTTCTTGCGACATTACAAATCAAAACTCTGTTCTTATCAATCAAAGACCCTATTAGAACTACACGTTATGCTCAATCGAAGAAAATTACATATAGCCAACACTAGTGTTTATTTACTGTCATCTTGTTTTTAAAAAAAATTAAAAAATTGTTTAGAAAAGTTTGTATGGACTTAAACAATCACAATCCTTAATTTCAAGTAAAGGAATGAATGGTTGAAATCCTAGATTGCAAAAGTTGGGCGTCAAATTTGTTAGTTTTGAACTCACAAGTCAACATTATCATACCTTTTCGTCAGAACCTGTGCTTCCAACAACCCTGCAACCTTTCAGTTTTGCAAGTTGACCAGCAAACATGCCAACACCTCCTGCTGCCGCTGAGATGAAGACGTTTGACCCCTCTTTTGGTTCTCCTATCAATTTTATCCCCACCCATGCAGCAAACCCAGGTATCCCTACAATATAAATATTGAAGTACGTATTATAATATTCTGTGTTTAATTTAGCCTTGACTAGTCGGATGCTACTTCATTACCAAACTTGTCAAGTTAATGAGATTACCAAGACAGCTGAGGTAATCTGGCAATTCAATGCCTTCTGCTGGATTGATCTTCCTTAAAGTAGGATCTGATGGTATAACACAGTACTCTGCAACTGGGAAGAATGGATAGACAATGATATCACCTTTTGCATGTTTGCTGTCAGTGGACTCGATTACCCTTCCTATCCCAAATGCTCTTATCGCCTGCAGTCACTTACGTACATACAAACTCGGCTTACGTACTTCACAAAGGAAAATAAAAAACAGGTTTTGGATTTTACAAAATTATTTTAAAAATAATTGTTTTTAACCCCCAGAAAATATACATATATCTTTCTTTCCTTTTAAAAGTTAATTGATCAACTCGAGTAAGCATTTGTAGAAAGCTTAACACCTTAAGCCCCTTTATGTATATGCGTAGAAAGCTAGTATAACTCTTTGGAAACAAACTCGCAAACACTATAATACCTGAGTGGATATGACGGAAAATCTCATGCTACATGCTAGGTGTTTAATTAGTTTTAGTTACCTCATTGAGCTTGAACTGCGACGTGTATAGACCGTCTTCGCTGCCAGTCATTCGAGCTCGCAGATAAGGGTCAACAGAGAGCAAGAGGATCTGAACGGCGACATGACCATCGGGGATAGCATCAATGGTCAGTGATACATTTCGGAGTTTTAGATGATTCGTGTTGGGAACACCCTGTGGTGCGTAGGCTGAAAGGTACCACTCTTTGCTCTCTACTACTGTAACCGTACTCTCTTTCTTGTTTCCTCCAGCCATTAATAATGTTCTACAGTTTTAGAGGTCTACAGCAGCAGCAAGTAGTGCTTTTATAATGAGCCATGTGAACTGGAATAAGAACTAAATAAATAAATAAAAATGGTAACAAATTGCAAATGAGTCTCTGCCAGTGTTTCAGATCAAGAGCAGGAGGCCGCTCATAATTAATCAAGCAATTAAAAGGAAACTAAATGACGATGGATTCATAATTAAGCAAATTACTGTATATCATTTGTTTTTAGGTCAATCCCTCCCAACTACGATTGCCAAATCAAGTGACACATCACACCATATGCTTTCTTGACTTTGCCTGCAAAATGTCACCAACCTTGACTTCTTTCTTTGGTATACCATTTTTCTTTACTTGGTGAAGATTGTTAGCTGTCGCTCTCTGTTAACCACTGACCAGTGACCCCACACCACAAGTATCTACAGAAACCATATTTATAAAAACTGTCAAAAATTATGTAACCTCAATGATTTTAGCTTTTATGATAGTTAGGTTACTAGCTAAATTCATACTCGTGCCCATGGGTGCATTCAAACGTCATTGCATGCTCCCCAGAAAGAATTTGGAGACCTGATCTTTTGTTTGATTAATCACTGCTTAAAATACCCTATTAAAAATAGGGTGTTCTAACCTAATAATTTGCCATTTTCTACTTTGGAAGAATTCTCTGTTTAGCTCTATCCAATCCCACAAATGTCGTCGTTCTACTTACAAATTTTCAGCTTACGTTTTTAGGCTGTTATGTGTTTATTGTATACTTTAGCTAAGCTTCAATCCAAGCTGTGACTATCGTGTGAAAGAAGCAACCTTCAATTCATTTGTGAAACCATTTGTTCGTCACTTAATCCAACTTCTCCTCGCGTCCTTATGGTTGGCTGTGCAATGCTCGTAAATTTTAACCCTCACCCACTACTTTCTTTCTCAGCTTCTGCTATGTGCTTCTTGTCAAAGATTGTTGCTTTTCCTTGATTAATCGCTCAAGTGCGAATACTTTCCTTCTTTGTTTACTCAATTTTGGTGTTTACACAGGGGTTGCAATTAGGTTTCGTTTTTTAGAGAATGTTATTTTTGGTGCAAGTTCTCCATTGTCGAGAAAATGATGAGTGTAATACAAAATGGATTACTTTTCTCATGCCATTGAAATATGTTATTGTCTATTAGACTATTACTAACAACTTCTTGCGATAGAGGAAAGTGGTTGGTTTTCTCCATTTATTGTCCTTGGAGACGTGTAGATACATATGTCACCCCATATCTAAAACTTCCAAGTGGTGGTTGCTTATTTGAGAGGGACGGTTTGGGATTCTGGCATTCAAATTATAGTTACTTCAAATTATCAGTGTATTTGCAGAGGTACCTACGTTACTATGAGGTAAAACAAAATTAGCTACTTCTTCTCTAATTAGTTTGTTCTGTTTGACTTATAAATCCCAGGACCATCATTGTATTTTACTGTAAAAAGATTTCATCTACCTACGGATATTACCAATGAAAAACTTTTAGATTATGTTGGTAATAAAAATTAGCGATGAAATTAACTGATGAACAAAGGCGTCATAAAAAAGACCGTAGGTAAATTTACTAACGGACATTTTATGTAATCGTCAGTGAATATACTAATGGTTGACTATGACTGTCGGTAAATTATCTTATGGCTGTTTTCTTTTCGTTAGAATATTTGCAGATGGTATTTGTTATTCTATTGGTAACATTACCGACGGTTGTGATTTCCCGTTGGTGAATATACCGAAGGTCCAACAAATCCTGACGGTAAAGTTAGTGACAGGCTGTCAATATTATCGAAGGTGATTCTTTATTCTATCGGTAAATATCATGGATTTTACCGATGGTTTTGATGTTCTGTTAGTAAATATAATGGATTTTACTGTTAGTAGTGTGCCCTAAGCCAATGAATAGTTGTGATTCATGTATTAACATTATGACTTGTTAATAATATATTATGAGGTATTCCTTTTATATATACATGTATATCGTTTATGTAATGTAATTTACGTTCCACAAATAGTATTAAGCTTATGTCATCAAGTATGTGACTTGATAGTAAAACCATAAGCATTATAAATACTATTCTAAACTGTCCCTATTCGTTCGTTATTGGTAGAACAATAATGAATCAAGGCTAGTATGTGTTCTGATTGATGATCACGTTTTACTGATCATGGATATGAGTTATCAAATCAGAAACATAGATATATGTTAGAGAACATATATTGGACCGACCCACAAAGAGAACACTACATGGTTTCATGTCATTAGTGATTCTCAATATGGTTTGACTTTAGTCTTTTGACCTGAAGTCATCATGGTTTCCTACTGAGGAATTCGGTGTTTTAATATTAGACGAAGTTATTCTTAACCAAATAACAAATAGTCTTATGTTGGATATCAAATGAATCATGCGGAGGGATGTGAATGACGTAGATGAGATTTGTACCTCTCTTAAATGAGAGAGATATCATTTGAGCCTCTTGACAAGTGTGACTGAAGAAATGCATGGTCGTGCTCAAATGAATTGATGAAGAGTCATCAATGTCATTTGTTATAATCAGTCAACTTGGGGATCAAGAAACTATGATTAATCAAAGGTTGACATGTACCATGCCTTGTGATTAATCTTGATATCGTGTTACAAAGGGACTTAGCTTATAATCATGATTACAGGTTGAATCGGATTATCGATCCTTATTTGATTTAGGTAGTCATAATGTCTTACTCGAGGCCACGTATGATTTATGGGCTTTGAAGTGTGATCAAGCCCATTGCCAACATCAAATGAGCTTACAGGGTCACACACAAAGAGTGATCTGATTTGAGTTTATTCTTTTAGGCCTAATTTATTAGGCATTGAATAAATATATATGAATATATTTATTGGGCTAGATTGAATTAAGTTATCGGGCTTTTATTATATGAGATATAATGGGCCGAAACTTATTGGGCTTTAAGGGGATTAGATTTTCTCTATAAATAGAGAAACTTAAGTCTCATAAGATAGGCCACATCATTGTGATACAAAACCCTAGCCACCATCCGAGAGAAAAATTGTGCAGCATTCGGAAAGAGTTTCAGGACGTGTTAGCACACGATAGCCGCAGCTCGGATCGTGCATACTTGTGTGGATACCGGTAGAAGACATTCGCATGTAGCAGTGTCTACGAATCCGAAAAAGCAACCACCAATCCGTGAAAAAGGTATTTTTGCACATCCTATATGTTTTCGGTTATACATCGTATTGTGTTATGGTTTTTTCCGCAGCGTATTGTGAATACTCGAGCCATACACCATCCAACATTTACTAATGTAACATCCCATCACCGATGAGAATGATATATTGGTAAATTAGGATGGTCTAGTAAGTTAGACTGCGTAATCGATATAAGCATTCATTTGGCCTCTAATTTTAGAGGAATGAGACATTTTGCACATGCACTTATATGTACATGCATTCATTGACATTTCTCGGTATTTATGTGTGAATCTGATTTGTTTGTGAATTCTGAGAAAATTGTGTTTGAAAATATGAATTGGAACTGTTTTAGAGTGGTTATCAATTGTTAGTGACTCTTCGAAATGTTTCTGGAATAATTGAGAGAAAATGTTTGGACTGAAAATTTTCTGAGTGACGGACTGATTGATTGTATAGTACTGAAATAATTGTCCAGTAGCCATGAAAAATTAGATATATAATTTTAGAAATTAATATGTCGAGCCATTGAAATTTGGAGACGAATTGGACTGGAAATGAAATTGAAAAGAGAAAGAGATTTAAATGTATTTTGAGGAAAGGGCATGTGGCATGTTTCTATTGATGGAGGTTTATTGGATTAACCTTTAAATGCCTTAGGTTTTAAAACTTGGCAGTAAACTTGTTTCCTCCTCCTAGGGCATATTTTCCTTCTCCATCGATTGATTCTTGTTCTTCTTGCTTGTCCGATTCTTGCTTGCTTCTTCTCCTTGTGCAAAGCCTAGCTTAAACCTTTAAGATGATGGAAATTTGGGAAGTTTTGAGAGAGAGCCGTGGGTGATGAGAGAGTTGGAGAAATTTTGGAGTTTTGAAGAGTTGAAGCTTGATTTGGTAAGTAAATGGGTTTATGTCGTTTATTATTTGTTGAAATGCATTCATGATGTTTAATGGGAAAGATTGGGGTAGTTGTGTTTGAGTAATAGCTGATTTTAGAGAGAAAAAGAGTGAAAAACTGTCGAAGAAGACGATCTGCGACCCGCTGCATGGCGGCAGCAGAGGCATGCATGAGCTCGAATTTCCACGCCGCGGCGAGCTCCATTCTGACGCCACGACGAGCCCCGATTTGTACACCACGACGAGCTCTCCTCATGCGCCGCGGTGAGAGTTCCTTGGCCGCGGCGAGTCCCATTCTTCTGAACTGATTGATTTTAATTTTTAGGTCATAACTAATGATGTAGACCTCCAATTGAAGTGATGTTTGATTCGTTATGATCTAGAGAAAGAGGTCTACAATTGATGTAAAGAAAGAAAACTTGAATTCAGGTTTTAAGATCTCAATTTGTAAATGAAAATTGGGTTTGGATTGCTATTTCAACCTAAGGGTTGTTGTAAGATAATTGGAGCATAATGTTGAGACTACTGACTAATATTCAAGGCTTTTGGAGTCCACAATGGGTGAATTTGATCAAATGAATAGTAATTTTTGGCTTTGAGGTCTTCTTTGAGAATAAGGGTATTGTCTAAATGGGATAGTGTCTATAGAATGAAAAATTGATTTTGACAAGTGAAAGTAGAAATTGGGAAATAGTGCCGGGAAGGTCATGAACATGCATCGTACATTCTGTTAATTGCGACATGTGCATCATTAAATTATTCTGATTGTTCATTTAGTAATGTAAAATTATTTGACTGTTATAGAGATACCGATGGAACAACATTTCGCGGAGATTGCTGAGACTTCCAGGCAGTAGCTCGGAAGTTACAGGTAAGTAACCTAGTTGGTTCCTCAATTGTTATGTACTTAGAATTTGGTGGAATATGACGATGGATAGATGTGAATTGTTATGTTTGAAATCCTGGACTGAAGGTCCGAGGAATTGTGAGTTTTGGCATTGAAGTGCAAACTGTTTGTGAAAGTGAAATTTGTGCTTCAATGTGATAATTTGTAAATGTGTGATGATGTGTAATTGAGAATGAAATGATGGATATGTGAAAATTGTGCATGACTGAAATACCGGACCGAAGGTCCGAAGGAATGGGAATTTGACATTGAAGTGTTAATTGCCTGAGATTGAGAAACTTATATGTTTCCAATGTGATAGACGGTGACTGTGAATTATTGTGAATAATTGGGAATGAATTGGTTGTTTGAATAAATTGACTCTGATTGAAATGTGATATCATAAGATTGTGATAAACGAATTCTGTGCATGATCATTAATAACGGTTGTGACTGGAGCCGCCACTGAGAGCTACAAGCTCGATCAATGAAAAGGAGTCTCGAGCTCGAAAGGGATTAGTGCATACCCAGAGGGCTTTCCTATCCCTACCGACGGGTGAGAAGTAGTGCATACCCAGAGGGCTCTCCTACCCTAAGACGCGTTTACTGCTTAATGAGCCCGAAAGGGACAGTTCAGAGCTAAATGCTCAACGCTTAATGAGCCCGAAAGGGACAGTTCAGAGCTATATGCTCACTCTTTAATGTGCCCAGATTGGGACAGGACAGGTGCTCAGTCACAACCCAAAAATTTAAAATGGAAAATAATGGAAAATGATAGATATGCATCTGATTGTACTGTGAATTGGGAAAAATGGTTAAATGATTGTATTTCTGTGAAAACTGTTTTGTGAAATGCTAATTTCTGCTATTGTATGAGAATCTGTGAATTGTCTGTGAAATGCATGAGTGAGTTATACATTGAATTGACTTGTGAATTGGGAAAGAGGCAACATGCCTTGTATCAATGTGATACTGCTTGTAATCTTTCTGAATATGCTATTGTGAAAATCTATAAATTTCTATATGATATTCTGAAAGTGTTACTGTGAAAATCTGTACGCTATTTGCGTAATGCATGAGTTGAGTGAACCATCGATGATGGTTTCTCACTGAGTTCGCAAAACTCACCCAAAATTTGCAACTATTTTTCAGGAATTGAAGAGTACCCCGTTAGACTAACGGGAGTATACCTACTGCATGCAAGTCAGAGATTTGAGGTCGGGATCAGTTCACGTCTGCATTAGTGTCTTTCTGTATTATGTAAATTGTATTTCTGCAATGTCCGCAGAATAGTACTGTTATTTCAGAGGGCCCCAATTGATAAAAGTTGTATTTGTAATGTGATTACTGTAAACGTTCAGAAAAATCATTGGGCCCAATTTGGCTATGGATTTTTGTGTATAAGATGGTTTAAATACTATTGAGTGTCTGTTATGACTGAAATTGTGTATGATTGAAAATGTTTTCGTGTTAAATCGGACCCAAATAGCTTACTGAATTCCGCATATACAAATGTTTTCAAAAGAAAAATGTCATACTGAGTTTTCAGACTGTAATTGACTGCTCTAGCATATCACCCTCGTGAGGCACGGGCTCGGATATCACCATCGATGTCGAGTTTGGGTCTTGCAGGAGTGGGATGCTGTAACTAACATATTTGCAATTTTCGTCGGTAAGTGTTTTTAATATTTTTTTAAAATTTCGACATTAAATTTTATTTCAAGATCTTATGGTTAATACGTAATTTCAATACTTATGAATTATTTGTGCATAATATTTTGATTTATTTATATATTTAATTTGTTTATATAGAAAGTTGATTGATGATATAGAGTTTAATTTATCTTAATGGATAATAAAAACATTAAGTTGTACATAATAAGTATTTGTAATTCAAATACGATGACTACAAGTAGATTAATGTCCTAGTGACCACGGATGCTTTGAGATACTATCCCTTCCATTCAACTCATCCACCTCATTACAGAACTGAGCTATGTACTCTATCAATATCTACATTGTGCTCTGAAGCTTATTGACTTCATTAGTTGTCGATTATCTACTAAATATTGCTGTACTAGATGAGGAGGATTGTTACATATACAAATTATGTAATATGTTTAGAAAAAATTATTATTATATTTAAAAAATGTGTCTAAAGATTCACACATGAAAAGTAAAGAGAACCTAATCGTTTTAGAGAGCATAAATGAAATAACCAATTTCTGTGTCAGATATTTGGAACCATAAGTCAAACTCATCCTATATTAATTCAATGATAAACCGAAATTCATACTACAAACAAGTTTTGATTGGTACAAGCTATTAATATTAAAAATACACGAAGTTCAAATGGGAGGTTCAAATCACAAATAAATACTCAAATTAAACCAAATACACAAAATCTTAGTAAATAACAAAACTCACTTACCTCAACTGACATTGTAGCACCCCACTCTCACAAGACACATACCCGACATCGTAAGTAATGTTCAAGTACGTATCCCGCAAGGGTGGCATCTAAAACAGTCAATCAATCAAACTTTTTACAAATTTTTCTAAACAACACAATGCACACATACGTGAAAAATCAATAAACAAATTAACCCATTTTATTCATAAATATTTTCATTCACGAGTATTATTACACTCATTGCTCAATCTCATTTACAAACATTTCCAATTTGAAAAGTTATTACAAATAGAATTATTCAATTATACAAGATACAATAATTGCAGAATGCATAATTTGATATAAAATAATAAAAATATATACGCAAACACGAACTGATTCCGACCTCTATCTCTTACTCGAATGTAGTGGTTAGACTCCAATTTGTCTAACTGGAGATCTTCTCTAAGCTTGAAAAAAAATATTGCGATTTTGGTGTGAGTTTTACGGACTCAATGAGTGAACCATCCTCGATGACTCACTCAATCACATAACACATCACTTCATATACTCACAAAATTCACATCACTTTTTCAATTCAACATGTTGAGTCACACACATTTCATATTTACTTAATTCGTTGATCGCGGCTTATCGTTCAATCCGAAGATTGATCCTTGGAAACCGGTCAAAATCAATTTATACCAAGAATTGCAACACAGGGTGCAACCTCGGGTTCGACTCTCAAGGAACCGTTGTAGCATTGATCTTAAGACTAGCCTAGTCTAATGATGCATGTAATTAAAGCAATTAAAGGGGGTTTTGGCTTGATCTTTAAAATTAAAGAAAGCTAAGTATGAAATAAATGTTTTGGGATTTTTAAAAGGCAAGACAATTTGAAATAATTAAGATTGAAAACAATTAACTAAAGTTCTCCTAAAAATGTGGCTCGGGTCATCATCGTTCAAAATAAATGTCGGGGTTTGAAATCCACTAAGTTTCGAAAACATAACCTTAACAACTCGTTAAGTCCAAGAATTTAATTAATCAACTCGATTAATTAAATCTTGTTAAAACCCTTAGTGTATGGTATGAAATGATTTATGCAATAAATCAATCAGATAATAACACAACCAACAACCAAACACAACTAGGCGATTAGATTAATTAATGCAAAATCGATCGATATACATGAGACTTCATGTATTCAGGCACAATATTCAACACAAACCAATCCTTAATATAGATCAAAGTTTAACATCCTACTAAACTATAGCAAGATTCATTCGGTCATACAATGCAATCTCCAACTCGGAGTTGTTACAAAATACGACAATCCAAAACAATGATCGATTACCCTTGAAGCTCATGGAACTCAAACCGTTGCTACATCTTCAGAGATCCAACGCCTAGCCACGCATGATACGGGTGAGTCCATCATCGCTGGAATATCACCTCGGTCCATGACTCCAACGACGAACGATTGAAAATGGGTGCGACGAATGATGGAAGAGATGAAGATGATGATGGTGGGCGTAAATGCGGAGGTGGCGCGAATCTGCAAAGCAGAGAAACAAAACTATCGAGAAAAATAGACAAGGCGAAGGATGGAGAGCTACCTCGGGAATGCGGCCGTCCTCATTTAACCTAAAGCGAAGGTTTTATAGGAAGTCTGCGGGCGGGTCGGAGCGGTGGATAATTTTGCTATTTAAGGGCGGGGTATCAGACATTCGTCGCGACTAATGAATAAAGTTAAATCATGACGATAAAATGGTCACTCGTCGCAAGCGAATTAATTTATACCAAATAAATTAAATCATGGCGAATGTCTGCGTTAGTTCATCCCGACTAATGGATGGCTTCTCACGACGTGTTGACTTTCTCTTGTTGACTCCATTGTTCCTACAAAATACAACACCTTTGCAGTATCAATTGTCCCAATAAAAGTTATGCAGAAATTAATATCAAATGACAACAAAATCGACAATGTGCAAATTATAAAAGCTCGATATGAGGAACCAATTTAAGCACAAAATCATGAATTAGAGTCAACAAGTGCATAATTACTTAAGAAAACAGGGCCAATTTATAGTATAAATTTGGCTCAATCAAATTCCCCCACACTTAGACCTTTGTACTCCTGGACAAAGTTTACAAGAGTCAAAAGGTACAAGAGTGAAAGAAAATTCGCCCATGCTCAAATAATAACGAAATGGCGCAATCCACTTCATCGAATTCACACGCAAACAAATTGAAAGAGTGCTAATAAAATAGACACTGAAAGAATTTAAGCACATGAGATTGAACAAAAGAGGATCACTCAGGATGTGGTGTTTACGCTCAACTTACTTGTGTTTAAGGATATTTTCTCTCCATCTGCTTAATGCATCTCCTACCATAGGCTTGTATCAATTTTATTTCTCCACTACAAGGACTATCATTTTGAAGATCAAGAGGTCTTTTAGGGTTGTAATGAGCGGAGGGCTAGTTGAATGGATGGAGTGAAAGAAAGAAAATATGTGCATGCGCTAAATGAGGAACCGATGTCAATGACCAAACAAAACTAAACACTTGAAATAAATTGAATATACACATTTTTTTTCACATTTTGGCTATCTCATTTTGAGATGCTAATCCCTTTTTGGGATACACAAGACTAACACTTTTCCATTTTCCAACATTTTGTTTTTGTTTTTGTTTTTTTAAACCTAATAACAAAACACAGACTACCGACATCATCTGAATATGTATGCAAATGCTCATAGAATAAAGGCTCAAGGGGCTAACAAAGGGAAAAGTGTTTAAGGGTTGGTGTTTAGGGAAAGAAATTTGAAAGAAGGAACGCTCTATCATATCAACAAAATTCTAGTCCATCAAGCTTTGAGTAAAAATTGACACAAGTTTTAGAGAAGTATGAACTAAGCAGATGCACACACAAAGATGTAGAAGAAGAATTTGGCTCGAATATCCTTCCAACAAGGGTTTTGTCCCAATGATCAATCTCAAGTCTTAAAAACTCACAATACTATCTTGTTAGCATGCTCCCATTCACTTTGTTTTGAAAACTTCAAAAGTTAAAATTTTGCCAGATCCAATTATCGTTCGAAGAATGGAGAGTATTTTCAAAAACTCAAGTATCGAGTTTTGAAACTTGTAAATGATTTGCATGCAAGGCACAAAAGAACAGTGCAGAAAATGTTTGATTGAGTTTCAAATTTATCAGTAAAATTTGAAAGGGCCCACAAAATTATGCACAAATTCTAATAGGCATGCAATGCAAAATATAAGAAGGGAACTAGCTCCCCCACACTTAAACATGGCATTGTCCACAATGGCGAAATAGCAAGGCACACATAGAAGCATGAAACAAAAATTGACAAAAGAGAAATGGGGATATATCATTAAGCTCAAAACGTAAGTGGACAAAAGGAAGGATCCGAAGAACTAGTTAAAAATTACAACAAAGAGAAGAAAATATAGAAAAACAACAACAAGAAAGGAAAACAAACAGCCTAAACTATGTTGCAGGATCGATTGCCACCGGATCCGGAGGCGGCAAGTAAAAGCGATTGGAATGAAAGGGAAAAAGAAGGTGGCGTGGGCTATGGCGGAAGAGTTAGGAGCAGCAGAGCCAGCCGGGGCGGAGGCGGAACAGGCGGTGAAGGCGAGGTGCAATCATGTGTGCATGGGGCTGGAGCAAGCTGCAGTGGAGAAGACTCACAGGCGGAACCGCAGAGGGAGCAAGAGGAAGAGGAGGGGTTTTCTCTGCTGCTAGCATTGTGAGTTTGAGGCATGGTCCTGCACATACAAGTAATAGAAACAAAAACTTAACTAGGAACATGATACAGAATCAGCCTCCTCGTCGCGACTAATGCTCGGAAGTCGCGACGAGTGAAATCTCAACCATTAAATCATGACGGATAGGTGCGTTCGTTGCGGCAATGGGATTCTTCGTTCGTCATGACGAATTATGAAACTAATCGCGACTAACGGCGATTCTGCGACACTGCGTTTAACAGCGCTTCCGCAACCCTAACTAAACACTAATCAGCGAAAATGAAAGCGAACAAAGAAAAACAAAAGGAAAGAGGCTTACTAGAGTCGATAGTGAAGGAGACTTGAAGGAGGCGACTACGGAGGAATGAGGCAACGTCGGCGGAGGCGTGAAGAAACGAGAGAGTGAGGAGAAAGAGAAGGAGGAAGAAGGAGAAGAAATAGGCGGAAGGCAAGCGAAAGGGCACGAAAGGACCTCGGTCAAAGAGGAAGACCAACGGTTCATAGGGCAAAAGCGGAAGCTTATTCGTGGCGACGAGGCAATCGTTAACCATGGCGAACAAAGCAGAAAAACCCTAGATAAGTCGCGACGAACAGGATGTTCGTTCATGCGAACCACCCAAAACAAAACAAAATTTCTAAGGATCCTACACAAATTGCACAAACATTCAATTTATCAATCTATGTGCACAAATCAACCATTCTCTTTGATCTATATCATGCTTCACTACAAGAAACATGCAGAGCCAACATAAAAGGGATCAATTTATTGAGACAAAAAATAGAAATCCTACCTGACTACAGCTATTCCTACTGGATGGTTCTCTCCCCCACACTTAAATAATATAATCATGCTCAACAATATGCACGTTGGTATCAAACATAAGCACAATTATATAGTAAATGAAGGAAAGAGAAAACCTGGCACTCAAGGCGGGTCTTGTAGCTCGGGATGGACGTGCGGTTGATATCCAAGCTTCATGTCAACAGCTTGGGTCCTGGGCAGTTCCATTTCCATTCCCGTATCCGAATAAGCACCTGCACTATCATCAAAATAGAAACGGCCTCCAAAGAGATCATTAGTGGTGGGGTTAAAGTTTACGCAAATTCGAACAAGCATCATCGATTACAACATCAGCATATTCACCCCAAGCAAGGAGTAATCCTCGTTAGGGTGTTTCATAGCTTCATACATGTTGAAGCTAATGTGTTGATCACCAACCTCCATGGTGATCTTCCTTCCTTCATCTTGATCATTGTACTTGCCGTCAGAAGGAAGGGTCGTCAAGATTAGAAGTGTCTGCACCACTTGATGAGACATATCCAAAGACGTAAAAATCGGTAGGAACACTAATCCTTTCACTTGGACGAGAATGTCCTCAATGATGCCCTGAGGTGTCGGAAGGATCTGTCAGCCAACTGTAACACTACCGAAGTAGGTTTTACGCTCTTAACTCCCAGGGCTTCATAGACAGATTTTGGCATCACATTGATTGCCGCTCCCAAATCCAGCAACGCTCTTCCAATTTTCACCTTTCCTATGACACAAGGAATGGTGAACGATCCTGGGTCCTGACACTTCACAGGAATTTGGGGCTTGAATAATGCGGACACGTTTGAGCTCACCTGGACTCTCTCATTCGGCCTAAACTTACGCTTGTTTATGCACAAGTCCTTCAAATATTTAGCGTAGGCCGGAACTCTCTTAACCAGGTCCAAAAGGGGCACATTCACTTCCACCTTTCCAAACAGGTCAATAATTTCTTTTTCATGTTTCAGTTCGTTGACCTTCTTGCTCATCAAGTAGGAATTTGGGAAGGGAAGGTCCTTCAGATTGACTTCCCTTTGTGTTGCTTCATTTCCACTAGATTTTTCCTTTGCAGCACTTTCTCCTGGACTGCTTGATGGTTGCTCTGTTTCCTCAATGGTTAATTTCTTCTTTTCTTGACAATTCCTCTTGCGATCACTCTCGATCGCATGACCTTCTTTCTCTTACTTGAGGTGTCTCTTCAACCTCAAATTCTTGACGATTCTTCTTCTTCAGAATGCTAAATTGCACTTTCTTTCCACTCCTTAATTCAATTGCGTTCGGGCTTTTGATTTATGACCGTGTTGGAGGGAATTGATCCGCTACTCCTCGCTTGATTTTCACTCAAGTTGTTGGATAACTGAGTGACGTATGAGTTCAGGTTTTCTGCCTTGGTTTCCCATTGATCCATTCGCTTTTCCAAGGCAAGAAAGCGCGCAACATTCTTCGAGAGTCTGCTGGATTAAGTTTGCGATGGCGTTGAACCGATTAGCCGTAGAGGCTCTTTCTTCCTTCATCAACGTCATCATACCATGTAGCGATTGGTTGGTGTCCTCTTTTGGCGGTTGTGGTTGCACCGTCAATGCTTCACGATCGAGGAACTGGTTTGTAGATGTTCGGCTCCACTCCCTTGTTGAAAACGGTTGGGTGCTCTTCCTCATTACTCCTCCAACTAAAGTTAGGATGAGATCTCCATCCTTCATTATATGTGTTGGAGTACGGATCCCACTTAGGATTTTGTCTCCCCGGGTACACTGCAAAGACTTCTTCATACCTCCCGGGACAGACACTGGTTATGTGCATCACCGATCCGCAAGATTCGCAACTAGATGCGGCCAGTTCAGTGGAAGATGAAGGGCGATGCACATTCAAATTCTTCAGCTCAGCTGCAATCGAGGACAACTGTGAAATTATCCTATGCTCTAGGAATCCACCTTTGATTCCGGGCTTTCCATCCTTTTATGCGAGCCGACATGGCTCCTACTTCATGAACATTCACGGAATCACGAGCACTATATCTGCTGATGGTTGAGGCCATCCTCTTGATCAGGCCCACGCTTCAGTGCGGTGAGGTCAATCAACGATCCTCCCGAGCAAACATCTAACATTCCTTTTCGATTCTTCACCCCATCATAAAAATATTGAACAAATTCATTCATCGAATTTGATGATGGGGCACCGAGACAACAGATCCCGAAATCTGTTCCAAAAATCATACAAGGACTCGTCATAGTCTTGCTTGGCAGAATAGATTTCTTTCCTCATTGATGATGTCCTCGAGGCTGGAAAATACTTTTCCAGGAAAGCTTTTCTCAAGTTGGCCCAACTATGGTAGGCATTCGCGACATGCCTTGGGAGGCTCATGTACCACTCCCGGGCCTTTCCTTCTAGGGATAAGTGAAACACCTTCCACAGCACATGATTTAGGGGAGCTCCTACGGGTTTCATGCTTTGACAAATCATTGTCGGTAACTTGTAAATGCATGTAGGATCTTCTCCCGCCAAACCGTGAAATTTGGGGAGAGAATTGATCAATAGCCCTTAACCCGAAATTCACGTCGAAGTTGAGGCAGTCTGATGAAGGGTCATAATTGACGTCCGAGGTCGTAGCTTCTCGATCGTTCTCGCTGTTGTTCCTATGTTCTCATCGACTCTTTCGATCACCATTTAATCCATGATCTCCGTTCCTAGGTTGGTGACCGGGAAATTCTTGATGCTCAGCTATTTCTCCTACTTGATGTTCTAATGTGCTAAGGGTTGCTTGCTCTCTTCTGTCCTTCCTACACTTCCTTAAGTATCGCTCGATTTCAGGTTGAAAATGAACTAACCTAAGTCTACGGGGCATGCACAAAAGAAGTTCTCCAAAATTAGCTCACTAAAACGACAGCGGACAGAAAGGGTTTAATTCACTACTGTTCGTCGCGACTCGTAGGAACTCGCTGCAGCGAACAAAACAAAATTGCAAATATTAGTCGCGACGAATGTATGAACTCGTTGCGACGAACCATGAACTCGTTGCGATGAATGATGAACTTGTCGCAGACCAAGAATCACAAAGAAAGCACAATAACTCAAATTAGGCACAATAAGCAGAACAATCAAACTAAACACTTAAAACAAAAGCGTAATTAAGCTCACCAAACAAATTAACACTAAAAGATTGAAGCAAGCAGAATAAAACAAAATTATTAAATGCAAAATGAATGCAAACAACAAAACTATAATGTAAAACAAACACTTGGCTAACCTAGAAAACCAATTACTTTGGCTTCCCGGCAACGGCGCCAATTTGATCGCGACTTATCGTTCAATCCGAAGATTGATCCTTGGAAACCGGTCAAAATCAATTTATACCAAGAATTGCAACACAGGTGCAACCTGAATTCGACTCTCAAGGAACCAGTGTAGCATTGATCTTAAGACTAGCCTAGTCTAATGATGCATGTAATTAAAGCAATTAAAGGGGGTTTTGGCTTGATCTTTAAAATTAAAGAAAGCTAAGTATGAAATAAATGTTTTTGGGATTTTTAAAAGGCAAGACAATTTGAAATAATTAAGATTGAAAACAATTAACTAAAGCTCTCCTGAAAATGTGGCTCGGGTCATCATCTTTCAAAATAAATGTCGGGGTTTGAAATCCACTAAGTTTTGAAAACATAACCTTAACAACTCGTTAAGTCCAAGAATTTAATTAATCAACTCGATTAATTAAATCTTGTTAAAACCCTTAGTGTATGGTATGAAATGATTTATGCAATAAATCAATCAGATAATAACACAACCAACTTAACCAAACACAACTAGGCAGATTAGATTAATTAATGCAAAATCTGACTGATATATATGAGACTTCATGTATTCAGGCACAATATTCAACACAAACCAATCCTTAACATAGATCAAAGTTTAACATCATACTAAACTATAGCAAGATTCATTCGGTCATACAATGCAATCTCCAACTCGGATTTGTTACAAAAGTATGACAGAAATCCAAAACAGCGATCGATTACCCCTTGAAGCTCATGGAACTCAAACCGTTGCTACATCTTCAGGAGATCCAACGCCCTAGCCACGCATGATATCGGGTGAGTCCATCACTGTTGGAATATCACCTCGGTCCATGACTCCAACGACGAACAGTTGAGAATGGGTGCGACGAATGATGGAAGAGATGAAGATGATTATGGTGGACGTCGTCTGGAGGTGGCGCCGAATCTGCAAAACAAAGGAAACAAAAACTATCAGAAAAATAGAGAAGACGAAGGATGGAGAGCTACCTCGGGAATGTGGCCGTCCTCATTTAACCTAAAACAGAAGGTTTTATAGGAAGTCTGCGTGGGCCGGGTCGAACGGTGGATAATTTTGCTATTTAAGGTCGGGGTATCAGACATTCGTCGCGACTAATGAATAAAGTTAAATCATGACGCATAAAATGGTCACTTTCGTCATGATTTAATTAATTTATACCAAATAAATTTGTCATGGCGAAATATGTGTTGGTTCGTCCCGACTAATGGATGGCTTCTCATGGCGTGTTGACTTTCTCTTGTTGACTCCATTGTTCCTACAAAATACAACACCTTTGGTATCAATTGTCCCAATAAAAGTTATGCAGAAATTAATATCAAATGACAACAAAATCACGACAATGTGCAAATTATAAAAGCTCAATATGAGGAACCAATTTAAGCACAAAAATCATGAATTAGGAGTCAACAAGTGCATAATTACTTAAGAAAACAGGGCCAATTTATAGTATAAATTTGGCTCAATCATTCGTATTTTACATTCAGAAATCATTCAATCTATTTATTTCAACCATTTAATCATACATATCAAATGCATATGCAAAGACATATCAACCCCTCTCTAATATCAAGCTGTAAGAAGCTAAAAGGGAATTGAGAAGTGCGAAAGAGGACTGCTATAAAAATCTAGACAATTTTGCTCTTAAAACACTAAATTTATTATGTTGGGGAAATACATGGAAGCTCTTTGAGATCATAATTCAATTCTTATGCAAAAGCCAAGGATTACATAGGTGAGAGAAAGGGATTTCAATACTAAATTCTTTTATAATTATATTTTGACAATAATAAATCTCAATAGGGTAGCTTGCCTCTTAGATTCTAGTAACTAAATGGTTACTGATAGAGATTCCATAAGGAGTATGATGTTCAACTTCTTCAATTCCTTGGTAGATGATACATCTGCGTCCTATCATATATAAAAGGTTTAGTAAATCTTATAGGGGCTCCCTCTACCTTATTACAAGATACATTACTAAAGCTTCAAAAACCATTTACCATTCAAGATATTAAATCTATTCTTTTTAATCTGAATCCTATTAAAGCATTAGGCCTGAATGGATTCAATGCATACTTTTTCCAAAAAACTTAGTAGATTATAGGAAAATTAATTATGGAGACTATAATGGAGTTTTTGGATTCAGGTAAATTACTGACTGAAATCAATGCAATTCATATTTGCTTGATTCCTAAGATTCCTAATGCAAGTATTCTCAATAACTTCCGACCTATCTTCTATTACAACATCATTTACAAGGTGATTTTCAAAACTTCTTGCAAACAAACTCAAGGAGAATTTGAACTTATTCATTCATAAATCTCAAGAATGAGAGAATATGACTTCGAAGGACACATCAAAAGTTATTCCATCAAAATTGATCTCTCAAAAGCTTTTAATAGACTTTAATTGAATTTTATTATGAGAAGGTTGAATACTAAAGAAAGAATTGTGGGATTTGAAGACAAATTATGCAAACTATGTCACAATGAGCTTGAAACCATAGATCATCTTTACTTTAAGTGTGGTTATTTAGCTTCCAATTAGGCTAGTATCCAACAAACTATTAGCCTTTACTATCATGAATGAGATTGGAACAAATATTGGAATGTGCTAATCATAAATTTAGCTCAATGAGGAAAGATAGAGTTTTCTTAAGCCTCAATTTCAATAGTACAATCTAGCTACTCCATTTGGAGAGAAAGAAATTAGAGAGTATTCAACAAGATCAACACTAATAAGCATGTCTTGGCTCACAAGTTACATTATTAGATTAGGGAAACATTGGTAGCTCATCATATGCAAGACTAACTAAGCCTTTTTTATAATAGATAATGGGATCTCTAAAGACTAACTTTTTCCTAGAATTTTTGTAAAAGCCTTATTTTCTATTCATGCTTAATCTAACTTTGTAAAGACTTTTTAGTGCCTTTTTGGTTTAATGCATGAATTCTTTTATCTTTCAAAAAATATTATTTTATTTTAAGTAAATTTACAATAATACATGATATTATAAATCTCTTTTATTTCCATAATAAATTTTAATTAACTTTAATATAAAATTTTAAATCTTCTCCTAACTCCAATTCTTCCTCACGTCCACCACTATCAAATTACTTCAGAACCTATAAACTTGATCTTTGAGTTTTCATGTATTATTCAAATAGTTTGTGATCTCTCTTCATCTCTCACTGAATTTATGTGAATACTATATTGAACTTTAAAGAAGTTGAGGGTGTTAGTGCATCTAAGCAACCTTGCTCCAAGTTCAAACAATGCATTATAGACATCCAGATGTCTGATATACCTTGGGGTGGAAACTACTTCGTATGGAAGCAATTTCATTAGGAAAAAATTGAACAGATGTATGACAAATCTAGAATGGTTTTAGCAAATACCTAGCCCCATCTTCAATTTTCACTATAAACAGCCTTTTTGATCACTCAATGTGCGTCACTCAAATTCAAACATAGGATGTAAGTATCAAAAGACCTTTCAAATGCAATAATTTCTTAACCTCTTTAACATGCCTTGATAAAATCATCTGGAATACTATCTCCACTGAAGTATAGGGCACTAAGCAGTTTGTTTATATAACAAACATGAAACTTATTAGAATTTCTCTAAAGAAGTTGTATAAGGAGAATATTGGAAATACTCATCATTTGTTAACAACTATTAAAGAGGCTCTTAGAACTATACAAGATGAGTTGGAGAAAAATCCTTAGTATAGTGAACTTCAACAAAATGAGAAGAATGCAATGCATAACCTTTTAAGAGTCTTTTATCATTCTACGATGAAACAAAGATCACTTCAATCATGAATACACCAGCTAATGCTCACTCCATAAATAAACTTCTTATGGAGATCATATTGGAAACTATATCTCTTAAAGATGCTGAATCATTATCCAAGCCTATCACTATTGAGGAGATTGAAGAAGTGGTAAAGTTAATCAATTCACATAAAGCCCCTAGTTTAGATGGTTTTATTATGATGTTCTTTAAAAAAACTTGGCCTCAAACTAGAACTATGGTTCATAAAGTTGTTCCGCAATTTTTCAATTATAGGAAATTAATCAAGGAGATTAATAGAAACTTCGTAACTATAATTCCAAAAGGGGGAGAGATGAAGTATTTCAATTACTACAAACCAATTACTTATTCCAATTTTATCTAAAAAATCATCTCCAAGGTTATAACTAATAAATTAAAGAGGATTTTGATCAAGTATATGGATGAAACACAAAGAGCATATATACCTGGCAGATCATTAAGTGAAAACATTCTTTTAATGTAGGAGTTTATGAAAGATTACTAAAAAAGAAGAGGGTGTAGAAATTGCACCATGAAGATGGATTTAAGGGAAACCTGTGACAATATGGAGTGGCAATTCCTAATAATATCATGAAAGCAATGGCCTTTCCTGAAATATTTGTTGCTTTGATATCTCAGTGCATCACCACTCCATCTTTCACTATGCTTATAAATGGGGAATCTCAAGGAGTTTTAGAAGCAACAAAGTTATAAGGCAAGGGGATCCTTCCTCTCTTTACTTATTCTCTCTTGTTAAGGAAGTCTTTTGCAAAACACTTAAGAGGTGGTGGAGAGAAAAAGTTGTTCATATATCATTCTATATGTAAAAGGCTAGGTATAACAAGTTTGGCATTTGATGATGACTTATTGTTACTATCTACAACAGATAAAATATTTTTCTTGGATTTAATAACTACAGTCAAAATGTATTCTAAGTTATCTAGACTTGAAGTGAACTCTAAAAAAAAGATCTTATTACATCTGTTTAGGGCCAAACATTGTAATATGCTCAATTAAGGGCTAAATGTTCGCAAGTCTGCTCAATATTAGGCAAACTTAGACAAAAAAATAGGATGTGTCATAAACGCGCTGTTACTATATATAAAAAGTGTGTTTAGAGAGCCAGTGGATTTTAAATGCCATGTAAAAATACTCAAAAGTCAGGTGGATTTAAAAAAAAGAATAATCTACTCAATTTTTACAGAACCCTAAATTTACTTAAATCCCCAAATATTCACCCTCTCTCTGTTGTAATTTTATAAAACCCTACTTTTATGATCCGATGTCTTGCCTGTAGCGACCCGAACTTTGCGTACCGGGTGGGTTTTCCGCGCACCTCAAAAGGCCCGCGACCGCTACCCGGTATGCAAAGTTCTGGTCGCTACATAAAAAAGGCACCTTTTTAATGTAGAGCCCAGCCTCTACCGCCATCACTCTAGGTATTGTCCTCTTTAGCACTTGCGTGAGTCACAACTCGAACACAAGACCTCAAGGTTTTGTTACACTTTAAGTGCACGTCTCTTACCATTGAGCCAGTCAAATGTAGCATCCCACTCCCGCAAGACCCGAACCCGATATTGATGGTGATATTCGAGCCCGTGCCTCACGAGGGTGGTATGCTAGAATAGTCGAACAGTTCAAAAACTCAGTAAGACATTTTTCTTTTTGAAAACAATCGTAAACGCGGAATTCAGTAAATGATTTGGGTCATATTTAACATGAAAACATTTTCAATCATGCACAATTTCAATCATAATTCCATTTCAATTTACACAAAATATCCATGGCCAAATTGGGCCCAATGCTATTTCTGAATACTTTCAGTAATCACATTACAAATACAACATTTATCAATTGTAACTCTCTGACATTACAGTACTATTATGCGGAAATTGCAGACATACAAATATACATATGAATCAGAAAGACACTAATACAGACGTGAACTGATCCCGACCTCAGTCTCTGACTTTATGCAGTGGGCATACTCCCGTTTGTCTAACGGGGTACTCTTTGATTCCTAAAAAATAGTTACAATTTTGGGTGAGTTTGCAAACTCAATGAGAAACCATCATCGATGGTTCACTCAATTCATGCATTACGCAAAAAGCATACAACATATCTTAATAACACGTTCAGAAAACCATATAGCAATTTACTGATTTTCAAGCAATCACAGAATTTAGAACTTTCGCAAATCAGTTATCACAGTTGTATCATGCACTCCTGCCGATTTCCCATTCACAATATTCAATTTATCAAAACGCGTATGCAATGTATATGTGACTCTTTTTCATTTTATTACAATGTTGTGACCGAGCGCTTAATCAGTAAACAGTATTCAGTAATCGCGTCGTAGGAAGTAGGAGAGTCTTCTGGGTATGCACTACTTTCCACGCGTCAGTAGGGATAGGAGAGCCCTCTGGGTATGCACTAATCCCTTTCGAGCTCGAGGCTCTTTTTCAGTATCAGTGTTTGAGCTCGAGGTTCTTTTTCCGTATCAGTGGCAACTCAGGTCACAACTACTGTTATCTGTACATGCCTGTATGCATGAATACATATGGCCCAAATTACATTACAGTCTAATCCAATTTATCAGAATCGAACATATCATTCTCAATCATACCGATTCTCATACAGTCACAATTTACCACATTCACAGCCAGTTTACACTTCAATGTCCAATTCCCATTCCTTCGGACCTTTGGTCCTGTATTTCAGTCATAACCAATTTTTACATTCATGAGCAGTTTTACTTCAATGTCAAATCACCCCCATCCCTCGGACCTTTGGTCCGAGATTTCAAACGTAATCATTCACAAACAGTTACACACAAATAGCACTTCAATATCAAGTTCCCAATACTTCGGACACCTATGTTCTAAAATCAATCATAAGCAAACACATATAAGCCCTCCATTATCTCCACATGGCATAAACACATAATTTTAATCACATATAGATTGAGGAACCAACTAGGTTACTCACCTGCAACTTCTGAGCTACTGCCTGGAAGTCTCAGTACTGTCCGTGGAATGACGATCCAACGGTACCTCTAGAATAGTCAAATAATCATTCATTACTAAATGCACAATCAAAATAATTCAATGATGCACATGTCTTAAATAAAAGATGTACAATGCCTATTCATGACTTTTCTGACACTATTTCCCAATTTTCACTTTCTTTTGTCACAATCTAACTTTTCACTCAATTGATCAATAATAAATCATTTCAATTCAATAACATATTACGGAACTCCACCAATTTCAATTCTAACACTCAGTCAACTTACCAAGTCATACCCATTAGGATATTCTCAAGAAAGACCTCAAAACCAGTGTGACTATTCTCTAGATCAAAATTCACTCTTTATGCTCAGTTTCTAAAACTCTCAATAGCATTTCCTTAAATTCAGAAATCTCATAATTAAACCCCAATTATCATTTAACAACCCTTGGGTTGTAATAGGAAACCATATTCAACTTTCTTTCTATATTTAAAATCTCACTCATTTGATTTCAAATTTTCTTTCTTCACATCAATTGTATTCCTCTTTCTATAGATCATAACGAATTAAGAATCACCTCAATTGGAGGTATACACCATTAGTTATGCCCCAAAAACCAAACTAAATCAAATCAGAAAATTATCCCTATGCGCGACGTCACGGAGTCGTTAAATCATGGCAATTATTTTCACTCTCGCCGCGACGCCCAACTATGCTCGTCGCGATGTATCAATTCCCATTCATCGCAGCAAACCGCTCGTCACGGCGTACGCTCGTCGCGACGTCTAATTATTCTCTCGTCGCGACGTGCGGTCGTCTTCTCCGATTCTCTTTTTCATCTCTCTCTTTAAAACCAGTCATAACTCATCCATAACTACCCCAATCTTTCACAATTTAACCCATGTATGCATTAATCTAACAAATCATCAATATAAAAACCATTCACTTACCAAATCAAGCTCTCCTTCGAAAAATTCCTCGAACCCCTTTCACTTTCTCTAACACCCACGTCTCTCTCTAAGAACCTCAAATCCTCATCTTCCTTAGGGTTTAAGCTTGGCTTTGCAAGAGGAGAAGAAGCACGCACATGGACAAGCAAGAATCGTGAAGGAAGGAGGAACAAAAATCAATCGGAAAAGAAGAAGAAAATGCCCTAGGATGGAGGAGGTAAATCGTCAAAGTGATTTCCGTGTTTGCCAAAGGAGAAAGTCAAAAATCTAGGGCATTAAGGGTTATCCAAACAATCAAACCTATGTACTGGTCACTTGCCAATTTCGCAACATATTTAAAATCCTTACCCTATTCTAATTCATTTCAAGTCTAAGATATCTCAAATTTCCAATGATTCCACATTCAAATTCCTAAAATCATAAATCAAACTTTCCTATTACCATAGAAAATTAATTCGGTACTATACAGTCAATCAGTCCGCCACTCGGAAAATCTTCCGATCCGGATTTTTTCTCCCAATTATTCCTGAAAAATTTCGAAGAGTCACTATCAAGTGACAATCACTCTAAAACAGTTCCAATTCCAATTCTCAAGCACAAATATTTCAGAATTTATAAAACAGATCATATTCTCAAATAAATGCCGAGAAATGCCATGAATGCATGTACATATAAGTGCATGTGCCAAAAGACTCATTCCTCTATATTTAGAGGCCAATGAATGCTCAATCAATAATATGCAATACAAAATCCTAAACCGTCCCAATTTACCAATATAACCTTCCCATCGGTGACGGGATGTTACATTGCCTCCTTCACGCATCATCACTACCAATCACTCTAATCCCTCTTGCCGATCTGCCTTCTAGTCCTTCAAAAGGAAACTTGAGTCTATTGGGGAGAATGAATTAATGAATTCTATAAAACTTTTTGGAATTCATCTGTAATTTCTCCCCTGATATGTTTGGAATGTTGAAACTTGTGGAATTGAATTTTAGGAATGAACCGCACACCATGAAAACCTCTCGAGTATGTTCCCTTATTACTGATTCCCTTGTCTCTTTTCGATTACCACCATTTAAGTTGCAGGATCTATAAGTCATTTTAACATAAATCAGCTAGATATTGGCCTGATATGCAGTGCAACTAGATTACATCATTTTTTTCTCAATTCTATTAATTTTAGCAAGTTGTACATTCATCTCTATGCTTTAACTCCAATTTGTTTAATTCCATTTCAGAAAATTGATGTGTCTGCTCCACGCATCTAAAAATGAATTTATGAATAGATGAAGTATGTTGATGTTGTAGTTTCTATTTTTCCATTCTGTAGGATGAAAAGCATCCTTTAGAAAAATGGAAGTGACTTACTAGATGGACTCAACCTAAATCATCGTTCTCTAATGTTTTGATCTTTCTTTTAATAAAATTGTTTTATCTTTGTTTATTTTGTTCTGACCGGACTTTTGGGATATTTACTACATTCCTTGGTACCACTTGGCAGTGTAGAGGAGTTACTGGCAACATATGACTTGAAGCATAGAGAACTTCCTCCTCTAGTGACAATATGGGAATGGGTTGGACTAGAACTACAGAAACTTTGAACGGAAGAGCAGTTACGCTAACATTTTTTGTTTTATTTATCCTAGAAGTCACCAATGGTGAAGGGTTTTGCACTAGTGGGGTATATTGTTATTATATCACTAATTGAAGCCGTAACTTATTCCAACTTATAGTAGTGACATTTCCAACTTTGTCTTTAAAACATAATCCTTATGGATTATATGATCTTTTTAATACATATATTGCACTAGATGCTAAGAAAGATTGGATTTTGACTTTATACAATGTATTTAGATGGTAAAGGGGAATAAATATTGTGACTAGCATATTCTTACATATATTAGTGCAGCTTGGATTGTGGAAGCTTTTGCTAGTTATTATGGTATTTGATTGGATTTCTCCTTTCCTCTACTTAATGCCTTCTCTATCTATAACCATTGGTAGTAGATAGTCCTAAGAAACTTATCTATTAGAGGACACACTTAAATCATGAAGTCATTTGTATGCTAGATTTGAGTTAAGGTTTAAAATCTTTCAACTCCATCTAAATATGGGAGTTTATCGAGTTTCAAGGCTTTAATTCAAGGTTTTTTCTTTTTCTTCTTAATTTCTTAAGTATGCTTGTAACATCCGGTTACCGATGTGATGGACATATTGGTAACTTGGATGGGTTAGGATTGTGTGCATGCATATTTGAATTGCACATGCATTTTTATCCTATATATATTGATAAATGATCATTGTTGCACTAGCATATACAGGTACATACATGTATGACATATTCCCGATATAATTGTGTAAAGTGGAAATTATGTGATTTTTGTGTAGATTGTGATTTGAATATTGAATTGAAGTGAAAAATGAATTCTAGGGGTTTGAAAAATGGAATTGGAGTGTATGATCATGTGTTTTATATTTTTGAGGATTTTTAGGAATTTTTCTAGAATTTTTAGAGTAATGGGTCCGGACCGAAAAAATGACCTAATGGCCGATTAATTAGATTTCTGGTTCCGAAATTGGTTGTCCAATGGCACGGGAAAATTAGAATTTTGATTTTAGAATTATTGCTTAGAGCCATTGGAATTTGGGAGAAATTAGAATAAGAAATTGGATTAAGGCTTTATCGTTTGGAATTGCCAAACAAGCCTTAAGCTTTCAAAATTTTGTTGGGTATTAAACCCTAGCTCCTTTGAATTTTGCTCCACGATATTTTCTCCTCTTTGAAAGACCATTTTCTCTTCTTCTTCTCTTCTTCATCGTGGATCTCCTTGCTTGCTTGCTTGCTTTGTTCCCATTTTTCTTGTTTAAATTGCCCCCTTCTCTATCTAAAACCTTTTCCTTGAGCTTGGAGTTGGAGAAGTTGATGATGGGTTGATTTTTGGGTGGAACCGTGGGTGTGTGAGTTGGGAGTTGAAGTCATTTTAGAAGATTTCAAGGTTCCAATCAAGTAAGTTCTTACTCTTCTTGCTTTAGTTAGTTTGATTTGTGGATTAATTAGAGTATTTGATGATTGAGAAATGTATAAGTTTCTAATGATATGAATTGATGATTTTATCTTGTTTTGTTTTGGAAATTGAGGGATAAAGGTTATTTGATGGAATTGAGGTTAGGGATGAGTGGTTTGAAGTGTATGGAGTTGTTTTGGGAGTGTTTTGAAAGAAGATAGTTGGATTGAAAGTTGACAGAAGTGAGAAATTTTAGGTTTCGGGCGTGTTTCTGGGGTTGCACTCCGCGACGTGTGATGAACACGCCACGGCGAGCAATTTTCCTCTCGCACGCCGCGACGAGCGAAGACTCACGCCGCGGTGCGTGCTAGCGCATAAGCCGCAGCGTATGCGAGGGATCTCACTGCGGCGAGCACGCCAGTTTTCCAAAAATGATTTGATAGTTTGGATGCTTTAGTTTGATTAATTGGTTCTTGATTTATTGTAATTTTGAGACAAAGGACTACAGATTTTTAAGAATGAAAGTTCTGAATCAATTTCGAAAATTCACGATTTTGGATGGCTTTTGAGTAGGGAATTTGATTTCGATATATAGATAGTTTCCATGTTTTGGAGTTTAACTTTTGGAGTATTGAACTTAGTCAATTGACTTATGAGGGTTGTGAATTTCTATCGTTAGAGAGAATGAGATTGGATTAGGAAGATTCAGGATAGTGTCGGGAATGTCATAAACATGTATAGTACACAATTCATTCGTTGCATGTGCATTGTTAACTATTGAAAATTGTGCTATTGGTAATGTTTGTGTATTCTGATTGTTTTAGAGGCACAAGTGGAGCGTCGATCTTTCGACGTGACTGAGACTTCCCGAGATTAGCTCTGAAGTTTGGAGGTGAGTAACCTAGTTGGTTCCTCAACCTTTATGTGTTTAATATTATGCACTTATACCATGTGGAGATGAATGGAGGGTTATGTGTGTTTGTTTTTGATTGATTTCGGGCCATAGGTGTCCGAAATATCTAGAATTTGATATCGAAGTGTCAATTGTGCTACATTGTAATTATTTGGTTTTAAATTCATGCATAAAGGCATGTTCAGATAATGACAGTTGTGACCGGTGCAGCCATCGTATTTCAGAGCTTAAAGCTCAACGCAACAGGGCCTCGAGCCCAACGTAATTTCAGAGCCACAGGCTCACCGTTAATGAGCCCATTTATGGGACAGATCAGGCGCACGGTCACAACACCGTAATAAAATGGAAAGTGTCACATGAGCATTGCATATTCGAATGATTAAATATGGACTGTGTGAAAGGCGAAACACCTTATATTTGTAAATGATAACGCATGTGATATTTCAGAATGTGATACTATGCAATATTCTGTGAATTGTTTGTATATGCATGAGTTGAGTGAACCATCGATGATGGTTTCTCATTGAGTTCACAAACTCACCCGACATTGCAAATATTTTTCAGGACAACGTTAGTAGACTCCTAGCTCCAGGGAGAGAGACTTTTCCTACCTTGTAGAGCTTGTTGGTAAGAGAAGTATGGCTCAAAGGTTGGTCAGCTGGGACCTTTTGGAGATGACCTAGTTCGAAAATTGTTTAGGTTTCTTTTGGATTTGTACAGACAGTAATCATGGCAGAATTGTGTATCTATGGTTTATGAGTTATGAAATGAGGAAGAATGTTTTGGTTTCAAAGTTTAGTGATTATTTTTATATTAATGCTTTCATTTGGATGCCATGTGGATTTTAGTTGGGTTCGTCGTAGTGCACCCTTATCGTGGGTAATGTATCGGAACGACCCACGGGTGTCCCGGTGTGTACCCTACGGTAAGGGGGCGCTACATTTAGGTGGTATCAAAGCATAGTTTGACATCTATTGGGACTAGTACAAATTTAGGCTTGAATTGTTACGAGAAATGTAGAAATTGATCAGAATTATGGTTTTGTTATAGGTCATCCGTCCTTGGTGATCAGGTAGATCAACCAGCTGACCATGGATCAGTCGGAGCTAGTAGGGAGTCCTCAGTGCCTCGATTTGAGGAGCAGCCTCCTAGGGTTCCCGCGAGATGGGAGAGGAGGTATGATGAGACTCTGTGGCGGGGGTGTTGACTTTTATGGCGGCATGAGACCTGCTTGAGGTGAGGATGGTGGAGAGGGTGGCGAGTCTTGACGGATGGATTGTGATGCAGAGGAGAGATTTGACTATGCAGTATCTCTCCTGCAGGGCCTAGCTTATCAGTGGTGGAAGACTGTCCCGGGCAGCACCACCAGGCCTTGCTTATTATCTTGGGAGGAGTTTCTGAGGGCGTTTAGGGACAACTATATGCCCAAGGTATATTTTGAGATGAAGATGCAGGAGTTTCTAGAGTTGAGGCAGGGTGCAATGACAGTGGCAGAGTATGAGGTTAAGTTCAATGAGCTCATGGGATATGCTACTGTTCTGATTTCTACTGAGGCCGATAGGTGTCGGAGATTTGAGGGAGGGCTCAATCTGGAGATCCGTACTAGGTTGGCCCGATCTGATATGGGCACCTTTGTGGAGTTAAGAGCGGCTGCTGTGCGGGTTGAGTAGCCTCTGAGACAGAGTCAAGCTGAGACTGGTCAGGGATCCAGGGGTAAGAGATTGAGTGACAATCAAGGTAGCTCTGCCAGGAGTTTTAGCAAGCGCCAGAGCAGGACCTTCAGGTCTTTAGGAGGATCTCGGCAGTCTGGATTTGGTCAGAGGGGGAGATTTGTGCAAACTGACAGTGGCAGTGGCAGAGGTTCAGGGCAGATTCCTCTTGTTTGTGTGTATTGTGACAAGAGGCACAGTGGAGAGTGTTGGTAGCTGACTGGAGCCTGTCTGGCATACGGCTCCATGGATCATCTGATTAGGGATTGCCCCGCTACTCTGGGAGCTCAGTCTGCTGTGAGTGGGAGATCTGGTAGCAATCTGACGGTCTGTGAGTCATGGTGGTGGACTGGGAGGGGCCGAGGCAGAGAGCCAGTAGAGTGGAGATTCCTTCGTGGGGACCGAGGGACATGGCAGCCGACCACAGTCCCAGGCCAGGGTCTACGCCATGACTAGGCAGGAGGCCCAGGATTCTTCGGATGTTGTTGCAAGTGTGCTTATGATCTCTGGTATTGAGGTTTTTGCATTGATAGATCCAGGTTCCACGCATTCTTTCATTGCACCGCATGTGACATGTAGATTGCATGGGGATAGGGAGATGTTGCAGTATAGGTTAGAGGTGAGTACACCTCTAGGTAGTACTACTGCTTTGGGTGAGGTCTGCAAGGGATGCTCGATCCAGATAGATCAAGCAGTGTTGAATGTAGACCTGATAGTGTTGCCTTTGAGAGAGATTGATGTGATTATGGGGATGGACTGGCTTACTGCCCATAAGGCTGTTATGGACTACTATGCCAAGGAGGTCGTGTTAGAGTCTCCTAGTCAGCCTATAGCAGTTTTGCGAGGAGTTAGTCAGGCAGTACCAGCCAGGATAATTTCTTTTCTGAGTGCCATGAGGTTGATGCAGGGAGGTTGTGAGGCCTATCTGGCCCATGTGGTTGATACCAGAGTTGAGCAGAGGTTGCAGGATTTTTTCGTGATCAGGAAATTTCCAGATGTGTTTCCTGAGGAGTTACCGGGTTTGCCGCCGGATCGAGAAACGGAGTTTTCGATCGACCTCGTTCCAGGTACTGCTCCTATATCTATACCTCCATATAGGATGGCACCAGTGGAACTAAGGGAGCTTAAGGCTCAATTGCAGGAGTTGTTGGAGAAGGGATTTATTAGGCCTAGTGTTTCGTCGTGGGGAGCTCCAGTTCTGTTTGTGAAGAAGAAGGACGGGACTCTGAGGCTGTGCATCGATTATAGGTAGCTGAATCGAGTGACAGTAAAGAATAAGTACCCACTGCCTAGGATCGATGATCTGTTTGATCAGTTTCAGGGAGCTCAGGTGTTCACTAAGTTAGATCTGAGATTGGGTTATTACCAGTTGAAGATAGCAGAGGCCGATGTGCCTAAGAGTGCTTTTAGGAGCAGGTATGGGCATTTCGAGTTCCTAGTGATGCCGTTCGGGTTGACTAATGCCCCGACAGCTTTCATGGCTTTGATGAATAAGGTTTTTCAGCCCTACCTTGATCAGTTCATTATTGTGTTCATTGATGATATGTTAGTGTATTCGAGGAATAGACAGGAGCATGCGAAGCATCTAAGGATTGTTTTGCAGCTTATGAGGGATAAGCAGTTGTATGCCAAATTCAGTAAATGTGAATTTTGGCTGGATGAGGTTGTATTTCTGGGGCACATTGTGACCGGTGAGGGTATTCAGGTGGATCCTCATAAGATTAAGGCAGTGATGAATTGGGAAGCCCCAAGGAATGTGTCAGAGATGCGGAGTTTCCTAGGATTAGCAGGTTATTACCGGAGGTTTATTGAGGGGTTTTCAGTGATCTCAGCCCCTCTGACAAAACTTCTGAGGAAGAATATGGCCTTCAGATGGACTGAGGAGTGTCAGAAGAGTTTTGAGGAGCTGAAACATCGGTTGACTACGGCACCAGTGTTAGCTTTACCGTCGGGGGCCGGAGGTTTTGAGGTTTTTAGTGATGCTTCGCAGCAGGGATTGGGGTGTGTTATGATGCAGCATGGTAGAGTGATTGCTTATGCCTCGAGACAGTTGAGGTCTTATGAGGTAAGCTATCCTGTGCATGATTTGGAGTTAACTGCAGTTGTTTTTTCCCTGAAAATCTGGAGACACTACTTGTACGGTGAGACGTTCCAGATTTTCACTGATCATAAGAGTTTGAGGTATTTGTTGAGTCAAAGGGAGTTGAATCTGAGACAGAGGAGATGGATTAGAGCTGCTTAAGGACTATGACTACACGATTGAGTATCATCCAGGGAAGGTCAATGTGATGGTTGATGCGTTGAGTAGGAGGTCTCATGTCAGTGCAGCTTAGATTCAGATTGGGAGACTGCCTAGTTTGATTCAATTGAGGGCTCTGAATGTGCAGATGGATCTGGGTCAGGACGGGGCCTAGATAGCTACTCTGAGGCTTAGGCCGATGTTGCAAGACAGGATCAGGCGAGTTTAGGACTAGGATCCTGTGTTGGTGAGACTGATAGAGAGGGTGAGATCTGATCGGGATTCTGATTTTGAGTTGAGAAATGGGACTTTATGGATGGGTCAGAGGCTCTATGTTCCAGATGTGGATGATTTGAGGCGTGAGATTTTGGAGGAGGCACATGTGGCCACTTATGCTATGCATCCTGGTACTACCAAGATGTATAACACTCTTAAGCTACATTTCTGGTGGCCGAACATGAAGAGGCAGGTGGCCGAGTTTGTTTCTCGATGTTTGACATGCCAGCAGGTTAAGGCTGAGCACTAGGCTCCAGTGGGGAAACTGCATTCGTTGCCCATTCCAGAATGGAAATGAGAGCGAATTTTGATGGATTTTATTATGGGGTTGCCTAGGACGCCGAGGCAGTATGATGCAATCTGGGTCACAGTGGACCGGTTGACTAAATCGGCTCACTTCTTGACAGTAAGAGAGAACAATACGCTTGATCAGTTGGCCCAGAAGTATGTGTCAGAGATAGTGAGATTGCATGGGGTTCCGGTGTCTATAGTCTCAGACAGGGATCCCAGATTTACTTCGAGGTTCTGGAAGAGTTTGCAGGCTGCTATGGGTACTAGATTGAATTTCAGTACAGCTTTTCATCCTCAGACAGATGGGCAGAGTGAGAGGACGATCAAGACTATTGAGGATGTGTTACGGACTTGTGTATTGGAGTTCCGATGTGCATGGGATCAGTATTTGGCTCTGATTAAGTTTGCATAAAATAATCAGTACCAGAGCAGCATTAGGATGGCTCCATATGAGGCTTTATATGGTAGGCAATGTGGATCGCCTCTATATTGGGATGAAGAGGGTATGAGGATGTTTGAGGGTCCCAAGCTGATCTAGGGCACTGTGGATAAAGTAAAACTGATTCAGAGTCGCATTAAGGCGGCTCAAGATCGACAGAAGAGTTATGTGGATCAGAATCGGAGAGAGATGGAGTATGATGTGGGAGATAGAGTTTTCCTCCGGGTGTCTCCGTGGAGAGGAGTGCTGAGATTTGGTAGGAAGGGCAAGTTGAGCCCTAGGTACACTGGCCCTTATGAGATCCTTGAGAGGGTAGGACCTTTGGCTTATAGATTGGCATTGTCGAGTGAGATGTCTCAGTTGCACGATGTCTTCCATGTGAGTATGCTCCGGAGATATCGATCAGACCCGACCCATGTGATACTGGCTCAGGAGATTGAGGTGGCTAGCAATTTGAGTTATGTAGAGGAGCCGATTCAGATTGTGGGGTCTCGGGTTAAAAAGTTGAGAAATCGGGTTATTCCATTGGTGAAGGTCCTATGGAGAAACTACTCAACTGAGGAAGCGACTTGGGAGACTGAGGAGCACATGAGGAGGCAGTACCCTCATCTGTTCGATCAGTCAGGTAAGAAATTTCAGGGACAAAATTTTTATTAGGAGGGGATAATTGTAACATCCCGTTACCGATGTGATGGACATATTGGTAACTTGGATGGGTTAGGATTGTGTGCATGCATATTTGAATTGCACATGCATTTTTATCCTATATATATTGATAAATGATCATTGTTGCACTAGCATATGCAGGTACATAAATGTATGACATATTCCCGGTATAATTGTGTAAAGTGGAAATTCTGTGATTTTTGTGTAGATTATGATTTGAATATTGAATTGGAGTGAAAAATGAATTTTAGGGGTTTGAAAAATGGAATTGGAGTGTATGATCATGTGTTTTATATTTTTGAGAATTTTTAGAAATTTTTCTAGAATTTTTGGAGTAATGGGTCCGGACCGAAAAAATGACCTAATGGTCGATTAATTGGATTTTCGGTTCCGAAATTGATTGTCCAATGGCACGGGAAAGTTAGAATTTTGATTTTAGTAATTATTGCTTAGAGCCATTGGAATTTGGGAGAAATTAGAATAAGAAATTGGATTTAGGCCTTATCGTTTGGAATTGCCAAACAAGCCTTAAACTTTTAAAATTTTGTTGGGTATTAAACCCTAGCTCCTTTGAATTTTGCTCCACGATATTTGCTCCTCTTTGAAAGACCATTTGCTCTTCTTCTTCTCTTCTTCATCGTGGATCTCCTTGCTTGCTTTGTTCCCATTTTTCTTGTTTAAATTGCCCCTTCTCTATCTAAAACCTTTTCCTTGAGATTAGAGTTGGAGAAGTTGATGATGGGTTGATTTTTGGGTGGAACCGTGGGTGTGTGAGTTGGGAGTTGAAGTGATTTTTGAAGATTTCAAGGTTCCAATCAAGTGAGTTCTTACTCTTCTTGCTTTAATTAGTTTGATTTATGGATTAATTAGTGTATTTGATGATTGAGAAATGTATAAGTTTCTAATGATATGAATTGATGATTTTATCTTGTTTTGTTTTGGAAATTGAGGGATAATGGTTATTTGATGGAATTGAGGTTAGGGATGAGTGGTTTGAAGTATATGGAGTTGTTTTGGGAGTGTTTTGAAAGAAGATAGTTGGATTGAAAGTTGACAGAAGTGAGAAATTCTGGGTTTCGGGCTTGTTTCTGGGGTTGCACGTCGCGACGTGTGATGAAGACGCTGCGACGAGCAATTTTCCTCTCGCACGCCGCGACGAGAGAAGACGCAAGCCACAACGAGCGGAGCGCCATGCATGATGCGTGCTAAGCGCATACGCGCCATGGCGTATCGAGGATCTCGCCATGGCGAGCAACTTCTTACATGCATGGCACGCCGATTTTGAAAATGATTTGATAGTTTGGATGTTTTAGTTTGATTAATTGGTTCTTGATTTATTGTAATTTTGAGACAAAGGACTACAGATTTTTAAGAATGAATGTTCTGAATCAATTTCAAAAATTCGCGATTTTCGATGGTTTTTGAGTAGGGAATTTGATTTCGATATATAGATAGTTTTCATGTTTTGGAGTTTAACTTTTGGAGTATTGAACTTAGTCAATTGACTTATGAGGGTTATGAATTTCTATCGTTAGAGAGAATGAGATTGGATTAGGGAGAGAGATTTTTCCTGCCTTGTAGAGCGTGTTGGCACGAGAAGTATGGCTCAAAGGTTGGTCAGCTGGGACCTTTTGGAGATGACCTAGTTCGGAAATTATTTAGTTTTCTTTTGGATTTGTACAGACAGTAATCATGGCAGAATTGTGTATCTATGGTTTCTGAGTTATGAAATGAGGAAGAATGTTTTGGTTTCAAAGTTTAGTGATTATTGTTATATTAATGCTTTCATTTGGATGCCATGTGGATTTTAGTTGGGTTTATTCGTAGTGTACCCTTATCGTGGGTTATGTATCGGAACGGCCCACGGGCGTCCCGGTGTGTACCCTACGGTAAGGGGGTGCTACAATGTTGAATTCAACTTAGGAGAAGCTAGCTTATGAAATTCCTTAGAAATATATAAGATTCATAAAAAATATACTAGTCTCATTCATCATACATCATGTCCTTTATTAAATAAAGAAGAATCCCAGTTTGGAGTTGCATTAATTCTTCAACTTTAACACATTCTGCTACCTGTTATTGTACACACACATCATAAAAAGAAAAAGAGAAAAACCATTCTTCTTCTTTTTAACTTATATGATACTCACCACTAACATGGACCTCCTTCACTCTCTTCTCTTAATTAAATAAAAAAAATATAAAACAAAACAAATAAATAAACAAAACAATTAAACAATAAAATAGTTGAGCTGCCAATAAAATTGTGATTTATCAAGATTGAATATTTAGGAACTATTTTTCCCTACTTTATTCCCTTAGTCTTGTTAAATCAATTTATGTGTTTAATCCTACATTTCCTAAGGTATTGATTACTCTCTCTTAAGATCTATTTAATTAAACCTATTTGAATTTGAAAATTCCACATTTGTAACCTTTCGATTCATAAAACTTTCCTTAACATTTTCAATTAGATCTAAAGCTATCTAATGGACAACAAAGTTCTCAAACAAGATCTCTTCTGATCTTTTTTTGAATGATTGTTATTTTAATAATTACGGGATGATTAAACCACCAAATCTCATTTTACAAGCTAATCTAATTACTTTTTACTCACTATCTCAATTTATTGTCAAGTATAAGTATGCACAATTATCAAAAACACCAAAATATGTGTTGAATCAACAAGAAATAAATTCATAAAATAAATCCAGAAAAATTTCTAATAGAGATCTAGAAACCCATAAAGATGTTTAACATCAAGAAAATCAGATTACATATAAAAGATAGTGAAATAAACTAAAAGGAAAAGAGAAAAAACTATTTAACGCCCTAATCTAGAATGTTGGAATTATCTTGATGTTCTTCTTGATCTCTCTACCTTGCTTCAATTTGATTAAATGGCTACTTCACTTTTTGGTGTTTTTCACATCCTTAAATAGTTCTTGAGGATTCTTGGGTTCTTTCTAAGGTTTCCTACTTAATTTGGCTCCAAAATAGCCTTAAAACTTCAAAAGACCAAAACAACTTGTGTACTGGAAAAGCTAAAATTTGCTAGAATTGCTGCCTGGAGATACATGGTCTCATACACAACTGTGTGCTAGACCATGTATGACTTAAAAATATTCAAAATTTATGATTCTAAACAAGTTGAGACTAACACGGTCATAGACATGGTTATATATCCCTTATTTGATTTAAATCTTCCTTGTTATTCAATTATCTAATTTCCAACACTCACAATCGAATCAAACACCTCATGAAACATAAAATTAAGATCCAATTCTTGCTCTAAACCAAACAAACACTTAAGAATACATACACACATTAATAATAACATAATTCTGAGCTATAAATATTATAATCACCTAACAAACACTTGAAAACACATTAAAACACATGTAAAAACATAATGTAATTTACACTTATCACCTATTGATGCTCAACTATTAGTTTATCGTAAGTGAATCAGACATACAATGATTATGTATTGCAATCTAGATGTGGCAATGGGTTCAAACATAAATAATCTATTTGAAGTGTTTAAATCATTCATATATAAATCCAAAAGGAGAGTAAGAACAACACTATTAGCTCAAGAAATTCCCAAGCGTGTACATCGGCCTCAATATCCCCATTGAATTAGAAAGATGAAGTTTAGCTCCCTACATCTTTATAAAAGGTAAAAAAAAAATGCCCCCTTTTGTCTCTCTAAACTCTACATTACTCATTTGGCCTCTTAAATGCCTTTTTATAGTAAAAATTAGGGTTGTATCACAACACGCGGTTAGCTACATAGTTGTGTAAGTGATCTTATGTTACATTTTTAACTAAATTCATGAACTTACATGTCCTTGATGACTCATTTACACAACCATGTAAGTCCACACATGACCATATAGAATGTAAAAGAGTTTGAAAATGTATCTTTGCGCTCTTACTTGCTTCCTGTGAGTTACATGATCCTATAAATGACCGTGTAAGTTATAATAACTTCACTTCTTTCATTTTTTGTCTCATCTTCTCTCTAATTCATCTCTTTGTTATTCCACAAAGGAAAATAAGATTAAACATCAATAAGACAACTCCAAGGATATGTTTTTAGCTCAATTTGGTTCTTGCTCCTCAAACTTGTACCTAAAATAAAAAATGATCCAAAATAAGTATCTTTAACACACCATAACATTAATGATTAAGCATTAGGGGTAAATATATAGTTAATCAAACACATATCAATATGCTTGATTATGAAAGTTGGATCACCAAACCATCATGATTGTGCAATTGCATAGGTCTAGCACCTAACCCCTCTATTAAGATCATACACTTTTGCACAATCATGATAGATAAGTCATTCACATATTTGCACAATCATAGACATGTACGATCATGCAAGCATGAAGACTACTGCTCTCGAGAACCTATTCTCTTTATTTTGTTCTCTCTCCTTTCTTCTTTCTCTCACTTATCCTCTCTTTAGTTAGCACGTTCAACCTTTTATCACTTAATTTTCACTTGATTTTCATGCAAGTTTCATGCATGTATCCATTTTTCTTCTATTTTTACATAGTTTACCTCTAGATCTAGTGATTGTTTCACTAAAATTCAATTTTCTTGGGAGTTTAGGAGAAGTTTTTTTTAACTACCTACATTTTCTGTTGTTTGTAGTTTGCTATTTTGTACGTATGAAACAATTCACATGAAGCTCCAACCCTAAAAGGAAAAGCAAAGGTTTCGGGAAGTGATACATGTGATTTAACTGCAGATTTTGGGGCTCCATTCCCAATTTTCTCATAAGAAAAAGGTGAGAAATTTCAAAAACTTCACTATAAAATTATTGTTACACATTGATAATTTGATTTCCAGAATGTGGAAGAATTAGGGCTTAAGGTTAAAGTGAAATCGTTGAGTACAAAGATCAATCAGGAAAAGTATTCATTGTGATTATGTTGTTTATGAAGATAACTTACCCTAGAATTCTATACTACTCTAAGTTTTGAAGCAAATAAGTTAGACAATTTTTTGTTTAGATTAATAGGGGAACCATGCAACTTAGATCACAATATGTTAGAGGGAAGAATGGACGTCATGGAAGGATATTGAAGTCGGTAATGTGATAACAACTACCAAATGAAGGAATTACTGAAGTATTTTTTAGTGTAAGTTTTCTAAATACCTTCTCCATCACCATCACCACCATAATCCCCAAAAGTGTTTTTCCCATCATTTTTATTTCTTTTTATTTTGTCATTACATTAATTATCTATTTTTATTTTTATTTTTATTTTTGTATCATTTTTCACATTAAGGACAATGTATTGTTCAAGTGTAGGGACATATATGTATTTAAATTATCGTTTGTATATGACTACATATGCATTATGTTTATTTTTTATTATTTTTGCATTGTGAAAAAATGTTCCTACAAGATGTTGCATTACATGAATATGTCAATGGTATAGAATTGAAAGGAATTAGCTTAACTACAAGTATGATCATTTTATTTATGAAGAAGCATTAGCTTGTGAAGTTTGCGTTATGAGCATTTTTTAGGTGGATATGCATGTTGATCAGAATGTTCTACCTATTCTTTCTTTTTATGAAATTTGTTTGGATGAACTTATAATTGAATGAAACTAATTTGGTAGGCATCATGAGTAACTTTTCATTGGAATTGTTTAACTAGAAAGAAATGGTGTAAATAAGTGTTTTTAATATTTGTTTTAATAAATGTGCTAGAATTAATTTCCTATTACATTGGCCCTTTTTGGATAATTATGATAAAAACAAAACTGGTAGCCATAATTATGTTAAAAACAAAACTAGTAGCCAGTTTTGAGTTGTGATATAGCTAAGTATGTAGCGCCCCCTTACCGTAGGGTACCGGGACGCCCGTGGGCCGTTCCGATACATAACCCACGATAAGGGTGCATTACGAATGAACCTAACTAAAATCCACATGGCATCCAAATGAAAGCATTAATATAACAATAATCACTAAACTTTGAAACCAAAACATTCTTTCTCATTTCATAACTCAGAAACCATAGATACACAATTTTGTCATGATTACTGTCTGTACAAATCCAAAAGAAACCTAAACAATTTCCGAACTAGGTCATCTCCAAAAGGTCCCAGCTGACCAACCTTTGAGCCATACTTCTCTTGCCAACACGCTCTACAAGGCAGGAAAAGTCTCTCTCTCTGGAGCTATGAGTCTACTAACGTTGTCCTGAAAAATATTTGCAATGTTGGGTCAGTTTGCGAACTCAGTGAGAAACCATCATCGATGGTTCACTCAACTCATGCATATACAAACAATTCACAGAATATTGCATAGTATCACATTCTGAAATATCACATGCGTTATCATTTACAAATATAAGGTGTTTCGCCTTTCACACAGTCTACATTTAATCATTCGTATATGCAATGCTCATGTGACACTTTTCATTTTATTACGGTGTTTTGACCGTGCGCCTGATCTATCCCATAAATGGGCTCATTAACGGTGAGCCTGTGGCTCTGAATTACATTGGGCTTTAAGCCCTGATACGATGAGCCTGTGGCTCTGAAATTACGTTGGGCTCGAGGCCCTGTTGCGTTGAGCTTTAAGCTCTGAAATACGATGGCTGCACCGGTCACAACTGTCATTATCTGAACATGCCTTTATGCATGAATGCACATGTCTCAATTCGCTTTAAAACCAAATAATTACAATGTAGCACAATTGACATTTCGATATCAAATTCCAGATATTTCGGAAACCTATGGCCCGAAATCATTCAAAAGCAAACACACATAACCCTCCATTCATCTCCACATGATATAAGTGCATAATATTAAACACATAAAGGTTGAGGAACCAACTAGGTTACTCACCTTTAAACTTTCGAGCTAATGTCGGGAAGTCTCAGCCACGTCGGAAGATCGACGCTCTACTTGTGCCTCTAAAACAATCAGAATACACAAACATTACCAATAGCACAATTTTCAATAGTTAACAATGCACATGCAGCGAATGAATTGTGTACTATACATGTTTATGACATTCTCGACACTATCCCGAATCTTCCCATCTCAACTCTTTTTCTCTAAAAGATAGAAATTCCTAGACACCATAATTCATTTAACTAAGTTCAGAACTCCCAAAAGTCAAACTCCAAGACATAGGGACTATCTTTATATCAAAATCATATTCACTATTCAATTTCCATCCAATTTCTAGAACTTTCGAAATTAATTCAGAAATTCCATTCTTATAAATTTGCAGTTCTTAGTCTCTAAATTGCAATAAATCAAAAACCAATTCATTAGGGCTAAAACCTCAAATTATATCATCATTTAAAACAACCCATTTCACTAACGGAAAATTGGCATCCTCGCCGCGGCGCAAGGTTGCTCGCCGTGGCGAGATGCCTCATATACGTCGCGGCGTATGCCTCGCGCACATCGTGGCGTGCCTTGCTAACGCTCGCCGCGGCGTGCGAGGAACACGTCGCGATGTGCAATCCCAGAAACACGCCCAAAACCCAGATTTCTCACTTCTGTCAAATTTTAATCCTACTATTCTCCTTCCCACACTCCCAAAACAACTTAATACACTCAAAACAACTAATCCCTAAGCTCAATTCCATCAAATAACCATTATCCCTCAATTACCAAATTCAAAGACAAGAAAATCCAAAAATTCATATCATCTGAAACCTATACATTTCTTCAACAATCAATAACCCTAATTAATCCACAATTCAATCTATTCAAAGAAAAAAAAAAAGGAGTAAGAACTTACTTGATTTAAACCTTCAAACCTTCAAAATCACCAATCCTTCCAACTCTAACAACACCCACGGTTTTCACCTAAACCTATACTCAACATCATCTTCTCCAACCCAAGCTCAAGGATAGGTTAAAGATGAAGAATGGAGCAAATAAACAAGAAGAAAATGGAAGGAAAGAGTAAGGAGGAGATCCACGAAGAGGGAGAAGAAGAAAACCAAAGAGGAAGCCAAGTTTTCTTTCAAAAGCAAGAGAGTGTCGTGGAAGCAAATTTGAAAGACAAGGGTTTTAAACCAAAGAGTTTAAAGGCTTAAGGCATGTTTGGCAATTCACTTGCCACATGTCCATTTCTTAGGGTCTAAAAATCCAATTCTTATTCTAATTTCCCCCAAATTTGCAATGGCTCTATACAATAAATCCTAAAATCATAACCCAAATTTTCCCGTGCCATTTGCCAATCAATCTCAGAACCGGAATCCAATTTATCAGCCATTAGGTCAATTTTTCCGGTTCGGACTCATTACTCCAAAAATTCCATAAAAATTCATAAAAATCCTCAAAAATATAAAACACATGATCATACACTCCAATTCCATTTTTCAAACCCCTAGAATTCATTTTTCACTCTAATTCAATATTCAAATCACAATATACACAAAAATCACAGAATTTCCAATTTACACAATTATACCGGGAATATGTCATACATGTATGTACCTGCATATGCTAGTGCCACAATGATCATTTATCAATATATATAGAGGATAAAAATGCATGTGCAATTCAAATATGCATGCACACAATCCTAACCCATCCAAGTTACCAATATGCCCATCACATCGGTAACGAGATGTTACAAAATAACTGGAGACATTTACGACAAAATATTTGCATTATGTCAAAAGGCTAGAATGAAACTTTAACCAAGCTTGAAATAGCATAACCTAGTTGAGTAATTAGGGAAAATTCAACACAAAATATTTGGCTTCATGTCAAAACACTAGATGATCACTAAATAAAAATATAAAAATGTGGTGCTTTAAATAAAAGTGAAGCCTATCAAACTTCTTATAAAGTGTCAAGAAATTTCAACAAGTGGGTGCTTAGTGATAACCTAACTTTTCTTTTGATAAATAAGAATTATCTCATGCTTGCATATGACACAGTTGTATGAATAGGGACTTAATATTTTTGTTGATAAGTATATTTAAATCAAAACACTTGAATATAAGTGGAACAAGGTTATATTTTGGATCATTTTGAGATACTAATGTTTGTGGGTAAGTTAATTTCATGAGAAGATAAAAATGCATGTGCAATTCAAATATGCATGCACACAATCCTAACCCATCCAAGTTACCAATATGCCCATCACATCGGTAACGGGATGTTACAATTGTCCCCTCCTAATAAAAATTTTGTCTCTGAAATTTCTTACTTGACTGATCGAACAGATGAGGGTACTGCCTCCTCATGTGCTCCTCAGTCTCCCAAGTCGCTTCCTCAGTTGAGTGGTTCTTCCACAGGACTTTCACCAATGGAATAACCCTGCTCCTCAACTGTTTAACCCGAGACCCCACAATCTGTATCGGCTGCTCTTGTCAAAACCCGATCCGTAGACCGGACCCCAACTGTCCCGGGATGTGAGCCCGGGTGGAGCCCATCCCCGAGACACTTGCTTTGATACCACAGATGTCGGGACCCGACCCGGAGACCGGACCCCAACTGCTGGATCCCATTATCGGAATCCAACTCTTGCCATGTAGGGTTTATTTCATTTAACCCTAATTTCGAATTGATTTCTCTTGTAAGTCATAGCCTTATGACTCTTGCTTAATTTAAGTCAAAAATCACCTCAATCGGGGTTTTATAACTCAAGATATGCTCCAGAAACCTAAAGGAGTTCCTACTCAAACATGCTCTCTTAAGCGACCTCTCACTGACTTTGATGCAAACTTCCTCAATTTAACTCAAATTGAGACCTATTTCTGTAGCAGGAAAGATACAAGTCTTAGGAAGTTAATGGTTCAAGCCTCGCCTCAATTGGAGGTCGGATGAGGGATTTATTCCCAAAACAATAGACCATGCTCACTTCCAAAGTCAAATTTGAACTCTTTTGGCGCGATTCTCATAACTTTTAATCTATGACTCATAATTCTTTCGTTTTTGCACCATTAGAAAGTAGACATCTATATCTACAACCTTGATGAAGACCACAAAATGAGATTCGGCCTCTAACTATGTCCAAATACTTGACTAACATCTTGACTTATGCTGGAAAATCACTCATAACTCGACTTATCTCGACAACTCGACTTATCGAGGAAAATAAGTCGACTTATCACTAACAAAGTCGACTTATCGGGGCAAATAACTCGACCTATCTAACAAACAAGTCGACTTATTATGCAAAAGCTTCACAAGTCGACTTATGGGTCCAATAACTCGACTTATATCTATTCAGAACTCAAAACCTAACCCTCTACACTCTCTCTTGACTTATTCCAAACACCATATACACTTCTAAACCTCTCAACTCATTCATTCCACTCCCAACATGCTATAATCTCACTTAATCTTACATCATTCATCTACCCACATGAATTTTCAAAACAATTCCATACAACTTTGGAAACCATGCTTAAACATGATAGTAAAGGATTTTGAGAGATCATGATAATTCATAATTCATGCATTTCATTCATATCAAAACAATATTTTTACAATGCTTTAGTAGGCATTTCAAGCTTATTACATTTCAATCAAAATACATCTTGTCAAAATACATCTGTTTTCTCGAAATGCAACCTAAAGCATTGATCACTAGAAAGATCCTTTCAAAACATGACCAAAGAAGATCTTGGAGTAAATGCCTTTAAGCTTGCTCCTCGGGACCTGCTCATTTCTGGAGAATTTTGGGGGTGAGCTTTACGCTCATGGTAACACATTTATATTTATATAACAAGCATGTCCTTTTTATTATTAATACTTTTAGTAATTGTTCAATAAGTCATAATGCATGCACCATTCAACATTCATCAATACACAAACATAATCTTTCACAATTCAACATTCATAATTCTAGCATTCTCATGTAATCACAATTAAACATCTCAAATGGCTCGGTAAGTCCATATTCTTGGCAACCACGTAATCTCATTTAATGAGCTTACATGGGCAAATCTTGAGAGTCCAATGAATGGATCATCCTATGCCACAATCGGGCAGCGTAGGCGAAGACTTTCATGGTCGACGTGCACGTGATGGTTCTTGGGACTATACCTTACCCACATAACATACAATCATGCATAATCATAAGATTGAACTATTCTTGTCCAATTCACTATTTCTTGAAAATCTTGTCTTTCATGCATATTTCATATTGTACAATTTCATGCACAAGTCATAATGTACATTCATTACTCATTTCATCCATTTCATCCAATACTAACTCGATTTTCATCGAATCATCAACATCCATATCAAGCATTTAACACAAGCATTAATGGTCTACAACAACCACATTCATCATTCAATTACAAGCATTTAATACATCTTCTAAGTAATCAAAACTCATTAATAACATGCATTAATTAACATTTATTTGCTTATATACATAAAGATAAATATGGAACCCACCTTATATCCTTGCTTAAGCTTGCCTAAGGAAGCTCCTCTTCTTGTTCTCCCCTTCTTTCTTGTCCTCCTTCATTTATAACAAGAAAAGAACCTTACATCACTTAGGGTTTCTAAAATTGAAAACCCAATGAACTTTAATCATGAAATTAACTCTAGAATCACTAAACCCACTTGATTCTCAACCCTTCTAACCAAAAACCCAAACAAAATCTTAACTTTGAAATCATAACTTACCTTAAACCTTTTCTTAACCAAGAGATTTCTTGTATCAAAATGAAGCTTGAACCTTCCTCCACACTTTTAACTCTTGGACTTTCTTCAAAACTCACCCAAAACTCTTGGAAAAACCACCTTTCTTCCTTTCTTCTTCTTCTTCTCCACTTCACCGAAACTCACTTCCTCTCCCTCTCTATTTTCGTTTCTTTCTCTCTTCTTCTCCTAACTCATTTAAATCCTCCTTCTTTTTATCTCTTCCTACTTACTTAAGCCCAAGCCCATCTACTTCCTTCCTTATTTCCTCCTTCATTCTTATTTTCTTATACTACCTTCATTTAACTTAAGTCCATAACTCGAGCCTATTTATTCTACCTTCATCTTATGCCTTCCTCTTCTTTTCTATTTCATTTGGACCCATTTACTTAGGCCCACTTAACACATTAAATTACCTTTCATTCATTTAATCCAATTAACACATCTAATACATGCTAATTAATGTCTTATGTTATTTAATGCTATCATATTTAATTCATGCTAACTCAATTTCTTAATTAGTCTAACCATGCTTAATTAATAAAATAAAATAAAATAAAATAAAAAGAAAAAATTTCGGGGCTAATAGCTCTACATAACTCAAATTACTAGTCACCTCAATCTCCTGAGCCGGAATCATATGGGTCGGGTCTGATCGATATCTCCGGAGCATACTCATATGGAAGACATCGTGCAACTGAGACATCTCACACAGCAATTCCAATCTATAAGCCAAAGGTCCTACCCCCTCTAGGATCTCATAAGGACCAATGTACCTAGGGCTCAACTTGCCCTTCCTACCAAATCTCAGCACTCCTCTCCACGGAGACACCCAGAGGAAAACTCTATCTCCCACATCATACTCCATCTCTCTCCGATGCTGATCCACATAACTCTTCTGTCTATCCTGAGCTGCCTTAATGCGTCTCCGAATCAGTTTTACTTTATCCACAGTGTCCTGAATCTGCTAGGGACCCATAAGCATCCTCATACCCTCTTCATCCCAATAAAGAGGCGATCAACACTGTCTCCCATATAAAACCTCATATGGTGCCATCCCAATGCTACTCTGGTGCTGATTATTATAAGCAAACTCAACCAGAGCCAAATACTGATCCCATGCACCTCGGAACTCCAATACACAAGCCCGTAACATATCCTCAACAGTCTTGATCATCCTCTCACTCGCCCATACATGCGAGGATGAAAAGTCATCTTGAAATTCAATCTAGTACCCATAGCAGCCTGCAAACTCTTCCAGAACCTCGAAATAAATCTGGGATCCCTGTCTGAGACTATAGACACCAGGACCCCATGCAATCTCACTATCTCTGACACATACTTCTGGGCCAACTGATCAAGCGTATTGTTCTCTCTTACTGGCAAGAAGTGAGCCGATTTAGTCAACCGGTCCACTATGATCTAGATCGCATCATGCTGCCTTGGCGTCCTAGGCAACCCCATAATAAAATCCATAGTAATTCGTTCCCACTTCTACTCCAGAATAAGTAACGAATGCAATTTCCCCACTGGAGTCTGGTGCTCAGCCTTAACCTGTTGGCACGTCAAACATTGAGAAACAAACTCTACCACCTACCTCTTCATACCCGGCCACCAGAAATGTAGCTTAAGAGTGTTATACATCTTGGTAGTATCAGGATGCATAGCATAGGTGGCCACATGCGCCTCCTCTAGAATCTCACGCCTCAAATCATCCACATCTGGAACACAGAGCCTCTGACCCATCCATAAAGTCCCATCTCTCAACTCAAAATCAGAATCCCGATCAGATCTCACCCTCTCAATCAGTCTCACCAACACAGGATCCTGGTCCTGAAATCGCCTGATCTTGTCATGCAACATAGGCCTAAGGCTCAGAGTAGCTATCAAGGCCCCGTCCTGACCCAGATCCATCTGCACATTCAGAGCCCTCAACTGAATCAAGCTAGGCAGTCTCCAATCAACTGAGCCGACCGATATGAGACCTCCTACTCAATGCATCAGCCACCACATTGGCCTTTCCTGGATGATACTCAATCGTGTAGTCATAGTCCTTAGCGACTCTATCCATCTCCTCCATCTCGATTCAACTCCCTCGACTCAGCAGATACCTCGACCTCTTATGATCGGTGAAAATGGAGCGTCTCACCATACAAGTAGTGTCTCCAGTTTTGAGGCAAAAATCTTCGCAGACTAACTCCAAATCATGCACAGGATAGCTTACCTCATGAGACCTCAACTGTCTCAAGGAAAAAGCAATCACTCGACCGCGCTGCATCAAAACACACCCCAATCCCTGCTGCGAAGCATCATTAAAAACCTCAAAACCTCCGGCCCTCGACGGTAAAGCTAACACTGGTGCCGTAGTCAACCGATGTTTCAGCTCCTCAAAACTCTTCTGACACTCCTCAGTCCATCTGAAGGCTACATTCTTCCTCATAAGTTTTGTCAGAGGGGCTGAGATCACTGAAAACCCCTCAACAAACCTCCGGTAATAACCTTTTAATCCTAGGAAACTCCGCATATCTGGCACATTCCTTGGGGCTTCCCAATTCATCACTGCCTCAATCTTATGAGGATCCACTTGAATACCCTCACCGTTCACAATGTGCCCCAGAAATATAACCTCATCCATCCAAAATTCACATTTACTGAATTTGGCATACAACTGCTTATCCCTCATAAGCTGTAAAACAATCCTCAGATGCTCCACATGCTCCGCATGCTCCTGTCTATTCCTCGAATACACCAATATATCATCAATGAACACAATAATAAACTGATCAAGGTAAGGCTGAAAAATTTTCTTCATCAAAGCCATGAAAGCTTCCGGGGCATTAGTCAACCCGAATGGCATCACTAGGAACTCGAAATGCCCATACCTACTTCTGAAAGCACTCTTAGGCACATCAGCCTCTGCTATCTTCAACTGGTAATAACCTGATCTCAGATCTAACTTAGTGAACACCTGAGCTCCCTGCAACTGATCAAACAGATCATTGATCCTAGGCAGTGGGTACTTATTCTTTACTGTCACCCGATTCAGCTGCCTATAATCGATGTAAAGCCTCAGAGTCTTGTCCTTCTTCTTCACAAACAGAACTGGAGCTCCCCATGGCGAAACATTAGGCCTAATAAATCCCTTCTCCAACAACTCCTGCAACTGAGCTTTAAGCTCCCTCAATTCCACCGGTGCCATCCTATATGGAGGTATAGATATAGGAGCGGTACCTGGAATGAGGTCGATCAAAAACTCTGTTTCCCTATCTGACTGCAGACCCGGTAACTCCTCAGGAAACACATTTGAAAATTTCCTTATCACGAGAATATCCTAAAACCACTGCTCAACTCTGGTATCGACCACATGGGCCAGATAGGCCTCACAACCTCCCTGCATCAACCTCAGGGTACTTAGAAAAGAAATCATCCTGGCTGGTACTGCCTGACTAACTCCTCGAAACACTGCTCTAGGTTAACTAGGAGACTCTAACACGAGCTCCTTGGTATAGCAGTCCATAACAGCCCTATGGGCAGTAAGCCAGTCCATCCCCAAAATCACATCAATCTCTCTCAAAGGCAACACTATCAGGTCGGCACTCAACACTGCTTGATCTATCTAGATCGAGCATCCCTTGCAGACCTCACCCAAAGCAGTAGTACTACCTAGAGGTGTACTCACCTCTAACCCATACTGCAACATCTCCCTATCCCCATGCAATCTACATGCCACATGCGATGCAATGAAAGAATGCGTGGAACCTGGATCTATCAATGCAAAAACCTCAATAACAGAGATTAGAAGCACACCTGCAACAACATCCGGAGAATCCTAGGCCTCCTGCCTAGTCATGGCGTAGACCCTGGCCTGGGACTGTGGTCAGCTGCGACGTCCCTCGGTCCCCATAAAGGAATCTCCAGCTCTAGCTCGGGCTCTACCTCGGCCCCTCAGTCCAGGTCCACCACCGCGACTCTGCTGCACTGTCGAATTGCTACCAGATCTCCCACTCACAGCAGACTGAGCTCCCAGAGTAGCGGGGCAATCCCTAATCAGATGATCCATGGAGCCGCATGCAAGGCAGGCCCCAGTCAGCCGCCAACACTCTCCACTGTGCCTCTTGTCACAATACACACAAACAGGAGGTACCTGCCTTGAACCTCTACCACTGCCACTGCCAGTCTGCACAAATCTCCCCCTCTGATCAAATCCAGACTGCCGAGATCCTCCTGAAGACCTGAAGGTCCTACTCTGGCGCCTGCTAAAACTCCTGCCAGAGCTACCCTGACTGTCACTCAATCTCTTACCCCTGGATCCCTGACCAGTCTCAGCCTGACTCTATCTCAAAAGTTGTTCAACCTACACAGCAGCCGCTCTCAACTCAACAAAGGTGCCCATATCAGATCGGGCCAACCTGGTACGGATCTCCAGATTGAGCCCTCCCTCAAATCTCTGGCACCTATCGGCCTTAGTAGAAATCAGAACAATAGCATATCCCATGAGCTCATTGAACTTAACCTCATACTCTGCCACTGTCATTGCACCCTGCCTCAACTCTAGAAACTCCTGCATCTTCATCGCAAGATATACCTTGGGCATATAGTTGTCTCTAAATGCCCTCAGAAAATCCTCCCATGATAATAGACAAGGCCTGGTGGTGCTGCCCGGGACAGTCTTCCACCACTGATAAGCTGGGCCCTGCAGGAGAGATACTGCATAGTCAAATCTCTCCTCTGCATCACAATCCATCTAGTCAAAGACTCGCTCAGTCCTCTCCAGCATCCTCGGCCTCGAAGTAGGTCTTTGCCATAAAGTCTGACTCCACCTTGCTTGATCTGTCATACCTACTCTCCCGTATCGCGGGAACCTTAGGAGGTTGCTCCTCAAATCGAGGCACTGAGGACTCCCTACTAGCTCCGACTGATCCATGGTCAGCTGGTTGATCTACCTGATCACCAAGGACGGATGACCTATAACAAAACCATAATTCCGATCAATTTCTACATTTCTCGTAACAATTCAAGCCTAAATCTGTACTAGTCCCAATAGATGTCAAACCATGCTCTGATACCACCTAAATGTAGCGCCCCCTTATCGTAGGGTACACACCGGGATGCCCGTGGGCCGTTCCGATACATAACCCACGATAAGGGTGCACTACAAACGAACCCAAATAAAATCCACATGGCATCCAAATGAAAACATTAATATAAAAATAATCACTAAACTTTGAAACCAAAACATTCTTTCTCATTTCATAACTCAGAAACCATAGATACACAATTCTGTCATGATTACTGTCTGTACAAATCCAAAAGAAACCTAAACAATTTCTGAACTAGGTCATCTCCAAAAGGTCCCAGCTGACCAACCTTTGAGTCATACTTCTCTTGCCAACACGCTCTACAAGGCAGGAAAAGTCTCTCTCTCTGGAGCTAGGAGTCTACTAACGCTTTCCTGAAAAATATTTGCAATGTTGGGTGAGTTTGTGAACTCAGTGAGAAACCATCATCGATGGTTCACTCAACTCATGCATATACAAACAATTCACAGAATATTGCATAGTATCACATTCTGAAATATCACATGCGTTATCATTTACAAATATAAGGCGTTTCGCCTTTCACACAGTCCACATTTAATCATTCATATATGCAATGCTCATGTGACACTTTTATTTTATTACGGTGTTGTGACCGTGCGCCTGATCTGTCCCATAAATGGGCTCATTAACGGTGAGCCTGTGGCTCTGAATTACATTGGGCTTGAAGCCCTGATACGATGAGCCTGTGGCTCTGAAATTACGTTGGGCTCGAGGCCCTGTTGCGTTGAGCTTTAAGCTCTGAAATACGGTGGCTGCACCGGTCACAACTGTCATTATCTGAACATGCCTTTATGCATGAATGCACATGTCTCAATTCGCTTTAAAACCAAATAATTACAATGTAGCACAATTGACACTTCGATATCAAATTCCAGATATTTCGGACACCTATGGCCCGAAATCAATCAAAAGCAAACACACATAACCCTCCATTCATCTCCACATGATATAAGTGCATAATATTAAACACATAAAGGTTGAGGAACCAACTAGGTTACTCACCTTTAAACTTCCGAGCTAATGTCGGGAAGTCTCAGCCACGTCGGAAGATCGACGCTTCACTTGTGCCTCTAAAACAATCAGAATACACAAACATTACCAATAGCACAATTTTCAATAGTTAACAATGCACATGCAGCGAATGAATTGTGTACTATACATGTTTATGACATTCTCGACACTATCCCGAATCTTCCCATCTCAACTATTTTTCTCTAAAAGATAGAAATTCCTAGACACCATAATTCATTTAACTAAGTTCAGAACTCCCAAAAGTCAAACTCCAAGACATAGGGACTATCTTTATATCAAAATCATATTCACTATTCAATTTCCATCCGATTTCGAGAACTTTCAAAATTAATTCAGAAATTCCATTCTTATAAATTTGCAGTTCTTAGTCTCTAAATTGCAATAAATCAAGAACCAATTCATTAGGGCCAAAACCTCAAATTATATCATCATTTAAAACAACCCATTTCACTAACGGAAAATTGGCATCCTCGCATACATCGCGGTGTATGCCTCGCGCACATCGTGGCGTGCCTTGCTAACGCTCGCCGCGGCGTGCGTCTTCGCTCGTCGCGGCGTGTGAAGGAAAAATTGCTCGCCGCGGCGTGCGATGAACACGTCGCAACGTGCAATCCCAGAAACACCCCCGAAACCCAGATTTCTCACTTCTGTCAAATTTTAATCCAACTATTCTCCTTCTAACACTCCTAAAACAACTTAATACACTCAAAACAACTAATCCCTAAGCTCAATTCCGTCAAATAACCATTATCCCTCAATTACCAAATTCAAAGACAAGAAAATCCAAAAATTCATATCATCCAAAACCTATACATTTCTTCAACAATCAATAACCCTAATTAATCCACAATTCAAACTATTCAAAGAAAAAAAAGGAGTAAGAACTTACTTGATTTAAACCTTCAAACCTTCAAAATCACCAACCCTTCCAACTCTAACAACACCCATGGTTTTCAGCCAAACCCATACTCAACATCATCTTCTCCAACCCAAGCTCAAGGATAGGTTAAAGATGAAGAATGGAGCAAATAAACAAGAAGAAAAAGGAAGGAAAGAGTAAGGAGGAGATCCACGAAGAGGGAGAAGAAGAAAAGAAAAGAGGAAGCCAAGTTTTCTTTCAAAAGCAAGAGAGTGTCGTGGAAGCAAATTTGAAAGACAAGGGTTTTAAACCAAAGAGTTTAAAGGCTTAAGGCATGTTTGGCAATTCAATTGCCACATGTCCATTTCTTAGGGTCTAAAAATCCAATTCTTATTCTAATTTCTCCCAAATTTGCATTGGCTCTATACAATAAATCCTAAAATCATAACTCAAATTTTCCCGTGCCATTTGCCAATCAATCTCAAAATCGGAATCCAATTTATCAGTCATTAGGTCAATTTTTTCGGTCCAGATCCATTACTCCAAAAATTTCAGAAAATTTCCTAAAAATCCTCAAATATATAAAACACATGATCATACACTCCAATTCCATTTTTCAAACCTCTAGAATTCATTTTTCACTCCAATTCAATATTCAAATCACAATCTACACAAAAATCACAGAATTTCCAATTTACACAATTATACCGGGAATATGTCATACATATGTGTACCTGCATATGCTAGTGCCACAATGATCATTTATCAATATATATAGAGGATAAAAATGCATGTGCAATTCAAATATGCATGCACACAATCTTAACCCATCCAAGTTACCAATATGCCCATCACATCGGTAACGAGATGTTACAAAATAACTGGAGACATTTATGACAAAATATTTGCATTATGTCAAAAGGCTAAAATGAAACTTTAACCAAGCTTGAAATAGCATAACCTAGTTGAGTAATTAGGGAAAATTCAACACAAAATATTTGGCTTCACGTCAAAACATTAGATGATCACTAAATAAAAATATAAAAATGTGGTGCTTTAAATAAAAGTGAAGCCTATTGAACTTCTTATAAAGTGTCAAGAAATTTCAACGAGTGGGTACTTAGTGATGACCTAACTTTTCTTTTGATAAATAAGAATTATCTCATGCTTGCATATGACACAGATGTATGAATAGGGACTTAATATTTTTGTTGATAAGTATATTTAAATCAAAACACTTGAATATAAGTGGAAAAATGTTATATTTTGGATCATTTTGAGATACTAATGTTTGTGGGTAAGTTTATTTCATGAGATTTGATATCATTGTGCCACTATGCCATTGTGTCATATTTTTTATTTGTGATTTGTGCTTTTATGTTTTGTTTATTTTATGGTTATAGTTTTACTTGGGCCCAATCAAAGTTTTAACTGTGGGGAAATTGATAGGTATGATTTAAAATGTGTTGTTAGGTATTTTATTAGGTGATAATCTTGTGTTTAAGAATTACATGTATGTTTTTGTTAGTATTTTTGTTTATTTTGTTGATTATTATTGATTAGGGAAAGAATTTGATCCTAATGCATATTTGAGGGCATGTTTAATGTGCTTGGAAGATGAGATGAGATAAGGAACTTAAATAAAAGTGTAAGATGGAAGCTAGAGAAGTTGGAGACCCTCTATCACTATCATGTAGATTTTGTATGGTTGCAATAGAGCTATAGACAAACATGATCCTGCATAGTCACAATCATGCAAATGTCAGACTTTCTAGGTCAAAATTTTTTTATATTTTTATGATTTAATGATATTTTTAGAATATAAACAAGTGAGAAAAACTTTGAAAGGTCCTTAGAAGGATCAAAAAGTATAAATGAAATAAAAAACATAAAGAGAAATGGATGGAACATCTAATAAAGAGATCAAGTAGGAAAATTTCCAAAAGGACAAAGCTGTAGAATTTTCCAACTTAAGGACAAAAAGAACACATCTAGAATTCAAACTTCTATACTTTCCTTTTCTTTCCTTTTTATTGAATGTTTATGATGAACAATTTGGTATATATTTTCTATTAATTGATAAATTTATTATAGGAATCACTATTGAATTGTTTTGTTAAAATTTTATGTTCTTAATATAATATAGATATACATTGTGGTGTTCATTAATTTTAATCTTTAATTTGAATCAAAGGGCTAGGTTGAAAAACCTATGTTATATTGCACTGCGAGAGCTACTACCATAATAAACCTATAAACATCAACTAAAGAGAGATTTTAATCATTCGTTACCAATTGGATTACTTCAAATTCAATTACATGGTTAGGAAGAGTTTTGAGAGATCAAGAGGTCGCAATTCAATTCTTATCTATTTTAATTGAGATTACTTGGTTAGATCTCAAGAGAGGGAAATCATTACTATTGGATATCTAGGGTAAAGTATTATTAAATCAAGAAGGCAAAGTGAAAGCAAAATATTCTTAAGTTGTTTTCATTAGTTAATCATAAGTTCACTGATGCTTTGTTAATTGTTTAATTATCAATTTTCTCTAGTTTAGTTTATTTTCTAACTAATTATTATATTTTTACCTTAAACAAAATGTTAAAAAATTGTTAGGTGTCGATAGATAAATTTAAAAATCAAACGAACAATGATAAGAGAATATAAGTAACTTTGACTTTGTCACCTTATTAGACCGCTTCTATTCAATTATGAGAATTCTTTGATGAAGTAAAATTCTATCATAGTCCTCAAACAGAAAATTGGGAGGCAAATCTCTTAAATTACATCTAGGTAAAAAAAATGTTTAAAGAGTTGGTTTATAAATGTGTTATTATACAATGAGAAACTCATTCATCTATCTATAAAATGGGGACTTACTTATAAGTTTTTAATATTAATAGAGAAGTCACTTAGGATTGGTGGGAGGAAACTAAATACTTAAGGTGCCTTTGAGAATTAAGCTATAAGCACTCTAACTTTTTATTAACCAAAAGAGTTTTATTTTTTCAAGGTACCAGTACACTGCTTTTAAGGTGCCTTGGGATTCTAGATGTGTCAACAATAATGAAACAAGCTCATAAAACATCATAGATACTACTAGCTTTCAATATTGAAATATTATATATATTATGTTAAAGGCTATCACTAATCCAAAAAATCTAGAAAGTTACAACGAATTCTTACTTATAAGTTACACTATATAATTAATCCATGGGTGTTTAAGGGTTGGGCCATTGATGTTATTGACAAAATATATAAACCCTATTCTAAAGGTCATAATTTCATTTTATTAGTGATAAATTATTTCACAAGATGGGTGGTGGCTTAGCTTGTGAAGAAGGTTGAACAAGTTGACGTAGTGAAGTTCATTAAGGAATGAATTATTCATCAATTTAGGATTCCACAGTCAATAACAAGTGTTTGGGAAACCATATTTATTAGCTAGTAAGTCAAATATTTTGTTGCAAATTATGCATACAATTGTTGAATTTGACTTTGTACTATGCTCAGGCTAATGGTCAAGCGGAAGCATCAAATAAAATAATGATTGAAATCCTAAAAATTTTGTTATAAGAGAGTCATAGAGATTGGCAAAGGATTCTATCTAAGACCTTATGGGCATATTGAACTTTCAAATGCACTACTAGAAGATTCATCCTGTTAACTCAAAGTTGTGGTCATAATGGTGTTTTCTATACGAAATTAGTGATCCTATCTTTGAGAGTTTCTAAGTAGGATACTTTGAATACACTTGAAGGTTTAGATGCAATGATGATGGAATTAGAAGACTTAGACGAAGTTCAACGTTAGGCTATAATTAATATCATTATGAAAAAAGAAAAGGTGGTAGAATCGTACAACAAAACAATTTAATGGTGGGAATTTCCAAAAGGGGATATGGTATAGAAGTTAATTATACCACCTGGAATGAAAGGAAGAGAGTAAGGGAAGTGGTCCCCCAATTGTAAATGGCCATTTTGAATTCATATGGTTTTGAAAAATAATGATTATTAGTTATCTAGCCTAGAAGGCAAACCTTATAGATGTTTGATTAATGGAAAATATACCACAACTGTTGGACCCCGTTTTTGAAGTCCAATTATCTCTCTGATACCACAACTGTTAGATCTCGCTTCCAGAGCCTAACATTCAAAGTCACAAGATGTGTGCTGGATTGAATCATAGAATGTGAGCAAACACATTTCTTCAACTCCATGACTTCTTCATGGTATTGATACCTTACATATCATTATGTTGCTTACTAATAATAAGTATGTTTTCCAAGTTAGTGAGTGATAGATTCGCTTTAAGGAAAACTTGGGTAACATTAAAAGTTTATATCAATTACATATTCACTAGTCTACCATTGCATCAAACGATTTGGATGACATTTCAAACATACTCTTTATGCTCTTTATTTATATAAATATAGTTTCACAATTACATATGGTTTATATTGTTCACTCATATTATCTTCACTTTAAATATAAGATACAATTGTATAACTATATTTATAATTTTGAATATTATTAAGTTACTTTGAGCCTAAATGACAAGCTAGTGTAAGTATCCAGGAGTTTAGGTAGTTAATAAACATTATAATTAAGCAAATAATAATTGTCCATGGTTATTTCAATTGAATTGTTAAATATTCCCATAACTGTGAAAAAGTTTTATTAATAACATGTGTATGATTTGCTTGATGATTAAAAAAATGATTAAGTTTGGTAGAATTCAATGCATGCATAATTGAACGGCGGCTTATCGTTCAATTTAAGAATTGATCCTTGGAAACCGGTCAAATAAAATTTATACCAAGGATTGCAATACAGGATGCAACCTCGAATTCGACTCTCAAGGAACCAATGCACCAATTGATCCTAGACTAGCCTAATGTTTGAATTATGCATGCAATGAAAGCAATAAAAGGGGGTTTTGATTGATTAATCTAAAATTAAACTAAACTAAAGCAAAGGTAAATATTTTTGGGATTTTGAAAAGATAAGACAATTTAAATTAAATGAGACTGAAAACTATTAATTAAAACTCTCCTGAAAATGTGGCTCGGTCATCATCACTCAAAATAAATATCGGGGTTTAAAATCCACTAAGTTTCGAAAACACAACCTTAACAACTCGTTAAGTCCAAGATTTAATTGATCAACTCAATAAATTAAAGCTTGTTAAAACCCTTAGTGTATGGCATGAAATGATTTATGCAATAAGTTAACCAGATAAAACACAATCAATTCAATCAAACACAACTAGGTAGATTAAATTAACTCATGCAAATCATTTAACATACATGAAACTTCATGTATTTCAGAACAATATCCAACACAAACTAATCCACACCATAAATCAAAGTTTTACATCCAATTAAACTATAGCCGGATTCAATCCATCATATATCGCAATCTCCAACTCGGAGGTTTTACAAAACATGACAAAAATCTAAAACTATGGTTGATTACCCCTTGAAGCTCATGGAACTCCGACCTTCGCTACATTTTCGGGAGAATACTGATTTAGCCGCTCATGACTCCGGCCAACTCCATCACTGCTGGAGAATCACCGATACTCATGATCGGGGATTTAACCGTTGAAGATGAAGACAATGAACGTTATGCGTGGCTGACCTCGTAATACGTAATGAAAACCTATTAAAAGCGAAAACAGAAAAGAATGAAAGAAACTGGAGAAGAACGAAGAAAAGGGAGGAAAAGAAAAACTCTGTGCGGCCGTCCCTTTTTGCCCTAAATGGCAAGTTTTTATAGGGATACGTGCGGGCCGGGTCGGAACAGTGGATACTTTGCCAAATATAGGCCGGGTTACCCGACATTCGCTGCGGCGAATGGCTGTAGTTCGCTGCGGCGAAGTCCGGATGGTCACTCGTCGCAGCGAAGTAATTGCATTTAATTTATTTGCTGCGGCGAATGGAGGTTTGGGTTCGCCCCAGCGAATCTCGCGGCATGTTGACTTCTTGAATATTGACTCCTTTGGTCCTACAAAATACAACCCATTTGCAGTATCAATTGTCCCAATAAAAATTATGCAGAATTAATGACAAATGACAACAAAATACTGACAATGTGCAATTTATCAAAACTCAATGTGCGGGACCAAAATAAGCATAAAAATCATAGATCAGGAGTCAACAGATGCATAATTACTAGAGAAAACGGGCCTAATTTATAGTATAAATTTGGTCCAATCAAATTCCCCACACTTAAACCTTTGTACTCTGAACAAAGCTTATAAGAGTCAAAAGGTACAAGAGTAAAAGAAAATTCTGCCCTATGCTCAAACAACAACCAAAATTGACTCAATCCACTTTATCGAATTCTAACGCAAAGAAATTGAAAGAGTGCTAATAAAGCAAACATTGAAAGAATTTAAGCACAAGAGATTGAACAACGGAGAATCACTCGGGATATGGTGTTTACGCCAACTCACTTGTATAGTAGGGATATTTTCTCTCAATCTACTTAATACATCTCCTACCATAGGCTTGTATCAATTTTATTTCTCCACTACAAGGACTATCAATTTGAAGATCAAGAGGTCTTTAAGGGTTGTAATGAGCGGAAGGCTAAATGAATGGATGATGTGAGAAAAAGAAAAATATGAGCATGGCATAAAATGAGGGATCGATGTCGATAATCTATACTGAAACTAGACCTCTACTAAACTAAATTTTGATTGATTTTTTTTTTAAATCTCATTTTGAGATACTAATCCCATTTTGGGATTCAATACACATTATTATCCCTTTTTTGGAATAAACAAGACTAACTTTTTTTTCCACTAAAAATAGAACAAACTGACTATTGACGTCATCTGAAAATAATGCATGCAAATGCTCATGAAGAAGGCTCGAAAAGGGCTAGCAAGGAGCGGTGTTTAGGGGTTGGTGTTCGGGGAAAGGGCTGAAAGAAAGAATGCCTCTATCATATCCACAAAAATCTAGTCCATCAAGCTTTGAGTAAAAGCGACACAAGTTCTAGAGAAGCATGAACTAAGCGGATGCACACACAAAATATAGAAGAAAAATCTTTGGCTCGAATATCCTTCCAACAAGGTTTTGTCTCAATGATCAATCTCAAAACTTAAAACTTAAATGCTACCTTGTTAGCATGCTCCCATTTACTTTGTTTTGAAAACTTCAAAAGTTAAAATTTTGCCAAAACCAATTATCGTTAGAAGAATGGAGAGCATTTTCACAAAACTCAAGTATCGATTTGAAACTTATAAGGGCTTTGCATGCAAGGGCACAAAAGAACGAGTCAGAAAATGTTTGATTGAGTCCAAATTTATCAATAAAAGCAACGGGCCCACAAAATTATGCACAAGTTTTAATAGGTGTACAATGCAAAATATAAAGGGAACAGCTCCCCACACTTAAACATGGCATTGTCCACAATGACAAAAGTAGCGAGGCACAGAGGAAGCGAAACAAAATAGACAAAAAGAAATGTGGATATAGCATTAAGCTCAAAATGTAATGTACAAAAGAGGATCCGGAGAACTAACTAAAAAAATACAACGAAGAAAAGAAAATACAGGAAAACAACAACAAAAGAAAATAAACATCCTGGACTATGTGGCGGGATCGCCATCGGTGGCAGGCAGATAGAAGAACTAGGAGCATTTGAAGAAGCGGTGCTGAGGCGGAATAGGCAGCCGAGGTGGGCCGCAATCATAGTGAGCGAGGAATGCGTGGCGGCCACCGAGTCTCGAAAGAAGTGAGCCGGGCCTGGTCAAGGACTTCCTCATGCAGCAGAGCCACCTCGGAAGGAGCGGGGAACAGAGGCGGGGAGGTTGACGAGGCAAAGCCTCGGGAAACAGAAGGACGGAGAAGGGCTCTAGGTGAGGGTGGGGAAGAAGATCTTCAAGCAGGTTGGGCGGGAGGTGGGGTGGAATGGCACGTGGGTGACCTAAGCGGACATAGACAAATGGAGAGGCAAAGAAAAGGTGAGATCGGCGGATATTCCAGACTCGATAGGTCCTAACAGATCGGAAATGAGATGGGGAAAAGGAGTTTGTGTTTAGGGTTGGTGGAGAGAACACTTTGGCGAAGGCGCGGAAATGACAGGGCTAGGTCTAGAGGACCCGGTCATCGCCAGTAGATATATAGGTCCCGCTCTTTGGGGATGTTAGAAAGATGGAGGTCGGCATAATATTGTTAAATATAAAATGTAACTGGGACGAGCTTGAGGAAGGAGGATGGTCCGACGGATGTACCGTTGAGAACCACGGGTTGAAGCCCTGAGACCTGCGGTCTGAAGAATACCAATGACTTCCTCCATGGGTAATCACGGAGGAGGTCGGAATATTGGCAATGAGGGACGACGGAAAGATGGTAATGCTCACGGATAATTACGGAAGTGAAAACATCGAGAATGGAAACACCCCAGAAATTAATTCCGTAGGTGTGGGAGTAGCGAGCATATGAATAGTATTGGCGGACAAATGTGAGGTTGCCAATAGAATTAGGTTGAGCAAGGCCGCCTAAGTCTAATTGAAAAGTCGACGGACAAAAGGGTTTGTTGCGGGGTTAGAGGAAATGGTTTTCCTTAAGTATATCTTGACCGGCAACACGAGTTGCCGGTGATCGCACTCGAGGATCTACCGGACGAGAGGAAAAGCGGAAGGTTGCGAGGAAGGGAAATGGTGTGATCGGAGGAAGAAGAGGATGGCTGCTTTGCTTGATCTCAGAGGCTTGTTTCATTCTAGGCATAATCTGCACACACAAACGTTAGAACAGCATTAAACTAAGAAAATTACACGAATCAAAGTCTTCATCCATTCGTCGAACGAGCAGGAGCATTATTGCGGCTAGAGGAGACTTCGCCATTCGCCGCAGCCAACGGGATGTTATTGCAATGACTGGCATCTTCGTCACGCGGCCAGCAAGAACATTCGTCGCAGCGAACCGATACCCTACGTTTGCCGCGGCGAGATATGAAATTCGCCGCGGCGAATGGCGATTCTATGAACGATTCGGCGAAACGGCGTTATTGTTTGCCTCAAATCTAACGAATAACAACGAAAATGGACAAGAGGAGGGAATAGGAACACTTACGAAGGGTTAAAACGCAGTTGGAAGGAGATTGGAGGAGATTGGGAGCTTCAAACAGCGCAGAGGGCACAGAGAGGAGCGACGGCGAGGCAGCGAAGGTGGCAGCGAAATGAGGAGGGAAGGAGAAAGAAAAAGAAGAAGAAGAAGAAGACGCGGGAGACGAAAGGACGCGAGAGAGGAAAAGACAGAAATGGCCCTCGGACAAAAGAGATGTCCAACGGTCCAGAGGGGCGGAGATGTCCTTATTCGCCGCGACGAAGCAGTCCCTAGCCGCAGCGAACAAGTAGTAAAACCCTAGATTAGCCGCAGCGAGCAGAGATGCTCGCTGCGGCGAAGTACCCAGAACAGATCACAATGTCTAAGGATCCTACTCAGTTTGCACAATCATTCAATTAATCATCCCACATATCAACCATTCTCGTCAATCTAATCATGCTTTATTAGGAAGAACACAGAGCTAACAAAGGGGAAACACTTTATTCAAACGGAAAGGGAAATCCTACCTAACTACAGCTAAACCTACTGGTTGGGTCTCTCCCCCCCACACTTAATCAACACATTCATGCAACACAACATATCAAATCAAATCAAAGAATGTGCACAAATATATATCGAAAAGGCAGGAAGAGAAACACCTGGTGCTCACGGTGGATCTTGTAGCTCGGGGTGGACGGGCAGTCGATATCCAAGCTCCATGTCAACAGCTTGGGTCTTGGGCAGCTCCATGTCCATTCCCATATCCGAATAGGCACCTGCACTATCATCAAAATAATCTTCTCCGAAGAGAGTGTCAGTAGGATGGGTCAAAGTGTGGCCGAAATCAACACATGCATCATCCACAAGCACATCAAGCATATTCACCCCAAGCAAGGAGTAATCCTCGTTAGGGTGCTTCATAGCTTCATACATGTTGAAGCTAACGTGTTGATCACCAACCTCCATGGTGATCTTTCCTTCCTTCATATTAATCATTGTGCTACCAGTCTGCAGGAAGGGTCGTCCAAGGATCAGAGAAGTGTCCTGCACCACTTCAGAGGTCATGTCCAACACGTAAAAATTAGCAGGAAACACTAAACCTTTCACTTGGACCAAGATGTCCTCGATGATTCCTAATCGGATGTCGGAATGATCTATCACCAACCGTAAGACTACCAAGTAGGCTTTATGCTCTTAACACCTGTGGCTTCATAGTATGATTTGGCATTACGTTAATCGCCGCTCCCAAATCCAATAATGCTCTCCCAATTGTTACCTTTCCTATAACACAAGGAATGGTAAATGAGCTGGATCTTGGCACTTTTTGGGATTTGGGGCTTAAATAAAGCCGACACATTTGAACTCACCTGGACATGTTCATTAGGCCTAAATTTTCGCTTGTTTGTCGCAAATCCTTGGTACTTGGCGAAGCCGCACTTTCTTAATCAAATCCAGCAGGGCACGTTGACTTCAACCTTCCCAAACAGGTCAATGATTTCTTTTTCGTGTTTGAGCTCATTGACTCTCTTGCTCATCGACATCTGAGTTCGGAAAAGGGAGGTCCTTTAAGTTGACTTCCTTACTGGCTGGTTCATTTCTGTTCGATTTATCCTTATCAGCTCTTCTTCCTGAAATGCTCGATGATTGCTCTTTATCCTCAATTGTTGATTGCTTCTTGTTTCTCAACAATTCTTCTTCGCGATCACTCTCTGATCGCACAGCTTGCTTCTCTCTCACTTGAGGCGCTTCTTCAACCTCAATTTCCTCGGTGCATTCTTCTTCTTGAGAATTTGAAATGCACTTTCTTTCCACCTCAACTCAATTGCATTTAAACTCTTGGGTTTATTACCGTGTTGGAGGAATGGATCCTTCGCTCGAGCTTGGTTGTCACTCAAATTATTAGACAATTGGGTGACATAGGCGTTCATGTTCTCGGCCTTGGTCTCCCATTGCTCCATGCGTTTCTCCAAGGCACTAAAGCGGGCAGCATTCTTAGCAGAGTCCTGTTGGATGAGGTTCGCGATGGCGTTGAATTGATTTGCTGTGGAAGTTCGTTCCTCTTTCATCAACGTCATCATACCATGCAGAAGCTGATTAGTGTCCTCTTTTGGTGGGCGTGGTTGCACCGTCAACGCCACGATCCGAAACTGGTTTGTAGATGGTCCGGCTCCACTCCCTTGTTGAAAATGGTTGGGTGCTCTTCCTTCATTATTCCTCCAACTGAAGTTAGGATGAGATCTCCATCCTTCGTTATATGTGTTGGAGTACGGGTCCCACTTAGAATTTTGTCTGCGCCGGGTAAACAGCGGACACTTCTTCATACCTTCCGGACAGAAACTGGAAATGTGCATCACCGATCCACAAGATTCGCAACTAGGTGCGACGATTCGATGGAAGGCGATGGGATGATGCATTCGATTCTTAAGCTCGGTAGTGATCGAGGATAACCGTGAAGTTATCCTATGCTCGAGGAATCCACCTTCGATTCCAGGCTTTCCATACTCTTAGTTTGAGCCGTCATGACTCCTACTTCATTCACATTCCTGGAATCTCTGACACTATATTGCTGATGATTTAGGGCCATCCTCTTGATCAAGGCCCATGCTTCAGTGCGGTGAGGTCAATCAACGAACCTCCGACGCAAACATCCAACATTCCCTTTTCCGATTTTTCACCCCATCGTAAAAATATTAAACCAATTGTTCATCGGGGATCCGATGATGGGGCACCGAGATAACAGATCTTGGAATCATTCCAAAAGTCATATAAGGATTCGTCGTAATCCTCGCTTGGAATAAATCTCTTTTCGCATCGACGAAGTCCTCGAGGCTGGAAAATATTTTTCAGAAAGCTTTCCGCAAGTTGGCCCAACTATGATAGGCATTCGCGACATGCCTTGGGAGGCTCATGTACCACTCCTGGGCCTTTCCTTCTAACGACAAGTGGAATACCTTCCACAAAGACTGGTCCAGATGTGCTCCTACAGGCTTCATACTTTGACAGATCATTGTGAGGGCCTGAAGATGCATGTAGGGGTCCTCTCCCACCAAACCGTGAAATTTGGGTAGGGAGTTAATCAATAAACCTTTAACTTCGAAATTTGCGTCGAAGTTAGGGCAGGCAGCAGTGAAAGGATCGTAGTTTACGTCCAAGGTTGTAGCTTCTCGGATGGTTCTACATCTGATGTTCACATTGTTGTCATCTACGCGTTCCTGGTCACCGTTAAGACCGTGATCTCCATTTCGGGGTGGTTGACCGGGATATTCTTGGTGTTCAGCCATCTCAGATTCTAGTCGATCTAGTGTGCTAAGTCTTTCTTGCTCTCTCTTGTTTTTCCTAAGTTGTCTAAGGTGTCGCTCAATTTCAGGTTGAAAATGAACTAGCCTAAGTCTACGGGCATGCAAGAGAAGTTCACCTAAGATAGCTCACTAAAGCGACAATGGATAGCAAGAGCTTCAATTCACTCGAGTTATTGCGACGTGTAGTAATTCGCTGCAGCGAACTGAATAAATTGTAACTTTCGCTGCGGCGAATATATGAACTAGCTGCGGCGACTAATGAACTCGCTGTGACGAATGATGAACTCGTCACAGCCAAGAAGCACAGACCAACAAAGCAAACGAATCAGAATAAACACTTAAAACAAAGCAGAATGAAATCACAAACAGGATTAACACTAAAAACACTTAGGCAGAAAAGAAATTAAATAAAATTATGCAATGCAAACAAAATGTAAACAACAAAAATTAAGATCAAAACAAACACTGGCTAACCTAGAGAACCAATTAATTTGATTCCCCGGCAACGGCGCCAATTTGATCGGCGGCTTATCGTTCAATTTAAGAATTGATCCTTGGAAACCGGTCAAATAAAATTTATACCAAGGATTGCAATACAGGATGCAACCTCGGGTCGACTCTCAAGGAACCAATGCACCAATTGATCCTAGACTAGCCTAATGTTTGAATTATGCATGCAATGAAAGCAATAAAAGGGGGTTTTGATTGATTAATCTAAAATTAAACTAAACTAAAGCAAAGGTAAATATTTTTGGGATTTTGAAAAGATAAGGCAATTTAAATTAAATGAGACTGAAAACTATTAATTAAAACTCTCCTGAAAATGTGGCTCGGTCATCATCACTCAAAATAAATATCGGGGTTTAAAATCCACTAAGTTTCGAAAACACAACCTTAACAACTCGTTAAGTCCAAGATTTAATTGATCAACTCGATAAATTAAAGCTTGTTAAAACCCTTAGTGTATGGCATGAAATGATTTATGCAATAAGTTAACCAGATAAAACACAATCAATTCAATCAAACACAACTAGGTAGATTAAATTAACTCATGCAAATCATTTAACATACATGAAACTTCATGTATTTCGAACAATATCCAACACAAACTAATCCACACCATAAATCAAAGTTTTACATCCAATTAAACTATAGCGGATTCAATCCATCATATATCGCAATCTCCAACTCGGAGGTTTTACAAAACATGACAAAAATCTAAAACTATGGTTGATTACCCTTGAAGCTCATGGAACTCCGACCTTCGCTACTTTTTCGGAGAATATCGATTTAGCCGCTCATGACTCCGCCAACTCCATCATCCGCTGGAGAATCACCGATACTCATGATCGACGACGATTACTGTTGAAGATGAAGACAATGAACGTTGTTTGTGGTGACCTGTAATACGTAATGAAAACCTATTAGAAGCGAAATGTAAAAGAATGAAAGAAAGCGAGAAGAACGAAGAAAAGGGAGGAAAAGAAAAACTCGTGCGGTCGTCCTTTTTGCCCTAAATGGCAAGTTTTATAGGGATACGTGCGGGGTGGGTCGAATAGTGGATACTTTGCCAAATATAGGCGGGTTACCCGACATTCGTCGCGACGAATGGTATAGTAGTTATTCTTGGCGAAGTCCGGATGGTCACTCGTCGCAATAAGTAATTGCATTTAATTTATTTGCGCGACGAATGGAGGTTTGGGTTAAGCCCAAATGAATCTCAGCATGTTGACTTCTTGAATGTTGACTCCTTTGGTCCTACAAAATACAACCCATTTGCAGTATCAATTGTCCCAATAAAATTATGCGAATTAATGACAAATGACAACAAAATACCGACAATGTGTAATTTATCAAAACTCATATGCGGGACCAAAATAAGCATAAAATCATAGATCAGGAGTCAACAGATGCATAATTACTAGAGAAAACGGGCCTAATTTATAGTATAAATTTGGTCCAATCAATAATTTGTATATTTTTTAAAGGATATTATAAATCTCGTATGATTTGTTACTACAAATGATTCTTATACAAATAATATTTTGAGAAATGATATATATATATATATATATATATATATATATTAGTGAATAATGCTACAAAGAGAGATACAAATTTATTTTAGCTTAAAATGATCTAAGCTAATAAGCATTACTCATATTACAACCAATTACTAGTGTTAGCAAAGTAACCCTTGCGAGAGAACTATGCTAGATTACATAATTCATTTCATAGTATGGAATAGTTCTGAAGCTACTATAAGAAATGTTACTTCTATAAAAGTAGTTTAGGAACCGAGTTTCTAAATGAACGAGGAATTGTAGACTTGTTCCACCATTTTTCATTATTTTTGAAAGCTTGAAACCATCTAAGGTAGTGAGGGTTCACATAAGCTTTCAAGATTTCCATTTAAGGGACGGTAGACAATGGTGATATATACATTCCATTTTTATGCCATATCATCACTTAGGTTGCTTATGCACAAATAATTTTTATTTGATGTATTAGGTAATTTAATAGAAATGTTGTTTCAAGAAGTGATTTTAACCAATGATTAAAAAGTTTTAAACACTAAAACAATAGGAAAAAAGTATATTCGGTTGAACATGGCCTTAGAAATAGGTATATTGCACATCATATTCCTATTTAGACGTAAGAAGTTGATGAGAAATTTGAACATATAATTTTCAAAGTCTGTGTTGATTTTTTGATGAAAGAAATTAAATATGATCTTAAACAAAGGCATATTATGCCCTATATTCATTGCAATAATTCCTTATTTAGGAGCATGTTAAACCATAACTTTTAAGAAGCTTTTTAAAGATAGAAAATCTAAGCAAGACTTCTAATCCATTTTCAAAGAGAAAAGAGAACTATGATAATCCTAATTGAACATAGAGTACGAATGGATGATTAAGAATTATACCATAAAAATTATTTTATGATTTTTCAATTTTATTTATTAATTCAAGGAAGATGGTGACTATTTTTAATATCTAGAACATGAATCCCAGAATTTATGTGTTATGTATTGATTTTATTTCATTAAGGAAGAGTTTTAATACTTGAAAAATATCTTTATTGCTTTTAATATTGATGGTGAATCAAAGGAGGTTTCAATCATTATTTTGATGATAAAATAACATAAGTACTGCTAATGGTTTTATTATTTTGATGATATGCTATTTAAGACCAAGATGTAGCTATAATTAAGAAGTAGCTTATGAAGGTGATGAATAAAAGTTGAAGCCTTCAACTATCTAAGTGAAGAACACATCAAGAACAAAAGAAGATCAATGCATATCAAGTTCAATTTATAGTTTGTAATTTTAATTATAATCTCATTTAGTCTCCTTAGTAAACATTCAGTCTTACTTCATTTTATGTGTCTTCATCATCAAGAGGTGTTAAAACTTTTCTCAAGAGAAAAGCCTCTTGATATTTTAAACACTCGTTAGGGAACATTTTGAAAAATTCTTACATCATAATTGCATTAAATAATTTAATTTGGAATATTTAAATTTGTTAATATCATGATTTTGGGGGATTGGTCAACCTATATAGGGTAGAGAATGACAATACAACTTAAAATTTTCAAATTTGATGTACTACAAGTTTGCAACAACATTGATTACATATTGGTCTACTAATACGTATTGGTTGAATAGTATAACTTAATGGTTGATTAGTATGATGGAACTAACCATTGTAACAACTATTTTTTGATTTCAAAGGCTGATAAGGGTCCCATATATAAATACACATCTTTTCATTGGTTCTTGAATGAGAAAGCATTTAGATATCATATACAAGTATCTCTATGTGTTTCTTAAGCATTTAGGTATCATCATCTCATATTCTTGTGAGTGAGACTCTTTAAAATTGTCAAAATCATAAAGAGAGATATTCTTTAATTGTAGCCTTTGTAGGGTTTTTAAAAATTATACTTAAGGGTATTTTAAGTGACAAAGGTTCCTCTTCGTTATGAAGGAAGATTGTAAAGGGTTCCTCTTTCCTAAAAAAGATTGTACAAAGGTTATTTTTTATCTTCAAAGAAGAATCATAGTAGAACTCCAAAAAGAATCTTGAGAGTGGACACAGGTAAGATCATTCCTCAAACTACTATAAATTAGTTTGAATTTATCTTCTCTTACCCTTTTTACATTATTGATTAGGTGTGTTGTTGAAATTTGTTATTTTATAACATATTTTCATCTTTTATAAATTATATTTGTTAACACACTAAGTAATATTTTATTACACGTAAGTCATCTCCCATTATGGAATGCAATTAAGAACTAAAAATTGATTTAATAATAGATAGCAATTATATCAAATTTAAATTTACATGCATCAGTTTGAGAAAACATGTTTGTAAATTAACTAAGGATTAATATTAGAAGTTGTATGGGGTCCTAGAAAATGCTTGCATAAATATTTTAATACTAAAGTAAAATCTTTTATTAATTCCACATAACTTAAAATGTTTTCAGAGGTTTTCATCAAATAGAAACATTGATTAATTAATTTAAGAATGAGTGTTTATAGCTCGGAAGAGTCTAATTCATCAAATTAAGATATTTTGACGATCCGAATATAAATTTTCACAAATAACTAAATCATAAATATAAAATGATAATAAAAGAAGTTCTTATATAAATATTTAGTCATTTAAAAAATTAAATGCATTATATTTAAAAGAACTAGGCAAAGCCCTGCAATGTGTAAACAAGGTTCTCCTAGAGATTAAGTCCATAGGAGTGGTTCTAGTAGGATAATTCAAGGAACTAATTAAGTAGTTCCAATTAATGGATATTTCCTTATTGATAATTGCTTAATCTTGTTCAAGTGGAAATTAGACTTTGTCCAAATTTATTGTTAATTAGATGATAATAGAACAATTAGACATAGTACATAATAGATTATTGTGAGAATGAGACTCTACTCTATATGATATTACTATAACTTATAGGTGCATTTGTTGGAGATTCATAAATGATATTATCCAATACCTAAAAGAGAAATAAAGGTAAAGTGAGTTATATACAAGAATGATACTTATAACCTATTGCCTTAAGGTTTTAAGGTAAAATATGATATCTTAGCTATATATAAGCTCACTTAGACCTGAAGTTAGCTACGATACCAATGAAGGATTTTGAGAGAGTTTGGGAAGAAATTAGACTCCACATTGGCTTTGTATTAGGAGGAAGCTAATCTGATATGGATGGATCCATTTGAAAATTCATTAGTGGAGTTACTCCATATCAAAAATAGATGTAAAAATAAAGTGAATTATATATAAAGATATGACTCATAACTCCATGCGTTAAAGTTTTATCTTGAGATATGATATCCCAATTGTATATAGATTCTCTTGAACTTGATCCAATTTCTCCATAAGCCCTCTCAAAACTCTTCGTTAATATTAAAGTCAAATTTATGAAACCTGATGAATAAAGATTTACCAATTTGGGTTAGATAAATAGTAATTTATAGTGTGAATCAAATAACTTCACATTAGTTATGAGTTGAGGGACAACAATGCAATTTTACAAGTATGTACATAAAAATAAACCTCATATATCGTCTCAAAGTTTTGAATTGAGACATAGTATCTTAGTTATATATGAGCTCACTTAAATTTGGTCTAATTTCTACCTAAACTACCTCAAAACCTTCAGCACTTACTAAAGTAAACGTGAATGTCACAGTTGTCAGTCAAAAACTATCTTCCAGTAAAAAAAAATTTCAACATTCACAAAAACAACTCTTAGAGACTGTTGTTCGCACTTGCAGCCAAAGTAGAAAGTCAAGGATCTCGGTCCACTCAATTGTTCCATCAAAGGGTGTCAACGAAACTGTGCTTTGGAGTTGTCTGATACTGGATTTCTAGACTGCAAAACCAGGAAACTCTTCTATAACTCTGAAAATGTCCTAAGCACAAATCCGATGGCACAACACTCAATGACCCTTCATGTCTCGACAACCGATTGGGAGATTCATAAAATTAGCTCAACCTCTGCAGGAGCCAGGATGTACGCTGTCTCCTTTTGTTTAGATACCTAACAATTGTAATTTTCATTGTGATTACTTGCTTAGAAGAAATGCATTGATGGACAAGGATATCCCGAACGTGAAGCTCGGAATTTCCAAGCTGAAGCCCAGGCACAGACAAACCAAACACGTGCCTGACATTTTGGCACAAGTAACAACGTCAACAAATTGACAACACAATCTGTAATGATAATTCAACACCTTACCGCAGAAAAGTTCAGGTTAAACGATCCAAAATAAAGAAATTCAGACATGGAGAATTCCCAGAAGAAAACAGAATGAGACACTGAAGAATTTACAGCTAATCTAGTTCTTCCATTGATTATAACTCCAGTCCATCTTTCCGTAGACTTTTGCGTAGCACATATATTTAGCACCATTGAATTTCAGAAGACCCCAAAGGTGTTCTCACCACTGTAGGTCATGTACAGGAATCCATCCTCATCCTTGTTTTCCTCATAAATTGCAGACATCATGGCCGCTGTAGTTACGAAAATAAAATTACCATGTGAAAAACTTCTTCAAATATGGACAGCGAATTATTTGAAATATTATAAATTTATCTCACCCGTTGGTGGAAGAATATTCTTCACAAAGATGAAAATGGCCTTTTCAGGACTGAGCTTGATCCTCTTTCGAACCACATATACAAATTGCCCAACAGTGAGATCAGCAGGCACCAGATATCTACATCCATCCCCGATCAAATAATTATTTTACATACAATGGAAAATATGAAACGAAACTGTGGCTGAATTAAACTGTTTTGAATTACCACATCAAATGCACTCAACACACTCCAACAAATGAGCAGTATCCTAAATTGACAAGAGTTTCTGTTTAAATAATCAATGCATTTTGCAGGAAGCTTGCTCTTATAAATCTCATGGTTTAAAACGGCAATGCTCAAATCATTCTAAGATCTATCCAAAAAGGCTTTTTAGCTGACGCACAACAGTTCCGCTGAAAGCAGAATCTAAAATTGCAGTCAAACATCTCCACCCAAAGTTCTTTTTTTTTTTTTTCTCATCAATCCCCACCACCCTGTCAAACCTCCTGTAAATACCACTTCTCAAAGAAAAGTAGGGGGGAAAGCAAATTAAAAGAACCTATTTTATTTTCTCTCTTCCTAATTTAAATACATAATACAATAAATAGAAGTTAATGGATAGAGCTCCTAGTAGTCACTTTGAGTATGATAGATGAGATTAATTTACTGATCTCTTTCTAATATAAAGCTTGTTAAAGCTTGTACCTCTTACACATGCTTGAGAATCCACTCAGGGGAAAACAAACAAGGTAAAGGAATTTGTGTTTTAAGAACGAGGTTAGAACAATCACATACTTGGCGAACAGAAATGCTAGGGACCGTTGATTCCATTAGAAAATACAAAAATAACACTTGTTTTCGGTCTCAAAATGAAAATATCAGCAGTATGAGTTAAATTTTGATGTGAAGAATGACAAACTTTTTCTTATCAATATCAGGGACATCAGTCTTTTCAGCCCTTTCGACGATCACCTGGGGATAACAAAGGACACTCAAATTACTATAAAACAATACATGAATACGTTGAATATTATCATGTAACAAAAATAAACAAACAAATCATACCGGAATTCTATCTGGATACTTTTCCCTGATGCGGCACGATTCCGCCTGCCTCCTTTCTGTCAAATTGAAGGAATGCTTAGTCCACACACAAGTAAGTAAAACGAAACTAATTAATCGCACCCGAGATTAACCAATATACCTATTTCCAATGAAAATCAATCGTTTCGAATACAATATTAAGTAGAAAGATAGAAATCCATATGACCTAAATTCACGGATAACCACAAAAATATTAAAATAAAAAGCGGTTGCAAACCCAAAACCCTAAAAGATACTCGATAGCTATAGTTCGCCGAGATCGATCAATAAAAAAAGCGAAAGAAAATCAATAAAGCTCACCGAGTGGGTGTTCCAGCTTGAACGAGCTCTTAGCCATAGCGACGAAATTCTTCCAGACACAGGGAAAAAGAGGGCCAGAGAGAAAAAGAAATCAGATCTGATAACTCAATACGCAACAGTGTTCTCTTTTGCTTAGTTTCGAAGAAAATAAGTGATGACTTACCCAGTGGAGCCGGAGAAAGAGAAGGAACAGAAGCGCTGAGAAGATAGCTAATCGCTAGCTACTAATAAATTTTTTTATTATTATTTATAAGATATTTTAAAAAGATCTCAATTATTTAAAAAAAATTTAAATCATCCAAATTAATTCATGTTCGAACCGAATAGATCCTTTATAGGAGGTAAAACTCTAACCTCAAATTTTAAACGATTGCATCCATAAAAACAGTTTAAAAATGTGACTTCACTTAATCCAGGTGAACCTCCTATTAGGTTAATATTATTTTCGAACTGATTTACATGTATTCTGAACAAATAGATTATTCTGCTTTATTTCTATTTCTTGTTGTAGGTTTAAATTTTTATTTGCACTTTTGTTAAAAATAAAAATGACTGAAGTTAATAGAATATAGATGTGAATCCTAATAGATACGGTCTGTTATAGTACATAATTTTAAAATTATAAAATATTCTCTAAAATTTACAAAATTGTAAAGCAATCCTCCATATATCACGATAGATATTTTTGTCTTTAAGTCTTTAATTCAATGTTAAGAAATTATAATATATATATTTGATACAATAATTTTGTTAATAATTATTTTCACATATCTCTGATAAATTAAGAAGAAACAAAGAGTATTGAATTCTTATATAGATATAAAATTAAGAATAACATAAAGTAAAAATATGCATTTATAATTAGTAAATTTCATTTCAAATATTGTATTTATTTATTTCAAAATTATTATAATAACTTTTATTTATGTATAAAACTATATATATTGTCAATATGAAATATATACATTTTAAAAATATGTGTTAAAAATATTTAAATTATGTTAAAATCATATATTTAATTATGTAATATATAATTGATAGGTGTAGTTTATATTATGTTTTGATAGCTATTTTAGTGTGTTTATAGTGTTTAATAGATGATTATTGCATGTTTAGGCATATAATTATGTTAATGTGACTTTTTGTTTATATTTTAAGTGTTATGTGGTTTAGAGCATAATTATGAATCTTAATCTTGAGTTCTTGAGGAGTTTTGATATATTTATCAGTATATGAAACCAGATAAACGAAGGTTGAAGGAAGCTCCTGTCACAATCGTGACAGACACGAGATTTCCATCTCTTTTGATGTTTAAAGGGCATTTTTTGAACAAAGTGACATGGGTAAGCTCTAAACATAACTTATGACACACATTTACTATAAATGAACATAAAGAGACCCAAAATAGCAGCTACCATCTTACCAAATTGGGATTAATCCAAGGAAGATCATATAATATCCTGCTCCCATATAAAAAATTAGAGCCCTAGATTTCGATAATTGAGAAAATAACAATGAGAGAATAGAAAATGCATTTCATACTCATGCATAGTATGACATATACATACACAAGAACATTGGATATTTGCATATTAAAATAATTGTACATGCATTCATTGACAATTTTTGGGTATAATAGAATTGTGATGTAATATTATTGAGAATTGTGAATTTGTTGCATTGAAAATTTATTTAAAGAGTGTAACTGTTAATTTTAAATTTTCGTAAATTTTAGGAATAATTTTCTAAAATGTTAGATATTATTGTACTATAAAAAAATGCCACTTGACAAGTAAATTGATGTATGAAAAATAGAAATGAGTGTAATGATATTGAAGAAACTTGTGAGAAGATGACGTTGAAAACCTTGGAGATAATTAGAATGAAAGGTGAGAGTGAGGGAACTAATTCAACAAGAACTATTTAGTTAGGAAAGTAGCTAAGGTCTTAAGAAAAGGACAAGTGTCCAACTCTTAAACACAAGTTCTTTTAAACTTGAAAGATCTGTTTATTGTTTGTTCTTGTCTTAAAATATCTTCTTCGAGATTTTCCTTCATCTTCTGGAAGCTTCATTTCTTTCAGAGATTTCTTATCCTTGCAATGCAAGCCTTGCTCTCATCTTCCGCTTGCTATCTCTTTTTGTTATCTCCTTCACTATTACTAAAATACCTAACCCTACAACCATGAACTGTTAATGATCAAGTGTTGTTGGAAAGCTAGGGTTCACGCCATTTCAAAGATTTTGGAGCTTTAGACAAGTAAGCATTTTCTGGTTCTTTATGGTTGCATAAGATGAAACATGCATCATGTTAGTTATCCGTTGAAGTTATAAAATGAAAATGTACATGTGCTGAAATGTGAGTGAAAAACCATAGCATACAACATATGTTGATTTTTTCAGATTTGAGGATAAATATGTTATAAGATAGTGTAGAAATGATTTCTGAGTTAAAAAGATCAATGAAAATATAAATGTGAACAACACAAAAATTTATGAAAGATTAAGGCACATATACTCTATTTTCATTTCACTATGTATATATATATATACATACGTGCATATTTTGGTGTTTTTAAGGATGAGCTAAATCGAAAATAAATGTAGAGTTAAGATGAAATGAAAATGTTGATAAAGATAAATAAGTGTAGCAAAAAAATGGAAAATGCAGAACATGAAGAAGATGCATGAATGATATGTGGGTTTAGATCTTTTTGTTAAACTTGCTTGTTTTGTGTTGAATGGAAATGGAGTAGAAAGAGTAGACATGAGTTAGAAGTGTAGGATTGAATGGGAGTTAGAGAAGAAAATGTATAAGAGATGAAAAATTACAGCAGTGGAAGTGAAAAATGTAGAAATGAAAAAAATGGAAGAAGGAAAAGTGCAGAGGTTCAGAATGCATTTTTGGAAGAAAGGATAGGAAAGCGCGATCGTGTTTCAGCATGTTCGCGACTTTCCTTTAAGCAACATGATTGCAACTTTGTAAGTCAATGGTAAACTAGCGATCGTGCATTAGACTGACACAACATCCTTCGATCTTTTCGTTGTATCTCCTTCTAACCGATAAATGACATGCGACTTGAACCATTGGACTCATAGCACACTAATCTACATCTCCACCAAAAATCTCAGCCATCTGAAATCATTTGGGGGTGATTGAGCGAAAAATATGGGATTGGTCTGATTTGGTGTGCATGGCAATGCATTGAAGTCTCACGGCCATGATCTAATTTCATTGGTATGCATGACCGTGAGTTTTTGTTGCACGTCTGTGACTCTTTCATAGCCATGAGTTTATGTTGTGCAGCTGTGACTTAATTTATTTAGTGGGTTATTAGATTTAAGTTGAAAATGTTAACTGTGCTAGAATGTGATAACAAGAACGATTTCATTGAACAGACTTCAGTATTTTGACAGTATCTTGTTTTGTAGTTATTAGAATGGAATAATTTTTTATTTAAAGTAAACTAGAGACATAGTGCTACTAATTGTTTGAAGAAATCAAATGTTAATTCAGTATCTAAGAATTTCAAGTTTTGGATGGAAGTTGAGTACAGTGTACTATTTTATAATGAGAATAGTCTGAATTATTTGGAGAATATCTTTTGAAATATTGAACCATTTTGTATGATCTTGGTGTTATTAGAAACTTAAGAGATAGGAGAACAATTTTCTAGAAGAAAGTGTTATCAAATTACTTCATTTCCCTTATCAGAATGTTCATGGAAAATAGACTCGAAGGTTTGGAATTTTTGGAGATGTTATATGAAAAAATGAGAGTTTGGATATTGTTTAATCATATAATGTGAGAATAACACTAGTGAACGAATTGTTGATATTAAAGCATAAAAAACATATGTATAGTGGAAATGAAGAGGTTCATGTAGCACCGCCTTAACTTAGGGTACATACCTGGACGCCCTGAGGACATTTCGGTATATAACCTATGATAATGGCGTGCTACGATCAATTATCACATTCACTAACATGACATCATAAATCTTTATTCTCTTATGAACATCATTAAGAAAGTCACAATAATTTAAAAACCAAAATTTCCTCTTTTCATTTCATCAAAACCGTAGGTCTACAATGTGTCTTTCAACATTCCCTACATGTACATCATTATAGCCTAATACAAAAGTGTTACATGAAGGAGGAAATACACAAAATCTATCTAACTTGTCCAAAACCTAGCTGACCAACCTTTGATCCATGACTTCGCTTCCCAAATCACATGTCTACATTGCTTGTAGCATCTCTCAGTAGCTAGAGTCGTCTCTCGATCCACGTTGCAATTTTAGTGAGTTTTGTGAACTCAATGAGATAACCATCATCGATGGTTCACTCAATTCATGCATCACATCAATACATATAACATATAATTTCACATCTTTTTTTTTGTATGTTCATAAAATATCACTTTTCACTTTCAGAACACTCAGCATAAAAATTTCATTCGTGTAAAATACGCATATAAAGTATAAATTCAATGCATATGAGACTCATTTTTATTTATTATTGTCGTTATGAACGAGTGCCTTTTTACTAGTTCATATCCCTTAGTGGATACCGAGTTGTGTCAAATTAGGTCTCATATCCTTAGTGGATACCGGGTACATTCATAACCGAACCTGAGCCCTAATCATAATATGAACTATAAGCTCTTTTTCACTAACGACCCCGATCATAACTTCCTTTTATCTTACATGCATTCATGTATTGAAATGCTTCATATATTAATTTCTCAGTCACTCACAAGCTTGCACATTCATATTCATATCACAATTTTCATTAGACCTAAGGTTTGACATTCAACATCATTGTTAAGCAGCATTTATTCCATCACATTCACATACAAACAACACTTCCTATACATTCCCGAATAATAACTCCTCAGATATTTTATTGTCCGGAATCAACACGCAAATCGCATTCATAAAATAACTCAAAACATAATTTAAGCAAACAAATAATTAAGTGAGACCGTCTAGGTTACTCACAAGTCGCTCTCGAACTAATGCCTGGAAGTTCTAGCAACGTCTGGAGGTTGATGTTCCTGTCGCTTCTCTATATCAAATAACAAACACATATATCACAATTTGCACAATTATAAGTATTTAAAAATGCACATGTATGTAATGAAATATGTACAATGCATGTTCATGATAATCTCGGGTATTTTTCCATTATCCTAATCACGTAATCAATCCTATCTCAAAACTCACTTAAGTATCATTTGTACTTAGGCTTATACTTCAATAAAACCATTAAAATCACATTTCATTTCTCATTGTATCACTTTCAGATTTTTCCCAAAAACTAACTTTCGGGTCTACTTTTCTTAATCATTTAGACAATGAAAATGAAGTAATTTGGCAATACTCTCTCTAGATAATTGTTCTCCCATCTCTTAAGTTTCTAATGACACCAAAATCATTCAATTTGGTTTAGAAATCTGAAAGATATTCTCCCAATATTTTCGGATTGTTCTTATTCTGAAACAATACACCAGATTCAACTTCCATCCATAAATTGAAAGTCTTAGAGTCTGAATTACAATTCGACTTCTTCATATGATTTGTATCCCTATGTCTATAGTTTATTGAGCATCTCATTTGGATGTTTATAGAAGAATTTATGGTCAAAAGAAACAGGACTGTTCAGTTTGCAATTTCTCTTGGGTGTTCAAATCAAAATCAAGTCACGGTTATTATTAGAGAGCACAGTGACTTGATGTGACAAATAAACATCAATCTAGCAATTAAACTCATGGGGGTGAGGAAGAAAATTCACGGGCATGAGTGACTCACAGGTGTGAGGAAAAGTGGCGGGTATGACAGATAAGGAAAAAATGTTGTGAACATAATCTGTCACCTATCTCACATTTTTCACTCTATCTCTCTCAATTGACTTCTGATTGTTATGGTTTTTGGTTGAGAGGTAGAGCAATGTGTTATGAGTCCAATGGTTGAAGTCTCATATCATTTGGAGGTCGGACAAGGGAGATATAGCCAAAAAATCAAAGGATGTTGCATCAGCCCTCATTCTTCAAAGTCGCGATCATGCACATACTGACCAACTTATGAAGTCGCGATCGCGCTTCATCGCAAGCATGACATTCAGTGAAAAACATTGAGGTCACGATCGTGACGAAGCACAATCATGACTTTTGGTGAATAGTAGCGGGTTCGCAATCGTGCTGCACACCTTCTCTTCAAACCTCTCTCACTAACCTACATAACTTTCAATCCAGAACTCAAAAAATTTCAAACTTTATATCAATAAAAAGCTAAAAGAAAGATCTACAACTTTCATGCAGAAAATTTCATCAAAATCTTTCTAGATCAATGCAGTTTGATCATGGAAGTTTCAGACCAAAACTAACTTCTCTAACTTATCTTCTTCATTCTCTATGCTTCCTCTTTCATTCCCCTACACTTTCCTTCCATTTACATTCTCTAGTTTCATTTTACCATTTTAACTCTCATTCAGCTCAATACATTCACAAAAATTCCAAAAATTGATGCTTAAACAAAATCATCAAGAATAGAAGAAAAGTCATTCAAGCATTTCACCATTCTCTGTGCTTTCTTCACTGTCGTTTTTCTATATTTTCATTTTTTGCATTCTCTTAATCCTTTTCCTCTAAATATCATTTAAACAATCTTTCTCATCACAGATCATCATCTTACAACTATTCTTCAACTCTAAATTCCTTCTTTTGGTCATCTTTGAAAGCACTCTAAACACACATATATAATGAATACACAACCATAAACAGACATTTACTTATTCTTCTCCCCAAAATTTTCTATACTTAATCATACACATTTCCTATGATCTTTCAACTTATAAATCATTTCTACACTATATTAAAACATCTAGATCATCAATTATTTGAATATCACACATCAAAAATTTTCATATCATAAACCCTCGGTGTTCATGAAAATGCCCATTTTTCTTTATGATCATGCAATGACAAATAAATCAGCATTTTTGGTTTCATAAACCAACAACTCTAAATGATTTAAACAATACTTACTTGATATTTCTCCAAAATCTGCAAAAGTTCAAGAAGCCCTAAACTTCATACAATTCATGTACACCATTGTAGGGGTTGACAAGCTTCAGTATTTCTTAATGCTAAGAGAGGGAAACCAAAGTTAGGAGTAGAAGTGAACAGATAAAAACAAGGTTTAACTTATGGGGAGTTTTGATGAAAAACTCTGTGTTACAGAATGAAACAACTTTGGAGAAGAAAATTATGAGAGAGAGATGAAGACAAGAACAATAACTTGTCTTTCAAGGTTAAGGAAATTTGACTTAAAACTTGGACATTTATCCACTTCTAGAGACATTAGCTAATTTCCCCAAAACTAACTAGTTCCATTAAATCTCATCTTTTCATTACAATTTTCTCCACAATTTTCAATATCATCTTCTTACAAATTCTAAGTCATCTCTGAAATTTACAAAGTCATTGTTAACAATTCTCCAATATCATTTGGTTTCCTATCTCTATTTTCCATACACCAATTTACTTGCTAAGTGGCATTTTTCCTAGTACAATTATATCCACATTTTGAAAAATAAATCCTAAAATTCACTAAAGTTCAAAATTAACAGCTACACTTTCCAATTAAAATTTCAATACAACAATATCACAATTCTCAATAATATCACATCACAATTCAATTATACCCGAAATTATCCATGAATCCATGTACAATTATTTTCATTTGCAAAAATTCACTATTCACGTGTATGCGTATATCATATAATGTATAAGTATGCAATGCATTTCTAATCTCTCAGTACTCTTTCATACTTACTATTTTAACCTCCCCATAGGTAATGGGATGTTACAATTCACATGATTGTAGTTATGATTCAAAGGAGATGAGTAATGAGTATCTAATAAAAGTGAATGTGAATTTGATTTTATGAGAGCAAATAATGTTAAAGATGAGAATGTGCATAAGTTGTGAAATTTGATAATATACCCAGGATTGTCATTGGGCATGCATTGTACATAGTTCATGTACACATTTGTGCATAAATAAATGTTTATAATTGTGCAAAGTTATTCATGTGTGTGTGCAATGTGTATATTGCATAATTTGGATATGCAGGATAAATGTCCGCATTCAGACATTTCTAGAACTTCACAACAAATGCTAATTTGGAGCTTACTGTGAGTAACCTAGATAGTCTCACCCAATTACTTGTTTGCTTTATATTATGTTTTAATTATTGAATGAATGTGAATTGATTATGTTGATTCCAAACAACGAAGGCTTGATTCTGGTGTATGAATGAGTTATTGAAGTGCTCCTTATATGTGAATGTGATGACATAAATGTTGCTCAACAATTCTATTGATTGCTGGACTAAGATCTGATGATAAATGTGATCTGAATATGAATGTGCAATCATATGATTGACTAAGTGTAGCATCCCACTCCCACAAGACCCGAACCCGATATCGATGGTGATATCCGATGCCCGTGACCCGCGAGGGTGGTATGCTAGAGCATTCAATTCAGTTTAAAACTCAGTAAGACATTTTTCCTTTTTTGAAAACAATCGAGTGCGCGTAAATGAGTAAACCATTTAGGCCCGCGATACGAAAACATTTTCAGTCAAAACACTATTTCAATAATCAATTTACCATACAACATTAATCAATTGGCAGTGCAAATCATGCGGAATTACAAATTTACATAAAAATCGAAATGACTCAAATGCAGACATGAGACTGATCCCGACGCCTAACTCTGCCTTGCTTGAAGCAATCGTACTCCCGTTTGTCTAACGGGGTACTCTTCAATCCCTGAAAAATAATTGCAATGTTGGGTGAGTTTGCGAACTCAGTGAGAAACCATCATCGATGGTTTACTCAACTCATGTATTCATAATTCATACAATATCCCATATTATCACAATCTAAATTATCTCATGCCTTGTTAATTTTACACATTCAATATCACCATATAACACTTATCAGACGGATACACAGCATTAACACCTTTTTCTCCATTCACACATAAAAGTTACACTCATGAACTTTTCCCATTATTATCCATTCTTTTTCGAGTGTGGTTGGCGTTTAATGAGAATGTAATTGAGATACACTTAGGGAGTAGGAGAGCCCTCTGGGTATGCACTGACTCCCCTCGAGCTAAAGGCTCGGTTCAGTAACAGTAATCACATTTTAGGCAAGTAAAAGAGCCCTCAGGGTATGCACTACTGCCCGCTCACATTAGGGATAGGAGAGCCCTCTGGGTATGCACTAATCCCTCTCATGGCGACTCAAATCCAACCATTATTATTAACCAATTATGGAATTTGTTTATCACAATTATAAGGCGTTTCACCTTTTTCTCGGCCCACATTCAATCATATATATATACAATGCACATGTATCAAATCACATTCACAATCATTTCACAAAGACCAACCTCCATTCCCTTGGACCCTCGGTTTGGTAATTCAGTCATTAACAGCTTTCACACACAGTATACACAGTTTGCATTTCAATAACACATTCAAATACTTCGGACACCCGTGGTCCAAAATCAATCAAACAAACATATATATCCCTTCATTATCTCCACATGGTGTCATTGCAAAATATTAAACACATAAAGGCTGAGGAACCAACTAGGTTACTCACCTGAACTTCTGAGCTGTTGCCTGGAAGCTCTAACACTGTCCGTGGATTATCGATCCATCGGCTCTATAACAATCAAATAATTCCATTCATTACAAAATGCACAATCGAAATAATTAATGATGCACATGCCTTGAATAAAAGATGTACTATGCCTATTCATGATTTTCCTGGTACCATTTCCCACTTTCCATTTTCTTTTACTCAGTATCTAACTTTCACTCACTTGATCAATATCGGCTCATTTCGATTCAATAACATATTACAGAACTTCTAATTTCAATTCTAATTTCCAGTCAATGTATCAAGTCATACTCGCTGGGGTATTATCTCACAGTCAATAGCACTATTCTCTAGGTCAAATTCATTCTTTATGCTCAGTTCCTAAAATTCCCAGTGGCAATGAATTTACTTTCAAAGTCTCACATTATGCCCCAATTACCAAGTACAATCTTTAGGTTGCAATACAATCACATTCTTAACTATCTTTCACTAAATGAGATCTCAAAAATCCAAATTCAAACTCTCATTCTTTTGCCCAATTGTAGACCTCGTTCTCTAGTTTGTAACGAATCAAATATCACTTCAATTGGAGGTCTACACCATAAGTTATGCCCCAAAAACCAATTTGAATCAATTCAGAAATGTCTCCCTCGTCGTGACTTCAAGCCTTCGTCGCGACGTCAAGAAAGTCGCTCGCCGCGAAGCATAACTTCCCTCGTCGCGACGTCCAAACTATCGCTCGTCGCGACGTCCAAACTATCGCTCGTCGCGACGTGCCATTTATCACTCATCGCGACGCCTAAGCTCGCCGCGGCGTATGCTCGTCGCGACGCGCCAACAATTCCTTCGTCGTGACGTGCTCACGCAGGGTCGTCTTCTCCGATCGATTTTTCGAGCTTTCTCTCTCTAAAAACCAGTATTAATTACTCTAAACTACACAATCTTTCACATTTAACCCCATGAATGCATTTAACACCATAAATAACAACATTAAATCATATACTTACCAAATCAAACTCAAAACCTTCGAATCTCAGAAAATCCCTAAACCTTTAACACCAACGGGTTTAGCTCCCAAAGCCATACCAAACACCATCTTCCTTAGGGTTTAGGGTGGGATTCACATAAGGAAGAAGAAGCAAACAACAAGCCAATGATCAATCGCGCAAGGAGGAAGAACGGGGGATCGATCGATGGAGGAGAATCGTGCCCTAAGGAGAGGAGGATTTCCTTTTCTGCCAAATTCAAACCCTAAGCCTTTTAAAGGTTAAACAATCAACCTTCGGTCTCTTTCCTCTAAATGTATTTCTCTTTTCAATTTATTTCAAATTCAATCATCTCCAAATTTCAATGGCTCGACATATTAATTTCTAAAATCATAAATCAGACTTTCCCATTGCCATAAGACAATTATTTCGATCCTATTCAGTTAATCGGTCCGCCACTCGGAGAATTTTCGATCCAGACATTTTCTCTTAATTATTCCAGAGACTTTTCGTAAAGTTCACTGTCACTTTGCGATCACTCTAGTACAGTTCCAATTCCACTATTCACACCCAATTATTCCATAATTCCCAATATATCATAATCCAATCTAATTATCTCACAAATTCACAATTCAAATCATTTACAAAATCAAATGCCGAGAAAATGCCATGAATGCATGTACCTACATGTGCATGTGCCAAATGACTCAGTCCTCTCCAATTAGAAGCCAAATGCAGGTTCATATCGGACTATGCAATGCAACGAACTAGCCTGTCCCAAATGACCCATATACCCTTCCCATCAGGGTCGGGATGTTACAATTCTCCCCTCCTTACAAAAATTTTGTCCTCGAAATTTCATTTACGATTGATCAGGAAGGCAGGGGAATTGTTCGATCTCGATATACTATCTCCCACTTATTTCACTATATAACCAATTTCTATCAGTATACTGAATCAATACAATCAATCTCTCATTGACATTCTCAGGCTTTCTCGAAATTTTCACTTTCGGCATCAATAACATATATATCAAATCATAACCATATTTCCTAATTCTGTCCATGAAACTCTTTACGAATCCGAATCATCTTTTATGCTTTGAAACTGAATTTCCAATCCTTAGTTCCATTCATATCACAGTCACGTAGAGGCCACTTATAACGAATTTAGTTTCCTTAATTCGCCTTTCTCTCATCTAAGTGTATCTTGATTGAGGCGATACACTTCGAAACATTTCCTTAATCGATTATCAGATTACATCTCTATAGGGTTCAAACACCAATTTCATAAGATTCTAATACCCTCGATATAATAGTCGTTTCGACTCATTATCATTAACTATGATTTCTCAATCCTTATTTCAGATTCATTTCACTTATCAACATTATCTCACATTAATCATAGCCTTCGATTATTTTTAGGCCCTGCTCACTTTAATATAGGGGTGAACGAATCTTGTCACTGTAAAACCCCTTATACACAATTCAAATGGTGTCACCATTATACAATTGATATGCACTCACTCAGTTTGAACTGTACATCAATCTCATGTCCCTATGAACTCCAAAATATCAATTTCACATTTATCTCCAACAGTCAAATCTGTTGGTTACTCACACCTATAATCATTCGATTTTACATTCCAACCCATTAATTACTTTTTCCATGAACTCTTACTCGAACATAAAACTTTAATCGTTCCTTACGATTTCTCTAACAGTTCCTTTAGTGGTTATCACCCATATTTCTTAATCCAGTCCTAATTATCATTTTCTCAAAAGTCGAATTCATTTACGATTTCTCAATACGGTCCGCATTTTCTAAATCCCCAATCCTGTTTTGTCAATCCTTTTTACACGCACACACATCTGATTTGGAATTCCAATTGCCAATAATAGCTCAACAGTTTGCTCTCAGTATTACATTAGGATTACAACCCTTATCGCCCAATTTGTGATTTTCTGCCATCGCATTTTTCGATTCAATACATTACATTGCATTACTAGCTAAATTCTGAAATACTCAAACACATAATTCTTTTCAAATTCCCAAAATACATCAATCGCATAATCCTTTTCAATACTTTCAAATTCACTAATATCTTAATCATTATCGCTTTGCGTATTCATGGATACATCTAAACACATTTCTGTACGAATAGAGTCTCCAAATGTCTCTATTACAATCATCAGTCATACTATTCACACGTTTTTCTTCAAACATTTTTTCAAAGCTAAAGCCAGAAAATCTTTGACAATTTCTGGACGTATCCAGCATACCGCTAGTTCTAAATAACTCCAAATCCCGCATACATATGTCCCTTGAATTTTCACATTTTATCATCACCTCCATCGACATTAAGTCTCCCAATGTGCCATGTTCAAATACTAATTCATCCACTATTATTTGGTCAACTAAGATTCATTCTTATGAAACTTGCATGATAAACAATTTCCTCAACTGTGCCAATTTATATACTTCATTTTTCAAATGCATTCAATTGAACATCGATGATCATAGTCACTATCCATTCTAAATACAATTAAGACACTTTACTCTTCAGTAATACAATAAACTCCTTATACCCATAATTGATTGGTATAATTCTCTAAATATCGATTGTCTCCAATGAGGAACCATTTTTTTTTCAATTTCCTCAATTTCATCATAATATATTCTAACACATGTTCCTTTACTCTACTTTCTCCACATAATCCAATTTATTTCCATCATTACAAACTGAGTTGATAACACATTCATCATATCAATTTTTACTTTCAAAACATTTTACACCAAAATATTCATGAACCGATATCCTCCTCAATTCTTGAACTAATGTCTCCTCACCGTTCAATAATCCTATTACACAGTCAGATTCTTTACCTTAGCATAATACATATTCTTTCAGTAACATATTCTATCTCTTACTCTTGAGTCTCCGCTAGGATTAGGACTCCCAGTAATGACTTTTCATTCATTTCAAATTTTTGATAAATTTTTTTTTCCAATGAATCGTTTAATCAACTCACCCAATTCAGGGGAACTCTTCTTTGAAAGAAGAATTCTTACTACTTTCATCAATACCGCTCACGAAATTCCTAATCATCAACAGTTGTCACATTTCTTGCCAGACATTCACAATGTCTTAAGAAATCAATTTTAACTATACTCATAATATCCCATAAAGATCAATTGTGCCTCAATTCAGAACATCCTTTTAAATACTGTTCATTGAGATACATACCATCAAAATCATTACATCGATATACCAATCAGTCACTTACGCTAAGGATACCTTGATCTCATTTGATTTTTTTTAACAATACTCTCTCCTTTTAGCACCTGTCCTCACTCGTGAGGATTATACTATGTTCATGTCCTCAACATGCAACCATTTAAATTCATTCCCAATTAATCATTATAAGCAATTCCATTTCTTATTCTATATCATATCGAAATTTACACTATAAGAACTATGACTGGCAGTTATCCACTACCTCGCTAGCCATGGTGCCCCCATTATCAGATGTGCGTTCACTTAGGCAAATCAGCTGAACCTTAACCACTTTTTCATCTATCATTATCAGTATCTTACATTTCAATCTTCTCATAATTGCCTCATACCCACGTATTCTCACACTCAAATCAATATCATAGATATACAATCATTCTTGGTTTCCCTCTAACCTAATCGATTCACCGTCATAAATCATTATTCATAACACTCATTATAGTAATCAATCCCAATTATAACATTTTATTCTCATCCACTATGTTTATACACTTTCAATCTTGTCTTTTCTAACATATCTCTATTTTCCTCTATCAATCCACAATTCTATATTTATATCTGTTCCACATTTAAGGATATACCACATTATAACTCCGATATTGCGTTTCACAATATATCCACCAATACCAATACACTAAATTTTCATTTGTCTAATCGAATCATACACTTTTCCTTAGTTCACAATATTCACAACTTCCTCTGATCACATTCTAACCTATTCTCATTTCCTCACTATTTCTAACCACTTAAACGACTGATACATGCCCATGTATGTGACTCATATGCTAGACTGGGGATCAGTTGTCACTGTCTGCTGTGACATGAATTAAATGCATGCACTTGACACATTTTTCTCAGAATGCCCATGTAAGATTGTACTTCTGGGCTCTGATACCACAAATGTAGCATCCCACTCCCGCAAGACCCGAGCCCGATATCGATGGTGATATCCGATGCTCGTGACCCGCGAGGGTGGTATGCTAGAGCAGTCAATTCAGTTTAAAACTCAGTAAGACATTTTTCCTTTTTTGAAAACAATCGAGTGCGCGTAAATGAGTAAACCATTTAGGCCCGCGATACGAAAACATTTTCAGTCAAAACACTATTTCAATAATCAATTTACCATACAACATTAATCAATTGGCAGTGTAAATCATGCGGAATTACAAATTTACATAAAAATCGGAATGACTCAAATGCAGACATGAGACTGATCCCGACGCCCAACTCTGCCTTACTTGAAGCAATCGTACTCCCGTTTGTCTAACGGGGTACTCTTCAATCCCTGAAAAATAATTGCAATGTTGGGTGAGTTTGCGAACTCAGTGAGAAACCATCATCGATGGTTCACTCAACTCATGCATTCATAATTCATACAATATCCCATATTATCACAATCCAAATTATCTCATGCCTTGTCAATTTTACACATTCAATATCACCATATAACACTTATCAGACGAATACACATCATTAACACCTTTTTCTCCATTCACACATAAAAGTTACACTCATGAACTTTTCCCATTATTATCCATTCTTTTCTGAGTTGTGACTGAGCGCTTAACGAAAGAATGTAATTGAGATACACTTAGGGAGTAGAAGAGCCCTCTGGGTATGCACTGACTCCCCTCGAGCTCAAGGCTCGATTCAGTAACAGTAATCACATTTTAGGCAAGTAGGAGAGCCCTCAGGGTATGTACTACTGCCCGCTCACATTAGGGATAGGAGAGCCCTTTGGATATGCACTAATCCCTCTCAGTGGCAGCTCCAGTCACAACCATTATTATTAACCAATTATGGAATTCGTTTATCACAATTATAAGGCGTTTCACCTTTTTCTCGGCCCACATTCAATCATATATATATACAATGCACATGTATCAAATCACATTCACAATCATTTCACAAAGACCAACCTCCATTCCCTCGGACCCTCGGTCCGGTAATTCAATCATTAACAGCTTTCACACACAGTATACACAGTTTGCACTTCAATAACACATTCAAATACTTCGGACACCCGTGGTCTGAAATCAATCAAACAAACACATATATCCCTCCATTATCTCCACATGGTGTCATTGCAAAATATTAAACACATAAAGGCTGAGGAACCAACTAGGTTACTCACCTGAACTTCCAAACTGTTGCCTGGAAGCTCCAACACTGTCGATGGATTATCGATCCATCAGCTCTATAACAATCAAATAATTCCATTCATTACAAAATGCACAATCGAAATAATTAATGATGCACATGCCTTGAATAAAAGATGTACTATGCCTATTCATGATTTTCCCGGTACCATTTCCCACTTTCCATTTTCTTTTACTCAGTATCTAACTTTCACTCACTTGATCAACATCAGCTCATTTCGATTCAATAACATATTACAGAACTTCCAATTTCAATTCTAATTTCCAGTCAATTTATCAAGTCATACTCGCTGGGGTATTATCTCACAGTCAATAGCACTATTCTCTAGGTCAAATTCATTCTTTATGCTCAGTTATTAATGTAGCGCTCCCTCACCGCAGGGCACGCACTGGGACGCACGTGGGTCATTCCGACGCATTTCCTACAGCAAGGAAGTGATACGCTCGCAACTATCACTAAATACTCGCATGGCATCAATATAATTAACCGAAATGCAAATCACTAAAATTTAAAACCACAATAATCTTTCATTTCGTAAAATCAATCCAAAATATAGACAGGTCTATCAGTTCCCTACAGTCTAAAATACAATATCCCAAAAGGAAAACTGATACAAAAGTCTATACTAAGTCATCCCCAAAATCGTCCCGGTGGCCGAGGCACATGTGCCATCGCTTCACTTGACCAAGCACTCGTGACCGCAGAAAACTCTATCACGGAGCTAAAATCTACTAACGCCGTCTCGAAAATATTAGCAATGTTGGGTGAGTTTGCGAACTCAATGAGAAACCATCATCGATGGTTCACCCAACTCATGCATATACACATAATATATCACAATATATCACACAAATACAATATACAATCGAACACTATCGGACACTTTACACATTTTCACTATAATCATACATTAGATAGGTCACTGAGAAGTTATCATATACTACACGCATTCTCACTTTTCACAACACAGTCAGATGCATAATGCATGCCAATCCTCATTTTATGTCAGTGTTGTGACTGAGCATTAATATTGTCCCGATTCGGGCACATTTCACAATAATCGCATTTTTGGCAAATAGGAGAGCCCTCAGGGTATGCACGACTGCCCACTCACATTAGGGATAGGAGAGCCCTCTAGGTATGCACTATTTCCCTTTTTGGCCTTAGGCCCTTTTCACTGATAATAGAGCTTAAAGCTCTGATCACTAATTGCTCGATCCTGTTGTTAATTTACGCTTTTAATCATGCTTAGCATGCACTCACACTTGCACGATCAATAACACAATTCAATCGATTCAATTGATCGTATTCAGAACACTTACTCATAATTCTATATACTGATTCACAATCACAAGGACTCACATTTGTACAAGCAGTAACATATATCTCACTCAATTCCATTTATCACATTCAGCACATATATTCACAATCTCAGCACATTTATTTCACATTTATAACACTCACATGGACAACAATTCACACATTCACAGCACATTTAATCACACAAAGATTGAGGAACCAACTAGGTTACTCACATTCATTCAATTTCCAGTCTCTAAATCTCAATGGCTCATCACAATAATTCCTAAACTCACAAATCTAAATTTTCCAATTCCCTAAAATTCAATTCTCACTCTAATTCAACTATTCCACTCAATTATTCTTAAATTCTCAATCAAGTCACAATCTAACCTAATTATCTCAAGATTCACAATTCAACTCATAATCACAATTCAAATGCTGGAACAATCATGAATGCATGTCACTATGTATGCATGTGCAAAATGATCTATCTCTTTAAAATCAGAGGCCACAAAGCACTCGATCACAATTATGCAACAACAAAACCACCCGTTCCAATATGCTCATTGCATCGGTAACGGGATGTTACAATTCTCCCCTCCTAAATAAAAATTTCGTCCCGAAATTTCATACCTGACTGGTCGAACAGATAAGGGTACTGTCTCCTCATATGCTCCTCAGTCTCCCAAGTTGCTTCCTCTGATGAGTGGTTCTTCCATAGGACTTTCACCAATGGAATCACCCTGCTCCTCAATTGCTTAACCCTCAATCCGATAATCTGTACTGGCTCCTCAACATAACTCAAATCACTAGCTATCTCAATCTCTTGAGCCGGAATCACATGAGTCGGGTCTGATCGATATCTCCGGAGCATACTTACATGAAACACATTGTGCAACTGGGACATCTCACTAGGCAAAGCCAATCTATAGGCCAACGGTCCAATCCTCTCAGTAATCTCATACGGATCGACATACCGAGGACTCAACTTGCCCTTACGGCCAAATCTCAGCACTCATCTCCAAGGTGACACTCGGAGGAATACTCTATCGCCCACACTGAACTCCATCTCATGCCGATGCTGATCCACATAACTCTTCTGTCTATCCTGAGTCGCCTTGATGCGACTCCGAATTAATCTCACTTTATCCATCAGATCTGGATCACTCGGGACCTCGAGCATCCTCACACCCTCTTCATCCCGGTAAAGAGGTGATCTACGGTCTCCCATATAAGGCCTTATCTGGTGCCATCCCAATCTTGCGCCTGTGCGATTATTGTACGCAAACTCAGCGAGCCAATCATCGATCCCAAGCACCTCTGAACTCCAATACACAAGCTCAAAGATATCCTCAGCAGTCTTGATCGTCCTCTCACTCGCCTATCGTGCGAGGATGAAATGTCATAAAAGTTCAACCTCGAGCCCATAGCTGACTGCAGGCTCCTCTAGAACCTCGAAGCAAATCTGGGATCCTTATCTGACACTATCGATACTAGGATCCCATGCAGTCGCACAATCTCTGCCACATACTTCTGGGCCAACTGATCGAGAGTATTATTCTTTCGCACTGGCAAGAAGTGAGCCGATTTGGTCAACCGGTTCACTATGACCTAGATCGCGTCATGCTGCCTCGGCGTCCTAGGCAACCCCATAATAAAGTCCATAGTGATTCGCTCCCATTTCCACTCCGGAATGGGCAACGAATGCAATCTCCCGACTGGGGCCTGGTGCTCAGCCTTGACCTGCTGGCACGTCAAACACCGAGAAACGAACTCTGCCACTTGCCTCTTCATACCTGGCCACCAGAAATGCAACTTAAGGGTATTATACATCTTGGTAGTACCAGGATGCATCGCATAAGCGGTCACATGCGCCTCCTCCAAAATCTCTCGTCTCAGATCATCAACATCTGGCACACAAAGCCTCTGACCCATCCAAAGAGTCCCATCTCTCAACTCAAAATCAGCAGTCAATCCTGATCTGACCCTATCCATCAACCTCACTAACACTGGATCCCGATCCTGGACTCTCCTGATCCGATCCTGCAACATCGGCCTCAGCCTCAGAGTAGCAATCAAAGCTTCATCCTGAGTCAAATCCATCTGCATATTAAGCACTCTCAACTGAATCAAACTAGGCAGTCTCCCAATCTGAATATGAGCTACACTGATATGAGATCTCCTACTCAACGCATCTGCCACCACATTGGCCTTCCCTGGATGATACTCAATCGTGCAGTCATAGTCCTTCAATAACTCAATCCATCTCCTCTGTCTCAGATTCAACTCTCGCTGACTCAATAGATATCTCAGACTCTTATGATCAGTGAAGATCTGGAACGTCTCCCCATACAAATAATGTCTCCAGATCTTCAAAGTAAACACCACTGCAACCAACTCCAAATCATGCACTGGATAATTAACCTCGTGAGACCTCAATTGTCTCGAGGCATACGCCATAACTCTCCCATGCTGTATCAGAACACTACCTAATCCCTGCTGCGAAGCATCACTAAATATCTCGAAACCTCCGGATCCTGACGGCAAAGCTAACACTGGCGTCGTAGTCAATCGATGCCTAAGCTCCTCAAAGCTCCTCTGACACTCATCAGTCCATCTGAAGGCCACATTCTTCCTCAGAAGTTTTGTCAAAGGGGCTGAGATCACTGAAAACCCCTCGACAAATCTTCGGTAATATCCTGCTAGTCTAAGGAAACTCTGAACCTTTGACACGTTCCTCGGGACCTCCCAACTCCTCACTGCCTCAATCTTGTGAGGATCCACCCGGATACCCTCACCAGACACAATATGGCCTAAGAACACCACCTCATCTAGCCAAAATTCACATTTTGTGAATTTGGCATACAACTGCCTCTCCCTCATAATCTGCAACACAATCCTCAGGTGCTCCGCATGCTCCTGTCTACTCCTCGAGTACACCAGAATATCATCAATAAATACAATCACGAACTGATCTAGGTAGGGCTGAAAGACCTTATTCATCAAGGCTATGAAGGCTGCCGGGGCATTAGTCAACCCAAACGGCATCACTAGGAACTCGAAATGCCCATACCTTCTCCTAAAAGCATTCTTAGGCACATCGGCCTCTGCTATCCTCAACTGATAATACCTTGACCTCAGATCCAACTTAGTAAACACCTGAGCCCCCTGCAACTGGTCAAATAGATCATCGATCCTAGGCAGCGGATACTTATTCTTCACTGTCACTCGATTCAGCTGCCTATAATCGATGCACAACCTCAAAGTCCCATCCTTCTTCTTCACAAACAACACTGGAGCTCTCCACAGCGAAACACTAGGTGTAATGAACCCCTTATCCAACAACTCCTGCAACTGAGCCTTAAGCTCCCTCAGTTCCACCAGTGCCATCCTATATGGAGGTATAGATATAGGAGCGGTACCTGGAACGAGGTCAATCTCAAACTCCGTCTCTCGATCCGGTGGCAAACCCGGTAACTCATCGGGGAACACATCCGAAAATTCCCTAATCACGGGAATATCCTGCAACCTCTGCTCAACTCTGGAATCCACTACATGAGCCAAAAATGCCTCACAACCTCCCTGCATCAATCTCAGGGCACTCAGAAAGAAAATCATCCTAGCTGGCACCGCCTGACTAACACCTCGAAAAACAACTCTAGGCTGACCAGGAGATTCTAACACAACCTCCTTGGTATAACAATCCTTCACAGCCCTATGTGCAGTAAGCCAGTCCATCCCTAAAATCAGATCAATCTCTCTCAAAGACAAAACTATCAGGTCTGCACTCAACTCTGCCTGATTAATCACAATCGAACACCCCTTGCAGACCTCTCCCAAAACTGTCGTACTACCTAGAGGTGTACTCACCTCTAACCCACACTGCAATCTCTCCCTATCACAATATAGTCTACATGCCACATGCGGTGCAATGAAAGAATGAGTGGATCCAGGATCCATCAATGCATAAACCTCAAAGCCAAAAATCGAAAGCATACCCGTAACAACATCTGGGGACTCCTGAGCCTCCTGCCGAGTCATGGCATAGACTCTAGCCTGGGACTGCTGACGGCTGCTCGGTCCCTCGGACCTCACTACGGACCCCTTGGTTCGGCCTCGGCCTCTACCTCAGCCCTTGAAACCTGATCCACCTCCACGGCTCTGCTGCACCGTGGTATGACTGCCTGACCTACCAGTCATAGCAGACTGGGCCTTCACAGTAAAAGGGCACTCTCGGAGCTGATGGTCCATGGAACCACACTTAAGACACGCTCCGGTAAACCTCCAGCACTCCCCACTGTGCCTCCTCTCACAATACTCACATAGCGGAATCATCTGGCCTGAACCTCTAGCACCGCTACGGCCACTACTAGACTGAGCAAATCTGCCCCTCTGCCCAAATCTGGACTGTCTACCTCCTCCAGACGACCTGAAGGTCCTGGTCTGGCGCTTACTAAATCCTCTGCTCTCACTACCCTGACTACCACTCGGTCTCTTGCCACTGAGGCCTTGACCAGACTCAGCTTGGCTTTGTCTCAGAAGCTGCTCGATCCTCACTGCAGCTGCCCTCAACTCAACGAAGGTGCCCATATCAGACCGGACTAACCTGGTATGGATCTCCAGATTAAGCCCTCCCTCGAATCTCCGGCACCTATCAGACTTTGAAGCGATCAATCCAGAGGCATATCCCATCAGCTCATTAAATCGCACCTCATAATCAGCCACTGACATCGATCCCTGCCTCAACTCAAGAAACTCCTGCATCTTCATCTCTAAATAAACTTTGGGCATAAAGTTATCCCTGAATGTCCTCAGAAAATCATCCCATGCCAACATGCAGGGCCTGGTAGAACTGCCCGGGACAGTCTTCAACCACTGATAAGCTGGACCCTGAAGCAAAGACACTGCATAGTCAAAGCGCTCCTCAGAGTCGCAGTCCATCTGATTGAGGACTCTCTCTATCCTCTCTAACCACCCCTCAGCCTCCGCAGGGTCAATGTTTCCATAGAAATCAATAGCTCCCTGCTTGCGCAGTCTATCATACCTCCTCTCCCGTCTCACGTGAACTCTAGGAGGTAGCTCATCAGAATGAAGCACAAGGGACTCTCTACTAGCTCCCACGGAACCTAGGTCAGCTGGTTGATCCACTTGATCTCCAAGAACGGATGACCTACAATAACAAGAATCTGATCAATTTCCGCTTTTCTCACTGAAATTCAAGCCTAAAATACACTATGCCCAAAAGATGTCAAACCATACTCTGATACCACCTAATGTAGCGCCCCCTTACCACAGGGCACGCACCGGGACGCCGGTGGGTCGTTCCGACGCATGTCCTACAGCAAGGAAGTGCTACGCTCGCAACTATCACTAAATACTCGCATGGCATCAATATAATTAACCAAAATGCAAATCACTAAAATTTAAAACCACAATAATCTTTCATTTCGTAAAATCAATCCAAAATATAGACAGGTCTATCAGTTCCCTACAGTCTAAAATACAATATCCCAAAAGGGAAACTGATACAAAAGTCTATACTAAGTCATCCCCAAAAATCGTCCCAGTTGATCGACCTGTGTGCCATCGCTTCACTTGACCAAGCACTCACACTGCAGGAAAACTCTATCACGGGAGCTAAAAATCTACTAACGCTATCTTGAAAAATATTAGCAATGTTGGGTGAGTTTGCAAACTCAATGAGAAACCATCATCGATGGTTCACCCAACTCATGCATATACACATAATATATCACAATATATCACACAGTCACAATACACAATCGGAACACTATCGGACACTTTACACATTTTCACTATAATCATACATTAGATAGGTCACTGAGAAGTTATCACATACTACACGCATTCTCACTTTCCACAACACATTCAGATGCATAATGCATGTCAATCCTCATTTTATGTCAGTGTTGTGACTGAGCATTAATATTGTCCCAATTCGGGCACATTTCACAATAATTGCATTTTTGACAAGTAGGAGAGCCCTCAGGGTATGCACTACTGCCTGCTCACATTAGGGATAGGAGAGCTCTCTGGGTATGCACTATTCCCCTTTTTGGCCTTAGGCCCTTTTCACTGATAATAGAGCTTAAAGCTCTGATCACTAATTGCTCCAGTTACAACTGTTAATTTACCGCTTTTAATCATGCTTAGCATGCACTCACACTTGCACGATCAATAACACAATTCAATCTATTCAGAACACTTACTCATAACTTACTCATAATTCTATATACTGATTCACAATCATAAGGACTCACATTTGTACAAGCAGTAACATATATCTCACTCAATTCCATTTATCACATTCAGCACATATATTCACAATCTTAGCACATTTATTTCACATTTATAACACTCACATGGACAACAATTCACACATTCACAGCACATTTAATCACACAAAGATTGAGGAACCAACTAGGTTACTCACATTCATTCAATTTCTAGTCTCTAAATCTTAATGGCTCATCACAATAATTCCTAAACTCACAAATCTAAATTTTCCAATTCCCTAAAATTCAATTCTCACTCTAATTCAACTATTCCACTCAATTATTCTTAAATTCTCAATCAAGTCACAATCTAACCTAATTATCTCAAGATTCACAATTCAACTCATAATCACAATTCAAATGCTGGAACAATCATGAATGCATGTCACTATGTATGCATGTGCAAAATGATCTATCTCTTTAAAACCAGAGGCCACAAAGCACTCGATCACAATTATGCAATAACAGAACCACCCGTACCAATATGCGCATCGCATCGGTAACGGGATGTTACACCTAAAATTCCCAGTAGCAATGAATTTACTTTCAAAGTCTCACATTATGCCCCAATTACTAAGTACAATCTTTAGGTTGCAATACAATCACATTCTTAACTATCTTTCACTAATTGAGATCTCAAAAATCCAAATTCAAACTCTCATTTTTTCCCCAATTGTAGACCTCGTTCTCTAGTTTGTAACGAATCAAATATCACCTCAATTGGAGGTCTACACCATAAGTTATGCCCCAAAAACCAATTTGAATCAATTCAGAAATGTCTCCCTCATTGCGACTTCAAGCCTTCGTCGCGACGTCAAGAAAGTCGCTCGCCGCGATGCATAACTTCCCTCATCGCGACGTCCAAACTATCGCTCGTCGCGACGTGCCATTTATCGCTCGTTGCGACGCCTAAGCTCGTCGCGACGTACGCTCGTTGCGACGCGCCAACAATTCCTTCGTCGCGACGTGCTCACGCAGGGTCGTCTTCTCCGATCAATTTTTCGAGCTTTCTCTCTCTAAAAATCAGTATTAATTACTCTAAACTACACAATCTTTCACATTTAACCCCATGAATGCATTTAACACCATAAATAACAACATTAAATCATATACTTACCAAATCAAACTCAAAACCTTCGAATCTCAGAAAATCCCTAAACCTTTAACACCAACGGGTTTAGCTCCCAAAGCCATACCAAACACCATCTTCCTTAGGGTTTAGGCTGGGATTCGCACAAGGAAGAAGAAGCAAACAACAAGCCAACGATCAATCGCGCAAGGAGGAAGAACGGGGGATCGATCGATGGAGGAGAATCGTGCCCTAGGGAGAGGAGGATTTCCTTTTCTGCCAAATTCAAACCCTAAGCCTTTTAAAGGTTAAACAACCAACCTCCGGTCTCTTTCCTCTAAATGTATTTCTCTTTTCAATTTATTTCCAGTCCAATCTGTCTCCAAATTTCAATGGCTCGAGATATTAATTTCTAAAATCATAAATCAGACTTTCCCATTTCCATAAGACAATTATTTCGATCCTATTCAGTCAATCGGTCTGCCACCTGGAGAATTTCCGATCCAGACATTTTCTCCTAATTATTCCAGAGACTTTTCCTAAAGTTCACTGTCACTTTGCGATCACTCTAGTACAGTTCCAATTTCACTATTCACACCCAATTATTCCATAATTCCCAATATATCATAATCCAATCTAATTATCTCACAAATTCACAATTCAAATCATTTACAAAATCAAATGCCGGGAAAATGCCATGAATGCATGTACCTACATGTGCATGTGCCAAATGACTCAGTCCTCTCCAATTAGAGGCCAAATGCAGGTTCATATCGGACTATGCAATGCAACGAACTAGCCTGTCCCAAATGACCCATATACCCTTCCCATCAGGGTCGTGATGTTACACTGAGAATATGTTATGTGAAGCATTCAATACATGAATGCATGTAAGATAGAGGAAGATATGATCGGAGTCACATAGATAAAGAGCTTAAAGCTCAGATTGTGATTAGAGCCTCAGGCTCGGTTGTGAATGTACCTGGTATTGACTAAAGGATATGGGAAATTATGTGGTACAGCTCGACATCCACTAAGGGATATGAGTTATTAAAAAGGCACTCGGTCACAACGTCAATAATAAATGAAAGTGAGTCTCACGTGCATTACAATTATAATTAATATGTGCATTTAGTATGAATGATATAATCGATATGATTGTTCTGAAAGTTATATTTTGTGTATGTGCAAAGATGTTAATAATATGTTACATGTATTGATATGATGCATGAATTGAGTGAACTATCGATGATGGTTACCTCATTGAATTCGCAAAACTTACCCAAAATTTGCAATTATTTTTTAGGCTCAGAAGAGTTACCTCATTAGGGTAACAGGAGTATAGTCACTGAATTCAAGTAAGAAGTTGAGGTTGGGATCAGTTCACGTCTGCACTTGTATTTTCTTATTTTTGTATCAATTTGAGTCTTCCGCAATTATTGTAACATATATTTTTGAATATATCTGTTTTGTAATAACTTTCCAAGTTTGGAAATGATTGTAAATGATTTTACAACGTAATGAAATTATGATTATAAATATTTTGTATTTGTAATGGGCCCAAATGGCTACTAAAATTATGATGATTGTATTTCTATAATAGAAAAAGTTTATGAATAAAGTCGATTTGGTTATTGATTTTTACATTTGCATGTGATTTAAAAAAATCCGTAATGAGATTTTACTGACTGACTGTGCTAGGATGCCATCCTCATAGGGTATGTTCTTAGAATTCAGGATGATGGGTATGTGTCGTGCGAGAGTGGGATGCTACATTATTTCGTATCAGAGACCAGATTTAGTATCTTACATGGTCATTTTCTGAAATAAGTGTCAAGGTACATGTATTTTAGATATGTCTTAGCATGCAGTAGCAACTGATCCCTAGTTTGAGCCACATATGTATGAGTCACACGTATAAGCATTTGATAAGTGTTTAAGCTAATATAACTAGCGAGAAAAATGATGATCTGTCAGAATCTGAGAGAACGGAAGTTGTGGATATTTAGAAATAAGGAGTAATATATAGTTAGATATGAAAAATAAAGATTTAACACAATTGTTTTAGTGGACATATCCTGAAATACAACATCAATATTATACTGGGGTAGTATATGCTTGAATACGGGATAGATGTGAATATATTGTTGTAAATTGATAGAGGAAAATAGAGATACGGTAGAAATGTCAAGATTTAAAGTGTATAAACAAAGTTGGATGAAAAGAAAGTTTTCTATGATCTAGAGAGGCTGAAATTGGGCTTCAACTGGTTGTTGATTATCGTAATAAGAGTTTATGATTCAGTGTAAGAATATGTTAGTAGGATCGAAATCAAAATTTTAGGATGATTATGCATCTATGATTCCGAATTGATTATGAACATACGTATGTATGACGAAATAATGGAAATTTGAAAGGTGAGATGATGATAACGGTAGATGAAAAAGTTGCCAAGGTTAAGTTGATTTGCCATTGTGAGTGCACATCTGATAATGGGATCACCATGACAAGTGAAAATATTAAGCATATGTGTATTATATGTGTGGAGATGATATAGGAAGCAATCTATGACTTATTGAATAATTGCTAGTCATAATTCGTATAGTTCAAAGTCTAAGATAAATTAGAGTAAGATATGAAAGTGCTTATAGTGATCAATTGTGAATGAATTAAGATTGTTAATGATGATACTATATATGATGAATTCGAGGAAAAAGAAGTACATGATCATGGCATAATCCCCACGATCGAGGACCGACACAAAAAGAGAAGTGTTGTCTAGAATTAAGTGAGATTAAGGTGTCCTTAGCATAAGCTAGTAATTGGGGAATTGTCTTAAATACATCTTTAGATAATATGTAATGATTTTGATGGCATATACCAAGGTATTAGAGTAAATGAATTGTTTAATGCTTCACTAAGCCTTATTAAAAAGGATGTTCTGATCATATAAGTTATGGCATAAATTGATCTTAATGAGATATTATGAATAGCTGAAATTGATCTTCTTAAGGTACTAAGAATGTTTGATAAGTAGTGATGGAAATAGTGGATTGATAAAGGTTACATGAACTAGATAGATGATATAAACTAGAAATCTTCTTTCAAAGAAGAATTTCACCGAATTAGATTAAGCAGACTAGATATTTTATTCTGAAGAATGATCAATAAAGGAATAAATAGAATGATCAATGAATGAATAAATCAAAAAGTGAATATTGGAGTCATATCCCTAGCGAAGACTCAAGTGTAGGAGGTAAAATATGCTATTGAGAGTGTATGCATTTTTGTTTGATATAAAGTATCCAACTATGTGAGTAGATTTTTTAATTTAAGGTGACACTATCGCTAATGAGAGGAGAACTTAGGTCCACATTATGTTTTGTGTAAATATGACTAGGAGATATAAATTATATCTAATGAATGTGTTACCAACAAAGGAAGTTATGATTGTAGATAAATTGAAGCATGTGGAGAAACTAGTATGAATGAATAGAAAACTGAATAAGTCAATGTAAAATTAGAGGAAATTGAATGAATGGAGAAAATTATTTGAGAAAATAAGTCAATTGAGAAACTGAGAATAACATGAGATAATATTATCTTATTGGGGAAGTAGTTACTTAAGGAATTGTGAGAACTAATCATAGGCACATTAAGTTTTGGCAATATCTGTTGACTTAACAAATGCCCCCGACAGTATTATGGTATTGAAGATTAAAGTAATTCAAGCAAAATTTGATCAATTAGTGACTATGATCATAGATGATATTTTGAGTGTATTCAATAAATAACGATAATATTTTTGAACACTTGAGGTGAATCTTATAAATCACGAGAGAGAAGCAAATAGATTTCAACTTCAATAAGAGTGAATCTTAGCTTGATTAAATAAAATGTTGGGTCGTATAGTATCTAAACATGGCATATTGGGAGACCCAAGAAAAGTAGAGGTAATGATGAAGAGAGAAAATACAAGGAATAGATATGAGATCCAAAATTTTCTAGAATTTTCTGGAAATTGGATACTACTAAAAGCTGTTAAAGAGTTTTTACCGATCTTATCCATTGACAAAAAAAAGTTTAAGGAAAAAAATGTGTAAACCATATGAGTGATGAATACAAAAAGAATTTTGAGGAACTATAACCCCAATGTTAATTATGCCATTAGGATTTGAAGATTTCGCAGTATATAATGAAGTTTTCCATTAGAGATTAAGATGCAATTTATTGTAACATCTTAAAGTGATTTTGTATACATAGAGACAATTAAGCCTTATGAATTGATTATTTAATAAATAAGTTGAATCTTGTTACAATAGTAATTGTTTTGAGAGCTTGGAGACATTTTACATACTGTGGAACATTTCTGATATATATGTAAATATATAGATCATTTAACTTTGAGTTACTTATTAAGTTTGAAAAAATTAAATACGAGACAGAGACAATGGATAGAATTACTGAAAGATTATGATTGGGCAAATGAGTATTTTCTACTAAAGCTAGTGCTGTAATTTGATGTATTGAATAGAAAATTTAATAATGAAATAGCACAAATTTAAATTGTTGGGACCCGATCCGGGAACCGGATCCCAACTGGAATAACGAAGAACGACACAAAAACAAACGAGGCGAAAGTATCAAAACAAACGAATCGAAAGTAAATCGAATAACGGAATTTGAAAGAACAGACGCATGCAAAGATAGCGAAGCGACAATGAATACTAATCGAAGCCAAAGCGAAGCAAAGCGGACAAACGAATCAATCGAATTGACACATGGCGAATTACAAATCGATACGAATAACAAAATACGGGAAACAAAAGGCGAACCGAATTAAAGAGCAAAGACAAACGAAATAATCAATCGAATTGAAAACATACAAATGGAGTAATTGAACTGAATCATATTCGACATCCGAGAACAATAACCAAAGAAAAGTGATCGCGTTGGAAACCTAGACTATGACATATCCGAAATCCGATAAATTTTTTTTTCTTTTCCTTGATATTCATTTTATTCCATGACAAACAAAACAAACGATATATACAATTTCCTCTTTCTTGGAAAATTTCCTCAATCCATTTTTCAATTCATAACAAATCTTTTATCAAACATATAAGTCCTACAATCCATCATCACACATATCTTAAACTTATTTTTATTAGTTTTCGATTTATTATCTAACGAAAATTTGGCAGCATAACGGCTGCCTTTGACCTAACCCAAAACCTGCAAGGGTTCAAAATATACTTCTAAAATTCCCAATCAAATACACAAACATCAAAATCCACCGGACCCTCCGTTCGGGATCTCAGCATACACAAACGCAAACCTAATTCTAAAACACTTTCATAATTGGAATTCAATCCACTAGTCTCTTAATTCAATCTCATTTCCAAACGCATACACAAGTTCATATACAATTTCACACTCTCATCCTTTAATTCATAATCCTCATACATTCTGAAATACATGCTCGAAATATATCATAATCACTTATTCAACGGCAATTCAAGCCATAAACAATATTAATATCCAAATCTCATTTCACATAAAAATACAGATGATATAGAATCGGACCAAACGTCTTCACATTCTTTCATCCGATCTCCTGCTCGAAACCTGGAGATGGGGATGAAAGGGGGGTGAGCTCGGAAGCTCGTGGATAATATGTTTATAAATCAAATAATAAGCAAAAATCATTTTCTAAACTGTTTCCATTTTTTGCAAAAAGTCATACAGTGGCGAAATCATCAAAAACTTGTTTTCTTTCAAACTTTTCAAATCATTTCTAAACAATTTCAATAAATTTCAGGCTGGAAATCCAACATTGTTTATTTCTTAAGATTTTCCCATTTCTTGAACCAAAACGATATTTCGCAAACATTTCAAAATATGCAATGCAACAAACTTATAAATAAAACAAAACACATAACACATCAAATGGTGCAGTTCGGTCCAAGCGAGCGTCATCGCACATTCTGCATAGCGGTCTGTGCGGTAGTGAGCGAAACGTACTACACTTTTCCGCATAAGGTCGGTCCAAGGTATAGCCGTGAAGGGAGTCCAAAATCGGAACTCCATGCCACTAGCGGGCAGCCGGGAGAAGGCTATAAAACGAACAAGTGCGCACTCGTCCCACATATGGGACCTGGCCAAACTCACATAACACATATTCGAAAAAAATCGAACATTCGGATTGCCCGAAGGTACTTTTCGAAAATCTTACTTTTCAAATTTCTCATATCACAATCACATATCACATTAAAGCATGTAAAATTCACTCGTCACATCATAACCAAAATTCAAATCATTAATTCATCAATCAATTCACATATAAATCAAAATCATCACAATGTATGCAAATATTTCTTTCAATCATAAAATCAAACTTATTCAATTTCACATTTTTAAAATCATTCATAGAATTCGAACTGCATTTTCGTAAAATTGGTTTCGAAAACTAAGTTTTCAGACATTTGCATAAACAATTCAAATATTCATGTTTAGCTTAAAATTCAATAAATAAACATACTACCCACCTCGAAATGATGCTAGGAACTTGTCCCGATCATCAATTTGACCAACGCTTCCATTGTTCTTCCAATTTAAAATTACCTAAGCTATCATCATCCAAATTCAATGTCATAATTAGCATAATTACTTAAATTGGGCTTGGAGAACTCAAATCCCTCATATTGCCAAGCTATATAAATCCACAATTTCGAAAATTCCCTAATTTCAAAATTGACCTAAATCAATTCACTCAAATTCAATACCATAAAAATCATAATTACTCAAATTGAGCTTAGGAAACATCAATTCCTCACATATTCAAGATATCTAAATCTCCTATTTTCAAAAACCCCAATTTTCAAAATTGGCCTAAAACAATTTACACAAATTCAATATCATAAATCACAAATTCCTCAAAATTGATAACATAATTCACTCATCCATCATATTTTCCATGATTCTAAGCCAGTAATTTCTAAAAATCCCAATTTTCGAAATCAGGCATAAATCCCAATTAAATTTTCATCCAAAATTAAACATAACCTAAGGCCTAATCATCAAAATTGAGCTTATCATTAACAAACCCACACCAATTTCAAGTAATCTAAACCAAAAATTTACTAAAAACTCAAAGATCAAAAATCGACACTTACCTCTTTCTCTTCCAATTTTGGATTTTTCAAAACCCCATGGGAATCTTTCCTCCTTTTCCATCTTTTCCTCTTGAAATAAGAACGAAAATCATCTTGGAAGCTTGAGAAAAATCAAAAACCTAGGTTTCCCCTCTTTTCTCTTTAATTTTCTCACCACCGAAAGCTTCTTCTCTCTTCTCTTCTCCTTATTCTTCTTTCCTTTATTCAAAAAGTCGAGCTTCACTTGAAAAAACGACATCCTCATCTGTCTTTTTATCTATTAATTGTGATTAGTCATTAATTGAGGGTCAAATGACCAAAATGCCCCTACACTTTACTTTATTTCAAGCTTACTTTCGGATAGTATTCGCACTTTCTATTTGAAGGAATTTGCCAAAACTTCCTTCTAGAGAAATGTTCCTCTATGTCTTAATTTCATAATGCCACAAAGATCATCCAATTCGGAGCACTATATCAAAAGTTATGCTCTAAACATTTCGGGTATATTCATATTCTAACACATTTTCCATGTACGATTCTTTTCATCCAGAAATTAACATTCTTAATCCCAAAATTGACATTCAATGTCTTCATAACAATTGTAGCCTTATGTCTCTAGTTTAATTCAAAACAAGAATCGCCTCGTTTCAATTCCCAGATCAAAAGTTATGCTCAAAATACTCTCAGATATTCTAACCCAAAAACTGCACCCTAATTCGAACTTCCATTAATAATTTGAAGGTCTTAGGGGAAAAATTGCCATTTCATTTCTTCATATGATTTGTAGCCCCACGTCTTAATTTTATTTCGTCTCAAGAATCACTTCAATCGGATCACCACAGCTCCCGAATTTCTCAAAATACTGAACGATGTTCGGAACATTTCCCGACTCACTTTGATTAATTTAATCAACCTCAATTTAATCTAAAAAATTCACAAATTTCTCATAAAAATGAAATTCACTGTCTTAGGAATCCGACGCTTTGAGAATCAACTCAATCGAATGTCGGACGGAAAAGATATAACCAAAATAGTGAACAAAGGTCGGATTGGAGGAGGAAACTAATAAAGAAATCAAAACGGCGTTGCATGGAGGAGTCCCAAAATGGCGCCGTGCAGAGTCAAAACGCGCGCGTACTAAAGAGGCGAAAAAGAAACGACGTTGCGTGGAGAAACGGAAACAGCGTTGCATCAACGAAAATGCTTGCGCGTTGGGTGAGGCGAGGGCGAGCTCGCCCTCATGAGGGCTCATTGGCGAAGCACTCGCCTACTAGCGAGGCTCTCCTCATGAAGGGAGCATGGACCAAAACCCTTTTTTTTTCACATAAGTAAAATCTCAAATTTTCAAAATTCATAACTCTTGATCCCGAACTCTAAATATGACAAATTTGGTCTCTATAGAAAGCTTGAAGGAAGCTCTACAACTTCCATGAAGGACATAAAAATCAATTCGACTCCTAAGGGAGTCCATTTTCCAGTCAAAGATTATGTCCTCTAATATATCATGCTAAAACCATAACGTAAACTTGTAAAAATCATAACTTATTATTCCTTGATCGAAAAATTGCATACTTTATATCAAATTAAAAATCAAATCCTTCAACTTTCATGAAGAACATCAAAGCTCAATTAACCTCTAACTAGGTTAATTTCTCAGTCAAAGTTTCAGCCATACCCATAGTCAACCTGAACACACTTAAACTTTGACTGATCATAACTTTTACTCCCGATATCGAAAAATTGCAAACTTTATGGCTACAAAAAGCTCTTAACATAATCTAAAAGTTTCATGTAGATCATTTTATCAAATTTTGCCTAAATCAAAAGTTAATTTTCAAAGGCCAAAAAGTCAAACTTTTCATAATTTTTCATCTTCTCACACTTTCTCTCTTTATTTCTTGATTTTCAACTTAATTTCAATCAACTCATCCACTTTCAAATATTTCTTGTTGTCACTCAAAAATCGAGGTCCAACATAAATATTGAGGTTACCGATCTAGTGCAATAAAAAGCATAGAATGTCGAGTTAAATTTTGGGCAATTCAAAGTACTATTAGCTATTGAAATTAAGCTCAGTTTCCCATAAAAGAATTAACAAGCCCAAAAAAATTAAGGATTTAGGATTGTGAATTTTACAGAGGAATCGAAAATGAATCTGAATTTTTGAGTTTGAATAGGACGAATGAGATTTTGTCATTGAAATAAGAAGTATGTGTACCCAATAAAGATGATTGAACAAAGATATTACTAGAGAAAGCACAAATAACAATCTATGCTATACATCCTAGTAGGAATACACCGAAATAGCATTTGACAACTAAAGAGGTAGAAGCAAGTGACTACATGTATAAGTTGCCAATAGTCTTAATTGTTGGAGACATGCTTAAAACTTATATTTTGGAGTTCATAGGATCATGAGGTTAAGGTATGGTTTTAATTGAATTTAAACATATCAATCTTTATCATAGCGATATCATTAGAATATTGTATGAGGCGTTATACGACAAAAAGGGTTGTTCGCCTTTACATTGAAATAAAGAGGGCCTAAAAATGGTTAAAGGCCAGATTAAATTCGAGATACTGTTAGTGAATGAAATGAATCTGTAATAAAAATAAAGTGGCTTATAAAAGATGAATGAATTTTTGGTGGATCAACATCGAGGTTATGGAATATATGAGATAGATATAAAAGAGTGGAGTGTATTAACACAGAAGAGATGTGAATTATCAAGGGAAAGAGGAATTGTTTCTGTGAGTACTACCTTGGTAAGGTGTGTTTAGATTTAAGAAAAAGGATAATCTAAGCTCAAGCTGTGTTGGTCCATATGAAGTTATTGAGAGCATAGGACCAGTAACTTATGAGTTGTATTATTAATAAAGATGTCTAAGAATTATAATGTATGATATGTGCGTATGCTAAGAAATAATGATATGATCTAACAAAGATGTATTGTTGGCTTGCGAAGTGAAAATTTTGAGCAACCTGAATTATATTGAGGAAATAGTTAAGATAGTGTGATATTTTAATAAGTGACTAGAAAAATCGAGTGATTCCATTAACCATAGTCAAGTGGAAGAAATTATTTGAATGATGAAGCTAAATGGGAAATGGAGGAGTATATGAGGAAATAATACCCCTACCTTCCTAATCAATTAGATAAGAATTTTGAGGATGATATTTATAGCTTTGCTATTCTTATTATAATAAATATGTAACACTCCCTATATGGAACCTACAACTATCCACACACATAGTAACCAAATTTTTGTACACGCATTCACGGTATACAATTATATTCAATGCTATACATATACACACTACAAAAGTCCTTAATGCTTAACATTATCATTTATCAGTAGTAATATATCTTTACATTTACATGATAATCCAAAAGAAAACATACAAATTCCTTTTTTATTACATGTGCAATCATTTGCAACTAAAAGCACATTTCAAAAGAACTTTTTTCTTCTATCTGTTAGCCTTGGTCCCTGCAGATGTTCCATGTACCTCACTCCTATGACTTGGACCTACAAGGATTTAACACCCGTGCTAAGCTTGAAAGCTTAGAAGGGAAAACACTTAGTTTAGATGACCAATCACAGTAGTCATCTGCTAAGCACACACATTCAACAATATTGCAACTTATATACCATAAATTCACATTCATGAACCAAACATTGATATTCAATACTTGTGTAAACAATGATGGCATACTTAAAAGAAAGTACATAATGCAAATATGCTTTGACATATTATCCATATACCGAAAATGCATATATATAATCCAAATATTGATATTCAACTCTCATTGATACAAATTATCAATATAATTGCTCATCATTGCAATTCATCATCATAACCAATACAAATTCTCATCAATACCAATTATTCATGTTGTCATGTTGCATTTCTTATTTATGACTATTAAGTTTCCTTTATGTGTTAAGCCTGCACATTTTTCGTGGGTGTGGATAATGGGTGTTGTGAATATCTGAAGACATCAAATTGTGGAGACCCAAAGATATTGAACTGTAGATACCTGAAGGTATCAAATTGTGGACATTATTGGTGTCAAACTATAGTAGTTGCATTGCAACCCTATAGGCATGCCTATCTATCCTTAACTAAGACAATAGAGCAGACATTGTAAAATTTTCTTTTAATCATTTACCAATTTCATGATTAATTTATTGACAACGTATATGATATACATTTCATGTCATAAAATCTATAATTACGTTCATACATGCAGTTCATGGTTAAACACTATTAGAAGGGTATCAAAATAACACTTGTATAATCATACTATACATATATAAGTAATGAATATGCATACAAATCATTTATGTACATGTAAATTTTCTTTGAAATGCATTATGATCAATCTTATATTTGAATGTTTAGTCTCCTAATTCACATGTGGTAAGTCCTATTTCATTTATTTCTAGGTGTTTGAAAATTTTCGTACACATTCAAAAAGGTTAGGATAAGATGCGGTAGAAATCGGAAGCAAAAACAATGCCATGGCTATGATAGACACTTTCTCTATTCATATCACTACATGTTCCTTAATATTCATATACAAAACGTCAGAAATGGGTTTCTAGGTCTTCTAAACATTTGTCCCTCTTTATCTCTCATTTCTATAACACTAATAATGAGACCATTTGGACTTCTAACATATGATCTATAGACCAAATATCACATGCTGCGCCAAAACAAGGAAAGCATTAGGTCACCATTTTTAATCTCAATTTCCAAGGTCACAAATCTAGAATTAAGTCAGATTCTCTCAAGATATTTTTAGCATTATGTCTTAGGTTTCATATACAACTGAAATCACACAATTTAGAAGTTTGTAGGCAGAGTTATGACCTAAAAAATGTGACTGGTTCAACAAACCCTAGACAACATTCCACTACACAATATTCTCTTGTCATATACAACCATGTTCATAAAAAGTAACACCAAAATAATACCAAAAATAATCCTAGAAACCATTCCATATATAAATGAATCTTTATAACCATTCAAACATACACACAAAGAGGAATTAAACTAAGTGTAATCCCAAACCTTAAAATTGGCAAAGTAGTTCTTCTAATGCTTTTCCTTCCCTCTTTGGCTTTGCTTGAATCACCAAGTGAAAAATGATGGGATGAAGAAGGTGAAATGGAGAGAAAAAAAATTGAAGTTAAGCCATCAAAATGTTGTCCATCTTCCCTCTCCATATGCCTTTTTATGAATTTTCTAGTTTTAGACATATGTTTCAATCCCATCATATTGGATCATGTGTTACAATCCCCTTGGACCACGTATTACAATTCTATTGGACTATTTGTAACAGTTATATTGGACCATGTGTTAGAATTCTATTGGACATACGTGCTTTAATCTTATTGGTCTATGAGTTAACTTTAGGAAAATTGCATATTGGTCCTTCTTCTTCCTTTAATTTTCAAATTAGCCTATAGTCTTATCAATTTATTTCACTCCCCTATGTCTTAAGTTTCTAATGAAATAAATTTCATACAATTTGGTTAATTATATTGGGAGTTATAGCCTAAAAACAACAGGTTATTCGAAAACAAGGATAGTAGCCAAATCTCAACTTCAAAACAAAATTCAAAATTCTTAGAGGCATAATTAGATTTTGGTTACTTCATCAAAGTTTTAGACCTAGTTTTCTAGTTTTTATACCTATTTCTCTAGTTTAATCTCTAATTGAAATTATCTAATTTGGAGGTCTACAGGTCAAGATATGGCCAAATTACAGAAATCTATTTAGTGGAACCTATCCATTCAGCGAGATACACATCCCAAATCAACTAACTTTGGTCTTATCATGCAAGAGTAACACAAAAGTACATCCAATTTAACAAAAAAATCCAATTTACTTATGGAATACTTCTTTTATCAATTCCTCTCACATCACATTCATAAATCCAAGCAAACATATTAAAAATTCCATACATATTTCACATCTAAGTATGTATGTCCATGCTAAAGTGAACAAATTATTCGTTTACCCTCGTCTTTTACATTAAGTATCATTATATCTCTTACTATAATTAGATGTACTTAATTAATTATGGTCACTTCTTAATACACCCAAGATATGTTATAATACTTCTAAGGTATATGGTGGGGTGTTACAAAATATTTGGCTAAAAATTCCTATACAAGACTTCCACATATTGTGAATGATAGTGGTAGATTGCATAATGTTTTAGTGGGTAGTTTAGTATGTGTTTAGTTATTAAATTGAATGTTTAATGCATGTTTAGGTTAGGATTTTGTTATTTAGTTTATTATTTGTGTGTTTTTTTTGTAGTTTAGAGCACATGATTGAGCTTCAATTTTATGTGTTTGAGGTGCTTTGATGTGTTTGCTAGTGTTTCACGGAAAATATCAAAAAATAGAGGAGAATTGGAGGAAGCCTAAGGCAAAACGAATAGCTATAATCGTGGCCAATGTGCCACGATCATAATAGAAGTGTGGAGGAAGGGCCACAATCGTGACAGAAGGTTAAATTAGATGCCATGATCACGACAGAAGCATGGAGGAAAGGCCACGATCATGGCCAATCTACCACGATCATGACAAAAGGTTAAATTAGATATCATGATTATGGTCTGCGTATAGATAGACGTAGATGGCCTTCCAGACTAATGTTTTTAAGGACTTTTCAGGCCTTTCAAACCTAGAAAAAGCTCTAAGGTTGCTTAAAATAGAAATACTATAAATAGGAAAAAAGATGGAACCCTAAAGGAGCTTCACATTTTGCCACATTTGGAAAAGTCCATGAAAAGAGAAGAAGAAGAGAGAAGAAGAAGAATAGAGAGAAGAGAAGAAGAAGAGAAAAGAGGAGCCGATTCAGCGGTTGTGTCTTTTCCTGATGCATCCCAATCCCCTCCAATAATGTATTTCATTCATCTTATGTTCTTTTTCTTTAAATTTCAAGATGGATATTAATATGTTTACGAATTTGGGTTTGATCATGATGTTATAATTTTCTTTAAGGATTTGAACTTGATTAAATGTCAATATAGTCATTTTTATGTTATTGAGTTTGGGTGTTGATATTTGGTTAACAAACCTAGAGGGTGAACTGAATAAAAATGATTGGGTTAGATTAATGAGAGTTAAACAATTCACTAAACCATGCGATTAATCAAATTGGTAGTTACACAGATAGAGATCCCATTTGAGGACCCATTTGTTTATTAGAAAGCTTATGAACTGATTAGGGTTAGGGTGTAAACCTAAATTAGGGTTTGTGATTATAACTTGAGAGAGAGTAATCCCCCTTTCGATAGTCTAGAACTGACACCACAATAATAAATAAATGATTAGATTAGCATTGATGATAGGAAAAATCCCCCCTCTCACAATCGGTTAATTCTTCTTGTATGATTCCTTCCATTGTGATTTCGAGTGATGCTTAATTTGATTTCTTTGTGTTATTTTTACAAATTAATTTTTCAACAATCATATTCTTGTGTTTACTTTTCTGTTCTATTTTTATTTTCATTTTATTGATTTTCTAAGCCTTAGAGAACATAGGATTAGATTACTTCACAAATTCTCGCGGGATAGATACCTTTAATACTACAAGTTTACGATCCATATACTTACGAATATTTAGGTTTTATTAAAACTAAAACTTGGTCAACAAGTTTTTGCACCATTATCGAGGAGTCAATAGGTGTAGAGCCCGACCTCTACCGCCATCACTCCAGGTATTGTCCTCTTTGGTACTTGTGTGAGTCACGACTCGAACACAAGACCTCAAGGTTTTGTTCCACTTTAAGTGGTCGCCTCTTACCATTGAGCCAATGGCTCAATGGTAAGAGGCTCAACGTAAGAGGCGCCCACTTAAAGTGGAACAAAACCTTGAGGTCTTGTGTTCGAGTCGTGACTCACAAGTACCAAAGAGGACAACACTGAGTGATAATAGAATAAACTCGGCCTCTCGCCATCACTCAGTATTGTCCTCTTTGGCACTTGTGAGTCACGACTCGAACACAAGACCTCGAGTTTTGTTCCACTTTCGTGGGCGCCTCTTACCATTGAGCCAAGCCTGGCCTTTACCGCCATCACTCCAGGTATTGTCCTCTTTGCCAAAAAGGACAATACCTGGAGTGATGGCGGTAGAGGCCGGGCTCTATATTAAAAAGGTGTCTTTTTAATTGGCTCAATGGTAAGAGGCGTGCACTTAAGTGCAACAAAACCTTGAGATCTTGGGTTCGATTCGTGGCTCACCCTTGACCAAAGAGGACAATACCTGGAGAGATGGCGGTAGAGGCCGGGCTCTACAATAGGAATGGTTTAATTCTTTCAGTCTAAGAATTTTTCACCATCTCTTGTGAATGTGGTACCCAATCATAAGAAATATTAAAAAAGAGAGAAAGAAGTTTGGAAAAAAAATTGGAAGACACATAATTAGGACATCATAAGGCAACTATGAGGAGTCAAAAAAGTTAAATGATGGAGAAAATATATTATAGGGAGCCCTTGTGAACTTCAATGAGGCACAACTTGGGTAGAGAAGTCATCATTCTTATTGGAACATGTATAATCTGGGGTGGCAGAACCACCCAAATTTTGTCGGTCTAATAATGTAAGGACTCATTTGAGACATCAAAACCTCTTAGGATTTTAGCAAGAAGTGTCCATTACATGGGATTCTAAATTGGACAAGATCATAGATAAGCTCATAAACATAGAAGAGGCCTAGAAGAAAAAATTAAGCAAGTAATAGAAGACGATGCCTCTTCTATTCACAATGTAGAGGTTCAAAAAGGCCAGCTTTTCAGAGAGTTCAATAATAGAGTCCAAAAGAACAAATTGGATGCCTAATTTGTAAGGTTTGGAGAAAAGTTGAAGAAATTGAAAATTACCTTGCCTTTGAGGAAGATTTGAAGAGCACACCCACGTATGCAACATTTCTCAAAGACATATTCTTAAACAATTAAACTTAGGATGATAATCAATGGTAGCCCTAATGGAAACCTCCAAATGCTTAATTACCAACCACATGCCTTTACAATTAACAGATCTAAGGAGTTTTACAATACCCTATGTAGTTGGCAACTTAACAATTTCAAAATGTTTATGTGACTTTGGTACAAATATTAACCTTATGCTGAGATTGAGTATGGGAGATATGAAACCAACTTCTATGTTAATTCAATTGGCAAACCAATCAATGAAGAAACCATTAGGGTTGTTGGAGGATGTACCTGCAAAAGTGGACAAGATTATCATCCCTATGGATTTTATCCTGCTAGACTTTGAAGATCATCAAAATTGTCCACTAATCCTAAGCTTATCATTTTTTACAATCGGAAAAGCTTTGATCGATGTCTATAAAGACAACGTTATCCTTCAAATCGGTAATCAACAAGTGAAATTCAGTAAGGATAAGGTATTAAAGAATCTGAAGGAGGGTGACTCATTTAGGAGAATTGATGTGGTCGAATATTTTAAGGAATAAAAAGAAGAAGAACAAATGACAATAGCCATAGAGCTTGAAGTAGATAAGAAAGTATCTGTTCATAAAGTTGAAGCATAAGAAGAGATGATGATAACTAAAGAAGAACAAGAGCATATCACCCTCTTATAGGACAAACTGCTAGATTCAATAGAAAATATAAGGAGTTTGGTTATTCCCTATTTTATTGACAGTTTATTAGAAAAAGTACATTATTGCATTTAGGTTACACTAATTTCATCAATATTGTCCTTTTTATTATCTTCCAACATGTAACTTATCTACAAGCTACAAAGATGAAATTAGTAAAAACACGGGTGGAAGCAAGCCACTCATAATTGATCCTGGATGAGCTTCCAAGGATGCAAGATCAATATAATGACCATAACTTAGCACGTTAAGTAGTTGGATTTAAATTTCAGCGCGCTTAATAGTTAGATTTAAATTATTGCATAGTAAAAAATTTTCTAAATTCTAAATACAATTATTCTTGTATGATTCCTTCCATTGTGATTTTGAGTGTTGCTCAATTTTATTTCTTTGCATTATTTTTATGAATTAATTTTTTGACAATCATATTCTTGTGTTTACTTTTCTGTTATATTTTTATTCTCATTTTATTAAATTTTCTAAGTCATAGAGAACTTAGGATTAGATTAGTTCACAAATCCTCGTGGAGTTTACGATCTGTACACTTGTGAATATTGAGGGTTTTATTAAAAGTAAAACTTGCTCAACAAGTTTTTAGCACTGTTTCTAGGGAGTCAATAGGATTGGTTTAATGCTTTTAGTCTAAGGATTTTTCACCATCTCTTGTGAATATGGTACCCAATCATAAGAAATATTAAAAAAGAGAGAAAGAAGTTTGGGCACAAAGTAGAAGACACATAATTTGGACATTATAAGGTAACTATGAGGAGTCCAAAAAGTTAAATGATGAAGGAAATATATTATAGGGAGCCTTTGCAAGCTGCAATGAGGCACAATTTGGACAAGATCATAGATAAGCTCATAAACATGGAAGAGGCCTAGAAGAGACGAGAAGAGAAACTTAAGAAAGTAATAGAAGATGATGCCTCCTCTATTCACAACCTAGAGGTTCAAAAGGGCTAGCTTTCCAGAGAATTCTGTAATAGAGTCCAAGAGAATAAATTGGATTGCTAATTTGTATGGTTTGTAATAAAGCTAAAGAAATTGAAAATTACCTTGCCCTTTGTAGAAGCTTTGAAGAGCACACCCATGTACGCAACATTTCTCAAAGACATATTCTCAAACAATCGGACTTGGGATGATAGTCAAAGGGTAGTGCTAATGGAAACCTCCAAATCCTTAATTACCTACCACATGCCTTTATAATTAACAGATCTAAGGAGTTTTAGAATACCCTACGTAGTTGGTAACGTAACGATTTCAAAATGATCATGTGACTTAGGTACAAATATTAACCTTATGCCTTTATCAATTGATAGGAGATTGAGTATAGGAGATATGAAACCAACTTCTATGCTTATTCAATTGGCGGACCAATCAATGAAGAAATCGTTAGGGTTGTTGGAGGATGTACCCATAAAAGTGGACAAGCTTATCATCCCTGTGGATTTTACCGTGTTAAACTTTGAAGATGATCAAAATTATCTGCTAATCCTAAGCTTATCACTTTTTACGATCGAAAAAGCTTTGATCGATGTCCATGATGACAACTTTATCCTTCAAATTGGTGATGAACAAGTGAAATTCCATAAGAATAAAGTATTAAAGAATCCAAAGGAGGGTGACTCATTTTGGAGAATTGATGTGGTCGAATCTTTTAAGGAATAAAAAGAAGAAGAATAGATGACAATGGACATAGAGCTTGAAGTAGATAAGAAAGTCTCTGTTCATAAAGTGGAAGTATAAGAAGAGATGAGGGTGACTAAAGAAGAACAAGAACATATCACCCTCCTATAAGACAAACTGCTAGATTCAATAGAAGATATAGGGAGTTTTGTTATTCCCTATTTTATTGACAGTTTGTTAGCAAAAAGGACATTACTGCACTTAGGTTACATCAATTTCATTAATATTGTCCCTTTGATTATCTTCCAAGATGTAGTTTATCTACAAGCTACAAAGATGAAATTAGCAAAAACACGGGTGGAAGCAAGCCACTCATAATTGATCCCAGCTGAGCTTCCAAGGATGCAAGGTCAATCCAATGACCATAACTTAGCAAGTCTAGTAGTTAGATTTAAATTTCAGCACATTTACTAGTTAGATTTAAATTATTGTATAGTTAAATTTGTTCTCAATTCTAAAAACAATTCTTCTTGTATGATTCCTTCCATTGTGATTTTGAGTGTTGCTCAATTTGGTTTCTTTGCGTTATTTTTATGAACTAATTTTTCGACAATCATATTCTTGTGTTTACTTTTTTGTTCTATTTTTATTTTAATTTTTTTAAATTTTCTAAGTCATAGAGAACTTAGGATTAGATTAGTTCACAAATCCTAGAGAGATCACTTTTAATACTATAATTTTATGATCCGTACACTTGTGAATATTAGGGTTTTTTAATAAAAGTAAAAATTGCTCAACAATTTTTTGGCGCTGTTCCCAAGGAGTCAATAGGATTGGTTTAATTCTTTTAGTTTGAGGATTTTTCACCATCTCTTGTGAATGTGGCACCCAATCATAAGAAACATTAATAAAGAGAGAAAGAAGTTTGGGCACAAAGTAGAAGACACAAAATTTGGACATCATAAGGCAACTATGAGGAGTCCAAAAAGTTAAATGATGAAGGAAATAAATTATAGGGAGACCTTACGAACTTTAATGAGGCACAATTTGGTTAGGGAAGTCATCATTCTTATTGGAACACATACAGTCTGGTGTGGTAGAACAAACCAGATTTTTATTGGTCTAACAATGTAAAGACTTATTTGAGACATCAAAACCTCTTAGGATTTCAGCAAGAAGAGTCCATTTCATGGGATTCTAAATTAGACAAGATCATAGATAAGCTCACAAACATGGAAGAGGCTTAGAATAGACTAGAAGAGAAGCTTAAGAAAGTAATAGAAGATGATGTCTCTTCTATTCACAACCTAATGGTTCAAAAGGGCCCAGCTTTCTAGAGAGTTCTGTAATAGTGTCCAAAAGAACAAATTGGATACCTAATTTGTAAGGTTTGGAGAAAAATTGAAGAAATTGAAAATTACCTTGCCCTTTGTAGAAGCTTTGAAGAGCACACCCACGCGCGCATCATTTCTCAAAGACATATTCTCAAACAATCAAACTTAGGATGATAATCAAATGGTAAGGCTAATGGAAACCTACAAATTCTTAATTACTGACCAAATGCCTTTATAATTAACAGATCTAAGGAGTTTTACAATACCCTGCGTAGTTGGTAAGTTAACGATTTCAAAATGTTTATGTGACTTAGGTACAAATATTAACCTTATGCCTTTGTCAATTTTTAGAAGATTGAGTATGGGAGATATGAAACTAACTTCTATACTTATTCAATTGATGAACCAATCAATGAAGAAATCGTTAGGGTTGTTGGAGGATGTACCCGTAAAAATGGACAAGTTTATCATCCCTATGGATTTTATCGTGTTACACTTTGAAGATGATCAGAATTGTCCGCTAATCCTAAGCTTATCATTTTTTACCGTCAGAAAAGCTTTGATCGAAGTCCATAAAGACAACCTTATCCTTCAAATTGTTGATGAACAAGTGAAATTCAATAAGAATAAGGTATTAAGGAATACGAAGGAGGGTAACCCATTTAGGAGAATTGATGTGGTCGAATCTTTTATGGAATAAAAAGAAGAAGAGCAGATGACAATGGACATAGAGCTTAAAGTAGGTAAGAAAGTCTCTGTTCATAAAGTGGAGCAAAAGAAGAGATGAGGGAGATTGAAAAGGAACAAGAACAGATCACCCTCCTACAAGACAAACTGTTAGATTCAATAGAAGATATCTGGAGTTTTGTTATTCCATATTTTATTGATAGTTTGTTAGCAAAAAGTACATTATTTTACTTCGAATACATTAATTTCGTCAATATTGTCCTTTTAATTATCTTCCAATATGTTGCTTATCTACAAGCTACAAAGATGAAATTAGCAAAAACATGGGTAGAAGCAAGTCGCTCATAATTGATCCCGGCTAAGCTTCCAAGGATGCAAGGTCAATCTAATTACCATAACTTAGCATATTTAGTAGTTAGATTTGAATTTTAACATGTTTAGTAGTTAGATTTAAATTATTGCATAGTTAAATTTGTTCTAAATTCTAAAAACCATTCTTCTTGTATAATTCCTTCCTTGGTGATTTTAGGTGTTGCTCAATTTGATTTCTTTGTTATTTTTACAAATTAATTTTTTGAGAATCATATTCTTATGTTTACTTTTCTATTCTATTTTTATTTTCATTTTATTAAAATTTCTAAACCATAAAGAACTTAGGATTAGCTTAGTTCACAAATCCTCGTGGGATCGACACCTTTAATACTACAAGTTTACGATCCATACACTTGTGAATATTGGGGGTTTTATTAAAAGTAAAAATTTCTCAACAAGTTTTGGTGCCATTTTCGAGGAGTCAATAGGATTGGTTTAATTCTTTTAGTCTAAGGATTTGCCACCAGCTCTTATGAATGTGGTACCAAATCATAAAAAAATTTAAAAAAAGAGAGAAAGAAGTTTGGGCACAAAGTACAAGACACATAATTTGGACATCATAAGGCAACTATAAGGAGTCCAAAAAGTTAAATGATGAAGGAAATAAATTATAGAGAGCCCTTGTGAACTTCAATGAGGCATAATTTGTTTAGGGAAGTCATCAATCTTATTGAAACATGTACAATCTAGGGTGGCAAAACCACCCAGACTTTTCTTAGTCTAACAATGTAAGGACTCGTTTGAGACATCAAAACCTCTTAGGATTTCATCAAGAAGAGTCAATTTCATGGGATTCTAAATTGGACAAGATCATAGATGAGCTTATAAATATAGAAGAGGCCTAAAGAGACTAAAAGAGAAGCTTAAGAAAGTAATAGAAGATGATGCCTCTTCTATTCACAACCTGGAGGTGCAAAAGGAACAGTTTTCTAGAGAGTTATGTAATAGACTCTAAAAGAACAAATTGGATACCTGATTTTCAAGGTTTGGAGAAAAGCTAAAGAAATTGAAAATTACCTTGCCCTTTGTGGAAGCTTTAAAGAGCACACCCACGTACATAACATTTCTCAAAGACATATTCTCAAACAATCAAACTTTGGATGATAATCAAATGGTAGCCCTAATGGAAACCTTCTAATCCTTAATTACCAATGACATGCCTTTATAATTAACAGATCTAAGGATTTTTACAATACCCTGTGTAGTTGGTAACTTAACGATTTCAAAACGTTTATGTGACTTAAGTATAAATATTAACCTTATGCCTTTGTCAATTTTTAGGAGATTGAGTATAGGAGATATGAAACCAACTTCTATGTTTATTCAATTGGCAGACCAATAAATGAAGAAACCGTTAAGGTTATTGGAGGATGGGCTCAAAAAAGTGGACAAGCTTATCACCCCTGTGGCTTTTATCGTGTTAGGTTTTGAAGATGATCAAAATTGTCCACTAATCCTAAGCTTATCATTTTTTACCATCGTAAAACCTTTGATCGATGTCTATGAAGACAACCTTATCCTTCAAATTAGTGATGAACAAATGAAATTAAATAATAATAAGGTATCAAAGAATCTAAAGGAGGGTGACTGATTTAGGATAATTGATGTGGTTGAATCTTTTAAGGAATAAAAAGAAGAAGAACATATGACAATGGACATAGAGTTTGAAGAAGATAAGAAAGTCTCTGTTCATAAAGTGGAAGCATAAGAAGAGATGAGGATGACTTAAGAAGAACAAGAATAGATCACCCTCCTATAAGACAAACTACTAGATTCAACAGAAGATATAGGGAGTTTTGTTATTCCTTACATTATTGACAATTTGTTAGCAAAAAGGACATTACAACACTTAGGTTACATTAATTTCATCAATATTGTCCTTTCGATTATTTTCCAACATGTAGCTTATCATAGAGAACATAGGATTAGATTAGTTAACAACTCCTCGTGGGATCGACACCTTTAATACTACAAGTTTATGATCCGTACACTTGTGAATATTGGGGGTTTTATGAAAAGGAAAACTTGCTCAACAAGTTTTTTGTGCCATTTCTGGGGAGTCAATAGGATTGGATTAATTCTTTTATTCTAAGGATTTTTCACCATCTCTTGTGAATGTGGTACCCCATCGTAAGAAATATTAGAAAAGAGAGAAAGAAATTTAGGCACAAAGTAGAAGACACATAATTGGACATCATAAGGCAACTATGAGGAGTCCAAAAAGTTAAATGATAGAGTAAATATATTATAAGGAGCCCTTGAGGGCTTCAGTGAGGAACAATGTGGTTAGAGAACTCATCATTCTTATTAGAACACGTACAATTTGGGGTGGCAGAACCACCCAGATTTTTTTAGTCTAACGATCTACGGACTCATTTGAGGCATCAAAAATTCTTAAGATTTCTGCAAGAAGAGTTCATTTCATAAGATTCTAAATTGGACAAGGTCATAGATAAGCTCATAAATATGGAAGAGGCCTTGAAAAAATTAGAAGAGAAGCTTAAGCAAGTAATAGAAGATGATGCCTCTTCTATTCACAACCTAGAGGTTCAAAAGGGCCAGCTTTCCAAAATGTTATGCGAAAAAATTAGAAGAGAAGCTTAAGCAAGTAATAGAAGATGATGCCTCTTCTATTCACAACCTAGAGGTTCAAAAGGGCCAGCTTTCCAAAATGTTCAGTAATAGACTCCGAAAGAATAAATTGGATACCCAATTTGCAAGGTTTGGAGAAAAGCTGAAAAAATTGAAAATTACCTTACCCTTTGTGGAAGCTTTAAAGAGCACACCCACGTACACAACGTTTCTCAAAGACATATTCTCAAACAAGCAAACTTGGGATCATAATCAATTGGTAGAACTAATGGAAACCTCCAAATCCTAAATCAAAAACCACACGCCTTTACAATTAACAGATCTAAGGAGTTTTACAATGCCCTATGTAGTTGGTAATTTAACGATTTCAAAATGTTTATGTGACTTAGGCACAAATATTAACCTTATACTTTTGTCAATTTTTAGGAGATTGAGTATGGGAGATATGAAACCAACTTCTATACTTATTCAATTAGCAGACCAATCAATGAAGAAACGGTTAGCCGGATGTACCTATAAAAGTGGACAAGCTTATCATCCCTATGGATTTTATCGTGCTAGACTTTGAAGATGATCAAAATTGTCTGTTGATCCTGAGCTTATCATTTTTTACCAGTGGAAAAGCTTTGATCGATGTCCATGAAGACATCCTTATACTTCAAAATGGTGATGAACAAGTGAAATTCAATATAAATAAGGTATTAAAGAATCTAAAGAAGGGTACTCATTTAGGAGAATTGATATGGTCAAAGCTTATAAGGAACAAGAAGAAGAAGAACATATGACAATAGGCATAGAGCTTGAAGCAGATAAGAAAGTCTCTATTCATAAAGTGAAAGTGGAAGAAAAGATGAGGGTTACTATATTCAATAGAAGATTCAAGGAGTTTTGTTATTCCATATTTTATTAACAGTTTATTAGCAAAAAGGACATTACTACACTTAGGTTTCATTAATTTCATCAATATTTTCCTTTTGATTATCTTCCAAGATGTAGCTTAACTACAAGCTACAAAGCTAAAATTAGCAAAAACACTAGTGCAAGCAAGCCACTTATAATTGATCCTGGTTTAGCTTCCAAAGATTCAAGATCAAGCTATTGACCATAACTTAGCACGGTTATTAGTTAGAGCGTAGTTAAATTTTTTTTAAATTCTAAAAATAAGTTTTTAATGACTTAGAATGGTCTAGATTACTAACTCTCTTACTTTCTTAAATCATTTATAAGATAGGAAAATACTCTCAGTGTCAAGCAAATTTGGTCTCAACAATATCGCCATCACCACCTCGGTCACTATGGCAGGTTTTATACTTTAACCCTTGTCTTTTATTTTATTTTTATTTTCAATTGTTCTTATGTTTCTCATGTTTCGTTATTTGTATTCCTACCTTATGTATTGTTGTTTGCTCTTCTCACATTGAGGACAATGTGTTATCCAAGTGTGGGGAGAGTTATGTGCATGTATGCTTTTATTTTAAATGTAAATTTTGGATATCTTATGTTAGTTTGTTTAGGTTTGCATGATGTGATTCGTGTCAATGTGTCAATGGCTAGGACTTAACGGAATTGATTTAGCTTTGAACATAGTCTTTTAGATTGAGAAGATTTATTAGTTTGTGAAATTAGTGACTTAGGTTACTTTAGTCAAATATACATGTTAATTAGGATATGATGTTAGTTTTTTCACCCTAGGAATTTTGTCACATTCATTTATAATTTAGGTCAATCAAATAAGTAACATCATTAGTATCTTTTCATGAGAATTACTAGTTAAAGAAATGAGGTAGACAATAACAATAATATTTAAAAAGTGTGTAAATCATAAGCAGACAACTATTACACTAGGCATCAAGTTATGAATAAAAGCTGGTAGTCAGTTGAGAATGTGATGTAGCTAAGTAATCAGGGGACATTCATCACAAATGTTTGCTTTCGTGTCAAAAGGTTGTAATGACATTCCAACCAAGCCGCTTAATAAAAATATGACCTAGTTGAGTAACCGGATCGAAATTCATCACAAATGTTTACCTTCCCGTAAAAAGGTTAGGTTCATGTCAGTTAAAATTAACAAAAATTGTGTTCATCTACTAAACCTACTGATCTTTGTGAATAGCTTGAATTTTCATAAAAACCTAGTTAGGGATAGTTATAATTTTAGTTCACTGAATAATTATCAATGTGTGTGGATAGGGGTGAATAAACTTGACATTAAGGTTTTGATCAGTATGTATATTTAATCCAAAGTACCTAGACACGAGTTTTACAAGTTAATAAGTTATAACAACTTGAGAGATGGTGTTTGCTGTTAAATTTGTTTTGTAAAAGTTTAATGTCATTGTCTCATTATTGCATATGTGTGTATTTGTTGTTTTGGTTTATTGTTTTGTTTTTGCTTGAGGACAAGAAAAAGTTTAAGTGTGGGGATGTTGATAGTGGTAGATTGCATAATATTTTAAGGGGTAGTTTAGTGTGTGTTTAACTATTAAATTGAATGTTTAGTTCATGTTTAGGTTGGGATTTTGTTATTTAGTTAAATATTCATGTTTTGTGGGTTTTGTGGGTTAGAGCATGCGATTGAGCTTCAATTTTATGTATTTGAGGTGCTTTTATGTCTTTGCTAGTGTTTTAGGGCAAATATCAAAGAACAAAGTAGAATTAGAAGAAGCCCAAGGCAAAACCTCTAGCCACGATCATGATAGAAGCATGGAGGAAAGGCCACAATTATGGCCAATCTACCATGATTGTGACAGAATGTTAAATTAGGTGCTAAGATTATGGCACTATAGGGCACGATTGTGGCATGTGCGCAGACAAACGCCGATAGCTTTCTAGATTTAAGGTTTTTAGGGGCTTTTTAGACCTTTCATACTCTAAAAAAGCCCTAAGGTTGCTCAAAACAGAAATACTATAAATAGGAAAGAGATGGAATCCACACTCTGCCACATTTGAAAAGGTCCAAGAAGAGAGAAGAAGAAGAAAGAGAAGAGAAGAAGAAGAGGAAAGAGGAGTCAGTTCAGCTACTGCTGCTTTTCTCGACGCATCTCGATCCCCCCCCCCCCAATAGTGTATTTCATTCATCTTATGTTCTTTTTCTTTGAATATTTGAGATAGATATTAATGTGTTGATGGATTTGGGTTTGATCATGGTATTCTAATTTTTTTTAGGTATTTGAACTTGATTCAATGTTAATATAGTCTTTTTTATGTTATTGCATTTGGGTGTTATGTTGATTGCAATTTTTTTATATTTTGGTAGCAAACCAAGAGGGTGAGTTTAATTAAAATGAATAGGTTTGATTAATGAGAGTTAAGTGATTTAATAGACTACTTGATTAATAAATTCGGTAGTTATAAGGAGAGAGATCTCGTGTGAGGACCTGATTGTTTATTAGAGAGCTTATCAACTAATTAGGGTTAGGGCCATTATAATTGAGAGATTACTTGTTTGGTACTCAACCTAAATTAGGGTTTGTGATTATAACTCGAGAGAGGGTAATCCGCCTTCGATAGTATAAAACTGACACCACAATAAAAAATATATGATTAGATTAGCATTGATGATAGGAAAAATCCCCTCTGTAATAATCGATTAATTTTTCTTGTATTATTCCTTCTATTGTGATTTTTAAGTGTTGCTCAATTTGATTTCTTTACGTTATTTTTACAAATTAATTTTTCAACAATCATATTCTTATGTTTACTTTTATGTTCTTTTTTTATTTTCATTTTATTAATTTTTCAACTCCTTGTGGGATCGACCCCTTTAATACTACAAGTTTACAATCTGTATACTTACAAATATTGGGGGTTTTATTAGAAGTAAAACTTGCTCAACAATGAACAAAGATCTAGGAAATGTCTTTAATCACCTCAATGAGAATCTGAATGACCTTAGCCTTATAATGTGTTCAATGGCTCATTAATATCTTTATCTCCTAACCTATAAAACTAAACATATTGTTTCAACCTTTAAATCACATTTGGCCTTTTATCCAATTATTATAGTAAAGTAACATTGTATTGCATCTCATAAGTGATGATTTCATATACTCCATCACCATTTTCTATTATTCTTCTGTTATAATATGTTTCATATCTTGTAAGTCTTAGATTTCTTACATAGTTGTTCTCTTATTATGGTATAGAGTATTCTTTTAGGTTTTAGGATTTACGTCTTCTTTAAGGAAAATGAAAGGTTAGCTTCTTTTCATACACCAAAATCATACATGAAATCAAAATAAACAAAGAACAAAGGATTAAAAAAATTAAAATTAAACAATATAAACAAAAATAAACAAATAAAAGGACTAAACTATTAGCTATTAAGTCTCTAAATGTAACATCCCATCACTGATGGGAAGGGTAAAATAGTAATTTGGAACGGGTTAGGGTGTTGAACATTGTTTTGCTATGTCCATGCATTCATATATACACGTGAATAATGAATTTTGCACATGTAAATGACTATACATGCATTCATGACATTTCCCGGTATTTTGGTCATAAATATGATTTTTGTGAAAAATATTATTTTTGTGCTTGAAAAGTTAATTGGAGTGGGTCTTTGTGTGTTTTGAATTTTGGGAGAATTTTAGAAAATTTTTGAAAATTTTTGGAGAAAATTTCTGGACCAGAAAAATTACCAAGTGGTTGATTTATTAGTTATCGGTACTGGAAATGACTGTCCAATGGCACTGAAAAATTAGATACATGATTGTAGGATTTATTATTTTGAGCCATTGGAATTTTGGAGAAAAATTAGAGTTGAAATTGAAATTTATTTGGAAAGAAACTCGGAGAGCATTTTAGAGTGTGAAATGTGGCAAGTGACATCTGTTGCTTGCCTAACATGCCACCATATATGTTGGATTATTTAAACACCCATTTCCATTGGTCTTCCACGATGTTCTTCTTTTATTAAGTGAAAACGTGGTTTGAAGGGTTTTAAAGAGACAATTCTCCATCAGCATCGTAGCTCTCCTCCTTCTTGCTTTCTTTTGGGATTTTGTTCATCCTTTCTTCCCCCTTTCACCTTGCTTTCTCTTCCTTGGGTTCATTAAAAACCTAAACCTTCTACCCCCCTCAAGTGGATGATGGTCGTGGGTGTTGGTGATAAGTTTGAAGAGTTGAAGTTTTTGGAAGCTTAATTAGGTGAGAAACATGTTTTTATATTGTGGTTTTGTATTTAAATAAATTAATTGTTATGTTATTTAAATTAAATTGCATGGAATTGTGTTTGGTGTATATGGGTATGCAATTTTTTTGTTGATTGATGATTGATGAGGTAGGATTTGATAAATGTAAATAGAGATGTTTTACATGATTTGGAAATAAATTAATATTGTAGATGAGTGTATGAAAAGGAAGATGGTTGAGTGTAAGGTGCTGTCATTTTGTGGACTTTGTTCAAGTGGAGGATTTGATTTGGTTAGGTTGTTATGTTGAGTGTATTGCGTGGTGTAATTGGTGCAGAATGGTATGGAAGAGATAGGAAAGGTGTTAGGTTAAAAATCTGGAAATTGAAGTTGTGAATGTTTCAATGATTTAGCTATAACTTTTTCTATGATTGTGCAATTGATATGATTTTTTACTTAAATTAAACTAGAGAAGTTTTTCTAGAATTCTTATGAAGGAAGTGTTGTCCAATTGTGGCTTGAAGGGTTCTGAATTTTGCCTTGAAAGTGGGCAATATGTGTAGGGTGAATAGTCATGTTTCTAACATTGAAGATTTGTGACCAGAAACGTTAGGGATTTTTTTAGGCTAAAGTAGACAAATTTTGTGAAATTGGTCTTCATGAAAGTTGAAGATCTTCTTGTTAGCTTTCTATCACCACTAAGTATGACATTTTTCTATTTTTAGGTTGAAAGTTATGACTTGTGAACTTTCAGATGGTTTTTCAAAGAATGAATGTGCTTTGTATGTGAAATGTCTCTAAGTATAGATTTTGTGATTACTGTGCATTGAAGCCAATTATGGACTGCTATAGTTTAAATTAGCTCAATTGATCTTATGGAAAGTTATAGAGGAATGTCTTTGCTGGGACCCGATCCAGCAACCGGATCCCAACCGGAACAGAAACATAGACGAAGCGAATACGGCATCGGCAGAAGCAAATCGGAGTGAATGTAACGAAAGCAAATCAAATAAACATACCGAGACGCAACGCGAATGCAAATCGGAATCGAAAACCAATTCGGGATACTCAATAGAATCGAATCATAAGGCAAAGCGAATGAATTAATCAACCTGAACAAACATCGACATCCATTGCAAACATGAAGCATAGGAAACTAATCGCGTTGGAAACCCTAAGACGTACCATTTCGAAATCCGGTATAAATTTTTTTTCTTTCTTATTCCTTGTCTTTTCATTCTTAATCACTTTATTTCATTACATACAAAATCGTCATATGCTTGGATACTCATACAAATCCCAAATCGCACTCAAATCATAATAAACTTCTTAACATTAATACCAATCTCATAAGTCCATCTTTCTTACATCTAAATTTTATTTTTCTTCTTTTCCAATTTATTTTCTAATGAAAATTCGGTAGCATAACGGCTGCATTTATCCTATCCCAAAAATTTCTGCAAGGAAAAACACACTTCTAATATCACAAAATCCATAATCATCGGACTCTCCCGTCCGGAATCCAAACACCAGTAAACTAACGTAATCTTAGTTCTAAACACTTCAATCAAATTCCCATATCAATTAACAATATATTTTGCCAAAATCATACACAATTTCATATACAATTTCCAATATCATTTACAATCACAAAATTCAAAATCCATACATCGACTTCTTCATTCTTTTACATCAACCTAATATATACAATTTCATACAAACTTCATAAATCATATACATACATGTCAATTCGCCATATTCAATCTTAATACCAAAATCTCAATTTGCACAAAAATCCAAATAATACAAAATCGAATCAAACGTCTTGATACTCTTTCATCCGATCTCCTGCACGAAACCTGGAGATGGGGATGAAAAGGGGGTGAGCTCGGAAGCTCGTGGGTAACATATTTATAAACTGAATAATAAGCATAAATCAATTTTCATAAACTTTTTGCCAAAAGGCTTAGTTTTCAAACTTTTCAACTTGCAAATATTTTTCTCAAACCCTTTTCAATTTTCCAAACTTTTCATATCAAATTTCTATAATTTCATGGTTAAAAACCCTTTTTCTCATTTTTCAAAATTTCTCATAAACATGAATGCAATCACATCAGAGAAATTTCACACACATAAACAAAATCAAAAATCACATAACATAACAAAATGGTTTGGTTTCGGTCTAACGAGACGTCGCACATTCTCATAGCGGTCATATGCAAAGTGAAACAGAGGGGAGTCAAATCGAACTCCTAACCCACTGCAGGCAGGAGAAGGCTATCAGAGGGAGACAATGCACTGACTCTACGGAGGGGACCTGACCAAACCCTTATAATTCACATATTCATGCTTAAAACAAGCAAATTGCCCGAAGGCACTTTTCGAAATTTCACATTTTCTTTAAATTCTTCATATCATATAATCATAATGTGTCATAAATGACACCAACATATATCCACATGAATTCATATAACAAATCGAATGCAATTCACTTAAATCACATATTCATCAAATTCATCACAATATATGCACTAATTCCTTAAATCATTTAAATCATAAATCTAATAATTTGAAAACCGTGAATTTCATAATTCTTGCATTTTCTAAAACTCATTTTAACCATTTGAAATCATAATATCAAACATTTACTTCCTTTTTCAAACATTTTTATCAACAATAATTTATCAAAAATCAAATTTTGTTTTCTTTAATTTTCAAAATCACATTCTTAGCTTACAATTCAATAAATAAATATACTACCCACCTCATATCCATGCTAACAACTTGCTTTGTGCCTCAATTGCTCCAAAGCCTTCTTCTTTCTTCCACATTAAAATTTCCTAAACCAAATTAATCCAAATTCAACTTCATAAATGTCATAATTCATCAATTTAAACTTAGAAAACACTAATTCCACATAAAGTCAAGCTATCTAAATCATGAATTTTCAAAATCCTTCAAAATCCTCAAATTCCAAAATGCACCTAAACCAATCCACTCAAATTCAATATCATATTTAACTTAATTACTCAAATTGAGCTTAGAAAACATCAATTCCTCACCTATTCAAGCTATTTCAATCTCCAATTTTGAAAATCCCCAATTTTCAAAATTGGCCTAAACCAATTTAAACAAATTCCATATCATAAATCACAATTTCTTCACAATTGATCTCATATTTCACCAATTCCTACTATTATTGATGATTCTGCACCATTAATTCACAAAATTCCCAAATTTCTAATTTGGCCTAAACCCCCAATTTACAATTTTTCAAATTAAACTTCACCTAAAGCATAAACATCAAAATTAACTTAGGATATCTCAAATTCATCACTAATTCAAGCCATCTAAAGCATCAATTTCAAAAACCCCCAATTTCAAATTTTGACATAAACTCCAATTTTCAATTAATCCAAAATTAAACACAACCTAAGGCATAATCATCAAAATTGACTTTATATATCACCTACCCATATCATTTTCCATGTTTCTCAATCAAAAACTTAACAAAAACTCAAAGTTGAAAATTTTCTCTTACCTCATTTCTCCACCAAATTCGAATTTTCTTGGTTCCTTAGGAAGCTCTCATACTTTTCCATCTTTTTCTCTCTTGGAACAACCTCCAAATCTTGCTTTAAGACTTAGAAAAATCATAAACTCACTTACTTTTCCTTCTTTCTCCATTCTTTTCTCCCATACGAAACTTCTCCTTCTTATTTTTTCTTTCTGCTTCTTATCTTTATGAATTACATGCCTTATACGACAGCCATCTAATGTGTTCTGCCATGTCATTAAAAATGGAGGGTAAATGACCATCTTGCCCTCACTTATTAGCCTATTTCCAAGTTTGCCCCTGCACTGGATTTTGAAAAACTGACTACTTGCGTCCTATTTTCAAGCATCTAAACGAAATAATTTGGACAAACTTTCTTCTTTAAAATTGTTCCTCTAGATCATAAGAATCCAACGCCACTGACCGCGATCAATTCGGATCAGAAACGAAGAAGTTATAGCCAAAATACTATCGGACCTTCACAAAATCCGAGACTGAACATTAACATAACTTCAGTCCAGAAATTAACAATCTTAGGGATGAAATTAAATTTCGATCCCTTCACAAGAGTTGTAGCCCTATATCTTAACTTTATTTTTCCTCAAGAATCAACTCAATCGGAGTTGTACAGCTCCCGAAAATCGTAAAAAACTGAACCATGTTCAGAAACTTATCCAACTTATAACCTATAACCAAATCTCCTTCTTTGGTTCAATCAATCTCTTTCCATTTAATCTCTCAAAAATCATAATTTTTCATAAAAATGGAATTAATTGTCTTAGGAATCCAACGCTTCAAGAATCAAATCAATCGGATGTCGGACGAAGGAATTATAAGCAAAAGATTACGAAAGGGATCGGATTAAGAACAAAGTAACGGAACTTCAAAACCAAAATTTTCAAAAATCATATCTCTCGATCTCGAACTCGGAATTTGACAAATTTGGTGTCAATAAAAAGATCAAAGGAAGCTCTACAACTTCCCTGAAGTACTCAAAATCAAATTAGGTCTTAAAAGGTGTCAAAACCTCAATCAAAGATTCTGTCCCAAAACAGCTTTTCCTAAACGACTTCCAATTTTTAATCGCTCATAACTCCTAGCCCCGATATCGAAAAATTGCAAACTTTATATCAATGGAAAGATAAAAACATCATCTAAAACTTTCATGAAAACCACTTGCTCTAATTCAAACTAAATCCATACGACGAGTGGCCTCGAAGCATAAAACAGACAAATCTATACTTAATAACATTTTCAAAACAAAGCATATCTTCATAAAATCATATCTTTCAATCCCGACATCGAAAAATAGAAAACTTTATGTCCACAAAAAGCTCTCGACAGAGGCTACAATGTTCATGTTGATCACTTTCTCGAATTTTGCCTAAATCAAAAAGTCAACTTTTTCCTCAAAAAGTCAAACTTCAAGCGAACTTTGACTGATCATAACTCTCACTCCCGATATCGAAAAATATCAAACTTTATGGCCACAGAAAGCTCTTGACATAAAATACAAGTTTTCAGAAGATCATTTTCTCATATTCTCCCAAAATCAAAAAGTCAACTCTCAAGTCAAATATTTTTTCACTATTCATCCCCAAAGTCAAACTTTCTAAATTCTTCAAATTTTCACACTTTTTCTTTTTAATTCTTGCTATTTAACTTCATTTCAATCAACTCATCCACTTGAACTTTTATAAACCATACCAATCTCCACAATTATCAAATACATCAACATCCAATAATGTTTTTCTCATAAGTTTCCTTAAAGCATACATACAACATATATATATAACACTTATTTTATATCATTTCTTATTTCTAAATTCTACTTAAAAATCGGGGTCCAACATTTCTCCCCCTCTTAAAAGAATATCGTCCTCGAAATTCATACGTAGTAAAATCATCAAGTAACACATCCTCTTAGCTGCTTTCTTTCCAAAAGATCATAGTCATTTTTCTTATCTAATTTCCTCATCATACACATTCTTAACTTACTTCTTATATCAAGTACACCACATTCACTATCATATCACATCACTATATCCACAATTCAATATTCCTTACATATATAGATATAAACTCAAGTTGTCTTATCTTCCATGTATCCCTTACTTGCATCTCACATATGCATATTCGAAAATAATTCATCCACATTCATTAAAATTCTAATCTCAATTTCATTAACACATTTCTAAAATCCTTCATATCAGTTAATTCTATCCTTCAAGTATTTCTTAATTCGACTCACACATGTATAACTAAAATCAATTCTTCTCATTTCATCATGAAATTCTCCTCTCAATTTCTCTTAACACTTTCTTCTAATCAATCATCACGCATCACCTAAATCAAACAATCTACTAGGTTCTTCACATCATGCCATCTTTATCACTCTCTCACTAATACAATCCTATTCGTTAAAACTCTTAACAAACACTTCCGCCCAAGTATGATCATAATACTGGGCTCTGATATCATCTATGTTGGGACCCGATCCGGGAACCGGATCCCAACCGGAACAGAAACATAGACGAAGCGAATACGGCATCGGCAGAAGCAAATCGGAGTGAATGTAGCGAAAGCAAATCAAATAAACATACCAAGACGCAACGCGAATGCAAATCAGAATCGAAAACCAATTCGGGATACTCAATAGAATCGAATCATAAGGCAAAGCGAACGAATTAATCAACCTGAACAAACATCGACATCCGTTGCAAACATGAAGCATAGGAAACTAATCGCGTTGGAAACCCTAAGACGTACCATTTCGAAATCCGGTATAAATTTTTTTTCTTTCTTATTCCTTGTCTTTTCATTCTTAATCACTTTATTTCATTACATATAAAATCGTCATATGCTTGGATACTCATACAAATCCCAAATCGCACTCAAATCATAATAAACTTCTTAACATTAATACCAATCTCATAAGTCCATCTTTCTTACATCTAAATTTTATTTTTTCTTTTCCAATTTATTTTCTAACGAAAATTGAAGCATCTTGGCTGCATTTATTCTATCCCAAAAATTTCTGCAAGGAAAACACACTTCTAATATCACAAAATCCGAATCATCGGACTCTCCGTCCGAATCCAAACACCAAAGAAACAAAGCGCAATCTTAGTTCTAAACACTTGATCAAATTCCATATCAATTAACAATATATTTTCCCAAAATCATACACAATTTCATATACAATTTCCAAAATCATTTACAATCACAGAATTCAAAATCCATACATCGACTTCTTCATTCTTTTACATAAACCTAATATATACAATTTCATACAAACTTCATAAATCATATACATACATGTCAATTTGCCATATTCAATCTTAATACCAAAATCTCAATTTGCACAAAAATCCAAATAATACAAAATCGAATCAAACGTCTTGATACTCTTTCATCCGATCTCCTGCACGAAACCTGGAGATGGGGATGAAAGGGGGGTGAGCTCGGAAGCTCGTGGGTAACATATTTATAAACAGAATAATAAGAATAAATCAATTTTCATAAACTTTTTGCCAAAAGGCTTAGTTTTCAAACTTTTCAACTTGCAAATATTTTTCTCAAACCCTTTTCAATTTTCCAAACTTTTCATATCAAATTTCTATAATTTCATGGTTAAAAACCCATTTTCTCATTTTTCAAAATTTCTCATAAACATGAATGCAATCACATTAGAGAAATTTCACACATAAAGAAAATCAAAAATCACATAACATAACAAAATGGTTTGGTTTGGTCCTACAGACGTCTCGCAAATTCGCATAAGCGGTCATATGCGTGAGTGAGGAGAGAGTCTGAAATCGGAACTCCTAACCCACTTCAGGGCAAGCGGGAGAAGGCTATCGAGGAGGAGGCAGTGCTGCTCGACTCTACGGAGGGACTGACCAAACCCATACAATTCACATATTCATGCTTAAAACAAGCAAATTGCCCGAAGGCACTTTTTGAAATTTCACATTTTCTTTAAATTCTTCATATCATATAATCATAATGTGTCATAAATGACACCAACATATATCCACATGAATTCATATAACAAATCGAATGCAATTCACTTAAATCACATATTCATCAAATTCATCACAATATATGCACTAATTCCTTAAATCATTTAAATCATAAATCCAATAATTTGAAAACCGTGAATTTCATAATTCTTGCATTTTCTAAAACTCATTTTAACCATTTGAAATCATAATATCAAACATTTACTTCCTTTTTCAAACATTTTTATCAACAATAATTTATCAAAAATCAAATTTTGTTTTCTTTAATTTTCAAAATCACATTCTTAGCTTACAATTCAATAAATAAATATACTACCCACCTCATATCCATGCTAACAACTTGCTTTGTGCCTCAATTGCTCCAAAGCCTTCTTCTTTCTTCCTCATTAAAATTTCCTAAACCAAATTAATCCAAATTCAACTTCATAAATGTCATAATTCATTAATTTAAACTTAGAAAACACTAATTTCACATAAAGTCAAGCTATCTAAATCATGAATTTTCAAAATCCTTTAAAATCCTCAAATTCCAAAATGCACCTAAACCAATCCACTCAAATTCAATATCATATTTAACTTAATTACTCAAATTGAGCTTAGAAAACATCAATTCCTCACCTATTCAAGCTATTTCAATCTCCAATTTTGAAAATCCCCAATTTTCAAAATTGACCTAAACCAATTTACACAAATTTCATATCATAAATCACAATTTCTTCACAATTGATCTCATATTTCACCAATTCCTACTATTATTGATGATTCTACACCATTAATTTACAAAATTCTCAAATTTCTAATTTGGCCTAAACCCCCAATTTACAATTTTTCAAATTAAACTTCACCTAAAGCATAAACATCAAAATTAACTTAAGATATCTCAAATTCATCACTAATTCAAGCCATCTAAAGCATCAATTTCAAAAACCCCCAATTTCAAATTTTGACATAAACTCCAATTTTCAATTAATCCAAAATTAAATACAACCTAAGGCATAATCATCAAAATTGACTTTATATATCACATACCCATATCATTTTTCATGTTTCTCAATCAAAAACTCAACAAAAACTCAAAGTTGAAAATTTTCTCTTACCTCATTTCTCTACCAAATTCGAATTTTCTTTGTTCCTTAGGAAGCTCTCATGCTTTTCCATCTTTTTCTCGCTTGGAACAACCTCCAAATCTTGCTTTAAGACTTAGAAAAATCATAAACTCACTTACTTTTCCTTCTTTCTCCATTCCTTTCTCCCATACGAAACTTCTCCTTCTTATTTCTTCTTTTTGCTTCTTATCTTTGTGAATTACATGCCTTATACGACAGCCATCTAATGTGTTCTGCCATGTCATTAAAAATGGAGGGTAAATGACCATCTGGCCCTCACTTATTAGCCTATTTCCAAGTTTGCCCCTGCACTGGATTTTGAAAAATTGACTACTTGCGTCCTATTTTCAAGCATCTAAACGAAATAATTTGGACAAAATTTCTTCTTGAAAATTGTTCCTCTAGATCATATGAATCCAACGTTACCGACCGTGCTCAATTCAAATCAGAAACGAAGAAGTTATAGCCAAAATACTATCGGACCTTCACAAAATCTGAGACTGAACATTAACATAACTTCAGTCCAGAAATTAACAATCATAGGAATGAAATTAAATTTCGATCCCTTCACAAGAGTTGTAGCCCTATATCTTAAATTTATTTTCCCTCAAGAATCAACTCAATCGGAGTTGTACAGCTCCCGAAAATCACAAAATACTGAACCATGATCAGAAAATTATCCAACTTATAACCTATAACCAAATCTCCTTCTTTGGTTCAACCAATCTCTTTCCATTTAATCTCTTAAAAATAATAATTCTTCATAAAAATGGAATTAATTGTCTTAGGAATACAACGCTTCAAGAATCAAATTAATCGGATGTCGGACGAAGGAATTATAAGCAAAAGATTACGACAGGGATCGGATTAAGAACAAAGTAACGGAACTTCAAAACCAAAATTTTCAAAAATCATATATCTCGATCTCAAACTCGGAATTTGACAAATTTCATGTCAATAAAAAGATCAAAGGAAGCTCTACAACTTCCCTGAAGTACTCAAAATCAAATTAGGTCTTGAAAGGCGTCAAAACCTCAATCAAAGATTCTGTCCCAAAACAGCTTTTCCTAAACGACTTCCAATTTTTAATCGCTCATAACTCCTAGCCCCGATATCGAAAAATTGCAAACTTTATATCAATGGAAAGAAAAAAACATCATCTAAAACTTTCATGAAGACCACTTGCTCTAATTCAAACTAAATCCATACGACGAGTGGCATCGAAGCATAAAACACACAAATCTATACTTAATAACATTTTCAAAACAAAGCATATCTTCAGAAAATCATATCTTTCAATCCCGACATCGAAAAATAGCAAACTTTATGTCCACAAAAAGCTCTCGACAGAGGCTACAATGTTCATGTTGATCACTTTCTCGAATTTTGCCTAAATCAAAAAGTCAACTTTTCCTCAAAAAGTCAAACTTCAAGCGAACTTTGACTGATCATAACTCTCACTCCCGATATCGAAAAATATCAAACTTTATGGCCACAGAAAGCTCTTGACATAAACTACAAGTTTCCAGAAGATCATTTTCTCAAATTCTCCAAAAATCAAAAAGTCAACTCTCAAGTCAAATATTTTTTTACTATTCATCCCCAAAGTCAAACTTTCTAAATTCTTCAAATTTTCACACTTTTTCTTTTTAATTCTTGCTATTTAACTTCATTTCAATCAACTCATCCACTTGAACTTTTATAAACCATACAAATCTCCACAATTATCAAATACATTAACATCCAATAATGCTTTTCTCATAAGTTTCCTTAAAGCATACATACAACATATATATATAACACTTATTTTATATCATTTCTTATTTCTAAATTTCACTTAAAAATCGGGGTCCAACAGTCTTAGCTTTGTAATGAGGTATAATATGCGAATTTTGGATATAGGGATTGTAAGTTATGAATTTTTACAATCTTTAATAGGGCAGCCACAATCATGGGAGAATTTGACCTAATTAGCGGTGGAATTTGCCTCTAAGTCCTTCATGAGAATTGTAGAATGTTGTCTAATCTTTTCATTGATATGAAGCATGGAATTTTTGGATAATGGGATAGGAAGTTATGATTTTAAGAAGATTGTGGTACTGTTAGAGTGACATGGGTTGGGAAGAAGCTTTGGTTGAGAAATTGATATGTTTAGAGGTTGAACTTGCTTCCAAGTTGTTCATGAAAGTTGTAGAATATGTTCTTATCTTTTTATTGATATAAAGCTTGGAAATTTGGGCAAAGGGGATGAAAAGATATGATTTTAGAAAAATGTTGTACTGTTTTGAATGTTAATGTGAAGGCAGTAACTTTGATTGCATATTTTGACACCCTTATAGGAGAAATTGGCTTTCAAGCCATTCATAACACTTGTAGGATTTTCTGAAATCTTTTCAATGAGACCTCATTTGTGATTTTTGGATAGTTGTGTGAAGAGTTGTGTAATGTGGAAGAAGAGAAGGAAAAATGGAGAAAAAGAGAAGGAAAATTGAAAAAAAAAGGGAGTTTTGGGCGGAAACTCGCCCCTCACGAGGGCGAGGGCGAGGACGAGGACGCCGAGGGCGAGCCGCCCTCGTGAGAAGCTGGGTGCGACACCCAGCCATTTTTTTAATTATTTAATTATTATTTTTCTTAAATGATATTTTTTTGTTCCAATTACATTTTTTTGTGAATAACTTTTCCATCTGACCTCCGATTGACCTGATTTAACGAGACATCGGATTAGTGAAATATTTAATTTCATTTCTATGTAAAATTGGGATTTTTTGGATATGAAATTGACGTAGATTGATTAGATCAAAGTGAGAGGACCGGGTAATTATTTTTCTGGTCCATGTTTTAACACAAGCATACACTATACGAGAAATCATTAACATACATAAATCACTGGTAAATACAATGACCATGGGGGCCCTTTTCATAAATACAAATTAATTCAGTCCGTTGACTTTACAAATTGACCTAATCATTTGTACAAAAATTCATAAAATACAATTTTATCAGACACTAATGCAAACTCGAACTGATCCCGACCTCTTCTCTCACTCACATGTAGATGCTATAGGCCTGTTGCCTAACGGGGTATTCTTCTGGGTTCTGAAAAATAATTGCAAATTTTATATATGGTAATGATTTCCCGCATAGTGTATGCTTGTGTTTTGAAAAAAAAAATTAGGCTGAGTTTTGACTGAGTGATGTGAAGTAAATCACACGTTAGTACAATGCTTATATAACAATAACGAATACACGAGAAGGGGGGTTGAATTGTGTATTCCCCTTTTTGAAAACTCTTTCAAAACAGTTTTGTTTAAAAACAAGTTCTTTTACAGAAACTTCAGTAAGTTCGTATTAATCAAAACTTTGAAAACTTGTTTCAAAATTTAAGTAATAACAGAACTTAAACTTTAAGAGAAATAGGGTAGAGAGAAGTTGACACATCGATTTTATACTGGTTCACCCCAAATCGTGGGCTACGTCCAGTCCTCAGAATTCTTTCTGAGATTTCACTATCTCTTCAACGTTTACAAGTATTCTTTACGAGCCTCTTCAGGTCTGTACACTCAGTATTCTTTCACACTTAGCCTCTGTAGGCTATCTGCACTACTTTCTTACAAAAGTATTTGAAATCTGTTACAGTAAAATTAGCTCTCAGCTAATTTGCACAATTGTCTTACAGACAAGCTTTTTCGTTCGTGTACGTAAATCAATTTACTCAATTTTTGCTTTTTCTTTTTCTCACTTTCTCTAACTTTGCAATCTTCGACTTTGACTTATATTTATAGCCTTCGTCTGCAACTGCTTCTTGAATCTTGTTTCTTGAATCTTTAAAGAAACGTTTAATCAGTTGAGTTATGTAACTAACTCGAACTGACTCTTGTGTCTTCTTTTCTCCGTTTGTTTTTCTTCATCTGTATTTTTGCGTCTATGTTTTTGCGTCTACGTCTGTGTCTGCGTTTGCGTCTACGTCTGCATCTGCATCTGCGTCTACTTTTCATTTTGCGTCTGTGTCTGTTTCTGCTTTTCATTTTGCATCTGCGTCTGCGTCTACGTCTGCGTCTGCGTCTACTTTTTATTTTGCGTTTGCGTCTGCTTTTTGTTTTACGTCTGCGTCTGCGTCTGCTTCTACTTCTCCGTCTGTTTTTCAATCTGCATCTGTATTTCTTCTTCTGCGTCTGTGTATTCTCTGTCTGTCTGTTTTCTATTTTACGTCTGTTTTTACTCCTTCTTTGTTATTCATCAAAATCATATATATGTAAAGTCATTTTGACTCAACATGATGTAGCACGTCACCCTCGCAGGGCACGGACTCGGATATCACCATCGATGTCGGGTTCGGGTCATGCGGCAGTGGGGTGTTACACTAAACATCAGTTGCTTTCCTAACAATAGAGCCAAAAACTTATTGTGATATATTTTTAACTAAATTTACTTTTATGTTACAACTAAACTACTTAGAAACTAAGTTAGTTACACATATCATTAAAGAGAAAGAATTAATATGGACAATACTTAATTGAATTGGATAACAAAATAAAATTAAAATAAAGTCTAGATAAAGTGATAACCAAGAGAATAAAAAGTAGTTAATCATATAAAATCAATGATAATTAATACCTAGATAATTACTTCCCTACTCTCAAATTTGATATCATGATCAATAAAATTAAAATGGATTTATCATCTAAATCGATAAAAATTCCTAAAATATGAAAGTGAACTATCTCAAACTATAATCATATATTCTCTAGTTGGTTAACAGGTATCTCTATAAAGATACTCCTCTTAAAATGAATAAAATTATGTGAACTTCTATGAATGATTTTAAACTAAAACTAAGAGATAACATAGTTCTATCTTTAGTACCTATTTTACTCCTAATATCTACACAATGGCCCACTAGCAAGTTCTCTTAAATGATCCACAAGCTAGTTATAATCACATTTAAACATTAATATGAGCAAATTCATGTTTAAAAAAATTAAATTTAATGTATTGATACAATTTTCATTCCATAAATATAATTGAATCAATCCATTCAAAGATAATGACCAAAGGTTTCCCTATCTAAACATATTAAACACTCACCTGCAAGCATTGTTTTAACTAACATAATATTAACCAAAGTAAAAGACATCATGATAGAAAGGAAATCTAGATGAAATTTTTGCATTTTGAACAACTTGATTCATTTTGATGATCTCAAATTTTGTTTCTTTGATGAAAATAACTTCAAAATTTTTCCTCTATAAAGTTGATGTACCTCCAAGTGTTTGTCCCTCACTTTTTGGACCAAAAAAATAATTTGATACGAAAAGTCTTCGGAAGTTTTCTAAAATTAAATTCTTTATAGTTTAAATTCTTTTGGTTTGCTTGCGATATGGCCTGAGACAAGACTATATCTTAGGTCATAGATCATTCCTATTCTTTCGAGAAGGGCATAACCTTTGGCATGCTTGATCCCTAGACTTCGGATCCTTCAATTTCTTTCTAAGACATACTAATGTCTCAAGCCAAGTTACTCCTTAAATATCCTCCTTACTATATAGTTTCTCTCAAGGTTTGTTTTAATCAGCATCTACTCTATGGTAGGTGTTAGACCCTTAACCTTCGAAGCACTTCTCAACGACCTTCACGAAGCATCTTAGGAGGAAGGTTAGCTAGATTCATGCATAAGGGAGGTGTGCAAAACACTAAGGCAAACATGGGCGAGTGGGATCAAATTTGGTGCGAACTTTGGTAAAGTCTCGGACCTTGTGGAGATTGACTCGACCTAGGCTAAGGACTTGATGGACTAAGGACTTGGCCCATGCTCGGATGAATGGATCACGACTAGCGGACTTGTTGTGGGAAGCATTGTATCAGGCCAGTGTGCTATGTGGGCTAATGGAAAGATCACACTACATCATCAGCGGATAGAGATTGTGGGGAGATCTTAGATGATGTAGTGACAACTAGGAGTTAGAGTTGCAGTGGAACTCAACATCTAAAGATATAGAGATCTTCGAGAATAAGGATGTTAGTTTCCTATTTGAATGTAAACTCTATCTTTCTATTATCTTGTAGATTCTATCTTCTCAATTCGAGTCCTATTTGGATGGGATTGTCATCTAGTTGGTCCACGTGATGTAATCTGATAGAGATAGACGTGATCTTAGGATGATCTTAGGCAGTTCAGTTTAAGTGGAATTTTAATGTAACTTGACTTCCAAGCTACAGTGCTTATATATAACTCATTCGAGCTTTGCTCTACTCATTCAGTCAGAGAGAGCATTTTTGTATTCTTTTGAGGGAAAGTTTATAAAGGTTGGTTTTACCATATCTCTTTTACTTCCTTGTTGCCTTTGTTTTCTTATTACTTTCATAGAATTGTTTCTTTGAGTGTGCGAGGTAAACATTTCGAGGGTCGTTGACGGCTAAAATCTTGCTTAAGGGGACCTAAGTGAGACTTTCGTGCAAAGGGTGTTAGCGTTCAACTTCGGTGAAAGTTCGAGTCCCAAAGTGACCTTTGTATCAACTAGTATCAGAGCTAAATTTTGAGATGGTAGTAGGCAACTTGACAAAATGAGTGATTAGGGTGGAGGCACTCATTGGGCCAATTCCTCAAGAGAAGGAAGAGCATCTCACAATCCTCGATTCGAGATGTTGGAGGCGCGAATCCAATAGTTGCAACAATAGATGGCAGAAGTGTTGAAGGCATAAAAGGAGGCTTAGTTTGAGATCACTGTGTTGAAGCATGCTGTTGTAATGATAGATGTCGATCGGGGTGAAAGCTCCACACCACAACTTTCATCTGTAAAGGTACGTGAACCCACGGTGTTTGAAGACATGCGGGAGACTAAGGAGAATTTCTTGTGGGATATGGAATAGTACTTTGTGGCTGCTTGGGTATCTGGTACTAAGAAGGTAAATGTGATGGCCATGTACTTCGATGGGGATGCCAAGCTCTGATGGAGGACGAGGACCTATTTGAAGATCAATGCGAGTGGTACTCTCGTGGAAATGGGTGCAGATGAATAAGGAGTTCAAGGATCAGTTCCTTCCCAAAAATATTTCTAGGCTCACGAAAGATGCCTTTAAGAAGCTCAAGCAAGATGGATTGGTAAGAGACTATGTTAAATCATTTAGTTCTCTAATGTTGGATATTAAGAATATGTTAGACGAGGATAAGCTCTTCAATTTTCTGTTTGGCTTACAACTGTGGGCTCAAATAGAGTTACGAAGGCAAAAAATGAAGGATGTGGTTGGTGTAATCGCGGTCGCTGATGCCTTGGTGGATTTTCGAATGGCAAAAGAATCTAAGAAGAGCTCCTCAAACTCTTCCAAGGGTGGGCCATGCCCAACAGGAGAAGACCAAGGGGAAGATGAAGAAAGAATCCAAGAAGGGGGATTTCAAAGGCAAAGGCAAGCATAATGGTGGCTTTTGTTGGAGTTATATAAATATAGTGCCCTGGAAAGCAAGTGTATTTACATGTAACTTTATCTTCTTCAGTTACAGTTCTGTAATGAAAATATTTATTATTAATAAAACAAAAGAGTTTGGTTTTATCTGTATGAGCATTATATATCTGGTCATAAGGTACCAAGATTCATTTGTAAGTAATATACATATACATAGAGATGTATGGGAAACATGTATATTATTAGAATCTGAATTAATTGATTCACAGTTGAATAATCAAGTTGGTCGTTTGATTATGGTTTAGACTGTAGTGTTGCGATTTATCTCCATATAAGTAAAGGAGTTTACTTAAAGGGAATGATGAGTTTCATATCATGATAGTAGTAGACTATCGATAATGGCACTATTAAATGAATCTGGAATCAAGTATGTTTTCAAGAATAAAGTGGGCGTTACTTTAATCTTAAAACATACAACTTAAGCATTCGCTTATTATGAACCACAATCTTGATGAGTGGTGAACTCATATGTGTTTCATTATAATTCTTGATATGATCGGAATGGATTTTTACAGGGTATTAATCCAGTGTTTGCATGTTGGAATTATTAATTGAAACATGTATCGAGAACATTCACTCGAATAAAGAGTTTATAGTGTTATCATCTCTTCAGATGTTTTAAGGAGATTTGGTGATTAAATGGCGCCGATAGTTTGATGGACTAGCTACCCATCAAGTCTTAACACTAAGATGAGATCTTATGTGTTAATCACCATATAAAGTAAAATGAGAGATCTAGAAGGAAAACCAACATAAGGGCAAAACGGTAATTTTACCCTTTGTTGTGCGGATGGCTATAATAAGGTTCTAAATAGGGTTTGCAATTGGACATATTCTCATAATATTTATTAATTCAAGAGTTCAACTAATTGTCTTTAGTGGAATGACATTTAGTTAATAAGCTAGAATTAATTCCAATGAGATTGAATTATTTCTGGGCTTATTGGAGCTTGAATTATCAAAGTCCAATAAGATTCCCCACTTGGCTTTAAAGAAGGTTATCAAGCTAAGTAAGAAGTAGTTTGGAGGCTTTAGAAGTCCATAATTGAATGATGGGCTTATACTAATTAATGGTTAATTGGAAGCCCATATGTTCATTTAGAAATGGGCTTGTTTTGGTTTAATGTAATTGATTAGATTAATTATATTAAAACAATTTTTTTAAATGGAGAAGAAGCAATTTTGAAATTGTGTTAGGTTAGATGTGTAACCACACATTTGACATTAAAATACTAAATAAAGATGGTCTTTATTATGGTTCATCATTATTAAATGGAGTTATGAACTTACCATTAAATGGTTTAATGGTTGGCTTTTAATGTTGGCATGTAACCTATTTGCATTCATTAGATTAAAGATGAAAGATGTGCATTAGATGGACCATCTTCCTTCTTTCTTCTTGCCAAAACTGAAATGGGTATTCAATTATAGGTTATGGTCTTTTCAAATAGCCATTTTAAAGATAAATGAAGTAAGTCTCATTTATTGGCTATTTGATGAGTGATTAATGTGAAGTGATGCATTGGATGCCTCTCACTTTTCCATTCATGCATATTTCAAATTGAGATGTAAGAAAGGGTTCTTGCATGGTTTTTACACATTCTCTCCTTTCATGCAAGGTAGAACCGAAAATCCTAAGTGAAAGAATTGAAAGAATTTCAATTTTGGTTCTTCTTCTTCTAAGAAAATCTCCTCCAACTATTTCTTCTCCTTTCCCACCAAAGGATTTTGTTAACCTAGTTGTCCTTGAAGAACAAGTGGTAAATCTAATTGATTGAGGATACTATAACAAGGAAGAAGATAGATTGCTAAAGGAAAAGACTCAAAGGCAAAGGATTTGGATATAAGAAGGAGAGGATAGCGCAGCGAGGATTTAAAGCTGTAGCGAAGGAGTCGGTAATTCCTTTTATCTTGTTTTTGGTTTTATTATCCTTATACCATATCATGTATGGATTAGCATGTTGATTTGGATATATTGCTTCCGCTGCAAGATGATTTCTTAAAAAGTTTTGAAATCTATCGTTTCTCCATACTAAGCATGCTTTCTTTTTCCGATCCAACAGCTTTAAGTATAAGGAGACATCCTCAAAGAAAGGCAAGGTTGATTGTTACTTGTGTGGAGGTCAACACTTTGCTAGAGAGTGCCCGAGAAAGGACAAGTTGAATGCCCTAATTGTCAAAGAAGACGATGAATCTTCAAAAGATATTGCACTAAATCTGATTGCCTTGCTAAATGCAGTAAGTAGTGAGTCAGTTCCCTTTAATAGTCTAATGTACGTGGGTGTACAGGTTGGGGACAAAGACGTGACCACAATGATTGATATAGGTGCACCCCACAGTTTCCTAGCAGAAAAGATAGTTTGAAAGTTGGGCATAAGGGTGTCCAAGGCCCCAATCAAGATTACAACCCTTGCGGGGAAGGCACAAGTAGTTGCGGGAATTGCTTACAATATTCCAGTCAGCATTGGAAGTTGACATGCGAAGATGAACTTCATTATCATACTACTGGAGGATTTTGAGATGATATTGGGGGTTGATTTTCTCAAAACAACAAAGGTGGTGCTGTATTCGAGTTTGGGAACTATGATTTTAATGGACGATCAAAATTCCTTCTATGTGGATTGTTGTAGGTTTGGTGGTGGAACGATAGATGCTACAACTTTAGTAGGACATGTTTCGACCATTAGCATCAAAAAACGGTTGAAGAAAGACATGGAGACCTATCTTGTTGCCATGTGGGAAATCAGCGAAGACCATATGGTATAAGTCTCTGAAGCGGTTGCAAGTTTGTTGAGGGAGTTTCGGGAGGTGATGCCGACAAAGTTGCCAAAACTCTTCCCCTTCGTCGTGAGGTAGATCATAGGATCAACTTGGTTCCTAGAGCGATCCCACTTGCATGTGCCCCATATAAGATGTCCCCGATAAAATTGGCGGAACTTCAGAAACAACTTGGTGAGTTGTTGGAAGTAGGGTTCATCCAACTATCTAAAGCCCCATACGGTGCCCCGGTATTGTTTCAGAAGAAGCAAAATGGTACACTTCGGATGTGTATGGACTATCGAGCATTAAATAAGGTAACGATCAAAAACATGTATCCCGTATCTTTGGTTCAGGATTTGATGGACAGGTTGTCAAGGGCTAAGGTGTTCACTAAGTTGGATCTTCGGAGTGGGTATTGGCAAGTGCAAATAGTTGAGGGTGATGAGCAAAAGACAACGTGCATAACTCGGTATGGATCCTACGAATTTTTAGTTATGCCATTTGGATTAACTAATTCTCCTATTACATTTTGCAACCTTATGAATGATGTGTTATATGACTTCTTGGATGAGTTTGTTATGGTATACTTAGACAACATCGTGGTATATAGCACTGACATGATAGAACATGTGGAACACTTGAGGAGGGTGTTTGAAAGATTAAACAGCACAAGCTCTACGTGAAGATGGAGAAGTGCGAGTTTGCCTAGTTAGAGATTAGATTCTTGGGTCACGTGGTGAGCAAGGATTAGGTTAGGATGGATCCAAAAAAGGTAAATCGATAGTTGAGTGGCAGGCTCTCACGATAGTACGAGAATTGCGAAGTTTTCTTGACTTGGTGAACTACAATAGACGGTTCATTGTGGGATACTCTAAGAAAGTGATGGCATTGACGAACTTGCTAAAAAAGAAGCAAGAGTGGTATTGGTCGAGTGCATATGAGGAAGCATTCAAGAAACTTAAAGCCTCTATCTCAATCGAATATGTGTTGAAGCTGTCGTGTTCGATCTTTCATTTTAGGTACATACTGATGCATTCGGTAGCATTTTAGAGTTGAAAACTCAACAATGCAGAGCAACGTTACTCGATGCATGAGAAGGAGATACTTACGGTGGTGTATTGCCTTGAGACATGGCAAGTATATTTGCTGGAAACCAGGTTCGTTTTCCAAATGGATAATGTCACTAACACATTTTTTAGGACTCGAAAGAAGTTGTCCATAAAACAAGCTCGGTGGCAGGAGTTTCTTGCTGAGTCTAACTTTCTATGGGAGCATAAACCGGGGAGGCACAATAGCGTGACAGATGCCTTGAGTAGGAAGGAGGTATTTGCAGCCTTTTATTAAGTCACGAGGGTGGAGTTCATCCTGTTAGTACAAATTAAGGCGGCAGCTCCATTAGACACCATGTACTGTAAGTTGATTTCTCAAGTCAAGGAAGGTGTTGCATGTAAGTTTTGGTTCGGCAATGATGGGCTTTTGATGACTAAGAATAGTTAAGTATATGTGCTGAGCTTTGGTGGATTGCGAAATAGTTGTTAAAGGACATGTATGACTCGCAGTGGGCTGGTCACTCAGGAGTCCAATGGAGCCGAAGATGGAGAATGACATGGAATGTTACGTCAAGGTGTGCCTCGTTTGTCAGTTGGATAATTCAGAGAGAAAGAAGACAGTCGGTTTGCTATAACCCTTATCCATGCTCGAGAGACCGTGGATGTCGGTTTCAATGGATTTCATTAGTGCATTTCTAAAGGTAGACAACGTGGCATCAATCATGGTGGTGATTGATAGATTCTCTAAGTATGCGATCTTCGTGCCAACTCCTGTGACTTGTCCCTCATATGTTGCGGCTTAGTTGTTCTACAACAATGTGGTCAAGTATTTTAAAGTTCCAACAGATATTGTGAGCAACCAAGATGCCAAATTTACAGGCCAATTATGGACATCCCTTTTTAATATGATGGGTTGTGATTTGAAGTTTTCAATGGAAAATAACCCATAAATAGATGGCCAAAAAAAATCAACGGTTTGTTGGAGGAATACCTACAGCATTATGTAATGCAAGTCAACATAACTCGTTGAGTTTACTTGATACTGCACAATGTTTCTATAACTTGCATAGATCTTTGGCTACGGAGAAAAGTCCATTTGAGATTGTGTTAGGACAACAGCCTCTCATACCACTAAAGATTGTTCAACAAAGAACAAGTGGCAAATGTCCTGCGACACATAAGTTTGCGATGGAGGAGCCAGAATTGTTGGATGAAGCGAGGGACAGTCTTCGAAAAGCTTCTCGACGGATGAAGAAGCAAACGGATCTTCAAAGGAGACCTTTAAAATTTGACATGGGAGATAAGGTTTTGTTGAAACTAACTCCATAGATTTGGAAGAAGATCTCGAGTAAGCAAGTTTATAGGGGTTTGGTGCCAAAGTACGATGAACCGTTTAAAGTGCTACACAAACTGGGGAACATGGTATACAGATTGAAATTGCCCAAGCAGTTAAAGGTACACTCTACTTTTCATATTAGTTTTCTCAAGCTTTACTATGAGGATGAATCGGATCCAAATAGGAGTCAGGTGAAGCGAGCTTCACCGGTTGTGAGGAAACAGTTTGAAGATCAAGTGGTGAAGATCCTAGATCATCAAATAATGGGTCAACATAAGAAGAACCGACATATCAAGTTCTTGATTTAGTGGAAAGGTAAACCTATCGCGGAACCTACATAGGAGAAAGATATGACTTTGTGGCAATTCGAGGACCAGGTGAATCCCTACCTTTAGATTAATTTGACGAGAGCATCGAATCCATCTGGTGGGGTCGTTTGCTAGACCCTTAAACTTCAAAGCACTTCTTAGTGACCTTCACGATGTGCCTTAGGAGGAAGGTTAGGTAGATTCACGAATAAGGGAGACATGAGAAAACACTAAGGCAAAAATGGGCGAGGGGGAACAGACTTGGTGCAAATTTTGGTAAAGTCTCAGACCTTGTAGAGAATGATGCGACTCAGGCTAAGGACTTGATGGACTAAAGACTTGACCCATACTCGGATTAATAGACCACAACTAGTGGACTTGCTGTGGGAAGCATTAGATTAAGCTAGTGTGCTATGTGAAATACGACAAGATCACATTACATTATCAACGAATAGAGATCGTGAGGAGATCTTGGATGATGTGGTGACAATTAGGAGTTAGAGTTGCAATGGAACTCAACATCTGAAGATAGTGGAGATCTTCGAGGATAAGGATGCTAGTTTCCTATTTGAATGTAAACTCTATCCTTCTGCTATCTTGTAGATTATATCTTATCAGTTAGAAACCTATTTAGGTAGGGGTGTCATCCAATTGGTCCACGTGATGTAATCTGATAGAGATAAACATGATTTTAGCATGATTTTAGGCAGTTCAGTTTAAGTGGAATTCTGAATAGAACTTGACTTCCAAGTTAGAGTGCTTATATATAGCTCATTCGATCTTTGCTCTCCTCATTCAGTCAAAGAGAGCATTTCTTGTATTCTTTTGAGGGAGAGTTTATAAAGGTTAGTTTTACAGTATCTCTCTTGTTTCCTCGTTGCCTTTGTTTTCTTATTGCTTTTGTAGCATTATTTCTTTAACCGTGCGGGGTAAACACTTTGAGGGTCATTGAACATTGAAATCTTGCTTAAACAGACCTAAGTGAGACTACCGTGCAAAGGGTGTTGGCGATCAACTTTGGTGAAAGTTCGAGTCCCAAGGTGACCTTTGTATTAGTAGGCACGATCTAACACATAAGTATATGCCAAATCAATTCTATAAAAATCTCATCCTATGTTAGAAATATAGCCAAAACAAAAAACAAAACAAGGTAAGTATGCATGAAAACGAAGCAGAATTCGAAGGAAATTACTTGCATTTTTCAAGCATTTCAAGCAAAGTATGAAACACGAGTTGTTTTTTAGGTTGATTTTAACATAAAATTTCAACAATTAACTTATTTTAATTTTTTATTTGGTTATAACTTAAACATTTTCTCTATTTATCTTTTCCACTAGTCTCCTAAAAAATATGTTCGCTTTTCCTTAGTTCCTAACTGAAAATTTGAAAGTAAAGAAAAAGAAAGTGTAAGGAATTAAATTTTTTAGAAAACAAAGAAATTGAAAAATAAGAATCCAAACAAATTTCCTATGTTGAGATATGGAGTCTGATAAAATATACTGGGCTTTACACCAGACCCATGTTATGTTTATTGTATTCTCCTGGGCATATAAATACGTTGTATTCTCCTAGTGTATCATGTCATTGAAAACAATTCACAGTGAATAAAAAACCCTAGCCGCCCGTGGATGTAGCCATATTTTGGTGAACCACGTAAATTTGTGTAGTTGTTTTATTTTTCGCACTGTTCGCACTGTTATTTGATTATTGTGATTGATCGGCCATAACAACTGGTATCAGAGCTCGGTTCGTATCACAACAATCTGAAAAGATGGAAAGCGCGAAGTTTCAAATTGAGAAATTTGATGGAAACGATTTTGGTTTCTGGAAGATGCAGATGGAAGATTATCTGTATCAAAAAAACCTCCATGAACCCTTGTTAGGGATGAAGCCAGAAACCATGAGACAGGAGGTTTGGGATCTGAAAGATCGACAGGCGCTAAGGTTGATTCGTTTGTCGTTGGCAAGAAATGTTGCCTTCAACATCGTTAAGGAGACAACAACTGCAGGAGTACTGAAGGCGTTGTCTAACATGTACGAAAAACCGTCGGCTATCAATAAGGTATATTTGATGCGTCGTTTGTTCAATCTGGAGATGTCTGAAAGTGGATCTGTCACATATCATATTAACGAATTTAATATGATTATCAGTCAATTAAGCTCTGTTGATATTAATTTTGATGATGAGATTAGAGCCCTGATTTTGATGTCCTCTCTACCCGAGTCGTGGGATACTGTTGTTTCCGCAATTAATAGTTCGCGTGGGTCTGAGAAGCTAAAGTTTGATGAAGTCCGAGATGTTGTCTTGAGCGAGAGCATTCGTAAAAGGGAAATCAGAGATTCATCTGGTAACGCACTCAATGTCGAAGGAAGGGGCAGGAGAAAATCGAAAGGAGGCCATAGTAAATATGGTCGATCGAAATCAAAAGGGCGGGGAAAATCTAAAGGCAGAAACGAGGTCTTTTGTTGGGACTGTGGTGAAAAAGGACATTTTAAGAAGGACTGCTCTACACCTAAGAAGAAGAAAGGTTAGAGGAACAATAAGTCTCATGAAGATGATAATTTTGTATGTTCTGCGGAAGATATTGGTGACGCCTTAATTCTTAGTGTGGACAGCCCGGTTGACTCCTGGATAGTTGATTCCGGTGCATCATTCCACTCTTCTCCGAGCAGAGAGATATTCCATAATTTCAAGTCTGGAAATTTTAGGAAGGTGTATCTTGCAGATAACAAAGCCTTGGAGATTACTGGAAAAGGAGATGTATATATACAGACCTCAGGTGGAGGTAGATGGAAGCTGCAGGATGTCAGGTATATTCCTGACTTGAAGAAGAACCTGATTTCTATTGGTCAGTTGGATAGCACAGGTTACAGGGCAGTGTTCGGGGAGAGTTCTTGGAAAATTGTGAAGGGAGCTATGGTGATAGCACGAGGTACAAAATCTGGAACTTTATACAGTACCGCAGGATGTTCAAACATGGCTGCTGTAGTCGATAGTGCATCGAGCTCGAGTCTGTAGCACAACAGACTAGGACACATGAGTCAGAAGGGGATGAAGATGCTAGCTTTAAAGGGATATCTGCAAGGTTTGAAATATGTTGATTTGGTTTTTTGTGAGAGTTGTGTTCTGGGAAAGCAGAAACGGGTTAGTTTCACAAAGGTTAGCAGAGAACCAAAGGCAGAACGGTTAGAACTAGTACACACAGACGTGTGGGGGCCATCTCCAGTCTCCTCTCTTGGTGGTTCGAGATACTACGTCACCTTCATAGATGACTTCAGTAGGAAGGTATGGGTTTACTTTCTAAAACATAAGTCAGAAGTGTTTATTACCTTTAAAAGGTGGAAGGCTGAAGTTGAAAATCAGACTGGGTTGAAGATTAAATGCTTAAGGTCTGATAATGGTGGACAGTATGATTCTACAGAATTCAAAAAGTTCTGTGTTGATGAGGGAATCAGGTGCACCAGGACAGTTCCTGGCAAGGCAAGACAGAATGGGATTGCTGAAAGGATGAACAGAGCGTTGAATGAGCGAGCAAGAAGAATGAGATTACATGCTGGGCTGCCAAAAACGTTTTGGGCAGATGCAGTGAGCACAGTTGCATACTTGATAAATAGAGGCCCTTCAGTTCCTTTGGGTTTCAAGATGCCAGAAGAGGTTTGGTCGGGTAAGGAGGTCAAGCTTAATCACCTGCGAACTTTTGGATGTGTTGCCTATGTTCATGTTGATTCAAAGAAGAGAGACAAACTTGATGCAAAGGCTTTGAAGTTCTATTTCATTGGGTATGGTTCAGATCATTTTGGATACAGATTTTGGGATGATAAGAATAGGAAGATCTTGAGACACTGTGATGTGACATTTGATGAGAATGTCCTATATAAGGACAAGTTTGGGGTACAATCTGAAGATGCAGAAGAAGTGGGAGCTGAGGTTGAGTTGCAAGAAAATCTAGAAAATATTACTGCAGAACCAGAACAGCAACCAGTCACACCTGAGCCAGTGTTGAGAAGATCTGCCAGAGCTATCAGGCCACCAGAAAGGTATTCACCATCTTTGCATTATTTGTTGTTGACTGATGAAGGGGAACCAGAATCCTTTGATGAGGCTTTGCAGGTGAAGGATTCAATCAAGTGGGAGCAAGCCATGGATGAAGAGATATGGTCACTTGAGAAGAATGATACTTGGAAGTTAAGCGGGTTACTGCAGAGAAGAAAGCTTTGTTGAACAAGTGGGTCTATAGGATAAAGAATGAAATTGATGGTACAGTTAGGTTCAAGGCTCGATTGGTAGTTAAGGGATATTCACAAAGGAAAGGTATTGATTACACTGAAATATTCTCTCCTGTTGTGAAATTAACTACAATCAAAATTTTGTTGAGTATTGTTGCAGCAGAGAACTTGCACTTGGCGGATGGATGTAAAACAACATTTTACATGGAGATCTAGAGGAAGAAATCTACATGCGAGAACTTTGAGGGATATGAGGTTCTGGTAAGGAACACATGGTGTGTAAGCTTAAAAGGAGTTTGTATGGATTGAAGCGGGCTCCAAGAGCGATTAGTACAAGAAGTTTGACTCCTTCATGTTCGAAATGGTTATCGCAGGAGTGAAAAGGATCGGTGTTGTTACATCGAAGTTCTTGACTCCTTTGTTATTTTACTTATATGTGGATGATATGTTGATTGCGAGTTCAAGTATGAAGGAGATAAATAATCTTAAAGGGAGACTGTCATCAGAGTTTGAGATGAAAGATTTGGGTGCAGCAAAGCAGATTTTAGGGATGAGGATTTCCCGAGACCGGTCTGCTGGAACTATAAATTTGTCCCAGGAGCAATACATTGAGAAAGTGTTGTCCAGGTTCAAAGTTGATGATGCTAAGCCCAGGAGCACGCCTTTGGCTAACCATCTCAAATTGTCAAAGGAACAATCACCCAAGACAGCTGAGGAACGTGAGCATATGAAAAAAGTGGCTTATGCTTCTGCAGTTGGGAGTCTGATGTATGCTATGGTCTGTACTAGGCCTGATATAGCACACGAAGTGGGAGCTGTGAGTAGATACATGTCAGATCCAGGGAAAGAACATTGGGAAGCTGTAAAGTGGCTTATGAGATATTTGAAAGGAACAGTTAGCACTTCACTTTGTTATAGGAATGGCAAGGAAAAAATATATGGGACAGCAGTGAGTTGGATGTCTAAACTCCATAAGTGTGTCTCTATGTCATCTACAGAGGCTGAATATGTTGCAATAGCTGAAGATGGGAAGGAGATGATATGGTTGGCTGATTACTTGGAAGAGTTAGGCAAGAAGTAGCATGACAAGGTTCTCTTCACTGATAGTCAGAGTGCCATACAGCTGGTGAAGAATCCAGTTTATTATTTTAGAACTAAGCATATTCGACGCAGGTATCACTTCACTCGCAGTTTAGTGGAAGAAGGTGAGATGTGTTTGAAGAAGATTGATGGTGCTAAGAATCCGGCAGACATGTTGACTAAAGGTGTGGATCTTTGCGGCCCAGGGCTATCAAGGCCTCGATTGGTCTTCTACCATAGCATGGGAGATGTTGCGGCTAGGTGAGCTTGTTGGATACATTGGCATGGAGAACGAAGATGGTTGGGTTGACTGGATCAGTCTCCAAGTGGGAGAATTGTTGAGATATGGAGTCTGATAAAATATACTGGGCTTTACATCAGGCCCATGTTATGTTTATTGTATTCTCCTGGGCATATAAATACGTTGTATTCTTCTAGTGTATCATGTCATTGAAAACAATTCACAGTGAATAAAAAACCCTAGCCGCCCGTGGATGTAGCCATATTTTGGTGAACCACGTAAATTTGTGTAGTTGTTTTATTTTCCGCACTGTTCTTTGATTATTGTGATTGATCGGCCATAACATCCTAATGTACCAACAAACTTAATTCTATCGGGTTAACCCTCATTAGGGTCTTCGTTAGAAGTCTTTTAGTTGGACTTCCATCTTGAAATTGATCAAGGGGTCATCTAGGATAAAGGTCTTCTTCCACCTTCAAGGTTTCTTCAAGGTTGCGTCCCAGGTATCTCCTCAACCCTTGGACATGGGATTTTTTCAACAAAACCTAGCCCTTGATCAAGGATTTAGTGATTGATGTAGTATTGGAAAATCTCAACTAAAGGACCATCCTTAAGAAGATCAACAAAACTTTTGTTACTCTCATTCCCAATGTACATTATCCTATTTCCTTGAAAAACTTGAGAACTATTTTTTGTTATAATACAATTTATAAAATCATTTCCAAAATGCTCTCAAATATACTTAAGATTTTGTAATCTTCCTATATTCATTCCTTTCAAGGTTCCTTGCCTTTATCAAAGAAAGAAAAATTGGAGATAATATGATTATAGTTTAAGAATTATTCAAATGTCATAACAGAAAGAACCCTAGGAAGGATTGTGCATTAAAAACAAATTTTCATAAAGCCTTTGACACTATCTAGTGGACCTTTATAGTGAACTCTCTGAAAGCATAAACCCTAGGAAGGATTGCCCAACACTTACATGAATTGGATACATCAATGCATATCTACTATTTATTAATGTATTCTTGTGAATGAGGAACCTACACAATTGATTAAAAGCACCAAAGGTGTGGGACAAGATGACCATCTCTCCCCTTATCTCTTTATTTTGGGAATGGAAGGTATAAATAGATTGATCATGTCATTGCTCAAGAAAGCAAATTCAATTTTCACCCTAAATGCAAAATGTTAGGTATTGTAAATATATCTTTTGTTGATGATTTTATGTTCTTTTCTAAGGCTAAACCTGGTTCAGTTAAGGCTTTCATGACAACTTTGGAGACCTTCAAGAACATCTCACTTTCCATTAACAAGGAAAAGAGTCTACTTACCCTCTGTAAAAGGGCACAACAATTAGCAAGCTGGCTTTCCAATGTCAATGGATTGAAAGTTACAATGCCTCCAAAGACCCTCTAGTTAAGAAGGTTCAAAGGAGAGTCTCCAATTGATGTAATCGCTCATTATCCTTTGCAGGTAAAATTCAACTCCTTAACTCATTAATTATTATTCTCCATATTTACTGGTCAGCTCGCCTTTTTATAACCAATACATCATGAAAACTTAGAGAAAATCATGAGAAGGTTCTTATGATCTGTTAGTGGCGGTGAGTGCTTACTTGCTAAGGTAAAATGGCATGCAAAGGTTTGGTCATAAGTGCAGAATCAAGAAGATACTTACAATTGACAAGTGCAGAATCAAGATGATACTTACAAGAGTGACAGCAGACTGGAACTGAAACAAATAGCAGTGTAATATGGAAACACTTTGACGCCAACGAAAGCCTTAAGGCAAGACACAGCTCTTAAACAACAGCACCAGCGGAACCACCAGCACCAGGAGTCCAACATATCTTCTGACCTTTCATGCAAGGATTCTCTAAAGCTCTCCGGTTGATGTTGATGAATAACAAAGGATTATACATATACAAAGGACACTTGTCTGTTAGTGGGGGCAGACGGCTAAGGATGATTGAAAATTTACCTGTAAGTACGCCTTATCATGCAATGCTATGTCGTATGCGAAGGATGCCAAGTCCTTGCTTGTAATAACTACCATTTCAACTTGTAGAGGAACCGGCCAATCTATGAGCATAACATAAGGTTACAAAGGTTGTGCCTATAAACCAACCCCAAAAGAAAATTTGATAACAATTATCAATTATGAATATATTAGATTTAATTTTATAGGAGCAAGATTCAAGCAAATAAGAATTTTAATTACTTCATCTCTTTTATTTTTCTTTTTTCTCAAAAATAAGATAAATAAAGAAATGGGATAACCTGCCACTATAATCATCTCTTTGGAGAACAAATTTGGTTAACCTTTCGAGTTTTTCCAATATTCTTTCATTTGAACTCGTGAAGAAGGGCTAATCGCACAAGAACGAACGTAGCCTAACTCTGCGAAGGATTCCTACCCTCAGGCAAAGCCAATAGGCATAAAAAAAACAAGTTACATGTTATTCTTGCATAAAGTTACGCACAAAGAAGTACTGGACTAATTTCCAGCAATCAAATGGTGTCCAACCATGAATCAAAATCATGCGCTGCTCTAGACTCATGAACAGACTCGGAGGAAAACTGTACTTCGTGAAGTTCAACCTTCCCTTTGGAGGGTTGATGCGTAACATATTGGTCTGATAACCTTGATGTTTCTTCAAGTAAATCATCCAGTTCATCATCCAGATTGGTAGGAATGGATGCACGAGTGGATGGCTTATGGACATTTCTCGTAAAATGTGGCAAGACACTGGGAGATTCTTCTTTCGAAAATGTTGAACTAGCAGGTATTACATCTGCAGAATCTGGCGACCTAGTTTCAGTAAATGAGTCAAGAAGCATATCTAATTCTGCCTCCGCAGCCGCCGCCTCACAAGAGAAGAGCTTCGTAGATTCCACTTTAGAACTTGTGTCTAAACGGACTGAATGTTCTGTATCATGAATAGATCTATGGTCTCGGTGTGAATTGGTACCATTTTTGACATGATTTTGTACAGGCGATTCTTGATCATGTGAAGTTGAAACTCCATAGCATTCAGCAACAGCAGATACCGAGGGCTTCCCCTTTGCATGACTTTTATTCTTAGGCAAATTATAAAAAGTCAATTCCTCGGAAAGCATTGTGGTTCTTTCGATTTCATTTGTCTTGAATTGGTCAGTCTCCAAACTACTGGTGGGCCTAGATCCGTTACTATTCTGCCATAGACACCATACAAATGCATCAGGTGTTCAGATGTAGTAACAAGGGCCTCCTAATTCTATTAATAAATTGCAGATTATAAAGATCAAGCTAACCAATTGCCCAAAATCCCATGTAAAATGTTGGGGAGGAGCTGAAGCAGGAATTCTAAGTGTGACAATGAAGATCACATTTATAAAAAAGAGGAAAATGTTGCTAAATTCTCCAGCATCAGTGTTCTGTATAATTATCATATCTTTAAAGCAAGGGGGAAAAAGTTCTTCAGATGTAATTGACAGCAATACCATGCACCTTATCTGGAAGGTAATCTAATAAATTCCTGTATGCTATGCACATAACTTTAAAAAATTTGATCAGATGGATCAAATACTGATATTAAGCCTCTATAAAAATTCAAGTTTCATCCAGAATCGTACAAGCTACTGTAGAATCTGAACAATTTATAAATAATGGTTTTGCACTATAGCCAAATGTACATAAATGAAATATAATACAAGGCTTACCAGCTCTGACAACAGATCTGCTTCAATGAAGAGCCTCTTAGATACATCTACTTTGTCTAGTTGTTCCGCAAGAGTATGTAGATTGAGGGAAAGGAAAGACATCTGATTGCAGAAAGGGACGTACCCCCAAAAAAAAAGAAAAGAAAAGAAACATGGAAAATAAGATGGCTGACACAACCAATCAGCAGGAATATTAAAGTAGATCTCCAGAACAGGCAAGGTGACCCTTGTCATAGCACAGATTAAAGATGAACACATAGTTCATGCAACTTATGTCAGGTAACATTTACCTTGACTATAGAATGGTTTTCACATTTTTCTTGCACCTTCTGTCACTTCATAAGTTACAAGATTGAATAATAATTTCTTGCAAAATTCTCCATCCCAGAGACAAATTACAAATACTTTTACTGTTAGAATATCTTAATATTATGTGTATCCAACTATTCAGGAATATGATTATTATGAGACACAATCTCCATAAATATATAGGAAGCTCCTGTAGTAAATATAGAAAAATCTAAAAAACATAACTATACTATTGTGGATGTTGGCCTCATGGTCGAGGCATCTAAAATGTTTTTTCCCTTTCTTCTAATCTTCCCTCATTTATCCTACTTTGACACGGTATCAAATCCAGATTTCCATCGTAACTCTCCTTAATCTTCTCTCTACACTCTTTTCTTCTGTCAAGCTTTTGTCCTTCTCTAGCAACCCATCATAGTTCTACAGTGTTTTCTTCTACCCACCCTGCCACCAAACATCTCTTACTTCTCCTGCAAACACCTATTATGATGCATGTCTCTGTCTTCCCCAGCAGAACTATCCTTCCTTTCCAAGCAGCCTATCTTTGTCCTGTTTATTCCTTTCTCTGGTGAAACCCAATGTTGTCCTTGCTACCTAGTTCTACATTGACAGCGTCCACTTTTCTCCTCTTCCTCAGGCAGCATTCTCTTTCTTTCATTGATGTCCCTCTGTTTTCCAATGCCTCTTTCCTTTAATTTTGATTTAATTCCATCTTACTAAATTCATTTACATTAAGCACCTATCTCATTAGCTGAACTAAACTTTCATCAGTAATTGTGTTATTATCAATTTCACACTACGTGTCAATCATAATATTTCAACAGAGCATCATAGATTAGAGAGTCAGTTTAGGTAGGGACTTAGGAGGACCTGAATAGCAACAAATTTAGCAGGATTGATGTAGGGGATTGGAACCAAGCATGGAAACTGAGTTTGTTTTTTTCCTAATTTTAATTTTCATACTCAATTTATGGCCAGTACTGTTAGGCTTACTTTTCCATACTATAGATATTGGGATAGTTGATGTGAGTCCAGAGTTTTTAGCATAACATGTTTTTCAGGTTCGTTGTCCCCGTCTTTAAGTTATTATTTCTTCCCTTATCCAAAGCACTTCCCCATTCTTTCTCCTTTTTTATTCTTCTTTTGTTTATGTTTGTCTCTATTTCTTCTACTATATTACATCAGGTGGTCAATATAAATTGCATTATTGGGATTAGGCAAACTGAACATGCATTTCATGTGATAGTGCGTTATATCTCAGTATAGCTCCCCATACTTTAGTTAGCAATAATAAGATGTTCAGAACAAAATGCTACAATTGTCCATAAATGAGCACATATAAACCTGGAAGAATAAGTTCTACTTAAAGTCTGAAGTTCCAATTTTGAAATGAGACTTAATTGTCATGACAAGACTACCAAAAGTCCTTTATGCTTACATCAACAAAAGGTCAATACAGTATCCTAACGAGGGTCATTCAATAGGAGAACAGGAACTAATGCAACCAAGTCAAGTTTCTGGCACCATAAACATTCCTGCCATATAATAAAAGCACCGCCCAGCCCATAGGTAAAAAATTAAACCATTAAACTAAAAATCTGCATTTAGGTGTTCTATGTAAAACCATCAACTACTAACATGTATCACTAGTGGCAGAATAAATGGAATGATGAACAGGCAAGAACTATGTTCACAATTCCCAAAAATAAAATAGGAACTTTTGTCTTCTGAAGTTGTTAGATAGCCAGAGAAAGTCTCATACTAAAGTGTAAATCCTTTCTAATCATTAACTCCAGCCAACTTCATTTTGCTTAAATAGAACTAAAACTAAAAAGGTAATCACTACCTCGTTAACAGCAGTTCTTTCATCTTCCCACATGAAATTATCATCACTAGTCAATGAGACAATGGCCTCTCCTCTGGCTGAAAGCATAGGACCTAAGTGACACAAGTCCCCTGCATAATACCCAAGGAAAATAATCAACATTAAACAAAAACAGTAAGCCTACAAAGTCAAGTAGCAAACTCGTGAAAAATAAGATTAAAACCATGAGGCCTAAAGAAAGAAATTCACATGATATAAACGATACTGTCATACTTATAGATCAACAAACTCAGTCAACAAGTAACAACTGCACTATGGAAGAAACAAATGTAGAATTTCAAACAATTGGGAAATAATAAGTGTTGGGAAATATCATTCTAATTGATCTAATTTAGCTAAATTTTAGGAGCCATTAACACCTAGGAAATATAATAAGTGTTGGGAAATATCATTCTAATTGATCTAATTTAGCTAAATTTTAGGAGTCATTAACACCTAGGAAATATATTTCCTAGGTGTTAATGACTCCTAAAATTTAGCTAAATTAGATCAATTAGAATATTATGTACAGCAATCAGTTTCCTAAAATAAATCCTTGCATTCCTATATATACTTGTACCGATGTATTAACTATTAAGGGAATAATAATATACATAAGCTCAACTTATATTTCTGCATGGTATCAAAGCATACCTGATTTAATGACTATGAATGGAAATCCCCTGATGACTGTAACCATTATCAGAAAACAGTAGAGGATAATTGAATTTTCAAGTTCTTGATTGGTCTTAATGTTGAGTTCGATGAGGTTAGAGGCAGATATTGGGAGACAACCACTCCCATCCATTAGGGAAGTCTTTGTTGAAGTCCGACGTGAAGAGAGTAGACGGCTTGTGATGCTTGGCAAACGAAATCCTACACCTACTATTGAAAACTCAACCTTGGTTGTTCGGAATGCTGCTGGCTGTGCTAAGAAGATTGAGGAGAAGTCATGAGAAATAAAAGCACGGGTTTGGTGTGACTACTGCAATAAAGCTCGTCATACCTGTGAAACATGGTGGAAACTCCATGAAAAACATCCAAATTGGAAGGGATCTCATGAAGGAAAATTTAATAAACCTCCATCAACCCATGAGGTAGATTCTAGACAGTTCACTCAAGACCAAATTAACCACATCCTAAAGCTGCTGAAACCCAAATCCAACTCCTCAAGTGCTCCCAACGCTTCTATTGTGCAAATAGGTAGTTAATGCCTTGTTATGTTCCTTTCCCTACAATTCCGCTCCTTGGATCATTGATTAGGAGCATATGACCATATCATCAGTTCTTTGGATTTATTTCATACTTATAACCCTTGTTTTGGACATGAAAAAATTCGTATAGCAAATGGGTCAATTTCTGCTATAGCTGGAAAAGGTTCAATCGCTCTATCTTCTAATATCTGCCTTAAGTCTGTCCTTCATGTTCCTAAACTAGCTTGTAATTTGTTATCTGTGAGCAAACTAGCCCTTGACTCTAATTGTACCATTACATTTTTTTATTCGCATATGTTTTCCAGGAACAGACTTCAAAGAGGATGATTGGCAGTGCTAAGTTGATAGATGATCTCCCTGGTGATATTTTTCTTCCTATTGCAATGAGAAAGGGGAAAAGATCATGCACACAATACCCTACTTCTAGCTTTGTCTCTAATGCAAAATTGTCTCCAACTTTTTTTTGCCTTTATTTCCACACTAACCAGTGTAGAAATTCCAAACAATATACATGATGCTTTAGTTGTTCCTGAGTGGAAGGAGGCGGTTTTGGAAGAGTTTAAGGCCCTAGAAAAGAATGGCACGTGGAAGAGAACAGATCTACCAAGAGGAAAACAATTGGTTGGATGCCGGTGGATATTTACCATTAAATACAATGCAGATGGGTCAATAGAAAAATTTAAAGCTCGGTTGGCGGCAAAGGGTTGCACTCAAACATTTGGGGTGGACTATGCTGAGACATTCTCTCCAATGGCAAAGTTGAACACTGTCAGGGTCTTATTATCAATGACTGCATGCTTAGACTGGCCTCTAATTCAACTAAATGTAAAGAATGCTTTCTTGAATGGTGACTTGGAAAAGGAAGTGTACATAGAGCCACCTCCTGGGTCTTTGGAGACAAGGTGTGCAAACTTAGAAGGTCCCTCTTTGAACTAAAACAGTCCCCAAGAGCCTGTTTACTAAAAGGAATGTAACAAGGGGCATTCCCAAGGCCAATCAGATCATATCTTGTTTACTAAAAGGAATGGGGAAGGTAAAATCGCTTTCCTAATAGTGTATGTAGATGATATCATAATTACTGGGAGTGATCAAGTGGAGATAGAGAAATTACAAGCTCAGCTCGGGACGGAATTTGAAGTAAAAACTTGGAGTAGCTTATATATTTTCTTGGCAAGGAAGTAGCTCGATCCAAGAAGAGAATTATGGTGACTCAAAGAAAGTGTACTTTGGATTTATTAAAAGAGACAGGTTTAAGTGACTATAAACCGTGTGATACACCAGTGGAACCAGGAAAGAAACTTGGACAACCCGAAAATGGTGTTCCAATAAACAAAGAAAGGTACCAAAGACTTGTTGGGAAACTAATTTACTTATCTCACACTAGGTCAAATATAGTATTTGCAGTGAGCTTAGTAAGTCAATTTATGCACTCACCATATGAAGAACACTTGGAGGTTGTTATCAAAATTTTGAAATATCTAAAGGGATGTCCTGATAAGGGATTGTTCTTTGAGAAGAAGGAAGAAAGAAGCATAGAAGTCTACACGGAAGCAGACTATGCTGGCTCAATTACTAACAGAAGGTCAACATCAAGCTACTGCACCTATCCATGGGGGAATATGGTAACATGGAGGAGTTAAAAGAAAAATGTAGTATCTAAAGAGTAGTGCAGAAGCTGAGTACAAGGCTATGGCTCAAGGAGTGTGTGAAGTCTTATGGCTTCGAAGAGTTATGTCTAAGTTACATTTGGAAGTTAAGCCTCCCATGAAGTTGTACTGTGACAATAAGGCAACCATTAATATTGCACACAATCTAGTACTTCACGAAAGGACAAAGCATATAGAGGTTGATAAGCACTTCATCAAGGAAGAAATGGAAGATGGAAGCATATGTATCCCATTTGTTCCTACTAAAGAACAAAGAGCATATGTCTTCACAAAGGGGCTGTTCAGACAACCATTTGAAGAGCAAATTAGCAAGTTGGGCATGATAGACATCTTTGCACCAACTTGAGGGGGAGTGTAGAGAATCCTGTAATAGTAGATAGTCCCTTAATTAAGGGATTACCCTTAGGGATTATCCTTAGCTGTAATATCTAGTTATATTAGGGATATTTCCAAATAAGGAGTCTTCCTAAATTAGGAAGACTCCATAACTATGTACCCTAGCTCTATATAAGAACTGCAACATATGTAAATAATAACTTCTGAATAAATATCGAAGTGTTTTCATTAAATCCTAATTATTCTAGTCATAATTAACCCCATTTTAAACCTTATTTTTGGAAATTTGTTGCCCTCACTTCTCTCCCTACCTTCGAAATGTTGGGAAAGAGTATACTAATTCTCAAAAAGTACTGACCTCCAAAATCCCAACAATAATGAGCTTCTTGAAAAGCAACCAAAGCACAAGAGACCATGACAACATTAAAGCTCATTTTGAAGCTCCAACAACATGTTGAAATGTTGCCCTGACTTCTCTCACTACCTTAGAAATGTTGGGAAAGAGTATACTTTACTAATTATCAAAAAGTAATGACCTCCAAAATCACAACAATAATGAGCTTCTTGAAAAGCAACCGAACCACAAAAGACCATGACATGCTAAAAGAGAAACTCCATCCACCAGTGCTCAATTCCCACAAAGCAATTTAAGCAAAATAGGTGCTGGTAGGGAAGTGTTGATTATATAGGAAGCACCAAATGAATTTATAAATGATATTGAAATGAAGAATGCAATCAAAAGAATTGAATGTCAAATTCCAGTATTGGAATTTAAGAAGAGATTCACAAACTTCTTTGCCATAAGAAAGATAGTGAGAAGTTAGTCACTGATTGTATCATGTTAATTATTATCTTCAACCCTTCCCTAGGATTATTGTTTCCACAATTTGAAGTACTATTTATTGATTAATTGTATTCCTTCATTAGGATTACAAAACTTTGAATATGAGCCTCAATACTGTCTATATTGTTGAGAGGATAAACAATGAAAGAAACAAGTAAATGCTTGCAAATTCTTGAGAAATTGGACAATACTTAGGCTTGTACCCAATGTATTTGTAAGATGATGAACAAAACCAAAGTACTCACCTCATTGAAGGTAAGGATGATGAAGAATCAAACAACAATGGCCAGGTCGAAACTAAGGATCTATAGAGGTCAAGATGCCAACCATTTCCATGTGTTCGAGCTATGTCGAAGTCTAGAGAATACCAACCATATTAGGAGGCTGTTAGAATTCCAGAAAACAAGTAAGGGAAAAATATATGTATTTGCTATAGATTTCTGTAAGGAATACACGATAACTGGTTTCGAGGACGGGGCCTCCATTTTAGGCTCAAACACTCACACAATCAAGATATGCCCTTGCTCCTCGCATTTGTCGCTTATTTATACACCGATTTGTTAGGAATAATGAATCGGTTAGTGACAACCATTCCTCGTAATTAACCTCAAATATATATATATATATATTTACTATATCTGTAATTATTATTTATCCTGGTCTAACAATACTCCCCATCGGTTTCACCTTGTCCTCAAGGTGAAAGCCAAAATTCTAGCTTGCTTCCACTTCATTTCTTTCCAACTCCTCCTGTTCTTTTCTTCATCAAGGACTGTAATAATATTCGTGGTTATTATTTTACACCGATGGCCTTGGGTGTATTTTTCGTTGCATTTGAAACAGAGCCCCAATCTCCTCTTCTCTTGTAGCTCACTAAAGGACAAGCGTTTAAAGTTCCCTTCCCCTTGCTCAGTAGTAATGGCCCTTCTGTTTTAGCCCCACTTCTCTCATGCTCTCCAATTGTATCCCATACCTCGGGTGCCCCATAACCGATTGATCTATTGCCCCCATGACCTGCTTTTGCCCAAGTATTTTATTCTTTTCCTCAATCTGTTGAGCTAACAACATCATTCGACCCAAGCTTTTAGGATTAGCAATTAAAAGCTCCACTCGATCTCCTTCGACAATCCATTCAAGAACGTGCTCTCCAAAGACTTCATCGAAGCAAGTCGGTAAGGAGCACTAGCTCTTCAAATCGGCAAATATAGTCGCCCACGGAGGCCGCCTGCGTTTAAGGGCCAACAATCACGACATGGAGTCCCCTCTTGGATGGGTCTAAATTTTTAACCGAAGCTCCTTGCATTCCTCCCACCTCTAATCGGCCTTCGCCCTCCACCCACGAAACCAAGCCAAAGCCTTCTTCTCCATACTGAGTGAAACCAGCTCCATCTTCTCTCTTTCATTGAACCTTCCCACCGAGAAAAATCGCTCCACTCTATAAATCCACCCATCCGGATCCTCCCCATCAAACATCGGCATCTCCACCCTCCTTGTGCGGCAGTCACGCCGAGGATCCGCCTGTCGTCCGAACCCTGGTCGCTGCTCTTCGATAAGGTCCCTCCACCTTTCTCCCATCGGCCCCTGTTCCCGCTCTTCTCCCTCCGGTGGTCCCCTTCGATTTCGCTCTTGCGGTGGCCATCCATAAAACGGATCCTAGTCAGCCACGTTACGTCCATCATGATCCCTAGAAAATGCATTCCACCCCATGGTTTCGGTTGGAGGACGCCGGAGGCCCTTAGTTGGCACATTCTCTTCAGTTGGGCCAGAACTACCACCCGGTTCCATTGGGCCTTTCCCCTTGTTCCCACCTGGATCCACTTCGTTGCTCTGGTTACCGGCGTCCACCCCACTCTTCGTCGCTTCATGGTAGTTCATAAACAGCTTCATCATCTCCCGCAACTCCTTCATCTCCAACTGAGACCGCTCCCAGTTTTGCTGCATTTCTTCTTTCTCCAGTCGACGCTCTTCCCTCATCAACTCAAAGTGTTTCTGGAAATCCTCGCGTAAGTTCTCCAAATCCTTCTCGATTCCATCCATTCTATTTTCTCCCTTCTTATTAGCCATCGCAATGATCGATGCTCTGATACCAGTGTTAGAATTCCAGAAAACAAGTAAGGAAAAAATATATGTATTTGCTATAGATTTCTGTAAGGAATACACGATAACTGGTTTCGAGGACCAGGGCCTCCAGCCTTAGGCTCAAACACTCACACAATCAGTATATGCCCCTTGCTCCTCACATTTTGTGCTTATTTATACACCGATTCATTAGGAATAATGTAATCGGTTAATACAACCATTCCTCGTAACTAACCTCAAATATATATATATATATATATATTTACTATATCTGTAATTATTATTTATCCTGGGTCTAACAGAGGCCTTCTAAAGAGCTAAGGAATCATAATGAAGTTTAAATGCTTTATTTAGCAGGAGACATTACTTAGAAAGTAAGTAAAAGATTATGATTTTGGCCAAAAATCTTGAACCTGAAAAGCTATGCGATTGCTCAAATGGCTGAATAACTTAATTAGTACTATATATTAGTAGATAAAAAGCTTTTTCTTGGCAATAATGAGATTAGCAAGGCATCAAACATTTATCGACATAAAGGCAAAGTAGATTAGCATAGTCCCGTGCAAGGATAACATGCACAATTCGAGTAGTGGTGACCAGAATTTTGACACATATAAGTTATAAGTAGAACTTTGCAACATAATAGATATGTTTGTATTACTATTTTCTTAATAACTTTGTTTCTAAACTTGCATCATATAATGAAGATCTATAATTTTTTTTCCTGAAACTGTTATTATTCTATTTTAATTATTTATTAGTTTTTTACATCTTTTATATTTATTTGACTTTTTTTGGTCATATGTTCATGTTATATCTGTATGTGGGTCTACCAGAAACAGCCTCTCTACTATGTAAGGATAAGACTGCATACTATCAGACCTCTCCAGACCTTGCTTTATTGCAGGACTTCGGATTGAGTGTGATGATGATGATATGTAGAGGATAGGTTTCATAGAAGAAACCAACCACCAATTGATGTCAGGAAGCTAAAGGGAAACGCAGTATCTGCCTCTTACATCAACGAGACTACCTCCAAGATGAACTCACAATCCTTTGTATGAAACTCTATATAGCATAGGGTACATGGAGAAACTTGACCTAATTTCAACTTGACGCGAGGTACAGATGGCGGCTGAAAAAAGCAAATTTTCTAATACAGGAGGACATCCAAAAGGAGTTATTATCTTCTTTTTTTTTTTTTTTTGAAAATCAAATTGGATAGCCCGTTCTACTAACAATCTCGATGCAATGCTACACTTAAGCTGCATGTCAACTCAAATAGAAGACAAATAGAAAAGTAAAACAATAATCAAAATGGAGAAGTAGGAAGAAAATACCAGCGAAAGGGTCGTCATCAGGCAAAGCAGGTAAGATATCCAAATAAGAACTTATGGAGGGAGATTGAGACTGAGACTGAGACTGAGACTGAGCTTCTGTAATTAGGTGACAGAAGTCGGAGCCTTTACTCTTTGGGAGAACAACGTCAGAGGATTTAGCTTTGAGATGCCCAGATGGGTTCTCAGAATCTGAATCAAAAACATCATGATAGCGATTCCAATTGGATGGGAGCGATGCGTGGGAAGCTGAGGTAGAGGCTGATGAGGGTTTTGAGCTTTGATTGGGATGAGGCTTTCTGGAGTGGTGCAAAGAGTGAGCTCTTTTTGATTTCCTCAATGCTTTTTCGTCCATTGCTTGTTTCGAGCTATACCTATACTGGGTGTTCTTGCAAGGAAACTACTCGTCTTGGGAACCATCAACAATTTGCCTTCACCGCAGCGTAAAACAAAATCCTCCCACTAAGGGTAAGCTTCCAAATTTTCCTCCTGCTTTCTTTCTTTTCTCGAGCGTAAACAAGATCGAATAATGTAGTTCTTGTCCAATAAGTATTAGATTAGATCAGATAAATCTAAATAAACTCTAAATAAATAATTGCTGATAAATTTCAAGGATTTAAATAGGTTTTTCCGAATATTTTATTTTATTTTTATTATTAATTATATATAGTATATTTAATAAGTTTAAAATGATAAATTTTCTTTTTGATTAAATGTGTATTTATCGTGCAATCACATCTTATGAACCAATTTCCTTTTATTTATAATAAATAATAAATTATTAATTTGATTAATTTTTACTATAGACAAAATCATAAAATTATTATTTTAACAATATTTAATATGTAATGTTAAATATAAATTAGATTAATATGATAATAAAGTTAGACCTTTCATTTAATTTTTATCTAATATGGAATAATACTAATAAGTTGCATGGTTAGTTGCTCAAGTCTTATAATTTGATGAATTTTATTTCTAATAAATAAAATTTTCAAAGTTAGTATTATTTCATTACTTTATCATGTTTACACATAATTATCTTATATTAAATAGTATAAAATATCTAATATTAACAAAAAATTAATAAATATAAATATATCATATTTTATTTTATTCATATTTATTATTTTAATTGACAATAAATTATTTATTTCATTAAATCTATATTTGTTTTCTAACAATACTAATAAGTAAAATGATCAATTTTTATATTTTATTTAAAATTCATATTTCTAAAATATACAAAATTGAAGGATTTATTTTACTATTACTTCTTTTGATTAACTTGTCTTGTCATATAAACATGTTATAAATAATTTTTTTATTAGTCTATTGAACTTAGTGCCATATTGATTAAATTTTCATGTCTTATTTGTTTGTAAGAACTTAATATCATTATTAATTAATTTTTGTCATAATGCATTAATCAAAGTTGATCATACATTACATATTGCTTTAAGATAAGGGAGCTTAATTACTTAATGTCATATATTTTCACAAGACCCAAATGTTTTGTTATCTTAAAATATATGAGATTCTTAAATAAGGTAAGAACATAAGTTGCAGTTTGATGATAACAAAATATATAACTACTTGATGAATTTATTTTGATGATATTAGTAGCTTTATTACAATGAAATTAAGTAAATATGTGAAATATATAATTCAATAAAAGACAAAATAAATGAGGATAGCAAAGTAGCGCATGTATGCAACTTAAATGAGTTTTAAGCAAATTCAAGTGAAAAACTAATAAGGAGAAATCAAATATTTCAAGATTTAATAAATTAGTGTAATTTAATAAGTGCTAAATAGACTATATATATAGTATATTTTAAGTGCATTATGCTTTTATTTTATTTCTTTATAGGATTTGATAATGAAAATAATTTATATTTTGATTCGGACCATATTTTAGCCCCTCAATAGAGAAGGAATAAATTTTCAATGATTTGAGTCAAGTTGGGGCATTGGCATGATCTTAGGTTAAGGACTCAGACCAGGGCACTAACACGATACTATGTTACTTCTTGTGTTGTAATTTGGTACATTTTATTTTTAGGAGAGTTTGTTATATAACCAAACATGGCACTATTAAGGATTCATATTCTTACCATGTTTAACATTAGGTCATTTTGTTTCCTGAGTGTTTGTTAATATGGTACTGGTCAGGTTGTCAAAGTCTACAAAATAATTATGATTCTTCAAACTTTTGTAGTAGTCATGGAATCAGGTCGAATCTTTAAAGAACTAAACACTAGCTTCTTAATGTCAATTAATAAAATTAAATAGGGGTTTGATTAAATAATTGATTAATTGTAACATTGATCATTGGTTTAAAGATAATATTTTCACAAATTAAGCAATTAGTCTGAAACATATTAGGGTAGTCATAATAAGTCTCATATTTTCCTAAATTAATTGGTTCAAACTTAGCATCTAAATCAAAACTTATCATCCATTGACTTGGTGTGATAGTATTCCATATCAAATAAATAATAACAATATGCCCCATGAAAAGACTAAATCCTAAGTTAAATAAATGAGATAGTTGCAACTATTTAATTTATTTTCTTGTTTATCATAAATTAAATATAGAAATTCATAAATAACCTATTTACTAATTATGCGAATCCTTGATGACAATTATGGATCACCGAATTTATCGATGGCGATAGAATAATCAAATATTAAATTAAATTGTCAAATTAATCAAATATTAATTATTCATGAAATATGAGAACTCAAAGCAAGAAATAATTTAATTAAAATGTGAATAAAAAAATTAGAACACAAAACCTCACAAGGCTATAATTAGAAGATTGAATCTCCTTGAATTAGAATAACCAAGTTTAGCCACAAATGGTGCTCCAATAATAAAAATAAAAAAAAGATTAAGAATTGCAAAAGGCATGAAAAAGAGAGAACCCTCTTTTGTGAAGTGAATCACACGTTAATACAGCACTTAAAAACACAATAAAATGCACGAGAAGGGGTTGAATTGTGTATTCCCTTTGAATATCTTTTAATTACTTGTTAGAATTAAGATTCTTTCTGTAATTCTTATTAATCTCGATTGATCAAACTTTTCAATGCTAAGTATATGAATAGTAAATAAAGATCAACTTTGAAACTAAAAGTGAGATAGAGTGAGAGTAGTAGACACGCAGATTTATCCCTGGTTCACCCTAAACCGTGGGCTACGTCCGATCCTCGAGTTTCTTCCGAGATTTCACTATCTCTTCAAACGTTACAAGATTCTTTTACGAGCCTCTTGGTCTCTACAACCAAGATTCTTTCACACTTAGCCTCTGAGGCTATCTGCATAACTTTTCTTTTCGTAAAATATTTGAACACTCTGTTATGAAGGATAGCGTTCAAATTAATTCGCACTTAATCGCTTTTCGCTTTGTGTAATTTTTCTCAAACAAAGAAGCTCTTGATTTCGACTTCGACTTGTATTTATATCCTTCGCCTCTAATCGCTTTCGATTCTTGAATCTTGAATCTTTAAAAAAGCAGTTAATCAGTTGAGTTCTGTAACTAACTCGAACTGACTCTTGCGTTTGTTTCTTTTCTGCGTCTGCGTCTGCGTCTGCGTCTGCTTTTGTTTCTGCGTCTGCGTCTGCTTATTTTTCAACTTAAATCATGTTTGACTTTTATCAACTTCGTACATCTCCGAATTGCTCAGATATCGTCATCTTAAATACATCTCCGAATTGCCTCAGATACGTCATCTTAAATGCATCTCTGAATTCATCTATATACGTCTGTGACTGTTTTGTTTTTCTTGTATTTGATCTCACTATGTTTGTTATACATCAAAATCATTTTTATGTAAAGTCATTTTGACTTAACATTTTGTTGTGAGACCCTCCCTTTTATAGGATTTTCTAGTCTAATCCTAATCTAACTCTAACATGTAAAGATGTCTATCCGATAAGTATAAATTGCATCGTGTTTTAGGGTATAGTTTAATATGTGTTTAGGCGTAAATTCAATCATTTAGTATGTAGTTAGGTTATAATTGTGTTATTTTGTTAATTATTTATATTTTAAATATTTTATGGATTAGTACAAGTCTTTGAACTTAAATATTATGTTTTGGAGGTACTGTGATGTGTTTGCTAGTGTTTCAGGGTCAACATCGAAGAACGAAGGAGTTTCAGAGATATTCGGGCTGAAACAATGGCTCACAATTGTGGCATGTCAAGCCATGATCATGACAGAAGCAACACATTTAGCCCATAATCATGGTAGAAGCCCTGGGAATGGCCCACGGTCATGGGCTACATCAGGTAGACATGCAGACACTTATGAATGTCAAGTTTTGAGGGATTTTTTTGTACCTTTTGAAATCCTAAAAATCTTAAGGTTACCTAAAACACAAGAGGATATAAAAAGAACTAAAAGAGGCAGAGAAATGAGTTTTTTTGCATCATCCACCTTGAGAAATCTAGAGAGAAGTCATCGAGAGATAGAGGAAGAGAAGAAGGAAGAGAGAAGAGGAGAAGAAGTTGACTCGAAGTACTTCCCAAATCAAGAGGTTTCTCGATGTCGTTGCTTGTCGCTATCCATTTTAGATTGTATTTCCTATTATTTTCATTTTTATTATTGTATGAAATTGGATTGAATAGTTGATGATAGGATCTAGAATGTTGAGGATATTTTGAACTTACCTTCAAAATTTTATTCTTGAATTAATGAGAATCTGATTGTTTATATGTTCATTGCATAATTTGATAATAAACTAAGAGGGTGAATCAAATGAAAAATGATTAAATTGAACTAATGAAAGTTAGGTGATTTAATAGAAACTAGAATTAAATCAGATCGATAATTTTTGCCAAGAGAGATCTTGTACAAGTTTTTGATAGTTTAGTAGAGAACCTCATAACTAATTAGGATTTTGGATAGATTGTGAATTGAGAGATTGCAATCTCCATAATCTGATTAGGGTTAATGGTTATAACTTGAGAGAGAGTAATTAATCCTAGGATAATCTAGATCCAACAATCCAATAATTCATAATCAGTTAGGTTAACATTAAGAATATGTAAAATTCACTTTCTCTCAATTGGTAATTCCTTCAGTTAATTCTTGAGTGTGTTGCAAATTGCTTAATAATTAGTATTTTCGTGTTTGATTCTTAATTTGATTGATTGAATTAAATTCTTGTATTAGTTTCATTGCATCTTGAAAATTTTTTATTTGTTTTAGGCCTTAGATTTTAGGATTAGATTAGTTCCCTCCTTGTGGGATTGACACTTTTAGTACTGCACTAACAAACTGTGCACTTGCGAATTATCAAGAGTTAATAATTAAAAATTACACAGAACCAAACCCCAATCACTATCTAAAACGAATTCAAATTTCTACATGATAATGATAAGGCGGAGTCTTCCAATCAAACTCCAACTCTTAAAGTGATCAATTTTATCCACTATAACAATCTTTCCATTTCATCCAAAATTTTGTAATTATTGCCAATAATGTCCCAATTTGTTGCAATCTCTACTCTTTATCTCCTAAAACAAAAAAAAATTAATTTTAACATTTAAGCACAAAATTAAATTTAAAACAAAAGTGATAATATAAAATAATTCTTCAATATGAGATCTTATCAAATTCCCCCACACTAGACTTATGCTCGTCCTCAAGCATATATCGATTCAATACATTAATCACCTTCATAACAACCTCTTATCTCCTTTCATGTTATCCAGAAATATCCGAAAGCTAATTCACATTTAAGGGTTAAGATAAAATAATGATCGAGAGAATAAACACTCATAGTACACATTGATAAAGCATAACATCTTATCAATTCCATCAAAATCAAATGAACAAGACTTGACACCCTCTCAAGGATTTCACTTTATACACTCAAAGTATTTAGCATTCATTAAGTTCTCAAATCAAAACGTAGCAAGTTATTCCCGTAAGCTTTCTCAAGAATCATATCTCCACCACTAAACAAAATGAACCTAATGTATAAATCAAAGTGACTTAATAAGGGTTGTATCATGGCTTAGGTAAGGTATGAAAAAAAGGAACTTTTTGGCTAAATAAATTGAAAGAAATCATACAAACTTATCCATACAAGTTTCAACTTAAATAAAAATTCACTTGATTCAAATGACATCTCTTTCAATCACTTTGTCTTTTTTCTTTTTTTCTTTTTTCTTCTTTTTATTTTTCTTTTTCTAAAAAATATCAAAGAGGATATTTTTTAATACTTCTCCTCCATTCTATAAAAATCAAAATAATGCAACTTGTATCATCTTATTACTTTTTAATGAAAATAGTTAAAATCTTATGCAAATAAGCTGATACAATTCCTTCAATTTAGGGGTTTGAAATCATTAAGGATATCATCAAGTTCTAGTACAAACAAGCTATGTTTGATATCACACAACAAAAATATATGTATGAGCACATATGTGATGAATGCTCTTAGGTTCAACGCTCATGTAGGTATCAAAAAATGTATCAAGTCTTGCACACTTTCATTCAAAAAAACTAATGAGATACTCGAAAATTTTTAATGAAGACATTAATCATGGTTGTCTCTCTCTTGCATTAGATCTTAAACTGAAAATGCATCCTAAGTTAAAAATTATTCATGAACAATAATCAGAAAATGATGAAGCTATCATAAGGAATAATTAATATATGAATCAACATATCATGAGTCCAAGCACAAATCATAAAGTTTATCATAATGAAAATCCGCTCCCCTCACACCTAAATTATACATTGTCCCTAATGTATACACAAGATACTCACAACTCAATAAAGATAATCAGAAAAATAAAGGACTCCCCTGAATGGTGAGTATCTAAAAATTATCCACGCACGCTTCTTTTTAGTATTGATTTCAGAAATTGTCACAGATTGAGGGTGTGAATTAGCATTCATCCATGATTTTCCTTTTACTGCAACTTATTAGCTTTAGAATGCCCCATAATACTAAACAAGATAAACAAAAACTACTTGAAAAAAAGATTAAAAACAATGAAATAATAATTAAAATTGAACTACAAAGAAAATAAAAGAATTTAATTAAAATTTAAAAAATGAGTGGGGCAATGAAGGTGCTTTTATAATGCTATTGTCGCTACTTGCTACGTGAATTGTTTGCCTCTATCTTGTTGGCTTGGTGTTATGCATTTGTGGAGGGTAAGTTGTGGGCATGCTACCAATTTTGTATGATTGGTGACAGTGTAGGTTGATTGGTAAAGCATTGAGTGTGTTGTGCGTCATCAGCATGGGTTTGGTGATTGGCTTTGGGCATCTGCTTGTGAAGTTATTACTATATGCTTATGTGAAGTGGTTGATTTTGTAGTGGAATTGTTGTGGAGACACTACAAGTCTGTTAGAGCTGTTAGTGGCATGTTGGTGTTTGCTTATAGTGGAGTGGACGGTCTGCATTGTTCTATGAAGAATTAAAAACAAAACGCAGGTGCAAGAGATGGTTAGTGAAGGGTGTTATGGGTTAAGTTGGTTGAGGAGTGTTGTTTGCATTGTGGGTTAGTGAATGGTAATGGTGGTCTATGGAATAGTGCTACGTGTTTTCTTTGGTGGACCATGGTGAAAGGTAAGTCAAGCTTTTCTTGCGTTGTAGACTACTACTGTGTTCTTGCGTGAGGGGTGCATTTGTAGTGGAGCTTTGGGCTAATGTGTGGGAGGAAGGGTACTTATGGTTGGAATTTTGCTTTTAATTTCCTAGAAAGACAAACAAGCAAATTAGGTTTTTTCAGGTTTTTTTAAAGTAAAATTTTTTAAGTAAATAATTAAATGAGAAAAGAAAAAAAGAAATTTTTATAAATCATATAAGGCGAGAAGAAATTTTTATAAATCATATAAGGCGAGATCTCGCCTTATATGATTTATAAAAATTTCCTTTTTTCTTTCTCTCGTCTTGTGAGATTTGGTAATCTGGAATTCTAGAACACTAAATTACATAAGGTGAGATCTCACTTTATAAGATTTAGTAGTATGAAATTTTAAGGTTTAACTCCATAATACTAAATTACATAAGGTGAGGTCCTGCCATAAAAGATTTAATATTCTGGACTTTTAAGACCCCCTTTTTTCCTTTAGAGCAATAAATTTATTTTTCAAAAGAAATCACACGCAAGTTATATATAATTAAAACAAAATAAAATAAAACTATCATATTTTGAGTTGCCTTCTGAAAAACACAAATTTTTAACATCGTTATGTTCAATAGAGTTGGTTCGTCTCAAACTTCTTTGTATGATGGAAGTTGCAAATCAATATTCACCACACTAGAAATCATCATCTCCTCATAAAATGGTTTCAGTCTAGGTCCATTAACCTTAAAAATCTTTCCGATCTCGAAACTTTTAATTTCTATTGCACCATGAGAAAAGATATTAGCAACAATAAACGGACCAAGCCATCCAAAATGTCACTTACTTGGCATAAGCTTTAATCGAGAATTATACAATTACACTTTTTGTCCCACCTCAAATTGTTTCCTCAAGATCATATTATCGTAGAACAATTTGGTTTTCTGTTTGTAATTTTTCAAATTCTCGTAAGCATCCAACCTTATTTCTTCTAACTCTTGTAATTGTAACTTCCTTTCCTCCCCAGCTTTTTGCCAAATCCATGTTGTAACAATACATCGCCTAATGAGCTCTTTGCTCAATTTCCACTAGTAAATGACAAACTTTACCAAAAACTAATCGATAAGGAGACATTCCTATCGATGTCTTATAAGCTGTACGGTACACCCAAAGAGCATTATCCAGTTGCAAACTCCAATCCTTTCGACTACGATTTACAATCTTTTCTAAGATAGATTTCACCTCTCTATTCGATACTTCTGCTTATCCAATCATTTGCGGATGGTAGGCAATGGTTACTCGATGGTGTACTCCATACTTTTCAAATAACATTGCCATGACTTTATTACAAAAATGACTTCCTTGATCACTAATGATGGCATGTGGGATTCTAAATATGTTAGTTTTTATAAACGCTATAATAATTGCAGAATCATCAGCTATAGTGGATTTTCCTACCACCCATTTGGAAACGTAATCAACAATCAAGAGTATGTACGAAAATTCACAAGACGAATGGAAGTGCCCTATAAAATCAATACCCCATACATCAAATATTTCAACTATAAGAACTGGGATTTAAGCCATTTCATTCTGATGAGATAATGTACCTGTCTTTTGACATCTGTCACAACTTTTAAAGAACACATAAGCATATTTAAATAAAGTCTCCCAATATAATCCAATATCAAAAATTTTCCTAGTAGTTCTTTTGGGGCCAAAGTGAGCACCACATGCACATTTGTGACAAAAAGCTAAGACAAAATTTTGTTCATTTTCTAGCATAGAAGGCTTTATAATTAGATTAGAGCAGAACTTCCATAAGTACGGTTCATCCCGCAGATAATATTTTTCCTCATTTCTTATCTTTTCCTTCCTAGACTTACTACTAAAATAAGGAAAAGTTCTAGTAACTAAATAATTAACAAAGTTAACGTACCATGGAACCATACCTTTCATTTGGAAAAATTGCTCATTAGGAAAAGTTTCGAAAATAGGTAAAATATCTTCATCTCTTACTAACCTGCCAAATGATCTACTGCTAAATTTTTCACATCTTTTTTATCCTTTATTGTCAAATCAAACTCTTGAAGTAGCATAATCCATAGTATTAGCCTCGATTTGGACTCCTTTTTTTACCAAAAGATATTTCAATGTTACATGATCAAAGTAAACAATAACTTTAGAGCCAACCAGATAAGATCTAAATTTATTTAAAGCAAAAATAATAACTAAAAGCTCTTTCTCAGTTGTAGAAAAATCGCACTGTGCAACATCCAATGTTTTAGAAGCATAAAGGATAACGTGAATTCTTTTCTCAATCATTTGGCCTAAACAACTCCTACTGCATAGTTGCTAGCATCGCATATGATCTCGAACGGGAGATCCCAATTTGGTGGCTGAATAATAGGCGTACTTATTATTAGTGCCTTAAGTTTTTCAAAAGCTTCCTTGTAATCCTTCCCAAAGTCAAATGGAACATCTTTTTGTAGAAACTTTGATAATGATATTACAATCTTGGAAAAATCTTTAATGAACCTGCAGTAATATCCTGCATATCCAAGAAAAAATCGAACTTCCATAACGTTTGTAGGTTAAGGCAAGTTCACAATTAAATTCACTTTAGCCTTATCAACTTCTATGCCCTTGGATGAATTACATGTCCTAAGACCAAATTTGTTTCAATACATCATCTAAGAACCTTAGATAAATTATTTAAACAATTATCGAATGAATCTCCATAAACAATGAAATCATCTATGGATACTTCAATGAAATTCTCAATATACTTAGAAAATATACTCACAATACATCTTCAGAATGTGTCTGGAGCATGACAAAGACCAAATGACATTTTCCTAAAAACATGCATTCCAAAGGGGCACGTGAATGTAGCCTTTTCTTGATCCTCTTAAGTAATTGCTATTTGATAGTAACCTAAAAAACCATCCAAAAGTAGAAACATAATTTACTAGTAAGTCTTTCTAACATTTGATTTATAAAGGGCAATGGAAAATGGTCCTTTCTAATAGCTAAATTAAGCTTTCTAAAATCTATGCGCATTTGTCATCCATTTTGTATCCTCATTGGTACCAACTCATTATTCTAGTTTCGTATCACTATCATATTAGTTTTCTTGGACACAACATGCACTGTATTTACCCATTCGCTGTCCGAGATTGGATAAATTATACCTACATGTAAAAGTTTTGAATTTTCTTTCATTACCACTTCTTTCATTGGTGGATTGAGTCTTCTTTAGGGTTCTTGTTTTGGTTTAGCATTCTTATCTAAAAACTCCTGTGCAAATCATTGAGCTGATTCCTTTTATGTCTACTAAAGTCCAACTAATTGTAGTTTTGTATTCTTTAAATAGTGTCACCAATATTTCCTCTTGTCCTTTAGTCAAACTTTTTGAAATGATCGTCAATAATGACTCTCCACCTAAATAGACATATTTAAGGTGATCAGGTAGGGCTTTCAATTCGATATTCGGAGCCTACAAAATGGAAAGTAGAATTTTTTGTGGTTTATAGTAAGTTCAGCATTCAAAGTTTTCAAATCTATTTGCATTGCTGATAACAATTCTGCAACTTCACAAGTTTCATTAATTTGCTTATTCACTTCTGATTTGGCCTAAAACTCCAACTCATCTTCAATATTTTCTTCATTAAACACATCCTGCTCAAATGAATCTATAATATCCATATGATAGATAGATTGAAGATCATTAGGGTATTTCATTGCTTCAAAAATATTAAACTTTACTCTCTCTGCATCAAACTCTATAGAAAGAGTACCCTTATCAACATTGATTTTTGTCTTAGCCTTCTTCATAAAAGGCCTACCCAATAGATCAAAGCCTAATGTTCCACAATATCTCCATCCATTTTCAAGATGTAAAACTCTGCTAGAAATACCAAACCATTAACTTAGACTAAAACATCCTCAATAACTCCAATAGGACACACGTACAAAAGATCAACTAGTTGGATAATCACATTAGTTTCTTTCAAAGAATTTAGATTTAAATCTTGATCAATTATGGCATGACATTAATAATTACACCTAAGTCTAACATGGCATACTCAATTTTTCCATTACCATTAACACACGGAATTGTAAACATACCTAGATCTTTGTATGTTTTGTATTTTCCTATTTATCATAGCTGATACATTCTTATCCAAAATTATTCTCTCTATGTCCTTCAACATCCTTTTATTTGTGCACAACTCCTTTAAGAATTTTGCATATTTTGAAACTTGCTTAATGGATTCCAAAAGTGAGATATTGATTTCCACCTTTTGAAAGTTTTTAAGATCTCTCTTTCATATTCACCATCTGTTGGTTTAGCCAACCTATTAGGAAAAGGAGGTAAACGTGAATTAATTGATATTGATGAAGATGATTCATTTTTTACCTTTGTTGATTCTTTAGTTAGAAGTTCTTCCTTCTTTTCTCAATCAGCTTGATTTTCTATCTTCATTAGTAAAGAAGTTCCAGATTGAATTTCTTTACTACTTTTCAATGTCATTGCACTCATATTCTCCTTAGGATTCAGCACCATTTGGGAAGGTGCACATTCTCCTTAGGATTCACCACTGTTTGGGAAGGTAATTTTCTTGATGTTTGTGCTTTCAATTTACTTACTAAGGTGGCTAATTAAGTGATCTGATTTCCTAAATTTTGAAGATTTGTCCTTGTTTCCTATTGAAATTGTTTAGTATTATTAGCAAGTGATTTAACAATTTCATCTAAAGACATACCTAAATTTGAAGATTGAGGTTGAGCATATGTAGGATTTTGAGGTTGTTTAAAAGTGTGAGGTTGATATCGTTGTTGGCTATGATTCCATAGCTCAAGTTTGGATGATCCCTCCATCTAGGATTGTAGTTATTAGAATAAGAGTTATACTTTCATTGAGGTTAACCAAGAAAGCCCCCTACAGCGTTAGCTTCTTAAAGAGAGTCTTGTTGCAATATAGGGCACATATCCGTAGGATATCCAGAGAATGACCATATTCCACACACTCTTGTTTATTGTAATTGACCTACAACCATTTGAAAAATTAGAGCGGTTAAATTAGAAATGTTATCCTTAAGGTGCGTGTTACTTACCTCATTCACATGTTTAATAACTCCATCCATCCTTGTCCTAAACTATTGAGAATTTTTTACCATAATTGATATCAATTGTTTGACCGCCTTATGTGTTTTGTTTACCAGATCTCCTCCACTAGTTGCATGGACCATACTTCGATCCATTAGCAATAGTCCTCTATAAAAATATTGAATCAAGAGTTGTTCAGGAATTTGATGATGTGGACAGCTGACACATAGCTCCCTAAACCTTTCCTAATATACATATAATGTTTCTCCAGTAATTTCTGTTATCGCACATATGTAGTTTATGATATTCACTACTCTTGATGCAAGAAAGAACTTCTCTAGAAACATTGTTTTTATCACGTTCCATGTTGTTCCTGAGCTAAGTGGCAGAAAATATGGCCAATCATTTTCCTTTTCTTTGAAAGATAACAGAAAGACCTTGAGATTAATTTGTTCTTCTGTCACCCTTTGTGGTTTCATTCTATAGTAGAAAATATGAAATTCTTTCAAGTGTTTATGTGGATCTTTTCCTACAGGACCACGAAAAGTAGGTAGTAAGTGAATTAAACTAGATTTCAATTCAAAATCTACATCAACATCTGGAAATTGAATGCATAAGGGTTGTTGATTCAAATTCGGTGTCACTAACTCCCTCAATGTTCTAGGGTTAAGGTTTTTTTTTTTTCCGCTTCTTGAAAATTAGAATCTTTGTTAATTGTTAGATCTATTTCAACTTTCACGTCTAAAGGTGAATGAATAATTCCTTGCTTAGTCTTTTTTCTTAAAAACTGTTTTCTCAATTTCTGGATTATATTGTAATTTACCTATCTGAGAAACGTGAGTCATACAAGACAAGAGGTTAGCAGTAACTATAAAATAAAAATGTAAAGAAACTAAGAAACTTGAAATAGTTCCCCGACAATGGCGCCAAATTTTGGTCAATTTCTCAAAGCTCCCAAAATAATTTTGATTATTCAAACTTTTGTTGTAGTTGTAGAATCAGGTCGAATCCCTAGAGAACTAAACACTAGCTTCTTAATTTCAATTAATAAAATTAAATGGGGAGTTTTGATTAAATAATTGATTAACTAAAATTAATATAAAAAATTAAATGAACTGAATTTAAAAATGAGAAAGTCAAGATTGCTAAACTCCGATTCAAGGGAAATATCTTATCTAATTGAAATATTGATTATTAGTTTAAAGAGAATATTTTCACAAATCAAGTAGCTAGTTCGAAACATACTAGGATAGTCGTAATAAGTCTTATATTTTCCTAAATTAATTGGTTCAACTCTAGCATCCAAACCAAAACTTATCATCTATTGACTGGCTGTGATAGCATTTCATATCAAATAAATGATATCAATAAGTGAAAAATATTAAACCTTAAATTAAATAATTGAGATAACTGTAACTATTCAATTCCGTTTTTGTTGGGCCCCGAACTTTCGATGAAAATTAGAAATATTAAAATAAATTCAATGAGTGTTTTCGGATATGAATTGTGTTATAGAAGTTTTTATGCCTTGAGGAAATTGATGAGAAATGAAGTGATTGGTTTTGATGACTTTGAAAATTTAGTAGAGTTGTATGAGTTATGAAAGTTAAAGTGAATGGGTTGATTGAAATGGAGTTGAAAAGCATGAAATGAAAAGTGAAAGTATGAGAATTTTGAAGAAATTAGAAAGTTTGACTTTTTGGAGTAGAGAGTTGACTTTTTTATTTAGGCAGATTTTGAGGAAATGATCTTCATGAAATTTGTAGATTATGTTGAGAGCTTTCTTTAGCCATAAAGTTTGACAGTTTTCGATATCAGAATCAAAAGTTATGAGATTATGAAGTTAAGTGTATTTGGCGTTGTTTTGGAAAGATACTATGAAGTATAGATTTGTGTATATTGTGCTTTGAGGCCGATCGCCATACTGATGTGGTTTGAATTGGAGTAAATGGTTTACATGAAAGTTATAGAGAATTAGAATAGCTTTAAAGTGATGTATAATATCCAATTTTTGCATGTGGAGGTTGAAAGATGTGAGATTGTGAAGTTTGAATATTGTTAGTATGGAAATTTCCAGGCAGTAGCTTCGATTTGGATTTTGACCCTCATTAATGTAGAATTTGTTAATAGGGTCTTAATGAAATTGTAGCTCATGTTTCCAGCTTTCTAACGCCATAAAGTATGTAATTTTTTGATATCGGGGCTAGAAGTTATGATAATTTAAAGTTTGGATGTGGTATAGGATGACATTTAAGTGGAAAGTGCCTTTGATTGGAAGTTTTCATCCTTACAGAGGCAAAGATTATCTTTAAGTGCTTCTAAAAGTTTTAGATTATGTCTTGATCTTTCCATTGATGTTAAATATGCAACTTTTGGGCTATGAAATAGGAAGTTATGATCGATTGAAGTTTTGATAGTGGTTGGGTGAGTTCTAGCAGGGCAGAAAATTTGATTGAAAAATTGACTTAGCTAGAGGCTGAATTGGTTTGTGAGTTCTTCATAAATATTGTAGATCTTGTTTTTATCTTTCCACTGATATAAAGCACGAAAATTTTGGACAAGGGAGTAGAAAGTTATGATGTTTACAAGTTGAGGTGTTGTTTAAAGTTTTGAGGAGATTATCGATCGGTCATCTTTGAGTGCATTTTTGACCCCTTTAAAGACTGATCTTGCTTTTGATCCTTCATGAAAATTGTAGACCTTTCTTTTATCTTTCCAACGGTACTAAGTTTGTAAAATTTGGAGTTCGGAGTCAAAAGATATGAAGGTTAGAAGTTAGGAGGTCAGGATCGCGCGAGCGCGAGCGATCGAGTGCCCGCGCGCTGGTCGATCGGCCCGCGGGGTCAATTTTCAGCCGACCGACCTCCCTTCACTATTTTGGCCATAACTTCTTCGTCCGACCTCCGATCGACCCGATTTTTGAACTGTTAGATTTCTAAGGAATTTTTCTATCTTTCCATACTAGATTGATTGGTTTTGGCATTAAATTGAAAAAGATTGATTAGATCAAAGTGAGCTGATCGGTTGTAAAAGTTTGAACAGGGTTTAGTATTTTGGAGATATCTCGATCGGTAGAGCTCCAATCGATCTGAATCTTTTTGCAAATTAAAATAGAGAGATGGATTTACAATTTATCTGAAGGAGCCGAAAGACAATGTAGCCTCTAAGACTTTTAATTTTCAGATCTAAGTTAGGTGTAGTGTTTAGTTTTAGTTTTATAATGGTCTAAACATCATTCGGTAATTTGGAGATATCTGGAGCTATAGAGCTCCAATCAATCAGATTCTTGTTGAAAATTAAAATAGAGACATGGGGCTACAAATGTTGTGAAGGAGCCGAATGACAATTAAGTCTCTAAGACTTTCAATTTCTTGAGTGAAGCTCAGAGTAGTGTTCAGCCTTGGGTCTGAAGTGTAGCGCCCCCTTACCGTAGAATATACACCGATACGCCCGTAGGTCATACCGATACATACCCTACGATGAGGTTGCACTACCAGACAATCGCTTCTAATAAAACCTCATGGCATCAACATAATCAAAGCAGTAAGATCGAAATCGCTAATTTTAAGACCAAATAGTACTTCTCAATGCATTCATAAATCTTAAGTACAATATCCGATCATAATTTACAACTGCATAAGACCAAAATAAACAGTAATGGCTCCTATCTAGGTCATCCCCAAAATACCCCAAGGGTCCCCAGCTAACCGACCTGTGGGCCATGCTCCTCTCGCCGGCACACACACAGCAGGAAAAATCTCAAAATCCGGAGCTAGAGTCACACTACCGTGTCCGAAAAATAGTGCATAATTTGGGTGAGTTTGCGAAACTCAATGAGTAACCATCATTGATGGTTTACCCAATTCATGCATTACGCAAAATTGCGTACAAAGCAACACATATCATAACTCAGAAATTCACAACATCAAAATCACACATTGGCAGTTAGTCCATAGCACATTCATAGCATGAACACAGACTGTATGCACAATGATTTCCAGTTCATTATTAGTGTTGTGACTGGGCGTCAGAGTTATCCCATTTCTGGGCACATCACACAGAATCGCGTTTTCGGGGGTAGGAGAGCCCTCTGGGTATACACTACAGCCCACGCGCACTAGGGATAGGAGAGCCCTCTAGGTATTCACTAATCCCTTTTCACTTATCACTATTGATGAGCTTGTAGCTCCACTCAGATCAGAATGTGCTCCAGTCACAACTGTCAATTACTGATTTCTAATCATGCCTAGCATGCTTTCACAATTTATACCGATATATCTCATGCAAATCATTTAATCAGAATCACAAATAATTCACATACAAGGCACATAGCACATTAGAGATTAAGAAACCAACTAGGTTACTCACCTGTAACTTTCGAGCTACTGCCTGGAAGTTCCGGCAATGTCCGTAGAAGGACGATCCAACGACGCCTCTAAAACAGTAAAATATAGTCCTATTACTAAATGCTCAATTAACAGTACAGTAATGCATATGTCTCAGTGAAATGACGTACTATGCATGTTCACGATTTTCCGGTGCTAAAACCCAATCTTGAACTCTTAAGCCCAATTCTGCCTCTTTATTCAATTGATCGACAGTAATTAATCCAATCCTAATATTCAGTCAATTTCCTCAATTCATACTCTCTATCACCAATTCCTATTCATTCGGTCGAAACCTCTATAGCAATTTCCAATTAAAACTCCAATTGTCCCAATTGACACTTAGGTCACACTATGTACTATGACCGACCTTAATCACTATAATTCAATACCATTTAATTCAATTCTAACTCCCATAATACTTCTCAAACACACCTCTTGGACACCGGTATGAGGTCAACAAGAACAGAAGAACAAGTGACATCGCGTCCTTGATTGCACTGGCGCCAACCTCATGCCTTGCAGTCGACTGGCGTGAGCCTAGCCCATTGGTGAACCGTCTTCGCTGATGAGCTACGCAGATCGCCGTCCACACTCGCCGCATGGCCGAAGCTACACATCGCCGTCGCTCGGTCGCCGCGATGACCAATCGATCCGCAGCTGGTCGGTCGGTCGCTCGCATGACCGATCGATCCGCAGCTGGTCGGTCGGTCGCTCGCATGACCGATCGATACGCAGCTCATCGGTCGGTCGCTCGCATGACCGATCGATCCGCAGCTGGTCGATCGGTCGCTCGCATGACCGATCGATACGCAGCTCGTCGGTCGATCGTCAGATGATCGATCGATACGCTACTGTCGTCGATTGATCGTCGATGACCGATCGATACGTTAGTAATTCGGTCGGTCGCTCGCATGACCGATCGATCCGCAGCTGGTCGGTCGATCGCTCGCATGACCGATCGATCCGCATACCGAGCTACACTCTGCTCGTCCGCATGCCGAGCTACACAAAGCCGCGTAGTCTCAAATTTAAAACCAATCTACACATACAGCTCTCCTTCTTCCCCAACACATCTTTTAAACACACCATCCAAAGATTCCCATCTTCCGACTCTATAACTCTCCAATTCCAATCTTTCCTCTTTCAACAACTCTCAAACAATTCAATACACCTAAATCAAACAATTTCATCATCGGAAACCTTAACATATACAATCATCAAAACTTCCACAAATCCACTCTTCGATCCTTTACACAGCCACGACAACACCAAAACAAAACCCATCCAGAAACACTCCCAATACCCAATCAAACATAATAAATGCCATAAAACAGAGAAACCATTAATAATAACATTAAATTCATTAAAACTTACCAATCAAAGCTCAAATCCACAAATCCTCAAGATCGCCAAACCCTAGAAATCCTTCAAATCCTCCGATCTACTAATATCAAACCTTCCAACCTTTAACAACCATTATAACATGTTAGACTAACATCAATGAAGAGAACCCATTAAAGAAAATCAAGAAATCCTCACCAATGGGAGGAAATCAAGAACGCCGTAGAGGGGAAGAGGAGAACTCGCCAATGCCTTCTTCGATTTTTTTCCCAAAATTGCTAAACCCTAACTATTTATAGACCTGGGTCTCTATATCAGTCCAGATTCCAATCTCTAAATTTCAATGGCTCAACATAATTATTTTCCATTGCCCTAAGACCATTCTTCCAGTACTATACAGTCATTTAATCTGTCACTCTAAAATTTTCGGTCCGGGCATTATCTCTCGAATTTCTCGGAAATTTCCTATAAGCCACTATAAATTACTAGTCACTCATAAACTACTCTAACTCATTCACTTGAACCCAATAACTCTGAATTCCTCAATTAAACACGATTCATCTACCTAGTCTGTTCACAATCCAATCGCCTAGTCACAATTGAAATGCCGGAAAATCATGAATGCATGTACTATAAATAAATGCATATGTAAGAAATCAATTCCTCTATAATTAGAGGCCAATAACATATTCAATCAGTGAATGCAGTGCAGTCTATCAGTCTAACCCATAATTACCAAAATACCCCTGCTCGCAGAAACGGGATGTTACAATTCTCCCCTCCTAACAAAATTTCGTCCCGAAATTTTCTTACCTGACTGATCGAACAAGTGAGGATACTGCCTCCTCATGTGCTCTTCAGTCTCCCAAGTCGCCTCCTTATGAGAATGGTTCTTCCAAAGGACTTTCACCAATGGAATAACTCGGGACCTCAACTGTTTGACCCGCGATCCAATAATCTGCACCGGCTCCTCAATATAATTCAGATCACTGGCTATCTCAATCTCCTGGGCCGGAATCACATGAGTCGGATCCGATCGGTATCTCCGGAGCATGCTCACATGGAACACATCACGAAGTCGCGACATCTCACTCTGAAGGCCAACCTATAAGCCAACGGTCCAATCCGCTCAGTAATCTTATATGGACCGATATACCGAGGACTCAACTTGCCCTTACGACCAAATCTGAGAACTCCTCTCCACGGAGACACTCTGAGGAACACTCTATCACCCACAGCATACTCCATCTCTCGCCGATGCTGATCCGCATAACTCTTCTGCCTATCCTGAGCCGCTTTGATGCGACTCAATCAATCAGACTTTATCAACCGTATCTCGGATCACTCGGACCTCTAACATCCTCACACCTTCTTCATCCCAAAGAAGAGGGATCTCGCACGGACGTCCATATAATGCCTCGTAAGGTGCCATACCGATGCTACTCGCATCGATTATTATAAGCAAACTCTACCAGAGGCAACATCGATCCCAAGCACCTCGAACTCCAACACACGTGCTCTCAACATATCCTCAACAATCAATAGTCCTCTCACTCGCCCATCCGTTCGAGGATGAAACGTCAGGTCAAGTTCAATCTGTCCCCATATGCTGCAGACTCCTCCGAATCTCAAGTAAACACAGGATCCCTATCGACACTATCGAATCGAACCCCATGCAATCGAACTATCTCGCTATATACTTCGGGCCAACTGATCGAGGTTATTACTCTCCTCATTTGGCAAGAAGTGAGCCGATGAATAATCGGTCCACTATGACCCGAGATAGCATCACTCGCCTCGGCGTCCGGCAACCCCATGATAAAATCCATCGTAATACGCTCCCATTTCTACTCCGAATGGGCAACGAATCTGCCTCCCAATCGGGCCTGGTGCTCACCTTAACTTTCTTGCACGCCAAACACCGAGAAACATACTCCGCCACATGTCTCTTCATACCCGCCACCGAAATGCAACTTAAGAGTACGATACATCTTGGTGACCCCGGATGCATGGCATAAGCGCCAAATGAGCCTCCTCTAAAATCTCACGCCTCCGATCCTCCACATCAGAACACACAATCGCCGCCCATCCATAAAGTATCATCCTCACCAAACTCGATCGCCATCCCGATCCGACTCACAATCAATCGACCAAAGCCGATCCCGATCCCGCACCTCCCGATCCGATCATGCAACATGGCCTCGACCTCGAGTCACAATCAAAGCTCCATCCCGACTAAATCTATCGCACATTAAGTGCTCTCAATCAACTAAGCATGGCAACCTCGAAACTGAATCTGGGCCGACTACGATGCGATCTCCTACTCAATGCATCGGCCACCACATTGGCCTTCCCAGATGGTACTCGATAAAGGCGTCGTAATCCTTAAGCAGCTCTAACCATCTCCTTCGCTTCAGATTCACTCTCACGACTCAACAAATACCTCAAGCTTTATGGTCGGTGAAGATCCGAACGTCTCCCATACAGATAATGTCTCCGGATCTTGAGCAAACACCATACCGCTAACTCCAAGTCATGCACGGATAATTACCCTCATGGGCTCTCAAGCGTCTCGATGCATAGGCTATGACTCTCCGTCTTTGCATCAAGACACACCTAAACCAGGCCATGACATCATTATAAACCTCGAACCTCCCGATCCAGATGGCAAAGCTAACAACGGCGCCAGAGTCAACCGATGTATCAACTCAACGAAACTCACGACACTCATCCGCCCATCCAAGGCCACACTCTTCCTCGAAGTCTTGTCAAAGGCGGAGATCACGAAACCCTCGACAAACCTCCGTAATATCCTCGCTAATCCGAGGAAACTCCTCAACTCGCATATCGCCTCGTAATCTCCCAACTCCTCATCGCCTCAATCTTGTGAGGATCTACCCGATACCTCACCGATACTATGTGGCCTAAAACACCACTCGTCGAGCCAAAATTCACACTTAGTGAATTTGGCATCTGATTACCTATCCTCATAATTTGCAAGATAAACTCTCGGATGCTCGCATGCCCTCCGTCTAGACCTCGAATATACCAAAATGTCGCCAATGAACACTATCACAAATCGATCCGGTATGGCTGAAAAACCCTATTCATCAAGGCCATGAAGGTCTGCTGGGGCATTAGTCAACCCAAACGGCATCACTAAAACTCATAATGCCCATACCGCTTCAACGCACTCTTAGGCACATCGGCCTCGCGATCCTCAATCGATAATAACCGATCTCAAGTCCAACTTGGTAAATATTTGAGCTCCTCTGAATCGATCAAAGAGATCATCGATCCTAGGCGGTGGGTACTTATTCTTAACAAGAATCCGATTGAGCCGCCTATAATCGATGCAAAGTCTCATAGTCCCGTCCTTCTTCTTCACAAATAATACCGAGCTCCCACGGCGAAACATCGGGCCCGATAAACCCTTATCCAACAGCTCCGCGGTGAGCCTTAAGCTCCTCGGTTCCACGGTGCCATCCTATACGGAGGTATCGATATAGGAGGTGTACCGAACAAGGTCAATCTCGAACTCGCTCTCCGATCCCGGCAAACCCAGAACTCCTGAAACACATCAGGAACTCCACGATCACAGGACATCCCGCAGACTCTGCTGCACTCGAATCCACCACGTGAGCCAAATAGGCCTCATGCCATCTCTCATCAACCTCAGAGCACTCGTAAACGAATCATCCCGGCTGGCAATCGCTCGACTAACACCTCGAAAAATAGCCCTCGGTGACAGAGACTCTAACACAACCTCCTTGGTATAACAATCTATAATCGCCCACGGGCAAATGAGCGACCCATCCCCAAAATCACCTCAATCTCGAAGGGGCAACACAATCAAATCAGACTCAATACTATGAATCTACCCGAATCGGGCATCCTCGCAAATCGCCTAAAGCGGTGGTACTACCTAAAGGTGTACTCACCGCAATCCATATCAAGCATCTCTCTACTCACATGCAATCTACATGCCACATGAGGTGCAATGAATGAATGCGTGGACCCTGGATCTATCAATGCATACACCTCAATATCGTAAAGCGTAGCAAACCCGCAACCACATCCGGAGAGTCTGGGCCTCGCTCCTGGTCATGGCGTAGACCACGGCTTCATGATCATACCGACTATCCCGACTCTCCGATCCCATAAAAGAATCTCTTGTTCCTCTCCGAGCTCGCCTCCCCTAAATCCAGTCCACTACCTCACCTGCAGACAGACCATGCTACTACCAGCTCTCCCACTCAAGCGCATCGAGCTCCCACAATCTCTCGGACAATGTCGAATCGATGCTCCATCGAGCCACATCTCAAACAAGCTCAGGTGAACCTCCAACACTCCCACTATGCCTCCTCTCACAAAACTCACACAGAGGAGGAAGGCCGAGCCTCGACCACCGCCACTACTACCCGACCGCCCAAATCGCCTCTCAACCGAACCAGATCGCTGGGACCTCCCAAAATCTGAGCTCGCTTGACGCTCGCTAAAGCTCCTCCCGAGCTACCACAGCTATCACCGATCTCTTACTCCGAGATCCCGACCAACCTCAACTCGCTCTGTCTCAAAAGTCGCCAATCTCGACCGCCACGACCTACTCCTAAAGGTGCCCATGTCGATCGGGCTAACCTGCACGAATATCCAGATTCAGCCCTCCCTCAAATCTCCGCACCGACCGCCTCGGAAGAAATCGTAACAGACGATACGCCGACAACTCATTAAACCGACCTCATAGTCGGCCAACGCCATAGACCGCCTCAAATCCAAAAACTCCTGCATCTTCATTTCCATATAAACCACAGGCGATAATTGTCTCAAAAGCTCTCAAAAGTCCGCCAAGTCAAAACACAGTGGTCCGTGGAACTCCCTAACAGTCTTCCACCACCGACACGCTGGACCACGGAGCAAAGAAACAAAGATAGTCAAACCTCTCCTCGTGATCGCAATCCATCCGTCCAAAGACCCGCTCGGTCCTTCCAACCAACCCTCACCTCTGCAGGTCGGTCAGCCAGAGAAAGTGAAATCGACTCGCCACACAAAGCGATCATACCTCCGTTTCCGTCTCATGGGAACCACAGGAGGCTGCTCCTCAAACCTAGGCATAGAGGACTCTCTACTAGCTCCTATCGATCCTTGGTCACCGAAAGTGATCGACGATCACCAAAGACGGATGACCTACAATAAAATCACAATTCTGATCAATTTCTTTCTTTTCTCACACAATTCAAGCCTAAAATATACTATGCCCAAAAGATGCCAAACCATGCTCTGATACCACCAATGAAGCGCTTCACCGTAGAGTATACACCGATACGCCCGTAGGTCATACCGATACATACCCTACGATGAGGTTGCACTACCGCACAATCGCTTCTAATAAAACCTCATGGCATCAACATAATCAAAGCAAGAAGATCAAATCGCTAATTTTAAGACCAAATAGTACTTCTCAATGCATTCATAAATCTTAAGTACAATATCCGATCATAATTTACAACCAGATAAGACCAAAATAAACGAGAATGGCTCTATCTAGGTCATCCCCAAAATACCCCAAGGGTCCCCAATGACCGATCTGTGGGCCATGCCCTCTCGCAAACACACACACAAGCAGAAAAATCTCAAAATCTGGAGCTAGAGTCACACTACCGTTGTCCGAAAAATAGTCGCAATTTGGGTGAGTTTGCGAAACTCAATGAGTAACCATCATTGATGGTTTACCCAATTCATGCATTACGCAAAATTGCGTACAAAGCAACACATATCATAACTCGTAAATTCACAACATCAAAATCACACATTGGCGGTTAGTCCATAGCACATTCATAGCGTGAACACGCATCGATGCACAATGATTTCCGATTCATTATTAGTGTCGGATTGGGCGCCGAGTTATCCCATTTCGGACACATCACACGTAATCGCGTTTTGGGGTGGAGAGTCCTCCGGGTATACACTACACCCACGCACTAGGGATAGGAGAGCCCTCAGGTATTCACTAATCCTTTTCACTTATCACTATTGATGAGCTTGTAGCTCCACTCGGATCGTAATGTGCCCACCACTGGCTGTCAATTATCGATTTCTAATCATGCCTAGCATGCTTTCACAATTTATACCGATATATCTCATGCAAATCATTTAATCAGAATCACAAATAATTCACATACAAGGCACATAGCACATTAGAGATTGAGAAACCAACTAGGTTACTCACCTATAACTTCCGAGCTACTGCCTGGAAGTTCCGACAATGTCCGTAGAACGACGATCCAACGACGCTCTAAAACAAGAAAATATAGTCCCATTACTAAATGCTCAATTAATAAAGACATTAATGCATATGTCTCGGTGAAATGACGTATTATGCATGTTCACGATTTTCGGTGCTAAAACCCAATCTTGAACTCTTAAGCCCATTCGCCTCTTTATTCAATTGATCGACAAGAATTAATCCAATCCTAATATTCAGTCAATTTCCTCAATTCATACTCTATCACCAATTCCTATTCATTCGATCGAAACCTCTATAGCAATTTCCAATTAAAACTCCAATTGTCCCAATTGACACTTAGGTCACACTATGTACTATGACCGACCTTAATCACTATAATTCAATACCATTTAATTCAATTCTAACTCCCATAATACTTCTCAAACACACCTCTTGGACACCGTATGAGGTCAACAAGGAAAGAAGAACCAAGTGACATCGCGTCCTTGATTGCACTGGCGCCAACCTCATGCCCGCAGTCGACTGGCGAAGCTCAGCTCATTGGTCGAACTGCGCGCGTCACCGACGAGCTACGCAGGATCGCTCGTCCACAGCTCGCCTGCATGGTCGAGCTACACACTGCTCGTCGCTCGGTCGCCCGCATGACCGATCGATCTGCAGCTGGTCGGTCGGTCGCTCGCATGACCGATCGATCCGCAGCTGGTCGGTCGGTCGCTCGCATGACCGATCGATCCGCAGCTGGTCGGTCGATCGCTCGCATGACCGATCGATCCGCAGCTCGTCGGTCGGTCGCTCGCATGACCGATCAATACGCAGCTCGTCGGTCGGTCGCTCGCATGACCGATCGATCCGCAGCTGGTCGGTCGGTCGCTCGCATGATCGATCGATACGCAGCTCGTCGGTCGGTCGCTCGAATGACCGATCGATACGCAGCTCGTCGGTCGATCGCTCGCATGACCGATCGATACGCAGCAATTGGTCGGTCGGTCGCCGATGACCGATCGATCCGCGAGTGGTCGGTCGATCATTTCGCAAGACCGATCGATCCGCATATCGAAGCTACACTCGCTTCGTCCGCACGCCGAGCTACACAAAGCGCGTAGTCTCCAATCTAAATCCAATCTACACATCTGCTCTCCTTCTTCCCCAACACATCTTTTAAACACACCGACCAAAGATTCCATCTTCCGACTCTATAACTCTCCAATTCCAATCTTTCCTCTTTCAACAACTCTCAAACAATTCAATACACCTAAATCAAACAATTTCATCATCGAAACCTTAACATATACAATCATCAAAACTTTCACAAATCCACTCTTCGATCCTTTACACGTACCACGACAACACCAAAACAAAACCCATCCGAAACACTCCCAATACCCAATCAAACATAATAAATGCCATAAAAACAGAGAAACCATTAATAATAACATTAAATTCATTAAAACTTACCAATCAAAGCTCAAATCCACAAATCCTCAAGATCGCCAGAACCACAGAAATCCTTCAAATCCTCCGATCTACCAATATCAAACCTTCCAACCTTTAACAACCATTATAACATGTTAGACTAACATCAATGAAGAGAACCCATTAAAGAAAATCAAGAAATCCTCACCAATGGGAGGAAATCAAGAACGCCGTAGAGGGGAAGAGGAGAACTCGCCAATGCCTTCTTCGATTTTTTCCCAAAATTGCTAAACCCTAACTATTTATAGACCTGGGTCTCTATATCATCGATTCCAATCTCTAAATTTCAATGGCTCAACATAATTATTTTCCATTGCCCTAAGACCATTCTTCCAAAGATTATATGATCATTTAATCATCACTCTAAAATTTTCGATTTCCGCATTATCTCTCGAATTTCTCGTAAATTTCCTATAAGCCACTATAAATTACCAGTCACTCATAAACTACTCTAACTCATTCACTTGAACCCAATAACTCAATTCCTCAATTAAACACGATTGATCGGTCCAATTTGGTTCACAATCCAATCAGTTCTTAGTCACAATTGAAATGCCGGAAAATCATGAATGCATGTACTATAAATAAATGCATATGTAAGAAATCAATTCCTCTATAATTAGAGGCCAATAACATATTCAATCAGTGAATGCAATGCGATCTATCGCCTAACCCATAATTACTAAAATACCCCGCTTTCATAGAACGGATGTTACATGAAGACTAGACTTCAGTATTTTGGAGATATCTTGAGTTATAGAGCTCCGATCAATCTGATTCTTGAAGCGATAGATTTGTAAGACATAGAGGGACATTTCTCTAAAAGAAGGTTTTGTCAAATGACTTCATTTACCTGATCGAAATAATCAGACAAGATGTCAGTTTTAAAGACCAATGAAGGGGCAATGTTGGAAGTTTACTTAAAGGATTAAGTTCATAGGCTTACATGGAGGGACAATTAGGTCATTTACCATTCATAAATGACATGGCATGTATAAATCAAGTGGCTGTTGTGGTTGCCCAAAGAGGATGCACGATTAAGAGACAAAAGAAGAAAAAGAATTAGAGAAAGAAGAGAGAAGGGAGAGCAAGCTTTCGGATGAGTGAAGGAGAAAGAAAAGAGAGAGAGAGCTAGGGTTTGATTTTTAGGAGTCTTCAAGCAAGCTTTTTATGTTGATTCAAGAGAGAAAAAGGTGGAGAATGAAGAGAGCTCCATCATGAACCAAGAAAATCCGAAATTGGAAAAGATGAAGGTAAGAGTCGATTTTCGATCTTTGAAATTAATTAGGGTTATGTACAATTTTTGAATTGGGGTTTTTTAAAAAATTGGTGATTTAGATGGCTTGATTTTATGTGGAATTAGTGTTTTCTAAGTTCAATTTTAAGAATTATGTTAATTATGAGGTTGAATTTGTGTGACATTGGTGTAGGGATTTTTCAATTGGAAGAATAAAAGGAGAAATGGTCAAATTGAAGCATTGGACAAGCTTCAAGCATGGAAATGAGGTGGGTACCTGTTTATAATAGAATTTATAAGCCACTACTGTTTTCTTTAAACAAAGAGATTTTCTGATTTCAATTGCATCATAAATGTTGCATCATTGTACGAATGATTTGAAAAATCATTATTGATTCAATACATGAACTTTTGATGAATTGCAAAATACATTTGTTTTATGCCTCGAAAATTCCATGGCATTTCGTATATTCGGAAAAGAGCATTCGATAAATTGATTTAAGCATGATTATGTGGTTGTGATTGGGCAAGAGAGAACCTGTTTCGTTAGTCTCGTGCACGATGACCCATAGCCTTCTCCCAGTTGTCCGTTTGAGGCCACGAGATCCTGAGAAATCGGACTCGTTGTGTTACGGTGTAAATTGTTGTGTTTAAGGAACTCTCGAGCCCTTATGTGTGCATTTGCATTGTGAAGTGATATGATTGATGCATCCATGTTTTGAAAATTGTGATTTTGACTGCTGCGAGAAAAGAACATTTGAAAATGTGCTTTATGGGTTTCAAACAAAGTTTCTGCAAGAAAAGAAAACAAAAGTGTTTTTAAAGGTTTTGCTTATTATTTGTTATAAACTGTTACCCACGGGCTATAAGCTCACCCCCCCTTCATTCTCATCCACAGGTGATGAGAAGAAGATCGGGTAAAAAAAATTGAAGGTTTTTGTTTGTATGTGTGCATATTGTTTTGTTTGTAAGTTAGATTGTTGTTGAGAATTATGTGATCAATGGATTTGTGTACATATTCGGATTTTGGATATTGATGTTGTATTATGGCTTGGAATGCCATTAAAGTTTTGTAAGTAATTAATTTATGATGTATATGGATTATGAAATTATGTATGGATATGGAATGTGGATTTGCATACTGAATTGAGATGAGATGAATATAAATGGTCTTGTATTTAAATTGTGTTGCTGGATTTGAGTTTTTGATTGAGATTATAGAATTGATGAATTCCAGATTGAAAAGGGGCATGGCTTTGTATGAGATTGAGTAAAATGGAAAAGAAAGAAAAAAAAGTTATACCGGATTTGATTGTTTTAGAATAGATATCTTAAGGTTTCCAACGTAAACGTTTTCTTCGCTATTTATGTTCGGCTTTCGGGTCCATTTTTGTTCCGTCTTTGATTCGTTCGCTTTGTCGTTCGCTTTGTGATTCGATTTGTATCCGATTTGATTTCGCCTTATGTTTCGTTTCTTTTCTTTGATTCGCTTCATATTCGTTCGTATTCGTATTCGATTTCGATTTGCTTCTGTTTTCATTTTCGTTTGCTTTGTTCTCCGCTTCTTCCGTTCCTGCTTTTCCGGTTGGGATCCAGATTTCAGATCGGGTCCCAACATTTATGGTATTAGAGCGCCAGTAATAGGATCTTACATGGGCGCATGTGTATAAGTGATATGCATGAGGATTTGACCAGAGTTTGAAAGGATAAAATTTAAATTAGTGAGAATGTGATATTAATGTGAATGACCTAACATGTATTTGGAGTATAAGAATGTTTTGATTAAGGTGTCGAAAGCATGATTGATGATAAAGGAATGTGATAATGGAGATTAAGGTTTGAATTTCATGATGAATTTGGATGAATTCCTTTCAGATATATATATGTGAGATGTAATATAGGATACTTGAAAGATGAGTTGAATGATATATATAGATATCTATATATATATATATATATATATATATATATATATATATGGAAGTTCAAAAGGATTAAATTGAATGGTATTGGTCCATATTAAGGTTATAAGAATTGGACTATTGACTTGTGTAAATCTGTTAAAAAATATTGATATGATATGATATTGGTGGTATTTGATACAAGAAGTGATAAATTGTGAGTAAGTTGAGAAATATGTATGATGAGGAATTAGTTAAGAAAGTGATTGAATATGATTATTTCGAAGAAATTATTTGAGAGAATAAATTACTTGGTGATTATTCAGATTGGAATTTCGAGGGCAAAATTCTTTTAAGAGGGGGAGAATTGTTGGGCCCCGAATTTTCGATGGAAATTAGAAATATTAAAATGAATTCAATGAGTGTTTTCGGATATGAATTGTGTTATAGAAGTTTTAATGCCTTGAGGAAATTGATGAGAAATGAAGTGATTGGTTTTGATGACTTTGAAAATTTAGTAGAGTTGTATGAGTTATGAAAGTTAAAGTGAATGGGTTGATTGAAATGGAGTTGAAAAGCATGAAATGAAAAGTGAAAGTATGAGAATTTTGAAGAAATTAGAAAGTTTGACTTTTTGGAGTAAAGAGTTGACTTTTTTATTTAGACAGATTTTAAGGAAATGATCTTCATGAAATTTGTAGATTATGTTGAGAGCTTTCTGTAGCCATAAAGTTTGACAGTTTTCGATATCAGAATCAAAAGTTATGAGATTCTGAAGTTAAGTGTATTTGGCGTTGTTTTGGAAAGATACTATGAAGTATAGATTTGTGTGTATTGTGCTTTAAGGCCGATTGCCATACTGATGTGGTTTGAATTGGAGTAAATGGTTTACGTGAAAGTTATAGAGAATTAGAATAGCTTCAAAGTGATGTATAATATGCAATTTTTGCATGTGGAGGTTGAAAGATGTGAGAATGTGAAGTTTGAATGTTGTTAGTATGGAAATTTCCGGGCAGTAGCTTCGATTTAGATTTTGACCCTCATTGATGTAGAATTTGTTAATAGGGTCTTAATGAAATTATAGCTCATGTTTCCAACTTTCTAATGCCATAAAGTATGCAATTTTTTTTATATCGGGGCTAGAAGTTATGATAATTTAAAGTTTGGATGTGTTATAGGATGACATTTAAGTGGGTAGCGCTCGGACGCTCGCCCGATCAGGCGAGCGAGGCGCCCACGCGCTGATCGATCGGCCCGAGGGGTCAATTTTTAGCCAATCGACCTCCCTTCACTATTTTGGCCATAACTTCTTCGTTCGACCTCCGATCGACCCGATTTTTGAAGCTTTGGATTTCTAAGACATATTTCTATCTTTCCATACTAGATTGATCAGTTTTGGAATTAAATTGAAAAAGGTTGATTTGATCAAAGTGAGCTGATCGGTTGTAAAAGTTTGAACAGGGTTCAGTATTTTGGAGATATCTCGATCGGTAGAGCTCCTATTGATCTGATTCTTTTTGCAAATTAAACTAGAGAGATGGATCTACAATTTATCTGAGGAGCCAATCGACAATGTAGCTTTTAAGACTTTCAATTTTCGGATCGGAGTTAGGTGTAGTGTTCAGTTTTGGTTTTGTAATGGTCTGAACATCGTTTGGTAATTTGGAGATATATGGAGCTATAGAGCTCTAATCAATCTGATTCTTATTGCAAATTAAAATAAAGACATGGGGCTACAAATGTTATGAAGGAGATGAACGACAATTAAGTCCCTAAGACTTTCAATTTTTTGAGTGAAGCTCGGAGTAGTGTTCAGCCTCGGGTCTAAAGAACATACTTAAGTATTTTGGAGATATCTTGAGTTATAGAGCTCCGATTGATCTGATTCTTGAAGCGATGGATTTGTAAGACATAGAGAGACATTTCTCTAAAAGAAGGTTTTGTCAAATGGCTTCATTTACCTGATCGAAATAATAAGACAAGATGTCAGTTTTAAAGACCAATGAAGGGGCAATTTTGGAAGTTTACTTAAAGGATTAAGTTTATAGGCTTACATGGAGGGACAATTAGGTCATTTAACATTCATTAAATGACATGGCATGTATAAATCAAGTGGCTGTCGTGGTTTCCCAAAGAGGATGCACAATTAAGAGACAAAAGAAGAAAAAGACAAGAGAAAGAAGAGAGAAGGGAGAGCAAGCTTTCAGATGAGTGAAGGAGAAAGAAAAGAGAGGGAGAGCTAGGGTTTGATTTTTAGGGGTCTTCAAGCAAGCTTTCTATGTTGATTCAAAAGAGAAAAAGGTGGAGAATGAAGAGAGCTCCATCATGAACCAATAAAATATGAAATTGGAAAAGATGAAGGTAAGAGTCGATTTTTTATCTTTGATATTTTAAAGAGTTTTTGGTTTAGATACCTTGGAATTGGTATAGGTTTGTGAATTCTAAAGTCAATTTTGGAGATTACATGTTTTAATGGGATCAATTTTGGATGGAAATTAATTAGGGTTATGCCTAATTTTTGAATTGCAATTTTTTGAAAATTGGTGATTTAGATGGCTTGATTTTATGTGGAATTAGTGTTTTCTAAGTTCAATTTTAAGGATTATGTTAATTATGAGGTTGAATTTGTGTTACATTGGTGTAGGGATTTTTCAATTGGAAGAATAAAAGGAGAAATGGTCAAATTGAAGCATTGGACAAGCTTCAAGCATGGAAATGAGGTGGGTACTTGTTTATAATAGAATTTATAAGCCACTACTGCTTTCTTTAAACAAAGAGATTTTCTGATTTCAATTGCATCATAAATGTTGCATCATTGTATGAATGATTTGAAAAATCATTATTGATTCAATACATGAACTTTTGATGAATTGCAAAATACATTTGTGTTATGCCTCGAAAATTCCATGGCATTTTGTATATTCGAAAAAAAGCTTTCGATAAATTGATTTAAGCATGATTATGTGGTTGTGATTGGGCAAGAGAAAACCTGTTTCGTTAGTCTCGTGCATGATGACCCATAGCCTTCTCCCGGCTGCCCGCTTAAGGCCACGAGATCTTGAAAAATTAGACTCGTTGTGTTACGGTGTAAATTGTTATGTTTAAGGAACTCTCGAGCCATTATGTGTGCATTTGCATTGTGAAGTGATATGATTGATGCATCTATGTTTTGGAAATTGTGATTTCGACTACTACGGGAAAAGAACATTTGAAAATGTTCTTTATGGGTTTCAAATAAAGTTTCTGCAAGAAAAGAAAAGAAAAGTGTTTTTAAAGGTTTTTCTTATTTATTTGTTATAAACTGTTACCCACGAGCTATAAGCTCACCCCTTCATTCCCATCCACAGGTGATGAGAAGAAGATCGGGTAAAGAAAATTGAAGGTTTTTGTTTGTATTTGTGCATATTGTTTTGTTTGTAAGTTAGATTGTTGTTGAGAATTCTGCGATCATTGGATTTGTGTACATATTCAGATTTTGGATATTGATGTTGTATTATGGCTTGGAATGCCATTAAGGTTTTGTAAATAATTAATTTATGATGTATATGGATTATGAAATTGTGTATGGATATGGAATGTGGATTTGCATACTGAATTGAGATGAGATGAATATGAATGGTCTTGTATATAAATTGTGTTGCTAGATTTGAGTTTTTGATTGAGATTATAAAATTGATGAATTCCAGATTGGAAAGGGGAATGACTTTGTATGAGATTGAGTAAAATGGAAAAGAAAGAAAAAAAGTTATACCGGATTTGATTGGTTTAGAATACATGTCTTAAGGTTTCCAACGCAAACGTTTTCTTCGCTATTTATGTTCGGTTGTCGGGTTCAGTTTTGTTCCATCTTTGATTCGTTCGCTTTTTCGTTCGATTTGTGATTCGATTTGTATCTGATTTGATTTCGCCTTATGTTTCGTTTCTTTGCTTTGATTCACTTCATATTTGTTCGTATTCGTATTCGATTTTGATTTGCTTCCGCTTTCGTTTTCGTTTGCTTTGTTCTCTGCTTCTTCCATTCCCGCTCTTCCGGTTGGGATTCGGATTTCGGATCGGGTCCCAACAGTTTTCTTGTTTATGATAAGTTAAATAAGGAAATTCATAAATAACCTATTTTTTATTTTTACCAATCTTTTATGACAATTATAGATCATTAAATTCATGGATAGCAATAGAATAATCAATATTAAATTAAATTGTTAAATTAATCAAATATTAATCATTCATGAAATATGAGAACTCAAAACAAGAAATACTTGAATTAAAACATGAATACAAGGTTTAGAACACAAAACTAGATAAGGTTACAATTAGAGTATTGAATCCCCTTGAATCAGAATAACTGAGTTTAACCATATATGACTTTTGCTACAATAACAAAAATAGAAAAAAGACAAAGAATTACCAAGGCTTAAAAAAGAGAGAAACCTCTTCTATTGTGAGGAATATCCCTTTTATAAAATTTCTAATCTAATCCTAATCTAACTCTAACTTGTAAAGATGTCTACCTACAATGAACTCAAATTCTTCATGATAAGGATAAGGTGAAGTCTTCTAGTGAAACTCTAAGTCTTCAAATGATCAATTTTATCCACTGTTGTAATCTTTCCACTACGTCCAAAATTTTGTAATTATCTTCAATAATTTCCTAATTTGATGCAATCTCTACTCTTCATCTCCTAAAACAAAACAAACATTAATTTTAACATTTAAGCATAAAAACAAATTTAAAACAAAGGAGACAATATCAAATAATACATTAAGATGAGATCTTATTAGGTACACGTGGGTCACATGGCATAATATTCATTACTTGTGTTCGCAATGAATACTATGGAAATTTTTTAGAAAGGTGGCTTAAGTAATATGAGGGTTAACACGATTTTGTGTTTTGCTGGTGTTAATTAGAGTTTTTAGTGTTTCATGCTTAAGTGGGAGATAAGGAGAAAGAAAGAAGGGAGATCAATTTGAACCCTAGAAAAATCAATTAGAAGTTGAGTTAAAGCATATGGGATTAAGAAGAAAGAAACATTGAAAAAATGCAAGAAGTTTACCAAAAATCATCAAGAACATTAAAGATTTAAGATCCATGAGCACTCATCATTATTCTTGTTTTCTTTCTTACTTATTATGTGTTTCTTTATATAAATAGAACCAATTAAAATATAAGTGTAGGTGGCATGAACTTTGGACCTAATTTTTTGGATTGATTTATTGTAAAATTATAGTTTTCTTGAGTATTATTCATATTTTCTTATTGTGTTAGATTGAAGTAATAAATGTAGAAGATTCAACATTGGAATTCATATATAGTATTGAAGCAAACATAAAAGATCATATATCTAATTAGATTAACGATAAATAATGAGAGTTATACAAAACCCTATAACTATGACCATATAACTCTTTTGGATTAAAATAAAATAATCTTGTAAATTCATAAAACAAATTAATGTGCAAGGTTTTAGTTAGAGAATATATTTGGTCAATCAACTTAAGGATATGGGTTATATGTCTTAAGAAAGAATATAGTTGTGACTTCAAAATTCTTAACAGTTTAAGAAATTTAAGTCAAACATTAAACTAAGATTAATTTAAGCATAGGAATGGTCTAAGGGTGATCATCTAGATCTTACTTATGTACTAGGTTATTTATTCTTTTTATTGCTTTGATTTGTGATTCTTATTTTTCAGCCATCAATTCTATCTTTCAATCAATCATTCAATTTATTAAATTTGATAATAGGAAAATAGTTAGTAATAGTAGTTACAGTTCTTGTTGGATTAACATTTGAGCTTATGAATTATATTATAGAATACGATAAGTGCACTTACTTTTGTGATTTTTATATTGTTTTGTGTTTTGAGATATATAAAATTAAATATCTTAATCTTCTTTTACAACTTCATTTTCATCAATTCAATGAATTAACAACTCATTCTTTGAATGATCATTTGTATAGAGCATAATGTTAAAGAAGAATACTTTTATCTTTAAATAAAACCTCTTAAACTTAAAATAAAAGACTTTTGGAACTTTTATAATGGTTTTAAATCAATTTTCTATTAAAGGGTATATTTTTTCTTTGAAAAGACTTAGGATTTCAATTTTTTAAAGTGGTCTATATAAGGTTTGATTAGCCTAAAGGTTTTTCAAAATATAGGAGTTCCAAATATGGGTGTTTGATAATGGATAAGCTATCTGAACAAATATATGCTAGCTAAACATGGGTGTTCTGCTAGTCAAATGTTCCTAAAAACTAGTTGTTCTAATGATTAGTTTGTTTTTATATTAACCATATGAGTTAGTTTTGGATGTAAATACAACATAATTGAGCTTTAAGAAGAATGTTTGATACAACAGATAGTTACTAAAAGCTTTAAGAGCCTAAAGAATGCATGTGTGTGTCATATAAACCATTTTTAGTTTTAGTTCATTGGTGTGAACAAGAGAGGGAGCTCTTTAGTTGTATAGTTGTGCAATAGTTATAGTTGATAAAATTACTTAAATTACTATTTTGATGTTTCCTCCCAACCTTGAATAAGACTAGTAAATGGTTACTCTTAACTCATGATAGTTAAAGATGTTTGTAGAGATTCCTTCTCGCATATGCAAAAGAAGATATTGTATTACTTATTCCTCCTTACTTATTAAAGGAAAAAGATAGTGAACTCTCAAGTGGAGCTTAAGGAAAGCTTATTTATGATATAAACATAGCATATACACATTTTACTTGTAATTTTGCTATGTTTTCTTTAGGAATTACATTTATTTGATATTTGCAAATGGTTTTATTTTATATTTCAAGTAATTTTGAAGAAAATTTTCTTTGGGGTGATTTTGGACAAGAATTGAGGTGTTTTTCTCTTCAAATTAAGAAGAAGATTGATCTCTAGTTGAAAATGGTTTAAACACAAGCATATTGAATCTTGTGTCCCTTTCTAGATTGAAAAAGTTGATGAGAAGATCAAACATAACCTCACACACGACCGTGTGATAGGCTATATTCTTGTTTAAAATTAGGATATGAAGAATTTTATAGTGTTAAACCAAGAATTGTACATAGGTATGATAGAGCTCGTATTCCTCTCTGAATAGAAAATTTGAATTGCAGTACTAATGACTTAAAATTGTTTATAGTATAAGTCGTTTTCATTACATAGTCAACTTATTTAGACAATGGGAATCCATAGTTTAAGGGGTTTTTTGGTTTTATAAAATTTTCAGTTTGGTTTTTATCAACTGAATATAGAGATAAAACCTAAGGCACAACTTACAGTCATCTTTAAGAAGAAAAGAGATTTGAGATTATTCCAATGAAATAAAGAGAAGATCCGAAGATTGGAATTGGATCTTCTCTCTATAGTATCTTAATCATTTATGTAATTGTTTTGTTTATGTTTATTATTTCAAGGGCGATGGTTAGTTAAATCTCTAATATATGTATATGATGGATTAAATGGACTATTGATGATGTGATTAAGTTTGGATATTATTGATTTCTTTGAAAATTGTCAATTAATACCTCTGAATTAATTTGAGATGATTAAGATACTAAAAAGGGGAGTGGAATTGGAAGGTAGGATTAGTATAACATCCCATCACCGATGGGAAGGGTAAATTGGTCAATTGGGACAGGTTAGTAGTTTATATTGCATAATTTGATATGTGCATACATTTGGCCTCTAATTTTAGAGGAATGAGACTTTTTGCACATGCACTTATATGTACATGCATTCATGACAATTCCCGGCATTTATTTGTGAATATGATGTGTTTTGTGAAATTTGGGAAAATTGTGTCTGAAAATCTGAATTGAAATGTTCTAGGAGTGATTTTCAGTTGTTAGTGACCCTTAGAAAATTTTTCTGGAAAATTGAGAGTAAATGTCCGGACCGGAAATTTCCCGAGTGACAGACTGATTGATTTTATAGTACTGGAATGACTATCCAATGGTAATGGGAAAAATAGATATTTGACTTTTAGGGAATAAAAATGTGGAACCATTGAAATTTGGGGACAAATTTGACAAGAAATGGAATCTGAAAAGAGGAGAAATTTTAATTATGCTTGAGGTATTGATACGTGGCAAGTTCCTAGGTTTGAAAGTCTATTGTTCAACCCTAATGCCTCGAGCCCTAAAACCATTGTTAAGAGAGCAACCCTTTTAAATGCCTTAGGTTTTAAATTAGGCAGTAGAATTTTCTCCTCCACCTAGGGCATGTTTCTCCTTCCTTCGATTGATTCTCCTTTCTTCCTCCTTGTGTGATCTTTCATTGTTCTCTTCCTTGCTTGTTTTCTTTATGCTAAGACCAACCCTAAAACCTTGAGACATGATGAGTGGTGAGAGGAGAAGAGATGGCCGTGGGTTTTAGAGAGGGGTAAAGAGTTGGAGAAGATTTTCGGGAGTTTGAAGAGAGGAAGCTTGATTTGGTAAGTAAATGGCTTTTATGTTGTTTATTTGTTAGTTGAAATGCATTTATGATATTTAATGAGTAAGATTGGGGTAGTTGTGTTGAGTTATGACTGATTTTAGAAGAGAAATAGGTGAAAAATGGTCGGAGAAGACGAACAGGAACCCGCACGTCGCTACGTGTGTGAGGGCCTCGTCGTGACAAGCGGTTATTTACTCGTCGCGACGTGTGCGAGGGCCTCGTCCCGACGAGCGTGTTTTGACGCCGTGATGAGCGGTTGGACACCGCGACGAGCGACCTCGTGTCGTCGCGACATGCGTCCTTTGGTCGTGACGAGCCCCTGTTTTCTGAACTGATATAGTTTAGTTTTTGGGTCATAACTATTGATGTTGACCTCCCATTGCAGTGATTCTTGATTCGTTATAACCTAGAGAAAGGGGTCTACAATTAATATGAAGAAAGAAAGTTTGAATTCAATTTTGTAAGATCTCAATTATTGAATGAAAGTTGAGGATAGGTTCCTATTTCAACCTAAGGGTTATTTCATGATAATTGGAGGATAATTTGGAGACTTCTGAAATAAATGAAATGCTTTTGGGGTTTTAGAAACTTAGTATAATGGGTGGAATTGACCAAATGAATAGTAATATTGGCTTTGAGGTCTTTTTTGAGAATTTAAGGGTATTGTCTAAATGATATAGTGTTTATAGAATGAAAAGTTGGTTTCGAGACAAAAGAAAGTGGAATTTGGGAATTAGCACCGGGAATGTCACGAACATGCATCGTACGTCTTTTAATTGCGACATGTGCATCATTGAACCTTTATGATTATGCATTTAGAAATAAATGATCATTTGACTGTTATAGAGGCACCATTGGAACGACATTCCACGGATATTGCTGGGACTTCCAGGCAGTAGCTCGGAAGTTACAGGTGAGTAACCTAGTTGGTTCCTCAATCTTTGATTGTTAAATGTTCTGTAATTGAAATTTTGTGGAGAATAGTGATGAATATATGTGAATGATTACGTTTGAAATCTCGGACCGAAGGTCCGAGGGATTGAGTGTTTTGACATTGAAATGTAAATTGTTTGTGAATGTGAAATGTTCATGCTTCAATGTGATAAATTGTGAAAGTGTGGAATTGTGTAATTGAAAACGATATGACTGTTTTCGATAAATTGGATCTGATTGCATTGTGATAAATGAATTCCATGAACGATTGATTAATAACGGTTGTGACTGGATTTGAGAAATTTTTATGCTTCCAATGTGATAGACTGTGACTGTGAATTATTGTTAATAATGGAGAATGAATTGTTTATTTGGACAAATTGATTGTGATTGCAATGTGATATCATAAGATTGTGATAAACAAATTCTGTGCATGATCATTAATAACGATTGTGACTGGAGCTGCTACCGAGAGCTACAAGCTCGACTACTAGAGAAGAGCCTCATGCTCGAAAGGGAATAGTGCATACCAAGAGGGCTCTCCTATCCCTAATATGCGTGAGAAGCAGTGCATACCCAGAGGACTCTCCTACCCCTAAGACGCGTTTAACACTTAATGAGCCCGAAAAGGGATAGTTCAGAGCTATATGCTCAATGTTTAATGCGCCCGAAAAGGGACAGTTCAAAGCTATATGCTCAATGATTAATGTGCCCATAAAGGGACAGTTTAGAGCCTCAGGCTCACTGCTTAATGTGCCCAGATAGGGGCAGTACAGGCACTCAGTTACAAAACTGAAATAAAATGGAAAAGAATGTCATGTATTCATTACTTATGCACTTGATTGAATTCTGGATTGGGAAAAAGGCAGAATGCCTTGCAATTATGTGATCTTCTAAATATGCTATTGTAAAATGATCTGTAAACTGCTATGTGATATTTCTGAATGTGTTATTTCTGAATGCGTGGGTATCATAATCTGTGAATTGGTCACAGTAAAGTAATACATGAAAATGTGTTACATAAGTATTGCATCTGTATTTGGTTAAATATTGGATTGGGTAAAAGGCGAAATGCCTCATACTTGTGCGAAAATAACTAGGTGGTATTTCTGATTATATTACCGTGTAGTAAGCTATGAATTGCTTAATTATGTATGAGTTGAGTGAACCATCGATGATGGTTTCTCACTGAGTTCGCAAAACTCACCCAAAATTTGCATTTATTTTTCAGGAGTTGAAGAGTACCCCGTTAGACAAACGGGAGTATGCCTACTGAATGCTAGTCAGATATTGAGGTCAGGATCAGTTCATGTCTACATTAGTGTCATTCTGTTCTTGTGTAAATTTGTATTTATGCAATTTCCGCAGAATAGTGCTTTTTACTTCAGTGGGTTCCAATTGGTTAATGTCGTATTTGTAATGTGATCACTGAAAGCGTTCAGGAACAACATTGGGCCCAATTTGGTTATGGATTTTGTACATGAAATGGTTAAATACTGTTAAGTGTCTTTTTATGACTGAAATTGTGTTATGATCGAAAATGTTTTCGAATTAAAGCGGGCCCAAATCGTTTACTGAAAAATGTCATATTGAGTTTTTGGATTGTAATTGAGTACTCTAGCATACTACCCTCGTGAGACACGGGCTCGGATATCACCCTCGATGTCGAGTTTGGGTCTTGCGGGAGTGGGATGCTACAATTAGTTTATGGAAATATTAATCTCTAATTAACATTATCAAAGTGGGTGTTGGTTAATGAAGTCAGTTAATTAAAACTTACAAAGCATAATGAACTCTTTTTAATATTTGTTATCACAACAATAAAAGTATGATTAATTCGAGTATATTTGTTATTGATCAAAAGAAGACAACAAGAGATTTAGGAGATTAAATCTTGAAATTATCCAAATTAATAAACAATACCTATAGTTAATCTACTTATATACATCTATTTATAAAGTCCATCACCTTAAAGTTAAATTTGGTTGTTAATTGTGTTTTTTTATTTGTTAATTGTTTGCATTTATTTTCCCTTTAAACATCTATTTTTTCACTTATGTAGATAATATAGGAGTTGAATAAATTGTGAGTTGAATGGACCTTAATATGGTATTTTATTGGGTTCTACCCATGTACTATTCAAATAGCAGACATATACTTACAACAAATTAATAACAAGTATTTAGCACTATTGAGGGTAGGCAATCTGTATCAATTTTAAGTGTCTTTTTATTATTCTAAATGTTCACTTATTATTTATATGGTTATGTGCATGTTTAGATCCCTTGTTTTATATCATGTATGCCAGGTGTTTATAGGATTTTGTCTTAAAACTTTTTTTACAGTTAGAAACCTAAAATTTTACATAGTTTTACAGTTCCACCTCTTGAGGACTAATTTTTTCATTTTCAAGGGGTTTCACCATTTTAAAGTTTTTAGCATTAGAAATTTCCTTTTGATTTTATTTACTTTTAAAATTTTATTTTTTTTGTTTATTACCACTAACCTTAACAATGTCTGCCAATACTCATTAAACAAATTATGCTATTCGATCTACAAATAAAAATAACTTTTATATTATATGAAAGGTAAATGGTTAAAGAAAATAGAAAAATATAATTAGAGGTAGAAGTAGAGAAAGCGATATCACCATGCTAAATAGCCATAATTAGAGGGCATTAAATGACTATGCAATGTGTAACACCAGTAGATCTTAAACAAGCATTGTGAGGCTAATCATGAATGCTAAGAACTTTTAAAATTAATTTGAGCCTCATCACTATAGTACTATAAGATTAGTTTGAAAGAGGTATTACAAATGATCTCGATATATACCTAAACCACTTTTTGGTCATTTGTGACACCATTAAGATGAATGAATTTAGTAAGGATGCAATCATATTGAGGTCTTTTCCTTTTTCCTTTACCACTTAGAACACAATGTCACAAGCGTTTTTGTTGGAACCCCTCCCCGGTGAGTCGTGTACCCGACATCCTACGTGACATCTGGATGCACATCTCACGAGGGAGGAATTCCTCACCATGAAAGAAACCTCAAATCGAATTTAATTTAACGTCATCCGAACAAAACTTGATAAATTCACCCTAATTATCCTCCAATAAAATTGATTTTCTTAGGGCCCATAACTAAATCCGATTCCTAAGCTAAAATGAAATTCCATATCTCTAGGTCAATTAGAATCAGAAATCGCCTCAATCGGATCTCTATAGCCCACAAAATCGCTCGAAAACGGAATTACATTCAAAACCATAATGTAATTGACTCTCTTTAATACTATCCGTAAAGTCGGACCAAAACCCGACACTCTCATTTTACTAAAAAGGGGTATAAATTTTTTTTAGAAATCCAATGCTTCAAAAATTGTGAAAACGGAGGTCAAACGGAGGAAAGACAAAAAAATAAGAAAAATGGCTTTATTTATTACTTTTGTAAAATCAAAAATTAAAATTAAAAAATAATAATTTGCAAGCAAGCTGTCGCTCTGCTGAAAGTGCGACATTCTCCTCGACTCAACAGAGTGCGCTCGTTAAGTCAAACCAGACTTCACGATTAAATAATTTTGATAATAAACAAAGAGAAATATACTAAGAAAAATGAAGGAAGAAAAAGACTAAGCTTTACGAAGACGAAAAGCGAAGGAAGAAAAGCGATTTAAAGAAAATGATTTAAAGAAAAGCAGACGGAAGAAAAGCAGACGATACAAAAGGCATTTATGCAAAAGCACGGAAAAAAGCGAGAAGGAAAAAGCGATTTATACAAAAGCGTATTTAAAGAAAAGCGAGGCGGAAGGAAAGCGGGCATTTATACAAAAAATGGCGGAAGGAAAAGCGATTTATACAAAAGGCATTTAAAGAAAAGCAGGCGGAAGGAAAAGGCATTTATACAAAAGCAGGCGGAAGGAAAAGGTATTTAAAGAAAAGCGACGGAAGGAAAAGCAAACGAAAGAAAAATGAGGCGGAAGAAAAGCAAACGATACAAAAAGGCATTTAAGCTTTACGAAGACAAAAAGCGACGATACGAAAATAAGACGGAAGAAAGAAACATCGCTTAAGACTACATTGAGCTAAACTGAATAACCGCTTTTAAAGATTCAAGAAGTAGATAGACAAGAAACAGTTGAAGTTCACTATAAATAAGAGTCGAGATTGAAGAAGAAATAACTTTGGAAAAAGTGAATGAAACTCGTGTATTCAATATCTGCATCTATCTCGAGAAAATTACGAACTATTTTCGAGTGTATATTGTGAAGAGCAACTCTTTGTAAAAGCTCTTTATCGCTTTTTCATTTTTGAAAAAGTGCTCTGAGATAGCCCAAGAGGCTAAGAGTAAAAGAATACTTTGTTAAGAGACCAAGAGGCTCATCTAAAGAATACTTGTAATCGGTTTGAGATAGTGAAAATCTCGTAAGAATATCGAGGATCGGACGTATACGGTTTGGGGTGAACCAGATAAAATTGCCGTGTTTCTCTCTAACTCTTACTTTTCTTAAATCGTAGTTTTCATTATTAACAAAGTTTTCAAACTAGTTAAGAATTGATTTACGATAAGTTTTCCGAAAGAACAAGCAATTGTTATCAAGGATTAAAGAAAAGTTTATCACAATTCAACCCCCTTCAGGTATCTTGGTCATATTATTTTCAATATATTAACGTGTGATTTACTTCAATTGATATCGAGCAAGGTGTTCAAGAATCACTCTAATAAAGTGTGAACTAAAGAAAATGGTGGAATCACACACGATATTGCGAAGGAGCCTCACCACCGGACCTCCAGCGCTCAATGGTGAAGACTATCACTATTGGAAGGATCGGATGAGATTGTTTATCGAGTCTACTCACATTGACCTTTGGGACATCATCAAGAATGGACCTTACACACTGAAGATGATGATAAAATCCAATTCCACGAGAAAGATGGACGGTGAAGCGTAAAGCAAGATTTCAACTAAACTTCAAAGCGAAATTTTTCTTGAGTTGTGCATTGAGCAGAAGCGAGTCTGACAAAGTGCATGGATGCGATACTGCCAAAGAAATAAGGGATACATTATCAATTGCACATGAAGGAACAAATCAGTGAAGGAGTCCAAGATAAGTATTTTGGTGCATCAAGACGGAGTTATTCAAGATGAAAGAAGAAGAGACCATTGATCAAATGTTTGGAAGATTCCAAACAATAGTTAATGGGCTAAAAGCTCTTGGAAGAACGTACAACAGTCAAGATCATGTTCGAAAGATTTTGAGGAGTTTGCCTAAAAGATGGAGACCCAAAGTAACTGCTGTACAAGAAGCCAAAGACCTAAGCAGATCAAGCTTGATGAATTGCTTGGATCGTTGAAGATACAGTAGAACTTGATGCGAAGATAAGCCCAAAAGGAGAAGTCCATAGCGCCAAAGCAAGTCAAAAGAATCACAAAATCCGAAGAAGAAAACAAAAGGAATACATCAAAGGCGTTAAAGATTGAAGAAGCAAAGGATGATGATTCCAAGAAGTCATAATCAATCAAGTGATGAAGACGATGAGCTATCTTTCATTTCAAGAAAGATAAGAAGAATGTGGAAAAAGAAGTCCAAAGGAAATTCAACATTTAGAAGGAACAATGGCAAAGACAATGAAAAGTCGATAAAGCATCCATTACCGTTATGAATGCAAGAAGCGGGACATTACAAGTCCGAGTGTCCAATGTTGAAAAGACAACCCAGAAGGAGTAGAGATAACAAGAAAAGCATGATGGCAACGTGGGAAGATCTGGATTCATCAGAATCAGATACAAGTTCACAAGCGTCAGAACATGCTAACATATGTCTGGTAGCTGAAGAAGAAAGTGATGAGGAGGTAACTTCCAGCTATAATGATATACAAGATGCATATTCAGAATTGTTAGAGGATTCTCATGCTATTATGAAACAGTACAAGCTGTTGAAGAAGAAATATGTAGAAAACCTCAAACATACTCATGAGATAGAGAGTGAGAATATAAGTTTGAGAAAGCAAGTTGAGGAATTGAATAACAACAAAGTTGTAGATAGATCTGAAGAGATTAATCAATTGAAACTGAGAATTAATAATCTCTCAATTGATCTAGCTAAATTTACAGATAGTACAAAAAGGATGAATGAAATAATAGGAGAATACCAAAATCCCGAAGGATAAAACTGGATTAGGGTTTACTAAAATAAGCCCAAAGATTACGTAGTAAAATCGGTTGCTCAAAAAATAAGAAAAGATATCAATCGACTTTCGTAAAGGTCATCAACATTATCATTCTACACATCATTATCATTCATTACATCGTATTAACCCTAAAGGACCCAAGAGAATCTGGTACCTAAAATAAAATAATATCTCCCACGAAATCCTTCGTTGGAAGAACCAAGAAGCACCATTGGTATATGGACGGTGGATGCTCGCGTCACATGACGGAAACAAGTCTATGTTCCTAGATCTTCAAGACAAGAAAGGAGGATCAAGAACTTTTGGAGACAACCAACAAGGAAAGATAATCGGGTTTGGTAAGATTGGTAAGAATTCTCATGCATGCATTAATAACGCATTACTAGTTGATGGTCTAAAGCATAACTTGATAAGTATTAGTCAATTATGTGATTCGGTTTTGAAGTTTCTTTTAATCAAAATTTTGTGAAGTCGAAACAAAGATGGTTCCATCTTCTTTTCAGCCAAAAGACGAAACAATCTTTATAAAATTGATTTAGACGATTTTCGGTCTCAAAATATTTCATGTTTTTATCTATCAAGATGAAAGACCGATCCGCATAAAAACTAGGTCATGTCGCTTTTAAACATATTTCAAAACTTTTGAAACATGATTTGGTAAAAGGTTTGCCACAAATTGCTTTTGACAAAGATTTCTTTTGTGAAAGTTGTCGAAAGGGAAACAAGTTAAAACCTCTTTCTCTTCAAAACATTTCATAACTTCTTCTAGACCACTTGAGTTGTTACATATGGACTTATTTGGTCCAACAAGAACAATAAGTTTTGGTGGAAAGAAGTATGGACTTGTGATTGTTGATGATTTTACAAGGTTTTGTTGGATACTTTTTCTATCACATAAAGATGAGTCTTTCAAGTGTTTTAGAAACCTTTCCATGAGATTACAAAATGAAAGAGGAATGTCTATAGCAAGCATAAGGAGTGATCATGGAGGAGAATTTGAAAATGAGAAGTTCGAGTATTCTGCGAAGAAAAGGAATTTTCATAACTTCTTCGCCCCAAGGACTCCACAATGAGAATGGAGTTGTTGAGAGGAAGAATAGGACGATTCAAGAGATGGCAAGAACAATGCTATGCGAGATGAATCTTCCTAAATACTTCAAAAGAAGTCATCAATACAAAGATGCTACATTCGAATAGAGTCTTTGCGACTAATGTCAAGAAAACTCCCTATGAGTTGTGGAATGGAAGGAGACCAAACATTTCTTATTTCCATCCTTTTGGCTGCAAGTGCACTTTTCGAACACAAAGGAAGCTCGGACAAATTTGATGCGAAGACACTTTCAGAATTTTTCTAGGCTATTCTCTCACTTCAAAGGCATTTAGAGTCTTCAACCTCACCTCAAAGACATTGAAGAAACTATTCACGCTTAGTTCGATGATAGCTCTCAACCCAATAAGGAAGAGGAATCGAGAAGATGATGTCATATAAATGCCCTTGACGCAGTTGTAAGGAAGTATCTTCATCAGAACACTTCATGATGAAAAGAAAGATATCTCTAAGAATTTTGAGTTAAAGAAAGATTGGAGATACAAAAGCTCTCATCCTAAAGAGTCAATTATCGGAGAAACCTTAGAAGGTGTAAGAACAAGGTCCAAGTTCGTAAGAGAAGCCAACGTGGCATTTATATCTCAAGAAGAACCTAAAAGATTGATGAAGCTCTAAAAGATGAAGCATGGATATTAGCTATGCAAGAGGAGTTGAATCAATTCAAGAGGAATAAAGTCCGTCCTTAGTTCCTAAACCGAAAAGAAATCCATTATTGGTACTAGATGGATATTCAAGAATAAGCTAGACTAATCAGGAAAAGTAAGTCAACAAGGCAAGATTAGTAGCACAAGGCTATAATCGCAGGAAGGAATAGACTATAATGAGACATATGCTCCAAGAGCAAGACTTGAAGCAATAAGGATACCGCTTGCATATCTTTGTTTGCCATGACATAAAGCTTTTTCAGATGGATGTAAAAGTGCATTTCTGAATGGCTTTATAGATGAAGAAGTCTATGTCAAGCAACCTCCCGGATTTGAGGATATAAAGTATCCAGATCATGTCTACAGACTTCATAAAGCCTTATATGGATCAAACAGCTCCTAGAGCATGGTATGATCGTCTGAGCTCATTTCTTATTGAAAATGGATTTACTAGAGGTAAAGTTGACAAAACTCTTTTAGGAAGAACTTGTATAATGATTTTATTATGTGCAAATCTATGTTGATGATATTATTTTTGGTGCCACCTCAAAAAGTTATGCATAAGCTTTGAAAATATGATGAAAATGAATTTGAGATGAGCATGATGGGTGAGTTAAAATTCTTTCTTGGATTGCAAGTAAAGCAAACTAAGGATAAGATTTTTATCCATCAACAAAAATATGTCAAAGAATTGTTGTCTAAATTTGATATGTGCGGTGTTAAAAGTATGTCTACATCGATGCATCCTTCAAACTTGTTGTCGAAAGATGAAAGTGGTAAGAAGGTGGATCAAACCCTATTTAGAGGATGATTGGTTCTTTGCTTTATCTTACAGCAAGTAGACCGACATTCTATTCAGGTGTATGCTTGTGTGCAAGGTTTCAGTCGATCCTAGAGAATCTCATTACATAGTCAGAAACGAATTTTGAGATATCTCGCAGTACTCTCGATCTTTGCTTAATGTATGAGAAAGGTAAAGATTTCAGGTTGAATGGATATTGCGATGCGGACTATGCCGGTGATAGGATTGAAAGGAAGAGCACGAGTGGTGGTTGTCACTACCTTGGACCAAACACGTGTCATGGTCAAGCAAGAGACAAAGCTCGATTGCATTATCAACCGCAGAAGTTGAATATATGTCCGCCGAAGTTGTTGTTCACAATTATCGTGGATCAAGTATCAATTGGAGGACTACTCAATACAAGAGGAAGAGATTCCAATATATCGCGACAACACCGGCGCCATCGACTTGTCAAAGAATCCAATTCAACATTCAAGGTGAAGCACATTGAAGTTAGACATCATTTCAAGAGATTACGCTCGGAAGAAAGTTGTCGACCTACAATTCGTGGAAACGAAATTCAGTGGCGATATCTTCACAAAACCACTAAGTGAAGATCACTTTAAAGAAATCGACGCAACCTCAATATGGTGATGTTAACGGACCAATCATCCGGTTTTTCAAAGAAGAAACCGATAGACGGAGGAGTTAACGGACCAATCATCTGGTTTTCCACAAAGCGTAAACAGATAGACGGAGGAGTTAACGGATCATTCATCCGATTTTTAAAGACAAAGATAGAAAGACGGCAGAGTTAATGATTGATCATCGATTTTCAAAAGAAAGACAATGAAACGGTGGAGTTAAACGGCGTTGACGGTTTCAGACTTAAAACTTCTTTTACAAAGAAAATTTTAGAGGAAAAAAGGTCACGATCATCGAGAAGTACAATCGTTCTAGAATTTGCTATAAAATCCCTAAATCGACGTTTGGGATCTCTAACAAATTCAGAAATTGTTAGTTCTCTCAAATCTCTCGAAAATTCTTCAAACGAGTTCCTATTCACTCGTAATCAACAAGATGAATGTCAAGCCCATTTTCATGAGTTGATCCAGAGCAACCTGGGAAGATTGGTAAACTTTGAAGATCTAAGAAGGGAACAAATGGATATAGAGCCGGAGATAATAGCGGCAGGATGGAGAAACTTCTTTCAAATACGAGAGCAAGTTTATCTCAATGAAGTTTATGAGTTCTGGAAACATACTAAAACTGTGGATAATACAATCGTATCGTATGTAGAAACACTCCCTGTTATAGTAACCAAGGAGTTACTGGAAAGAGTCACTGAATGTCCGAGTAGTGGAGTTCAACCTACTAACATGGTGAAATGGATGACTAAGCTGAAGTTGAACGAAGATGAAGTTACTCGTCAACTTTATGGTCAGAACAACCCAACTGAAAGAAGAGCCTCTTGGCTTGTACCAAAGGCAAGGGTTTTGTTTGCTGTTTTGTGTGACTGTGTGTTACTTAGGATAGGTTCAAGACATCAAGTCACTACTTTGGATGAACAATGTATCCTACATCTCCTGAATCACCAACCAATAGATTTACCATTTTTGATTTATCAATATATGGTTAAATCAATAAAGGATACAAACACTCTCCCGTATGGGATGTTGTTGACAAGGATGTTTAAAGAATCAGGAATCAGATTGGAGTTGGGAGTCAGACAGAAGGTATCTGTAAGAAGTTATATAGATTCTACATCGATTGCCAAAATGGGTCTGAGATTTTCAGACAAACAAGGAGCGTAAGAATCAAGGAAAGCAACAACCGAGGGGAGCCTAAACCAAGAAATCCTCTATGAAGGAGAGAAGATCACACTCTCGAGTCAAGTCAAGATCTGCTCGATTTTTGAATCGGTGACTTAAAGCGGAAGGGAACCTTTGGTGAGTGACATTCATAAGCAAGCAAGAACGCCACCCACAAAGGAAACTGTTCAAGAAAGAAGCCAGTCCTTCCAGAGATTCAAGCAAACCAAAGCATTATGAATGACAGAGATCAAAAGCTACAAAATCACTGTCATCAATCCTTGAGAAAGTTTCAGAAACTCAATCTCAAGGAAATGAAGGAAAAAGGAAAGTAGAAGAACCTAAGAAGAAGAAAGTTCAATCCAAGAGGTCACCAAGGTTAAAGAAAATGAGTGCAAGAAAAGAAGAAAATCCAACAACAGAGGCAAAGGCTAAGAAGACAAGGCTAGAAGAAACTGTTGTTGACATTTCTACAAAATCTGCTGCATGTGCTGTTAGTGCTATTGATGCTGCTGAAGTTAATATGGAAGCTGCTACTGAAGCGATTGTGGAAGCTGTTAAGGGTAATATTAAGGATTCTCACAAAATTCTTAATAATCCAATTTTTAAAGAAATAGTTCCTACTACTTTTCAGTCCACACTTGTCCATAAACAAGTTGCTACACATGTTTTGGGGACGAAGGCTACTTCAAAAGTTGTAAGTGTGATGACTAATGTTCCATCCAAGTATTTAACTTTTCAAAGAGAAAGATGGGAACATAGATTGGTTGTAAGAGAGAGAAGAAGACCAAGTCGGTCATCATCGAGACAAACCCAAGAGATTTGTCAAAGCATTCTTCAAATCAGAATATGATAATGGCATTTCATCCATTGGATAAGGGTTACAAAATTTCTATGATCAATCAAGAGAGTTGGAGAGAACCATATCCACCAGAGCCATTTGGAGAGCGATCACTTCTTATCCTATAATCGAGCAAGACAATAATCAAGGTGGTACCGATCTTCAACCACCAAATTTTGTTGAACTCAATTATGAGAAGCTAAAGTCGAAAGTTCAACCGAGCCAAGATTGGATGACATGTCTTCGATCGATCAAGAGGCATAAAATTGATTGATGAAGCATGTAAGGAGAAAAGGAGTGGTAAGTCCATCTGCGGTATCAAGATCCAGGATCAAGTCTAACTAAGGCCACAACAGATGATCCATGTGGAGGCAATATCGAATGGGTCAAGATTGTTCGCTCGATTGGCAACTCGTAATGTTGTTTTACTATAATACGTAACATTCTCGCGAAATCGACCTCTGTGGGAGATCACTTCAATTGCAGAAGCTATGCCATGGTTTGGGACGACTTATCAACGAATAAGAGATCCCTATGATCTTGATATCAATGAACAAGTTGTATTTGTTCCTCCTCCTCTTCGCAAATCATTGAACCAAATGTCTTTAACAAGGAAGCTTATACAACAACAAAGTGGCTATCGTTGAAAAGCAAGTTGTTAAGACAAGACCCTCGACCGCAGATGAATCATCAACTCTAAAGAAGCATGTTCGAAGCTTGATAAAGATATGAAGAAGATTAAGAAGATGCTGAAAAGTTGGTAAAGCGATTGGAAAATAATTTTTGATCAATAACAAATAGGGGAGAAGGGAGAAGGAAGAGAGAAGGAGAAGGAAGAAATCAATTTGGAAGGATGAAGATACTTTTTTATCTCAATACTTCAGATAATTCACAAGTATATGATACTTTTCATATTTCTCACAAGTATTTGTTATTATCAAAAGGGGAGAATGTTAAGTCAAACCAGACTTCACGATTAAATAATTTTGATAATAAACAAAGAGAAATATACGGAAGAAAAATGAAGGAAGAAAAAGCAGACTAAGCTTTACGAAGACTTAAAAGGACGGAAGAAAAGCGATTTAAAGAAAATGTATTTAAAGAAAAGCGACGGAAGAAAAGAGGACGATACAAAAGGAGACGATGCAAAAACAGACGGAAGAAAAACAAACGGAAGGAAAAGGGGCGATACAAAAAGCAGGCGGAAGGAAAAGCGAGGCGATACAAAAGGCATTTAAAGAAAGCAGAGCGGAAGGAAAAGCGGGCGATACAAAGCAGGCGGAAGGAAAAGGCATTTAAAGAAAAGCGAGGCGGAAGGAAAAGCAAACGAAAGAAAAATGCGGAAGAAAAAAAGCGATACAAAAAGCGGGCTAAGCTTTACGAAGACAAAAAGCGAGCGATACGAAAATAAGGCGGAAGAAAGAAACATCGATTTAAGGCGGTAAGCACGGAGCTAAACTGAATAACCGTTTCTTTAAAGATTCAAGAAGCAGATAGACAAGAAACAGTTGAAGTTCCGACTATAAATAAGAGTCGAGATTGAAGAAGAAATAACTTTTGGAAAAAGTGAATGAAACTCGTGTATTCAATATCATCTATCTCGAGAAAAATTGCGAACTATTTTCGAGTGTATATTGTGAAGAGCAACTCTTTTGTAAAAGCTCTTTATCAGTTTTTCATTTTTGAAAAAGTGCTAGAGATAGCCTGAAGAGGCTAAGAGTAAAAGAATACTTATTGTTAAGAGACCAAGAGGCTCATCTAAAGAATACTTGTAATCAGTTTGGAGATAGTGAAAATCTCGGAAGAATATCGAGGATCGGACGTAGCCCACGGTTTGGGTGAACCAGATAAAATTGCTGTGTTTCTCTCTAACTCTTACTTTTCTTAAATCGTAGTTTTCATTATTAACAAAGTTTTCAAACTAGTTAAGAATTGATTTACGATAAGTTTTCCGAAAGAACAAGCAATTGTTATGAAGGATTAAAGAAAAGTTTATCACAATTCAACCCCCCCTTCTTGTGTATCTTGGTCATATTATTTCTCAATATATTAACGTGTGATTTACTTCACGTTCCTCGCACTCTGCTGCTGAGTGCGAGGAACAATTTATATTTAAATTGTTTTTTTTCAAAAACTGAAATAACCTTCTAGTTTTGAACAGGTGTAACTTTTCATCCTGAAATCGAAATTTCGTAAATTTAGTGTCAATAAAAAAATAAAAGGAAGCTCTACAACTTCTTAGAAGGATTTAAAAACTAATTTAGCCATTAAGAGGGTCATAAATTGCTTCAAAGTTGCTGCTATTAAAATTTCAATTTCCCTACACAATGTCAAGAGTTTGAGAATTCATATCTTTTAGCACACAAGTCTAAAAATAACAAATTTTACCTCATTAGAAAGATAAGAAGATGACCTACAAGTTTCATGAAGGAAACAAAAATCAATTCAATCATTTAAAGAAGTAAAACCACTCTCAAAGTTTCAGCCTAAATGAAAATCAATGGAACAGTAATTTGGCTCAATGAACAGTAACTGTCAATATTTCCAACCTCATATCTTTTTATTCCTAACTCCAATAATTGCAAATTATACCTCATTTTAAATCTAGAAAGACAATCTACATTTTCTCTGAAGAAAGCAAAACTTGAAACTGTCTCTAAGAGGGTGAAAAACCCATTCAAAAGGACTGCAAAATTGTAACTTCCATCAACAGTAGCTGAAACCTTTCACCTCTCATAACTTTTTCATTTTAAGTCCGAATGTGACAAACTTTATGTCATTTGAAAGCTATAATCATGCAATACAATTTTCAAGAAGGCATCTCACTGAAAATCTCACTCTAAAATACTCTAAAATCCAAAATAAGTTGCTGTCCAATTTGGGAAAAATTGGACAGCACTTCCCCTAAAAATGCTCTAGCCAAAATCTTCAATCCAACTCATCAACCTGTATAAAAACTCATTCTTCTAACTTCCATAACACAACTCAAACCCAATATACTTCAAATCAAAGGCAATAGCACACTCCTAGGATTCTATTTGCTTCCAAAACATAAAATAATCCAACTTTACTCTTTCTTTTGTCAAGTTTAACCACACAATTATACATTCTTTGAAAACGTATACAAGGTACATTTAAACTTCGAAACCATTATATTTACATAAAAACAAGTCAATACAACGTTTCAGAGTGAATTTAGCCCAATTACATCCCAAAATAACAAAAGTAAAATTACAAAGAACAAGCTAATGCTTTGATTTCTCAAAAAATGACTTCAAAAGCAAAATGCATCGGAGTTGCCTCAATCTCGATGCGGTGACTCGGTTTTTCACTCGACACCTATGGAGGAAAAATGGGGGGTGAGCTCGATGGCTCCGTGGGTAATAACTTAATAAACGAGAATATAAGCAAAAACCGTTATTCATTCTTTCATGTTTAAAACAATATCACATTAATAAAAGCAATTTCACTTTACAAATCTTTTCACATAATTTATTACTTCGAACAATTTACAAACTTAACATATCACTAAATAACCTAGCAAATCACAAATTTACAAACAAAGTGGTTCGGGTGGATCCGTAACAGAATGTACTACACATTTCTGCGAAGCGGTCATGTGTAACCATGACTGATGGGAGTCCTTGAAAGGAAATCCGATGCCACTAGCGGGCAGGCGGGAGAAGCCTATAGATAGACAGGTGCATCTGACTCAGATGGGACCACCATAAACCCAAAGAAAGCACATAATTCACAAAATTCAAAATCAATTGCCTCAACTGGCATTTACAAATTCATTTTCACATAAATTGCCAAAATGACGATCTTTTTTCCGAAATCACAGGTTCTTATCGTATCACTTAACAAAACATTAAATAAACCATTCCAACATAAATTCATAAGCAAGAACATCACATACAATTTCAAAACATCACCAAGAGTAATTCCTACAAAAATTTAAAGTCATTGGAAAACCTTAATTCGCATTTATTATAAAAACGGTAATATACCTATTAACTCAATTATTAAGGAATCACCCACTTGAAATCTTTTAACTTTGGGATTGATCAATTGGCCTTGTTTCTTCCTCCAATTGCCTTAATTCACCTTCATTAAGCACAAATATCCCATAAGCATATGGGATTGCAAAATTGGAATTCCTAAGGAAAGAAAGACATGAATTCAACCCCATCTAACCTTACCCATAAGGTTTCTAAGCTTTTAGCATCAAAACTCATCTAAAAATCCATAAATTTCACACTTTCTTACCTTAGAGATTGAAACCCACGAAAATTGCTTTTGCTCCTAAGGAAAGCTTTAACTCTTCCCTTCCACTTTCTTCTTGAATAAAACTCTTAAACTCTCCTTTCTAAAGCCTAAAAACCTAAGCTCCTTCTCTTCTTCTTCTTCTTCTTCTTCTTCTTCTTCTTCACTTCACCGTAGGTCACTCTCTTCCTCTCTTTTCTTTAGTGAATTTCGTAAGCTTCCTTGTAAATGACTTAGGGAACTTTAGTTCTAACTTATACCTAAGCCTAAAACTACGTAGTTTTAATAACCTTTACACTTTCCATTTATCCTCTCTTCTTTTCCTTATAAAAATCCGTAAGCTTTCTCTTCACTCAAGCCAACTTTGGGTCTTTTCCTTCCTTCTTTATTTAATTGACACTAAAAAGACTATAATATCCATTTTTATAAACCTTAAGCTTTAAAAAATATTTATGATCTTCCTAAATTGCCCTTATAACAACTTATTCTTTTCCTTATAACATTTCATCAAAAATCTCATTTTAACCAAAACCCTTCAATTTATAATTATTAAGCACTAAAATTCCAAATTATTCTAACTAAAAGGAATTAATCAATCTAAACCTCAAAATAAAGAAAACAAGCTTAAAGCGAATCGGGGCCTAACAGTTTTTGTGCAAGTATTTCCCCTTACGTAAAATTGTCAAGTTTAGGAATGTCATTACAATTTTCATGGAATTGGATGGTGATTCTTTATATAATGCTTAAGAGAGGTTTAAGGAGATGTCCTCTTCATTCTATAATAGGGTTAGTAGAGACTTGCAAATGATTATTGATTCACTGGCAGGAGGTGCTATGACAGGAATGACAACTGAAGATGCTATCGCATTTTTAAAGAAAATGACTTTTAATCACTACCATTTGCTTAATGAGAGAGATTAACCTACTAGGAAGGTTGGTTTCTATGATTTGGATGGTATAAACATGTTAAAATCCAAGTTTTTTTTAAATACGTTTGGTGGACAAAACATTAATGGTATTTTTAGCCCTATTATGACATGTGAATCTCATACCATACAAGTTCAGAGTGTATGTATACAAATCAAGCTTATTCGTGAACAAATTCAATGAATCACTACAATAGTATCTCCCCATTGTAATACCTATAATCTTAGGTGGAGGAATCATCCAAACTTTACATAGAATAATTATGGAAATCAAGTAAGTAATTAACTCCCTAGATTCCAATCAAGACCCACACCCCTACTTCATCAAGAAAGAAAACCATCTTGGGAGATAGGCATTAAGAGACTGGCTAATATGACATCAAAGGGAATAGAGTAAGTTGAATCAAAGGTAAATCAAATTGTAACTTTCAAATAAGAACTTAGAGTTTAAAATTGGGAAGCTAACAAATTCCATCAACTTTAGAGGGTATGGATCCTTGCCAAATAAAATAGAAGTGAGCCCAAAGGAGCAATACAGATAATTGACTTAAGAAGTGGTAAGGAAATTGGGTAATTAAGTGCTAAAAATGATGAAGAAAGAAGAATTTTGTCAAGCAGTAAATAAAGATAAAGAGAAAATTACTTACGAAGAAGAGGTACCACCATTCAAACTATATGTGCCTCCCATTCCTTTTCTTATATTCTAAAAAAAAAACAAATTGGATAAATGATTTGAGAAGAATTTAGGAAGCTCCATATCAATATCATTTTTTCAATCTATATTTTAATGATAACAAAACATGAGTATTACTAATGATTTTTTTAGATGAAAGCAATGTGAAAGTTATTTTAGTTATGCACAAATTAAGAACAATCTCATGAAGATAATAATAATAAAATTTTTGAATCAAATTCATTTAATTGAAGAATAAAATAATACTAAGGAAGATCAAGACATATCCAAGTTAAAATTAGAATATAATAATCATTGCAATTCGACTTAGTGGCTTTAATACTTTAAAGGCTCTTTATGTATAATCATATTATCATTTTAACATATCGTATAAGTCTTTTCAATCGTTAATAGGAATTGAACTTTTGATTTAAATGAAAACCTTATTGATCTTTAAAACATTTCATAGGGTATATGTTGATAAGTGATTAAGACAAAATTTTAATAAGAACAATAAGTTTGGTGATTTGAAGATGTTGAAATCAAAATTTTAGCTGCACTAATGAACCAATATAGGATAGTGGTCAACCAATATATGTTAAAGATGTGAAATAATTGTAATGCTCGGTGTTTAATGGATTATGAAATTATTCTATAACACTTAGAGATTATTGACATGAAATTGCTTAAGATACTCACTTTGACTCATATGTGATTTTAGGCGCAATTCGGAAGCAAAAAAGTTAAAGTGAGTCAAAAACTCTATATTTTGGCCATTTTTTGAAGATTAATTTTCACTGGAGCAAGAAGAAGAAAATTAAAAGACAAAAAGAAGATAAGAAAAATAGAAACACAATTATATCAAAGTTGTTCAAGGTTGTTGTGCATGGACCATTCAAGGTGTGCATGAATTTAATGTTTTACGTGGCTATTCACACAATTACAATTAATGAAGACAAGGAAGTTGGGAGAAGAAGCACACTAAAACGACAGCAACATATATGCTAAACGGTGCAACAACTGGAAACATGGATCATCATAACACAACAAGGAAGTTCAAAATGCAAGTCACAGACGAAGATGTAGCAACTGGAAAAGTTTTGTAAATGTAGACAACTAGCAAAACGCAATGCAAATGGACAGATAGAAGCAAGCATGAAACGAACGACAATGCGGTTGGGAAGGAGCAACATGAAATGACAACAAAGTAGGTGGAAAGCACAGTTGGATGAAACATAGGCATTTAACTGGTGTGATGGTTTTAAAAGAGGGCGTAAACAATATAGTGGAACAACAAATAAAACTGAAAATAGAACAGTAGTGTCAAAGGGAGGAGGCAAAGTAGCGAGAAGGACAGGGGAGTCTTCAGTTGGGACATTCTTGGAGGGGATGAAGCATTTTTTCAGGAGATACCTAATAGGTGTAGATTGCATTGTATTTTTTAAGGTAATTTGAAATGTTTTTAATGGTTAATTTGATTATTTAGTGTGTTTTTAGGTTAAGAATTGTGTTAGTTCATAAACATTTGTGTTTTACGTGTTCTTTGGGTGAGAACATATTTTTTAGTTTCAATTATATATATATGAGGTGTTGTGATGAGTTTGTTAGTGTTTCAGGGCATTCTAAAGAGTTTTAGAGGAGAACTAAACCAAAACACAAGGTCACAATCGTGGTGAACCTGCCATGATCGTGACAGAAGCAAGAATATAGGCCCACGATTGTGACAAATATGTCACGATCATGATAGAAGCTTAAGCAAAGGGCCATGATCATGAGGAATTTGCCACGATCATGATAAAGAGCAGATAAACAGGCCATGATCGTGGCCTACACGTTGGCAGACATGGAGTCACTTTAAATTCAAGTTTTCGAGGGGCATTTTAAACCCAAGAAAGACACTAGGGTTACCTTAACTGGGAAAGACTATAAAAGGATAATGATGGAACCTTAGAGGGAGTTTTGACATTCTGCTTACATTTGGAAACCAAAGAGAGAGAGAGAAAGAAGAGAGAGAAAAGAAGAAGAGGAAGAAAAGGAGGGTTCTGATGCTGAAGTTTCCCAAAATAGGTGATCCCCCGACACCACTGCTTTCCTGAATCATCCAACCTGAGTTCCATTTCCTCCCTATTTACTTTTTTATTCATTTAATGTGTAAGATTGAGATGGGTTGTATGGTTATGGATTTTGAGTTGTTAAAGATGTTCTAACTTTTCCTTTGAGATTTTGCTTATTTTTAATGTTAATCTAGTTGAAATTTGTTTACTTGGTTTAGTTGTTGTGATTAATTAATGTAGTTGCATGTTTCGATAACAAATCGAGGGGGTGAACAGGATAAAAATGATTAGATTAGATTAACAAGAGTTAAGCGATCTAATTGATCACTTAATCAATCTAGTCGGTAATTTCATATAGAGAGATCCCGTGTAAAATCCGATTGTTTATTAAAGAGCTTTAGAACTAATTAAAATTGTGGGTAATTTGTGAATTAAGAGATTGCAAGTCTATAATTCGATTAGGGTTTCACAATTTAGGGAATGATTATAACTCGAGAGAGAGTAATCAACCCTACGATCTTCTAGAACCGACATCCCATAAACATATAAACGGCTAGATTAACATTAGTGATAGGTAAAATACCCTCTTCCATAACTTGATTAGTTCTCTTTATAGATTTCCATTTGATTTAGTTTACTTTTTAGTTCAATATTCAAATTTGAGTCTTAAACAAAACGCAACTTGAATTAAGTGGTGTCTAAGCACAATCTCTATAGGACGATATCAATTTTTTACTACAAGTAATAACCTATGTACTTGTGGTTTTTTAACTTAAAATAAGTAATTGGTTTTGTAACCAACAAGTTTTTGATGCCGTTGTCGAGGAGTGAGTGGTACATAATAAGTAAATTACTTATGTTAGCTACAATGAGATAACAATCCATACTCTAACACTTACAATCCTGGGTGGAAAAACCACCCAAATTTTTCGTGGAGTACTAATAACATAGGTGGCCAAATGAGAACATAAGGACCTCACATATTTCAGCAAGACCGACTTGGATCTTTGGAGAACAAAATTAACAAGTTAATGGATGTATTGGGTTCAATGTTTTTAAGCCAAAAGGAAGGTTAAATAAGATAAGAAGAGAGTTATAAGAGAGTAGAGGTAAAGTTTGACTAGATTGCGAAGAACCACGCTTCATCCATCCATAACTTGAAGGTATAGGTAGGTCAACTTGCTAATGGTTTGTCTTCTAGGAATATAGGAAGCTTACTAAGCAACATTGAGGCCAATCCAAAGGGACAACTTAAGATGATCACACTTAGGAGTGGTAAGCAATTGGAGGAGCCAAGTGTTCAAAAAGATAACCAACAAAAGGAAAATGTGGAAGAGAAAGAAGAAAAGAAGCCATATGTACCACCACCACCCTATAAGCCTATGATTCCATATTCACAGAGGGTGAGACAACACCAAGTCGACACTCAATTCTCCAAATTCTTGGAGAAGTTGAAGAAACTTCAAATTAATTTGCCTTTAGTGGAAGCATTGGAGTGTATTCCCAAGTATGAAAAGCTTCTTCAAAACATATTGACACATAAATGCACTTGGGAGGATAATTAGACAATGACTTTGATGGAGAACTGTAGTTTGATCATCATAAGCACAATTTCTTCAAAACTATAAGATTCAGAGAGTTTTACTATTCTATGTGTTATTGGTGATTTTGAATTTTCTAAATGCTTACGTGAATTAGGCGTAAGTATTAACTTGATGCATTTTTTTATTTTCAAGGAATTGGGGTGAGGAGATGTCAAGTCAACATCCATGCTTATCCAACTTGCGAATCAATCCATTAAGAGGTCGTTTGGATTTTGAAGAAGATAGGAATTGTTTATTGAGTTTGGGTAGGCTCTTTATGAATACTAGTAGGGCATTAGTTGATGTGTATAAAGGAAAATTGGTTTTGAGAATTGATGATGAGCAGGTTGAATTCAATATGACTAAATCTTTGAAGAAACTGATGGATGGAGGTGCTTGTATGAAGATTGATGTTGTGGATGATTATGTGAAGCAGGTTGAAAAGAAAAGTAAAAAGGAAGTTGAGAGAGTTGCTGAAGTACAAAGGGATGAGAGTGTAAGTGAAGAGGAATTGTGTGAGGAGGATGAGTAAGAGAAGTTAAAGAGAGAGAATGCACCCACACCACCTTTTATTATAAAGCCTCCCATTTTAGAACTAAAACCCTTAACTTCTAACCTAAAATACACATTTTTAGGCAATGATCACAGCTTACCCATCATCGTTTCCAACCAATTGAATGTTAAGCAAGAAGATAAAGTGGTAGAGACCATTAAGAAGAGGATGAAAACCATAGGGTGGAAAATTTCTAATTTTAGGGGAATTAGCCCCAATGTGGTAATGCATAGATTAACCTTGAAGAAGGATGCAAGACAGTGAGGGAGCAATAAAGAAGGTTAAATCCAAGCATACAAAAGGTTATGAAAAGGAAGTGGTGAAGCTTTTAGATGCAAGTATTATATACCCAATATTAGATAGCAAGTGGGTGAGTCCGGTGCAATATGTACCTAAGAAGGAAGGCATGACAGTGATGGAAAATGAAAAAGGCAAACAGATTTCTACTAGGACCATCACAGGTTGGAGAGTGTGCATTGACTATAGGAAGCTTAATTTAGCCACCAAGAGAGACCATTTCCCATTACCTTTTGTGGGCAAAATGATTGAGAGGTGGCTGACCATACTTTTTATTGTTTTCTTGATGGATATTTAGGATACAATCAAGTGTTCATATACCCACAAGACGAAGAGAAAACCACTTTCACTTTTCCTTATAGGACTTTTTTTTATAGGAAGATGCCTTTTGGCCTATGCAATGCACCAACCACATTCCAAAGGTGCATGATGACCATCTTTGTAGATATGAATGAGGGCTTTATAAAGGTATTTATGGATGACTTCTCAACTTTTGGAGACTCTTTTGATCATTTCTTATTTAATTTGGAAAGAGTGTTACAAAGATGCGAGGAGTCTCGTTTAGTCTTGAATTGGGAGAAGTGTCATTTTGTGGTCTAAGAGGGAATTGTTATAGGCCATAAGATCTCATACAGGGGGATTAAGGTAAATTGAGCTAAGAATAAAGTGATTGAAATGCTCCCACCTCCTACCAATATCAAGAGCATCCGAGCATTCCTTGGTCATGCAGGGTTCTATAGATGGTTCATCAAGGACTTTTTTTCTTATTGCTAGACCATTAAATAACTTATTAGTCAAAGATGTGCCTTTTGTGCTTAATGATGATTGTTTAGATGCTTTTTAATAAGTTAAATATGACACTTACAACAGCATCTATTTTGACATCTCCAGATTGGTCACTTCCCTTCAAGATCATTTGTGATGTAAATGATCATGTCATTAGCTGTGTACTTGGACAGTGAAAGGATAAGAGGTTACATGTAATTTACTATGCTAGCAAGACCTTGACGGGAGCACAATTAAACTACACCACCACTGAGAAGGAGTTGCTTACAATGGTATTTGTATGTGAAAATTTTTGTTCTTAACTTTTGGACTCATAAGTTATTATTTTTACAGATCATACAGTGTTGCGTTATCTCTTTACAATGAAGGACAACAAGGATAGGATCATCCAATGGGTGCTTCTACTCAAAAAATTCAACATTGAGATTAAGGATAAGAAAGGAGTAGAAAATGTTATGACAGACCACCTATCAAGGCTTGAAGGGGAACAAAATAAAGAAGAAGAGGAAATTGAAGAGCATTTTCCTGACAAAGCTTTAATGATGGTAGAAAATCCTCTTCTTCCTTAGTTTGCAGATATTGCCAATTATCTCTCAAGTGATATTCTTCCCCTTAATATCTCGCATCAACAAAGAAAATGATTCTTATTTTAGTGTTTTCGTTATATTTGGGATGAACTTGTGTTATATAGAATATTTGCTTTTAGTTTGATTCGCAGGTGTGTCCCTGAAAATGAAATGCCTGAAGTTTTGATTCAGTGTCATAGTTCAGTTTATGTCAGACACTATGAAGTAAACAAGATGGCTACTTGCATTTTAGAGTGTGGATTCTACTGGCCGAACTTGTTCAACGATACTCGAGAATTTGTATTACATTGTGATAGGTGCCAAAGAGTGGGCAATATTTCGAAGAGAGATGATATGTCACTTTTAAACATCACGGAGGTGGAGATATTTGATGTATGGGGCTTGAATTTCATAGGACCATTCCCATCTTCACTAAGTAACTTTTATATATTGGTTGGAGTTGATTATATGCCTAGATGGGTCGAAGCAATAGCTACTCCAACAAATGATGGCAAAGTGGTGCAACGATTCATCAAGAAGATCTTCAGCAAATTTAAGGTGCCTAGAGCTATCATAAGTGATGGAGGGAGCCACTTTTGAAACAAACCTTTGAGGCTCTTTTACGAAGATATATCATTCATCATAAAATGGCAACCCCTTACCACCCACAAATGAGTGGCCAAGTGGAGGTGATGAATAAAGAGTTGAAGAAGATTTTGGAGAAGGTAGTGAGCAGGTCAATGAAAGATTGGGCTTTGAAGCTGGACGATATTTTGTGGGCTTACAGGATAGCTTTGAAAACTCCCATGAGCACAACACCATATTGACTTAGATATGACAAGGCTTGCCATTTACCATTGGAATTGGAGCATAGAGCCTATTGGGCAATTAGAAAATTGAACATGGATTGGAAGCTAGCATTAGAAAAGAGATTATTATAACTTGATAAATTGGAAGAGATAAGATATGATGTATACGAAAATGTCAAGTTGTATAAAGAAAGGGATAAGAAGTAGCATGATGGCCACATTAAGAAGAAGGAATTCAAGAGTGGGGACTTAGTGCTTTTATAAAGATCAAGTCAAGACGGAGTGGCCCATTCAAGGTTAGTCAAGTGTTTCCCCATGGACCATTGGAGTTAGAAAATGAAAAAGGTGGAACTTTTAAGGTTAATGGGAATAGATGCAAGCTTTACTTTGGAGCGCCATTCTCACAAGAAAGAGAAGTACTTTCTTTCCTTTCACTCACTCTTTTATGACTTCATATGGAATAGTGAAGCTATTGACCCTAACGTAGCATATTTTTCTTTCATTTGTTTGTCTTTTTGTTAGTGTGGTTTTGTTTTGATTTGATAATATTTAGTTTGATTTAACTTGTTTTTCCCTTCATTTTTTTGTTGTTTAGGTCCCCAATGATACGTTTTGAGGTTACTTGAAGTTTTATTGTGCATTATAGCTTGTTGGAGGACCAAAGGATGAGAGGAAAAATGCGCCACTTCCATCAACACCACCACCATAAGCCCATCTTTCCCTTAATCTCTTCTCTTATTCTTTTTGTGTTTTTTTTTTCACGGTGTGTTTGTTAGTTTTGGATGTTCACTTCTGCAAATTGAGGACATTGTTTTGTTCAAGTGTGGGGAGGTAGTCTTTGCATTTATGTTTGCATTTTTGCATGTCATTTAAAATGAATATTAGGTTGTTAGTATTAAGTGTGTCATTTCCCTTACATTTGAATATTTGTGATGAATGTGTTGCCATGAGATTCTATCATGCTAGTTGGGATGAGATTAAATGCATGCGTGAACTTAAATTAGACTACTTGAGTGGAGAGTGAACTATTTAGAGTGATGAAAGTATTTGGCCATATAAGCTTACTTAGTACTTGACACTTTATCAATGAGGTAATGTATAGAAGCATAATTGATTTTCATTTGAGCCTATGTGAGGAGTAACGCCTTTATGACTCCATTATATAGTCATTTCATTTCCTTGTTTGTATGATGTTTCCTTAGGTAATTATCTTTAGAACTTGCTTTGAATCAGATTAAATCTACTAGATGCATGCTAGATGGAAATGATTAAGGCCTTTTTGCTTTAACCTTTGGCTTAAATGACCTACCCATTTATTATCCCTTGCTAGCCTCATTGAGCTTTTAACCTTTTGTTTCTTGAAATCACCCAATTTTAAAACCCAAAATCCTTATGAGCTTACCCGATAACAAGTCAATAGAGTGCTAAGTGATACTTTAGTATGGAATCATAAGTTAATAGCATATGGAATATAGTTGTTGTTTTCTATTCATTGTTTCTTTATTAAAAAAAAACAAAAACAAAAAATCACACAAAAAAGAAAATGGAATAACATGTAGTAGCTTCAATAAGTGTGAAGAAGTAGTCTTATCTATTTGCATATCTCAGAAGTTTATCTTTTTCATTCTTTTGTACACTTGGTATTTTATAAATGCTTGTAATGAACCCCTAAAACTTGTTTAACCCACCTTAACCTTCGCTGTATTACAACTCGAAACAAAGTTCTTTTGACCTATCCTAGTATGCAATCATTGTGGAGTAAAATTGGTGTATTAGTAAGCCTATGATAGTGTGGTTTCCTATAGGAAGTTTGAGCGAAACATTAACCATCAAACACTTGAGAGAAATGAGTGAAATCCATAAGGAAGATCCATTTTCAATTTATACTTATCTTTGATTGTTGGTTGTATAAGTTGAGTTTGTTTATGTGCACCAATGAAAATTATTCATGATATGTGTACTAGCTTGACACTTGAGTTGGCCAAGGTTTAAGGAATTGCATGCTTTAATCATTGTGAAAATGAAATGATAGATTTTTATTAGTTGTATTTGATCTTTGCTTGAGCACAAGAAAAAGTTTAAGTATGGGGATGCTAATAAGTGTAGATTGCATTATAGTTTTATATGTAATTTGATATGTGTTTAGTGGTTAATTTGATTTTTAGTGTGTGTTTAGGTTAAGAATTGTGTTAGTTCATAAACATTTGTGTTTTAAGTTTCCTTTAGGTGAGAACATGTTTTTGAGCTTCAATTTTATATATATGAGGTGTCGTGATGAGTTTGTTAGTATTTTAGGGCATTTAGAAGAGTTTTAGAGGAGACTTGAACCAAAACACAGGGCCATGATCGTGGGGAACTTGCCACAATCATGAAAAAAGAACCAATATAGGCCCACGATCATGACAGAAGCTTAAGCATAAGGCCACGATCGTGGGGAATTTGCCACGATCGTGATAGAGAGAAGATAAATAGGCTGCATTTGTGCTTAAGGGTCATGATCGTAGGTAGTGTGTTGATAAATGAGGAGTCACTTTCAGATTCGAGTTTCAAGGGACATTTTGAACACTAGAAAGATATTAGGGTTATCTTAATTGGAAAGACTATAAAAGGATAATGATGGAACCCTAGAGGGAGTTTTGACATTCTGCCTACATTTGGATACACAGAGAAAGAAAAGACGAAGAGGAAGAAAGGAGGGTTCTGACGCTGAAGCTTCTCAAAATAGGTGATCTCCCGACACTGCTGCTTTCCCAAATCATCCAACCTAAGTTTCATTTCCTCCCTCTATTTACTTTTTTATTCATTTAATGTGGAAGATTGAGATGGGTTGTATAGTTATGGGTTTTGAGTTGTTAATGATGTTCTAACTTTTCCTTTGGGATTTTGCTTATTTTTAATGTTAATCTAGTTGAATTATGTTTACTTGGTTCGATTGTTATGATTGATTAATGTATTTGCATGTTTTGGTTACAAATTGAGAGGGTGAACCAGATAAAAATGAGTAAATTGGATTAATGAGAGTTAGGCAATCTAATTGACCACTTAATCAATCTAGTCGATAATTTCATGGAGAGAGATCCCATGTGAGACTCGATTGTTTATTAGAGAGCTTTAGAACTAATTAGAATTGAGGGTAATTTGTGAATTGAGAGATTGCAAGTCCATAATTTGATTAGGGTTCACAATTTAGGGAGTGATTATAACTCAAGAGAGAGTAATTAACCCTACAATCATCTAGAATTGACAACCCATAAACATATAAAAGGCTAGATTAGCATTAATGATAGGTAAAATCCCCTCTCCCATAACTTGATTAATTCTCTTTACGAATTTCCTTTGTTACATTATTCGATTGTTACTAGTTTGTTTTGATTTAGTTTACTTTTCATTTCAACCTAGATTAAATGGTGCCTCAGCACAATCTTTATAGGACGATATCTGCTTTTTAATACAAGTAATGGCCTGTATACTTACATTTTTTTGCGTAAAATAAGTAATTGGTTTTGCAACCAACAAGACCCATTAAGGGCTAGACATCCCGAGGATGATTTGAAGGTGAAATTGACGTCGACAACCTGGGTTAAGTGTATTTCACTATTTTTGTTGTTTTTTCACTCATTAGAAATTGATTGTGCTATCCTATGTTAATTGATTTAGGTTTTGTGTGTTAATAATCGTATTCCCTTTATTGTTTGATTATTTGTGTATGAACCCATTATTATTATGAAAATTTGATTTTAATACATTCATTGAATCATTTATTTGCAAATCCATTGCTAGAATTTTTGATATAATTCATAATTGTTATGTTGAAATTCATTTGTAGAGACTAATGATTTGTAATCAATAGGGATAACATGACCTAGGTTAAATGACATATCATATGTGGTTGTCACCTTGATTAATTGGTTTTCCTAATTCATAATGCTACTACCCAATTGAATATAGAGATCATATCCTAGGTTATTCGATAATTAGGTTTAATTAACAATCGTATCTTGATTAAACACTACCTAAAGGAAAACTCAGATTAATTATTAACCTACGATTAATAGTTGCTAGGAGAGGTTTAGGAACAACAAATCAATGAAATATGTTTAATTAGGGTATAGACTAAGATTAAACCAAAGACCCGGGTCCCTATTGAATTTCCTACTTTTATCATTTTTTGCATATTTTCTTTATTTTTTATTAGTCTAGTTTCATTTTATTTTCTTATTTATAAAACCAAACCCCCACTCGTTACACCTAAACACCAGTTACTTTCATTTCAATAACTTTACACACACTTTGTGGGATTGACCTAAACTCACCACTGCTATAGCAGTAGTTTAGTTTTTATTTTGAATAGCATTACGATGCATTGTCAATTTTAGCGTCGTTGTCGGGGAGTGCAATGTTTTAGTTTTTGTTTGTGATTTTAATCGGTGTTTTGTATATATTTGTTCATAATTGGTTTCTTTTCAGTTATTTCATGATCTTTCCTTTATTTTGATTCGTGTTTGTGATTTATAAAAATAAAAAATTCATGGATGGAAGTAATTTTTTCTTTAACTCTTACTCTCATTCATATAACCAAAGTTGGACTGATAACCTAACTTTCATTATGGATGGGATAACCATCATAATTATTCCCATGACAGTTTGTAGAATGCACAACAATTCCCATACAAACAAGAAGTTTCTTATCAAGAATCGGGTATACCTCTAAAAGAATTGATTAATGTTATAATTGCTAATACTTTATAATTCCAGCAGGATGTACAACAATAATTCTAGTAGTTCTAATAAGATATACAGTAGAAACTTCAACAGGGTATACAACAATAACTCCGACAGGATACAACATCTAGAATCCTCAACGTGGCAAGCCAAATGTGTGAGATGGAAGCGAGGATTGACTACCTAGAATCACAAACAAAAGAGAAGCAACCATTAACTTGAGATATACCTAATGGACATTAGTGTAAAAGCTTTACAGAGTGATGAGGAGCTTGAGAATTTTGACAGCAATACTTAAGGAATTGTATATGAAGAAGAAGTTGAGTAGGATCTCGAAACAAAAAAGACATCATTTAGCTCAGAGGTAAGTACTGAGTTTATGATTATTTTTAAGAATAGCTCTTCACCTTTACATAGCAGATTAGAGGAATTAAATAAGGGAGAAAAAGGCGAAGAGACATTTGAGATCTTTCCGGAGTCCATAGACTAACTCAATATTGAAAATCAAAGGATAAGGAAGATGTTGAATATGACGGATCATTAACTGAGACCCTATCATGAAGAACCTCATATGGAGGAGTAGGATATGACACCTAAAGATCACAATTTTGTCAAGTGAGGGGGAAACATGGAGTCAAGCCAGCAACTTTAAACAAAAACACTTCTTGGAAGCCAACTCAAAGGAAGTAAATTTCTTTTCTTAATATGTTTGCATTACTCTTATTTATGCATGTGTGTTTTTGAAATTGTTTGTATTATTTGTTTTAAGCTTTCAATCAAAATGAGAGAAAGAATAAAACAAATGAAGCAAACATTTTTTCATTTTCTATTTCCTCTAGGACTATATAGTCATGATTAGAGAATGAGTTAACTAGAGAATTTGATAAAAACTTTAGCATGTACTTTTACTCTTGTGATTGATCGATGTGCATTATCTTTAGAAGAGTAGTGACTAGTGGTAGACAAAGCTGGTGAGATTTTGAGCCTTATTTGACTAACTCATTCATATCAACCTCATTGTTTTTTGGATAATGTGTGGCCACCCTCATGACATTTACATCCTGATTTTGCCTTGAATTTCTATTTGAGATCACATTTTTATCACATGCATTAATATGGATATGATTAGGCATTCTTTGTTTTTTTGATCTACATTAGCTAAATAACCTACACATTATATGATTTTCCTTTTTGATAAGCCCCTTTGACCTTTATTTATCTTTTATTTGGGTATTAGCCACATTACTTGCTTTAACCTAACCAAATGTCCTTTCTAAGCCTTAAAGTTGTACGTGTTTTGTTATTAATTGTGTTTGGTGTGTTTTGTTTAGCATGTTTTGTCTTTGCTCGAGGACAAACAAAAGTTTAAGTGTAGGGATGTTGATAGTGGTAAATTGCATAATGTTTTAGTGGGTAGTTTAGTATGTGTTTAATGTTAAATTGAATGATTAGTGCATATTTAGGTTAGGATTGTGTTATTTAGTTAGACATTTTTGTTTTGAGTGTTTTATAGGTTAGAGCATGTCATTGAGCTTAAATTTTGTGTATTTGAGGTGCTTTGATGTGTTTGTTAGTGTTTCAAATCAAATATCGAAGAATAGAGAGAATTTAGAGGAAATATGGAGCAAGGCCCAAGGGCCACGATCAGGATTGAAGCATGGAGGATTTGTCATGATCTTGACTCTCTCTACCACGATTGTGACAGAGAGCCAAAATCTTGAGCCATAATAGTGGGCCTGTGTGACAAACAACACGAACAACCTCCTAAATGGTACTTATCAAGGGGCTTTTTGGACTTGGGAAAACCCTAGGGTTTATCTAAAATGGAAAATACTATATAAAGAAAGAGAAATAACCCTAAAGGGAGCTCCAGCTTATGCCACTTTCAGAAAGATCCAAGGAGAGAAGAATAAGAAGAAGAAGAAGAGAGAAGGAGGAGAAAGCAAGAAGGAGAAGAAGGGGCTTTAGTGTTGCCATCTTCCCGATCTGTTCTGACCTTCCAAGTTACTTTTCATTTCATCTTTATTATTCTTGCTTTTGAATGTATAAGATGAATTTGATAGTGATGGACTTAGGTTTGATGATGATGTTTTAAAATTCTTTAGGGATTTGTTCTTGAATCAATGTTAATGTGATTTCTCTTTATGTTAATACATTGGATATTGTAATTATTTGTTATAATTGTATGCTTCGATAACAAATTGAGAGAGTGAACTAATTGGAAAACAATTAGATTGGGTAATAAGAGTTAAACATTATAACGGATCACGCAAATAATCAAATCTCATGTGAGGACCCAATAGTCCATTAGAGGGCTTAAGATCTTATTGGATTTATGGGTTTTTTTAAATTGAGAGATTGCAAATTCTGTAATTCAATTAGGGATTATGATTTAGGGTTTAATAATTATAACTCAAGAAAGACTAATCCACCCTTTGAAAGTCTAGGACCGATACCATATTAACTAAAAAATAATCATGTTAGTATTTGATAATACGATAAATCCTCTTTCTCATAATCAGCTAATCTTCCTTATATGTTTTCCATTGTAAATATGGAGCTGCTCAATTTGGTTGTTTATATGTTAATTTTACATTTTAGTTCCAATCGATCTTCTTCACATGTTTACTTTCCTGTGCAATTTTTATTTTCATTTTAATAATTCTTTAAACCTTAGATAACTTAGAATTAGATTAGTTCGATAACTCCTCGAAGGATCGATACCTCACATACTACACCCACAACCTGTGCGCTTGTAGTATATTGAGGATTTTAATATATTAAAGCTTGCCTTAATAATGGAAATAAAATATCATTAGAAAAAGATAGTTTTTGTATTTGTAATTTGTTAGACCTACAGTGAAACTTGAATGAAGGGTCCTTGGCAATGTTTAGTGAGATAATTCTGCTTAGGATCTCCATTGTGATTGTGAATAAGAAAGGATACAAAGGGTCTCCTTCCCTTAATCCCCCAATTACTTTGAAACACTTGGAAGGCTCACCATTCACTATCATTGCATAAGAAACTGAAGATAAACAAACATTTTTCCAAGAAACAAACAAATCAGGATAATCGATAATTAGCATAGTGTTTAAAGTAAAGTCCCATTTGATAGATTCAAAGGCCTTAGTAAAGTTAGTTTTTAATGCACAAATTTTAGATGATCTGTTGGTGAAGTATCCCTTAAAGAGTTCCTATTTAAGAAGTATGTTATCCTTAATATTTCTATCTCTTATATAGGTACCTTGACCAGGATTGATTAGTTTAGGCAGTGTAGACTTTAGTTTATTTGCAATAATCTTGGAGATTAACATATATTAGATTAGAACAAGTTATAGACCTAATATCAATGAGAGTAAAAGGGCTGGGGATCTCAGGCACAAAAATTATATTTTTTATTCAGCTTTGTTCATAATTTACTAAAATTAAAGAATTGTAAGGTAGATGTAGTGACCATATCTCCAGTTTTGTTCCAAGTGGCTTGAAAGAACTTAACATCAAAGCCATTAAGTCTAGGAGCCTTACCATGATGAGAGGAATTCAAGACAGCTTTAATTTTTCTCTGGTGTAATTGCCCTTAATAGTGATTCATTGTGGTAAGGGGGAATTGAGCCTTTGAGAAAAGAGATGAGAACTTGAGGAAGATCCCTAACTTAATTGCATTTTCCCATGATGTCTTAAAAGTCCGTATGAGTCAATTCCTTAATTTAAAGCTAATATGTAACTTGCATTCTACTGAAATCACTTAGGGATAGGATCCTACTCCAATTTCTCCTTCCCTAAATAACATTACGGAAAAATTTAGAGTTTTTTTATTACCCTCCTTTGTTGGATCCCGACTCCGAGACTCAACTGCTTAAGCACTTAACAAGCTATCACTGATTAAACTGAACAAGATCATTATGAAATCGAATCCGAAAAGGAATGAACAACAATGAATCGGATCATATAGCGAATCAAACACATGAATCGAAAATAAAAAGCGGATAACGGAAAATCGAAACATATGTGACAAGTAGGTCGAAACTGATTTGAAACAAATGAAAGAGAAACAAATGAGTCGAACCGAATACCAATGGGAACCGAATACGAATGCGAAACAAATAGATCAATTGAAACTGAAATTTCAATTCCCAACATCTGAAACATGAACATAGTAAACTTGTCGCGTTGGAAACCCTTATGACTTAACCTATCCGAAATCGATGTACATTTTCTTTTTCTTTTTCTTATTCATTTCTCAACTTTTGTCGACCCCTTACAAAAAGGGAAAACTCATACTAATCAATTAAAAATTTGGCAGCATGACAGCTGTATTTTAACCTATCCAAAACCTGCAAATAGTAAAACTCCCTTCTATAATTTCCAGACAAATACACATTCATCATAATCTACCGGAACCTCCGTCCAGGATCTCAGCAGAAACGCAAACCTAAATTCTAAACCACTTCGAGTCATTTTCATATCAATTTATATTCTTCATAATTCATATTTCATCATCAACACATTCATCCATATCCATATAAATATATCCCAATTACATTCATAACTCAATACAATTTGTATACAAATCCAATATACACCATCCATAGTCAATACATTGTTAATTCCATATATTAGGTTCTTACACAAAATCATAATCCAAAATACATCATGAACTAACTGCTTACAATTCTCTAATGGCATTTCAAGCCATAACCCATTACCAATACTCACAAACCAAAATACACAAATTACACGCACATGCATAAATACTGATATCTTGACGTCTTTCATCCAATCTCCTGCTCGAATACCTGGAGATGGGGATGAAAGGGGGGGGGTGAGCTCGGAAGCTCGTGGATAACATGTTTATTAAACAAATGATAAGCAAAAATATTTTCAAACCTTAATTTCAGTTAATCGAAAACGGCAGAAGTTTATTTTTCAGAAACTTCTCAATTCCAAAATCTTTCATAGCATTCACAAATAGTTTTGCAAAACTCTCATAGTGGAAAATCCAAATTCTCATTTGTCAACTTTTCAAGACATTTTAACCATGAAATGCATCACATATAAATGTAGCACATTTTAAACAAAGCAAACATATAACACATCAAATCGGTTTGGGTCAGTCCATAACACATGACGTACTGCACATTCCCGCAAAGCGGTCCTGTGCAGCCGTGAAACACATGGGGAGTCCGAAAACAGAGCTCCTATGCCACTAGCGGGCAGCTGGGCGAAAGCTTTTAAAAATTGAGGCCAGTGCACTGATTCCACATAAGGGACCTAACCAAACCCATGTAACACGTATTCATGCTTGAAAACTTATATTGCCCGAAGGCACATTTCGGAAATTTAACTTTTCATGTCATCACAAATTCAAAATACAATATCGATCATATCACACTATCACACAAGTTCACATAATCAAATTATCAATCAATTTAACACCATGAACTCAAATAAGTATTTCAAGTTTATTGAATAACAATTCAAGTCATTTATGGAAAATTGTCCAAAACAATGGTAGAACTTTTTCGTAAATCATTTGAAAACAATAACTTTAACGATTCATAATCATTCCAAAAGTAATTGATTCAACCATTTGAAAACAATAGTATATAAAACCAACATGTAAAATTAACTTATAATTTGGAAAATAAACACATTACCCACCTCTTATCCATGCCATAATCTTGTCGAAAACTTCAATTTGATCTTTACTTCTCTCTCTCTTCCAACTTAAAATCACATAAGCCATAATCAACCAAATCCAATATCATAACCATCATACTTTTCAAAATTGATTGCATAATTAACAAACCCATACTAAATTCATGTTGGCTAAACCAAGAACTTCTAAAATCTCCAGCTCATACAATTGGGTATAACCCTTAATAATTCTCATTCAAAATCAAACATAACTTAAGGCCTAATCATCAAAATTGAGCTTATAACTAACAAACCCACACCAATTTCAAGTAATCTAAACCAAAAATTTACTAAAAACTCAAATATCAAAATCATCTCTTACCTTTTATCTTCTTCATTTTCGAAATTTCCTGGGTGTAGAAGCAAGCTTTCACCTTCTTCCTTCCCTTTTCCTTGAAATCAACAAAAATCTTGCTTAGAAGCTACTAAAAATTCGAACCCTAGCAAATCTTTCTTCCTTCTCCTTCATCTCCACAATAGCCTCTTCTTTCTCTCATCTTTCTTTCCCTCTCTCCTTCTAATTTCGTGACTTTCTTCTTGCCCTACAAGACAACCACCTATTTATAGTGCCAGCTCATTTAAAATAATGGCCAAAGACCCTTTTGTCCCTCCTTGTTAGGCTATAGACTTTAATCTTTAAGTGGTGTTCCATATTTGCCCCTGAACTTTACTTTTAAATCATGCTACTTTCGGACATGATTCACACTATCAATTTGAAGGAATTTACTAAAACTTCCTTCTAGAAAATTGTTCCTTATTGTCTTAATTTCATAATTCCATAAAAATCACCCAATTTCAAGCCCTACATCAAAAGTTATAGTCCAAACATGTCGGACATATCATTCTACTAACACATGTTCTAGCAATTCACTTCCTTCCACAAATTAGCATTTTTAAAGGCTAAAATGAAATTTCATTTCTTCATAAGACTTGTAGCCCCCTGTCTTAATTTTATTTAGCCTCAAACATCGCTTCAATCGGATCTCCACAGATCCCGAATTTCACAAAATACTGAACTATGTTCAGAAACTTTCCTGTCTCACTTTGATTCAAATAATCTTGCTCAATTAAATCTATAAAATTCATAATTTTCCACAAAAATGAAATTAATTGTCTTAGGAATCCAACGCTTCGAGAACCAAGTCATTCGGATGTCGGACGGAAAAGATATAAGCAAATGATTTGACAAGGTCGAATGAGGAAAGAAAATAGCAAGATCCGAATGAAACAAATCATTCCAATTATCATAAGATTCAATCAAACTCTTTCAATTCAACTCCAATTGATACAAATTTTCAAGGAGATAAATATACATGTGTTAGGAATTCAATGCTTTAAGAATCGCCTCAATCTGAGGTCGGATGAGTGAGTTAAATTCAAAACAACTCAACATGTTCAAACCCTAAATCGATTTGAAACTCTTTTGGCGCAAACGCCATAACTTTCAATATGGAAATATGATTGTTTTCTTTCTTAGACCATTCGAAAGTAGACTTCTAGATATACAATTCTTATGAATACCAAAAAATCAGATTCGGCCTCTAAAGTGTTCAAAATCGCATTTTTCACCTGTTGACCCATGGCTGTCCGTTAAACAGACATGCATGTCCGTTTAACGGATACATACGGCCCAAAATGTATCAAACCATCCGAGAATGTCCGTTAAACGGACATACATGTCCGCCTAACGGACATGAGCAAGGGTAGGGGTCCTTTTGACCTGAGGCTGTCCGTTAAACGGACTCCCATGTCCGTTTAACGGATATGGGTTTTCCAAACCCATTCAAACCTTTTTCCAATTCTTCTTACATCATAACTAACATCATATACACTTAAAATCTTCACATATTTACTTATTCAAAGGCCTAAACACTTCAAACAACAAATTCAATTCATGAACTTCTCAAAACTCAACTAAATTGGTTCATCAAAACCACAATTCTCAAACATTCATCAAAGCTGTCACTAGCATCAATCTTAAATAACATCATAGCTTGTATCAACTATAACTCTTAACTCCGATCTCGAAATCTTGCATACTTGATATCATTGGAAAGATAGAAGAACAAACTACAACTTCGAAGAAGGCAACTTTGGCCAATTCTATTTCAATCATTCTCTAATTTCCTTTGAATCAGCATACACATTTAACATTCATCCTAACTTCACTTTCTTAATTACACATCATTTATAACAATGCAACTATCATTTGGAATTTATCCAAATCTCAGCCTCAATTCATATGATTTCTTACATTCCATAGCATCTTGTCATTCATAATCTCTTGCTTTTCCATAATATCTTACATAGCTAAACATGATTCATACTGAAGGCTTCTCAGCCCATCATCCATACATAAATCACATTTCCTCATCTATAACACAAGTCACATACAAAGCACTCATTTGATTTCATTTATTATTTCTAAATTTTCGCTCCAAGGTTCGGGGTCCAACATTTCTCCCCCTCTTAAAAGAATTTCGTCCTCGAAATTCATACTTAAGCAAACACCAAGTAATACATTCTCTTAACTCATGTCTTCCAAATGATCCTAGTCATTCACATATTCGAATCCTCACCACACGTATTCGTAATGTTTTTCACCTCCTATATCATATACCATCCATATCATATTCCCACACCAATAGTTCTTATCATATTTTCACAAGTACATATATTTAACTCACTTTATCCGAAAATCAATATTCCTCAACCTATGGACACAAATTAATGGTCCAACTCTTAATGAACCTTAACATGCACCAATTCATCATGAAATTCTAATCTCATTCGTTAACACATTCAAATACAAATGATCATAACTCAGCACCTCAAAATCACATATATTCGAAATTACATCATCTAAATTCATCAAGAATTTCTGATCTTAACGTCTAGTAGCATAATCCAAACTCAAACATAATTCTTCACCTTAATCAAACAATCACATAGGTTCTTCGAATAATTTATGCAACTTTATTCACATCAATATCACATTCTCACAAAATCAAACTTATCTTTACAAACTCTTATCAATTTCTCATGCAAATCACTCATACACATACTGTAGGAAAATCCCGGGGTAGGCATCACATGCCCACAGTGCGGAATTTAAAATTTTGAGTCCTGGGATATTCCCGAAAGCCAGGATCCATGTGTATGTATAAATAATCAAACCATAACGACCAAAGGAGACCGTCTCTAACGGTATCCACGCAGAGGTCGGAAAAACTAACCGGGACAAACTCTTTTGACCCGGGAATAGCTAGACTAAAGAGAAGAGTGCTAGCTCTTACCTTAGCCTTGGAGAGCAAGTGAAATGATCTTGGTGGAGCCTTGGAGAAGAAGAAGCAAGTTGAATGGAGGAGATGAAGAAGATGAAAACAAATTTTCCAAAACTTAACTCTTAAGCTCTTCGGTTCTTGCTTCTTCCATAACCGTGCATAGCTCCTTTTATATCTTTATTTAACACTTAAAAGACATAAGAAAGGGATGGTGGATGCTCATCCACGTAGGTAGGCATAAAATGCCTTAAATTGCTAAATCATCATTAAGTTTGACTTTTCAAACTTAACTAATCCTCTCCATTTAAGTGCTCCACCGAAATCATATATATATATATATAATTAATTAATTATTTACTTAATTAATTAATATATATAATTGCTGAAGTGGTCTAGTCAAACTGGTTGGTCCTACTGCCTGTAGCCCCTCACGGTGAAAAATCACCGAAGCGGTTTTCAAAGAATGTCGATGTCGCGATCTCATCGGGACATATCCCAATCTCATCGGGATCCATTTAATCCTATTGCTCTCCGGATATCGGATCTCCGTCTAAACTATTTTACAGATTCTCCGAGTCACTCTTATCGTGTGACCCATTAGGTTCCGGTTATGTTGGCCACTTAGATTAACACTTAATCTGAGCAAGTCATGAGCGGTATCTAGCAACACATCATGACCCCAATTGACCGGAAAGTAATTAGTTTGACTAATGAAACCATATCACGAACCCTTCCATAGACAATTACCGTGCAATTCGTCCTTTCACCATGCTATACCCTCTTGGTTTGAGTATGGGAAATGTGTCAACTCTTACTAGACCGATCGATCAAATCTAGTCCAAGTGTAATCGGTTCTCCCTAGGACTCATTACTTTATATGTCCATGAAGACCATCTTCATGACATATGTATCTTTCGGCCAGAGACTTCAAAGTAATGATCCCGATAAGAGGCCATGGGTATCTCTTCGCTATAATGTAAGTGGTGAACTCAGACATACTCAATTACCTTGAATACCTCAAGTTGCACTCCAATCACCACCCTATGAGTGACCTCCGAAGGCAACAAGGAATGGAGTCAAAGTACGTAATCAAGACTAAGATATCCTTGAGTACCTCAAGTCTAAGGATACTTGCACCATTGCTATGATGAGATTATCACCGACATTTGTATAGGACATCCATGTGATGATCTCATAGCAGTCATCCAATGTACTTACTACCACTAGTAAGCATCCACATGTCAAATCTAAATATCTCAATATTTACAGTTTTCGAGATCCACCGCTGATCCAATCAAGGAGTTTGACATGTGCTAGTCTATCCGGATTAACGATGTCCAGCCTCATTAATCCTATGACTAGGGATAATTTAGATACTGACATAATTGCACATGATAGGAATCTCAATAGTATGATCGCATCATAATTTCCTTCATGCTATGTCATGTATCAGGGACTTCATTAATTTGATTAAAGATCACTATCAATTCATAATAAAATGAATATCAAATAAATGAAATATGCCTTGCTTTATTTATTCATAAAGTCTGTACATGACTATGAACAAAATGCGCTAAAGGGGATTGCCTTTAGGGCACTACTCTAACAATCTCCCACTTGACCTAAAGCCAATCGCCTTGGTATCTAATACCATAAGCGAGTACATGAGAATCAAAATTCTTCTGTGGCAACGGCTTTGTCAACGGATCAGCAATGTTATGCTCTGTGGGAATTCTCTCTATCAGGACATCACCTCGAGCAATGATCTCCCGAATCAAATGGTATCGGCGGAGTACGTGTTTGGATCGTTGATGAGACCTTGGCTCCTTTGCTGCAAGAATAGCCCGATGTTGTCACAAAACAATCAGATGGGTCCATCACACTAGGAACCACACCAAGTTCGAAATGAACTTCTTGATCCAAATCGCTTCCTTTGTCGCGTCCGATGCCGCAATGTACTCGCCTCGGCCGTTGAATCGTGATGCCTCTCTGTTTGGAACTATTCCAACCGATCGCTCCGCCATTTAGTGTGAAAACATAACCTGATTGGGACTTGAGTCGCCCTTATCGATTGAAAACCGCATCCGATGCCGCCACTGGAGACTTCCATCTCCATATATCAAAAAACATCCTTAGTTCTTCGCAAGTACTTTAGATATTCTTGATACCACCCAAAGGACCCTCACCAGATCCGATTGGTATCCGTCAGTAACACTTAGAGCATATGATACATCGGGTCTCGTACATAGCATTACGCATATAATAGATCCTACCGCAGACGATACGGATCATATTCATACGCATCCTCTCATCCCGTGTCTTAGGACACGGACTTCGAGAGTGTTATCCCATGAGTAATGGAAGAAACCTCTCTTGGATTGCTCCATGCTAAACCTCTTTAGCACCTTGTCTATGTCGCTGATCGTGAAAGACCAAGCAACCTCTTCGATCTATCTCTATAGATCTTTATCCCAAGGATATAAGTTGCTTCTCCAAGGTCTTTCATGGCAAATTGTTTGGACAACCAAATTTTACTTGATTGAAGATTGAGACATCGCTTCCTAGCAACAATATGTCATCTACATATAACACAAGGAATACGATCGCAGCTCCATTCACTTTCTTGTACACAAGTGTTCATCCGGATTTTGTGAGAAACCAAACTCTTTGATTGTCTCATCAAACGGATATTCCAACTCTCGGATGCTTGCTTCAATCCATAAATGGATTTCAAGCTTGCATACCTTTTCGCCATCAATGTAAATGAAGCCCTCAGTTGTGTCATGTACACATCCTCACCTGATTTCCATTCAGAAAGTCGTCTTCACATCCATTTGCCATATCTCATAATCATAATGAGCGGCAATGGCTAGGAGTATCCTAATGGATTTAAGCATTGCATCGGATCAAGGTCTCGCCATAGTCAACTCCTTATCTTTGATTTAAAGCCTTTAGCCACAAGCCTTGCTTTATAGGTAATCACATTACCATCTATGTCGATTTTCTTCTTGAAACCCATTTGCACCCTATAGGTTTTATCCTTCGTGCATCAACCAAAGTCCATACTTGGTTTTCATACATGGAATCCATTTTAGATTTCATGGCACGAAGCCATTTTTCGACTCAACTCTTCGTAACCTCTTCATAGGTGGTAGGCTCATCATCCTCTATGAGCAATACGTCATTCTGTTCACTCACGAAATCCATATCTCTCGTGAACAAATGCGTATCCTACTTGACCCCTACAATTTCGTGTGTAGTAGAAGGTTGAACTGCTACCTCATCTCGTATGAGTTACGCTTTGAGTTCAGCGATTGATCGCGCTCGTCTCGAAAGCATCTTGAACTTCTTCAAGTTCAACTTTGCTCCCACCGTCCTCTTTAAAAGAAACTCTTTCTCTAAAAAGACAGCATGTATCAAACAAACACCTTTGTTCCTCAAAGAAGGTAGAATTGATATCCTCTTGTTTCCTTAGATATCCTACGAACAAACATTTGTCGATTTTGCTTCAAGCTTATCTCGATCGTGTCCGCTTCACATAAGGTGACAACCCCATACTTTCAAATAAGAAAGATAAGGTTTCTTGTTAGTCCACATCTCATATGGAGTAACATCAATCTGCTTTGATGGAACTCGCTTAACAAGTAAACAAATTGTCTCAAGTGCATATCCCCAAAGGATTTTGGTAATCGTAAAGCCCATCATAGATCGTACTATGTCCAACAAGGTTCGATTTCTCCTTTCGCCACACCATTATCTTTGTGGTGTGTAAGGAGGAGTCCACCGAGATAAAATCCCATTATCTCGAGATAATCCAAAACTCTTGGTTTAAGTATTCACCACCACGATCGGATCGTAATGTTTTGACACTTTTACCAAGTTGTTTTTTACTTCATTTCAATTGTTTGAACTTTTCAAACGCTTGATTTGTATCTCATCGACATGGTACCCATATCGAGAATAATCATCGATAAAGGTAATGAAGTAACGCAACCACTTCGCATGGATGGACATCGGACCACATACATCCGAATGTATTAGGTCTAATAATCCAATCGCCGCTCACCCTTTCCTTAAAGGTAACTTAGTCATCTTGCCTAATAAACAAGATTCACATGTGTCATAAGATTCATAATCGAATGACCCTAAACTTCCACTCAGGAGCTTAGCGATCGCCTCTCATTTATATGGCCAAGGCGACAATGCCATAAGTAAGTTGATTTTAAATTATCTCTTTATGTCTTTTAGCGTCATTGACATTCATAACCGGATGTGACATATCTAATATGTAAATTCCATTGCATAATGTACCAGTACCATAAAGCATTCCATTTGAGCTAATAGAACAACCATTGTTACCAAAAGACAAATGGAAACCAATCTATTTAAACAAGAAATGATAATATGTTCTTTGTTAACACGGTACAAAATAACAATCATCCAAGTTAAGTACAAGCCCACTGGGAGTGTCAATACATAAGTCCCTACGGCTAATGCAAAGAACTCTTGCTCCATTGCCAACACGCAGTCCATTTCTCCCTTTATGAGTCGCCATCGTCCCCGAGGCCCGTGATATCATTGCATATGTGTGAGCCACAACCGTATCTAATACCCATATGTTATGATCGAAGCAAGATAACCTCAATGACAAACATACCGAAGAAGTCGAGGCATTGATGCCTTCTTCGCTTCGATTCTTCCAGATAGATTTTGCGATACGCCCCAATGACCGATCTTACCGCAATGGAAGCGGTACCTTTTGGTGCATCTCTTTGGTCTTCTTCTTGCCTTTCGCTGCACTTCCTTTCGCTTCGAGCCTTTTTCTTCTTCTGTTTCTCTTCTTGGAACCAGAGGAAGAAGAATCCACTAATAGAACGCTTGCTATCTTGCTTGACAACTTGTTCTCATTGCCTTGAGCGATTGATCACTCGGGAATTGTGGTGGATATTTGGTTCATTCGATAGTTCAACACAAAGTGTGAATAACTATCGACAAACCAACAAGAATTAAGTCTATACTTAACTCGTAATCCATCACAAAACCTAAGACGGCCAACCTCTCAATATAGCCATTCATCTTCAATGCATATTGCATCGCAGATGAACCAGAGTCATCTTCGTTGTAAAGAGCAACCTTGAGGTCTCGAACCGCTCGGACCGTGCTTGCTCATCAAACAACTCTCTAAGATGAAACACTATCGTGTGAGCATCCATAGACTCGTCGTCGCTTCGCAGCTCAGTGACATCGATGCAAGCATAATGCAGTGGCTATGTCACCGTCTTTTAGATGCTTACGATATGCCTTCCGATCATCATCGAAGCTCCTTCAGAAGTGGATCCGAAGCGGAAAATCAAGGATGTATCCTAGATCCTCGATCGAGAACAATTTCGATTCGCAGCCCAATCAAGAAAATTCGTCCGATTAATTTGTTTGCATCCATTAGTGAGCGAAGATTCACACTAGTCGACATCTTCAATCAACCTAAACGTAGAGAGAAAGAAAGTTAGAATAGGATTAAATGTATGCTCATAAGGACTTAAATGACATACATATGGCTCCCACTAGTTTCAACAGAATCCATAACCCTCATCATGAATCCAAGAAACAAAATGGCACATTGACCTAGTGGGTCGATATCCGACATTGCTAAGAATGACCTTGAGGTTAGCTCAACAAGTCACCTTAGGTCAATCGGTAGGTATCAGTCATACCAATTGCATCATCGATGACCGACATTAAGAATGACCTCGAGGTTAGCTCAACAAGCCATCTTATGTCTCGGAGGTATCGTACATACCAATTACATCTTAGACACAACTATCGCCCAAGTCTATCAACGGTTGATATATGCACATACATTGGGTTATCAACACTTGATGCGTGTACATCCGATGTACACTACCCAATTTCGCCTCGTCCACGCTGACCTTGAGGTTAGCTCAACAAATCAATGCTTCTAGGAAAACCGACCCATTAATCCGAAAATCATATTTTCATGGTTTGAACATATTCGTATAGAGTGAGCTTGAGGTTAGCTCAACAACCCAACCCTATAAGAACTCTGATTCTTACCATATTAATGGAAGGCGTTAGTTTTCATATTTTAAGTTGAGGGATTTTAGGTCTCATCTAATTAATCTCATCCAAGGATCATAGTCATCATGACTATATGGTCTGATTTAAGGCATTGCATCAATCACATTGAATTTATACCGAAAATCGCCCATCATCCCACCAAGGCATGATATAAGTCGACTTGTATATGTATAAGTCGACTTATGGTTCTGTATAAGTCGACTTATTCATGTGTAAGTCGACTTGTGCAACTGTGCATGAACAAGTCGACTTGTACCATTGTGCAAGTCGACTTATTAGTCTACAGTGCACCAAACAAGTCGACTTATGAACATATAAGTTGACTTGTTCATTTGTGCATTTGGAATTGCTATCTATTTGGCTAACTCTCAATCCAGGCATTTCCAATTCACAACACCAATATAACAAGTATATAAACCTTTATATTAATGTGCTAATGAAACATTTTCATCAAATCATGCTTGCCAAATAGTCATACTATATGAGAAAAACTTGAAACCGATTAATCCACCATTAATCACTAGATTTCCACATAATTCAAGGACACCAAATTATCATGCTAAGTATCTCTAGGTAGGCTACACGTTATCAAGATTACTCCGGCACTAGTCACAAAAAATTGCGACGGCCAAAATAACCAAGATAACGGAATAAGCTAACGAGACGCTAAAGTGACCTATTCGATATCCAAAAATTATTGGAAACCTAAATTCAAGAATCTCAACTTGGCATGCATACCACATCAATATAACACATTTTAATCACTATAAAATGATTCATGGCATTGGAACAGAAAATAACACAATCAATCACTCCAAACAAAACAGCCCCAGCTAGTTTCTCAAAACTGCCAAGCTCAACATTTTGCTAAAAATGACCATTGAAACACTTTCAATAAATACTGAGAAAATTACAGAGGTTAAAACATGTTCCCAAAATGCTCCATGAATTTTTCAGGATTTATTTCCACAAAACTCATTGAACCTCAGCAATCTAGCCGAACCAGAATCTGTGTTCTCCAACACAAACATTCCCATCAGCACACAAGAAATTCGGAAATAAAGGGTAAATCACCTTGAAAACATTTTTCCATCCACAGAGACATTCACAAACATCTTAGGGACATGTCGGTGAAAACCAATCCGAAAAACAATTTTTCTAGAATTTATTCTCGAATTTATAGCATACCTGTTTCAGAAACTATCAACAAGACAGCATCCGAAACTTGAGGGAATTAAATAGCAAAACCATATCAAATCAAATTGATAAATTCTCATCTTTCACAAACATATTCTATAACATGTTATGAAAAATTTGAGCAAGAAATTTCGAAAACATGCATCTCTATACTGATTCGAAATTCACACAAATAACATGCATCAGCAGCTCAATTCACTAAGGAACTCCGACCTAGTTATCATTTCGATTTGCTTATACAACACAAGTGGCTCGATACCACTGTAGGAAAATCCCGGTAGGCATCACATGCCCACAGTGTGGAATTTAAAATTTTGAGTCCCGGGACATTCCCGAAAGCCAGGATCCATGTGTATGTATAAATAATCAAACCATAACGACCAAAGGAGACCGTCTCTAACCAGATCCACGCAGAGGTCGGAAAAACTAACCGGGACAAACTCTTTTGACCCGGGAATAGCTAGACTAAAGAGAAGAGTGCTAGCTCTTACCTTAGCCTTGGAGAGCAAGTGAAATGATCTTGGTGGAGCCTTGGAGAAGAAGAAGCAAGTTGAATGGAGGAGATGAAGAAGATGAAAACAAATTTTCCAAAACTTAACTCTTAAGCTCTTCGGTTCTTGCTTCTTCCATAACCGTGCATAGCTCCTTTTATATCTTTATTTAACACTTAAAAGACATAAGAAAGGGATGGTGGATGCTCATCCACGTAGGTAGGCATAAAATGCCTTAAATTGCTAAATCATCATTAAGTTTGACTTTTCAAACTTAACTAATCCTCTCCATTTAAGTGCTCCACCGAAATCATATATATATATATATATAATTAATTAATTATTTACTTAATTAATTAATATATATAATTGCTGAAGTGGTCCAGTCAAACTGGGGTCGGTCCTACTACTGCCGAAAACCGCCGGCGAAAAATCACCGGAAACGGTTTTCAGCAATGTCGATGCCGCGATCTCATCGGGACATATCCCAATCTCATCGGGATCCATTTAATCCTATTGCTCTCCAGATATCGGATCTCTGTCCGAAACTATTTTACAGATTTTCCGAGTCACTCTTATCGTGTGACCCATTAGGTTCCGGTTATGTTGGCCACTTAGATTAACACTTAATCTGAGCAAGTCATGAGCGGTATCTAGCAACACATCATGAATTCTAATCGACCGGAAAGTAATTGGTTTGACTAATGAAACCATATCACGAACCCTTCCATAGACAATTACCGTGCAATTCGTCCTTTCACCATGCTATACCCCACTTGGTTTGAGTATGGGCAATGTGTCAACTCTTACTAGACCGATCGATCAAATCTAGTCCAAGTGTAATCGGTTCGCCCTAGGACTCATTACTTTATATGTCCATGAAGACCATCTTCATGACATATGTATGCTTCGGCGCCAGAGACTTCAAAGTAATGATCCCGATAAGAGGTCAGGTATCTCTTCCGCTATAACAAGTGGTGAATCTCATTGGCTACTCAATTACCTTCGAATGCCTCAAGTCGCACTCCAATCACCACCCTATGAGCGACCTCCGAAAGGCAACAAGGAATGGAGTCAAAGTACGTAATCAAGATCAAGATATCCTCGAGTACCTCAAGTCTAAGGATACTTGCACCATTGCTATGATGAGATTATCACCGACATTTGTATAGGACATCCATGTGATGATCTCATAGCAGGTCATCCAATGTACTTACTACCACTAGTAAGCATCCACATGTCAAATCTAAATATCTCAATATTTACGGTTTTCGAGATCCACCGCTGATCCAATCAAGGAGTTTGACATGTCTAGTCTATCCGGATTAACGATGTCCAGCCTCATTAATCCTATGACTAGGATAATTTAGATATGACATAATTGCACATGATAGGAATCTCAATAGTATGATCGCATCATAATTTCCTTCATGCTATGTCATGTATCAGGGACTTCATTAATTTGATTAAAGATCACTATCAATTCATAATAAAATGAATATCAAATAAATGAAATATGCCTTGTTTTATTTATTCATAAAGTCTGTACATGACTATGAACAAAATGCGCTAAAGGGGATTGCCTTTAGGGCACTACTCTAACACATACGCCCCAGTAAGATCATATTACTGGGCTCTGATACCACATCTGTTGGATCCTGACTCCGAGACCCAACTGCTTAAGCACTTAACACGCTATCACTGATTAAACTGAACAAGATCATTCTGAAATCGAATCCGAAAAGGAATGAACAACAATGAATCGGATCATATAGCGAATCAAATACATGAATCGGAAATAAAAAGCGGATAACGAAAAATCGAAACATATGTGACAAGTGGGTCGAAACTGATTTGAAACAAATGAAAGAGAAACAAATGAGTCGAACCGAATACCTATGGGAACCGAATATGAATGCGAAACAAATAGATCAATTGAAAATGAAATTTCAATTCCCGACATCCGAAGCATGAACATAGTAAACTTGTCGCGTTGGAAACCCTTATGACTTAACTTATCCGAAATCGATGTACATTTTTTTTCTTTTTCTTATTCATTTCTCAACTTTTGTCGACCCCTTACAAAAAGGGAAAACTCATACTAATCAATTAAAAATTTGTCAACATGAAAGCTGTATTTTAACCTATCCAAAACCTGCAAATAGTAAAACTCCCTTCTATAATTTCCAGACAAATACACATTCATCATAATCTACCGGACCCTCCGTCCGGGATCTCAGCAGAAACGCAAACCTAAATTCTAACCACTTTGAGTCATTTTCATATCAATTCATATTCATCACAATTCATATTTCATCATCAACACATTCATCCATATCCATATAAATATATCCCAATTACATTAATAACTCAATACAATTTGTATACAAATCCAATATACACCATCCATAGTCAATAAATTGTTAATTCCATATATTAGGTTCTTACACAAAATCATAATCCAAAATACATCATGAACTAACTGCTTACAATTCTCTAATGGCATTTCAAGCCATAACCCATTACCAATACTCACAAACCAAAATACACAAATTACACGCACATGCATAAATACTGATATCTTGACGTCTTTCATCCGATCTCCTGCTCGAATACCTAAAGGGGGCGGGTGAGCTCGAAAGCTCGTGGATAACATGTTTATTAAACAAATGATAAGCAAAAATATTTTCAAACCTTAATTTCAGTTATTCGAAAAACGGCAGAGGTTTATTTTTCAGAAACTTCTCATTTTCGAAATCTTTCATAGCATTCACAAATAGTTTTGCAAAACTCTCATAGTGGAAAATCCAAATTCTCATTTGTCAACTTTTCAAGACATTTTAACCATGAAATGCATCACATATAAATGCAGCACATTCTAAACAAAACAAACATATAACACATCAAATCGGTTTGGGTCGGTCCATAACACATGACGTACTACACATTCCCGCAAAGCGGTCCTGTGCAGCCGTGAAACACATAGGGAGTCCAAAAACGGAGCTCCTATGCCACTAGCGGGCAGCTGGGTGAAGGCTTTTAAAAATTGAGACCAGTGCACTGACTCCACATGAGGGACCTAACCAAATCCATGTAACACGTATTCATGCTTGAAAACTCATATTGCCCGAAGGCACATTTCAGAAATTCAACTTTTCATGTCATCACAAATTCAAACTACAACTTTTCAATCAAACTCTTTCAATTCAACTCCAATTGATACCAATGTTCATGGAAAGAAAGATACATGTGTTAGGAATTCAATGCTTCAAGAATCGCCTCAATCCGAGGTCGGATGAGTGAGTTATGATCAAAACAACTCAACATGTTCAAACCCTAAATCGATTTGAAACTCTTTTGGCGCAAATGTCATAACTTTCAATCTAGAAATCTGATTGCTTTCGTTCTAATGGACATGAGCAAGGGTAGGGGTCCTTTTGACCCGAGGCTATCCATTAAACGGACTCCTATGTCCGTTTAAAGGACATGGGTTTTCCAAACCCATTCAAACCTTTTTCCAATGCTTCTTACATCATAACTAACATCATATACACTTAAAATCTTCACATATTTACTTATTCAAAGGCCTAAACACTTCATAACACTTTAAGCAACAAATTCAATTCATGAACTTCTCAAATCTCAACTAAATTGGTTCATCAAAACCACAATTCTCAAACATTCATCAAAGCTGTCACTAGCATCAATCTTAAATAACATCATAACTTATATCAACTATAACTCTTAACTCCGATCTCAAAATGTTGCATACTTGATATCATTGGAAAGATAGAAGAACAAACTACAACTTCGAAGAAGGCAACTTTGGCCAATTCTATTTCAATCATTCTCTAATTTCCTTTGAATCAGCATACACATTTAACATTCATCCTAACTTCACTTTCTTAATTACACATCATTTATAACAATGCAACTATCATTTGGAATTTATCCAAATCTCAGCCTCAATTCATATGATTTCTTACATTCCATAGCATCTTGTCATTCATAATCTCTTGCTTTTCCATAATATCTTACATAGCTAAACATGATTCATACTTAAGGCTTCTCAGCCCATCATCCATACATAAATCACATTTCCTCATCTATAACACAAGTCACATACAAAGCACTCATTTGATTTCATTTATTATTTCTAAATTTTCACTCCAAGGTTCGGGGTCCAACATTTCTCCCCCTCTTAAAAGAATTTTGTTCTTGAAATTCATACTTAAGCAAACACCAAGTAATACATTCTCTTAACACATGTCTTCCAAATGATCCTAGTCATTCACATATTCGAATCCTCACCACACGTATTCGTAATGTTTTTCACCTTCTATGTCATATACCATCCATATCATATTCCCACACCAATAGTTCTTATCATATTTTCACAAGTACATATATTTAACTCACTTTATCCGAAAATCAATATTCCTCAACCTATGGACACAAATTAATGGTCCAACTCTTAATGAACCTTAACATGCACCAATTCATCATGAAATTCTAATCTCATTCGTTAACACATTCAAATACAAATGATCACAACTCAGCACCTCAAAATCACATATATTCGAAGTTACATCATCTAAATTCATCAAGAATTTCTGATCTTAACGTCTAGTAGCATAATCCAAACTCAAACATAATTCTTCACCTTAATCAAACAATCACATAGGTACTTCGAATAATTCATGCAACTTTATTCACATCAATATCACATTCTCACAAAATCAAACTTATCTTTACAAACTCTTATCAATTTCTCATGCAAATCACTCATACACATACGCCCCAGTAAGATCATATTACTGGGCTCTGATACCACATCTGTTGGATCCCGACTCCGAGACCCAACTGCTTAAGCACTTAACACGCTATCACTGATTAAACTGAACAAGATCATTCTGAAATCGAATCCGAAAAGGAATGAACAAAAATGAATCAGATCATATAGCGAATCAAACACATGAATCAGAAATAAAAAGCGGATAACGGAAAATCGAAACATATGTGACAAGTGGATCGAAACTGATTTGAAACAAATGAAAGAGAAACAAATGAGTCGAACCGAATACCAATGGGAACCGAATACGAATGCGAAACAAATAGATCAATTGAAAATGAAATTTCAATTCCCGACATCTGAAGCATGAACATAGTAAACTTGTCGTTGGAAACCCTTATGACTTAACCTATCCAAATCGATGTACATTTTTTTTCTTTTCTTATTCATTTCTCAACTTTGTCTACCCACTTACAAAAAGTGGAAAACTCATACTAATCAATTAAAATTTGGCAGCATGAAAGTGTATTTTAACCTATCCAAAACCCGCAAATAGTAAAACTCCTTCTATAATTTCGCATAAATACACATTCATCATAATCTACCGGACCCTCCGTCTGGGATCTCAGCAGAAACGCAAACCTAAATTCTAAACCACTTCGAGTCATTTTCATATCAATTCATATTCATCACAATTCATATTTCATCATCAACACATTCATCCATATCCATATAAATATATCCCAATTACATTCATAACTCAATACAATTTGTAAACAAATCCAATATACACCATCCATAGTCAATAAATTGTTAATTCCAGATATTAGGTTCTTACACAAAATCATAATCCAAAATACATCATGAACTAACTGCTTACAATTCTCTAATGGCATTTCAACCCTTAACCCATTACCAATACTCACAAACCAAAATACACAAATTACACGCACATGCATAAATACTGATATCTTGACGTCTTTCATCCAATCTCCTGCTCGAATACCTAAAGGGGGGGGGTGAGTTCGAAAGCTCGTGGATAACATGTTTATTAAACAAATGATAAGCAAAAATATTTTCAAACCTTAATTTCAGTTAATCGAAAATGGCAGAGGTTTATTTTTCAGAAACTTCTCAATTCCGAAATCTTTCATAGCATTCACAAATAGTTTTGCAAAACTCTCATAGTGGAAAATCCAAATTCTCATTTGTCAACTTTTCAAGACATTTTAACCATGAAATGCATCACATATAAATGCAGCACATTCTAAACAAAACAAACATATAACACATCAAATCGGTTTGGGTCGGTCCATAACACATGGCGTACTACACATTCCCGCAAAGCGGTCCTGTGCAGCCGTGAAATACATGGGGAGTCCGAAAACGGAGCTCCTATGCCACTAGCGGGCAGCTGGGCGGAGGCTTTTAAAAATTGTAACCATTGCACTGACTCCACATGAGGGACCTAACCAAACCCATGTAACATGTATTCATGCTTGAAAACTCATATTGCCCGAAGGCACATTTCGGAAATTCAACTTTTCATGTCATCACAAATTCAAAATACAACTTTTCAATCAAACTCTTTCAATTCAACTCCAATTGATACCAATGTTCATGGAGAGAAAGATACATGTGTTAGGAATTCAATGCTTCAAGAATCGCCTCAATCCGAGGTCGGATGAGTGAGTTATGATAAAAAAAAACTCAACATGTTCAAACCCTAAATTGATTTGAAACTCTTTTGGCGCAAATGCCATAACTTTCAATCTAGAAATCTGATTGCTTTCGTTCTTAGACCATTAGAAATTAAACTTCTAGATCTACAACTCTTATGAATACCACAAAATTAGATTCGGCTTCTAAAGTGATCAAACTCGCATTTTTCACCTGTTGACCCGTGGCTGTCCGTTAAACGAGCATGCATGTCCGTTTAACGGACACATATGGCCCAAAATGTATCAAACCATCCGAGAATGTCCGTTAAACGGATATACATGTCCGCCTAACAGACATGAGCAAGGGTAGGGGTCCTTTTGACCCGAGGCTGTCCGTTTAAAGGACATGGGTTTTCCAAACCCATTCAAACCTTTTTCCAATGCTTCTTACATCATAACTAACATCATATACACTTAAAATCTTCACATATTTACTTATTCAAAGGCCTAAACACTTCATAACACTTCAAACAACAAATTCAATTCATGAACTTCTCAAAAATCAACTAAATTGGTTCATCAAAACCACAATTCTCAAACATTCATCAAAGCTGTCACTAGCATCAATCTTAAATAACATCATAACTTGTATCAACTATAACTCTTAAATCTGATCTCGAAATCTTGCATACTTGATATCATTGGAAAGATAGAAGAACAAACTACAACTTCGAAGAAGGCAACTTTGGCCAATTCTATTTCAATCATTCTCTAATTTCCTTTGAATCAGCATACACATTTAACATTCATCCTAACTTCACTTTCTTAATTACACATCATTTATAACAATGCAACTATCATTTGGAATTTATCCAAATCTCAGCCTCAATTCATATGATTTCTTACATTCCATAGCATCTTGTCATTCATAATCTCTTGCTTTTCCATAATATCTTACATAGCTAAACATGATTCATACTTAAGGCTTCTCAGCCCATCATCCATACATAAATCACATTTCCTCATCTATAACACAAGTCACATACAAAACACTCATTTGATTTCATTTATTATCTCTAAATTTTCACTCCAAGGTTCGGGGTCCAACATCCTTCAACCATAATATCCTAACCTTTAGTCTCAGTTATGAGTTATAAATCTCCACAGTCTTATAGTATCTCTTTAGTTCAACAATTTCCTTATCTTTTAGGCTAAGATCAACAGGATTAATTCTGAAAGCTTTTTGAACCTCATTAAGAGCTTTAAATGTTTCCTTCTTATCATAAACTAGTGGATCTACATAATTTCTCAAGAATGCCTTGCAATTCTCTTTAATCCTTTTTAGTTTTGTGAAATATATGTCCGTGAGATCCTATACATTATATACACATTAACTTATCTAAGACCTTTTCAAATTGAGGAAGCTGAAACAAAGATTTGAAAAGTTTGAAAGGAGATCTTCTTTTGAAACCATATTGGCACAGTGTGATTTTAATAGAGCATTGGTTATTAATCAATTAGTTTCCAAAATTCACATTGTAACACCCCACTCCCGTAAGACCCGAACCCGATATCGTTGGTGATATCCGAGTCCGCGTCCCACGAGAGTGGCGATTACATCACGATTTAAAATTCAGATACTTTCTTTTTCTTTTCTTTTTGTAGCCATTAACTCCACGCTCACACGGCAAACACAAGTAAGTAATTAAAATCCGTGTTCAATAAAAACCAGTTTGATTATTACACCATCCAAGAATAATTTACAATCACCAATGCAAGAAACATTAATACCACAACGAGCTAAGTAAAATACAATGCCTTGTTATACGTTGATTCATGAACACAATTTACTAAGACACTAATGCGCATACTTAACCGATCCCGACCTCTAACCTTTACTCGCCTACGGTGAGACATACTCCCGTGTCAACCGGGTATTCTTCAGACCTGAAAAATAGATGCAAATTTTGGGTGAGTTTTATGAACTCGGTGAGAAACCATCATCGATGGTTCACTCAAATCATGCATTACGCCCATGACGCATAAAGATAAGACAAGAATCATCATTTACCAAATGGCGATCAATAACAATGTCCAAGAATGTAAAACTATTCACAAGAATTCATGCCATTACAAAAGCAAAGACATGTCATGTAGCGGTCATTTATGCTAATGCAATGCATATGTGACTCTTTCCGCTTATTCAAGACAGCCCAAGTGCTCAACAAGATTCAGCTGGGACGCTGTGATTTTCTCCCCTGCTCGAGGTCTCGGCCAAGATAAAGATGAGAGCTCAAGCTCTTATCAAGTAAAAATAGCAACTGGGGCACGCCCATTATCCGATCATGCAATTATGCATGCAATGCAAGATTCAAGAATGAACCGTGTTTGGCTATAAAGCCCGGTGTATCAAGAATCAATGATATGGCTATCAAGCCCAGTATATCAGTATCGGTGTCATTCAGTACAGTAAAATCAGTAAACATACAATAGTCCACTCTTATACATGCCAGAAATCATACAGTTCATCGTTGCATGTAATTCACGTAGAACATATAAGCAACCAGAAATTTGAGAAACCAACTAGGTTACTCACCTATTACTTCCGAGTAAATGCCGGAAAGTCTCTGTGATGTCTGTCAATCGACGCTCCAATTGGGCCTCAAATCAAAACCTCCTTCAAACCTTCAACAATCACTTTCTAACTTTTACACCAAAGTACTAACCTCTTTTCCTTCTCAAACATGTACCAACTCATCTTCTAATTTTGATGGGAGTAAGAGATGGCAGATAAAGTTATGAGGAAATGGAGAAAAGAAGAGCCAAACTGCGATGGTTTGATGGAGAAGGGTTAAGTTTTGATGAACATAAATCAAAAGCCTTAAAATCTCACCCTTCCTTCCTTTAAAACATACACGTCCGAGACTTGATAGGAATACATTTAATGAGACCTTTAAATGGCAAGATGGGATTGGTCTCTTTTTATTTGAAAAATCAAAGTAATAATTCTTTAATCGGTCAGATCAAAACTAACCCAATCAACCCAATGACCCTAATTGCACTCCCACAATAAAATACCCAATAGTACAAGCATCCGGTGGGTAGCGATTTTTGTTACTGAGAAACTAATTTGGTTAGCTAATCATTGGCGATTTATCCTATCCGAGAATTTCAATTATTTTTCCGAGAATTAATGAAATTCCTAAAATTATAAAACAGTAACAGTGTACTCCAAATAATTTTTCAATCACAAAATCACCTTTTCTACCCCAAAACATGTTTAGCTGCCATCTGGCGATTTTGCGGGTCCGAATTTTCTAGGAAAAATCCAGAAAATTCCTAAAATTCCTAAAATGTAAAACCATTTATGGTGCAGTCCAAACAATTTTCCAAACTCAATTATCCCATGAATTCCAATAAATTGCTTTAGGCCCAATTATCGGAATGTCATGAATGCATTTACCGTAATTCCATATACACAATTGATATCGTGTATCGATCCTATTATGCATGAACAAGACTAAATATTCCTATTAGTCTCATCCTATGCTAATTTTACTATTTTACCTTCCGTGGGAGGGTGGGATGTTACAATTCTCCCTCCTTATAAGAATTTCGTCCTCGAAATTCTCGGTCAACTGCTCACTATGACAAGAATCATATGAGTCTATATATCCTATACACTTTTCCACTTAATGATTCACTTTTGAGTGATCACAAGAACCACTCTCATCAGTGGTCCAGCTTACTAAATTGGCTCACTCATTATCACCTAGACAAGAGATTTGATTCGACAAGACTATTAGTTGGCGATCTCATTTTCTTAGCTATCTCACTTGCCGCTTCTAGAATAGCCATTACCGTGGTTCCGATATGTAGCTCGATTCAAGATTTTCAATCTATTCACTTATCACATTTTATTCCTCTAATACCTTTTTCCCACAAAGGCCATATAGTCCAATTCAGTATTCCATCGAGGACATCTCCATATCTTTGGTACCTCCTTAATCACGCTGTGACGATTTACATTCCTTGGTACCAATACAAGAATATTTAATTCCACTTCAAGATAATCAAGAATAATGTACCTAATGCGGTCATTTTTATATGCCATTCACTTTATATTTAAATTGATTCTCGTAAGACAATTTCATCTTTGTTCTATAGTGTTCACACACTTTATCCGGATATCTGATTTACTCGCCTCATTTGTCCGATCCGATTCCACTTTAGCTAACCATGCGCTTTCCTAAGTCACTTTCCTTTTCTCACACATTTTAGTCTCAAATCTATTAGGTCTTTAACTCTCAAGAGCACTATGCAAAGGTAACAATATATATTCTCCAAGTGAATCAAAACTCTATAACAAGAACATAATCAAACCTTTTTCCTATTGGACATTCAACCTATAAACACTTGAGCCAAGAATCACTTCATTCTATAACTACAATTACTCAATTTCACTTTTCAAATATGCTTACTAGTAACTTTGATGATTCACTTCCTTGTTCTAATTCTTTTATCTGTACACATACTTCTTCTTCGACTTTTGTTCACTATAGTTTTCCAATTCCATTTGTATATTAAAACTCATCATAAAACTTCCCCTTTACTTTCTCGCACTCTTAACCTTTCAGATCACTATTTTTTTACAACTTCAATTTTTCCGAACACTTCACAATTACCCCGATATGCTTGACATTAATTGAAAACCCTAATATCTCGTAATGGATCCATTCATTAAAGCATTATCTGCTCACTAGTTAAGGGTAGTAGGCGTAATTGTTTGTTCATTCTAGCATTGTCGTATCTTTCCTCAAATTAACCCAAAGGTATCCTTATAGAATCTCAGCCTCCAAGGCTTTCAATCGCGAGCATGACACCAAGCATTCATTTATCACAGTCGCCTCAATTTATTTCATACTGCTCAATATATTGTCGCAGCTCAATACTCACCGCCCACTTTTCCAAAGTGTATGAATATCATCGATGTCGATTCCTCAATTAGTCCTATCGTCCTTTTCACTTTTCACTGCTCAACACTTCCAAACACATTCATCTCTAATCACAAGTTATTACCATTGTTTACCTCGCATAATTCCCTATTAGGTCTTATTGACGCTACTGTACATCTTTTACCCTTTTCATTGAGTCTACAATGAGTGTATCTACAATTTCTTTATGAAGGTGTCACTACATCACCTCATTGTCGGGTTTCCTTTTGACCCTCTTGTCTCTATTCGTTACTCTTTTCATTTCTCTTCTCATTTGTTTTCATATCATTCCTATCAACATATGTTAATACCTTGTCATCTATATTTAAACCTCCAAAATTTTCCATTTTCTTTAAAGATCTCTTCTCGCCGGACTCTTTTATTTTTCGTTTCAAATCTAGATTCCTCAACAGCTTTACATCATAGCGGAGATCGATTCACTTCACATTGCAATAGAATCACCTCAAATTAAAATCTCACTCATATGGAATTCTTTACATTTCGTACATACAATGCAGATAATCTCAAAGAAGATGAGCTATGACCCAATTTCACTTTTAATTTTTTCCACAAAAGTCTCATCAACCAATGATTATTCCTAATTGTGTTTCAATCCTTCTTCACTATACGCATAATCTCAATCAAGACACTCTTATGTCTTCATTTAATGATCGTAACATTCCTTTCAAGGTTCCTTGTGATACCACTTAAACACTTTCTTTACCACTTATTCAAGAATCTATACCGTAATCACTTTTCGTTCCTCTCATACATGTACACTCGGTCCACCTTTGTCTTACTTTAACCTCTTAAGAACTTCACACTTATAATCACTCTAAACATTTACCGCCATTTCCTCTATGATTTCCATATATCCGTCACATACATTTCATTAGTCACAATCAACATTATCGTCAATAGATATCCCTAACAAGAAATCGATTTAAATGCAATAACTCTTTTCATACACCACTATTGTGGTTTCATTCATTTCAAGATCTTTATTTCATTCTCACCATATCATTAAACTGTATGTCTCATTCCCTATCCGTTACGTGCAACTTGACCTCAGAAGGTCATATCAATTTGGCTTATCACCACGATCATTATTCTTATTTTCATTCCGTTTTCGCTACTTATCTTCTATTTCCTCAAACAGTCTATGATCGGGTGTTCACAAGTCCCCAATATCCGACAAAGTCGTTGATACTACTCCATTTTATCTCTATCTATATACCTATCCATTTACCATTTTCGTGTCCATATACACCTAATTCAAGATTTCCCATACACCATCAAGAGAATCATCACCGTTTTTTTCCTTTATGATTTTATCATACGAATTTCCAACCTCGAAGCACCATAATCACCTAACAATTTCAGTCTCAAACTTATGCGGTCTAGTTGATAACCATTTCACAAATTCTTCAGTTTATCTGTACACTTTTATCTCACTCTAATAGGCACTGGGCATCTTACTTTTTCGGTTCTTTCAGTTCTCAATAAACCGTTATAAAGACTCTATCGAGCTTCTTTCCATCTCGCTATCATCATCTGCTCATAATATCTATTGATCTCTAACTCAAATACTGATGAATCAAAATATGCCCGATCGATCATCTACATTTTACTCACTTCCAATATTTCCCCTTTCATGACATATACGGTCAGAACTGTAATTACCTAACCATCCCGGGCATTTAATCTCACTTAGATCTACTATAACCAATATGCTTCCCATATCTCTAATGGACCTCTCCAAGTTCTCAACATCTTCATTTTTCTGTCACCATAACATTGTCAATTTAATTCGGAAATTCTTAATTAGTCAAGGCCAACACAGTCATTCTGTTATCACATACGAGGTTTCTAACCCAAGACAATATCAACCTTCTTATCCATTTTCCTTTATCCTTTCCTAATTGATTATCCCTTTGGGATTTCCACTCTAATCCAGCCTCACTCTTCTCTCACTTAATCACTGACATTTATGCACCTGTAGGATTTATCCTCGGCGACTCGACTAGGATCGCTATTACCACGCCCGCAACGACGCGACTCAAATGCATGCAACCTATATTCCAAATCGTGCCCGGATACAATACGCACTATCGGGCTCGATATTACCTAATAATACCACTCCCGTAAGACCGAACCCGATATCGTTGGTGATATCCGAGTCCGCATCCCACGAGAGCGTCTACATTACATCGATTTAAAATTCAAGATACTTTTTTTCTTTTTTCAGAGCTATTAACTCCACGCTCACACGCAAACACAGTAAGTAATTAAAATCCGTGTTCAATAAAAACCAGCTTCAGTTATTATACCATCCAAGAATAATTTATAATCACCAATGCAGAAACATTAATACCACAATGAGCTAAGTAAAATACAATGCCTTGTTATACGTTGATTGCGGAACACAATTTACTAAGACACTAATGCGTATACTAACCGATCCCGACCTCTAACCTTTACTCGCCTGATGAGACATACTCCGTGTCAACCGGTATTCTTCAGACCTGAAAATAGATGCAAATTTTGGGTGAGTTTTATGAACTCTCGGAGAAACCATCATCGATGGTTCACTCAAATCATGCATTACGCCCATGGCGCATAAAGATAAGACAAGAATCATCATTTACCAAGAAGCAAATCAATAACAATGTCCAAGAATGTAAAACTATTCACAGAATTCATGCCATTACAAAAGCAAGATATGTCACGTATCGGTCATTTATGCGAATGCAATGCATATATGACTCTTTCCAATTATTCAAGATTGTGCCCAAGTGCTCAACAAGATTCAGCTGGGACGATCGTGATTTCTCCCTGCTCGAGGCCCGGCCAAGACAAAGATGAGAGCTCAAGCTCTTTCAAGAAAAATAGCAACTGGGGCACGCCCATTATCCGATCATGCAATTATGCATGCAAAGGCAAGATTCAAGAATGAACCGTGTTTGGCTATAAAGCCCAAAGTATCAAGAATCAATGATATGGCTATCAAGCCCAGTATATCAGTATCGGTGTCATTCAGTACAGTAAAATCAGTAAACATACAATAGTCCACTCTTATACATGCCAGAAATCATACAGTTCATCGTTGCATGTAATTCACGTAGAACATATAAGCAACCAGAAATTTGAGAAACCAACTAGGTTACTCACCTATTACTTCCGAGCAAATGCCGGAAAGTCTCTGTGACGTCGGTCAATCGACGCTCCAATTGGGCCTCAAATCAAAACCTCCTTCAAACCTTCAACAATCACTTTCTAACTTTTACACCAAAGTACTAACCTCTTTTCCTTCTCAAACATGTACCAACTCATCTTCTAATTTTGATGGGAGTAAGAGATGGTAGCATAAAGTTATGGAGGAAATGGAGAAAAGAAGAGCCAAACTTGCGATGGTTTGATGGAGAAGGGTTAAGTTTCGGATGAACATAAATCAAAAGCCTTAAAATCTCACCCTTCCTTCCTTTAAAACATACACGTCCGAGACTTGATAGGGAATACATTTAATGAGACCTTTTAAATGGCAAGATGGGATTGGTCTCTTTTATTTGAAAATCAAAGTAATAATTCTTTAATCCAATCCAGATCAAAACTAACCCAATCAACTCCAATGACCCTAATTGCACTCCCACAATAAAATACCCAATAGTACAGCATCAGTGGGTAGCGATTTTTTTATCGAGAACGAATTTGTTCGCTAATTGGCGATTTATCCGGCCCGAGAATTTCCAATTATTTTTCTCGAGAATTAATGAAATTCCTAAAATTATAAAACAGGTAACAGCACTCCAAATAATTTTTCAATCACAAAATCACCTTTTCTACCCCAAAACATGTTTAGGCTGCCATCGATTTTGTTTATCCGAATTTTCTCCGAAAAATCCAGAAAAATTCATAAAATCCCTAAAATGTAAAACCATTTGTGGTGCAGTCCAAACAATTTTCCAAACTCAATTATCCCATGAATTCCAATAAAATTGCTTTAGGCCCACCATCGGAATGTCATGAATGCATTTACCGTAATTCCTTATACACAATTGATACTGTGTATCGATCCTATTATGCATGAACAGTACTAAATATTCCCTATTAGTCTCATCCTATGCCAATTTTACTATTTTACCCTTCCAGGAGGGGGTGGGATGTTACACACATAGCGCAATGGATTTGAGTTAAGCCAGGAACCATTAAATAGGCATATATCTAACTTTCTTTGAATAAATCTTTCACCACTTTGTCTATTATTCCAGGTATATAAGGATATTGTATATATGGGATCCATTATCCCCAAAGAGGAAGTGAGGTTGATTATTTCATGAAGTTTGGGAGGTTGCTTCCCAAGCCATATTCAAATTCAAATTAGTGCATTATACAATTTTAGTCTACCATATGCATATAAGAGATCTTTATATTAGCTCCGATTCCCTTTAGATTCCTCCATAAGCTAACTCTATAAAATTCCTAATTGTAGGCATAAATGATAGTGATGGCTAGAGGAAGATTGAAGCTTCTAAGTACCACTTAATAGTGCACATACTAGTCATAACCATTCCAATTCTTAAGCTTTATTTGATTAGAGTCAAAAGTGCATATAAATATACCATTAGGGTGATGAGAGCGGTTACTAAGAGTAGTCCACTCCTTTTACAAAAACCAAAGAAACCTTATTGTAGGGTTGGTTCTTCCTTTATTTTGGTCCTTAAAAGACTAGCAAAAGACAACCATTTTTACATAACAATTTCTTTAATTACTAGTTATTTATGTAGGGACTTTAAGCCCATTATGTTCCATATTAAAAATCTATTAGTGTTTTTTGGCTTTACCTTTCTTCTTCCTAGCTTTATGGCTACTAGAGTTAAGTTCGAGATTGGCTTCAACCTTATGTAACATGCCTTTTAATTCTTCAGCTACCAGTAGAGAGTGATTAACATTACTACCCACTTCCAATACTACTTTTCCTTTAATAAAGGAGTTACTTTTAGGTGAGTACTATTTTGTCCTTCTTTGCTAGCATTCACCATTGTATCCATTGCATTTGGATGTGCGTTCTTCTCTAATAATGCCTTCCTCCATGCTTTATTCCAAATGTGGCATTACCACCCTACTAACATTTTCCTCATATGTGTTCTGAATCTCAATGTTCTCTTCCCTAACCATTGAAGTAACTTGCATTTTAGGTTTCCATAACTTTATCAAACCTTTTCTCACTAGCATCCAGGGGTAAGAAACTTTAATTGTATCCCTCACAAGCTCTCTTATATCATTTAACTTCATAATTTTCACAAATTCAAGAAGGTCTTTCTCCAAACTTACTTTAGTGCATACCTTCATAAAGTCAATCCTTTTTAGGTTGCTTGTGTTATCATCAAGGGCCAATGGATGTCCTAAAGAGCTAGCCAAGTAACTTAAGCCTTTCAAGGACTAATATCTATTATGATCCAATAGAAATTCATCCATATTGAAACCATTTATATCTGAGATTTATCCAATCTAACCCCATTTTTGTATATTTTAAGAATGGATTTGCTACGAATGTGCCATAAACCAAGTTTTAACACCCATCTAACTAGTTCCTTAGTAGTAAATCTAAAGATGAATAGCTTATCATCACTTATCAAGTAGTTCTCTAATCCTAGCTTCCTCTAATGAACATTGACCAAGAGATTTACTAATGGAAATAGAAACCCTTTGTTACAGAAGTACCTTACTGAAGACATTCCACTTGTTGGCACTAAGTTGTAAGACCTTTTGAAAGAATGAGAGGTGCCACTCTACTATATGGTTTTATTACTTTTGAGGCCAAAAAAGTAATTTAGCCTCAATGTTTACATTAAAATATGGGTTGAACCTTATCGTTTTGAATTGTTCAAAATGAACCATAATATTTAGAAAACGTTCAAAATAAATCATAACATTTGGAAAATATTCAAAATAACTAATGACTACACGAAACAATTGAGGAAATTAGGCCTTTATCAGTCAAATATTGATGTATAATTTTTTTGACGAAATGGATTTTTAAAAAATATATTAATAAAATGCGATTCACATATAAACGATTGACTTTTCTTATTTTGAAGGCATTGAAATGTTATGATTCAATTTAAATTTGAATGTAAGCGTTAGGGATTTGAATGTAAGCGTTAGGGTTAAATTGCTCTTTTGGCCTTACCTTTAACAAGTATTCTTGATATGTCCTAAATTATTTAATTACCGAAGTTAATTATTTTTTATGAAATTATTTCAGTGTAAATCATTATTATAACGAACTCGCAGTACTCAATGACATTACATTTTAATTTAATAATTTAAAAATATAAAATTATAATACATACGTTAATGATTTAAAATAATTAAAATATATTTTAAAGATTAATAAAATACAAGAAAAGTCGATTTCGTATGTTTTTCTCCCCTTAAAATGCAAGCCAGCGAAGGAGTACAACAGATGGGCAGTGGATGAATTGGGAGGGATTGTCGTATAAACCCTCCTTTACTGTTGGTACAAACAAAAATGAAGTTTACAGACTCGCCGGTCATAGATCTTCACATTAGGGACAAGGTCATCTCTTTCCGACAAGACAATGGTTCCATGCATGTTGGCACGTCTGTCTGGCCTTGCTCTCTTGTCCTCGCCAAGTTCGCCGACCGCTGGACCCCACCCAACCCCATCCCCAACCCCACCTCCAATCCCTATTCCTCTCTCCTCGATTTTAACTCCTGTAACCGCCGTGCCGTGGAGCTCGGTACCGGATGCGGAGTAGCCGGCATGTCCTTTTACGTTCTTGGCCTCACCGACATCGTGCTGACCGACATCGCCCCTGTCATGCCTGCTCTGAAGCACAACCTCAAAAGGAACAAACAAACCCTAGGAAAGATGCTCAAGCATTCCATTGTTTACTGGAATAATAGCGATCAGATAAAGGCGCTGAACCCGCCTTTCGACATCGTCATTGCTACTGATGTTGTTTACATAGAAGAGTCTGTGGGGCAGCTCGTCGGAGCATTGGACGCGCTTCTGGCGGACGACGGCGTCGTTTTGTTTGGCTATCAATTGCGGTCGCCAGAGGCCCATAAGCTTTTCTGGGAAATGATTGGAGAGGTTTTTGAGATCGAAAAAGTTCCTCATGAGGATTTGCATCCCGATTATGCCTACGAGGAGACCGACGTCTATATCTTTCGTAAGAAGAAGAAAAAGGAATAACTACGTTTTTTAAAACAGAATTGGATAATTATAATCTTGATTACGCCGGAATTTGATTACCTTAGTATCTGTTAGTGTATACATCATCTGAGATTTGAAATTTGCTTAGGCGGAGGTATAAGTCTGCATTTGATTCTTGCGTTGCCTTTAGTTGACTACAGTTTGATATGATCGTAATTTGGCTTTGTTAACCATCAGGAGGATTCAGGATCCAAACGAGACAGCCCTTTGAATTTGCCTTTATTTGGCTTGCAGAAAAAATCAAATGTTTCAGTAAAAATAAAGGTGTTCATTTAGATGTTATCAAATCCATATAAACTGAGTACATGCACGTCAAAATTGAAATTTAAGTTTCTCCTTTCCAAATTTAGATTGTTTCAGACATGGTTTTAATGTATTTATGATGTCTCGAAGGCAAAAAAATGTATGGCTTTGGGAGAGCAATATTAGCAAAAGTAAAGGTTGCATGTTCTTACACCTATCACATATCATCTACTGTCAATACATTAAACAGTTTCATGTTCTTCCACTACTGTACTGCTTCTACTACTACATGAAGCAAGTTTCTGCATTCATCTCTTCTTGTTACTGATACTGTTACGGTCTCCCTTGTACCTCATGTTCTTCGTATTATTTGTCCATTGTGTAGATAAAGAGAAATAAAAATATAAACTTGCCTCTCGAATGTGTTATTTGTTCCGTGCTAGCAGGCATATCAACATGCTTTCTTTCTTTTTTGGTTTTTTGAAAAAAGGAAATAATTTCATTAATAAAGAATGGAATTACCTCCCAAAATGAACTTAAGGGGAGTACCCTTCAACATGAGAGAAAAGCTCAGTAGATATGCCTAACAATAGTCGATGATTATACTGCAGATACAAATGTTAAATATTCAAAGAGGATAGCAGGTTGGAGCTGCAATTTGGTGTTAGATTCTTCAGAATTATAAGCTCCCTCGTTTCATTAATTTCAGTAATATGTGATTCAATTGGTTTGAACTTAGACTCAAATCTTCTAGAATTTCTTTCTTTTCAAATAATATGTAGACACATTTCCATAGTTATGTAAATCTAGCTGGCTGAATTAGGAAGAGAACTTTGAGTTGAAAACCAGTGAATGACACTAGAGAAGGTGCAGGCTGGGACAAACGTTAGACATTTTTGTTACTTGTTCCCAAATTTTGTTAGTAACAATACATATGAAAAACAAGTGATGCTTGTTTCTTCATGAGTAGAACAAAATGGACAAGATGTATTGACATCAAGATACCTGATTCTATCTGCTGTGTTAAGTTTATTTTTAACCGCGAGCCCAAAAAAAATTGAAACTTTGGCAGGTACACGTTAAGTCTAGAAGACTTTACTTCTATTAATTTTGATGATAATCAAATAATAATAATTTTAGAAATGTGTGAACTGTTTTGATGAATTTGTTAAGTGCGCAGAAAAATATAAATGACAAATCGTCAACTTAAGACGATACATAGTTAAACCCAGAATGTACTTAAAACTCAAGACGGACGACTTAAGATAAGAAGATACATGGTCAACATAAGAAGATACTAAAGGTCAACATAAGAAGATACAAGTGCGACATAAGATGAAAGCGCGACATGAGACAAAAACGTAATACCAGAAGAAGCATACTACTAGACAATGCAAATGAAAAATATTCTAGAACGTCAATCAGTCTGTTAGTTGGAGTGACTTACAAGATTAAACTAATAATGGTTTCTAGAAGATTCAATAAGCCGTTTTCTCAAAGAAGACATTTGAAGATTTAGGCTATAAATACTAAGTATAGTCGTAAACAAAAAATAACGAAACGAGATACAATACAAAAGAGAAAATCTGATTGGACAATGCTTAGAGAAACTCTATATTCAAGTGCGAAAAAAAAGAGCGAATACATCTGTAATGTAAAGCTCAAAGAATATCTTTTCAATAGAAAGAACGGCTAGAGTCAGATAAATAATATTTTGTGAGAGAGACCTGAAGAGGCTTTGCAAGTGTAGAAATAATACTTGTAACGTTCAAGAGTATAGTGAAATATCAGACAAACTCTGAGGACTGAACGTAATCTAAGGTTAAAGGTGAACTAGTATAAAATCGCGGCGTCTATTCTCTAACCCTTATCTTTTTAATTTTCTTGTTAGAAGAGTAGATAATAATTTTTACAATTGCATTACTCATCGATTTAAGTGAATTGTTTTGTGATCATCTGAATTTATAAAGAAATTAAAGAAATTTCTAAAGATTAATATCTTGAAAATTTTACACAATTCAAACCCCCTTCTTTTGTATTCTACATATTATATGTAATTTCTATATTAACAAGTGATTTACTTTAGTTGGTATCAGAGCAATGTTTTCAAGAAATACTGTTACAAAGTGAGAACAAAGATCCATAACTGAATCACATGTTTTTATAGCAGAAGGTGTCTCGGTCACAAGACCTCCAGCATTTAATGGTGAAAATTATCATTATTAGAAGGACAAGATGCAGCTCTTTATAGAATCCACCCATATTGATCTTTGGGATATCATTGAGAATGGTCCATATACATCAACAGACGACGAAGGCAATAACATCTCTTATGACAAATGGTCAGCTAATCAGAAAGCTCGATTTCAGTTAAACTCAAAGGCCAAGTTCTTTTTAAGTTGTGCTCTAAACAAAAGTGCATATGATAAGGTTCATGGATGCGAATCTGCAAAGAAAATGTGAGACACATTAGTTATTGCCCATGAAGGCACAAATAAGATGAAAGAGTCTAAGATTAGTATTCTTATTCATCAGTAAGAGCTATTCAAGATGAAAGATGATGAGACTATTCCTCAGATGTTTGGACGATTCCAAACAATTGTTAACGGATTTAAAGCTCTAGGGAGAATCTACGATAGTTAAGATCACGTTAGAAAGATTCTCAAAAGTCTTTCGAAAGATGGAGACCCAAAGTAACAGCAATATAAGAGGCCAGGGATTTAAGTAAGCTAAAGCTAGATGAATTGCTTGGTTTACTAAAAATTTATGAATTAGAGCTTGATGCAGAAGATAAACCTAGAAGAGATAAATCTATCGCGTTAAAGACTGGTCAGAAGAATTAGAAGATACAGAAAAATAGAAGCACATATTCAAAAGTATTAAAGATTGAAGAAATCAAGAATGATGATGTTAACGAATTTGATCAAGATTCAAGTGAAGATGATGATGAACTATCATTCATTTCAAAAAAGATTAGGAGGATGTGGAAAAAGAAATTAAAAGGAAATAAAGACTTTTCTTTTAAGAAGAATAGCAAAGACAATTCAAAGAATCCGAAAAGATCTATCTTTTACTGTGAGTGCAATAAATCAGGACATTACAAGTCCAAATGTCCATTGCCCAAAAGAAAACAAAAAAAAAGTAAAGAAAACACAAAGAGCATGATGGCAACATGGGAAGATCTAGATTGTCTGAATCTGAATCTGACTCAGAAACATCAGAACAAGAAAATATATGTTTGGTAGCTGAAAGGAAATGCTATGATGAGGTAATTTCTAACTTTGATGATCTTTAGGATGCATATTTAGAATTGTTAGAAGATTCACATGCTATCTTAAAACAATATAAGATATTGAAAAAGAAATTTATTAAAAATTTAAAGAACACAGAACTTTTAGAAAAAGAAACTTCTACTTTAAGAAATAAGTAGACGATATGAAAAAGAAAGTAACTGTAGATAGATCTGTGGAAATTAATCAACTAAAACAAATGATTAATAGTCTCTTAGCAGTTTTATCAATATTTACTAAAAGTATAAAAAGGATGAATGAGATGACTAGAAGATACAAAATCGTCTGATGTGCCAATACAAGTCAAGACGATTCTACAGAGGGAGGAAAGCAAGGTTCAACAATCAACTCAACAAGTATCTTACCATCCTTCTAAACCAATCAAGAAAAAGAATTTGAAAATGAAGGTTATAGAAGAATCAGTACCTGATTGAAACAAAAGTTCAATTATTATCAGAGAGCCTTCTAAGTAGACAATCAAGGTACAAGTCGAGCCTATACCAATAAGCAATCAGACAATACATCTTCTCAGTCACAAAGAATGAAGACTATATGGTATTATGCGATATGAAAAGTTAGAACCATATCCAATGAAGATTTCAACAGATCGTTATACAATCTATCCGATTACAAGCAGAACAACAATAAAGATTGTACCATATGTACAACCAAGATGTCCAATCCCTGTAATAAATGAAGAAAAAGGGAAGAAGAAGATGTTTCCTAAAGGGCATGAAGATGATCTTACAAAAGAATAGATTCAAGTGGCTGTGAAGAACATAAAAGATGCATGTTATGCAGCTCAACTTGGAGGTGTCTATGTATCACATCACATATCAAGGGCATCAGGAAATCAATTTAGAGTTTCTACCAAAGATGAAAGTTTCAAGGTAGTTGACATTGTGATAGAAGGAAGGTATAGAAGTATCACAGTTGACGGTATCAATTTCAACTTAGAAACCTTTGTGCATTTAATCATGCATTTCAGACCCTTAGGTTTCATACCTTCAGTCAAAAATGTGTTACACATTCTTGGGCAACCAATTTTCAAACTACTCAGACCTGATGATCTTGATCTCCCAAAAGGAAAACAAACCTACAAATTACCCTCAATCAAAATCATAGAGTTAGACGTTTCACTTAGACAACATTCTATTGTTGAACACCTTCATCCACTTCGTGAAATACAAAAACATCTTACCGTTAATTCAGAGTTCTTGAAACATTTCATCAATTGGATTGAAGCTAGTCACAAACAGAAGGAAGTTCAGGAAGCTTTAGAAAAAAATATTGAGGAAATTCATATTAAGGTTAATGAACTGGGTGATTCAGTGGGTGATCTTCATAAGAAAATAGACTTCTACGTGTTTCTATTGAACAAGACTTCAAGACGATCTGCATTGATATTCAACATATGTATTTTGATATGAAGCATCTAAGATAAGCTATCTTTTTTATTAATAGCAAATAGGGGGAGAAGAGGATAAAAGAAAAGTGAAAACTTTATAAAGCATTGTATATCTTACACATATCTTGTGTATTGCTTTGACTGTTATTTTTCTAAATATTATTTGTTTATTCGTCTGAATATTATTTTATTTTATAATATTATCATTATTTGTTATCACAAAAAACGGGGAGATTGTTAAGTCAAGAAGACTTCACTTCTATTAATTTTGATGACAATTAAATAATAATAATCTTAAAAGTGTGTGAACTATTTTGATGAGTTTGTTAAATGCGCAGAAAAATGTAAGTGACACAAATCGTCAACTTAAGGCAATGCATAGTCAAATCCAAAAGATACTTAAAACTCAAGACGAATGACTTAAGACGGTCAACATAAGAAGATATAGAAGGTTAACATAAGAAGATACAGAAGGTCAACATAAGAAGATACAAGTGTGACATAAGACAAAAGCACAACAAAATTTAAAAGCGCGATACCGAAAGAAGCATAGTACCAGACAATGCAAATGAAAAATATTCTAGAACGCCAGTCGGTTAACTAGTTGGAGTTAGTTACAGGACTTAACTAATAATGGTTTCTAGAAGATTCAAGAAGCAGTTTCTCAAAGAAAACAGTTGAAGATTTAGGCTATAAATACTAGGTATAGTCGTAAACAAAAAATAATGAAACGAGATACATTACAAAAGAGAAAATATGATTGCACAATACTTAGAGAAACTCTATATTCAAGTGCAAAAAAAGAGAGTGAATACATCTGTAATGTGAATCTCAAACAATATCTTTCTAAGAGAAAGAAAGACTAGAGCCTAGAGAGGCTAAGAAAGCATATAAAGAATAATTTGTGAGAGAGACCTGAAGAGGCTCTACAATTGTAAAAAGAATACTTGTAATGTTGAAGTGCATAGTGAAATCTCATACAAATTTGGAGGACTGGATATAGCCTAAGGTTAAGACTGGATATAGCCTTATCTTTTTAATTTTCTTGTTAGAAGAGTAGATAACAATTTTTACGATTGCATTACTCATCGATTTAAGTGACTTGTTTTGTGATCATATGAATTTGTGAAGAAATTTCTAAAGATTAATATCTTGAAGATATTACACAATTCAACCCCCCTTCTTGTGTATTCTACATATTATACGTGATTTCTATATTAACAAGTGATTTACCAACCAACTACTGGATTGTTTAATCTAAGCATATCCTTTGTGAGTTTATTTGAAAGTTTATGAGGTTGCAGATGGCTTAGACTTATAGGAAATTGCCAGGTGTTTTCATTGATGAAAGAGTTAAGCTTAGTCCAGAGGGGAAAAATGAGAGTGTTCCTTAGAGTATGTTGGGAGTAAATAAGTGGAACTTGGCCAGACCAATTGTCAAACCAAAGAAAGATTTGTCTTTCATTACCAATTTGATAGGATACATCCTCGTAGACTAAGTTCTTCAAGTGAAGTAGCTGATTAGGGAAGCAAGAATTAGAAGAACTCTTGCTTATTTCCCATATGCATTTGCCTTTAAGAAAGTAAGAATGTAACCACCTAATCCATATGGAGTTCTTGTCTTCGAGTATCCACCATATTCTTTTAAGAATGAGAACATGGTTGGTTAATTTGACTAATGAGATGTTTAATCCACCCTCCTCTTTAGGGAAACACAAATAAGATCACTTAACTTTAGCAACACCTTGTACCATTCAAGTGATTCCATAAGAAAGTTCTTAAATAGTCTCTCAATTAACTCGATAACATTCTTAAAAAGAAAAATGTGTGAACTCTAGTAAATATGTAATGTATTAAGCACAGATTTAATAAGTTAAAGCTTGATAAGTGTAAATTGTATCGTGTTTTAGGACATAGTTTGATATGTGTTTAGTCGTTAATTCGATCATTTAATAATGTTTAGGTTAGAATTATGTTAGTTTGTTAATTATTTATGTTTTAAGTGTTTTATAGGTTAGTATAAGCTTTTGGGCTTAAATATTATATTTTTGAGGTCCCTTGATGTGTTTTCTAATATTTCAAGGTCAATATAGGAGAATGGAGGACTTTCGAAAGATATTTAGATCGAAACAACGGCCTATAATCATGACAGAAGTACCAAATTTGGCCTACGATTGTGGCATACATGCCACAGTTGTGAAAAAAGGCTTAGATGTAGGCCATGGTCATGACTTGCATCAAGTAGACGCACAGACGCTCACAATTTCATGTTTCGAGAGATTTTTTGATTATGAAATTATTCCATAATACTTAGTAATTATTGACATGAAATTATTTAAGATACTCACTTTAACTCGTATGTGATTTTAGGTAGAATTTAGAAGCAAAGAAGTTAAAGTGAGTCGAAACTCTATATTTGGGTCATTTTTTTAGGATTAATTTTTACTTGTTTCTATCTGATCATACATTTCAATGTGAAAAAGATGAATCTTTTCATATGTCATGCTTTCATTTCAGTATACTCACGTCTTACATCAAACTCGTCGGATCTAAGTCTGACATTTATCAATCAATTGTACACACATTTCATATTAAACATTCAATTCATACAAAAGCACATATAATTGAGTTTACACATATAAGTTAACTTACAGTACGCTTCAGAAAAATTATTCTCTCGATGTTCCGACAATGTCTGGATATGAATATACAGTCGTGCACATATATATGTGTCATGTTTCAATGCATGCTTAATTGATTTTTAGGGTATATATTCTTATCCAAATTTCTTGACCATTTAAATATTATAGCTTGTATACAATTAGTTTGTAATCAGATTTATACCTTAAGTAAGCTTGATTTACTCCAAATTCATCAATCATACGCATACTGAACTTTTCTAGCAATATATAATCATACAATTTTTCAGTTCTCATTTATCCATATCTAATACACATTATTCAAATCCCTAAGATCATGTTTACATTCATAACAATACCTTTATTCCTTCATCTAGATTAGGTTACATTGATATTAAAACAATACATTCTTTAAGTTATGGCATCAATTAACAACCTAAACTTATCAAGTACTTTAACCGATTAATCAAACAATAATTTAGGTTCATTCTAAGCCTTAATTAAGACTAAATATACAAATTTAGAGTGACTTTTCCTTAACTAGTTCAACATGTACAGAAAATAAAAAAATTTTAATCCAGAACTAGGCCTATGATTGTGGGGACCTTGCCAAGAACGTGACAGAAGACAAATAATTAGGCTAAGATCGTGCTCTGAGGGCCACTATCGTACACAATCTTTCTTCCTCAATTCTCCACGAATTTTGCATACTTAGAGACATCATTACCATTTGAATTTTTTCAAATTTCATGATCCTTAAGGCTACTTCATTTCAGGTTAATTTAGCCTCCATATTGACAACATTAAGGCTCCCAAATTTTTCCCACTTAAATCATTAACAATTTCCTTTTTGCAAACTCATTTACATCTTTAATTTTCCATATTCTAAAACATCCTTATAACCCTATCTTTATCATGAATTTCCCATCAATTACACTTCCAATCCCAACTTAGATAATCCATATAATAACCTATAAACTATTGTTCTCATGCATCCAAAAACATAATAGAATATACTCCTTTTTATTCATCACTTTCTAGCATAATGTCAACACTAATATCACATTCAATCTATCCCTAATCATTCAGTATATCACATGCCACAAAGATCAATATTTCACTTACTTGTTTAGCTCAAATGTCACCTCAAAGTATCAATCCTGCTTTGCCTCACATGCTTGCAAGATCATCTCAAGAACAAGGTGAGGATGATAATAGTAAATACAACAATGTTATGCTTCTATAACTATCTTTGTGAAGGATTTTTGGACGAATTTTGGTGTGGAAATTAAACAAACTTTAGGCAAAAAATAGAGATTTGAAGGAGAAGTAAATTTTAGTAGTGAGAGGGAGAATGTAACACCCCACTCCCGCACGACCCGAACCCGACATCATTGGTGATATCCGAGTTCGTGCCCCGCGAGGGTGGCGTGCTACATCAGTCAGTCGAAACTCAGTATCAATATGTTTTTTTTAGTACCCTCATGTGCACATTATACAATTTTGAGCCCAAATATAAAAGGAAGCATTTTCAGTTATTACAAACAGTCAACAACAATTTACAATAGCCATGTAATGACATAACCAACATTGAGCTCACGATAAATACAGAGCATTTTGAAATACAATTATATGGGACACTAATGCAGACGCGAACTGATCCCGACCTCTATCTATCCCTTGCGTACGGTAGACATACTCCCGTGTCAAACGAGGTACTCTTCAAGACCTGAAAAATAGATGCAAATTTTAGGTGAGTTTTGCGAACTCAGTGAGGAACTATCATCGATGGTTCACCCAATTCATGCAGCACATAATCAAATTACAATCATAGCACAGTCAGAAATACCCTCTCAATCAATAGATATAAGCATATCACAATTTTATAAGGCAATTGACAGTATTCAGTCAAATATGTATGCAATGCACGCGTGACACTTTTTCAGTTTATTTTAGTGTTGTGACCAAGCGCATAAACAGTGAACAGTATCCGTAGACGAGTCTAGGGAGTGTCTATCTCCCTTCGAGCTCAAGGCTCGTTTTCAGTGTTAGTGAGTTGCTCCGGTCACAACTGTTATTATCAGTTTATGCATTGATGTATACAATGCATATGCCCAAGTTAACAGTCAGTATCACATATAATACCATGATTCCATCAATCGCAATTAAGCACATCATGACACTTCAAGCAATTAATCATAGCAAACAATTTATCACAGTATTTCACAATTGATCACAGTATATCACAATTGATCACAGTATATCACAATTGATCACAGTATATCACAGCTGATCACGGTATATCACAGTTGATCACGGTATACATCCAAAACACTTCTATGTCAATTCTTCCAATTCATCGGACCATCCGTCCTAATCCAAATAAACAATACTCAATCCTAATCCCTCCATTATTCCCCACATTCGACATATCATAATTGAACGAGAGCCATCTAGGTCACTCACTTGTACTTCCGAGCTAATACCTGGAAGTCTTAGTGACGTCGGTGGATCGACGCTCCAAGAGTTCCACTATAGCAGTGACAGGATACAAACATTACCAATTGGTAATTTAGAAACATGTCAGAATGCACATGTAACAATTAGAAGGTGCACAATGCATGTTCATGATATTCCCGGCCCTATTCTAATATTTTCCATCATAAAAATCCTTATCTTTTTCCTAGTTTCAAACCGAAATTCAAACACCTATAACTCTTTACAAACAATTCAGAAAATTACAACCCATATCTCTTTGGAAAGATCATGAAAACCTCTACAAGTTTCATGTAGAACACAAAATCAATTTCACCCTTAAGGTGTCAAAATCCAATCAAGTTTTCGTCAAATAATGCCTCTCAAAACAAAGGCAAGATTTTGTAAAATCCATAACTTCCCATTTATTTAGTCAAAATTATCAAATAAATACCAATAGAAGGATCAAGACAATACCTACAACTTTCATGGACAATATGAAATCAAATTCAATTGCGAAATAGGTCAAACAAATCAATCTAGAATCTGCCCACTGAATTTACCCAATCTGGATAGTAATGTTTAAAACAGTATATCTCCTTGTACAAATGTAAAAAAATTGCATAATTTATACCCCTGAAAAGATCAAACACAATACTACAGTTTTCATGAAGGACTTAAAAACCAATTCCATCTCTAACAAGCTCAAAACTGTTATGCAAGTTACTGCCCTGATCAGCAGTTAATAACCAAATGCAGGTTCAGTTTTTGAAAACTCATAAGTCCCAATTTTGTTATCCAAAATTAACGTACTATATCTCATTTTCAAGATAATTGCTTCCTCTACAACTTTCCAGATATCATTTGTGCCAATTCAAATAAAAAAATCTCTAAATTTGCCTTTAATCACAATGCTCACAAAACCTACCCTGATGGCTAGGTTTCAACAAAATGCACGTAAGCAGTCAACATTTAACAAGTCATAGCTCCCAATATTCATATCGAAAAATCGCAAAATTAGTGGCACTGGAAAGCTAACATGCTAGGCTTCAATTTTCATGAAGACCATTTTCACCAATTCCTTCTAAATTAATCTAGAAAAATCATCAAAACAATTAGGTCATCAATCCTGCATCGCTCACACAGTCCACAACAGTAACTTTCCAAGCCAAAATTCAACCTCTTAAGGCTACAATTAGACAACACCTATTTCACAAGAAATCTTAGCCAATCAACTAAAGTTGCATTTGGTCCAAATCTCACCTCATATGCATAACCACACAATTAGTTATGATCAAAACAGTACAATAGGTACAAAAATCAAATTTCCAGCTTTGTTACTAAACTTAGATCCTATCACTTACAATGCCAATAACACATCAATAAGCATCCAAACGGACAAGAAATCAGCCACTAGATCGTCACTACTTTCACTTAGGTCAAGAGACAAAATTTGGCAGCACTTAATTCTTCATTTCCATGCAAGAATAATCATCAAAATCAATCCAAAATCAAGCTAAACCAAGTTAAAACACATCATTCATGCTAACTTCATCAAGTCATACACAAACATAACCTTATACCCAACAACTCAAACTATAGGTTTCATGAATTCAAGACATCATAACACATAATTAATGAACAATATTTCCCAATTAATGCATCAAACTACTAAGAAAAGAACATAATTAATCTCTACCTAAGTCAAACTTTCACATGAAGGTTGCTGCCTTGTTTCACAGTATCAACATATTGCCTTTACCACATCCACGCTTTACAAGGTTATAACTCCTTATACATAGGTCCAATGTTTTTCAAACTTTCCAGACCTCTAATTAACACATAACTTTACATTTCTTCTTTTATAACCATGATCTAATTCGGTCATTAAGGGCACTCAAATCTTCCATTTACAATCAGCTTTAACATGCAGTCACAGGTTGGACCCTGTCTGACTAAAAACCTTATAACTCATTCATTTCACATCCAATTAAGGTGATTCCAAGTTTCATTTTCAATAACTCATATGGCTATCACATAGTCAAAGCCGGTTCGAAAATAATTTAAATTGGATTTATTGGGATTTTTACAAGCCTGACCTGTTTCTGTTCTCTTCTATATCAATAAAGTTAGGAACAACCTTCAATTATTCGGACATATCTAGCAGAATCCTCATCCAATTAAAATTTACTCTCTACGAAAATTAGATGTCACATTCTTGAACATTTCGTAAGAAGACCTCATCATCCAATTCTAACTCTAAGGTCCTCAAACAATTAACTTTCAGTTCTTATTTCAATCTCGCTGGTGTTCTGAACCAGATTCAATTAGGGGCCTATTACTCTTATTTGGCTCACCTTAAAATTGTGGAAAAATTCATGGAGATAGTAGACATCTATATCTACAACTTCTATGTTTTGAGTTTCTCTAGATTCACAAGTTAAACAGCTCAAAAAAATTAAACAAAGTGAGCCACGAATCTACCTTTGAAATCTCAAAACATCCCAATTCAAGTTAATCATTATTTTTGTTCAAATTAGCCATGCAATTAACCTTAGGTAACATCAGAAGTAACTATAAACCATCATCTAAAAATATGATTTACCTAATCAAGCTTCCAAGCCTCATTCTTCGAAGTTTCTCCCACATCTCTACCTTCCACTCACACCCCTCCACAATCATCATCATAGAAAGGAGGGGAGCACTTCAAGTAGAGGAAGAGTAGCAAGGATAAGCAAAACAAATAAAAAAAAAAAAAGAGGGAGAAGGAGGCTACGACCATGGAGGAGGAAGCTTCAAGAAATGTCTCCTTTTCTTTTCAAGTGTGCAAGTGTCGTGGAAGAGTAGCATAAGCAATTAATGCATTAAGACACTTGTCATGTTTAAAGAGGAAAAGACAAAACTAATTCATATTCTTCAATAAAAGCAACCCTAATAATAAAATCTTTAACCCATTCAATTCCAATGGCTCCAATTACAGTCCCAAAATAATGTACCCAATATTGTAGTGCCATTGGACAGGAATTTTCGATACCAAAAATCAACCGGTTCGCCACTTGGCGGTTTTTTCGGTCTGAAAATTTTCCCGAAAAATTTCATAAAATTTCCTAAAATTCTTTTAAAATATAAAACACACAATGGATCACTCAAAATAATTTTTCAAGTACATTTTCCACGTTAATCACAACTAAATTCCGTTTAGGCTTAAATACCGGGAATGTCATGTATGCAAGTACAGTTATTTTTCATGTGCAAAATTCTACTGTTTACAGATACCGGTATACATGAACATTCCTAAGTAGTCACAATCACTCTCATCCTTTGCTAAATTACAATTTTACCCTTCCCGTCGGGGGTGGGATGTTACAACTCCCCCCTTCTAATAAAAATTTATTTCGTGAAATTCTCAGTCGATGGTTCCGTATGGTAGAAACTGATCATTGGTGATATGTCCCTACATGTCCCATTTTCTGAAAGATCACATAAAGGTCATCGCCACTTATGGCTATTTCACTATCATTTCAGAGTAGACACCAACTTTATGTCGTATGCTATGGCTCAGATCATTCTTTCCGAACCTATTCACTTATCATGTGTTTTAAATCCAACACCTCTTTCACCAGTAATATACAGACTAATTCATATTGCGCTGAGTACACCTTACCAAGGTGATACTTACAATAAAACCCTTCGTCTCGTCTTTGCCACTTCACTTTCCTTTGGTACCAACACATTGACACTTATCTCCATTTCGCTATAACCGGTGTTAATTCACCTAACGCATTTATCCGTCATATTTCATTGACTCTTAGTTCAGATTCATCTCTCATTTGACAATTCACTGTGCTTTAGTGCTCACGCACTCTATTCGTATATGCATTTTACGCTATTTCATTTATCCGATCCTGATCCACCTCCTCTAATCCATTTAGCTTTCCTAAGTCACTTTCTTTTGTTTCACTCATCACAAGTATCTCGACTCAATTTGTTCTTTGGTTCTTTTTAGGCATGTTTCCGTGTACTACAAACGTGTATAATCCCTTCTTGTGATCACCATTAGCCCTATAGTCATTCGGTCAAACTATATATGTAACACCCCACTCCCGCGTGACCCGAACCTGATATCGTTGGCAATATCCGAGTTCGTGCCCCGCGAGGGTGGCGTACTACATCAGTCGGTCAAAACTCAGTATACAATTTTTTTTTTACGCGGAAAAGACAATAATAATCTGAACCCACAATCAGAAATACACAGTTTCAGTTTCAGCAGTAAACATTTTCAGTTATTATAATCATTCAGCAATAAGTTACAATCATTTAATGTACAAAGAGCCATAACTAAATTGGGCTCATTACAGATACAAGCATCCTTGACAGAAAGTTCAAAATACAATTATGCGACACTAAAGCAGACACGAACTAATCCCAACCTCTATCCTTCACTTGTCTACAGTAGACATACTCCCGTGTCAACTGGGGTATTCTTCAAGACCTGAAAAATAGATGCAATTTTTGGGTGAGTTTTGTGAACTCAGTGAGAAACCATCATTGATGGTTCACTCAACTCATGCATATTCACACAATTCACAGCATATCACAAATTTATCCCTTTCAGAAATATCACATGCACTGGCATTTCACAATTATAGGCATTTTGCTTTTAACACCATTCACATTTAATCATTCATATATGCAATGCACATGTGACACTTTCCATTTCCATTTTATTGTTGTGATCGTAAGGGTGAATCGTCCCAAAGGATGAGCACATTGCGTTGAGCCTGTGGCTCTGAATGCGTTGGGCGTGATATGCCCTGATACGGTGAGCCAGTGGCTTTGTAATACGTTGGACTTGAAGCCCTGATACGTTGAGCTTAAAGCTCTGAAATACGTTGGCTGCTCCGGTCACAACTGCCATTATCTAATCATGCCTTTATGCATGAATGCACATGTCCCATTTTACATTTTACAGTCAGTTTACATTTTAGTGTCCCATTTCCCATTACTTCGGAACTTCAGTCCGGTATTCAGTCATAAACATTTTCACAATAATTTCATTGAAGCATTTACAAACAGTACACATAAATAACACTTCGATATCATATTCCAATAATTCGGACGCTTGTGGTCCGAAATCAATCAAATCAAACACATAAACCCTCCATTATCTCCACATGGCATAAACGTGTAATATTAACACATAAAGGTTGAGGAACCAACTAGGTTACTTACCTGTACTTCCGAGCCAAAATATGGAAGTCTCAGTGACGTCGATGGACCGACGCTCCAAGTGTGACTCTATAACAGTGACAGTAAATAAACATTATCAATTGTTCAATCAGAACTATTTCAGAATGCACATGTAACACTTATAAGGTGCACAATGCATGTTCATGATATTCCCGGCCCTATCCCTTTTTTTTCAATCAGAAAAATCCGTCTAAAAATTAGAAATCTAATGGCGCTGACGGTGGCCAATTCGGACCTCTATAGGTCCTCAATTAAATAAAGCAGTGATGAAATACCCATTTCCCAGACACCCGTCAATTTTTCGTCCAAAAATTTCCAATTTTCCATGAAATGAAATTCAATGTCTCACGAATCCGATGCCTCAAGAATCAGGTCAATCGGACGTCGGACGGAAAAGTTATGAGCAAAAGAATGAAAAAAAGGTCAGTATAAGTCGACTTATCTGAGAATACAAGTCGACTTACTCTACTGTGCATGAATAAGTCGACTTACTGAAGATACAAGTCGACTTACATTACTCCCATAACAGATCTGGAAAACTTTCTCCAACATGCCAACTTCCACAGGGCATAACTCCCTACTCCAGACTCCAAATTGGACAAACTTGGTATCTATTTTATAGAAAAAAGAGAGCTCTACAAGTTTCATGAAGGACACAAAAGTCAATTTCACCTCTAAGGGTATCCAAAATGCAATCAAAGTTACTGCCCCCACAATGCCTCTCAAAACAGTGCAACATTTGTCAAAACAGTGCAACAGTTTGTAAAATCCATAACTTTCCAGTTCCTTAGTCAAAAATTACACAATAAATATGCTCAGAAATATCCCAATGTTATCAACAACTTTCATGACAACCCAAAATCAAAATCAATTGTTAACTAGGTCAAATAATTCAATCAATGATGTTGCCCCAGAAATCACCCAATCTGGACAGTAATGTTCTATCAAGCATAACTCCCTGTAAACAAGTCAAAAAAATCACTACCTTATATAATTGGAAAGATAAAACCACATACTTCAAGTTTCATGAAGAGTTTAAGAGCCAATTCCATCTCTAACCAATTCAAAACTGTTATGAAAGTTTTTGCCATGATCAGCAGTTAGCACCTTTATGCAGGTTCAAGTTTTGAAAACTCATAACTCCCAAATCTGATCTCCAAAAATTACATGCTATATACCATTTTCAAGATAAATGTTTCCTCTACAACTCTTCAGAAGATCACTCAAGCTAATTCAATTTACAGAGATTGCTAAAATTGCTTAAAATCAGAATACTCGCAAATCCGACACTTAGGCTAGGTTTCACCACCATGTCCAAAATCAGTCAATAGTTAACAGTTCATAACTCCCACCGTACATATCGAAAAATTGAAAAATCAGTGGAAATGGAAAGCTAACAATATAGGCTTCAACTTTCATGAAGATCATTTTCCCTAATTCCTTCTCAATTAATTTAGAAAAATCAGCAAAACTAGTAGATCATTGGTTCTGTTACTGTTCACAGTAACCTTAACAGTAACTTTCCATGCCAACTTTCAACCTCTTAATGCTAAAATTCGACAACACCTATTTCACACAAAAATGTAGCCAACAAGCCAAAGTTTCATTTGGCACAAACCTCACCTCATTTACATAACCACACAATGGGTTATGCTCAAAACAGTACAGTAGGTCAAACTCACATTTTCCAGCTTTCATCTTCAACTTATATACTATCACTTCTAACACCAATTCCACATGCATAGGGATCCTAATGAAAAAGAAATAAGTTACTAGATCATTCATACATTCACTTAGGCTCCATGTACACACTCAAAACACAAGTATGACCAACTATTAATATCAAGTTAAACATATACACCATTAACACTCAATCCTCACCTTCTCATCATGCTAGCTTCACATAACCATACATATAACATGAAACATGGTACTTACATAATTAAGTCACTAAATCTTCAAATTCTTCAAGGAAAACCTCAAGACCTAGCTTGCTCCACCACCCACGAAGATCACCATCTCTAGTGTTGGAAAGTGAACAATTGCTTTGATGGAAAGAAGAGCAAGGTGGAAGAGGTGTAGGATGTTCAACAACAAAGGAAACTAGAGTGATCAAAGCTCACCAAGAAAGGGAAGAAGAGAAGCCACGAAGATGGGAAAAAAATCACCAAATATATTCCAATATGAGAGAGAGTGTCGTGAGAGAGTGAAAAACCAAGCTTAAAAGATGACAAACCTAAGTTACTTTAATAAATACATGGCTAATAACATGCCATGTGTCAAGCCTTCAATAAATCTTCATCAATTAATAAAATTTTACCCAAATTTCAACAATTAACACTTGTCCAATACCCCTATAGCCATATATCCATAATCCCATACCATTGATAATGAATTCTACTACCCTTGACCAATTAGTCTGTCACTCGGTATTTTTCCTAGTTCAGGATTTAACCCCATAAAATTCTAGAAAATTTCCTAAAATAATATACCCAATATTGTAGTGCTATTGGATAGAAATTATCGCTACCGAAAAATCAATCGGTTCGCCACTTGGCAATTTTTCTGGTCCGGGAATTTTCTCCGGAAAATTCTAGAAAAATTTCTAAAAATCCCTTAAAATATAAAACACTCAATGGCGCACTCAGAATAATTTTTTTCAAACCCAATAACCACGTTAATCACAATAGAATTACATTAGGTAGGAAAATCGGGAATGTCATGTATGCATGTATAGTACTTTCATGTGCACAAATGATACTGTGTACCAATCCTATTATGCATAAACAGTCCTAAGTCATCCGATCCATCTCATCCTATGCCAAATTTACTATTTTACCAATCCCGTCGGGGGTGGGATGTTACAATATACCAAGGTCATAATCCTCTGAAGTCCAAAACACTTAAGCACTTTTCCTGTGGAACATTCAAACCTATAATCACTTGAACTTATAATCACTTCGTTCTATACCTATAGTAACTCAATTTCACTCTCCGCGCACTACAAGAAAAATAAAGTTTACCGACAGAATTTACCGACGGAATTTGTACATATTCCGTCGGTAAGCTTACTTAGCGACCGAATTTAGAGACGGACAAAGGCGTCAGAGATATGGTCGCCGCTAAATTTAACGACGGATATTTTTCGTTGGTAAATTTTCTGACAGAATTACCGACGGATAAAAATTTCCATCGGTAAATTTACCGACGGTTATTTTGTTCAGTCCGTAAATTTTTCTGTCAGAAAATTAGCAACGGAATTTGAATTCCGTCGGTAATTAGTGACAGAATTTTTTCCGTCGGTAAAATCTAATATATTTTACAACGGAATTTTTTTTCGTCGGTAAATTTGTTGAAAACTATTTTTTAAAATTTACCTGCTAATTGTTTAGTTTCTCTAGAAGCCACCATGGAGAAAACATCATTATTTCAAGTAAAAGAATTAAAATATTAAACTTCATACTAAAACAGAATTGAAAATAAAAAACTGAAATTATTTTTTCAAATAACAAACATTTAATTAAACACCTTACATGCATCAGAAATTTATTTTAACATCACAACTAAAATCACATCTTGTCCCTTCTATCACTACCATTTATACCTTAAAGTTGTTTTCCAATAATAAAATACACAAATAAACGAAAGTAATAAATATCCAAATTAATTTTCATCTAATATATGAAAAAACACATGACAGTAGTTGCAAAAATACCTCTACCGAAGGACACGATGACAGACAACATCGTCGAGCATAAAAGGAGTCCGCAACAGAGAAATGGGCTCCAAGAAAACCAAAGAGAAGATGTAGGAAGAAGGAAGAAGAAGAAAGGAAAAAGAAGATAGAAGTGGGAGGGAGATATCGGGTGAGTTCATATTTAAAAAGAATTTACCGACGGAAAATTTCCGTTGGTAAATTCAAAAAATTTTAATACCGCCAATAATTCCCTCCTTTTTACCGATGGATTTTCCGTAGGTAAATTCAAAATTTTTTATTCCGCCAAAAATTCCCTCCATTTTTAGCGACGGAACTTATACCGTCGCTAAATTTCGTCGCTAATTTTGCCGCCATGAATTCCCTCCAAATTTAGCGACGAGTATTAGTACCGTTGCTAAATTACTCAATTTTAGCGACGAAAATATGCTTTCTGTCGCTAATTTCCAACGGTATATTGTCCGTCGATAATAAATTATCGACGACTATATTGTTCCGTCGCTAATGTCCGTCGATAATTTTGCCGCGACAAATTCCCTCCAAATTTAGCGACGAATATTAGTACCGTCGCTAAATCACTCAATTTTAGCGACGGAAAAGATATTTCCGTCGCTAATTGCCTACGAAAATATTTACATTGCTAATTTTTCGTCACTAATTTACATTTTTCTTATAGTGGCGTATTCCTACTAGAATGTCTAGCTTCGATTGTTCAATTTCTGTGCTCACCAATTCCTTTGCTCAATCACTTTTGTCGGGTACATATGCTTCTTCCTTGAATCACCCAATATCGTTCTTCCGATTGTGTAAGTGATCTAGAAGGGGGGTTGAATAGATCCTTAATCTTTTTGTAATTTTCTACAACAAAATCAGAAGTTAATTCACACAAAAACAATTTAAATAAATTTAAATGAACAGAGTAGGGAAGAAGATCAAACACTGTTTTATAGAGGTTCGGCTTAAGACTCCACGCCCTCTACCTAAGCTCCCACTTAGGATTTTTCCAATCACTTTATTGCACACTTTGTAGTTGAGTGTGAACTTTTACAACTCCACTTGAATTCGCCTGTTACCTTACAAACGATTTGTCTTCCGGCACAAATCCTACCTCACTCGTGACCCTTCACTAGTCACTCAATTTGTAAAAGAAATAGGATAAAGATCTAAGAACAAGTGCTCAATACAAATGTAAACAAAGTAAGAACAATAGTGAGCAATTTGAAGCAATAGAAGAGTATTTAGACTTGTAGAACTTGAATAAACTCTTCTTCCATCATCCTCTATTTATACTCAAAGAAATATAGTTGTTGTAGCTCTTCTAGCCGTTGCTTGATTTGTTATAACCGTTCCTTGATAATCTCCATTCCATTTTTGGCTAATTGGACCGTTGGAGCTGATTTGGTGCATCCATAAGTCGACTTGTCGAATGTACAAGTCGACTTGTTTCAACCATTTACATAAAAATTGTAACTCCGCTCACCAATAAGTCGACTTGTCCCATGTAAGTCGACTTGTTGTCCTCGATAAGTCGACTTGTGTATGATAAGTCAACTTGTATTGTCATATCTCCATGTAAGTCGACTTGTATTGACTTTAATGGTAACATCCGACCAAATCCTCTATAATCCTTATGTTTTATGCCATTTTCTCTTAGAAGGCAACTCCCATCTTGATTCTTTAATGATTAAACACTTGCTCTTCTTGATTTGCACAACTCTTTCATTAAATAGTACCTGAAATAATTTCTTAACTAATTCTAGATATTTTATTATTATCAAAACATAAAGGGATTTAATTTGTCAACCACCATTAGTCCAACAGATTGCACTCAAAAATTCAGACTCATTATGGGACTCACCACTGTAACTCCTGAACTCTTAAACTTTCTTGCTACAAATTTACCTCTGTCCAGCAAAACTAAATCTAAAGCTTCAATGCTCTAGTAACACTTCATGTTACCCTATATTCTACTTGACATTTTGCCTTCTTCATTTTCCTAGCTTCGGAAACCCCAATATCTGCAATTGGTCTATTCATTTCAAAATTGTCTTTTCACTATGTGAGACTACACTCGACCTTTACCAGTATAATATTCATTTGTGTATGTCGTTCAAACTCTAAACTTTTCTCAAGTTACATGATGTATACCTTATAGGAATCTAATTTCTCCAAGGCTTTAAACAATTTTGATCATAGCACCAATACCATTTATCAAAAACCATTCCTCAATTATTCCTCTAACTCTTTTAGTTTGCAACACTTTCAAACACATTAGATCTATGATTATAGTCATCAGTTGATACCATTTGTTTACCTGACATCAATCTCTATTGGGGTATTGTCGACTTCAACAGACATTACTCACATTTTTTTTTGTTCATTGGGTCCATGATTACTTTATTTTCAATCCCTTAATGAAGGTAACATTCCTTCACATCAGTCTCAGTGTCCCATTAGGACTTCTTGTCTCTACTTCTTTTCTCTTCATTCCACTTCTGTTAATGCACATCGACATATGCCACTGCCTATTCATTTTCTGTATTTCCTTACATTCCACTCCATTTGAATATTTCGCTTCGCGGTTTGGGATTATTTTAATCTTAGATCCAATTTACGATCTCCCAACATTTATTCGTAGTATCTCCCGGAAATCAATGTCAACGATACTTATTTTCTCACTACGAACAATCTTTATGTTATGACTTGATTAGAAATATCCTTTGCACTCCGGTTCTGTAAGGCACTAAATAGTTGCTTTCACAATACTTAAAACCTCAGGAGTATTCCACTGTGTATGCCTGAGTCTCCTCTTGAGATATGACTCAATTTCACTTTTGATTTAGTACATACTAAATTTCAATTTGTTCCTGTCATGACAGCTCTGACTGTGAATTCATCTTAACTCGCTTTGAGAAATGCTTCTTTGAAAGAAGATTTCTTGCTACAATCAGTGATACCGTTCATGCAATTCGTATCAACCAACTATTTTCTATCAAATGTCAGTTCATCTTATCCAGAAACTCATTAGTAGCTTATACTACTCAGGATTTCCTAAAACTCCTTTCCGTTTGTGCCAATCCGCGAATAGAGAAACTATGCTGTTTGGAGACGGATCCTTCTTCTTTCCTCAAATTCTGTACATATGATGCGTCATTTAAAATTGTACTTTCTTCCCAAATGAATAGTCTAAATTCCTTGACCTTTAGGAACTATGATTAGCACTTATTCGCTAAATCACCAATCGTTTCCTCTATTATTTCCATGCATATTTTTCACATAAGCCCCATTGTTTCACTAATCATGGTGAATTCACTATCCAATGAATACTCCCACAGGTAAATCAACCTAAACTCTGTTCATATAGCACTATCATTGTCATTGTTTCACTATCACTATCATTGTTTCATTTTCCACTTGTCATTGTACTTCATTTCACATAGTTTCCTTCTCATATCATTTACGTGCCAGCTTGGCCTTTATCCACTTGCTTATACACTTTAATCTCATTTTTGCTGCTTATCTCTTTATTTTCCTCATTCAATATAGGATAGGGTATGCACATTTCTATCACATTCGGGGACACATCACCCAAAACACAACAACATATTGCAGTCATTGCATCTTTATCTGTTTACCCATCCATTTACCATTTATGTGTCCATATACACATATTCAACCAATCCAGAATTTTCCGATGCACATTCAGTAGAAATTTCTAGTCTTCCTTTTACCCTACTATCCTCTTATACTGATTCAATCAACTCTTAACACAACATTTGCATAACCATTTTGGTCCCAAACTCATGCGCTCAGGATCATAACCGTTTCATGACAGTTCATCTGTACACTTTTGTCTCACCATTTCTACTTCTTCGCTCTTTACGTTCTTTTGTTTAATTTCATTGCAATCTCGCTATCATCATCTATGATATCCACTAACACAAATGTAGTGAATCCATATCTGCCTGATCGGACCATATACTTTTTGTTCATTTCCAATTATCCCCATTTCGTTGAATATACAAGTCACAACTCTAATTACCTAATCATCTCGAACTTTTACTCTCACAAAAGCATACTTTAGCCACTGTGTTTCTCATATCCACAGTGAACCTTTCCAAGCTATAGCACTTTTCGTTTTCTTTTGCCGTAATATTATCACTTTAAATCCCCTGATTCATTTTGATATCATTTCTTTCCTCAATCAGCCCATGCCAACGTAGTCATACTTATATCACAATCGAAGGTTTATAACCACAGTACACTATAGCTATCCTTATCCATTTTTACTTTTTCCCCATTCCTAATTGCTCATACACTTTCATAGGTGCACATTCTGATACATTCTCACTTTTCTCACACTTAATCACTTAACACAAGTTCACACGTAGGGTTTATACTCGTGCGACTCAGACTGGGGATCAGTTGCTATGGTTTGCAACGACACGACTCAAATGCCTGCAACTTAACCTATGTTTCAGACTGTGCCCAGATACATTCGTATTGCTGGGCTCTGATACCACCTAAATGTAACACCCCACTCCCGCGCCACCCGAACCCGACATTGTTGGTGATATCCGAGTCCGTGCCCCGCGAGGGTGGCATGCTATATCAGTCAATCGAAACTCAGTATCAATATGTTTTTTTAGTACCCTCATGTGCACAGTATACAATTTTGAGCCCAAATGTAAATGGAAGCATTTTCAGTTATTACAAACAGTCAACAACAATTTATAATAGCCATGTAATGACATAACCAACATTGGGTCCACGATAAATATAGAGCATTTTGAAATACAATTCTATGGGACACTGATGCAGACGCGAACTGATCCCGACCTCTATCTATCCCTTGCGTACGGTAGACATACTCCCGTGTCAAACGGGGTACTCTTCAAGACCTGAAAAATAGATGCAAATTTTGGTAAGTTTTGCGAACTCAGTGAGGAACCATCATCGATGGTTCGCCTAATTCACGCAACACACAATCAAATTATAGTCATAGCATAGTCAGAAATACCATCTCAATCAATAGATATAAGCAGATCACAATTTTATAAGGCAATTGACAGTATTCAGTCAAATATGTATGCAATGCACATGTGACACTTTTCCAGTTTATTTCAGTGTTGTGACCGAGCGCATAAACAGTGAACAGTATCCGTAGACGTGTCTAGGGAGTGTCTATCTCCCTTCGAGCTCAAGGTTCGTTTTCAGTGTCAGTGAGCTGCTCCGGTCACAACTGTTATTATCAGTTTATGCATTGATGTATGCAATGCATATGCCCAAGTTAACAGTCAGTATCACATATAATACCATGATTTCATCAATCGCAATTGAGCACATCATGACACTTCAAGCAATTAATCATAGCAAACAATTTATCACAGTATTTCACAATTGATCACAGTATATCACAATTGATCACAGTTGATCAAGGTATATCTTAGTTGATCACGATATACATCCAAAACACTTCTATGTCAATTCTTTCAATTCATCGAACCATCTGTCCGGAATCAAGTCAGAAACAATACTCAATCCTAATCCCTCCATTATTCCCCACATTTGACATATCATAATTGAACGAGAGCCATCTAGGTCACTCACCTGTACTTCCGAGCTAATACCTGGAAGTCTCAGTGACGTCGGTGGATCGACGCTCCAAGAGTTCCTCTATAGCATTGACAGGATACAAACATTACCAATTGGTCATTTAGAAACATGTCAGAATGCACATGTAACAATTAGAAGGTGCACAATGCATGTTCATGATATTCCCGACCCTATTCTAATATTTTCCATCATAAAAATCCGTATCTTTTTCCTAGTTTCGAACTGAAATTCAAACACCTATAACTCTTTGCACACAATTCAGAAAATTACAACCCATATCTCGTTGGAAAGATCATGAAAACCTCTACAAGTTTCATGTAGAACACAAAATTCAATTTCACCCTTAAGGGTGTCAAAAATCCAATCAAGTTTCTATCCAATCAATGCCTCTCAAAACAGTGCAGTATTTTGTAAAATCCATAACTTCCCATTTATTCAGTCAAAAATTATCAAATAAATACCAATAGAAGGATCAAGACAATACCTACAACTTTCATGAACAATATGAAATCAAATTCAATTGCGAAATAGGTCAAACAAATCAATCTAGAATCTGCTCACTGAATTTACCCAATCTGGACAGTAATGTTTAAAACAGTATATCTCCTTGCAAAAATGTCAAAAAATTGCATAATTTATACCCCTAAAAAGATCAAACACAATAATACACTTCTCATGAAGGGCTTAAAAGCCAATTCCATCTCTAACAAGCTAAAAACTGTCATGTAAGTTACGCCTCGATCGTGATTAATAACCTAATGCAGTTCGCTTTTGAAAACTCATAAGTCCCAATTCTGTTATCCAAAATTAACATACTATATCTCATTTTCAAGATAATTGCTTCCTCTACAACTTTCCAGAATATCATTTGTGCCAATTCAAATAAAAAAAATCTCTAAATTTGCCTTTAATCACAATGCTCACAAAACCTACCCTGATGGTTAGGTTTCAACAAAATGCACATAGCCAGTCAACATTTAACAGGTCATAGCTCCCAATATACATATCAAAAAATTGCAAAATTAGTGGAAATGGAAAGCTAACATGATAGGCTTCATTTTTCATGAAGACTAGTTTTAGCAATTCCTTCTAAATTAATCTAGAAAAATCATCAAAAAAATTAGGTCATCAATCTGGGTACTGTTCACACAGTCCACAACAGTAACTTTCTAAGCCAAAATTCAACCTCTTAAGGCTACAATTAGACAACACCTATTTAACAAGAAATCTTAGCCAATCAATTAAAGTTTCATTTGGTCTAAACCTCACCTCATTTGCATAACCACACAATTAGTTATGATCAAAACAGTGCAATAGGTACAAAAATCAAATTTCCAGCTTTGTTACTAAACTTAGATCCTATCACTTCCAATGCCAATAACACATCAATAAGCATCCAAACGGACAAGAAATCAGCCACTATATCGTCACTACTTTCACTTAGGACAAGAGAGAAAATTTGGCAACACTTAACTCTTCATTTCCATGCAAGAATAATCATCAAAATCAATCCAAAATCAAGCTAAACCAAGTTAAAACACATCATTCATGCTAACTTCATCAAGTCATACACAAACATAACCTTATACCCAACAACTCAAACTATAGGTTTCATGAATTCAAGACATCATAACACATAATTAATGAACAATATTTCCCAATTAATGCATCAAACTACTAAGAAAAGAACATAATTAATCTCTACCTAAGTCAAACTTTCACATGAAGGTTGCTGCCTTGTTTCACAGTATCAACAGATTGCCTTTACCACATCCACGCTTTACAAGGTTATAACTCCTTATACATAGGTTCAAGTTTTTCAAACTTTCCAGACCTCTAATTAACACATAGCTTTACATTTCTTCTTTTATAACCATGATCTAATTCGGTCATTAAGGGCATTCAAATCTTCCATTTACAATCAGCTTTAACATGCAGTCACAGGTTGGACCCTGTCTGACTAAAAACCTTATAACTCATTCATTTCACATCCAATTAAGGTGATTCCAAGTTTCATTTTCAATAAACTCATATGGCTATCACATAGCCAAATCCGGTTCAAAAATAATTTAAATTGAATTTATTGGGATTTTTACAAGCCTGACCTGTTTCTGTTCTCTTCTATATCAATAAGGTTAGGAACAACCTTCACTTATTCGGACATATCTAGCAGAATCCTCATACAATTAAAATTTACTCTCTACAGAACTTAGATGAAACATTCTTGAACATTTTGTAAGAAGATCTCATCATCCAATTCTAACTCTAAGGTCCTCAAACAATTAACTTTCAGTTCTTATTTCAATCTCGCTGGTGTTCTGAACCAGATTCAATTAGGGGCCTATTACTCTTATTTGGCTCACCTTAAAATTGTGGAAACATTCATGGAGATAGTAGACATCTATATCTACAACTTCTATGTTTTGAGTTTCTCTAGATTCACAAGTTAAATAGCTCAAACAAATTAAACAAAGGGAGCCACGAATCTACCTTTGAAATCTCAAAACATCCCAATTCAAGTTAATCATTATTTTTGTTCAAATTAGCCATGCAATTAACCTTAGGTAACATCAGAAGTAACTATAAACCATCATCTAAAAATATGATTTACCTAATCAAGCTTCCAAGCCTCAATCTTCCAAGTTTCTCCCACATCTCTACCTTCCAGTCACACCCCTCCACAATCACCATCATAGAAAGGAGGGGAGCACTTCAAGTAGAGGAAGAGTAGCAAGGATAAGCAAAACAAATCAAAAAAAAAGAGGGAGAAGGAGGCTACGACCATGGAGGAGGAAGCTTCAAGAAATGTCTCCTTTTCTTTTCAAGTGTGCAAGTGTCGTGGAAGAGTAGCATAAGCAATTAATGCATTAAGACACTTGTCATGTTTAAAGAGGAAAAGACAAAATTAATTCATATTCTTTAATAAAAGCAACCCTAATAATAAAATCTTTAACCCATTCAATTCCAATGGCTCCAATTACAGTCCCAAAATAATGTACCCAATATTGTAGTGCCATTGGACAGGAATTTTCGATACCAAAAATCAACCGATTCGCCACTTGGCGGTTTTTTCGGTCCGAAAATTTTCCTAAAAAATTCCAGAAATTTTTCTAAAATTTCCTTAAAATATAAAACACACAATGGATCACTCAAAATAATTTTTCAAGTACATTTTCCACGTTAATCACAACCAAATTCCGTTTAGGCCCAAATACCGGGCAGTTGTTTTTCATGTGCAAAATTCTACTGTTCACAGATACCGGTATACATGAACAATCCTAAGTAGTCCCAATCACTCTCATCCTTTGCTAAATTACAATTTTACCCTTCCCGTCGGGGGTGGGATGTTACAGAGAAGAAGGAGAGAGTACAACAGAAACATGAAGATGGTGCTGGAAGTGTCTATGTGGATATAGGTGTAAGATTAGTAGAGGAACACTTGTCAAGAAAACAATCAAGACATATGTCCATTTTTTAAGCTACCAAATGCACTTAGTTCCTCTGTCATTTATCACTCAACTCTCTAGGCCATTTGTCACTCAAGTCTATTGCCATATATTACTCATTTTATAAGCTTGATTATCTTAAATTTTTACAAGTCAATTGTCATGCCCAATCTAAATGTGCATTTTAATCCATCAATCTTCCAATTATGACAAATAAATCCAAATTACTAATTGTAATCCCTTAATTTTTTTATTGGCAAATCAAAATACAAGTTATCATAAATACACAATTAAGTCATAATTATTTAGAATCTTTCATACCCTAGAGTATGTCAATTCAGTGTAATTTTTTAAAATCAAAATTCATGTTTGTATGCTCATATTATGCATCTAAATGAGATCATAAAATCATATTCTAAATGCACCAAATTCATTCTAATATAATGTAATTTATGTGACTAAGTAATCTAGCACTCTAATGCCTCAATAGGTTTGGAAACTGGCTATTACAAATTTGGATTAAATCAAGATTACTTAAGGTATAAGCTTGATTGCAAACTAGTTGTATACAAGCTATAATGTTTGAATGGTCATGAAATTTGTATAAGAATACCTATCCGGAAGTCAATTGAGCATGTATTGAAACATGATACATATACATATGTATGATTGTATATTCATATGATCAAAAATATTATTGACTTGTGAACTATGTGTGTATTGCATGATGATAGATGCGCAAGGTGATCGTCAATATCCATAATTGCCAGAACATCGAGGCAACAACTTTCTGGAGCATACTATGAGTTAACTTAGATGTGTAAACTCAATTATATGTACTTCTAACTGAATTGAATGTTTAATATGAAACGCGTGTACAATTGATTGATAAATGTCAGACTTAGATCTGAGGAGTTTGATATAAGGCATCAGTATACTGAAATGAAAGCACGGCATATGAAAAGATGCATTTTATCACATAGAAATGCATGATCAGATTATTAGAGAAGTGCTATAAGGGCAATCATCTTTAACACTTATTATAAAAATCATTTTATGAATAATAAAGGCATTTTTCATCATTTCGATGTTTATACATTTATAGATGTGATGTTGATCTTAAATTGATTTAATGAAGCCCTTGATACAAAACATAGCATGGAGGAAATCATAATGAGATCCTGATAATGAGATTCTTATCATGTGTAATTATGTTAGTATTTCAATTTTTCCTAATCATAAGATTAATGAGATCGGATATCATTAATCTAGATAGACTAGCACATGTTACTCCTTGATTAGGTCAAGCAGTAGATCTCATAAGCTGTAGACATTAGCTATTTAGAGTTAACACGTGGATAACTAAGTGTAGTAAGTACATTGGATTGACTTGTTATGAGACAATCATATAGATATTCTATTTCAGTGTCAATGATATTCTCATCATAGCAATGGTGTAAGTATTTTTTTACTTTAGGTACTCAAAGATATCTTAGATACTGATCTTTTCCTTTGACTCCATTTATTTGTGCCTTTCAGAGGTTACTTATAGGGTTGTGATTGCGTACAACTTAAGATTTTTGGAGGTAATTGAGTAGCTAATAAAGGATTCACCACTCCTGATATAAGGAGATGATACCCACGATTGTTTGTCGGGGTCATTACTTGGGAGTCTTTGACCAGAGCAGATATGTGTCATAAAGAGAGTCTTCAATGATACATAGAGTAATGAGATCCTTAAGACAAGATTTAATATCACTCGGAATAGATGTGACGTAGTCAATCTAGTGGGAGTTACTACTTTGACCATACTTTGAATCAAGTGGGGTATAAATGCTGAAAGGATGAATTGCATGGCAATATTATGCATAGAAGGGTTCATAGTAAAACTACTGACTTTCTAGTTAATTGGGGGTCATAACGTGTTACTAAATACTGCTCTTGACTTATTTGAATTAAGTGTTAATTCAAGTGACCAACATAATCGAAAACCTAATAGGCCATACATATAGGAGATCCGAAGGATGAGTAAAATGATCTTAAATGGTGATTCAAGATATGAGAGAGTGTTTTGGGATTGTATCACGTTGTGATCGTGGTAGAAAACATTGCATGAAATGGATTAGAAACAAGTATAGTTGGCTGCTAATTTGGTTATTAATTTCCTAAAACTTCCATCAATACTTGTTATTTTTGGTCATTAACTTCCCATAACTTCCATTAATGCATATTATTCATGGTCATTAACTACCTAAAACTTCCATTAACGTATGCTATTCATGACTATTAACTTTTTATAACTCTCCATTGCAGAAAATAGAGGTGATTTTTCGTGCCTCTTGTGTAAGACACAAGTGGAAGAAAGGTTCTTTCTAACAAACACACTTTTTCTCTATAACTCTCACAAGAGTTCTTGTCTTTGTTAGCACAAAGAAAGAATTCTAGCTATCTTCTAGTGAGGTTTCATCCTTCTATCTTCGTATGGACTTTCATTACAGACAGTCTACATTGATCATTGTACTTTACGATTACCCAACTTGGAGAAGATTAAAAAACTAAAGAGATCGTCAGAAAGGTATGTAAACATCTTATATTTCATATTTTTGTTTTCTATATCTATATGCATAAGTAGATATGGTTTTTGAGGTTCTATTTTATTTTCCTCTGCATATATTTGATATATATTATTTATGAGATGCATGATTGAAACCTTACATAGACAAAGGAGTTATGACCAAAGTGTCCAAAGTGGAAAAAGAGCTTTAAGCTCAAGATTGTGAAAAAAGAGCCTCAGGCTCAAATGACATGGACTCGGTATCTATAATGGATACAAATCAAAAATTATCTCGGTGTCCACAAAAAGATACGGAACATTAAATTGGGTTGATAGGCACTTTGCAAAAATGAAAATGGAATCACATGTGTATTTACATATATATTCCTACATGTATCAAATGATTGAATTGGAATATATTATTGAATTGTTTGAAATAGTGAATCACAATTGAAGTTAATGGATGATGTGTTTTCATATACAATGCTAGCTTATATGGTGAACTTGTTAAAGTATAATGAAATGTGATGTGGTATTCAATACTGAATGGTATAATATACTTGCTAAATTGGGTTATAACTTGTTTTGTGATATGACTTTAGTGATTACATCCATGATGGTTTACTTATTGAGTTCATAAACTCATCAAAAATTACAATGTTGTTTTTTAGGTTCAAGGGAGTTTCTAACTACTGAGGTTACATAGTAGAAGTCTAGTACTTGCATTTTGAGAACAAGCATGAGTCAAAGGTCTGATTAGTTGAATATGAGGAGTCTAGATAGATGTCTTTAGTATTAGCATCCCATTTTCATGTTTCATATTTTGTACTGAGATTGGACTCATAATAATGTTGTATAATGTATATATGGAATCTAAATTGTAATGATACGTGTGACTTTTATGTTTGTGAATGAAATGGGAAGAATTGAACATTTAAAATGCTTATGATATGTTTGATGCCTTTAATGAGTTAGTTGATTGTCCTAATGTACCATGTTCATAAAGTATGCTTTCAAATATTCTCTGGTATGTTCGGGCATATGCTCCATGGGAGTGGTGTGTTATAATATAAATATTCATACATTTTATTTCTAATCATAACAAGAATTAATTGATTTAAGAAAACTATTTAATATATTAAAGATGATTAAATTACAATTTAATATTAACATCTAAAAAATTAAAACAAGATGATAAAACTAATTTTTAAATATAAATCACAACCAAATAATTTTTTTACTTTTCCTTTTATGTATTGAGTTTTAGTTTTATTTTTTAAAATTGAGAATATATAATTTGCATATATTCTTGGTAGAATAATTATATAGTTTTAAGTTTTAAATTTTACTAACATCTATTGCACCTTCTTTTAACCGTAGGTAAATTTAATGATGAAAATTATATGTGTCCTTCTATCAGTAAAATATATCGTTGTAACCATTGGTAAGCTGTCGTTAAGATAATCGCAAAGGTTTCAATGTTATCGACGGAAGAAGAAGAATGGTTAATAAATACCATAAACAATTTACTAATGGTTTATGGTATTTCATCGGTGAATATTATATTTTTTGCGACGGTCTTGTGTATTCTGTCAGTAATTGAAAGCAATAAATTTTTTAAAAATATCCCGACATGAAATTTTATTTGATGATCTTATGAAAAATGCATAATTTCAATAGTAATGAATTAGTTGTGCATAATATATTGATTTGTTTATATATTTAATTTGTTTAAACAGAAAATTGATTGATGATATAAAGTTAAAATTTTCTTAATTGATAATAAAAACTATTAGAGTTATGTAAATATAGTGCCATAGAAAGCAAGTGTATTTACATGTAACTTTATCTTCTTGATTATGGTTTTGCAATGAAAAATTTAATATTAATAAAACAAAAGAGTTTGGTTTTATGAGCACTATGTATCTAGTTATAAGGCACCGACATTCTTTTGTAAGTAATATACATATACATAGAGATGTATGGGAAACATATATATTATAAGAATTTAAAATAATGGATTTATAGTTGAATAATCAAGTCGGTCGTTTGATTATAGTTTATATTATAATGCTATGTTATCTTCCTACAAGTAAAGGAGTTTACTTCAAGGAACGATGAGTTTCATATCATGATAATATTTGATTATCGATAATGGCACTATTAAATGAATCTAAAATCAAGTATATTTTCAAGAATAAAGTAGGCTGTTACTTTAGTCTTAAAACATACATTTTAGCATTTATGTGTTATGGACCATAATCTTGATGAGTGGTGAACTTATATGTGTTTCATTATAATTCTTTATATGATCGGAATGGAATTTTATAGAGTATTAATCCAGTGTTTGCATGTTGGAATTATTAATTGAAACATGTATCTAGTAACATTTCCTCAAATAAATAGTTTATAGTGATATCATCACTTCTAGATGTTTTATAGAGATAGGTGATTAAAGTAGCACCTAGAGTTTGATGGACTAGCTGCCCATCAAGTATTAACATCAAGATGAGATCTTGTGTGTTAATCACCATAAAGAGTAAAATGAGAGATCTAGAAGGAAAAACCAATATAAGGGTAAAATGATAATTTTATCCTTTGTTGTGTGAATGACTATAATAAGGTTCATAATAGGGCTTGTAATTGAACATATTATTTGAAATATATGTTATTATAATATTTAGTAATTCAAGAGTTCAACTAATTATTTTTAGTGGAATATCATTTAGTTAATAAGCTAGAATTAATTCTAATGAGATTAAATTAATTATGAGATTATTGGAGCAAGTCCAATAAGATTTCCCACTTGGCTTCAAGGAAGATTATCAAACAAAGTAAGAAATATAAATGGAGATTTTAAAGCCCATGATTGAATGTTGGGCTTGCACTAATTAATGGTTAATTAGAAGCCCAAATGAACACTTAGAAATGGGCTAGATTTTGGTTTAATTTAATTAATTAGATTAATATTATTAAAACAAAATTCTTAAAGAAATGAAAGGGAATTTTGGTTTTTTATGGCTGAATGTGCAGCTGCACATTTAGCATTGAATTGCTAAATAAAGATGGTATTTATCATAGATTATTATCATTAAATGGAGTAATGATCTTACCATTAAATAGTTTAATGGTTGTCTTTTACTGATGTCATGTAATGTAACCTTCTTTAGTACTCATTTCCTTCTTTCATCACTAAAACATAAATTGACATGTCATTTTAGGTTATTGGTCTTTTCATATAGCCATCTTAAAATGAGAAGAGTCTCATTTAATGGCTTCTTCATGTTTGATTAAACAAAGGGGTGATGCATTGGATGCTCTTCATCTTCTTTCTTTTCATACATAACTGAAATTGACAAGGTGAAAGAGAGGTGTTCTTGCATTTTTGGACTCTCTCTCGTTTCATGTATGTGTTAGCTGAAATTTGTATAAGTGTCTCATTTCTGGCTTTTTCTAAGAAAAATCTCCTCCAAAGTTTTCTTCTCCTTTCCCACCAAGGATCTTGTTAACCAAGTTGTCCAAGAAGAACAAGTGGTAGATCGGATTGGTTGAGGATACAATATCGAAAAGAGAAAACAATAACAAAAAGAAGAGGATACATCACCTTAGAGAGGATATATTGCCAAGGATAGGATACTACAACGAGGAGTTAAAGCTGTAGTGAAAAAGTTGATAATATTTCTACCATCTTGTTCTTATGTTAAATATTATCCTTGTATCGTATCATGCGTGGATTGACATGTTGTTATGTTTATCGTGCTTCCATTGTGTTACGATTTCTAAAAATGTTTTGAAATCTACCGTTTAACCAAATCTTGCATATTTTCTTTTCTGATCCATCAATTGGTATCAGAGACATTTTTATTATGCATGATTTTAGCTCCTATATGTGTGATGCATGGGTTGACAATTATTTTTCGTATGCTGCATATTTTTATGTGATAGAAAATATATGGTGTATTTTTGCTCTTTTGGTTATCTATAGAAGTTATATTTACCATGTAAGATTTCTTGATTTGGTTTGTAACAAGAAGGGTGGTATATCATTACCATGTTTCATCCTTAGCTTCATTTTTCTGTTTTCTTTATTTTTGTAATGTACAAATTGATGTAATGAAGAAGATAAAGCAGCCATGAATTAAAGAAATGAAGAGGTAATGGTTCCATTGTATCGTTTTGTGTATTGGCATAGTTTCGGTTTTGTGAAAACCAAAAATTTTAGATTTTTGTTTCTATGAATCAAATTTTAGTTTTTATATCAAACTAAGTGTTGTATTTTTGTTTAAATGAATCAAATTTCAGTTTTGATAAAAAAACATAGTGCTTGTTTTTTTGTTTTAATGGAATAAGTTTCCATTTTAATGAAAACAAGTACTGGAATTTTTTGTTATGACAAAGATTCGATTTTATGAAAATCTAGTGCTGGAATTTTTGTTTTCAAAGTAACAAAGTTCAATTTTATAAAATGCCATTATATATTTTTTACCGAATAGGCCGAGTTATGTGAGCAAAGAGTTCGAAGCGGAAGTTCCAAGTCCAAGAAGAATACTTTGGGCTTAAAAGGCTTATAATTATTTTTTGTGTTCTCGGATGGATAATCAAAAGTGGTTTAATTAATTCATGTGATGAATGGATAAATGAATGCAAATAATATGTGATATTATGTTGTTGCATGTCATTTAGAAAATTGCCAGCCCTAGGCCTTGCCATGCATTCATTATGTATGAGATATATAATGAAACAATATAGGATGGATAATAAATTGCATCTAAGCAAGATGGTATTTATTAAAACTTAAAGCCCAACAAGATTGAGTGAGAGAGGATGTTCATGTGAGAGTCCACGGTCTCTAAATGATGTCCCATTTGCATGTAGTGAAGTGTTACTCCCCATCGGAGGGCATAAATCCTAGATCTTGCATGGTCTGGGTCTCCTTAAGGATAAGTCCACTCATTGGTAGTAAATGTGACATCCCACCGAGGCATGATTTGTGAGTACCTTTAGTGAATGAATCAAATGGTTAAACACTCAACATATTTTATCAATAACCTGCCTACCGTAGCTCTGTTGGTAAAAGTATGGACCAAATTAATACGCTTCTCAAAAGGTTAGGCATGAAGATGCTTGGTAGTTTTTGAGTGAAAGGGTCCCAGTTTTTCTTTTAATGGATAAGATAGTCCATCATCACTTAGTCTGTTATAGATAAGAAAAATAATCGTTGTATAAAGTTTTAAATTTTTTAAGTTTTGTTAAATCTATCATCATGCATACATGCATCATGATTTTATACGAAGTTCCAATATTATTGACTAGTATGCTCATGTTTTAATAATTTATATTTTTAGACATAATTAACCACAAAATGAATGCACTCACTTTGATCTTAAAAAATAACAAATTGGAAAATGGATAGAATTTTAATAAATGGAGATGTAACCTTGATATTGTTCTTCAATATGAACGTATTTTATAGGTGTTAACTGAAAATAAGCCTGCACCTTCAGGTTGAGATTCAACTCCTGAGCTAGTCTAACAATATGAGCATTGGTAGAATATTGATAAGACTATAAAGTGTTATATTCTAGCTTCTGTCGGCGGCATGTTGCAAAAGTAAATTGCTTGTATGAAAACTACTAGTGCAATGGTCCATCATCTATGTGAGATGTTTAGTGTGAGGACTAGGTATGCAAGAGTGAAAGCTATCCAAACCTTTCATAATCTCAAACAAAAACCTGGTGAATCGGTGCGGGATTACATACTTAAGGTAATCTCTGCGATTAGTGAGGCTAAGATGCTTGGGGCGGATATGGATGCGGACACGCAAATGATTATGATCATCAATAGCTTAAACTCTTCTTTTCAGTAGTTTAAGTTGGATTATGAGCTTAACACCAAGGATTACACCTTGAGTGAGTTGATGACTACCCTCTAGAGTATGAAAGAGATATTCAATATCAAGGCTCATGGGCCAGAAGTTAATGTAGCAACTTCTTCTAAGCCCAAAGGTAAGGGAAAGAAAAAGAAGAAGGGTCCAATGAAAAAAAGGCCCAAATAGGGGTCAAGCCCCAACCCATGAAAAAGAAGGCCAAAGAAAACATCACGGGAAAGTGTTTTCACTGTGATCAGATGGGCCACTGGAAAAGAAACTGTCAAGTGTACCTTGAGTCCCTTAAAAATAAACAAGGTATGGGTTTCCTAAGTTTGTTAGGAACAAGAAATGTGGCAGATTTATCTATTGGATGTTAGATTTAGGAGCCACTAACCATGTTTGTAATTCTTTGTAGGAGTTCTAACAAAGGAAAAGATTACCTAAAGGCTAGTTTCAAGTTAATATAGCATATGGATCCCGTTTTTTAGCAGAATTAGTGGAAGTAGTTATCTTGGACTTTCCTAGTGGTTATAGGTTATATTTAGAGGATGTTTATTACATGCGAATGATTGTAAGGAATATGATTTCTATTTTTTGTCTAATAAAATTTAGTTATTCCTTATATTTTGAAAATGTTGTTTCAATATACGAGAATAAGGATTTTATTTATGATGTGATAATTAAATAGGGATTGTTCTTTATAGAACTTATGATAGGCTCATTAAACACCACAGAATTGATAAAACCAAGACATTCCAATGTCTCTAGCATTAATTCAAAATATTTATGGCACTTAAGAATGGGTTATATCAATTAGAAAAGACTTGACAGGTTAGTAATGGAGGGGATCCTTACAAGCTTGGATAATGATCCATTACCTACCTGTGAATCTTGTATTGAAGGAAAAATGACCAAGGCCTTATTTCCTTCTAAAGGAAAAAGATCTGAATCCACGTTAGACTTGGCACATATTGATGTTTGTGGGCCCATAAACCTACAAACTAGAGAAGGTTATGAATATTTCATAACCTTTATAGATGATTACTCTAGACATGGCTATTTGTATTTGATGCATAAAAAGAGTTAATCCTTTGAAAAGTTTAAAGAATTCAAAGCTAAAGTTGAGAAGCAGCTAGGCAAGCCATTAAAACAACTTCGATCAAATCGAGGTGGTGAGTACTTATCTGGAGAGTTCTAGCAATATTTAATTGACAATGGAATTGTTTCCAACTTCTCAGCTCCCCAAACACCTAAACAAAATGGTTTAGCTGAGAGGAAGAATAGGACTCTATTGGAAATGGTAAGATCAATGATGTCCTATGCTAGCCTTCCAGAGTCTTTTTGGGGATATGGGATACAAACAATAACATATCTTATTAACTTTGTTCCATCCAAATTAGTGCCTAAAACACCTAAGGAGTTGTGGACTGGTCGAGTGCCTTCATCGTGACACTTAAAGACTTGGGGCTGCTGTAGCGCCCCCTTACCGTAGGGTACACACCGGGACACCCGCAGGTCATTTCGGTACATATCCTACGATAAGGGCGAGCTACGAACAATCACTATTTCACTTCACATGGCATCATAATAAAACATCAATATAAAATCACGAACTTTTTGAAACCAAAGTTTTCCTCATTTCATTCATCAAAATCAAGGAGTTTATACATCTGTCATTCTGTACTGTCTGTACATAAATCCCAAAAATCCTAAGACAGAAAGCTACATGAAAGAGGAAAACAACAGATCTATCTAGGTTATCCCAAAAGTCCCAGCTGACTGACCTGTGAGCCATGACTTCTCTCGCCAACACAATTTACACGGCAGGAAAAGTCCCTCTGGAGCTAGGAGTCTACTCTCGTTCCTTAAAAATATGTTACAATTTTGGGTGAGTTTGCGAACTCAGTGAGGTAATCATCATCGATGGTTCACTCAATTCATGCAACAATCAAGCATGTCACAGTTATTTCATAATTTCACATACATCAGAAGTACCTCATGATCACATCAGTATCACATTTCATTTTCACACAAGCATAAGGCATTTTTGCCTTTCACTCAATCAAAGAGATTAAATTAAATGCATATGAAATGCGCATGTGACACTTTTCCAATTTATTTCATTGTTGTAACCGAACGCCTGAACTGTCCCAATATGGGCACATTAATCGTTGAGCGTGAGGCTCTGAATCACTGTGGGGCTCGAGGCCCGAATACAATCATTGAGCTTATAGCTCTCAGTGGCTGCTTCGGTCACAACTGTCATTATCTGATCATGCATTCATGCATGGAATGCACATGTCACAACTAAGTAGTATATACATCACAATCAATACATGTGTCTCAATTTATCACATCTCAAGCAAGTAATTCACAAATTCACATACAAGTAGCACTTCTATGTTATAGCTCCCCAATACTCAGTCATCAGACCTTCTGTCAGAAATCCACAATCAGAACAGAATCCCACCATTATTCTCCACAAAATTATAAACACAGAATTATAAGCAAATAATAATTGAGAAACTATCTAGGTTACTCACCAATAGCTTCCGAAGCTAATGCCTAGAAGTCTCGGCAACGTCTGTGGGTTGACGTTCCAAATGTGCCTCTATAACAGTTAAAATACACAAATATTACCAAGTGTACAATCAGAAATATTTAATAATGCACATGGAGAAATTATAATGTGTACAATGCATGTTCGTAACATTCCCGACATTATTCCAAAAATTTTCATCACAAAATTTTCCTTTAAATTTTAGAAATTCATAGACACTAAAATCACTCAATTCGGACCTCTATAGGTCCAATTATTGATAAAACACGGATCAGAAAAATAATTACCCAGTCCCCTCACTTTGACCAAATCAATCTACGTTAATTTTATTTCTAAAAAATCACACTTTCACATAGAAATGGAATTAAATATTTCACAAATCCGATGCCTCAAGAATCAGGTCAATCGGAGATCGGATGAAAAAGTTATTCACAAAAGAATGAAATTGGGCCAAAATAAATAACAAAATAATAAAATAATAAAAATAAAGGAAAATGGGTGAAAAGTCGTCAGACTTTCGATCCGATCTTGATGTAACATCCCACCCCTACTAGAAGGGTAAAATGATAAAATTGGCATAGGATGGGATAGATTGGGATTGCATAGATCGCTTTCATGTCTAATAGGATTGCTACACAAGCAATCGTGCACATGAAATATTTGTACATGCATTCATGACATTTCGGCTTGGGTTTCAAATGGAGATCTTTTGTGAAATTTATGGGATACTTGTATTTGAAAACTTATTGAGTGCGCAAAAATTGTTTTATATTTTATGGGATTTTCAGAATTTTCGAAATTTTAGGAGAAAATTCCCAAACCGCAAAAACGCCGGTCTATGGCCTAAAGGTGTTTTTGTTTGGAAAATGTGGTTTCGTGTTTGAAAAATTATTTGGAGTTCGCCATAAAGCGTTTTACATTTTAAGGATTTATAGAATTTTTCTGGAATTTTTGGGGTTGTTGCGGATGACGGAAAATTCCAACTGATTGGGTGAAATTTTGTACTGAACAGGATTGACTAATGGCATAAGATTAGTGGATAATTAATGTTAAGAATTATTCTAGTGCCATGATTAATGTTTAAGTGAGATTAATGAAAGATTATGATTAAATTATGTTAATTAAGTTGTTTTGTCTTTTACTCTTTTAAGTGCCAAGTGTCCACTTAAGTAAACAACTTTGTCTTATCTTAGCCATTATATACGACTTCTCCTTGGATTCTCCAACAAATAAATCACTTAAAAGCTTTGAAAGCTTATCCTCTTCCTCTCATCCAAACTTGGTTGCTTCATTCCTTGGTGTGCTTTCATTTCTCTTTCAAATTCTCTTCTTCCTTTTCCATACATGGAGGTTTGTTTTGGATCTTTGCTTGCTTCTTCCTTACACCCCTAAGACCAAGTTTGATTCTTGAGAAGGTGATGATGTGCTTGTGTAGTGACATAGCCGTGGGTGAGGTGTTTAAGTAGGAAGTGTGGAGAGTTGCAAAGCTTTGGAGATTTGATTGCTTGACTTGTCTAAGGTAAGTAGTTTGGTTATATTCTTTCTTTTAGTAGGTAGAAGCATGCATGGAGCCTATTTATATGTGTACTTGAGCATAAGAAGGGTAGGTTAGAATGGGTTTCATTATGTGCTTATATATGGATGAATGAATGATTATAGTTTTAAGTGAGTTTTGGCTTGGTTTTGGATTGAGTTTGTTAGCTTAAATGAAAGGAAACAAGTATGATAATTGGGTAGATATGTGCTGCCAAAGTTTAGTAAATTATATAAGTGAATGTTGTGATTAGTTTGTAGTTGAATTAGAGGTATAATTTGATGCTTAGTGATGTGTTATGGATGTTGGAAGTGATAGAAGATAGGTTAATGTTGAAAGCTGGAAATTGAGTTTTGAACCTATGGTACTGTTTTGTTCATAATTAATTGTATAGGTGAGCAAATGAGGTGAGGTTTGTGCCCAAGTAAACTTTGGGATGTTGGCTTCATTTTAGTGTGAAATAGGTGTTGGTCAATTTTAATGTTAGAAGGTCGAAAATTGGCATGGAAAGTTTCTGTTTCTGGGTCTGGGAACAGTACCCGCAAATATGTCAAATGAGTTTTGCTAATTTTCTAAATTAATTGGTATGGGATTAGGGAAAATGGTCTTCATGAAAGTTGTAGCCTATTGAGTTAGCTTTCCATTACCACTGATCTTGTTAATTTTCGAGTTGTATATTGGGAGATATGAACTGATTTCTAATGACTGTTTTATGCCTTGACTGAAACCTAGTTGAATTGGCACATTTAGTGCACATTCGGACTTGGAAGAATTTTGTAATTTTGTGAATTGAATTGGAGTTTGAATTGTACTGAAGAGTTCTAGATGACAGATTGATTTTGAAAATGATATATGGCTTATAATTTTGGAAGTCAGATGTGGGAGATATGGAATTTCAAAATCTGAACCTACATTGTGATGTTAAGTGCTGGTTAGGTCAGAAACTTGCATAACAGATTTGAAAATGTTAGAAATCGAATTGGAGTTTGAGTTCTTCATGAACATTGAAGTTTGGGATCTTATCTTTTCAGGAACATAAGGTTGTGATTTTGTAACATTTGTGCTATGAGATATGTTGAATGGAAAATTACTGTCCAGATTGGTTGATTTCAGAAGACAGATTGTTTATGGAATTGTTTGATACAGTTAACAATAGAATTTGATGTTGGGTTGTTCATAAGAGTTGTAGATAACATTGTGAACTGATTGCTCATATTGTTGTGGTAATTTTAACTAAAGAATCAGTGAGTTATGGAATTGGTAAGGTACTGTCCTGTTGTGATAGGTTTTGTGTAGGCAGTTGGTGTGATTGGATTTTGACACCTTTAGGGGTGAAATTGATTTTCATGGTCTTCATGAGAATTGTAGAGGTTTCTTTATCTTTCCAATAAGGTATAATTTGTATTTTCTGATTTGTGTGCTAAGATTTATGATTGTTGGAAATTTGGATTGAAAACAGGAAAAGGGCAAGGAAGTAGAGGAACCTCGTCGGATCGCGAGGCGCCGCCTCATGAGGCGAGGTAAGTCAGCCCAGTCGCGAGGGCGACGCCTCGCCCTCATGACGAGGCCAAATGGGTCGGCCTCGCAAGGGCGACGCCTCGCCCCTGCGAGGCAAGTGTAATATGAATGTATTATTTTTAGTATGATTTGATTATTTGGTATTTGGTGATTCTTTTGTCAATTTCTTTTCCGTCTGACGTCCGATGGACCTGATTCTCGAGGCATCGGATTTGTAAAATATTGAATTTCATTTTGTGAAAAATTGGAAATTTTAGGCGGAAACTGACGTGGCCCCGGGTAATGGACCGTTAATCACTGTTTTATTTAATTGGGGACCTATAGAGGTCCGAATTGCGCACCGTCAGCGCCAATAGATTTCTAATTTTTAGACGGATTTTTATGATAAAAAAAGGGATTAGGGCCGGGAATTCATGAACATGCATATTTCACCTACATGTGCACAAACTGCATATTTAGTGATTCGTTCTTTCTCTGATTCTTTTAGAGGCCCAAATGGAGCGTCGTTCGACCGACGGGGCGGAAACTTCCCGGCATTAGCTCGGAAGTAATAGGTGAGTAACCTAGTTGGTTCCTCAACCTTTATGTGTTTAAGATTTTGCAATTATGCCATGTGGAGATAATGGAGGGTTTATAGTTTATGTGTATTTGAATTTGATTGATTTGGACCATAGGTGTATCGAAATATTTGGAATGAGATAACGGTGCTACTTGTGAGTAATTGTTTGTAAATGTTATATTGGAGATCTCGGACCGAGGTCCGAGAAATGGGAAATTGATATTGAAGTGTTAATTGTCTGCATTTCGTTCGATACATTGGATGGGATTGTAAATGTGATATAGTAGGATGCAATAAATTGGAAATGTAGATAATTGAAATCTGGGACCGAAAGTCAGAAGAATTGGCAAATAGTAATGATATGTAAATGGAAATTGGAATATGTACATTGCATGCATAAACATAAATGTGTGATCAGATAAAAGCGGTTGTGACCGGGCGACCCATCGTATCGGGGCATATCACGCCTAACGTATGTGAGCTTTCATTTCAACGCACAGGACCTCAGTCCAACGTATTGAGCCGCAGCTCAATATATCGAGGCTTCAAGCCCAATGTTTTCAGAGCCACTGGCTCAACGCAATGTGCCCGTTACTGGGACAGTTCCAGGCGCACGGTCACAACACCGAAATGAAAATGGAACAGTGTCACATGCGCATTGCATATATATATATATGACTGTAAATGACTGGAAGATGTAAATGATGAAATTGTATGTGTATATGAAATTGGAATTGAAATGTGATAATATGTGATATTACTGTTAATGCTACCGTGTGCTAATATGATTGGTGAATGCATGAGTTGAGTGAACCATCGATGATGGTTTCTCACTGAGTTCGCAAAACTCACCCAAAATTTGCATCTATTTTTCGGGACTTAGAAGAATACCTCGTTAGCAAGCAGGCGTATGACATCTGCTTTGGTTGAAGAAGCGGAGAAGTGGTGGGGATCGATCAAGCGTCTGTCTTAGTGTTTCTATTCTTGGACTTTTGTATTACTAATTTGGATAAGTTATAAAGTTAATTGACCGAAATAAATTGTAAATGTAAAAGTGGGCCCAAGGCCATTGTATTGATTATATAAATTGCTTTCGCGTTAATGATAATATGTATGCGATTGTGTAAAAAAAATTGTTATCTTGAGTTTTCTACTGAGTGATGTAGCACGCCACCCTCGCGGGGCACGGACCTGGATATCACCGTCGATGTCGGGTTCGGGTCTTGCGGGAGTGAGGTGTTACAGCGAGGGCGTCCTCACCCTCGCGACCTCGCGAGACGTCGCCCTCGCGAGGAGCGAGCTTCCGCCAATTTCCTTTTTTTTTCACTTAATATTCCTTCTCTTCTTCCACATTACACAACTCTTCAAACAAGTGTCAAAAAATCACAAATGAGGTCTCATTGGAAAGATCACAGAAAACCCTACAAGTTTCATGAAGGGCTTGAAAATCAATTTCACCTCTAAGGGTGTCAAAAATGCAATCAAAGTTTATGCCTAATCACATATTTTCCAAAACAGTACCACATTCTTCTCAAAATCATATCTTCCCATTCCCTTTGCCAAAAATTCTAAGCTTTATATCAAAAAGAAAGATCAGAACATATTATACAACTTTCATGAACAACTTGAAAGCAAATTCAACTTCTAAATGGGTCAAAATCTCAATCAAAGTTTCTACCCTGCACATGTCATCCTAACAGTATCACAATCTTCTCAAACTCATAATTTCCTATCCCATTGTCCAACAATTCCATGATTTATATCAATGAAAAGATCAGAAAACATGCTACAATTCTCATGAAGGACTTAGAAGCAAATTCCACCTCTAACTAGGTCAAATTCTCACATGATTGTGGCTGCCCTGTTAAAGATTGTTAAATAAAGATATCACCTAAACCATCTCCATACTTTAAAAATCCATAACCTACAATTCTTACATCCAAAAATAGCATATTATACATCATTACAAAGCTTAGACATTCCTCTACAACTTTCCATAAGACCACTTGAGCTAATTTAAACCATAACGGTCTAAAATTGCCTTCAAAACATAGTAACCACTAAACCCATACTTAGAAACATTTCACACACAAAGCACATTAATACATGAATTACCATCTGAAAGTTAACAAGTCATAACTTTCAACCTCAAAATTGAAAAATGTCATACTTAGTGGCGATAAAAAGCTAACAAGAAAATCTTCAACTTTCATGAAGACCAATTTCACAAAATCTGTCTACTTTAGCCTAGAAAAATTCCCCAATGTTTCAGGTCACAAATCTTCAATGTTAGAATCATAAACATGACACTATTCACCCTGCACAGATTGCCTACTTTCAAGGCAAAATTCAGAACCCTTCAATCCACAATTGGACAGAACTTCCTTCATAAGAATTCTATCCAAACTTTTCAAGTTTAATTCAAGTCAAACTTCATCTTAACCATATAAAAAGTTATGACGAAAACATTGAAACATACATACATTTAATTTTCCAGCCTTTACACCTAACTCTACTCCTATCATTCCAATACCTTTTTCTACACCAATAAGCATCCCATTTAGTCAAGAAATCAGCCAAAATTTAATCAAGATCTTCACTTGAACAATTAGCCACAAAATGGCAGCACACAGTTGGGACCCGATCTCGAAATCGGATCCCAATCGAAAAACAGAAAACGAAAATCAAAAAATGAAAGAATCCGAAGCAGAATCATAAAGCGAAAGAATCGAATGTAATCGGAAGTGAATCGAAATCAGAAAACAAAATCGAAATCGAAATCAAAAAGCGAACAAAGGCGAAACAAAAACTGAGCGAAATCAAAGCATACAAACGGAGCAACCGAACTGAACAAAAGTCTGACATCTGGGAACAAATATCTTAGAAATACTATCGCGTTGGAAGCCTAAAAACTAATCCAATCCGTAATGGTATAAATTTTTTTCTTTTCTTTCTTATTCATTTCTTTCATCTTTATTCGATCTTATTCAAAATCAAAACAAATAATTCCCACTTTTGGAAATTCAACCTTATACAAATCTCAAAACATATAAAGCTTCTTAACATGCAATTTCTCAATCTCATCTTTTTAACAAATCATATATCTTATTCTTTTCTTTCTTTTGTCATAGAAATTTCGGCAGCATACCGGCTGCATTTCAACTAACCCAAACCTGCAAAGTGTTTAAAACACACTTCTATATTTCTCAAACAATAACCAGTAATCATCGGACTCCCCGTCCGGACTCCAAATCACATTATCCAATATCCAAAACACATTCATTCACATTCATCCATACACAATTCATACCCGTATGTCAATTCAATACATAAAATCCATAATTCACATCCAAACACAACCCAATCATAATCATAAATCATAACCATACACAAGTCTATATCTCAATCTTAATACATAAATCCATAAATCATTTACATCCCGGAATTAGATATACTTCAAACTTGAATGGCTTTACAAGCCATATACAATGCCAAAAATCCCAATTAGATAAAATATAAGACAAACAAGATCGAAACAAGGTCTTGACTTTCTTTCATCCCAACTCCCGCTCGATACCTGGAGATGGGGATTAAAGGGGGGGGGGTGAGCTTATAGCTCGTGGATAATATGTTTATACAATGAACAATAAGCAAAAACCTTGCAAAAATTCTTTTTCCCTTTATAAAACATTTCTCAACTAGAAATTCATCAATTGCTTATATTTTCAAACTTTTCACATCATTGAAAAAAACCCTCATAAACAGATTCAAATATTTTCACGGTTGAAAACTCAATTTCACATTTCACAATTTCTCAAAAAATTTCTCCAATCATAAACAAAATTCAAATCATGAATGCATCATATAAGGAACAAAATCAAAATCACATAACACTTCAAACGGTTTGGGTCGGTCCAAAACGGAACGTACTGCACATTCCTGCAAAGCGGTAATGTGCAGCCGTGAACAGAATGTACTACACTTTCCCGCATAGTAGTCCAGTGTAGCCGTGAACTTATGGGAGTCAGAAATCGGAGCTCCAGTGCCACTCACGGGTAAGCGGGAGAAGCCTTTAAAAATGAGACCAGTGCACTGACTCAACTTAAGGGACCTAACCAAACTCATGTAACACATATTCATGCTTGAAAAATCAAATTGCCCGAAGGCATATTTCTAAAACTCAATTTTTCATATTGTGTCATACTAGACACCTTAACTTTCACAAAATCATATATTTTCACATAACAATTTTCCATACACATTACATAGCAACTAAATGCAATCACAATTCATGAATCAATTTCATAATAATTAAAAACATATTCGATTCATAACAATTCATAAACCAAGTATGCTATACTTTAGGTACTTTATCAAAATCATTCATAAATAGCAATGTAACAAAAGTATCAATTTTCCTAATTAACAAAAATCCTTCAAATTTATCAAATCATTTTAAACAATACAACTAACCTTTATAACAATTTTCATAATTACAGAAAATTTCTCAATTTATCAAAACATTTTCAAACTTTTAACAAATTTTCTCAATTTTTCTCAAACACAATAAATTTAACAATTCGTAAATCATTTCAAATTCAGTTAATTTAAATCAATCGAAAACAATAAATTATAACCATTTTTCCTTTCTTGAATTTTCTAAAACATACAATTAACTTATAATTCAAAATATAAACAAATTACCCACCTCAAATCCATGCTAGAACTTTGTCCCACACTTCAATTCTCCAAAGCCTTTCTTCTTTCCTCCAATTTAAAATTTCCTAAACCAAATTCAACCAAATCCAACATCATAAAAAGCAAAATTACTCAAATTGAGCTTAGAAAACACAGATCCCTCATATATTCAAGCTATCTAAATCAAAACTTCCAAAATCTCCAAATCATAAAAATTGGGCATAAACCCTAATTCATAATTATCAAAAATTGAACATAACCTAAGGCGTAATCATCAAAATTGACAATCACAAACCCATATCATTTATAAGATATCTAAACCAAAACCTCATTAAAATTCCAAAGTTTAAAACTTTATCTTACCTTATTTCTTCTCTATTTTCGAAATTCCCAAGCTCTATAAGAAGCTTTCACCTTTTTCCACACTTTTCCTATAGAATCCACACAAAAATCATGGTTGAAGCCCCAAAAATTAGAAAACCTTGCTTCTTCTTCTTCTTTCTTCTTCACCTAGCCGAAAGCTTACCTCCTCTCTTCTCTCTTCTTATATTTCTTTCATCTTTTTGGGCAATAGTCGTGCTTCACCCTTTAATGAATGGTTAATGACCCATATGCCTCTCCATTTAAGCCTAAAAACTTAAGTCCTTATGTGTTCTTCCAAAATTGCCCTTAACATTCATTTTAATTCATGCTACTATAGGACAATTTTCTCACTATCAAAATGAAGGAATTTGCCAAAACTTACTTCTAGAGAAATGTTCCCATTGTCTTAATTTCATAACACCACCAAAATCATTTAATTTGGTGAACTATGCTAAAAGTTATACTCCAAATATTTAGGGTTACTCATATGCTCAAACATTTTCCAGCACTTTAATTCCATCCAAAAATTAATATTCTTAAAGCCAAAATTGAAACTCGATTTCTTCATAACAATTGTAGCCCTATTTCTCTAGTTTAATCCAAATTAAGGATCACCTCATTTGGATTACTAGAGCAAAAGTTATGGCCAAAATACTTTCAGATTTCTTTAATCCAAGACTGAAAACTAATCCGAACTTCCATTCAGAAATTGAAAAACTTAGGGGCAAAATTGAAATTTAATTCCTTCATATGATTTGTAGCCCCATGTCTTCATTTTATTTTGCCTCAACAATCAACTCAATCGGCTCTCCAAAGATCAAGAATTTCTCAAAATACTGAACCATGTTTAGAAAAATATCTAACTTAATTTGATTAAATCAATCATCCTCTATTTAATCTAAAAAATTCACAAATTTACTATGAGGATGTAGATAATTGTTTTAGGAATTCAACGCTTCGAAAACCAAGTCAATCGAATGTCGGACGGAAAAGATAAGAGCAAAAGAATAGGAAAATGTCATATTTCCAATAAGATAGAAATAATAATGAATTAATTAAAAAAATATAATAATAATTAAAAAAAGACTCTTCTCGCGAGGGTGATACGTCGCCCTCGCGAGAGGGCTTCCGAATTTCAAATTTGACAAATTTGGTATCAATAGAAAGTTCAAAGGAAGTTCTACAACTTCCATGAAGAACTCGAAAACTAATTCCATTTCTAAGGTGATCAAATTTCTAATCAAAGATTCTGCCCAAATAATAAATCTCTAAACAATAACTTAATTTTGAAAATTTCTATCTTTCAACTCCAAAGTCCAAACATGTTATATTTTATATCAATGCAAAGATCATAAAGAAACCTACAACTTTCCTGCAAGATAGAAAAATTAATTTGGCCTCTAAGGAAGTCAAATTTCCAATCAAAAGTTCTGTCCGCTAATAATCATGCTAAAACAGTAACAGAAACTTTCAAAAATCATAACTTATTATTCCATAGTCTAAAAATTCTAAACTTTATATCAAAATAAATATCAAATCAAAATCTTCAACTTTCATGAAGCACTTAAAGGCAATTTCAACCTCTAACTTGGTCAATTCTTCAGTCAAAGTTTCTGTCATATAATTGGTCAACCTATGCCACATTTAAACTTCCAAATTTCATAACTTTTAATTCTGACATCGAAAAATATCATAATTTATGGCGACAGAAAGCTCTCAATAGAAGCTACAAGTTTTATGAAGATCATTTCCTCAAATTTTGCTTAAATCAAAAACTCATCTCTCAAGTCAAACTTTTTATCACTATTCATCCCCAAAAGTCAAACTTTCTTAATTCTTTAAATTCTCACACTTTTTCTCTTTATTTCTTGATTTTCAACTTCCATTTCAATCCACTAATTCACTTTAACTTTCATAACTCATACAAATCTCCACAATTATCAAAAACTATCAAAACCAAAATAATTCTTTTCTCATCTATTTTCCTTTAAGTATAAATGCACTATACCATAACATAAACACAAAAACACTCATTTCTTTTCAATTTTCAACACACACACTCAATCATTTTCCTTTAATACACACTCATCTAACATCATTAAAATCAATCCAAAACACTCAATTCACCTATACTACATAACATATCATTCATCCTCAATCAATCATAAATGAACCAAGGAAAATAACCTACCCATATACACCAAACATAAGTTCATGCAATTAATGCACAAGACATCATAATTAATGCATCTAACTACCAATTTATAACATAAGACATAATCCTTACCTATTTAGCTTCAAATCTTCACCTCTTCAAACTTTTCCCCAATTTTCTACCTTCCACTTACACCACTCACACATGCACAATCATCATCATAAGGGACGGGGAAGGCTTAGGTTGGATATTTTCTTTGTAAACACAAGAAGGAGCAAGCCAAGAAGAAATAAGGTAGAAAAGATGAGCAAAAATTATAAAAGGAGCAAGGGAGAAGGGAACCTACGGATGATGGAGAAACGTTTACTTAAAACACCAATAACCTAATCAAGAAAGGAACCAACGAAAATGACTAAAGAATGGGTGGGTTTTTATTAAACCACCCTATATGGTGGATGTTAGGCAAGTGACACATGTCACTTGCCACATGTCAACCTCTCAATCCTCCATTTAATTTCTCTCTAATTCAAGTCCAAATTCTTCCCAAAATTTTAATGGCTCAAAAAAAATAATACTTTCTAAAATCATGTATATAATTTCCAGTGCCATTGGACAACCATTTTCAGTACCGGAAACCAATCAATCAGCCACTTGGTAATTTTTTCGATCCAGAAATTTTCTTCAAAATTTTCCAGAAAAATTTCTAAAATTCAACAAAAATTCAAAACTCATAAAGACCCACTCCAATTAAAATTTTAAGCACAAAAATCATATTTTTCACAATACGCACATTAGAGACATATATCGGAAAATGTCATGAATGCATGTACAATCATTACATGTACAAAACTCTCTTTTCACGTGTAGATATGGATGCATGAATGTAGCAAAATAATTTTAAATACTCCTAACCTGTCCCAAATTACTATTTTACCATTCCCATCGATGATGGGATGTTACAGCTGCCCAGCCCATGTTCTAAAGCCTGAATCCACAAAGATGGAACCAAGGGCAAAAGTATGTTTGTTTGTAGGATATCCTACAGGAACTCGAGGGTACTATTTTTATAGTCCTAGGACAGAAAGGTATTTGTGTCGACAAATGCAACCTTCCTAGAGGAAGAGTTTATGAGAAATCACAAAGGAAGAAGTGAAGTAATGTTAAAGGAGTTAGCTATTTCATCTAAACAAAGAGTTGATTTGGATATGACAGAACAAGATGTCAAAATGGATTCAAGAGTTGAATCAGAAGAGCAACATGAACATCAAGTAGTGCCTAGACATAATGGGAGCATTGTGAGACAGCCAGATAGGTATCTAGGTTTAGGAGAAAGCTTAATTTCCATCTCAGACCAAGAAGAAACGAATCCCGTATACATAAGCTATTAATGATGTTGATGTAGAAAAATGGCTTAAAGCAGAAATAGATTCCATGTATGCTAACGAAATCTAGATCCTTGTAGATCTACCACCAGGTATAAAAGCCATAGGGAGTAAATGGATCTATCAAAGGAAAAGAGGATCAGATGGAAAGGTAGAGACCTTTAAAGCGAGACTGGTAGCTAAGGGCTATACTAAGAAAGAAGGTATAGACTATTAGGAGACTTTTTCTCCGGTTGCCATGCTTAAGTCCATCAGGATTCTTTTGGTCATACCAGCCTATTTTGATTATTACATATAGAAAATGGATGTCAAGACCGCATTTCTTAATGGGGATCTTGAGCAAGGTCCATTTATGGATTTAAGCAAGCATCTAGGTCTTAGAATATTAGGTTTGATAAGTCTATCAAAACCTATGAATTCATACAAAATTTAGATGAGCCTTGTGTTTATAAAAGAATACAAGAAGGCAAGGTTACTTTTGTAAGATATTAATGATATTCTGATTATTGGGAATGATGTGGGAATGTTATCTACGATTAAGGGATGGCTGAACGAACAATTTTTAATGAAGGATTTGGGAGTGGCTAACTATATTCTAGGGATCAAACTTATAAGGGATCATAAGAACAAACTGCTAGCCTTGTCTCAATTAACCTACATTGAGAATATGCTCAATAAGTTCACCATGCAAGATTCTTGGAGGAGATTCACACCTACTAGACATGTAATCAAACTTTCAAAGGAACAAGCACCTAAAACTTAAGAGGAGGTTGAACGTATGCGTAACATTCCATATGCATCGACAGTTGGAAATTTAATATATGCAATGCTTTGCACTAGACTAGATATCTATTACACAGTGGAACTGGTAAACAGATTTCAATCCAATCTAGGAATGGTGCATTAGACTGCATTTAAGACTTAAGTATCTTCATAGGACGAAGAACTTAATGCTTGTTTACTTAGGAAGTAACCTTATTCCATTAGGATATATAGATTCTAATTTCCAATCAGAAGTTGATTCAAGGAAATCAACTTCTAATTCTATATTTACTTTTGGAAGTGGAGCTAGAGTCTGGAGGAGTGTCAAACAATCTTGTATTGCTGATTCGACTATAGAGGCTAAGTATGTTGCTGCATATGAAATAGAAAAGGAAGCAGTCTGGCTTTGCAGGTTCCTAAATGATTTGGAGGTAGTTCCAGAGGCAGAAAAAGCCATTTCACTTTATTGTGATAATAGTGGGGCAATAGCTAATTATAAAGAACCTCATAACTACAAAGTTGCCAAACACATTGAGAGAAAGTATCATCACATAAGGGAGATAATACAATGTGGTGAGGTGGATGTGGTAAAGAATCCCACAGAGCAAAGCCTTGCTGATCCGTTTACGACGATGCTGTCTTAAAAGACTTTTGAGGGTCACCTAACAGGGATGAGAATGAGGGATATGTCAAACTTACTTTAGGGCAAGTGAGAGATTGTTGGAGTTATGTAAATATAGTGCCTTCAAAATCAAGTGTATTTACACGAAACTTAATCTTTTCGCCATAGCTTTGTAATGAAAATATTTATTATTAATAAGACAAAAGCTTTTGGTTTTTATGAGCATTATATATCTAATCATAAGGTATCGAGATTCTTTTGTAAGTAATATACATATACATAGAGATGTATGGAAACATGTATATTATAAGAATCTAAAATAATGGATTCACAATTGAATAATCAAGTTGGTCGCTTGATTATGGTTTAGATTGCAGTGTTGCGATTTGTCTCCGTGCAAGTAAAAGAGTTTACTTCAAGGAAATGATGAGTTTCATATTATGATAGTATTCAACTATCGATAATGGAATTATTAAATGAATCTAAAATCAAATATATTTTCAAGAATAAAGTAGGTCATTACTTTAGTCTTAAGACATACATTTTAGCATTTGCTTATTATAGGCCACAATCTTGATGAGTGGTGAACTCATATGTGTTCATTATAATTCTTGATATAATTGGAATGGATTTTTATAGAGTATTAATCCGGTGTCTATATGTTGGAATTATTAATTGAAATATGTATCAGGGAACATTCACTCAAATAAAGAGTTTATAATGATATAATCATTTCTAGATATTTTATGGAGATTGGTGATTAAATTGGTGCCAAGAGTTTGAGGGACTAGTTACCCATCAAGTCTTAACACCAAGATGAGATCATATATATTAATCACCATATAAAGTAAAATGAGAGATCTAGAAGGAAAAACTAACATAAGGGTAAAATGTAAGTTTATCCTTTGTTGTGCAGATGGCTGTAATAAGGTTTATAATAGGGTTTGCAATTGGACATATTATTTGAAATATGTGTTATCATAATATTTGGTAATTCAACAGTTCAACTAATTGTCTTTAGTGGAAAGACATTTAGCTAATAAGCTAGAATTAATTCTAATGAGAATAAATTAAGTTTGGGATTATTGGAACTTGAATTATCTAAGTCTAATAAGATTCCCCACTTGGCTTCAAGGAAGGTTATCAAGACAAGTAAGAAATATAAATTGAGGTTTTAAAGCCCATGATTAGGTGTTGGGCTTGCATTAATTAATGGTTAATTCGAAACCCAAATGAACATTTAGAATTGGGATAGACTTTGGTTTAATTTAATTAATTATATTAAAACAAAATTCTTAAAGAAATGAAAGGGAATTTCAATTTTTAATGGCTGAATGTGTAGCTGCACATTTACCATTGAATTGCTAAATAAAGGTAGTATTTATTATGCATTATCATCATTAAATGGAGTAATGATCTTACCATTAAATGGTTTAATGGTTGTCTTTTAATGATGGTAGGTAATGTAACCTTTTTTAGCATTCATTTGATTAAAGATGAACAAGGTGTATTTGATGAATGATTTTCCTTTTTTCATCACTAAGACCAAAATTGACAAGTCATTTTAGGTTATTGGTCTTTTCATATAGCCATCTTCAAACAAATGAGAAGAGACTCATTTAATGGCTTCTTTATGTTTCATTAAAGAAAGGGGTGATACATTGGATGCTCTTCCTCTTCTTTCTTTTCATGCGTAACCGAAATTGACAAGGTAAAAGAGAGGTGTTCTTACATTTTTGCACTCTCTCTCCTTTCATGCATGTGTTAATTGAAATTTGTACAAGGAGTGTCTCATTTTTGGCTTCTTTCCTCTAAGAAAAATCTCCTCCAAATTTTTCTTCTCCTTTCCCATTAAAGGATCTTGTTAACTAAGTTGTCCAAGAAGAACAAGTGGTAGATCAGATTGGTTAAGGGTACAATATTGAGAAGAGGAAACAATAACAAGAAGAAGAGGATACATCACCCTGGAGAGGATATATTTGCGAGTTTAGGATGGCACAACGAGGAGTTAATGTTTTAGCGAAGGAGTCAATAATATTTCTACCATTTTGTTCTTATGTTAAATATTATCCTTATACCCTATCATGTATGGATTGACATGTTGATTTGGTTATCTTACTTCCGTTGTGTTATGATTTCTAAAAAAGTTTTGAAATCTACTGTTTAACCAAATCTTACATGTTTTTTTCGATCCAATAAAAACATTATAGTGTATATAATAAGTCTTTGTAATTGAATGCAAATGACTACAACAATCTTAATGTCCTGCTGATCACGAGTGCTCTGAGCTACTATCCCTCCTCTTCAATTGCTCCATCTCCTGTATTAGTTGAGCCATCTGCTCCATCAATGTTTGCACTGCGGTCCGAAGCTTAGTCACTTCATTGGTTTGCATTGGTCTATTATATGTTGCTGTACTGGATATAGAGGATTGCGAATAACATGTGTTCACAAATGAACTTTTCCTGAATATCTGTCCACGACGATCCCTACCATTGACAACATCAAGATACGTCTGAGTGTAATCAACAGGTTGTTCCTTATGAGACTATTGCTGAATGGTTTGTTATATTTGGTCCTATTAGGAAGCAATGTTTAAATTAGTAAGAGATTATTATTAAGAAATAATAATAATGAATTAATTTAACATACATTCAGCTCTTTACATTGATTGTTGATGAATGTCTCGACATCATGCTTCTTTGTGGGAGTGTGCAAAAACAGCTGAGTAGGTGTAGGCCTCATACCTAAAGACTTTTCTTGCATATTTAACCTAAATTGTTAGAAGTGAACTACATTTTATAAAATTTTTTGCAAAGTTTCCTCTATTTTTATGATATTTTCCCCCAGTTGAACAAATAAAATCACTCAACACAGCCATATATGGCACCAGACGTTTATACCATTATCATTATCTATAATACAACAAAGTAAAACATTTACAATATGCATGTCAAGTTTAGATACTTACAAGTCTTTGTGCATGCTCGTGGTAGGTTATTGACCCTCCCGTATACACGGGAAGACTCTCTCCACTTGAGCCTCCATGTCTGTTAGTGGAGTTACGCCCTAAGATGTACATTACCTCAGGGCTTCTCCAATACTCCTATCAACAACTCCATATTTGCTCTGAAATATAAGGTGATCGTACACTAAACTTGTGTATCGCACCAATAAAGTCACGATAATGTGTATAAGCTCGCCTCTCCCATACTCTATGTATGATGGCGTCGATACCAAAATCCAAAAAAAAATTCTGAAATAAGAAGAAAAAATTTAAACTACTATAATGTAATAATATTTATCTAATTAGTGTATATAAATCAATATAAAAAGAAAATAAATCTTTATTGTACCTCAAACTTCTAAAAGTAAAATCCCTTTGTGGCCTGAGAGATATTCTTTCATACATAACCCTAAGGATCAATCCTTTCCTTAAATTTAGATGTCATATTTCTAGAACACGGTCTGGATATAATTATTTTATTTGATTCCATGTGACATGTGAGTCGGTAAAGGTAAATGAGTCCTCGATGTCTGGATTCTGGAGAAATGTCCTAGCATGTTCAAACGCACCAATTAAAATAGTGATACTTCTTCCCTCATGTGTAGGCTTTTGAATACCTTCTTGCAACATCGTTTCCTCTATAGCTAAACTTCTAGAGGATATAGTGAATAAGTCGCCACTCTTAGTACGGAAGACTAACTCTCCAGATGAACTACTAGCGGGAACAGATTTTCCTAAAACATAACTGGTATAGAACTTTCATAATGTCATATTAGAAAACCTTTAAACAAACCAAAACTGGATATTAATGCAGACGTGAATGTCCAGACGAGGTTTGTGGAATTGATAAATTTTACAAAAGAACCGATCTCCCTAATCCTTTATAGACCGTTATGATATCGCTCTCGCATCTATCGGTATACATGTTATTTTCGAGATTCAAGAAAGTTAAAACAATATGTAGTATAGGCGATCAAATGTGAATATATATAATAACTTCATCAAAGGAAACGAGAAGTATATAATAAAGAAAGAGGCATTGTCTAGATCATACTAAACACTTTGAAGTAGAAGATCGGTCTTAGAAGGCAAATGATCCTTAATGTATGAAGTGATGATTTTCCTGTATTGTTTATTCCTTAGGTTAAGACAATTTTGTCACATTCCTCCCAATAGAAGAAATTACTACCATCCGGAACCAGTCGCCATATTGACATTCCTTAAATAAGATTTTCAATGAAATACTATACATAATATACTAAAAAGGAAATAATTTATGACGTTGATTAAAATATTCAATTACAAACACATATTAATTACTTTCATAACTTGATTGTAAATTACAATCATCTTCTTCTTCGGAACAATAAGAATCAAACTCTAACTCCTCTTTAGATCTCTAACCCTCGTCATCCTCTCTAGATGAAATTTCAACATATTCGTTAGATAATCGTTCAAAGGTTCATTATTGTCATATGTGAAAGATGCATTTATAAAAGTGACATCTTCCTGAAATGCTTCACTTTCAATTCTTTGCTCTCCTTTTCCATGTGATTGAAAATTACCTCTGGGTTTAACTTTGCAAACTACCAACCAATATATCTTATCATGTCATAAGCTTGGAAAAGAGACATAACACACCTATCTTGCTTGCATTGCCAACACAAAAGGTTCAAATTTTCTCAATATTCTGTGGTAGTTGATTTCAACTAGATTGTATTAACTATGCATTTTTGTTCCAACATTTAGAGTTGGGTCATACCAATCACACTTAATTGACAAAGCAGGGTACTTAACTTTAAGTATTTCAATAATTTTACCATAGTATTCCATCAATTCTCCCTATATGGAAACTCCACTATTTATTGTTGCCATGCTATATCCATGATATTATGTATGGTATTTGTCTCCATTCATGAAATACACCGGATATGATTTAACAGTTCGCAGAGGTCCTTTTGCAACATCACAAATGAACTTGTTCTCTATTGGATTTTTTAAGGTCTACATAAAAGAAATTAGAATACCATTAATGTATAATGTCATGAGAACACTTAAATATGGTATTGAACTATAAGACTATTTATAAGTGAAAACTTACATATCTCTTAAACCATTGAGGAAAATATCTTCCTACTTCTTTATTTATATCATCTTGTGTGCTGTCCGGCATTATCTCGCGTAATAATGCCTCATATAATCTAAATGCATTATTATGTATTTCAGTAATGAACAACACAAAATTTTAAAGGAAGAAATAATAATGTTCAACTTACTGCACGAAAGGTGGAACTCCTGATAGTTTAATAAAATGTAACCATATGCAACCTCAATTTTTTCCTCTGTTAACATTCTTCTTGTTGCACATCCATATGTTCATCTAGGATATGTGAAAATGAACAGGTTACCATTAGCATCACTCATTCCTCTCTCATCATCATTACGAGGAATTTTTCTTTCTTTTGTGTTAACATGCGGTTGAAAATATTGTCCACAAAATGTACTAGCTTCCTCTACTAAATAAGCATCACATATCAAACTTTCAGCTTTGGCCTTGTTTTTCACTTTTTTTCAAGTAATGCAAATAACTATATTAGAGAAAATGGTTATTACAATTTTGTAGTTAAAATATGGTAATATGGTTATTGAAATAATTTTTGTCGAGTTACCTCTTAAATGGATACATCCATCAATATTGGACTGGAATAGCTAGTTTTGCCTTGTGTGCTAAATGCATAAATATATGCTCCATACAGTCAAAGAAGCTTGGAGGAAAATTTTCTTCTAACTCGCACAAAATTATTGAATTTCCTTTTCTAGTTTTTCCATTTCAGCTAACTTGAATTCAGATGATGTTAAACTTTTGAAAACATACTTAATTCTATTATTACTTACCAAACCTTATTCGGTAGCAACTCCCAAAATTAATTGGAATTAGCCTTTGCATAAACACTTGACAATCATGACTTTTCATCCCAAATAATTTTTATTTCCTCAGGTCCACACACATAGCTAAGTTTGAAACAAAACCATCAAGAAACTATAGAATTTTTAACCATTCACACAAAAGCTCCTTTTGATTTATATCTAAAGTGTAAAGATCTTTATATAACTCATTCTTTCTACAAAAAAGTTGCAAATCAGCTCATAATTTTTCATTGTCTTTTATCCTCCCTTTAATATTCATAATGGTATTGAACAAGTTATCAAAAATGTTTTTGGTAATATACATCACATCTAGATTATGACTTATCAAATTAGTTTTCAAATATGGCAAATCCCAAAAGATGTTTCATTTTCTTTAACCAAAGTTTTGACTAATGCTTGTATTTACTTCATTGACTTCAAATTTTGTTACTTTCAGCAAGCCTAATTCTTCAATCTCTTGCAAAATCTCTTCACCAGCTTTGACAGGAGGAGGAGGTGTTTTGACCATCCTATTCTTAATGAACTTATGTTTATTGCCTCTAAATGAATGATCTGGAGAAAGAAATTTTCTGTGATTGTCAAACCAACATATTTTGCCTCTGTTTGGAGGATAAACTCATCGGAATCATTTCCACAATAAGGACAAGCCAATTTTCTAGCTTTGCTCCATCCATATATGGAAAATGCCAAAAAATTAATAATGGTCCACATCAAAGTTGCTCTCAACAAAAAATTCTATATATGAGGGACATCATATGTTTGAACACCATATTCCCAAAGATGCTGCAATTTAGATATCAATGGTTATAAGAAAACATCAATTTTACGCTTCAGATTTGTAGGCCCTAGCACAATCACTGTCAAGAACATATATGCTTCTTTTATACACATCTAAGGAGGAAAATTATAAGGAGTAATTATAATTGTTCATGATGAATATTGCTTCCCGGATTGACCAAAAGGTTGGAATCCATTCGTTGATAATCCCAGCTTAACATTTCGACATTCAACTGCAAACTCAAGATGGGTGTCATTGAAATGTTTCCATGCCAGTATATCTGATGGATGACTCATTACTCCATCTTCCTATTCGTGTTCAGCATACCATCTTATATGAGATGCATCAACATCAGAAACATAAAGTCTTTGAAGTCTTGGAGTTACGGGGAAATAATACATCCGCTTCTATGGTACTAATTTTTGTTTCATTGAGAGCTTTCTAGACTTAAACCTAGATTGACCACAAAATTTGCACTCCTTTAAGTCCACATCATCTCCCCAATACAATATACATCCCAGTTTGCAACAATCAATCTTTTTAACAAGAAAATTAAGGCTCCTAATAAATTTCTTCATATTGTAAAAACTATCAACCAAGGTATGATCAACAGGCAATGATTCATTATACCATTCAAGGAATTTATCAAAGCTACAGTCTGAAATATGCCCTTTAAAATTTATATTCAATATTCGAGCAATTGAAGATAATTAGGTCATTGTTTCACAATTTGGCCATAATTGTAGGTCAGCTGACTATAGTAAGCCAAAAAACTGTTTTGTTTGTAGGTTAGGTTCTTCTTCAAGATTTTTCTTATTTTCCTCAAAGGTATAACCAACCCCATCGTAAACCATTTGCATGTACAGATTTTCAGCTCCATCCCCATAATTTTTTCCAAATGCAATCCCCCTTTAAACTTATTTAAATTGATAGAAGAATGTGCTTGATTACCAGTTAAGGTGTTAGAAATCAACGATTCCCTATGTCGTGCCCGCTCAAAATAATTGGGGACAAACCCTTTTCTCAGTAAATGCCTATTAACTTCATCAATAGGAAGGAAGCATTTATGTTTGCACTTTTTACATGGACATCTAATCATTGGCCCATCCATATATGCAAGTTGAGAACATACATAATGAATAAAAGCTTTAACTCCCTCAATAAATTTAGGATTAATGAATCCATCATGTGTTAATCGTCTATACATCCAAGATCTATCTTGAAAACTCATTTGTGGAAAATTGTTGATCTAAAATAGTGAATCCATAGTTAGTATCATTAAAGTTAGCCAAAGATTACAAAACATATAAGATAAGACTCGTAAATCAACATAATAAGTTCTCGAGATATGGGTTAAGGTTTATGGGTTAAGATGTAAAATATTTGTATATTGAAGAACGAACATATATGTTTGTAATCATATATGTCGAAGAAAATTAATGTTAAAAGTTTGATATTTAAACTATATTAAATATGTACTAGTGCCAAATATAATAAGTATTCATAAAATAGGAATACTTAATTTAATAAATTAGTTTAACATATATAATTAAAAAACAACCATGTAAAAATTTGCACATGAAAAGTAAATAGAACATAATCATATTAGAGAGAGTTAATGAAATAACAGATTGACATAATTAAGGTAATTGGAACAATAATATAAGTCAAACTCATCTTATATTAATTCATTGGTAAACCGAAGATCGTATGAAAAAAAAAATTTTAGTTCGTGCAAGACAAATTAAATTAACCATGTAATACGTTGACATGGGAAGTTCGAACTGCAAACAAATAGCCAAATTAAAAGAAGTTCAAAAAACATAGTCAAAAACTGTTAAGTCAAAATGTGTAGGACCCCGTCGTCGAGGCCTAACATTCGGACCACACAAGCACACATAAGCATAGAGGACCCAAAATCGAACACAAACTGACCACAATTAGAGAAACTTTTAATAGAAAATTTGGGATTGGTTTTTTAAGAAAATATGTTCCTTACGCTCTCACGGTTCCAACGCCACTGAAAACGCTCAATTTGGATTTGAAATGAAGAAGTTATGGCAAAAGTGCTATTTCAAAGAAAACAGCCAAAATTGAACACTACCGACTTCAGGTCAGAATTTGAAAATCTTAAAGGCTTAATTGTCAGTCGGCTCCTTCATAACACTTGTAGGTTTATGTCTCTAGTTTAATTTAAAACAAGAATCACCTCGATGCGAGCTTTATAGCTCAAAATATTTTAAAATTAGTAAAGTATATTCAGACATGATCAGCCGACCTCCACACTTTGTTTCAAACCACCTTTTTCAATTTAAAATAAAAATTGATAAATCAGATGTAAAAAGATAGAAAAATTTCTTAGAAATCCTTCGCTTCGAAAATCAGCTCAATCGGAGTTCTACACAAAAAGTTATGACCAAAAGAAGGGAGAGGGGTCGGTCTGCCAGAGACCGACCCCAAACGCTCGCAAGAGCCCGGCATGCCGGGTTCTTGGCGCTCGCTCGCCCGCGAGCGCCTGGGCGACCTGCCCTACAGCCCGACCTATCTGACTTCTAACCCTCATAACTTTTGACTCCGAGCTCCAAATCAGACACGGTCGGAAGTGTTGGAAAGCTAGAAGAAAAATCTATATTTTTCAAGAAGGACTTACAAACTAGCTCGGACTCTATGGGAATCAAAAGTTCCCACTAAAACAGATCGACTAGCTCTCTACAAACAGCACCAAAACTTGTAACCTCCATAACTTTTGACCCAGAACTCCAAATTTAACAAAATTAGTGTCTATGGAAAGGTTAAAGAATTATATACAACTCTCATGAAGATCACCGACCTATATTCCAACTTTATGAGGGTCAAAAGTGGACTCAAAGCTCTGCCTGACAATCTGCCATATAGACAGCACCTGCTTTTGATTCTAACGACTCACACTTTGCAATCAATACCTCAAAATTAACTCATTACACCTCAGGAACAAGCTCTACACCTCGTCTAATACCTTCAACAAGTCTAAGTGATCCTATTCAACCTAAAACAACCCAGAAATTGCAGCACAACACAATATACCCAGAAATTACCACATGAGTGCGTCAACCCAGAAATTTCAGCACTACATCCCACTTCAACAAACTCACATGAAGAGAGTACTAAAGCTCTCCTTCTCTTTCTAAATCATAACAAAGTTCAAGCATGGCTTTAATTACATATCAGCATATCCATTAACAGTCAAGTACAACATACAAAATGTGTGAGATGCTCCATGTTCGATATGCTTATAAGCTAGTTACTAACTTAATACAAAAGTGGCTAAATTTCTTGGAGTGATGCCCGATGCCTTGCAAGGTTCCGCGATCAACTAGAATTTGTACCTGAGGAGGGAGAATGGGGTGAGCTAACACAGCTCAGTGGCTAACATATTTATAGCCATCGAGTAATGAACCACACAACACATAAATAAGGATCCGAAACAATAGCAATTTATCGTATGAAACACAATTAATCCAAAACATCACATAAGGTAGAACATGCGAATTTATATCAATCAAACACATATTATGCATCATATACACAATTAAAAGATGAAATGCACACATTTGGCTCGAGAGTTCCATAAACACAACGAATAAACCGAAGTTTATCGTAAACACAACGAGTCCATTTTCGGATCTCGTGGGCCACAAGCGGGCTGCCGGGAGAAGGCTAGGGGGTCAATGTGCACGTGACTAACGATATAGGTTCTCTCTTTCCCAATCACAACCAATTTATGCTCACATATTCAAACACAAAAATAGCATTTTATGCTTCTTTCATTGTATCAAATCATCACAGTTTCGTTCTTTTCATTCAAATCAAGGGAAATACACTTTCAATATACTCACAATTAACAAAGATAGCACACATAGGGCATTTGCCCATTACACAACAACTATAAAAATGTTACCCACCTATTGTAGAAATCCGAATTCAAGATTGCCCTTCCTCCTTGTCTTGAGTGGGGTTTTCTTGAGTTCCTTCAATTAAATCATACTTTATTCAATAAATACATTTTCAAAGAAAGTCATAATATTCATAAATCAAGCAAAGATGAAAATAAACTTTAAACCTAACCTACCCATAGGACATTTAAACTAGAATAACCATAACCTTAGCTTCGAAATCCCAAAAATCCATAGATCTCACCTTCTCTTCTTTCTTTCTACAAACCCTACACAAACCCTAACTTCCATTTCCTCCCATTTTCAAACCTATCATAAACAAAGATGAAACTTACCTCTAGCAAGAAGATTTCTTCTCTTTTTCTCCTTCTTTCTTCCTCCCTTCAAGCCTCCTACGGCTCTCCCTCTTCTTCTTGGCCGAAAGTCCCCTTGTTTCCTTGCTCACATTTTGCTCTCTTCTTTTCTTTCAAGTCTACGACAATCTCTCTTCTTCTCCTCTTTCCTTTAATTCATTTAACTCTTTTATTCTCATCTTAAAAACCTACCTCCAAAACTACATAGTTTTGATACTCCCTCTTACAATCCCTTTTGGGCTCTCCTCCTCCTCATAAGCCCACTACATCAATCCACTTATTTCTAATCCTCCTTCTTACTCCACTTATTCCATAAAGCCCATTCTTTCCAACATTAAATTCTAACCCTTAACTTAATTTCAAAAATTCTAATCCCAATCATACTTGCTAATTCCAAGACTCAATAAAATATATATCTATATAAACACATAATTAAAACAATTAAGGCAAAATAAAAAAATAATTAACGAATAAATCAGAATCAATAAATAATTAATTCAAATAAAATAAAAAAATTTCAGGGCCCAACAAAATCACTTTATATATATATGATTTTGATAAATAACAAAGAAGTAGTAAAAGAAGAAGAAAAATAGAAAACAGACAGACGGAGAATAAAACATAGACGCAGACGAAGTTAAAAGACAGACGAAGAAATACAGACGTAGATTGAAAAAAAATAGACGGAGAAGTAGAGACGCAGACGCAAAGTAAAAATACAGACGCAGACGCAGACACAAAGTGAGAAACAGACGCAGACGTAGACGCAAAGTAAAAATACAGACGCAGACGCAAAGTGAGAAACAGAAGCAGACGCAAACGCAAAGTGAAAAGCAGACGCAGACGCAAAAATATAGACGGAGAAAAGCAGACGCAGAATTCAAAAGAAGACGTAAGAGTCAGTTCGAGTTAGTTACAGAACTCAACCGATTAAACGTGTCTTTCAAGATTCAAGAAACAAGATTCAAGATTCAAGATTCAAGAAGCAGTTGTAGACGAAGGCTATAAATATGAGTCGAAGTCTAAGATTGCAAATTTAGCCAAAATTAGCGAAAGTGAGCAAAAAAGTTAGCAAGAGCGAAAGCGAACATTGTCCAAATTAGCTGAGAGCAAGTTTTACTGTAACAGGTTTCAAATACTTTTGTAAGAAAGTAGTACAGATAGCCTGCAGAGGCTAAGAGTGAAAGAATACTGAGTGTAGAGACCTGAAAAGGCTCGGAAAGAATACTTGTAAACGTTGAAGAGATAGTGAAATCTAAAAAAGAACTCTGAGGACTGGACGTAGCCCACGGTTTGGGGTGAACTAGGATAAAATCACTGTGTCAACTTCTCTCTACCCTATATCTCTTAAAGTTCAAAGTTTTGTTATTACTTAATTTTCGAAACAAGTTTTCAAAGTTTTGATTGACTGGAACTTACCTGTAAAAGAACTTGTTTTTAACGAAACAGTTTTGAAAGAGTTTTCAAAAAAGGGAATACACAATTCAACCCCCCCTTCCCGTGTATTCACTATCGTATTATAAGCATTATACTAACGTGTGATTTACTTTAATTGGTATCAGAGCCTGGTATCTAAGGATCACTGTAGCAAAGTATGGATTAAAGATAATGGCAGAATCACATATATACATTGCAGAAGGTGCCTCAGTCACTAGACCTCCAGCATTCAACGGTGAAGATTATCACTACTAGAAAGATAGGATGCGGTTGTTCATAGAATCTACTAATGTCGACCTTTGGGATGTAATAGAGAATGGACTATATACACCAGTAGACGAAGATGGAAATCTTATTCTACGGACCAGATGGACGACTGATCAAAAGGCAAGAATTCAGCTCAACTCTAAAGCGAAGTTTTTCCTGACGTGTGCCCTCAGTAGGAGTGTATATGACAAAGTTCACGGATGCGACACTGCGAAGGAGATGTGGGATATGCTGTCCATCGCTCATGAAGGCACAAACCAAGTCAAAGAATCCAAGATAAGCATTCTTGTGCACCAATAGTAGCTTCTCAAGATGAAGGAAGAAAAATCTATTGATCAAATGTTTGGAAGATTTCAAACAATTGTCAATGGATTGAAAGCCTTTGGAAGAACGTACAATAATCAAGATCACGTACGAAAGATCTTAAGAAGTCTTCCGAAGAGGTGGAGACCAAAAGTTACAGCGGTGCAGGAAGCAAAGGACTTGAGCTTGCTAAAACTTGACGAGTTGCTTAGATCACTGAAGATTCATGAAGTAGAGCTCGATGCTGAAGACAAGCCCAAACGAGACAAGTCAATAGCACTAAAAGCCGGACAGAAGAACCACAAGACTCAAAGAAGGAGGAAGTCGTCAAAAGCATTAAAGATAGAAGAATCGAAGAATGATGACTCAAGCGAATCAGAACAGGAGTCAAGTGATGAAGATGACGAATTATCGTTCATTTCCCGGAAGATAAGACGGATGTGGAAAAAGAAGTCCAAAAGAAGCCAACCCTTCAAGAAGAATAGCAAAGGTGATGGCAAAGTAGAAAAGACATCTATTATATGCTACGAGTGTAATCAACCTGGACATTACAAGTCCGAATGTCCTACTCTGAAGATGGAACCAAAGAAGAGTAGAGAAGGCAAGAAAAGCATGATGGCAACATGGGAAGATCTAGATTCATCAGAGTCAGACACAAATTCCTAGTCATCTAAACATGCTAATATCTGCCTTGTAGCCGAGGAAGAAAGTGATGAGGAGGTAACTTCTGAATACGATAACTTGCATGAAGCCTATTCAGAATTATTAGAAGATTCTCATGCTATTCTGAAATAGTACAAACTGTTAAAGAAGAAGTATGTAGAAAATCTTAAACATACAGAAGAAATAGAGAGAGAAAATGCATGCTTAAAGAAACAACTAGAGGATAAAAAAAAGTTGTAGATAGATCCGAAGAGATAAATCAGTTAAAGCTTAGAATTACAAGTCTTTCATCTGATTTAGCTTCATTCACCGAGAGTACAAAGAGAATGAATGAGATGCTAGGAAAAAGTAGACATCCGAGCGATAAAACCGGATTAGGGTTTTCGAATAAAGAATCTCATTATAATAAGAAGCCTCTTTCTCAAAATAAAGGGAACTACCAAACATGTTTTCATCAACAGTTTAAGAAAAGGCATCAGAGAACTCATTATATGCATACTACTAACCAGAAAGGACCCAAGAAAATATGGGTACCAAAGAGTAAAATAGTTTCTCCTGCAGATATCCTTCCTTGGAAAATGCGACAAGCACCGTTGGTATTTAGACAGTGGCTGCTCGCAACATATGACGGGAAGAAGGTCTATGTTCCTAGATCTTCAGTATAAGAAGGGAGGATCGGTAACTTTCGAAGACAACCAGCAGGGCAAGATAATTGGAATCGGTAAGATAGGTAAAGATTTCTTTGCATGCATAGATAATGTACTGCTTGTTGATGGTCTGAAGCACAATTTGATAAGTGTTAGTCAATTGTGTGATTTTGGTTTCATAGTCACATTCAATCAAAGTCTTTGTGAAATCAGAAACAAAGATGGATCTATATTCTTTTCTACCAAGAGAAGAAATAATCTTTATAAAATTGATTTAGAAGATTTTCAAGATCAAAATGTTTCATGTTTTCTATCCTCTGAAGAAGAAAGACTAATCTGGCATAAAAAGCTAGGTCATGTCTCTTTTAAACACATTTCAAAGTTGACAAAATTTGATTTGGTAAGAGGCTTACCAAAAATGAGCTTTGACAAAGACTTTTTCTGTGAAAGTTGTTTGAAAGGAAAACAAGTTAAAACATCGTTTTCTTCTAAAAATTTTGTAACATCTTCTAGACCTTTGGAATTGTTACATATGGATTTATTTGGTCCAACTAGGACAATAAGTCTTGGCGGAAAGAAATATGGACTTGTTATTGTTGATGACTTTACTAGATTTTGTTGGATATTGTTTCTGTCACACAAAGATGAATCTTTTAAATGTTTTAGGATCCTTTCCAGAAAGTTACAGATTGAAAAAGGAGTATCTATAGCTAGTATCAGGAGTGATCATGGTGGAGAATTCGAGAATGAGAAGTTTAGGTTATTCTGTGAAGAGAATGGAATTTCCCACAATTTCTCAGCCCCTAGAACCCCGCAACAGAATGGAGTTGTTGAAAGGAAGAACAGGACGATTCAAGAGATGGCAAGGACTATGCTATGCGAGTAGAATCTTCCTAAGTACTTCTGGGCCGAAGCTGTGAATACAGCATGTTATATTCAGAACAGAATACTGTTGCGACCCTTGTTGAAGAAGACTCCTTATAAGTTATGGAATGGAAGGAGACCTGATATATCTTACTTTCATCCATTCGGGTGTAAGTGCTCTATTCTGAATACAAAGGAGTTGTTGGATAAGTTCAACTCAAAAACCTACTCAGGAATATTTCTGGGATACTCATCATCGTCTAAGGCATTTCGGGTATATAACTCTATCTCAAAGATAGTTGAGGAAACCATCCATCTCAAGTTTAATGATCGTTCTCAACCTCACAAGGAAGATGACATGGAGAGTGAAGATCCTTCAAAAAACTTAGATGATACAACAGAAACTCCATCATCAGGAACTCAAGTAGATAAGATAGAGGATATTCTAGAAACTATAGGATTAAAGAGAGATTGGAAATATAGGAGTTCTCATCCAGAAGAGCTAATTATCGTAGAGACCTTAGAAGGAGTAAGGACAAGGTCCAAATTCAGAAGAGAAGCTAATGTGGCTTTCATCTCTGAAATAGAGCCTAAGAAGATTGAGAAAGCTCTTCAGCACGAAGCTTGGATTTTAGCCATGCAAGAGGAGCTAAATCAGTTTACTAGGAATAAAGTTTGGTCGTTAGTTCCAAAACCTTCAAAGAAATCCATTATAAGAACCATATGGTCTTTAAGAATAAGTTAGATGAATCAGGTAGAGTGAGTCGGAATAAAGCTAGATTAGTAGCACAAGGCTATAATCAGCAAGAAGGGATAGACTACAATGAGACATATGCTCCAGTAGGAAGACTTGAAGCTATTAGGATATTGCTGGCATATGTTGTTTGTCATAATATAAAGCTTTTTCAGATGGACGTGAAGAGCGCTTTTCTTAATGGTTTTATAGACGAAGAAGTGTATGTGAAGCAACCTCCTGACTTTGAGGATGTTAAGAATCCCGAACATGTCTATAGACTTCATAAAGCTTTATACGGCTTGAAGCAAGCTCCTAGAGCTTGGTATGATCGTCTAAGTAATTTTCTCTTGGATAATGGGTTTACTAGAGGTCAAGTGGATAAAACGCTTTTCAGAAAGAATTATGAGAATGATTTTATCTTAGCGCAAATCTATGTCGATGATATCATATTTGGTGCTACTTCAAAGAAGTTGTGTATGAGTTTAGAGAGTCTGATGAAAAATGAGTTTGAAATGAGTATGATGGTTGAGTTAAAGTTCTTTCTTGGGTTGCAAGTTAAGCAAACCGAAGAGAAAATCTTTATCAATCAACAAAAGTATGTGAAAGAATTGTTGTGTAAATTTGATATGAATAATGTGAAGTCTATGGCAACTCCGATGCATCCTTCGAACCTTTTGTCGAAAGATGAACTTGGTAAGAAGGCGGATCAAACCCTGTATAGAGGGATGATCGGTTCTTTCTTGTATCTTCATGACAAGTAGACACGATATTCATTCGGTGTATGCTTGTGTGCAAGGTTTCAGGCCGATCCTAGAGAGTCTCATTTTATTGTTGTTAAAAGGATTATGAGATATCTCGCAGGTACTACTGATCTTTGCTTAATGTTTGAGAAAGGTAAAGATTTCAGGTTAATTGGATATTGCGATGCGGACTATGCTGGAGATAGAATTGAAAGGAAGAGCACTAGTGGAAGATGTCACTTTCTTGTCGCAAACCTAGTTTCCTGGTCAAGTAAGAGACAAAGCTTGATCGTTCTATCAACATTCGAAGCCGAGTATATGTCTGCCGCAAGCTGTTGTTCACAATCATTGTGGATTAAATATCAACTAGAAGATTATTCAGTTCGAGAAGAGGAGATCCCAATCTATTGTGACAACACCAGCGCAATCAACTTGTCAAAGAACCCGTTACAGCATTCGAGAGTAAAGCATATTGAAGTCAGACATCATTTCTTGAGAGACTACGTCCAGAGGAAGGTGGTGTCACTACAGTTCGTTGAAACAGAGTATCAATGGGCAGATATCTTCACTAAACCTTTGAGTGAAGATCGGTTTAAAGAAATCAGACGGAACCTTAACATGGTTATGATAAATGACCAGTCAGGCTAGAAGACCGTCAAAGTTAACGGCGTCAGAAACAGTAGTTTACAGCTGATAACTTCTCTCACAAGGAAGTTTTGGAGGGAAAAGGTTGATAGCCTTGAGGATCCCAACGATTCTAGAACCCATCGAATAAGACCCTTCGAGTAGTCTGAAACTATAATCATTTCAATTACTTTTACTCCCAGACATTTCAACTCTCTTTCGAAAAACTCTTGCAAACAACTTTACTTTTAAAGAATATCCTACCAGAAGCAGTTTCAAATAAAAAACAATGGAGCCAGCTATGATGTTCGGAAGGTATGTGGACTTCGTGTTGGGCCCGAGCCCAGAATCGAATCCCGAGGCGACCCTCATTGCGCCTCGGCAGGCGATTCAACCGTCGGACCCGATCCCAACATTTGCACAACAATCGATTCGCACATGCAATTTATAACAAAATCATTCGCATAATCATTTAAATAAACATCCCATAATCCGGGCTAAAGCCATATCAATCCAAAATGAAATTCAACAATTTTGTCATAACACCATACTAAATCTAAAGGAAATCCAAAATACGAGAAATATGCTCCATGATAACATACTCGGTGGGCAACTAAAATACTAACTTAATGAAATAGTCTTTAACTACTATAGAGTTCTTCAAGCCCGCAAGGATCACCCGAGGTCTTGAGTTGCACGAGGAGGGAAAGATAATGGGTTGAGCTACACACTCGATGGCTAATATAATTATAGCCATCGGCAATTAGAACAAAAATCAAGCATATGTATAAATATATATTATACTAATATACTTATAACAGTTCTAGTGTTCACATGCACATCAAGAAATACGAAAATTCACCACATGTCACGATATATGCTTCATCAAGTGCAATTCAAATATCGAGGCACAAAACAATGGCTCGAGGGTCCATGGAATCAAAAGGAAGAAACCAAGTTTGCATCCCGAAACAAAAGGAAGAAACCAAGTTTACATCTCGAGCGAAATGAGTCCATTCGGAGCTCATAGGCCACAAGCGGGCAGCCGGGAGAAGGCTTTTTTCGACGTGCACGTGACTAACGAAATGGTTCCACTCTCGCCCAAACAAAGCACATATTCATATTCGTAATCATTTCATCAAAATGCCGTGACCGAGGTCCCGACATAACATGCTCAGAATCATAATTCATGCTTATTTCATGGCATAAGAAATCCATATCATTCATTATACATGCATATTAGACAACATATACTCATGCATAGTCAAGAAATTGCCTAATCACACAATAACTATAAGTATATCACCACCTAGAATCGCACGAGAACCGACTCATCGATGACCGTCCTCTTGCGATGGAAACTGATCTGCTTGGTTGCCTATATTAAACCAAGTCTTAAATCAAATAATAATCAAAGAAAATTAATCAAAAAGCTTCGGAAAACAATTAAGCAAATTTCTGCAAAAGGGGAGTTCGCCATGGCGAAAGCCTTTGCTTCATGCATGGGCGGCGTTGCTGACGAAGGCCAAACCTTCATGGCGAAGCGCCACAAGACGTCATGCAAGACGCACGCACGCGCGTCTTGCCGCGACACGAGTCCCTTGGCACGCCGTGACGAGCATGCGGCGTGCATAAATTTACGCCATGGCGTGCTTTGAGCACGTCGCGACGCTGGATCGATTTCGCCTCGAACCACAAAATCTCCAGATTTTCAACTCCCAATCGCTCCAAACTCGATGTAATACTCCCAAGCCATAGATCCAACCTTCTACCACGCTTCTAACCCATTCTCTGCTTCCAATTCGTCTAAAATCATCAATCTAAGGATTTTCCCAATTTCTCATCCTAAAACCCTAATCATCGCTTTCTCTTAATCCCAACAATCTCAATGCTTAATCCATTCGAAATAAGATAGAAAGGTCATAGACTTACCGATCAAGCACTAAATCCTTGAAATCGGCCAAGTCGCGAATCCTTCCTTCCTCTCTTCTCCTCACCGACAAAGACCTCTCTTCTTCTTTCCTTTCTATTTCTATTTTCTTTCTTCTTTTCTTTTCCTTTTATATCTAGGTCTTTTAAAACCTAGGGATGGTCAAAGACCAACCTACCCCTCCTTTTAAGCCTAACTCCAATTCAACTTAAGTGAACTTCCTGAAATACCCTTACACAATTTAATCCTCTAATTTATTAATTAAACCTCGATTATACTCCAATTAATCGATATCAAGCCCAATTAAATCAAACTAAACCATAAACTCATAATCATCAACAATGCATGCTTAATCATCAAAAGAAAAATATTCGGGGTCTAACACTTCGAATCTCTGAAGAGAGATGCTATGGATGTTGAACCGGAAATTGTAGAAGCTGGGTGGAGAAATTTTTTCCAGGTACGGGAACCAGTGTATACAGACGAGGTATATGATTTTTGGAAGCATGCGCAACTAGTTGATAACACCATCGTCTCCACAGTAGATGGAATAACTGTTATTGTGACAAAGGAATTAGTGGAGAAGGTGACTGAATGCTCATCGGTTGGAGAAACCCTACAACCAAAGCCGGATGGATGTCCAAGGTTAGTATGAAGGAAGAAGATGTCATAAAACAGTTATATGGAGCTAATGACCCATGGGAGAGGAAGACTTCAAGTCTAGTCCCGAAGGCTAGGGTTCTTCATGCGATTTTGTTTAATTGCATCTTACCAAGAGCCGGGTCAAGTCATCTAGTGACTACCTTGGATGAGCAATGTCTGTTCTATCTGCTGAATCGCCGACCAATAGACCTACCATTTTTTTATTTTCCATTATATGGTTAAGGGGATGAAGGATACCAACAGTTATCCTTACGGCATGCTACTCACTAGGATTTTTAAGGAATCCGGAGTACTTCTTCACAGAGGAATCAGAAGGATGGTATCTGTCAAGAGTACCATTAACTCAGATACTATCAGAAGAATGGGCTTGAAGACTGTGGTGAAAGTAGAAGCAGAGTCTACAAAGAAAGCTAGAACTGAGGGGGAGCGGTTATTGAAGAAATCACCCGCCACAAGCTCTAAATCTCAACTAAGTATGAGATTACCAGTAGATGAAAGAAGAAAACTATCGGGTAGACCGTTGATAAAACAGGCAAGTCCTCAAAGGGAAGTGAACCTAGTTCGGAGGACAGAAGAAGGTGCGTAGAAAAGAAAAGGAGAGAATCTTTTAGGTGAGATTTCTAAAAAGGCGAAGAGATCACCTAGGATTCGTACTTTGCGACAACAGGAAGACAAGAGAGCCAGAGAGAAAGAGTCAAGGTAATATCTGGATCTCGCATCAAGGGAACAAGATCTTTAGTCTCAATTTTAGAAGAAGACTCAGCCAAACAGGCTAAAGAGACTGAGAAGAAAAGAAAGTCGGAGTCTGAGAAGGAAAAATCTCAAGTACAGAAATCTTCGAGACTGACTGATGCAGAAGAAAAGACTAAGAAGATTAGTCAGAAGAAGAGTGTGTCCACTGCTGGGGAAGTTAGTCGAAAGAAAGAAACCTTCAATGCTGCTCAAAAGGAAAAGGAAATTGAGCATAGCGAGTTCCAGGATATTCCCACTGCTCAACAGGAGGAACCAGAGGAGATAAGCCTCGGTTCAGAGAATCTATGAAGTGCAACCAGAGGCGCAGCAGTAACCAAACTTGGTTCGGTACCACAGAGAAAAATGATGAACTGATCTGATTGTATTCAACTATTCTAAATTTTGAGAAGATCAAGTTGAAGATCGAATGGTCAAGTTGTTACCAAGAGGAGGACTGCAATCGCCATCTGTAATCAACCAAGGAAGAAGATAATGGCTGTCATACAACCTATTTCGATAAATAGTGACACATGGAATTTACTGAATGAAGATGAAAAGACTTTCTATGATGTCTTGAGGGATGCTGCTACAAAGCCATACCCTACAAAAATGTCCAGCAAATCGTGTACTATTTATCCAATCACAGAGCAGACCGAAATAAAGGTTGTACCGGATATTTAGCCAAGATATCCTTTGGATTTGAATAAGGGAAAGTCGAAGCTATTTCCTGAAGAAATAAGTGATGATCTGTCCGCAGATCAAATTGCAGAAGAAGTGCGTCGAATTGATGAAGCATGCGCTTCAAAAGAGAATACTGATGGAGCTAGTTGTAGCTATACAGATAAGTATGAATATTGTCCAGTAGGGGGACGATTGATAACAGGGACGTTTATTGAATCCCTTGTTCAGATAGTTTTGCGTATTAGGCCTTTATCTAATACACTGTCTATTGAAGCTGAAGCCATACCCTTGTAAGGAAGACAGTTGCTAATGCAACCTGCTCCTTTTCATTTAGATCTTCCAGAGTCAAATCTATTCGTTCATCCACCCACATTTGCAATTCGAGAAGATTACATTCCATCCTTGGACGCATATGCTACAACAATTGCGTTCACTGCACCCTCAGCAGATAATGATCAATCCTCTTCACCGTGTGACTCACAAACTGAAATTAACAAATTACGAAGAGAAGTCAACGAGATAAAGGAGACAATGAATGATTTGAAGAAGATGATGACAGAACTGCTGAAGAGTCATCGTCGTTAATCATTTTTTATTATAACAAATAGGGGGAGAAGAGAATGAGCAGAGGAGAAGAGAATGAGTAGAAAAGAATCTCAAAGGGTGTGATTGAAGGAGACGAAGAAAAGACAGGAAGATGAAAAAGAAGATTTTCGAAGATAAGTTTTTTTATGTTTTAAACATTGTATTTTGTTTTCTTTTTATGTGTATAATTTGTTATCATCAAAAGGGAAGATTGTTAAGTCAAATGACTTTACATATATATGATTTTGATGAATAACAAAGAAGTAGTAAAAGAAGAAGAAAATAGAAAATGTATGACGGAGAATAAAAAATGACGCTTGACGAAGTTAAAAGACAGACGAAGAAATACAGACGCAGATTGAAAAAAAATAGACGGAGAAGTAGAGACGCAGACGCAAAGTAAAAATATAGACGCAGACGCAGACGCAAAGTAAGAAACAGACGCAGACGCAGATGCAAAGTAAAATCTGAGACGCAGACGACACGCAAAGTGAGAAATGTATGCATTGAGCATTTAAAGTGAAAAGCAAACGCAGACGTAAAAATATAGATGGAGAAAAGCAGACGCAGAATTCAAAAGAAGACGCAAGAGTCAGTTCGAGTTAGTTACAGAACTCAACTGATTAACCGTTTCTTTCAAGATTCAAGATTCAAGAAGCAGTTACAGACGAAGGCTATAAATATGAGTCGAAGTCTAAGATTGCAAAGTTAGCCAAAATTAGCGAAAATGAGCAAAAAAATTAGCAAGAGCGAAAACGAACATTGTCCAAATTAGCTGAGAGCTAGTTTTACTGTAACAGGTTTCAAATACTTTTGTAAGAAAGTAGTACAGATAGCCTGCAGAGGTTAAGAGTGAAAGAATACTAAGTGTAGAGACCTGAAAAGACTCGGAAAGAATACTTGTAAACGTTGAAGAGATAGTGAAATCTCAGAAAGAACTCTAAGGACTGGACGTAGCCCACGATTTGGGGTGAACCAGGATAAAATCACTGTGTCAACTTCTCTCTACCCTATATCTTTTAAAGTTCAAAGTTTTGTTATTACTTAATTTTCGAAACATGTTTTCAAATTTTGATTGACTGGAACTTATTGAAGTTTCTGTAAAAGAACTTGTTTTTAACGAAACAGTTTTGAAAGTGTTTTCAAAAAGGAGAATACACAATTCAACCCCCCTTCTCGTGTATTCACTATCGTATTATAAGCATTGTACTAACGTGTGATTTACTTCAAAAACAAATTCAGTTACCTCAACTGACACGTAAAAGGATCTTCCTGAAGTACGTGAAAGAAGATGATGACAGAGATACAATAAATAATAATCAAAACTGATACAATTTTGATTAAAATGTGTGCAAAGTCATTATTGACATTGTCAAAAATATAAAGAAATGAATGTCATTTCAATAACTACTAAAGCTTCTCTTCAATCTCGTTCAGAAAATAAATATTGTCAACAAATGAGTTCCTACAACCAAGAAAAAATTGTTAACAGTTTAGAAAGCAAGATATATTAAAACAATTATATAAAACATATTGAGAACATTTTAGAATACATGATAAATTTTGAGTAAAGAAAAATAAAATTATAGCTCATATATGAATGTATATACGTATGTATGTATGTACAGATAACCTTTAGATTTTACTATGACATTCAATATGTATATATATGTATGGATGGATGGATGGATAATCTTTAGATTTTTCTAAGACATTCAAGAACATAAAATATGTCGATTATTGAAAGCAATTTATAGACTAAAGTAGTTCTCAATATAATGATACACTTTGTTTTCATGACTTCATATGATTTCCATATGATTGATGAAGACAACAATATATATAAGACAATGAGATAACTTCATTTTGTAAAAGATCCAAAGATAAATTAGTATTTTACTTTTATATGTGGATGATATTTTAATTACATGTGATGTTTTTAAGTTTGTTAAGAAAATTTAAAAAAGGTTGTCATATGAATTTAAAATGAAAAGCATGAGTGAAGATGTGTGCATCCTCAAACTAAAGATTTCAAGAGATTAACCAAAAAATTACTTTCACTTTCATAAGTGACATATATTTAAAGAATTCATGAGTGATTTTGTATTAAAAATTACAGGCCAATTGATAATTCTAATGTTAAAGGTGAGGGTCTCAGTTAAAAGGTTTATCTAATAACACCACAAGAAAAGGAAGACATAAAGAAAGTTTTTTATTTCAATGTACTTGGAAGTCTTATATATGTAAATGATATGTAAAAGACAAAGTGTTGGCTATAATGTTAAAACTATGGGCATATATTAGTTAAATCCATCTCGGACACATTAAAAGTAGTAAAGAGAATATTGAGGCACAATAAAAGGTATACATGATTATGTATTATGTTATTAAGGTAATGAATTATGTATATAAAGTTATGTTGATAGAAATTGAAGATAACATTTAGATGGAAGAAAATTTACCATAAGGTTTGTTTTAATAATGGTATAACATCATACAAGAGTGAGAAATAATCATGTATTACTTTATCTATAATGAAAGTTGAATTTATAGCATTTTAATTGCATTACAATATACGGTTTTATTTAACCGTTTCTTATTTCATTGGAAATTACTAAAATTAATTTGATGTAGTACTAATCAAATATGATAGTCAAGTATCAATCACTAATACAAAAGATTTCAAATTTTATTACAAAACTAAGTATGAAGATGCCAAGTATAAATGTGTGAAGGATATAATCGTATGAGGTAAAGTGAACATGAATTATATCTCTACATGTAAATGTGAAGTCACTAAAATTAAATATATATTGTTTATTTTATGATAAGCATTATGTGACATTTGATTCCAAAGTATATTTCATTTGTATGAAATATTTAAATGTGAATTAAAGAGTATTTCAAGCAAATAAGAGATTAGCCCTCTCAAGCAAACAATAATCTATAATTTTTTTAATAAACAAAGATTAGGTGGTATTTTCTTTATCGACAATTATAAAAAAATTATCAAGTGAACCATCTTGACATCATACACCTTGTATACAGGGATGGATAATTGAGATTGACTTAAGTCAACAGTTAAGATTAAATGATAATTTATCCCCTACAATTCGTTGAAGTTTCTATATATTATGAGAGATAAATGTATTTCAAAAGAAATTTTACCTGCTAAGAATCCTAATGAATCTTCTAAAGGAAAATGAAGATTCTTCTTAAGTCTTCCCATCTTTCAAAACATAATTCATCTAAACACTAAATCATCACTCACATAACATTTTCCAACTCATTTCAAACCAATATCAATTACAAACATCAAAATTTATGCTTGATCATAAACCTAAAAACCACACATTTCCGTTAACCCATTTTACCACTTCTAACACATAATCCTCTCTTAACTAACATCAAAACATGTTTTATTCAATTGATCAAGAGGGAAGATATTTATACTTACTTGATTGGCTTCAAAAACTTCAAAGATATCTCAAAAACCCAATTTTTTTCTTCTCTTCTTCCTCTCCCACAGTTTCCTCCTCTTTTCTCATTCACAAACCCTAATTTCTCCTTTTTATACCCTTAAAAAGGGTGAAAAACCCATCCAACCCCTTTCTTTAAACCCCAAGTCTTAAAGCCTTAAGTATCATGCCCAATTCGCCCCTATACCAATTCTTATAACCTTACTATTTCAATTCAGAAATTTAAACTCTTAGGGATTGAATTGAGATTCAAATCCTTCAGATTCACACATTTTCATTGTTTCTTTCATGCCTATTAATTCTCATTTCAATCAATTCATATTCTTTGACTTTCATAAATCTCTCTAAATTTCAATGGCTCCAGATAGAAAAATTCCCAAATCATTTCATTAATCTATGGTGTCAATTTAACAGTCATTTTTAGTACCAAAAATCTCATCGGTACCCACTTAACAAATTTTATGAAGGAAAACACATAACTGACTCCAATTAAATTTTCCAAACCCAAAATTCCATTTTCACAAACATTACAATCGATAGACACATATGCGTAAAAGGTCACGAGTGCATGTACAATCATATGCATTTGCAAAAATTACTGTTCATATCAATATAGAAGCCATTTTATGCATGAGTATGCCGAGACACGTGCACACTCACAACCCGACCCAAATTTCGATTTTATCCTTCTCATCGGTGATGGGATGATACATTACCAAAAGTCGTTTGTTGTTAAACCAAACGATGTCATTTTCTTCAACTTAATAACGTTCAACCACAAGCAAACGACAATGTATAGGTTGAAAATTTACGACGAAATTTTTCGTCGGTAACTTCCGTCGGTAATATCGAACCTACACTAACCAGCCATCAATTCTTGCGCTTATTTGTCGACGGTATTATTCCCGTCGGTAAATTATATTTTTCCATCAAATTTTCCGATGAATAAGTTAAAGCTATTGGTAATTTACGACGGTTTATTTTCTATTGTTATTTTTCCGTCGCCAATTCCTATTTTCCTTGTTGTGTTTGAATAATAATTTTATATGGCTAACGATCTATATATAGTTCTCAAATTATCATTCAAATAGGTTTGTTATACAATTGTGAAATTATCATTTCTCGTAATAAAAGAAATTATCATTTCTCATAAAAAAATTTGGAGGCAATATAAATCTATCCCAAGGGAGGGAATGGAAGAAAAAAGAAAACACAGAAAGTGAAACTTATTTATAATCCAAATCAAAAAAGGGAATTACAATGACACAAAGAATAGTTTGTTAACACGGAATCTGTTTAGTGAACCATCTAAGCACTTTGATCGGCATCTTCACAAGGCCGACGGCTAAATTGGCGAGGCCCGCACAGCATACCAAACAGGGGCACAAGCAACTCAACACAGTACTGTCATTACAAAGATACAAAATAAACACCCTGAGTCAAACGATTGCCAGCCACTTAAAACAGCAAAGACAAATCCGGTTGGTTTTGCATTGTATTCTGTAGCGAGAAACAAGAGGCAGGAAAAAAGACAGAAGAGAAAGCAGAAAGTTGAAAGACTAATACTGCCAACAGTTTCCTTGTCTGTGTTGAAAGGCAAGGTATTAGGTTTACTTTAAAATGGTTAAAAATAACAGAATCTATTTAAAATAAATCAACAGACATGCGATCTAAGCATAGAGAGTATGTTTTGTTGAATCCTGAAATTATAGCGATGAATCGAACAATATGACAGACTAAAATGGAAATGAAGAATCAATAGAAAAAGTGGTGGAATTAATACTCACCCAATAACCCAAACAACGGCACCAACTAGAGATAATACCAAAGCGACCAATGCAAATGGGAGTCCCAGTAGAAACCCAAGCGGCCTGCAATCTTCCATTTTCTTGCACTTCCTCTCAATGTCTTGAAATGTTCATAACAAGACTGGGAGTTAACGTGTTATATGCGGCTTGGGAACACTTTCACGTCTTCAAAGCAACGCGGAATATAACCGCTCTGCCCTACGTGTCTTCGATGTTTGTCCAAAGTAGCCATAGTTGGTAAGAATTTGGGCGGTGTTCGCTGCCAAAGGAGTGCGGGTATTTCGGTAATTTGGATGCTTAGAATCTTCGCTTCTACTTACGGCGGTCGCGGGTCAGATAACAACTGCTGCTACCGTGTTTCTTGTTTTCAACATTTGACTATTCGTTTTTTCTTTGTTCTTTCTAATGTTTTAAAACTCGGATCGATCATCGAATCAGAGACTTTACTGATTATCGGTTTGATTGGTTCAATCGGTTCAACTATCAGTCGAACCGGTATGACGTCATAATTATGTAATAATTATATTTAATTATATATAATATTAATAATATTTAAAAAAATACAAAAATATACTTAAAAAAATAAAAAATAAAAATTTTATTAAACCAGTAGTCGGACAGGTCCGGTTTGACCGGTCCGATCGGTTAATTGACCGATTTTGACCGGTTCTCACTGGTTCAATTAAGAACTGGTTTTAAAAGATAAACCGGATCGAATAGCTGATCAGTCACCGGTTAAACCGATCGGACCGACTGATCCGATTTTCAAAATAGAGGTTCTTTCTAGTATTTAATTATTTAATTTCGTAAACAATATATGCAGAGAAATGACGAGGCAAACTTGTTTCCAAATCATATAATTGGAAAGCAGAACCATGCTTACAATTAGGCTGCTTTCCTTAATCTTCGCAAGAACCCACGTGGGAAATCACTATATTCTCTCTTTAAAACGTCTCTATCGTCCCGGTTTCCATTCGCTAGTTATGTATTATGTTTAGATGTTACGACTTTCTTGTTTCTATTTAGTTTATTTATTTAACATTTAAACAATAACATCATATTGATCAAAAGTTGGAGATGGTCTAAAAATTCCAAGAAAATAGATTCTACTTTCCTTAACTCTTTACAACTAGTCCCTTTTGGTTAGGGATAACTCTTTCCTTTAAAGATGTGGCATTGGCAGATCCACTCTCCAAACCAGCAAATTGTAAGATAAGGGAAAGAAGAAATTTATAATAATGGCTTACAAGAGAAGTCTCTGATCAATTTCAAAATGAACATAAAACAAAAGTAATAGCCAGATTGATAAGCAAATAATTCACTATTATTTTGTTGATAATGTAAAGTGCTCATATGTGAAGCTGTGAACCAGGAACTTCAATGTAGGAAGAGTAGTATAGATCAACATAGATTTCATCAAGCCAGTTAGTTCAAAGGTATTCTATTATTCTCAACCGTTGTATCAAACCCATAGCACAATCATGTTCATCAAACTGTCTAGACAAACGAACAAAAAATCTGACGAAAACAACCAAGGGCATAACTCTTTATCCAACTGATTTTCTTGTATTTCAATTAAGTGCAAATATGTGAAAGTTGTTACCATCAGCAGAAAAGTTCCAGACCCAATAGGATCCATGGTTGCTAGTCATCCATCAAACTAAGCAATTTGACAGAAGAAAACCAACAAAAAGAGGGAATCGTGCAATCAAATGCACCTATTTGTTTCCATTTGCTTCCACGTCCATCTCACTAAGATTCAGAAGCAAGTCACTGGAGTCGAGAAAAACCTTGTTGGCTGAATTCGAAATAGTTTGTGAAATTTCTCTGGCAGCTTCAATTTTCCTTAAAGTGATGAATGCAGGATTCTTGGCAATTGCTTGACCGATCATCTCAGCACTCTTTGCCTCACCCTACAAGCCAATAAGTAGGAAACAATTAGAGGGATAAGAACACCGGGCAGTAATGAGAAAATTGCTAGTTTTTTTGTGAAATAGTATCTAGTAGAAAGCAGTATATTTTGCTAGCAATTTATTGAATATTAAAAAAAATCGTTGCTTATTTTCTACTAATCTTTCTCTATGAACACTATCAACCAAAAATCCTAGCAGATGCCAAGAAAACCTTCTAGAAACAAATAAAGATTATGCATCTTAAATAGGGTACACCGAGGCATCTACAATAAGTATTTTCTTTCTGACCTGTGCTCTGATAACAGTACTCCTTTTGTCTTGTTCAGCTTTCTCCACAATAAATTTAGCCCTTTCTGCGTCCTGTGCAGCTACCTGTTTCGCTTCAATTGCAACAGTAAATTCTTTCCCAAAAGTCAGGCTGGTAATTGATACATCATCAAGTGAAATGTCAAATTTGGCAGCCCTTTCTGTCAAAATCTTTCTTATTTCTCTACTCACAGCCTGCGGGATACCCAAAGTTAATGCATAATGTCATTACCAAATAGTTCTTCAAATAAATGCTTCCCAGTACTCAAGGATGCTAACTAAATCACAAACATTTTTTTTGGCAGGAATAACCTAACGAATTCTTACTTCTCTCTGTGTAATCAGTTGGCTGGCATTGTACTGGGCAACCACCGCTTTTAATGTTTCATGAATGATAGAAGGCAAGACTCTTTCATTATAATTCTCTCCAAGATTCCGATATATTGTTGGTAATTGGTCTGTGACAGGACGAGTAAGAACCCGAAGCCCAATTTTTACCTACAAGAATGTGTATTAATATCTATAAACTCTAGATCTCAAGTATCAGAATGATGCAAACAGATAGATCAAGAGTTGTAAGTCTCACAAAAGTACATGCATCTAACAGAAGCCTAGACGAACAATCCATGAACTAACTTACATGGTAATTGCAGCATACCCAACTACAAGCAACAAGAACTTAGTAAGACGCAAGAGAAAGAAAAAGAAATACACAATATACATACATAAACTTGTATGCACCAATCAGGTTCCAAGTCCGTCATTCAGCTAACAAAATATCATCTATTCATGCATCATACATAAGGAGACAAATGAAAGCTCTAGCCAAGCCAAAAGAAGATATATATGCTAAAAGATCATTAATAGAACAAAGATACAAAGCGGTTACAAATAAATGGATGTTCTAAGTAATTTCAAGAACAAATGGCACTACTAATCAATACAACATCTCATAGATGAAGGTTGTAGAACTGCTAACTCTTTTAACATTTTTAAGTGCATAATCAACCCTGCAAATCAGTTTTAGTAGCCCAGCAAAAAGTGTAGTAAAAAAGCATAGAGTGCATTACCGTTTGGAGGTCATGGCTTCCTGAAGTACTTTCTACCAGATGAGGCCTTGCACGAACATCATAGATTACTGGTCGTTCAAACCATGGAATCATAAGATGAGTCCCTTCAGGATATACCTGCAAAGTTAACAAGAACAGTTTACTTTAAATGAAATTGGAAAACCATCCAAAGGAGCATCACACTTTGTTATTATCGTTGAGATTACTGATAAAATAAACCACAAGTAACATACTCAGAAAAGCTCAACAACAACAACTTTGCTGTGTAGCAGTAAGTTCAATGAAACAAAATCAAAGAATATCCAAAATATTATAATAACAAGAAGCTTGAAGTATTTGAATAAATTCAGAGAACATATGCATAGAAAATCAAGTATTCTTATGGCAGTGTTGCAGCTATAAGAACATAGCATTATGCAGAATTCCTGGAAAAACCTTGGTTGATAATCCCAATCTTCTATTTCCACAACTTCTACCACTACCATTTCAATAATTTTATGGAATAACAACTGAAAAGAAAGTGGAACCACACTGCCTATGTTCAAATAAACTAACAAGGTAGTACTAGTTCTTCACGGATTAGTACTCTCTTGATCCTATCAAAGCGTCAATTGAACAACTACCATACATTAAGACTGCTATGGAAGATATTCTGCAGGCTCAAGAACTTCAAACTCAGAAAACAGGTACAGGAATAAGATCTAAAACTGATCCTAAAGGCTGCACAATGTAAAAATATCGGGAAATCTGCAAACTATATGGCACAAAAAATTTGGAATATTAAAGAGGTTCTTCATTTATGTCTACAAATCCATATATTGCAGGCAACCCAGATTGAGTGTAGCCTCTGCATAGTGAAAAAAAAAAAGACAAAAAGGAAAAAATATCAAAAGAAAAACAATGTTCTTTCAAACCAGCTCACTGAAATGAAAAATAATAAAAAAAAGCATCAACCTCATCATTCCCCAATAACCAACTCAATTACTATCACTTAATTTAGATTTTCTGTAGTTGGGAGAGCCTTGGGATGGTTGAGTGTATTGTGAAAGTGAGCATGGCATCATGGAACTGGGACGTATTATTAGTAACACAGAAGATGCACATATATATGAAACATGAAGACACACAATGATACAGTTAACTAATCCAAAGTAAACTTCAGGGAAAAGATTCTGGGCTTAAATTATATAATCGAAAGAAGAAAATAGCATACATAAAATTAAAATAAAACACAAACCTTGTCTTTGACACCAACGAGGCGGTTAAAAACTATGGCTCGATGCCCTCCCTCAACATTATAGAGACTATTTGAAGCTGCATACAAGCCAAGCGCACCAATAACCCCGGTCTTAATCAGAGCAGAAGCCGCACCACCACCAGGCATCTTAGGAACTTTGACATTTTTGAAATTCATCTTCGCAAAAATGTTGGCCTGCAACAGTTCAAGTCCAATGTTTAAAGAGTAAAAATAAAGATCACTACCTCGAAACAAGAGAGAACAAGTAGTTGGCCGCGACGAACTGCCGTCTGACTTGAGAGACAAAAGGAAAGAGAACTACGCGAGAGAGAAAAAGAGAAGTCCTCCACCTGCTGAAACCAAACCCCTAAACCCCAAAAATGTTATTGCCACTTTTATCTGTTTTTTTTTTTAATTATTTTTCACTTACGAATATGATGCATCGATTAAATTAAATTGAAGTTAATTATGCTTTGGAACAGTGTGTTAATATAAGTCAATAGCTTTTAAAGAAAAATAAAGACCTAAAATGTGTCCTTCCCTCGAAATCCTTTATTCTTAAAATAATATTTAGCACTGAGCCCCCTTAAAATCTTAGTAAAATCAAATCTTAAATATACTCCCACATTAGAATCCGAATTTCATATGACTCTAGACTTTTGATTTGAAAACCGGATCGGACCTAATAGCTCTGGTATCATTCAAGGATTCCGAAAAGTACACTAAAAAATTATATCTTAGTTAGCTTTTTTGAATACTCAAGTCAAGACCCTAATGATAATCCTTATTGTAGTCCTAATGAAGATTAATCGGTACAGATTTGGAATTGATCAACACTGCTCCTTTTAAGGGGTAATCAATCATTCCTCACCGCTCGTGTCGTTTGCTTTCTATTAAGAGGCATTTATGGCATGATTGCGTGTACAAGTTGACGAGCTGTATGTATTATTTTAGGGGGTCCTCTGTACCCCTCCCTGGCCCAACCTTGGTCCCCTCCCATCTCAACCATACCACATAGATGGATGGTTGGGATAGGAGGGGACCAGGGTTGGGCCAGGGGAGAGGGGACAGAGAATTTAGTGCCGTATTTTAGGTGAACAGTTGCATCAATATAAATGGATCGTTGCAACTGAAGAATGATTGGTCAGTTAAATCATCAAGATTATTAGAAAAATAATTTTATCAAAATGCAACCAACCCACCAAAAATAGTTTCATCTTTTAATAAACAAGCCAAAATATTATTAAAAATTAGATTCCGACTTATCTTAAGTTAGTATGTACTTCGATAAAATTATATGTTACCATTCGCTCAAAACTTTTAACTTTTAATATTAGAAGCATCGGTAGCACCTAAATCAATTGTAGGAACTGTTATTTATTTTTTGTCATTAAAAGTCTTGTGTTTGGCAAGCCTAATTTATAAGTCGTCTCCAAAAAACAACATCGCATTTACAACTGAAGAAAAGATGATCCAGGTTCTCTAGAAGGATGTTTTAAAAGGGGACACATTTGGTTACTGATAAAAGGAAAGATAAAATTTTCTCTGGCGCTAAGCCTATCCTTAATTGCTAACCAAGGTACCAAGAAAGCTTTAGGAAGATTTGTGGAAGACCAAACTAGGTATGACTATGGAACTTTAGATGTAGCTTCTTCAAAGATGCCAGAACCATAGTTGTGCTCAACCAAGTAACGTTATCCTCCTCCTTAGCATCAGAAAGATAGCTAGGGATTGCATTTGTGTAACATTTCGTTTCTATACTAAGGGTTAGAAACCTATATTTCTGTAATTGAGAAAATAGCAATAAGAGATTAGAAAAATACATTTCATGCTCATGCATAACATTAGCATACACACATGTGAATTTGATTATTGCACACATTGTAATGAATTGCTCATGCACTCATTTGATATTTTTCGGGTATAAATGATCGTTTTAATATGAATTATGGATTAAGTGTCTTAAAAATTAAGTTGGAGTGCATAAGTAATGAATTGAATTTTTGGTAAAAATTTGATAATTTCTTTAAAATAAGAGTATTTTTGGACTAGGAAAAATGCCAAGTGGTCAAACAATTGATAAATAGTAGTAAAAATAAGAATCAAATTGCAATGGAAATTTTTATAAATTACTTTGGGATTAAATGATGTATTTCATTATAAATTGGGAGACAATTGGAGTAGAAATTGGAGACAAATAAACTAGTTAATAAAAGACCAAGAAGAGACCTTGAGAAAGCGACATGTGGCAAGTGACACTTGTTTTAAGTCACGAAATTCATTAAGTCAGCCAATTTCGTTAGCTTCTCTCATCTTCATCTTCTTCATGTTCTTCATTCTCCTCTCCATCTACGACACTATCTTCTCCAACCTCAAAGTTGAACCTTCCTTTCATCCATCACTAGTCATGTTATTTTCTTCATTTCTTATTAAAGACCTAATCCTACCACCTTTGAATGATGATGCACGTGTGAAAGAAGAAAGCTAGGGTTAAGAGAGTTCTTGAAGAGTTTGAAGATCTTGAAGCCAAACAAGTATAAACCTTAACTCTTCTTGATTTGTTGAATGAAGCATATTTGACGATAGTTAGAGGTTAAATGTTTATAAATTGAGGATGGATATATGCAAAAATGTGAGTGAGAAATGTGGGTAGATTCATGTCTTGCTTTGCTGTTTTGATGGGTAATAGATTATGGAATGATATAATGTTGGATTAATTAAGTATATGGTGTTTAAAGGGAGCTAGAAAAATGTTAGCTGTAACATTTTTCCACTGCTTGTGCATCTGTGATTTCACCATAACTTGTTCTGTAGATATCCAAATGAGATGATTTTTAATTTGGATTAAATTAGAGACATATGACTACACTTTTCATGAAGACATGGAATTCAAATTCTATCTTTAAAAGCTTCAAATTTTGACCTGAAGTTGAGTACTGAGTGTAGGAAAAAGTGCAAAAAAACTGGATACATAACGGGTTTTTGTTCTGTTTTCTTGATGAATTAATGTGAATCTCTTTGGATGTTTTGTGATGAAATAAAATGAGTCTATAGATAAAAAAGGGAGTAATGTGGTACCTTGAAATGGGAAGAATTAACGTGATAGTTAGAAGTGAAATGAAAATGAAATTGAAGTTGAATATGTGTAGGAAGTTGATGATGAATGTGGATATATGAGTATGTTTTGTTATTAGTGTTAATGATCAATCATAGACTATAATTTGTTTATGGAAGATATTGAGTTGAAATGGAGTTAGAATGATGGGGAAATGATGAGAAAATTAAACTAGAAATGATAGGCCAAGCATAAGGTAGTGAATATAGTAAGTAAAGGGTTAGAACATGGAAAATGTGGATGCACTTGGATATACTTTGGGGCAAGAGGCATAAATTTTTCTGTAGAACTTAGATTGAGGTCATTTAAGTATGTTTTAAAAGAGGACTTCCAGATCTACAACTTCTATGAAGATTTGAAGAAGTGATTGTGATGTCTAGAGGGTCAAATTTTCAAGTTTCTATAAAAGACTTGTAAAGGTCGGTTTAACAGACATGGATGTCTGCCTAACGGACATTCATAGGTCAATGGGTCTTAATTAAGGCTTAAATGGGACTTGGAATGAACCTAGAATGATGCCTTGGTTAAGTGACTAATGTGTGATATGTTTGAAGTGATAATTGAGGTTATAACTTAGTGAATGAATGGATGATATCAAAGTACCAAAGGCATGAGTGTAATGAGAATGAAGATGGGCATATGATTATAGTTATAATCCAAAGGATTTAAGTAATATGTATTAAGTAAATGTGAATGAGAATTGAGTATTATAAGAGCATATAATATTAGAAAAGAAATGACGAGAATTTGGATTATGAAATTAGAAGAACAAAGTGTTCTTGAAGTGTAAGCTTAAGAATAAGCTAGACACATACAAAAGGTAAAGATTGAATGGAGAACTTGGAATGATCATATACAAATGAAGTATAAATCTAATTTCATTTAGATATATATGAATTATGAAAAGAGAATGAGCTTAAGATATGAGTTTAGATAATATACCCAGGATTTTCATTAAGCATGTATATACACAACACATATACATATGTTTATGATTGAGTGTTCATAAGATTGTGCAATTATTAATGGGTGTGCAATATTACATAATGTTGATGTGCAGGATAAATGTTCGCATCTAAACATTTCCAGATCATGGAAGTTAATGCTAATCTAGAGCGTACTGTGAGTTAACCTAGATGGTCTTACTTACTGATTGTTCTGTTTGTATTATGTATTGAATGATTTTGCAATGTGAATGTGATTGTTCTGATTTCTAGACATTGAATTTCTAAGGAGTTTAATAAATGTGAGAACATTGAAGTGCTCCTTGTATGTGACTTTGATGAAATATTTGATACATGACTTGATTGTTAAATGCCAGACCTAGTTCTGAAGGAAAATGTGAATATGCATATGAATGAAAAAGTGATTCTTAACTTAAATATTGAATGCCGAACTAAGGTTCGATGATATGTGAAAGTGACTGATTGATCATGTAATTGATTGAGAATATGAAAATTTAATTCATTTTATTACATGAATGTATGAAACATAAAGGTTGTTGTGATTGGAGTAGCCACCGAAAAAGAGCTTAAAGCTCAGACTGTGATCAAAGCATCAAGCTCAATTATGAATGTACCCAATATCTACTATAGGATATGGGACATTATCTGATAAAGCTTGGTATCCTCTAAGGGACATGGGCTAGATTAAAAGGCATTCTATCACAACAATAATAACTGAAAGTGAGTCTTATATGCATTGCATATAAAATCGATATGTATGTTTTAATAGCTTGAATGCTTTCTGAATGTGCAATGTATATGACTCAATATGTCGAATTGATGAACTGTCTGTTTTATATGATTGAGTGAGCCATCGAGAATAGTCACTCACTGAGTTTGCAAAAACTCACCCAAAATTTACAATATTTTTTCCAGACTCAGAAGAGTTACCCCGTTAAGCAAATGGGAGTATACCCACTGCATTCAAGTAAGAGATAGAGGTCAGGATCAGTTCACTTCTTCATTTGTATTTTCTTATTTTAGTATTGAATTGAGTCTTCCTCAATTATTCTATAATGTGTATTTGAATATTTATGTATGCAATAACTTGCCAAAATGGAAAGGTTTGCAAATGAGATTAATCTTAAGTATAATAATGATAAATGTGATTTTGATGTTACGAAAGAAAAAAAATTGGCCCAATTTGATTATTGATTTTCACATATGTGTGCATTGTTTTAAAATAAAAATTTTGTAATGAGATTTTACTAACTGATTGTGCTAGCATGCCACCCTCGCGGGTAAGTTCTCAGACATCACCGAGGATGTCAGGTACGTGTCTTGCGAGAGTAGAGTGCTACAATTTTTGGTATCAAAACCCAGGTTTAGTATCTTACATGGGTGTTTTTCAAAATATGTGTCAAGTTACATGAATTTTAGACATGTCATAGCTGGTAGTAGCAACTGCCATAGTATGAGTCGCATATATATGAGTCACACACATGATCATTTGTTAAGAGTTTGAGCTGATAGAAATAATGAGATGAATGATGATTTATCAGTATATGAGAAAATGAAAGTTTGTGGATATTTGGAAATGAGAGATAGTATATGTTTAGATATGACAGATAAAGGTTCAACACATTTGTATTGGTGAATGTATTATGAATATGATATCAATATTGTACTGTGGTAATATATCCTCAAATGTGAAATAGATGTGAATACATTGTCGTGGACTGATTAAGGAAAGAAGTGATATAAATATGAATGAAGAGATTTAAAGTGTACAATCCAAGTAGAAAGAAAACAACATTTTCTATGAGCTTGAGAGGTTAAACTTAGACTTGAAATGAATGTCAGATAAATGTGATAAGAGTTATGATTTAGCACAAGAATATATTTGTGATATTGAGATCGAAATTTCATGATGATTATGCATCTATAATTCGGAATGGATTGAGGATATACATATGGAAGATGAAATAAATGACAATAGGAATATGAGATAGAAATGAGGAAGGATTAAAAGGGGAATGAAATAGACATAAATGACTTTTCATGAGATGAATGATATATATAGTAAGGAGAAAATTAGAAATGCATACAAGATAGGATTTTATGTATACATGAGATTAAGAAAAAGATGATGAATTAAATAGGAAGAGTGAATGGAATCAATATGGTTGTTGAATTATTATGAAATGATGTAGCATTAAAATAGGTAAATTCTAGAAAAAAAATTAGAGTAGAATTGATGTTGGTATATGTGTTATTGCGAGGAAGAGAGGCAGGGCACGATGGTGGCCTGACAAAAATAGGCTTCTATTACGATAATGACAGGGATACCCCGATTGTAGGAAGGAGTAAAGAGAGAAATATTGTTTGGGATCAATTGAAATCAAATTATTATTAGTGTAATATATATAAATTGGAGAATTGTCTGAAATAAATCTCAAGATAGAATGGGATGACTTTGATGATACACACCTAAGCATATGCGACAATAATCATGTCTACTACATCATTAAGGTTTGATAAATAAAACATTATGACCATGTAAGAAATGATAGAAATTGATCTTCTTGAAGTACTAAGAACGGCTAATAAGCAATGATGAAAATAATTGATTGAGAAGGATTACATGAACAGTATTGATGATGGTAGCAAGAAATCTTCTTTCTAAGAAGAATTTCACTGAATTAGGTTAAGCAAACCAGATAGTTTATTTTAAGAATGATCAATGAAAAAACAAATTAGAAATGAATATATTATTGAGAGTGCATGGGTCGTATCCGATATAAAGTATCAACTATGTTATTGGATTCTTGAATTGGAGATGATACTACTAGTATTGCTAAAGGAACTGAGGTCCACACTATATTTCATGTAAATATGTAAAGGAGACACAAATTAGATTTAATGAATGTGTTACCAACATAAGAAGTTAAGATTACAAATAAGTTGAAATGTGTGGAGAAACTAGTATGAATGAATAGACATTAGAATAAGTCAATGTGAAATCAGAGGAAATTAAATGAAAGGAGAAAATCATTTGAGAAAAGAAGTCAATTGGGAGACCCAAAGAAAGTAGAGGTATTGAGGAAGTGAGAAACTCCAAGGACTATATGAAAGATTTGGAGTTTTCTAGAACAAACTGTATATTGGACACTACTAGAAGTTGTTAAGAGATTTTTACGGATCTTAACCTTTTGACAAAAATGTTTAAGGAAAAATGTGTAAATCGTATGATTGACGAATGTAAAGAGAATTTTGAGGAATTATAACACCGATGTTAATTATATCATTTGAATTTGGAGATTTTGTAGTATACAATGATGTTTCACACTAGAGATTAGGATGAAATCTAATACTGCATAATAAAGTGGTTTCATATGCATAGAGACAATTAAAGTCTCATGAGTTGATTATTTGATACATAATTTAGAACTTGCTGCAATAGTGAGTACTTTGAAAGTTTGGAGACATTATATGTATAGTGAAACATTTTGAATCTATATGTAAATATAAAGATCATTAAAGTTTGAGGTAGTTATGGAGTTTGAAAGAACTGAATTTATGGCTAAGACAATGAATAGAGTTACCGAAAGCTTATGATTGTGCAAATGAGTATTTCCCAGTAAAGCTAGTGTTGTAATATGATGCATTGACCAGAAAATTCAATAGCGATGTAGCACAAATTTAGATATTAAGGTTACCAAATCTAGTGCAATAAAGAGCATAGAATGTCGAGTTATATTTTGGACAAATCAAAGTACTATTAGCTACTAAATTTAATATCAGTTTCACATGAAAGGATTAGCAAAGCCTAAATTAAGGATTCATAATTTATGAATCTTACCGAGGAATTGAAAATGAATATGAATTTTGAGTTTGAATTAGAAAATGATGGTGATTGAAATAAGAAGTATGTGTATCCGATTAAGATGATCGAGAACAAAGATTTTTGGATAAAGTACAAATGGTAACCTATGCTATAAATCCTTGTAGGAATACGCCGAACTAGCATTTAACAATTAAGGATGTCGAAGCAAGTGACCACATGTATGAGTTGCCAATAGTCTTATCTGATGGAGATATGCTTAAAGCTTATATTTTGGACTTCATAGGAACATGAAGTCAATGTATAGCTTTAACTGACTTTAATCATAAAAATCATTATCATAGTGATATCATTAGAATACAGTATGTGGCGTTATACAACAGAAAGAGTCGTTCGCCTTTATATTGTGATGAATAAGGCCAAAAAATGGTTGAAGGCTAAAATTGATTTGAGAAACTGTTGATAAGTGAAATTGATCTGTTTTAGAAATTAAGTGATTTAAGAAAGATGAATGAATTAGGTAGATCAACATCAAAGGTATGGAATACAGTGAGACAGACATAAGAGTTAAGTGTATTAACACTAAAGAGGTGTGAAATATCAAGCAAAAGATGAATTGTTTATAAAAGTATCACCTTGCTAAGATGTGCTCAGGTTAAGAAAAAAAGGGGAACTAAGCCCGAAATAAATTGGTCCATATAAAATTATTGTGAGAATAGGACCATGGACTTATGAGTTAGCATTTCCAATAAAAGATGTTTCAGATTCACACAGTATTACATGGATATGTTTAGGAAATATCGTTATGAACCGATATTGGTCCTATCGTCTCAGGAAGTGAAAAATTGTGAGTAATTTGAAATATATTGAGGAAATAGTTAAGATAGTGCATAATCTGAATAATTAATTGAAAGATCGATTGATTCCATTGACTATAGTCAATTAGAAGAAAATTTTGAGTGATGAAGTTAAATAGGAAACGGAGGAGAATACAAGGAAACAATTACCCTAGTTTTTTATGAATCAGATAAGAATTTTGAGGATGAAATTTATTGGGGGAGGGGGGGGGGGGGAGAGAATTGTAGCATTCTGTTTCTATACTAAGGGTTAGAACCCTAGATTTCTGTAATTGAGAAAATAACAACGAGAGATTAGAAAAAAAACATTTCATGCTCATGCATAATATTAGCATAAAAACATGTGAATTTGATTATTATACACATTGCAATGAATTGTTCATGCATTCATTTGACATTTTTCGAGTATAAATGATTGTTTTAATGTGATTATAATGCGAATTATGGATTATGTATCTTAAAAATTAAGTTGGAGTGTATAAGTAGTGAAATGGAATTTTTGCTGAAAATTTGAGAAATTTCAGAAATTAAGGGTATTTTTGGACTAGGAAAAATGCCAAGTGGCATAACATTTGGTGAATAGTAGTAAAAATGAAAGTCAAATGGCAATGGAAATTTTTATAAATGACTTTGAGATTTAATGACATATGTCATTGAAAATTGGGAGACAAATGGACTAGTTAATAAAACACCAAGAAGAGACCTTAAGAAAGTGACATGTGGCAAGTTACAAGTGTCACTTGCCACACCACTTGTTTTAAGTCACGAAATTCATTAAGTGAAAGACCATATTTTAGTCTTTCACTTGCCAATTTTGTTAGCTTCTCTCATCTTCATCTTCTTCATTTTTCTCTCCATCTACAACACTTTCTTCTCCAACCTCAAAGTTGAACCTTGCTTTAATCCACCACTAGTCATGTTATTTTCTTCATTTCTTATTAAAGACCTAACCTTACCACCCTTGGATGATGATGCACGTGTGAGAGAAGAAAGCTAGGGATAAGAGAGATCTTGAAGAGTTTAAAGATCTTAAAGCTAAACCAGTAAGTATAAGCATTAACTCTTTTTGATTTGTTGAATGAAGCATATTTGTTAATAGTTAGAAGTTAAATGTTCATAAATTGAGGATTGGTATATGCAAAAAACGTGAGTGAGAAATGTGGGTAGATTCATTCCTTGCTTTGGTGTTTTGATGGGTAATAAATTATGGAATGATATAATGTTGGATTAATTGAGTAAATGGTGTTTAAAGGGTGTTGGAAAAATGTTAGCTGTAACATTTTTCCACTGATTATGCATTTGTGATTTGGCCATAACTTGTTCTGTAGATATCCAAATGAGATGATTTTTTATTTCAATTAAATTATAGACATGTGGATACACTTTTCATGAAGACATTGAATTCAAATTCTATCTATAAGAGTTTCAAATTTTGATTTGAAATTAAGTACTAGGTGTAGGAAAAAGTGCAGAAAAGCTGGATAAATAATGGGTTTTTGTTTTGTTTTCTTGATGAATTAATGTGAATCTCTTTAGGTTTTTTTTGATGAAATAAAATGAGTCTAGAGCTAAAGAAAGCGAGTAATGTGGTATCTTGAATTGGGAAGAATTAAGGTGATAGTTAAAAGTGAAATGAAAGTCAAAATGAAGTTGAATTTGTGTAGGAAGTTGATGATGAATGTGGATATATATGTATGTTCTGTTATTAGTATTTATGATCAATCATAGATTATAATTTGTAATAGATGATATTGAGTTGAAATAGAGTTATAATGATGGGGAAATGATGAGAAAATTAAAATGATACACCAAGCATAAGGTAGTGAATGTAGTAAGTAAAGAGTTAGAATCTAGAAAATGTGGATGCACTTGGATATATTTTGGGGAAAGAGGCATAACATTTTTTGTAGAACCCAGATTGAGGCCATTTAAGTAGGCATAGAAAGAGGACTTCAAGACCTACAACTTTTATGAAGACGCTAAGATGAGATTTTGATTTCTAGAAAATTTAAAGTTTCTGTAAGAGACCCATAAATGTCCATTTAACGGACTTAGATGTTCGCTTAGCGGACATTCACGGGTCAATGGGTCTTAATTAAGGCTTGAATGGGACTTAAAATGAACCTAGAATGATGTCTTGATTAAGTGACTAATGTGTAATATGTTTGAAGTGATAATTGGGGTTATAACTTAGTGAGTGAATGGATGATATCAAAGTACCAAAGGCATGAGTGTAATGAGAATAAAGATGTGCATATGATTATAGTTATAATCCAAAGGAGTTGAGTAATATGTATTAAGTAAATGTGAATGAGAATTGAGTATTATAAGAGCATATAATATTAGAAAAGAAATGACAAGAAATTGGATTATGACATTAGAAGAACTAAGTTTTCTTGAGGTGTAAGCTTAAGAATAAGCTAGACACATATAGAGGGTAAATATTGAATGGAGAACTTAGAATGATCATGTGCAAATGAAGTATTAATTTAAGTTCAATTAGACATATATGAATTATGAAAATAGAATGAGCTTAAGATATGAATTTAGATAATATACCTGGGATTGTCATTAAGCATGCATTATACATAACACATATATATATGTATATGATTGAGTGTTCATAAGATTGTGCAATTATTAATGTTTGTGCAATATGTGTGTCACATAAGGTTGATATGTAGGAAAAACATCCGCATCCAGACATTTCCAGATCATGGAAGTTAATGCTAATCTAGAGCGTACTATGAGTCGACCTAGATGATTTTACTTAATGATTGTTCTATTTGTATGAAACATAAATGCATGAAACATGAATGCATGAAACATAAAGAATGTTGTGACCGAAGTAGCTACCAAAAAAGAGCTTAAAGCTTAGACTGTGATCAGAGCCTCAGGCTCATTTGTGAATATACCCGGTATCCACTAAGGTATATTAGACATTATCTAATATAGCTCGGTATCCACTAAGGGATATGGGCTAGAAAAAAAGACACTCGGTCACAACAATAATAACTGAAAGTGAGTCTCATATTCATTGCATATAAAATCGATATATATGTTTTAATAGCTTGAATGCTTTCTGAATGTGATTTATGTTTAAGTGAGCATGCAATTTATATGACTCAATATGATGAATTGATGAGCTGTCTATGTTATGTGATTGAGTGAGCCATCGAAGATTGTCACTCACTAAGTTTGCAAAAACTCATCCAAAATTTGCAATATTTTTTTCAAGCTTAGAAGAGTTACCCTGTTAAGCAAACAGGAGTATACTCACTACATTCAAGTAAGAGATAGAGGTCAGGATTAGTTCACGTCTGCATTTGTATTTTTTTATTTTAGTATTGAATTGAGTCTTATGTAATTATTGTACAATGTGTATTTGAATATTTCTGTATTTAATAACTTTCCAAAATGGAAAGGTTTGTAAATGAGATTGATCTTGAGTATAATAATAACAAATGTGATTTTGATGTTACGAAGAAAAGATTGGGCCCAATTTGATTGTTGATTTCCGTATATGCGTTCATTATTTTAAAAAAATTGTAATGAGATTTGATTGACTGTTTGTGCTAACACGCCACCCTTGCGGGGCAAGTTCTCGGACATCACTGAGGATGTTGGGTGTGTGCCTTGCGAGAGTGGGGTGCTACAATTTGCAAGGAAGGAAAAAATTCCTAAATGAGCTTATGTGTAGCGACCCGAACTTTACGTACCAGGTGGATTTCCCACGCACCTCAAGAGGCTCGCGATTGCTACCGGGGTGAATTTTCCCTCGGTATTGTCCTCTTTGGTACTTGAATGAGTCACCACTCGAACCCAAGACCTCAAGGTTTTGTTGCACTTAAGTAATTGGCTCAATGGTAAGAGGCATGCACTTAAGTGCAACAAAACCTTGAGGTCTTGGGTTCGAGTGGTGACTCATCCAAGTACCAAAGAGGACAATACCGAGGGGAAGTCCACCCCGATAGCGGTCGCGAGCCTCTTGAGGTGCGCGGGAAACCCGCCCGGTACGCAAAGTTCGGGTCGCTATATAAAAAAGGCGTCTTTTATGAGCGACTGAACTTTACGCATCGGGTGGGTTTCACAAGACTCGAGTTTTGTTGCACTTAAGTGCAACAAAACCTTGAGATCTTGGGTTCGAGTGGTGACTCATCCAAGTACCAAAGAGGACAATACCGAGGGGAAATCCACCCCCGTAACGGTCACGGGCCTCTTGAGGTGTGCAGAAAACCTACCCGGTACGCAAAGTTCAGGTCGCTACATTATGGCCAAGACAAAGCATTATTTTTGACAATCAATTTAACTTTGGAGGAAGTAAGGATTCTGACCTTGAGGTTAAAAGCATTTCAAAGTAAATGCAAACCATTGGGATGCTAACAATTATTTTAGAACTAAGCACTTTCTCCATTATTAACAATGTGTTTACTAATTATGTCATTTGTCAATGCATCAACTATGCCAAATGTCACTAACTCATAGGCTTAGTCATTCCAATTTTCATGTACCAATTTATTTTTCCATTTGAAAATTTTCCTAATCCAAATGTAATTTTAATACCTTAATTCTCTAATGGTATCAATTAATTCCAAATCACTAAGTATGATCCATTAAACCAAAATTCAAGTCATATGTAATTCTCAGTCATCTCACAATTAACACCTATTATACATGTACTTTCATGAAAATGTATCATTCTAACTAGGGTCCAATTGGATCCTTACAATTTGCTCCCTCTTAATAGAATTTCGTCATCGAAATTCATACCTGATAAAAACAGCTGAGGATACAGAGTCCTCATAGTTGATTCTTTTATACTTGAATTTCTTGCACAAGAATCTTATATATATCATTAAACCGATATCTTCTCAACATAGAATCATGAAACACATTATGCTACTCAAACAATTCTTCAGGAAGAGCTAACTAATAAGCTATCATACTAGTCTGATAACTGTTGTACACATACATCGAATCTGACTTGTACCTCTTGAACATTCTGGCATAAAATACATTGTGGATCTAAGTACTTCTAACAATAGCAATATTGTCATCTCATATTCAAGAACCAATAGCATAGTTTGGATACTTTACAACAAACAAAGTATATGCACTCTCTATAGTATATTCAACTTCTCATGCCTAAGTCTCATACTTATCCGACTCCAATATTCACATCTGATTCGTTCAATACTCATTCGTTCCTAAAAATGGAACATTTGATCTATATGATACAATTTAGTGAAAGTTCTCATACAAGATATTTATGTTCTCAATTATCTGTATTGTTCATGAAATCCTTATCAGTCAAATATGTTTGTCATTGCTCTTCAACTATTCATAATATTTCATTAAGATCATTTACTAACATATCTCACATAATCAAAATGTTTTATATACTTAAGCTCGGTAAAACGATAGGCGTGTTTTTTTACTCTTATGCCTTGGTATATACCATCAAAATCATTGCTTCTTATCTAGAGATTTATTTTCAAAAGGCCAGCAATTAATATCTTAAGCTGACGATACCTTGACATCAATTACTATCATATCCAAGCATATAATAGATATGGACATTGTAACATCATTTGCCAAAGCAACCACATTATCAGATGTACACTCACAATAATTGATCAACTTAATCTTGAGGACTTCCACATATATCACTATCATTCATTTCATCTTACTTAAGTACGTTTTCAAACAATTCAGAAATACAAGATACATAACCATCATCAAATTCTAATATCAAACTAAAAGTTATAACTTGATACTGAATCACAAACTTTCAACATGATACCTAAACAACCATTCCAATTCCAAGTTTAACCTCTCAAGGTAATAGAAATTTTGGTTTTCTTTCAACTTTACTTGTACACTGTAAATCACGTCACTTTTACTTACATCTTTATTCTTTTCTTTGTCCAATCCATGAAAATATATTTACTTCCACATCAATTTAAAGGTATACAACCATAGCATAATACTAATCTCATCTTCTTTAATATAACCACGAATACAAATACATTGACTATATGTCCAACATATCGAACCATATAGTATCTCCAATATCAGGATATCAACAAACTTTCATTTTCTCACACTATGATAGATCATCATTCATTTTGATTTACCCCAAAGGGTCCAGATATAGACGGACGAGATTGCATAGGATTATTACTCTTAATAACCTCATCAGTAGCCTCGTGAAATCTTTCCATACTTAAATCTAAAAGTGAAACATGGGATAAACCGCGTTGGGCCAAACATAACTCTTATATCCAGGTGCAAGTAATATTTAAGCGCTGGTTAAACCAGAATCACCTAAATCATACTCTGATACCAAACAATGAAACACCCACACAACGCCTGAGATTGCATAGGATTATTACTCTTAATAACCTCATCAGTAGCCTCGTGAAATCTTTCCATACTTAAATCTAAAAGTGAAACATGGGATAAACCGCGTTGGGCCAAACATAACTCTTATATCCAGGTGCAAGTAATATTTAAGCGCTGGTTAAACCAGAATCACCTAAATCATACTCTGATACCAAACAATGAAACACCCACACAACGCCTGAGAGGATATGCGGATGCTACACAAAACAGAACCAAAATAATGTAAAACATATTAAACATTCATTACATGCATTCCCAGAAACTCAAGCAAGCATACATTACCTTTCATTAAAAGGTGTTTTTAAATAGAACATATTAAACATCATATATAATGAACTTATCAAAATACACGCCTTAAACATAATCTATCCTATAATAAGGTTATTACAAACCATTAAACAAAAAAAAACTGTCTCATAATGTCAGATACAACTCAAAACCTCAAATATACATCTTTTAAACCAAAAAAAGTCATAGAACGGATTCTTCATTGGCCACTGTGGTAGTCCTTGTCCTAGTCTTTAACCTTTTTATCAAAACCTACATGGAGGTAAAACCACCGTGCTAAGCATATAACTTAATAGGGAATAACTAAACAAGATATAAATTGGTGATGTTTCTAATAGTCGTCTAGCATTCACTTGCACTGTATCATATCAATTCACATACAAACTTTAATTGTTCAAATTACAGAGTAGTCCAAACATTATGCTTCAAAACATAATTTGATGGATATAGATTCAGAGCATTCTTGCAAGAGAACAAAACTCATAAATATCAAAACAGAATGTACAAGTATCAGAATAGGATATAATCCTTTCAGATCAAAGTATGACTTATGTTAGAACAGAACTTGTTTTGTATCAAAACTGAATTTTCTTATATCAAAATTGAGCATGTATCAGAATACAAAACAAGTAAGCCTGCTAATCTTTTTTACAGAAGTAGGTAATGGGACCAGAACAGAAGATACCATGATTGGTATCTGAAACAGAAGAGACATAAGTCTCTAAAATAGAAGACAAATAAGTTTCCAAAATCAGAAGACACCAAAGTGTCTGGCACAGAATACACCTTAGTGCTTGGTTATAGAAGATACCTTAGTGTTTGGTTATAGAAGTCACGTTAGTGTCTGGTTACATAAATAGCTGCAGACCCTTCTGGACATGCCTATTTACATATGACTAGGACTTGGTAGTTTTAAAACAAAGCATTTCAGATTTCATAATCTTATACAAAAGATGTTGTGCAACATATGTCTTCATTCCCTTTTTCCTCAAATTAAACATATACATACACACCTAAACAAAATTAACATACCTTATGAGCATAAACATATGTTGTTGGGTCCGTGTTTTGCGTATCGGAATGGTAAGAGGCGTGCAGTTAGATGCAACAAAACCTTGAGGTCTCGAGTTCGAGTACCAAAGAGGACAATACCGATCAAGGTTGTGGTCGCGTGCAAACTTGAGGTACGCAGGGCCTGTTCGCCCCGGTATGCAAAACACGGACCTAACATTAAAAGGCGCCTTTTAATGTTGGGTCTGTGTTTTGCGTACTGGGGCGAACAGGCCCCGCGTACCTCAAGGTTGCACGCGACCACAACTTTAATCGGTATTGTTGGGTCCGTGTTTTGCGTACCGGGGTGAACAAGCCCCGCGTACCTCAAGTTTGCACGTGACCATAACCTTAATCGGTATTGTCCTCTTTGGTACTCGAACTCGAGACCTCAAGGTTTTGTTGCATCTAACTGCTCGACTCTTACCATTGAGCTACTTAGATGCAACAAAACCTTGAGGTCTCGAGTTCGAGTACCAAAGAGGACAATACCGATTAAGGTTGTGGTCGCGTGCAAACTTGAGGTACGCGGGGCCTGTTCGCCCCGGTACGCAAAACACGGACCCAACATTAAAGCTCAATGGTAAGAGGCATGCAGTTAGATGCAACAAAACCTTCAGGTCTCAAGTTCGAGTACCAAAGAGCACAATACCGATTAAGGTTGTGGTCGCATGCAAACTTGAGGTACGGGGGGATTGTTCACCCCGGTACGCAAAACACGAACCTCAGGGCATGTGTGATGAATTTTAGAGGAGCATGGGATGAGTACTTGCCTCTGATCGAATTTGCATACAATAATTCGTATCATTCGAGCATTCAGATGGCTCCTTATGAGGCTCTGTATGGGAGAAGATGCAGGACTCTGGTGTGTTGGGATGAAGAGGGAGACAGAAAACTTTTGGGCCCAGAGTTGATACAGATGACCGTTGATAAGGTTAACTTGATAAAACATAGGCTGAAGGCAGCTCATGACAGGATGAAGAGTTATGAAGATGCCCACAGGAAAGAGATGGAGTTTGAGGTTGGTGAGAAAGTTTTTTCTTAAGACTTCTCCTTGGAAAGGGATTTTGAGATTTGGAAAGAAAGGTAAACTGAGTCCGAGGTATATGAGGCCTTATGAGATTTTGCAGAGGATTGGTCCGTTGGCGTCCAAGTTAGCATTGCCTCCTGAGCTATCACAGATTCATGATATTTTTCATGTCTCTATGCTGAGGAGATATCGATCTGATCCTTCTCATGTCATTCAAGCTAATGAAGTTCAGTTGAGTGATGACTTGAGTTATGAGGAGCTTCCAGTGCGGATTTTGGATACCAAAGAAAAGGTTCTCAGGAACAAGACAGTGCAGCTTGTTAAAGTCTTGTGGAGGAACCATTCGGTGGAAGAGGCCACGTAGGAGCCATTGAAAGCTATGAAGGAGAAGTATCCTCATCTCTTCTGTAACATCCCACCCCCGACAGGAAGGGTAAAATAGTAAATTTGGCATAGGATGAGATGGATTGGAATGACTTAGGACTGTTCATGCATAATAGGATTGGTACACAGTATCATTTGTGCACATGAAAGTATTGTACATGCATACATGACATTCTCGATTTTCATGCCTAATGTAATTTTATTGTGATTAACGTAATTATTGGGTTCGAAAAAGTATTCTGAGTGAGCCATTGAATGTTTTATATTTTAAGAGATTTTTAGGAATTTTTCTGAAATTTTTCGGAGAAAATTTCTGGACTGAAAAAAATCGCCAAGTGGCGAACCAGTTGATTTTCTACTGTTATTTGGTCCTAAGCTATTAAATATCTTGGTGGGACCCATAAATGGACCATTAAATCTTGTTGGAACCGAAATTGGCTTGATTTTAGCTTAGGATTTGTTTTATTTTTTCAAAACTTTTGATTGATTTGTTGACTTTTCTTCTTTCTTCTCCTTTTGCCACCTAGCCCTCACAATTAATGCCTATTTATCTCATTCTCGGTTATGCCTTATGGAAAAGAAGAAAAAGAAGACTTGGAGGCTATTTTTCATTGATCCACCGAAAACCTCCTTTCTTTGTCATCTTCATCAAAATTGTTTTCTCCTTCTCAAAGTTTCCTTCCTCCAATCTTAAGTATTCTTCTTCCTTACAAGCTTGCAAACTTAAACCTTCTACCCTTTTATCTTGATGATACCCATGCTTGGGATGGAGAAGAAGTAGGGTAGTTGAAAAATTAAAGGCTTGAAGAGGAGGAGTTGGAAGCTTTAGGTAAGATGATGTTTATGTTTTAATTCATAGTTAGTTACATGGATTGGAAGTGATTGTTCATTAAATATGATGAATGATGCCTTAATTTCATGACACATATGGCTTGAATTGTTGGGTATGTTGGTGTGTAAGAAATCATAAGGTGGAGATGATTAGTGTTTGACTTTCATAGTTTGAAGTGATTAGATGACTAATCCTTAAAAGAAATTGATAAGAACATGATTGTGTATGGTGCTGCCAAATTGAGGTAGGTATTCCTAATGAATGTAGGAATGATCTAAGGACTGATTTTGTGTCCAAATGAGATGCTTATGGTAGTAGAAGTTCAATTGGCATGATAGGAGTTGTGATTGAGTAGTAAAGTTGAAAATGTGAGTTTGACCTACCGTACTGTTTTGAGCATAACTCATTGTGTGGTTATGCAAATGAGGTGAGGTTTGTGCCCAATGAAACTTTGGTTTGTTGGATACATTTTTGTGTGAAATAGGTGTTGTCCAATTTTAGCCTTAAGAGGGTAAATTTTAGCTTGGAAAGTCACTATTGATGGTTGGTGTGAACAGTATTCGGATCAATAACCTACTAGTTTTGATGATTTTTCTACATTAATTGAGAAGGAATTAGGGAAAATGGTTTGAATGAAAATTGAAGCCTGTATTGTTAGCTTTCCAATGCCACTGATTTTGCAATTTTTCGATATGTATATTGGGAGATATGCATTGATGACTATTGGCTGGTAAAATGCATTTTAATGAAACCTAGCTGAAATGTCAGTTTTGTGAGCATTCTGATTGGAAGCAATTTTATCAATTTCTGTTAATTGAATTAGCTTGAGTGATCTTCTGAAGAGTTGTAGAGGAAACACTGATCTTGAAAATGGTATATAGCATGTGATTTTTGGAGATTAAATTTGGAAGTTATGAGTTTTCAAACACTGAATCTGCATTAGGTTATTAACTGCCCTGATCAGAAGAAACTTGCATGACAAGTTTGAAATTGTTAGGGATGGAATTGGATTCTGAGTTCTTCATGAAAAGTGTAGTAATGTGTTTTATCTTTCCAGTGATATAAGGTAGTGATTTTCTTGACATATGTACAAGGAGTTATACTGTTTTAAAAATTACTGTCCAGATTGAGTACTTTCAGGGGCAGCAGCATTCACTGAATTGTTTGACCTAGTTAACAATTGAATTTGATTTTGGTTTGTTCATGAAAATTGTAGAAAACATTGGGATCTTTCTGAGCATATTTATTGTGTAATTTTTGACAAAGGAAATGAGAAGTTATTGAATTTACAAGATACGGTACTATTTTAGAACCCATTGACTGGGAAGTAACTTTGATTGTATTTTTGACACCCTTAGAGGTGAAATTAGTTTTTGTGTCCTTCATGAACATTGTAGATCTTTCTTTTCTCTATGAAATAGATACCAAGTTTGCTCAATTTGGAGTTCAGAGTAAGGAATTATGCCCTGTGGAAGTTGGCATGTTGGAGAAAGTTTTCCAGATCTGTTATGGGAGTAATGTAAGTCGACTCAGATCTTGATGAAGTCGACTTATTCATACACAGTAGAGTAAGTCGACTTGTATTCTCAAATAAGTTAACTTGTACTGACCTTTTTTCATTCTTTTACTTATAACTTGTCCGTCCGACGTCCGATTGACCTGATTCTTGAGGCATCGGATTCACTGAATATTTAATTTCATTTCCTGAGAGATTGGGAATTTCTGGACCGGAAATTGACGGGTGTCCGGGTAATGGTTCTTTAGCCACTGTTTTATTTAATTGGGGATTTATAGGGGTCCAAATTGAGCGCCGTCAGCGCCATTAGATTTCTAATTTTTAAACGGATTTTTCTGATGGAAAAAATGGGATTAGGGCCGGGAATTCATGAACATGCATTATATACCTACATGTGCATCATTAACGAATTCTGATTGAATAGTTAGTGATCGTTTTCTTCTCTGATTCTTATAGAGGCCTAATTGGAGCGTCATTCGACCGATATAGCAGAGACTTCCTGGCATTAGCTCGGAAGTAATATGTGAGTAACCTAGATGAGTTTCTCAATTATTATATGTCTACTGTGGGGATAATGGCAGGACCACGAATGTGCTATTTGTGACTGGTTTGCTGGTTTTCCATTACTGTGTTTACTGTGATTAATTGTGTGAGATACTGACTGTTAATTGACTGTGATTGACTTGGAATTATTAACTGTTTATGGTGCCATTACTGGATTTACTATGATTGACTATGATTAATTGTAAAGTATGGACTGTCATTTGTGAATTATATACTGTTAAGTGACTGTTCAATTGGGCATGTGCATTCATCCACAGATGCATAAACTGATAAAGGAAAATTGTGAACCGAGTCGCCACTGATACTGAAACGAGCCTAGAGCTCGAAATACTGAAACAAGCCTAGAGCTCGAAGGGAGATAATTCTCCTCAGACGCGTCTATTGATCACCGACATCTTTTTACGCTTCGGTCACAACATCGAAATAAAATCGAGAAAAAGAGTCACATGTATTGCATATCGGATGAATATTGAAATGGCTTTTGCTCTATACGATGGTGTCGACTCATCGTGATCGTATTCTATAATCGTATTATCATTAGCCTTGTGATTGTATGATTCCGTAATATGCTTATGTGATGCATGAATTGGGAGAACCATCGATGATGGTTCCTCATTGAGTTCGCAAACTCATTCAAAATTGTAATCTATTTTCAAAGCTTTAAGAGTACCCGTTCGACACACGGAGTATGTCTCTTGTAAAGTGAAGGATAGAGGTCGGGATCAGTTCACGCCCGCATTAGTGTCTCATAATTGTATTCCGCAATCGTTGTAAACTGATTTGCATTTGTATTTCATGGTTTTTGTAAAGTATTGCTAAATGATAGTAATACCTATAACTGCAAAGATTTACTACTGTTTACTGCTTGTTCCGCGCGAGTGTGTAATAATTGAAACTGCTTCCTTTTAACGTGGAATGTATTTAAAAAAAAATTGTATACCGAGTTTTACTGACTGATGTAGTACGCCACCTACGCGGGGCACGGACTCGGATATCACCAATGATATCGGGTTCGAGTCACGTGGAAGTGGGGTGTTACATCTTCAATAGTTCAGGTAAGAATTTCGAGGACGAAATTCTTTTAAGGGGGGGAGAAATGTTGGGCCCTGATTCGCATTAAGCGTGTTTTATTTATTTTGAGGATGAGTTTGCTAATTTCCTTTTTGTTAGGGTAATTTGGGGTTTTTAGTACTTAGTTAGTAGATATTAATTGAAGGGATTTAATTAAAATTAGAATTTTAATAAGTTGTTAGAATTAAAAAGATTAAGATGGTGTAAGGACAAAATGGGAAGTTTGCATATGTCTTTAAGGCTTAAGGTTTATGAAGATGGGCTTTTAGTCCTTTTAAATGCTATTAAATGAAGAAGAAAGGAAGCATTTGGGCTAGGGTCCACATAAGTTGCAATTAAAGGAGAAAAAAATGAAGCAAAAGAGGAGTAGCCATATGTTATAGGTGGAAGAGAATGAAATTGCTTGTAAAAAGAGAGAAATAAGTGATACTACAACATTTTGGGCTTAGGTTATAAGTTAGGAAAAATTTTACTTAAGTCCCTTAAGAGTGAAAGCTACGAAACTTACAAGAGAAAGGAGAAAAAGAAGGGTGACTTTCGGCCAAGCTAGGGAGAAGAAGAAGAAGAAGAAGAAGAGGTAGGTTTAGGTTTCTATGCTTTAGAAAGGAGGGTTTAAGTGTTTTTCTTTAAGAAGAAAGTGGAAAGGAAGTGATTAAGCTCCATTGGAGGCAAAGGAAGTAATTTCGTGGGTTGTTTCCTAAGGTGAGAGATTTCGAAATTCTTTGATTAATTTAGATAGGTTTTGATGCTAATAGTTAGTTAAGGTACGGGTAAGGTTAGGTAGGTTTTGTAAGTGATCTAGAAGGGGGGTTGAATAGATCTTAAAATTCTTTGAAAATTTCTACAAGAAAATCAGAAGTTAAACACACAAAAATAATTTAAATAAACTTAAATGAAATAGTATAGGGAAGAAGATCAAACAATCGTTTTTATAGAGGTTCGGTGCTAAGACCTACGTCCTCTACCTAAGCTCCCACTTAGGATTTTGCCAATCACTTTATTTGCACACTTTGTAGTTGAGTGTGAACTTTTTACAACTTCACTTGAATTCCGGCTCAAGCAACCTTTACACACGATTTGTATTACGGCACAAATCCTACCTCACGTGACCTTTCCTCTAGCCACTCAATTTTAACAACACAATGTAAAAATTGAAGAACAAATGCTCAAGGTAATTTGTAACAATATAAGAGCAATAATGAGCAATGTGAAGCAATAAGAGAGTATTTGAGCTTATAGAACTTGTATATCATCTCCTTGCTTCATCCTCTATTTATAGTCAAAGAAATATAGTTGTTGGAGCTCTTCTAGCCGTTGCTTGATTTGATATAGTCGTTGCTTGATCTTCTCCATTCCATTTTTAGCATATTGGACCGTTGGAGCTGAATCTGTGCTTCAATAAGTCGACTTGTCGAATACATAAGTCGACTTGTTTCAACCATTTACGTAAAATATGTACCTCCGCTCTCTAATAAGTCGACTTGTTTGCTATAAGTCGACTTGTCTGAGTTCATCTTCATATGTAAGCCATCTTGTAATGTGTAAGTCGACTTGTTTAGCCTTCAATAGTAACATTCGTTCAAATCCTCTAGAATCTTCATATTTTATGCCACTTATACTTAGAATGAACTTGCTTTCTTGATTTTTCAATAATTAAACATTTGCTCATCTTGTTTTGCATGATTCTTTCCTTGAGTAACACCTGAAAATAATTTCTTAACTAATTCTAGATATTTTATTATTATCAAAACATAAAGGGATTTAATTTTTCAACCACCATTGGTCCAACAATCTCCCCCTTTTTGATAATGACAAAATATTTAGAAATTGACAAGAAATTTGAAAGATATAAAATATGATCAAGGTTTCCCTTGTCTTGATGGTTAGTTGTCTCCCCTTAATTAAAGAATTAATGAATAAATATTAAAGCATGTTCACTCCCCTAAATCAAATATCAATTTCAATCTTACTCCCCCTTTTTGTCATGATCAAAAAATCCAAAAGATTAAAATAGCAAAAATCCAAAATTCAAAAGATAAATGCAATGAAACACATAATAGAAATGTCATACCAGCAAAAACAAGTAAATGAAATGAAACACATAAAGCAAGTAAACACAAGTTGAAATGTTGGTCAAGGCACAATGCAATACACATCAAGATGAAGAATCATCGTGCCTACACCCTAGCTTATCAAAATCTTCTTGATGCTCTTTTCCAATCGGGTAAGAATCTGCGATTTTCATCAATTTTCCTTTCCGGTCTAATCAAAGTATCTTGTTGATCATCATGACGCTCATTAATCTCATCCAACTGATCACGGAGTTCTTGAATGTCGGTTTGTGATACCTCACCCTTTCTACATTACGAGGCCGTGAACTACCCGGACGATCTGTTGTCTAGATCGTTTTCTCAAGAAGCTTGCTCACCTACCAAAGTCAACCCAAGCTTTTCTACATGATAGGAATAGACCCAACCTTTCTCAATCGTCCGAACCAGACTTCATGCTTCTTAGGTTATAAGGTGTGAACCTCCAGCTCATGGATATGGAAAACTAGCATAGAGTCCAAGTCACATCTTCTAACTTCGAGAGATATGGGTGATCGATCTTTGCATAAGGCATTCTGTATGCGGACTAATTTCCTTTCATTTGTCCACGTAATAAGCTTGCTTTTCTCCTCATCATTTGAATAATCAAACTCGAAAAGTTTATTTTCCGACCCTCCTCCATATGCCACAAAATTTCCTTATCCAAGGCGGTGATCGATTATTGCTAGCCTTCTTAGGAAACACAACTCATTAATAATCAGAATGCAATAAACAATAATTTAAAGGTAAATACATTGCCTCAAATGGAGGGAATGGTGGAACATAGCCGAATCAACAAGTCAACACCTTTTTCCTCAAGATAGCGAAATTTTCTTGCTTCCTCATCAAGATCGCCTCAAGATTTCTTAAAATCTCATAATCAATAAACGATGCTCTAGGCCTAACTCCTCCTCTAGCAAATTAAACATCGTACATAAGTCCGATTCACGAGATAGAAAGCTTTCCGTTAATTTTGAAGACAAGAGAACTCCTTCTTCAACATTGCTTCTAATCACAAACAGATTTGCATAAAATTCCTTTACCACTTCTACATAGATAATATCATGAAAACCTAAAACTCTTTTAACCCAAGATTCACAATTTCAGAAAATACCTCCAGAACTCACTTCTATCAAGCTCAATCCAATCAAATATCATAGAGGGAATTAAGACTTCGTCTTTCAATACCTTGTAATACACATTTTGAGCATCCCTTGAGGCGAATCTAGGTTCAAGAACATCATCCTCCCTTGTCGCATCTCCTCTCAAGAAGACCCACGAACCCATGGCTTTGGAGGAACACGAGGATCTTGAGATGGAGTGGATTCTTTTCCTTTTGAGAAGTTTTCTTAGAGCCATGGAAGATCTAGAGAAGGAGTAAGAAAACGCAGATTTGGGGTTAGGGTTTTAAGAAGGGTTTTCAAAAGAGGAAGGATTAGAGAAGGTAATGAGTGGGTAGTGAGTGGGTGAAGGTTGAAAATGGATGGGTGAAGGAGATTTAAGGAGTATGTGCGAGAACAAGTCGAGTTGAGAGAAAGGGTTTAGGGTTTTGAGGAGAAAGTCGTGGAGAAGATGAAGAGGAAAGGTTTTTTTAAACGCCTCCGTCAAAGAATAAGTCGACTTGTTTCCAAAATAAGTCGATTTATCGACCTTAATAAGTCGAGTTATTTTCCAAATAAGTCGAGTTATTTTCTGATTTTTGTTTGCCCAAGACACTAATTTCCTCATACCTCGACTTGATGATGGTCCGGTCAAATAGTATGTCCAAAATTCCTGAATAATTCATTTAAATTTTCCTAAGTAAACAACACGATGAATGTATCTTGGATGTGATTGCATAAATGCCTTAAATTTTGACCATTTGATGTAAATGTAACCAAACATAAACTCAACCAAATGAATGTAAATCACACATTCCTAGTCTCAATTTAATATTCACAAACACATCTTCCTTAAGCGGTTTAGTAAAAATATCAGCCAATTGATCATTAGTAGAAACATGCTTCAAAACAATGTCACCTTTCAAGCAATGATCACTTAATAAAATGATGTCTAATTTCAATGTGCTTTGTCCTACTATGCAATATAGGATTTTACTTAAACAAATTGCACTTGTATTATCACAATAAATAGGAATATTTTTAACCATAATACCATAATCTAGCAATTGATGTTTAATCCAAAGAACTTGGGCACAAGCACTTCCAAATGCTACATATTCAGATTCAAAGAATGGAAATGGCTACACCGACTTGCTTTTACTAGCCCAAGAAATTAAAGATGAACCTAAGAAATGACACAATCCACTAATACTTTTCTATCAATTCTACAGCCACCATGATCAGCATCACTATATGCATACAAATCAAATGAATCACAACTAGGATACCACAAACCATGATCGCGAGCTTCTACTCAAATATCTAAAATTCTTTTGCATGCACTCAAATGTGAAACCCCAGGACATGATTGAAATCGCATATAGACATGTGGCAAACATGATATCGTGTCTAGAAGCGATTAAATATAAAGAGAGCCGATCATACCTCTATAGAGTTTTTGATCAACGCCTTCTTCATTCTCATGTTTTTCCAAGACCGATTTGTCGCCATTGGTGTTGCTGCCACTTTGCATCCATCCATTTTAAATTTCTTAAGAAGTTCCTTGGTGTACTTTGATTGATGGATGAAAATGCCATTTTTTTGTTGCTTGATTTGCAATCCTAGAAAGAACTTGAGTTCTCCCATCATGCTCATTTCAAACTCACCTTGCATTAAATCACTAAATTCCTTACACAAAAATTCATTAGTAGCACCAAACACAATATCATCAACATAAATTTGACAAATAAGCATATCATGATCAACATGTTTAATAAACAAAGTATTATCTATCTTACCACGAACATATCCATGTTGAGTTAGAAATGTACTTAACCTCTCATACCAAGCTCTAGGTGCTTGCTTTAGTCCATAAAGTGCCTTCTTGAGTTTGTATACGTAATCTGGATGCTCATGGTCTTCAAATCCGGCTGTTGAGCGAGACTTCTTCTTGAATATACCCATTTAGAAATGCGCTCTTGACGTCCATTTGATTTAATTTGATCCTTTTATGTGACGAAAGCACATAGCAATCTAATTGCTTCCAAACGAGCCACATGGAGCATATGTTTCATTGTAATCAAGACCTTCTTCTTGATAAAATCCTTGAGCCACTAACCTTGATTTATTTTGATTGCTTCACCATTCTCATCGATTTAATCCGATTTACCCACTTGACTCAATGATGGTCTTATCCTTTGGTGGAGCTACCAAATCCCAAACATCATTTCGCTTAAACCGATTAAGCTCCTCTTGCATAGCTAAAAGCCAACTCTCATCTTTAAGCGCTTCTTCTATATTTTGGGTTCCACCAATGAAATGAAAAGTGAATTACTCATATTCTCATAAATGTTTCTCCTAGTCCTTACTCCAACATTCAAATCACCGATCACTTGCTCCATAGGATGATTCTTTGCTTTTGCCCAAGATTTAGTGTCGGTTACATGGTTTTCTTCATCCACTTCAATTCCTCAATCTTGGATTCAATTTCTTCAAATTTATTACCCGAACTACCGCATCATCATCAAAACAAACCTTTCTCGGGGTGAAATTATTTCATCAAATTTAACATGTATACTTTCTTCAACACATTTAGTCCTATTATTATAAACTCTAAAAGCCTTACTAGTTTGAGAATAACCAATAAATACACCAACATCGGATTTAGAATCGAATTTTCCTAAATTACTCTTTCCATTATTATGTATAAAACTTTACAACCAAATGGATGAAAATAGGAAATGTTGGGTCTCTTACCTTTCCAGAGTTCGTAGGGTGTCATATTTTGTCTCTTCGCAAATGTACCCTATTGATGATGTAGCATGCGGTATTGATCGCTTCACTTAAAATGATTTAGGAAGATTGTACTCATTTAGCATAGTCTGCTCATTTCTTCAAGTGAACGATTCTTCCTTTCCACCACACCATTTTGTTGCGGTGTTCTTGGTGTAGAAGTTGTGCTTCATACCGTATTTGTCGCAAAGATTTTCAAAGGTTCACATTTGAATTCTCCTCCATGATCGCTTCTAATTGCAACTATAGATGATTTTCTCATTTTGAACCAATCTACACCACTTGGTAAATTCATTAATGGCATCATTTTATTAGCAAGAAATCTTACCCAAGTAAATCTAGAGAAATCATCTACAATCACTAGGACATATAATTTTCCACTAAGACTAGCATGCCTAGATGGTCCAATTAAATCCATATGCACAAGTTCAAGAATTCTAGATGTGCAATTTTCTTTCTTTGGTTTAAAAGATGCTCTAACATGTTTTCCTTTCAAACATGACTCACACAAATGATCTTTAACAAATTTAATCTTAGGCAAACCTCTTACAATGTCATTCTTTGAAAGCTTAGAAATTAAAGGCAAGTGCATGTCCTAATTTCCTATGCCATAAAATGCATTTTCTTCTAGTGTCACTAGGCATTTTCATTGAAAGAACTATCATCATGCAGATCTACAATGTACGTATTACCATGTCTTAAACCAATAAAAGCTATATGATCATCCTTCTTAACCATGCAATGTGATGATTCAAAACTTACATTAAAATTCATGTCACAAAGTTGAGAAACACTTAGCAGATTATGTTTCAACCCATCAACAAGCAAAACATTGTCAATGGTTGGCAAAGGTTCCTTACCCACTTTACCAATTCCTATGACCTTACCTTTGTTGTTGTCTCCAAAGTGACAAATCCTTGATTCTTTGGTTGAATTTCCACAAAAGGTTTTGTCTCCACTCATGTGTCTTGAACACCCATTATCGATGTACCAAGTGCTTGACGACCTTTCATTCTTTGCTTGTACCTACAATATCAACGTTCTTTCTTCTTATAGGTACCCAAGCCATTTTGGGTCCATTTTGGTTAGCCATATAAACCACGTTAGGTGGTGTTGTGCCTTTTATAACCCAAATTTTCTTTATCTTAACACATCTTCTAGTACTTTTGCAAACAAGTTCTATGTGGCCATCTTTCAAACATCTAGCACATTGTGCAACTTTTCCATCTTTAGTTAATTTTGAAATTAAAGAACATTCTCTGTTATATGGATCATATCCTAAACCATGTTTGGAGATAGTATATCTTTGTAAAGACAATAGTTCTTCAAACTTAGCATTTCCACCAGCAAACTTTCCAACCACATAAGAAAATTCTTTTCGAAGTCTATCAAGTTCGCAAATAAGATTTTCTTTTTCAATAAGACATGCGAAATGATCTTCTTTTGGGCTATCTAAATCATCAATTGTTTCATGTAGAACACTATTTTCAGCAATCAATTCACGTATTTTCTTTCTTAATTTTTTGTTAATCTCAATAGCTTCTTCAAAATCAACAGTAAAGAATCAAAAGAATCTTGTAGATCTTGGTCATTGAGAGTTACCTCATTTTCATCATCGCTTGATGAACTTTTTGCCATAAGCGCCAAATTGTTTTCTTCGTCACTTTGGTAGGCTTCCTCATCGTCACTCCAAGTGGCTACCAAGCTAGTCTTCTTTTTACCTTTGTCGTATTTGTCATTTTTTTGAAAGTTCGATGTTGATGACGAGCTTTTGCACTCTCTTGCGAGATGTCCCCTTTTTCCACATCTCCAACATTCTTCGTTACCTTTCTTTTCATCATAGCCTTTTTTTCTTTCAAAGGTAGAATCTCTTTCTTTCTACTGCTTTTCGCCATTTAATTCTTTCCTTCGTTTTTGAAGTCCTTTGAACTTCCTTAAATTTCGGCGTACATAGCGATTTCCTCATCTTCTTCGTCTTCATCTAGTTCCTCATCACTTTCATCAAAAGAGGTGTTAGCTTTAAAAGCAATAGATTTTTAGGCTTACCTCTACCTCCTCTGGATTTGAGAATTATCTCATAGTTGATGAGAGATCCTACTAAAGCATTGAATTCTAGATGGTTTAGATCCTTCGACTCCATGATTGCGGTGACTTGAGAGTCCCATTCCTTAGGTAATGAACGAAGAATCTTCTTTACCTTCTCACTATCCGTCATGTGCTTTCCCGGGTTGCTAAGCCATTTATAGTTTCGCAAAACGGTCAAGCATTATAGAAATTGACTCACCTTCCTTCATTACGAACATCTCATAGTCGTGGAGAAGCATGTTGATTTTGTCTCCGAACTTGATTTGTCCTTCATGAGTGACTCAAGTCTCTCCCACATTTCCTTGGCGGTGGTGCAAGAATTTACCGGTTTCTTTCCTCAACCGTTAATGCACAAGATATCGACTTCATAGCTTTGGCGTTGATGTAAGCTTGCTTCCAATCGTTATCATCATACTCCAGCTCGGTTTTCAACTCACCATTTTCTTTTAGAGGAGCTTGAAGTCCAAGATAATGATCTTCCAAGATTCAACTCCTCACTTATAATGTGGTATTTCATAGGATTTTTCCACGAAGAATAGTTAGAGCCATTAAACAAAGGAGGTCGGTTATTAGTATTACCTTCTTCCGCTAGGTTGTTGTGTGCCATCGGATACTTCGCCTCGATACCAATTATAAGTGATCTAGAAGGGGTTGAATAGATCTTAAAATTCTTTGAAAATTTCTACAAGAAAATCGAAGTTAAACACACAAAATAATTTAAATAAACTTAAATGAAATAGTATAGGAAGAAGATCAAACACTGCGTTTTATAGAGGTTGGTGCTAAGACCCACGCCCTCTACCTAAGCTCCCACTTAGGATTTTGCCAATCACTTTATTTGCACACTTTGTAGTTGAGTGTGAACTTTTACAACTTCACTTGAATTCGGCTCAAGCAACCTTTACACACGATTTGTATTACTAAGACAAATCCTACCTCACGTGACCTTTCCTCTAGCCACTCAATTTTAACAACACAATGTAAAATTGAAGAACAAATGCTCAAGGTAATTTGTAACAATATAAGAGCAATAATGAGCAATGTGAAGCAATAAGAGAGTATTTGAGCTTATAGAACTTGTATATCATCTCCTTGCTTCATCCTCTATTTATAGTCAAAGAAATATAGTTGTTGGAGCTCTTCTAGCCGTTGCTTGATTTGATATAGTCGTTGCTTGATCTTCTCCATTCCATTTTTAGCAAATTGGACCGTTGAGCTGAATCGTGCTTCAATAAGTCGACTTGTCGAATACATAAGTCGACTTGTTTCAACCATTTACGTAAAACATGTACCTCCGCTCTCTAATAAGTCGACTTGTTATGTATAAGTCGACTTGTTTCCCTCGATAAGTCGACTTGTTTCTCCCGATAAGTCGACTTGTTTGCTATAAGTCGACTTGTCTGAGTTCATCTTCATATGTACGCCATCTTGTAATGTGTAAGTCGACTTGTTTAGCCTTCAATAGTAACATTCGTTCAAATCCTCTAAAATCTTCATATTTTATGCCACTTATACTTAGAATGAACCTGCTTTCTTGATTTTTCAATAATTAAACATTTGCTCATCTTGTTTTGCATGATTCTTTCCTTGAGTAACACCTGAAAATAATTTCTTAACTAATTCTAGATATTTTATTATTATCAAAACATAAAGGGATTTAATTTATCAACCACCATTGGTCCAACAGGTTTTCCTTAGAAATTCCAAATTTTGCTATCTTTTATTCTTATGGGATTTTTATGTTGGATAAAGGTGAAGGGAGGCAATTGGAGGAAGAAGAAAGGAAAATTGACCAATCCTAGAGCTAAAGGAATTAAGGTGGGTGATTTCTTAATAATTGAGTTATTAGGCTTATTAAAGTGTTTATAATAAATGCTAATTATGCTTTCCAATAACTTAAGAATTTTGTATCAATTCCTCTTTGTGATGATTTTAACTTGTATGAGTTGTCTTTTGAATGTAAGTTTATGTTGGAAGTGTTTGAAAAATGATTTGTTAAGTGAAAAAGATTCGGATACGTGATTTCGACGATTATGTGAAAATCAAGTGAGAGTGAATTTTTGTAAGAGCCATTTGTGGCTAATGTGTATGAATTGTGTGAATTATGTGATATGCATGTCTTCTTTGAGTTTGTGGTGGTCCCATAAGAGTCAGGTGTACCTGTCTACCCATAGGCTTCTCCCGCCTACCCGCTAGTGGCATTAGAGTTCCTCTCAATGACTCCCATAAGTCACGGCTAGCGGGAATGTGTAGTACGTTCCATTTCAGATCTACTCGAACCACTTTGTTTGTGATTTTGTGAAATGTTAGGTTATTTTGTGATGTGTTAAGTTCATAAATTGTTTGAAGTGATAAATTCTGTGAAGAGATTTGAAAAGTGAAAATGCTTTTATTAATGTGACATTGTTTTGGAAAATGAATGAATGATGGTTTTGCTTATTGCTCGTTTATTAAGTTATTACCCACGGAGCAGTCGAACTCACCCCCATTTCCCCTCCACAGGTATTGAGTGAGAAACCGAGTCACCGCATCGGGATTAGGGTGATACTCCGATGCATTTTGCTTTTGAAGTCATGTTTTGAGAAAACAAAGCATTAGCTAGCATATTGGCTAGTTGTTGTTCTTTGTACTTTCACTTTTACCATTTTGGATGTAATCGGGCTAGAATGCCCTCTGAAGATTTGTATTAACTTATTTCCATGTAAATATAAGGGTTTCAAATTTTAAATGTACCTTGTATATGTTTTCTAAGAATGTATGGATGTATGGTTGAAATTGATAAAAGCAAACATGAGATTATATTTCTTTAGGTTTTGAAATGGATAGATTCCTAAGAGTGTGTTACTGCCATTGGAGTTTGGGATAATTGTTTTAGATTGTGTTGTGAAAGCTTGGATATTGAGTTTTCTTTATGCAGGTAATGGAGTTTAGATGAGAAACTTGAAGTTTTGGCTAGAGCAATTATAGGGGAGGTGCTGTCCAATTTTTCCTAAAATGGACAAAACTTCGCTTAGTTTTTAGACCCTCTTAGAGCTTGAATTAGGTTGGGAGGTCTTCTTGAAGATTGTATAATATGTTTGTAGCTTTCTAATGGTGTATAATGTGCCTTATTTGGAGTTGGGAGGAAAAACTTATAGGGGTTAGACCTAGTTTAGTTACTGTTCATTCGGTAAATTTGGGCAGAAACTTGATTTGGGTTTTCGAAAGTCTTAGAGCTTGAATTGAATTGGGATGTCTTCTTGAAGAATGTAGTACTTGTTTATAGATTTCCAATGATTTATAATTGGTCACATTTGGACTTAGAATGAAAAAGTTATAAGGGTTGAAAGTTTTCAGTTACTGTTGATAAGGTTTTGGATTGGACAGTACCTTTGGAGGGGTTTTTCACCATCTTAGAGACCGATTTGATTTTTGCTTTCTTCATAGAAAATGTAGATTAGCTTTTCCCCTTTCAAATGAGGTATAATTTGCAATTATTTGAGTTAGGAATAAAAAGTTACAAGGTTGGGAAAATGGCTGGTACTGTTCATTTGGTCAAGTTACTGTTCCGTTGGCTATTGTATAGGTAGAAACTTTGAGAGGGTTTTTACCTCTTTAAATGACTGAATTGATTTTTTCTCCCTTCATAAAACTTGTAGATTATCTTTTTATCTTTCCAATGGGGTATAACGCAACATTTTTGGATTTTTTTGTTAAAAGATATGGTTTTTCAAACTTTTGATATATTATAGGACCCTTTTCAATTTGGCAAAAACTTTGAAGCACTTTTTAAACCTCTTAAAGGCCAAACTAGTTTTTCCATCCTTCATGGAAGTTGTAGAAATTTCTTTGAGCTTTCTTTTGATACCTAATTTGTTAATTTTGGAGTTTGGGAACAAAAGTTATGATTTTTGTAAATTCTGAAATTTTCCTACAGATCCATATTTCATCCTTAGGCGTGGCCACGCCTAGTCTCTAAATTTCTTAGACGTGCCCATGCCTAATCTCTGAATGTCCTCCTCTCACTCTTTTGCTTGTAATTTTTTCGTTTGGCCTCCGATTCACTCGATTTTTGAAGCATTGGTTTTCTAAAAAAAATTTTCTACCCCATTTTGGTAAAGCTAAAGATTCGGGTTTCAGTGAGAATTTACGGATAATATGATAGAGAGTAAATTATGTGACGGTTTTGTATATAATTCCGTTGTTGGGCTAGTTTGTGATCTATAGAGATCCAATTGTGGCGATTTTTGATTCTATTTAACCTAGAGACATGGAATTCCATTTTAGCTTAGGAATCGGATTTAAGTATGGGCCCTAAGCAGATCAATTTTATTGGGAGGATAATTAGGGTGAATTTATCAAGAGTTGCTCGGATGACATTAAAATAAGTTCGATTGAATTAATTTTTGTGGTGAGGAATTCCTCCCTCGTGAGATGCGCGTCCAGATGTCACGTAGGACGTTGGACACGTGTCTCACTAGGGAGGGGTTTTAACAGGTAGTGTCCTCTTTGGTACTCGAACTCGAGACCTCAAGGTTTTGTTGCATCTAACTACATGCCTCTTACCATTGAGCTACTAGCTCAATGGTAAGAGACGTGCAGTTAGATGCAACAAAACCTTGAGGTCTCGAGTTCGAGTACCAAAGAGGACAATACCTTTGAGGGTTGTGGTCGGGTGCAACCTTGAGGTACACGGGCCTGTTTGCCCCGGTATGCAAAACACAGACCCAACATATGCAATAATGTACCATTAGACACTTTATGTATTTACACATTTCATATAATTACATAAATTTCAAATTCACAAACAATCATAATCAATTCACATCATATAACTCATTTGAAAACACATTTGTATTCATAAGGACTCATTCATCCTTGAACACACCATAAATACACATTATTCATTAACCACACATTCTTTAAGTAATTACCTCAATTAACAATTCATAACTAAATGAACTATTACTCAATTAATCTAACATCATTTAGGTTCATTTTCAACCTCAATTAAGTTCAATTAAACCTTTATTAAGAGCGCTAACCTTATATATGTCAACAATTGCACAAAACCAAGTTTTACACCTTCCTAACCCTTTTCCACTACTATAGGATTACGCCTTATAATTCCCACAATCATGGGATTCACTTACCCAGAACATTCAAACTACTTCCAAAACTGAACTCCTTCATACACCTTTAACACCACTTCAACATAGTTCATCAATTCCACTTCAATTCCACTGTATTCATGCCTCAATTCCACATCAAATTCGTGTCTAAACCAATTAAAAAATCATTCATTAAAAATCTCAAAATCCATGATCTTTCATGCATAAAAATTCAACGAAAAGTCTATCAACAACTATCATTTTCCAAACCTCAATTCATCATCAATTCAGTACATATTCTATTCATTCCAATCATTATATAATTTATAACACAACCTGCTATCAATTTTAGAATTCCCTTACGTGATTAACATCAAGTTCCTTCTTCAAAAAACCTAGTAATCCAACCCTTCGTACAACCAACACACTTCTAAAATCAAGACAAATGTAAGATTATCTTAACACTAAGATGATAACAACAAACAAGGTAGTATAAAGTAGCTTTTTTGATGCAGTAACTTAGAAAGATTTTTAAACATTGACGACCCAAAATCAAGCAAAAACTCCAGAAGTTGAAAGGAAATGAGATAGTTTCGTTGGAGAGAGTGCAAGATAGTGAAGAATGAACAAAACATAAAATTCTCCAGCAGCAACTTGCGTCATCCAATGCTAGGTTTCATCAAGTTGTAACAATATATGTCACTATGCATGTCCTTCATTCGTCCCATATTGGAGCTGCCAATTGTCACCAATATATTAGGCCATTTGCCTCTCACTTATTGTTGCCATTTGTCAATTTACTAACTATACCATTTGTCAATGCATCAACTATACCAAATGTTACTAACTCATAGGATTAGTCATTCCAATTTTCTTGTACCAACTTATCTTGCCACTTGACAATTTTCCTAATCCAAATGTACATTTTAATACCTCAATTCTCTAATGGTGTCAATTAATTCCAAATCACTAAATTAAACCAAAATTCAAGTTATATGCAATTCTCAATCATCTCATAATTTTTTACACCTAACATACATGTACTTTTATGAACATGTAACATTCCAACTAGGGTACAATTTGGAGCCTTACATGTAGCCTGAATCAACCAAATATTACTTACCTAACATATAAAGAAGATAATATTAACAAAAAGATATTATAAATGAAACATAATTACTTTGTTCATTTAAAATATTATAATACCTTGTGAAAGCATAAGAAATTGATTTGCTGCATTTGTTAATGTTTCTAAAAGAATTCGAGAGTCATTTGCAGTACCTTCCTATCCAGTCATTACATATGTAAAATGCATATCAAATGAGCAACAAAATATAATATTTTGGGTTGTATTAATACTTTTGCTCCTGTATGGTATTTTTTTCATCAATTGGAACATGTGAATCAATATGTGTACCATCTATTGCTCCTATACAATCATAAGGACATAATTAAAATAGTAATTAAATATATAAAGATACCTAAAAATATGGAAAGAATTTTGAATTATGTTGAATCTCAGGAGGTGTATTAGTAAAAGATGGTAGAGTAATGACTTTTTTAACGAAACGATTAACTGCATATAAGACTTTGCAAAAGTACTTCTAAATTTTCTAGGTCGAATGTTGAAAGCGTTTTGCATTGACTATAGTTGTCTCACTATAAGCTATAGTCATCAAGAAAATTGTTACTTGTTCCTCCACAGTCAAATGACTTGTTGCCTTTAAGCCTCCTAAACTCTTCAACTGATCACATAAGCTCAAGAAAATTAACTTTCTCATTCTTAAGTTTTCATAAATCCTTATAGGATTTCCATTCAAAAGTTCTAATATCCAATCATAACCTGGTAGAGCAGAATTTCTACATGGTTACTTTTGTAAATGAAAATATTGGTTGTCTCCCCTAACTAGAGAAATAATGATTACCTTCTTCCATTTATCATCGTAATATGATTTGAAATCTAATAAGAGATCCATGTATCTACAATGAATACATTAAATAATTAATAAAACATTCAATCAAAAGTTTAACCAAATGTAGACAAAATATTCATACATTAAGTCATATATTCATACAAAACACAAACTTAAAATGTTCAAACAATGGAATAGTGCTTAATATAAAACTGTAAATTTAATAATAATTTGATATGCAATAACATGAAAATATAACTAAAGTTACATAATCCAATCCATCTTCCTTTTATCTGTCATCTTTATAAAAAATATCCCTATAAATCAGAGAATCATGTAAAGTCTTCATAGCTTTTCCATGTTACACACCGTCAACACCTAATTCATCTAAAGAATTTAGACATTCCATCATTATTTTAGACTCTTGAGATCTATTCTCTACAGTGGATGATGTTTCACACACTTTTTTCTCAAGTAAATCATTCTTCCTTTTTGATTGTTCACCAAGTATAAGTAAGACTTCTTCTACAATGTTAGAATACGTCTTCTTTGCTTCGTATTCTAAGGAGATTTCTTTCTCGTAGATCGTGAACTTATATCTTGATCTTCTTTTTCATTATACAAGTAATCTTTATCAACATCATTTCCATGTTCCTCTTCTGTACTATTCGATGGAGATTTAATTGATGGATGTGTATGCATACTAGTTACAGTAGTATCTCCAAAAATATGGCACAAGTTTGAAAATTCTTTATATCCTTTTTTCTTGAATTTGTGGGCCATTTTATGCACCTATAATGATGAAAAAGGAATATGAGAATAAATATTATATAATATGATATATTAATAAAACAAAGACAAATTTTAGCTCAAATAGATTCTCCTAACATTCATTTGTAGCATTAAGTTCACCAGTAAAGGAGTTGTAGCCGATTCATGTTTCTTTAAGTAAGTTCTTGAAATTATTCAATCTAACCTTTAATCCATTATTCTTCAATTGAATATCAGTGTACTCCTTATTGAATTTTGTTTGAAGCCCTACCTTAATATTCTTCCAACCAGATTTGGAAAAGGTAGTAGTCATTCAATTTTCCTTCTTCACTTCTTCAACCATCAAGGAGATTAAATACATCTTTATAGTATCATTATATACCCCCATCTTTTTTACATATTTCCACACAATCATTGGAATCGTTCATATTGTTCAAATCTCCCATCACTAAATGTAATCACATATAAGTGACCTCAATCACAACAATTTATACAAAGTATTAAATTCTAAACATGGTTCAAAATAAATATGAGACAACCACAACAATTTCTACAAAATATTAAATACTAAACATGATTTAAAATAAACATAAGGCAACCATATTAAATGTTGAACTACATACAAGAACATGGAAATTATATAATAAAAATAAAAGTGAAAATTTGATTTTATAGCATAAAAATAAAGGTGTCAATTTAAAAAGGTCATAATATATGCATAATGGTCAAATCAACGACCCCACCATGTAACTCCACTCAATCTTATGATTAATGTATTTACTACTCATTTTGAATATTTTTTATTGGTAATCAAATTACACTTAAATCTGATAAAAAAGTGATGTGCATATGCATTAATGGAATTACAATGAGTGCAAGACACATTGCTTGTGCTACTCCACGCCTGTTGTTTTATTCCTTAGATATAAAATCCATTTCTTGTACACCTAACTTCGAAGCATCATCTTCCAAGAATTCCCAACATGATATCCCCATTTGTTATAGTGAAATACCTTTCTCTCTCTCATGGTAACACTCCTGATACTATTCTGATGTGCGCACAGATAGAGATTAATCTTGATATAACTCAGCAACTTTTAAAACAAACTAGATATGCAAGGTTTTTGATACTTTTCTAGACCTCAAGGATCGTAATTGTCCAAGCAACCTAGACCAAGCAATAAACTAAGAAATTGAACCAAAACAATACGCTACAATTGAGATTAATTGATAAGTAGAGTTAAGGTTCGTGGAACAATAAGAACATGAAGAAAACTCCTCACAAAGCTCTCAAATTATTACCCTAAAACTAATATCAAGGCAATTATTTATAGTTGCCAAAATAACTCGAAATTAGGACAACATCCCTAGCCTAAATAGGTTAAATAACACTGTCCGAATTGTCTTAAAAATAGTAAGGAAAATATCCCAAAGCAAAAAAGGCCAGGTGGTGCACCTAGCAGGCTGCGCTCATGCATGTGCGTCTGGGTCTACTGGGCACTAACGTACACGCCAACATGCGCACCCGTCAAGGTTGTTCGGGCCCAGAAATTGACTTAAACTGGCAAACTGAAGCTGCAAGCGAGGGTCTTGATTCTTCCGGAGTCCTTCATCAACCACGCGAGCCATGAATGAATTTAATGCGGCCTTGAATCTTTTAAGCCTAGTCCGACTTGCGGGGCTAGGAACTAACATCAAGTCTTGATTAGCACCGCGTTGATCTCAGTGTCTGTTGATATATCCGTCATGTGTAGCCTTACTCACATCATTCCCTCCTTCATTGAAAAGCATCCATATCAAACGGAGACAAGCCAACAACATTAAAAGTAGCGGAAACGTTGTACTTACCGGGTAAGTCAATTTTATAGGCGTTATTGTTGATCCTTTCCAAGACTTGGAAAGGACCATCTCCTCGCGGATCAAGCTTGGACCGCCTATGGTTAGGAAACCTTTCCTTGTGAAGATAAATTCAAACCTAATCGCCAAGTTCGAAGATCACCTCTTTACGTCTTTGGTTGGCTTGGCATGCATTAACCTCATTCTTGCGCTCCATATGTTGCTTAGCCTTCTCGTGCAACTCTTAAACTAATTTGGCTTTCCTCTGTCCATCTTGGTTAGTTAACTCAAGAAAAGGTAAAGGCACCATACCCAATATAGTTAAAGGGTTAAAGCCATAAACAATTTCAAAAGGATAATAACTGGTAGTAGAATGTAAACTACGATTATAAGCAAACTTAATAAACAGCAAGCAATCAGACCACGTCTTCAAATTTTTTCCTATCACAGCACACAAAAAAGTCCCTAACGTTCAATTCACAACTTCTAATTGCCCACCAGTTTGTGGGTGACAAGTAGTAGAAAACAACATCTTCGTTCCCAATTTTCCCCACAAAATATGCCAAAAATAACTCAAAAACTTGGTGTCCCTATCTGAAACTATTAACTTAGGAATACCATGCAATCTCACAACATCTTTAAAGAACAAATCAACAACATGCATGGCATCATTAGTTTTTTTGCAAGTAAAAAAGTGATCCATCTTACTAAATCTGTCCACAACAAAAAAATGCTATCTACACCCCTTTTGGTCTTCGACAACCCTACAATAAAATCCATAGAAATGTCCATCCAAGGGTGATGTGTGTAGGCCGTGAGGTTTTGTGGTCGATTTAGCTTGCCTACAAGCAATGCAACGAGCATAAACGTGTTTTATATTCTTTCACATTCCCGGCCAATAAAAGTGCTCATGTAATACGTCCAAGGTCTTAGTGACACCAAAGTGCCCCATAAGTCCTCCACCATGGGCTTCGAGCATAAATAATTCACGCCATGAACAATTAGGCACGTATAAACAATTCTTACGATATAAATAACCATCATGCCTAAATTATTTCTCAAAAACACTATGTTCACAAGTGGCATAGGCACTAATAAAGTCCACATCATTGGCATACAACTCCTTAAGGTGCTCAAACCTTAAAAGTTTTGAAGTAAGAGTCGAGATTGAGGAATACCTGCGCGATAAAGCATCGACAGCCACATTCTCCTTACCTTTCTTGTAGTGCATCACGTATGGAAAGGTTTCCAAGAACTCCACCCATGTCGCATGTTGCTTGTTCTATTTACTTTGTCCTTTTAGGTGCTTAAGAGTCTCATAATCGGTTTTGATAACAAATTCCTTTGGTTGCAAATAATGTTGCCACATTTTCAAAGCTTATATCACTACATAAAGTTCTTTGTCGTACGTTGGATAATTGAGTTGCGCGCCACTCAATTTATTGCTGAAGTACGCAATAAACATGTTTTCCTGCATTAAAACAACACCTATAACCGATCCCGAATGTAACATCCCATTCCCATACTAAGGGTTAGAACCCTAAAATTCAGTACATTTGAGCTCAAAAAGAGATTAAGAAAATACATTTAATGCTCATGCCTAATGTTAACATATATGCACATGAATTTGAATTTTTTTCATACATCAAAATGATTGTGCATGTATTCATTGACAATTTCCAAGTATAATTGATCTATAAACTTTATTATATTTATAATTTTGGATTAATTTTTTAGAATTTAAGGGTATTTTGGACTGGGAAAAATGTCAAGTGGCAAAACAATTGATGAATAGTGGTAGAAACAAATGTCAAATAGCAGTGGAAATTTTTATATGTGACATTAAGATTTAATGACTAGTGTCATTGAAAATTGGGAGTTAATTGCATTAGAAATTGGAGACAAAATAGACTAGTTATTAAAGTGGACCTAATGTGTTAGACCTCAAACGTTTCTTAGAAGTTAGAACTATTGAATAAGATATTTTGGCGATTAGCCATAAGTAAAGAACAAACGAATGAAAAATTCGTTAACCAAGAAATGATAGGCAAGAGTAAAGTAGTGAATGAGAAATGTGGATAGATTCATGTTTTGCTTTAGTGTTTTTGGTGGATAAGAGATTTTGAAATGGGAAGAATTAAAGTGAAAGTTAGGAGTACAATGTAAGAAAAAATGAAGTTGAGTATGTGTAGTAAGTTGATGAAGAATATGTGCATATGTATATGTTCTGTTTTGGTGTTCATGATTAATCATGGATTACAATTTTTATGGATTGTACTGAGTTGAAAAACAGAGTTGAGAATGAGGAGTAAATGAAGTAAAAAGGGTGATCTTAGTATGTGTTGTGTCAAGGAAAGATTGTGAAACAGAATGGGTGGTTGATCTGGAAAATGTTCATGGAGTATGCTTCAGTATTTTAGCCACAACTTTTTCTCTAAGTATCTAAACGAGATGATTCTTGATTTAGATTAAACTAGAAACATATTGCTACATTTCTTATGAATATATCAAACTTCAATTCTATCTTTAAAAATCTCAAAATTTATCATGAAGTTGAGAACTGGGTGCAGTACATTAGCAGATGAATGTAAAATTCGTGTTCTGAATTCGAGGGCAATTATGAATTGTTCTAGGTTGACTTTGTCACGACCCGGTACCACATCGGGCCCATGACAACCGCCGCATACTCGGGCTAAGGACACTTGCAGCATCCTTAATCCTACTATGCAAGGCTAATTGAATAAGTTGTTTCTTTCTTTTTTTTCCTTTTAAAAAAATTTGGGCAGCACAACGGCTGTATTTTTAAAAATCTCAAAACCTACAACAATCTCAAAAACACTTCTATATGCATATCCAACCACAACTTCAGGACTCTCTAGTCCACTCAAGGCAATCTCAACAACAGTATCAATAGTTCATACATAAAATCTTTTACAAAAACCAAGGCAATCAAAAGTTAACTCACAAAATTATAAAGCGTATTTACATAAACACAGTTCATAAGCCACTAGACAATAAAAGTAAAAACTAAGAAACTACCTCCGTGTGGTAATATCCCAAAAATGTTAAAAGACCCCATGGTCCACTCAGAGCTTCAAACTCACTAAATTAACCTACATGGTTGGAAAGCGGAGGGGGTGGGTACACTAGGTACTCAATGAGCAAGAAAAACATATAATACAAATAGAATTTGATCATACCAAGACGATGTAGATGACTTATGAAGTAAATATGTATGACATAAAAACACATAGGCCTAGCCTATGCCTCATCATATAATAGTTAGGAACCACATAGGCCTAGCCTATTAATCACCCATCCAGTGAACATAAGTTCCAGTTCCAGTTCCAGTATACAAATGCATAAAAACATCAGATGTATAAATCAAATCTCGTCAGAAAATAAATATCAAAATAAGCCAAAACAATTATGTGTGACTCCACTAGTTGGCCAAACTAATGTGCACACCCACCGATTATCGGTGTTGGCTCGACCTTCATCCGTGGTGAGTCCGGACTACAGTCAACAAGAGTGTCATGACCCTAGGTGATGACCTCGTCGGTATCCAAACCTTAGGTGTGGAATCACCCTCCAATCCCGTAGAAAAGTGTTGATACGGTGACTCGACTTTCATGTACCAGCAAGTGGTACGGGGTCGCTAATCAATTGTTCAAAGACACACGACCAATCGCTTCTCACCAATCACAAAAATCATATGCATCATTTAAGTATCAAAAATCACATAAGGCATTATGCCTTTATTTATCGGTCCAACCATTAAAATGAAACTATGCTGTGACTCTAAGCCAAAAGAGAAAACATACACATAGCACATATGACTCATCTATGCATAAGTAAGTTTGAAAACATTATTTCAGGCCATAACAGTCATCTTTTTCACTCTAAGTGAAAGTTGTTCAAAAATATAGTTTCAGAAAATAAAACATTATTCTTTTACACTTTGAGTGCAGGTTTGTTGAAAACAATGTCATTTCTCAAAATACAAAATAAAAACATAAGTTGTACTCCAATAGTAAAGAGTTATTCAAAACCATATTGTTTATTAAATAAACAAATATACTAGCATCTATTGGAGATTAAATTCTACTATGCATTACCTAGGTCCAAAATTCACGTACAAGTCATCATACATGCCTTAGAGAGATCTAATTCTATATGAGAAACATGGTTCCCCAACTCACCTTAAAAGAAGGTATACACTTGCTTAGCTTCAACAATCTTGGGTACGGATTCCTTGATTCTTAACTCCCGAGCCTTTACACATAAAGGACATACAATGTACAAAGAAATTACTACTTAACATAAATTTTATAATTATACACCATCACATAAGTGTATAAAACACAATATCATTCCCTTTGAACTATAGGATTCAACACTTTAATTCCTCACATGGTTATTTCCGTACTATCCACCTTAGTTTTTCTTTTGCATTTTCTAAGGCATTTAATGCCTTTAATCTCATACTTATTTCAAAACATAATTAAGCCCCTCTTTATTCAAACACATTAGGCCTTTACTTGTCAATCTAAGCAACAAATCAAGTTTACTCTAAGTAAACATAATAGCCTCTTCCCAATGCACACCATCAAAATCCTTCAATCCTAAGCCGAATTCACTTAGGCATTTTATCAAACACCTAAAGGCATAAACTTGAAAGCCTCCTTCTAATGTACTTATTCCTCATTTTCCATCATCAATTCACCTCATACATACACAATTAACATCATAGAGTTCATTTAAACCATCAATTTCAAAAGATATTCAAAAATTCATAAAGTTTCACCTAAAGGGGACAATTTTGGTTTTGACTTAAAGAACCCTCTCCATGACATATTTCATTCATCTAAACCATGTTTCATGCATAATCAAGCATGGATAACAACATATCTTAACACCAAACTCAAAATCCTAATGTAGAGAGAGATGAGACAAAATTTACCTAAACCTTCCTTTGGTGATATCTTCGAATCCTTTGAGAATTTCTCAAATCTAATCATAGATTTGAGTTCCTAGACCCAAAATTAGCTTAGAACACCTTGGTTTGAGTTGAAAAATCAAAAAGAAGGGTGAATTTTGGTGATGGCCAAAACTTCCTCTCTTCTCCTTCTTTCTCCTCTTTTTTAATTAAAAGAACATGTTTTAATTCTTTAAAATGGAGTGCACGGCCATACCTAAGAAGAGTCTAGAAATTTGACTCTTCTTTGACCAAACATGGTGAATTTACCTTATTGCCCTTAGTTATGTGAAATTACCATTATACCCTCCAAATTTTCCTAAATTTGCAATTAAGCCCAAAATTTGGGAATCACCAAAAATTTTATTTTCATTTTGGTCTTGGACTTTTGAAAATTATAAATAAGCCCCTTAAATTTATAAAATTACAAATTGGTCCTCCAAGAATTGAAAATTTACAATTAAGTCCTTTAACTTTTGACAATTTGCAAATAAGCCCTTATATATATCAACTTTTCCAATATAGCTTTCTAAGTGTCTGTTAATTCTATAAATCATGTATAATCACCTCTAAGGCATTAGAACACATTTAATTTCACCACCATGGTCATGTCCATCCAATGGACTCGATTTTACACACTTAAAAGCTCATATGTTGAAAATCTCCAAGATTCTGCTTACCGATGAACTCTAAGTTCAGGTAAGGGCACATAACATTATATATCACTGGAATATGTACCAAAAGGATTCAAATACATCTTTGAACTCATATACAACCATGTATATATCAATATACAGTAGTATCTCCAAATACGGAACAACACAGAAGGGCTTAGAAAGTCCAGTGTTACAGACTTAGACAAAGTTGTCCCCTAGAAAGTTTTGGATCTTCCTTTTAGCTTTTCAACGATATATAGTCTGAAATTTTTGGACTTCTAGGCTGAAAGTTATGGTCCTTATTAGGGAATATGTATCTTCTATTTTTTTGCTTCTTCTGTGTTTTGTTTCTTCTGTGATGACATGTCTTCTATGTTTTGCTTCTTCAATGATGATGTGTCGTCTGTGATGATGTGTCATTTATGTTTTGCTTCTTCTATGATGACGTGTCGTCTGTGATCACGTTTCGTCTGTGTTTTGCTTCTTCTGTGATGACGTGTCGTCTGTCTTTTGCTATCTTCTGTCTTTCTACTTCTTCTATGTTTGACCTTTTGCTTTTTTTTATTTGGTTTCGTCTGTACCTATCTTCTTTCCATTTTTGACCCTTCATAAGATAGAATCTATCTTCAAAGTCTCATGAAAGTTGTAGATCTTGAAGTCCTCTTTTGAACCATCTAAAGAACATCCTAATCTGATATCTGTAGGGAAAGTTATAGCAATTTTTTCAATTCTTCTGCTTTTTCTCAATGGTCTACTTTTTCATTTGGTTTCGTCTGAACCTATCTTTAGCTCCATTTTTTACCCTTCGAAACCATTCTAAGATAACATTAATTCGACATCTATAGCAAACATTATGCCTTTTGTCCCAAAATATGTTTGTTTATAAATGATTGACTTATCAATGTTTGTCCAATGAGATGTTTAGGCTTGTTAGTGTTATTAAATGAGCCTAATTGAAATAGGATTGAGTTATGAACGTAAGAAGAGTGTATTAGGAGTTAAGGAATGATTCAAAGATCTTGATAATTGGTTATGAGACATGTATTAAGGATATACACCCGGGAATGTCATTGAACATGCATCGTACATATTTAATATACATATGTGTGCATCAATAGACACTTATACAATTGTGAAAAATTGTGATATGTGTATGTTTTGCATGATATAGGGGAACATATAGAGCGCCATCATCTAGACGTTTCCAGACCTTGGAAGCAAATGCTAATCTAGAGCATACTGTGAGTTGACCTAGATGGTCTTACTTTTATGATTGTTTTGTTATGTATTATTAATTGAATAATTATGAATGTGATTTGATTATGTTGATTCCAAACACTGAAGGTCTAAAGATGCTGATATATGAATGTGATTATTAAAGTGCTCCTGTAAGTGAATTGGATGGACTAAGTGTATACAACTTGATTGTTAAACGTCGAACCACGGTCCAATGATGAATGTGTTCTAAATGTGAATATGCATATAAATGAAAAAATGATTCTCAACACAAATGTTGAATTCCGGACTAAGGTTCAATGATATGTGAAAGTGACTGATTGATCATATATGATTGATGCATTCTATTACATGAATGCATGAAATATAAAGGCAGTTGTAATTGGAGTAGCCATCGAAAAAAAGAGCTTAAAAGCTTAGAAAGTGATTAAAAGCCAAAGGCACACTATGTAAAATGAGCCCGATATCCCTAACGGATAAGGGACAGTTATCAATAAGCTCGATATCCACAATAGATACGGGATAGTTATAGACACTCGGTCACAACAAAGTAACAAATTGAAAGTAAGTCTCATAAGCATTGAATATGCATATGATATGTATGATTTAAATTGTTTGATTGATTTCTGAACGTGATAAGTGTTCGAATGATTAAATGATTGTAAATGAAAAGATGTGAATTATGTGTTAATAAGTGATGATATATGTTATGTGATTGAGTGAGCTATCGAGGATGGTCACTCACTGAGTTTGCAAAACTCACCCAAAATTTGCAATATTTTTTAGGCTCAGAAGAGTTACCCCATTAGGCAAACGGGAGTATGTCCATTGTATTCAAATAAGAGATAGAGGTTGGGCTTAGTTCGCGTCTGAATTTGTATTTTCTTATTTTTATATCGAATTAATTCTTCCAAAATTGTTGTAACTTGTGTATTCGAATATTTCTATTTGTAATAACTTTCCAAATTGGAAATGTTTGTAAAAGATTTTGCAACGTAATGAAATTATGATTACAATTATTTTTGCATTTGTAATGGGCCCAAATGGCTATTGAAAATTTGATGATTGTATTGCTACGAAAAAAAATGTTTCTAAACAAAAGTGGGCCCGATTGGATTGTTGATTTTCGTATATGTTTGGTTTTTTAAAAAAATTGTAATGAGATTTTACTGACTGACTATACTAGCATGCCACCCTTGCAGGGCAAGTTCTCGAACATCACTGAGGATGTCGGGTAGGTGTCTTGTGAAAGTGGAGTGCTACACTAGAGGCATCATATTCTACTTCAAAAGCTTTATCAAAATTAGACAAAAACAACACAAGTGCGATACATAACTTTTGTTTCAACAAGTTAAATGCATGCTCTTGATCTTTTCCCCAACTAAAACCCTTCTCCTTTTTGACAACTTCGGTCAAAGGAGTAGCAATGTTGGAGAAGTCTTTCACAAACTGCTGGTAAAAGCTAGCTAAGCCATGAAAGCTCCTCACATCCGAAACACTCTTTGGTGTTGGCCAATCTTAAATGGCCTTCACCTTCTCCTTATCTACCTCAATCCCCTTCGAGCTCACAACAAACCCTAAGAATATCAATTTATCAATGCAAAAAGTACACTTTTTAAGGTTTACAAATGACTTCCCACGTCTTAAAGTATCAAGCACACAACGTACATGCTCTATATGATCATTCAAAGTAGTACTATGTAAGTGCAAGTCGACTTGTACATAGGGTAAGTCGACTTACACGTATTCAGTATCGATAAGTCGACTTATGCAAGGACGGTACTGTTTATATTGTGCCCTAAAGGCAATCCCCTTTAGCGCGTTTTATTCAAAGTCGTGTGCAGACTTTATGAATAAATAAAGAAAGGCATATTTCATTAATTTGATGTTCATGAACATTGTTTATGAATTGATTGGATCTTTAATCGAATTAATGAAGTCCATGATATATGACATAGCATGAAGGAAATTATGATGTGCTCATACTCCCGAGATTCCTATCATGTGCAATTATGTCAAGATCTAAATTCTCCTAGTCATAGGATTAATGAGACCGACATCATTAATCCGGATAGACTAGCACATGTCATATTCCTTGATTGGATCAAGCAAAGGATCTCGTAAACCGTAAATATGAGATATTTAGAATTGACATGTGGATGCTTACTAGTGGTAGTAAGTTCATTGGATGACCGCCATGAGATCATCACATGGATATCTTATCTAAGTGTCGGTGATAATCTCATCATAGCAATGGTGCAAGTATCCTTAGACTTGAGGTACTCGAGGATATCTTGGATATTGATCGTGCTTTGACCGCATTCCTTGTTGCCTTCGAGAGGTAACTCATAGGGTGGTACTTGGGTACAACTTGAGGTATTCAAGATAATTGAGTAGCCAATAAAGGATTCACCACTTACGGATTAGCGTAAGAGATACCCATGGCCTCTTGTGGGATCATTACTAAGGTGGCAAGATGTATGTCATGAAGAGTGTCTTCATTGACATATAGAGTAATAAGTCCCGTGACGAGAACCGATATCACTGGGCTAGACTCGATCTAGTGAGAGTTGACACTTTGACCATACTCATAACCAAGTGGGGTATAGGATGGTGAAAGGACGAATTGCACGGTAATTGTCTATGGAAGGGTTCGTGATCTGGTTCGTGATGAATACATCAAACCGATTACTTTCCGGTCAATTGGGGGTCATGATGTGTTGCTAGATACCGCTCATGACTTACTCAGATTAATTGTTAATCTAAGTGGCCAACATAACCGGGAGCCTAAAGGGTCACAAGCATAAGAGTGACTCAGAGAATCTGTAAAATAGTAATTGGACAAAGTTCCAATTATGGAGAGCATTAGGATTAAATAGATCCCGATCCGATATGTCCCGATGAGATCGCGACATCAATATTGCTAAAAAGGTTTCTGGAATTTTCAAGATCGGGTCGAGAGGCAGTAGGACCGACCCCAATTGAACTGGACCTTAGCAATTATATCTTAATTGATTAATTAAGTAATTAATTAATTAATTATTATATTTATTAGCCATGTACACGTTGGTGGGAAGAGAAGGTTCCATTTTGGTGCCTAGTCATTAAGTTCATTTAATGACAAAAGGACAAAATAGCTAACTTGGAAGAGGATGATCGTAGGTGATGGTTTAGGATAAAAAGAAAAGAGTTTCTTTTGGTCTGTTGTTGTTGATCCTCGTGGCTTTTGGGAGAAGGCTTAGAAAAGGGTTTTTCAAGTAGCTTTCAAAGAAAGCTCACGATCATCTCTCCATCTTCTCCAAGTTTCCTATCTTCCTCCAACGTTGATCTATGCTCTCCAAGGACAGAGGTAGGGTCTAGCAGCCTTTAATCTATTCTAGCTATTCCCGGGTCAAAGGGGTTTGTCTCGGTTAGGTTCTCTGATCTCTGCGTGGATCACCTTTAGAGATAGTCTCTTTTGGCTATTTAGGTTGATGTCTTCATATCGACACCTAGATCCTGGGTTTCAGGAAAGTCCTGGGAACAAAAAATTTTGTTTTCCGCTGCCGGTACATGTGATGTACCTCCCGGGATTTTCCTACAGTGGTATCAAAGCGTCTGATGTCCCGTATGAAGCTAAAACCTAAGCGAGATCAGAAACTCTAATGGAATTTTCTGTTGATGCATGCTTGCTGTCCAATTTTCGAATTTATATTGTGATATGTTTTTCGAAATGTTTCTGCCCAGGATTGTTCATAACATGTTAGAGAATATGTCTATGAAATTTGAGAATTTATCGATTTGATTTGATATAGTTTTGCTAATTAATTTCCTAAGGTTACAGATGCTGTTTTGTGAAACGATTCTGGAATAGGCATGAGTATAAAATCGAGAATAAATTCTAGAAAAATGGTTTTTCGGATTTTCCTTCACCTGCATGTCTCTAAGATGTTGATGAATGTCTATGAGCATGAAAATTGGATTTCAAGGTGATTCGATATTTATTTTCGATTTTATTCTATGCTGTTGGGAATTGCTGTGCTGATGAACACAGATTTTGAATCGGTTTTGTTATTTAGGTTTACTGAGTTTTTGATGGATAAAATCCTGAACAAATTCAGGTAGCATGTTCTGAACATTTACTAACCTATGCAATTTTCTCAGAATTTATTGAAATTGTTTCATTGATCATTTCGAGCAATGTACAGAACTGGACAGTTTTGTGAAAAATTGTTAGGACTGTTTTGCTTGGCTTGATTGAGTGTGCTTTTTCAGTTCCAATGCCTTGTACCATTTTTAATGTGATTAAAAATGTGTTATCTTGATGTATTATGATTTCCAAACTGAATTGCTTGAAGTTACATTTCCAAGAATTTTCGGATGCCTAAGTGATCACATTAGCGTCTCGTTAGTATATTGCATTATCTTGTTTGTTTTGACCGTCATATTTTTTATGGCATGTGCTGAAGTAAATTTGATAATGTATGTGCTAGCTAGAGATGCTTAGGATGATAATTTGGGTGTTCCTACATTATTTGGAAATTAATGAGTTTTGACTCATTTCAAGCTTTTCATATGGTTTGACTATATAAGGCTTTCATGGTTCAATGAAGTGTTCATTGAGACATCAAAGTAGCAGATATTACCTTAGGTATGTTGGTATTGTGAATTGGAATTGCAAGGATTGAGGAATTAGCCGATTAGAGAATTATAGCAAATTCTGTTGGACAAGTCGACTTATTTGAAGTATAAGGCGACTTGTTCAGGTCTCTGCATAAGTCGACTTGCAGTACAAGCTTACTTGTGCGCTGGTAGGTATAAGGCCACTTATATCGATAAGTCGACTTGTGCGAGGGCGAAGACAAGGCGACTTGTATTATGATACAAGGCGACTTGTGTATGGGCGAGGGCATAAGGCGACTTGCATTCGTTGTAAGTCGACTTGTGGCATGCTCAGTTGGATGATGGATGATTAAAGGATTGATTCAATGTGATTGATGAAACCTAAATCATTCCATATAGTCATGGTGACTATAATCCCACAGCTTGGAGAATATGAAGATGAGACCCAAATCCTCCTCGTAATATGAAAACTAATGCCTTCCATTAATATGGTAAGAACCGAGTTCTTATAGGGCTGGGTTGTTGGGCTAACTCAAGCTCACTCTATACTGGATATGTTCGAACCTTGAAAATAAGATTTTCTCGATTAATGGGTCGATTTTCACTAGAAGCGTTGATTTGTTGAGCAAACTCAAGGTCAACGTGGGATGAGGCGAGTTGGGTAGTGTACATCGGATGTACACGCATCAAGGAGTTGATAACCCAATGTAAGTGCACACATCAACAAGTTGATAGCACTCATCGATAGTTGTGTCTAAGATGTAATTGGTATATCTGATACCTCCCGAGACATAAGGTGGCTTGTTGGGCAAACCTAAGGTCATTCTCAATGTCGGTTATCGATGATGCAATTGGTATGTCCGATACCTACCGATTGACCTAAGTTTTGGCTTGTTGGGCAAACCCAAGGTCACTCTTAGCAATGTCGGATATCGACCCACTAGGACTTTATGTCACTTTGTTTCTCTGGATTCGTAAAGAGGGTTATGGATTCTAGGAAACTAGTGGGAGCCATATGCATGTCATGCAAGTCCTTATGATCATGCAGGCATTTCTATTCTATCATTCCTTCTCTCTATCGCGTTTAGGTTGATTGAAGAAGTTTTTCAGTGTGAATTTTCGCTCTCTATTTTGGACTGAATTTTCTTGATTGGCTAAGAAATCTGAGAATTGTTCTCAGATCTGAGGAACTGGGATACGTCCTAGATGTTCCACTTCCAGATGCACCTGCTGTCGATGCTTCTGATAAGGATCAGAAAGCATATCGTAAGCATCTAAAGGACAGTGATATGGATACTTGCATTATGCTTGTCTTGATGTCACCAGAGCTGCAGCAGCAGAGACGAGTCCATGGATGCTCCTCTATAGTATTTCATTTTAGGGAGCTGTTTGATGAGTAAGCTCGATGCGAAAGGTTCGAGACCTCAAGGCTTCTCTTCATCATAAAGATGGCTCTGTGGACATCGCTGTCCGTGTTTCCTCAAGATGAATGGCTATATAGAGAGATTGGTTGTCTTAGGATTTGTAATGGATTATGAGTTAAGTATAGACTTGATTCGGTTGGATTGTCCGCGCTTTTTCACGATTCGTGTTAAACTATCGATGAACCAAATATCCACAACAATTCTCGAGTGATCAATCTCTTTCAAGACAGTTGAGCAGAGCTATCAAGAAGGATAGCAAGCAAGTGTTAGTGGTGGATGCTTCTTCTTCGGTCCAAAGAAGAAAAGGGCCAAAAACCAAATGGAAGTGCCATCAAGGAAAACCAAAGATACCGCCCAAAAGGATTTTGCTTTCATTGTGGCAAGACCGCCACCGGAGGCTAAATCAGAAGTCTATCTCGAGTTCTGAAGCGTAAGAAGGCATCGATGCCTCTACTTCTTCAAATATGTTTGTCATTGAGGTTAATACTATTCCTGATCCAAACATATCGGTATTTGATACCGGATGTGGCTCATACATATGAAATGATATGCAGGGCCTTAGGGATAGTAGAAAGCTCATAAAAGGAGAACTAGACCTTTGTGTAGGTAATGGAGCAAGAGTTGCTACATTAGTCGTAGACACTTATGTCTTGTTACTCCCTAGTGGGCTTATATTCAAATTGGATTATTGTCATTTTGTACCCGTTTTAAACAAAGAACATATTGTCTGTTTCTTGTTTCAATAGAGCTGGTTTCCATTAGACTTTTAGTAGCAATGGTTGTTCTATTAGTTCGAATGGAATGCTCTATGGTACTCGTACATTATGCAATGGAATTGACATATGAGATATATCATATCCAGTTATGAATGTCAATGACGCAGAAAGACATAATCGAGATAATTTAAAATCAACTTACTTATGGCATTGTCGGCTTGGCCATATAAATGAGACACGCATCGCTAAGCTCCATAAGAGTGGATGTTTAGGGTCATTTGATTATGAATCATATGACACATGCGAATCTTGTTTATTAGGCAAGATGACTAAGTTACCCTTCAAGGGAAAGGGTGAACGAGTGATTGGAGTATTAGACCTAATACATTCAGATGTATGTGGTCCGATGTCCATCCATGCCAGAAGTGGTTGTCTTTACTTCATTACTTTTATCGGTGATTATTCACGATATGGGTACCAGATTCGATGAGATACAAATCAAGCGTTTGAAAAGTTCAAATAATTCGAAATGAAGTAGAAAACTAACTTGGTAAAAGTATGAATACATTACGATCGATCGTGGTGAAAATGCTTACACCAACAGCTTTGGATTATCTCGTAGATAATGGGATTTTATCTCAAAGATACTCCACCTTACACGCCGCAAAGACAATGGTGTGGTTGAAAGGAGAAATCGAACCTTGTTAGACATGGTGCGATTGATGATAGGTTTTACGCATTTTGGGAGTATCGCGCCGAGACAATTTGCTTACTTGCTAAATGAGTTCCATTAAAGACAGTTGTGGTTACTCCATATGGAGATATGGACTAACTGAAAGCCCTATCTTTCTCATCTGAAAGTTTGGGATTGTCCTGCTTATGTGAAGCGGACACAGTCAGATTAGCTTAATGCAAAATCTGACAAGTGTTTGTTCGTAGGATATCGTGGGATATCAACTCTACCTTGCTTAGGAACAAAAGTTGTTTGTTTCCAAGCATGCTGTTTTCTTAAAGAAAGAGTTTCTTTTACAAGAGGACAGTGGGAGCAAAGTTGAACTTGAGGAAGTTCAAGATGCTCGAACAAACATAGATCAACTGCCTGAACCTGCAACTGTAACTCATATAGATGAGGTAACAGTTCAACCTTCTATTACACAAGAATTTCGTAGGTCATGTAGGATACGCTCTGTTCCTGAGAGATATGGATTTCTCGTGAGGAACAGAATGGCATATTGCTCATACGAGATGATGAGCTTACTACCTATGAAGAGGTTCTGAAAAGTTCAGAGTCTGAAAAATGGCTTTGTGCCATAAAATCTGAATGGATTCCATGTAAGAAAACCAAGTTTGGACTTTGGTTGTTGCACCCGAAGGAATAAAGCCCATAGGGTGCACATGGGTTTTCAAGAAGAAAACCGACATGGATGGTAATGTGATTACTTATAAAGCAAGGCTTGTGGCCAAAGGATTTCGCCGAGACAAGGAGTTGACTATGACGAGACCTTGATCCGTAATAATGCTTAAATCCATTCGGATACTCCTAGCCATTGCCGCTCATTATGATTATAAGATATGGCAAATGGATGTGAAGACAGCTTTCCTGAATGGAAATCTTCCCGAGGATGTGTATATGACACAACCAGAGGATTTCACCTCCTATGATGGCGAAAAGTTATGCAAGCTTCAGAAATCCATGTATGGATTGAAGCAAGCATTCAGGAGTTGGAATATCCGTTTTGATGAGGTACTCAAAGAGTTTGGTTTCTCACAAAATTCGGATGTACATTGTGTGTATAAGAAGGTTCATGGAACTGCAATCGTATTCCTTGTGTTATAAGTAGATGACATATTAATACTAGGAAACGATGTCTCTATGCTGCAATCAGTTAAAATTTGGTTGTCCAATCAATTTGCGATGAAAGACCTTGGTGAAGCAACTTATATCCTAGGGATATAGATTTATAGAGATAAATCAAAAGGTTGCTTGGTCTTTCACAATCATCGTACATAGATGAGATGCTAAAGAGGTTTAGCATGGAACAATGCTATGTACGAGGCCCGATGTATCGTATGCTCTAAGTGTTACGAGCAGATACCAATCGGATCCTGGTGAGGGTCACTGGGTGGCCGTCAAGAATATTCTCAAGTACTTGCGAAGCACTAAGGATGTTTTCTTGACACATGGAGATGAAAATCTCCAAGTGAGCGGGCATACAAATGCCAGTTTTAATCTGATAAGGATGATTTTGAATCACGATCAGGTTATATACATTCACACTGAACGACCTGGCGGTCAGTTGGAAAAGTTCCAAACAAGAGAGGACTGCTGATTCATCAACCGAGGCAGAGTACATTGCCGCATGAGATGCGCAAAGGAAGCGGTTTGGATCAAGAAGTTCATTACCGAACTTGATCCGTCCCTACCGTGATGGGCCCATAGGATTGTATTGTGATACAATGGGGCTAGTCGCAGCAAAGGAACCAAGGTCTTATCGACGATCCGAACTCAGATTACCGATTCGGGAGATCATTAGTCGAGATGATATCCGATAGAGAGAATTCCCAGAGCAAAGTGTTGTTGTTCCGCTGACAAAGCCATTGTCACAGGAGAATTGTGATTCTCATGGACTCGCTTATGGTATTAGATACTAAGGCGATTGGCTTTAGGTCAAGTGGGAGATTTGTAAGTGCAAGTCGACTTGTACATGGGGTAAGTCGACTTACACGTATTCAGTACCGATAAGTCGACTTATGCAAGGACGGTACTGTTTATATTGTGCCCTAAAGGCAATCCCCTTTAGCGCATTTTGTTCAAAGTCGTGTGCAGACTTTATGAATAAATAAAGAAAGGCATATTTCATTAATTTGATGTTCATGAACATTGTTTATGAATTGATTGGATCTTTAATCGAATTAATGAAGTCCATGATATATGACATAGCATGAAGGAAATTATGATGTGCTCATACTCCTGAGATTCCTATCATGTGCAATTATGTCAAGATTCAAATTCTCCTAGTCATAGGATTAATGAGACCGACATCATTAATCCGGATAGACTAGCACATGTCATATTCCTTGATTGGATCAAGCAAAGGATCTCGTAAACCGTAAATATGAGATATTTAGAATTGACATGTGGATGCTTACTAGTGGTAGTAAGTTCATTGGATGACCGCCATGAGATCATCACATGGATATCTTATCTAAGTGTCGTTGATAATCTCATCATAGAATGATGCAAGTATCCTTAGACTTGAGGTACTCAAGGATATCTTGAATACCGATCCGTGCTTTGAATCCATTCCTTGTTGCCTTCCGAGGTAACTCATAGGGTGGTGCTTGAGTGCAACTTGAGGTATTCAAGATAATTGAGTAGCCAATAAAGGATTCACCACTTTTGGATTAGCGTAAGAGATACCCATGGCCTCTTGTCGGGATCATTACTAAGGGTGGCAAGATGTATGTCATGAAGAGTGTCTTCATTGACATATAGAGTAATGAGTCCCGTGATCTAGAACCGATATCACTAGGCTAGACTCAAGATAGTGAGAGTTGACACTTTGACCATACTCATAACCAAGTGGGGTATAGAATGGTGAAAGGACTAATTGCACCAGAATTGTCTACATGGAAGGGTTCGTGATCTAGTTCGTGATGAATACATCAAACCGATTACTTTTCGGTCAATTGGGGTCATGATGTGTTGCTAGATACCGCTCATGACTTACAGATTAATTGTTAATCTAAGTGGCCAACATAACCGGAGCCTAAAGGGTCACACGATAAGAGTGACTCGAGAATCAGAAATAGTAATTGGACAGAGTTCCAATTATGGAGAGCATTAGGATTAAATGGATCCCGATGGGATCGGGATATGTCCCGATGAGATCGCGACATCAATATTGCTAAGAAAGGTTTCGAGTCGTTTCAAGATCGGGGTCCGAGAGGCCAGTAGACCAGACCCAGCTGGATGGACCTTAGCAATTATATCTTAATTGATTAATTAAGTAATTAATTAATTAATTATTATATTTATTAGCCATGTACACGTTGGTGGGAAGAGAAGGTTCCATTTTGGTGCCTAGTCATTAAGTTCATTTAATGACAAAAGGACAAAATAGCTAACTTGGAAGAGGATGATCGTAGGTGATGGTTTAGGATAAAAAGAAAAGAGTTTCTTTTGGTCTGTTGTTGTTGATCCTCGTGGCTTTTGGGAGAAGGCTTAGAAAAGGGTTTTTCAAGTAGCTTTCAAAGAAAGCTCACGATCATCTCTCCATCTTCTCCAAGTTTCCTATCTTCCTCCAACGTTGATCTATGCTCTCCAAGGATGTAGGTAGGGTCTAGCGCCTTTAACTGTTCTAGCTATTCCCGGGTCAAAGGGGTTTGTCCCGGTTAGGTTCTCTGATCTCTGCGTGGATCACCTTTAGAGATAGTCTCTTTTAGCTATTTAGGTTGATGTCTTCATACCGACACCTGGATCCTGGGTTTCGGGAAAGTCCCGGGAACAAAAATTTTTGTTTTCCGCTGCCGATACATGTGATGTACCTCCCGGGATTTTCCTACATACTATACACAAGTATATCATCAAAGTACACAACAACAAATTTACCCATGTAATCACACAAGACATGGTTCATTAATCTCATGAAGGTACTCGGTGCATTAAATAAACCAAATGGCATAACTAACCACATACAAACCATATTTAGTCTTAAAAACAATTTTCCATTCATCCCTGGGTTTCATGCGAATTTGATGATAACCACATTTCAAATCAATCTTTGTAAAAACACATGCGCCATACAACTCATCCAATATATCATCAAGTTGAGGAATAGGATGTCGATACTTTACCGTGATCTTATTGACAGCTAGATAGTCTACACACATGCACCAAGATCCATCCTTCTTCAGCACTAGTAGAACCAGAACATCACAAGGACTAACACTTTCACGCGCATGCCCCCTTGCAAGCAATTCATCTACTTGTCGATGAAGCTCCTTCGTTTCCTCTGGATTACTCCTATAGGTTGGCCTATTCGAAATTTGTGCTCCTGGGACAAGGTTGATTTGATGTTCTATACCTCGCAAAGGGGGCAGCCCTTTTGGCATCTCCTCTAGGAAAACATCTTTGTATTCCTGCAAAAGAGACTTAAAAACACTTGGCAAAGATTCATCAATAGGGTTAGTATCCAAAAGAGAAGAGTCCCTATGTCTAATCACAATCAAAGCTCCATATGCTCTCCTTAAGTCTTTTTCACATGCATACAAGCTCACCTTCTTTTCTCTCGATTCTCTTTTGTTTTCACTCCTTAAACTTTTCTCTCCTGAACATCTCTCATTCTTTTGCTCACTTGTGCTTTCTCTCTCCGATGAGCTAATACCTCCTTTCTTCTCAGCTTCTTGTCCCTCTTTATTTTTTTGTTCCTCACTACCTAAACCTAATCTTCCTTTCAAGGCTTGAATTTGGTCCAAGTAAATTTCTTGTGGGGACAATGGTTCAAGAATGAAATTTCTCCCTTTGAACTTGAACAAGTACATGTTGGTGTATCCATCATGGTTAGCTTGACGATTAAATTGCCATTGTCTTCCAAGCAAAACGTGACCAGCTTGCATAGGTACCACATCACAAAGAACCTCATCCTCATACTTCCCAATGGAGAAAGATAGTAGCACTCATATGGTCATGCTAACTTCCCCACTATCATTGAACCACTACAAGTGATACGGTTTCGGATGCTTTAGAACTGTTAACCCCAATTTTCTAACCATATCCAAACTAGCAACATTGATTCAATTTCCTCCATCAATGATCAAGCTACAAACTTTACCATTAACCAAACATCGTGTATGGAATAAGCTCTCTCGTTGTTCTAACATTTCAGTCTTATGCCAAACACTAACCACCCTCCTATCCATGAGAGTTTTTGCCTTTAATAGTCCGTTCCACACAAGTTTCATCTCCCTCTCCCTCCAAGATGTCATCCTCAAAACATTCATCATCATCCCTGGATTCAATTAACCCATCATACCTCAAAACCATGGCCCTCTTATTCGGACATTGGGAGGCAATGTGCCCAGTTCCAATGCATCAAAAGCATCTAATTAAAGAATGTTTGTTAGAAGAAGCTTGAGTTTTAGGAGTATTAGATGTACCTTTTGTTTCTAGGAGAGTTTGGTTCGGCCTCTTGAATTCCAACCCCTTTCCTTTCATATTCTCCTCTTTTTGTGGCTGATCTGAGTTCCAATTTGAAGTAAAACTCGTCCCACTCTTCATTGTCCCACGAGACTTAACTTGCTTCTCAACCTTCATTGCCAAGTTCACCATAGTATAGTTGTGCAAATCAATCATGTTGGTTATTTCTTAGTTCAAACCACTCAAAAATCGAGTCATTGTACTCCTCCATAGTCCGATTCCCTTAGACATTAGAGCCTTTGATGCATCTCTCATAGTAATAAGATGGAACATACCACTTCTTCATGATCACTTTCATTTCAGCCCAAGTACTCACGGGTTCCTCCCTATTTCTTCTCCTAGAAATCACCAATTGATTCCACCAAATTAGTGCATAATCAGAAAATTCAATGGCTTCGAGTTTTACCTTCTTTTCCTTGGAAAAGATGTGGCATTCAAACATTATATCCACCTTTCATTCCCATTCAAGGTAGAGCTCCGAATCATTCTTTCCTTTGAATGGTAAAATTTGCATCTTAATAGACGTAATGTCACTGTCTTGTCTATCCCCAAAATTAGCTGAACTCGTCCTCGTGGTCTCACATGATCTCCCTCGTCATTAGATTCATAATCTTCTAACATAATCGAAGCTTGCTAGTTTCTAGGACTAGTGCGTCCCCTTTTGACTCCTCGTGTCCGCCACACCTCAGGTCAACAATCTTTTGGGCTAGCCTCTCCATTTCGCCTCTAATTCCAACAAAATCAATGTTTAGGCTCTCGCTCAACTGTTGGATTGCCTCCAAGGTGGTGGCTTGCACCTCGCCCAATTGTTGGCCTCTCACACTATCGTTAGACATATCTCCAATGAAAATTGTTCCTGCAAAGAAAAGTTAGTTGCAAAAATAACCTCACAAAACACTCCCTCATGTGTTTCACTTGAATTTAGAATACTCCCCTTGTGTGTCTTGGCCGCTGTAATGATCTCACTCTCTTTCCTTTTTCCTTTTGAATCCTCAACGTTCAAGTTGTGCTTCGAAAAACCTATCTCCTTCTGATCAAGAAATCTAATAATGGTGCCAAGATGCCTCATTTTTCTATTGGAGTATAATGAAATCTTCCCTAAAAATCCAATGCCCTGATACCAAAGATGATACATGCACGGACGGAGATTCATCTTGATATAATTCGGAAGCCTTTAAAACAAACTAGAAACTCAAGGTTTTCGATACTTTTCTAGACCTTAATGATCGTAATTGTCCAAACAACCTAGACCAAGCAATAAACCAAGAAAATTGAACCAAAACAGTCCTCCACAATTGAGATTAATTGATAAGTAGAGTTAGGGTTCGTGGAACAATAAGAACATGAAGAAAACTCCTCACAAAGCTTTCAAATTATCAAAGTGTATTACCCTAAAACTAATGTCAAGGAAAATATTTATAGTTGTTAAGATAACTCGAAATTAGGCCAACATCTCTGGCTTAAATAGGTAAAATATTAAGAATCATCCTAAAAATAGTAAGGAAAACAACACAAAGTAAAAGAGGCCAAGTGGTGCAACTAGTCTGGCAAGTCTGGTGGGCTGCAGGCACGCGTGCACTGTAACATCCCACACCCACTGGGAAGGGTAAAATAGTAATTTGGAAAGGGCCGAGAGTGTTTAGCATTGGGTTGCAATATTTATGCATACCATTACACGTGACTAGTGGAATTGCACATGAACTTGACTGTACATGCATTCATGACATTTTCCGGTATTTGCGCCTAAATAGAATGTGGTTGTGAATTACATGGTAATTGTATTTGAAAATTTATTTGGAGTGAGTCTTTGTGTGTTTTATATTTTAAGGAAATTTTAGGAATTTTTCTGGAATTTTTCGGAGAAAATTTCCAGACCGGAAAAATCACCAAGTAGCGAACCGGTTGATTTTTGGTATTGAAAAATTCCGTCCATTGGTATTAAAAATTTTGATTCATGATTTTAGAAATTATTGGATTAAAGCTATTGAAAATTGGATGACCTAGAGATTAAATCCTAGTAAGGTCTTTTATTAACCATTTATTAATTGATTGTTGTTTATTTAGGTGATGTGTCATGACACTTATTGAGCTTTTATTAAAGCCTTCCTTGAGTTCATTCTCGACACTTCCATTGTTAAAGGCCAAAAGCAAAAAATTTTATCATGTTTTCCATCACCATCGTAACCTATCTTTCCCTCTCCTCTTCTTGATTTTTTGCTTGCCTCTCTTTTCCATCTCCTTCTCCATGGTTAGCTCTTCTTTGGTCTTATCATACAAAACAAAAGTTTAACCTAAGCTCTAGTTGATGGTGATTGTCGTGGATGTGAAAAAAAGAGAGAGATTGAAGTAGTTAGAAGATTGAGAAGATTTGAAGCTTATAGGTAAGAAGTATGTTCTATATTCTTAAATTGGTAATTAAATGCATTCTTTGTGATGGTTGTGCATCTAAGTGTATGACTATTGTGTTGGTAAAGTTGGGTAAGAGCTTTGAGTGATTAATTGTTGGTTGATGAAGTAGGATGATGCATGTAAGGATAATATGTGATGTATGTCATTTGAGAGGGTTTGGATTGCATTAAGTAATGTTAATGGTGTTGAAAATAGATGAATGAATGTGTATGAGTTGCTGTCATTTTTGTGATCATTATTCAAGTGGGGGTTTTGATTATAGTATGGGTGAATTAATGACTAAATTGGTTGCTTATGAGTATAGAATTGGAATTAGAATGATAGGAATTGGAGTGAGTAGTAAAGCTGAAAAATGTACCTTGAACATGTTCTAATTTTTTTGCCATAACTATTTGTGTGGTTAAACAAATGAGGTGAGGCTTGTCCTAGATTAAAATTGAGTAGTTTGGCTACAATCTTTGTGAAGGAAGCACTGTCCAATTTTGATAAGAAGAGTGTTGAATTTTGCTTTGAAAGTGAAGTATGGGTGCAGTATGAACAGTGATTCGAGCTTGATGACCTAAACTTTTGATGAATTTTTCTAGATTGATTTAGGAGGAATTAGTGAAAATGGTCTTAATGAAAGTTGAAGAATATCTTGTTAGCTTTCCATTGCCACTGATGTTGCAATTTTTCGATATGTACGTTGGGAGTTATGAATTGTTAACTATTGACTGGTTATGTGCATTTTGGGTGAAACCTAGCTATAAGTGTAGGTTTTGCGAGTATTGTGCTTGGAAGCAAATTTAGAGATTTCTGTTATTTGAATTGGCTCAAGTGGTCTTTTGGAAAGTTTTATAGGAAGCAATTATCTTGAAAATGGGATAACTATATTATTTTTGGATATCAGAATTGGGATTTATGAATTTTCAAAGATTGGACTTAAGTTAGGTCATTGATTAGTGATCAGGGCAGCCACTTGCATGACAGCTCTAAGTTTGTTAGAGATGGAATTGGCTGTTAAGCCCTTCATAAGAAGTGTAGTATACTGTTTGAGCTTTTCATGGGTATAAAGTATGCAAAATTTTGACATTTTTACAAGGATTTATGCTTTTTATAAAATTGCTGTTCAGTTCAGGTGATTTCAGTGGGCAGAATCGTTCATCGAATTGTTTGACCCACTTAGAAATTGAATTTGATTTCATGTTGTTCATGAAAATTGTAGGTCACATTCTGATCTTTCTTTTGGAAAAAATCTTGTAATTTTTAGCAAAGGGAATGAGAAGTTACGGATTTTATAAAATGTTGCACTGTTTTGACAAAATGTTGCACTGTTTTGAGAGGCATGGTGAAGGCAGTAACTTTGAGTGTATTTTTGACACCCTTAGAGGTGAAATTAGTTTTTGTGTCCTTCATAAAACTTGTAGAGATCTCTTTTCTCTATAAAATAGACACCATGTTAGTCCAATTTGGAATTCGGAGCAAGGAGTTATGAATTGTGAAAGTTGGGATGTCGGTGGATGTTTGTCCAGAACTGTCATTGTAGTAGCATAAGTCGACTTGCACCCTCAGATAAGTCGACTAGAACATACAAAGTAGCATAAGTCGACTAGGATTCTCAGGCAAGTCGACTAGGATCATATATTTTCCTTCTTTTGCTTATAACTTATCCATCTGATCTCCGATTGACCTGATTTTCGAGGCATCAGATTCGTGAATCATTTAATTTCATTTCTATGTGAAATTGGGAATTTTAGAGGCAAAATTGAAGAAAATGGGTTAGGTCAAAGTGATGGGATCAGTTAGTGATTTTTGAACCTTTTCACATCCGAATTGAGCGATTTTAGTGTCTATGGTTTCTTTGGACATAGGGGAACATTTTTACAGTGTGATTTATGGAATGATACCAGGAATATCACGAACATGCATTCTACGCATTTTCATTGATACATGTGCATCTTTAAATAGTTCTTCCTGTACATACGGTAATGTGTATGCAATTGCATTGTTATAGAGACTTATTTGGAGCGTCGATCCACCGACGTTATTGAGTCTTCCAGGTATTTAGCTCGGAATTACATGCGAGTAACCTAGTTGGTTTCTCAATTTTTGACTGTTAAATGTTCTGTACTTGGAATTCTGTGTTGAATAATGATGATTATGTGAATTGTTATGTTTGAAATCTCGGACCGAAGGTCCGAGGGATTGAGTGATTGGATATGCCAATGTGATTGTTTGTGAATGAGAAAAATTGTCTATGACTGAAATACCGGACCGAAGGTCCGAGAAAATGGGAATTTGACATTGAAATGTTAATTGACTGAGATTGAGAAACTTTTATGTTTCCAATATGATATGACTGTTTCAATTATTGGTTTGACTGTATTGCAATATATTGGGCATATTGCATTTCATGCACAGTTACATGAACAGATAATGATAGTTGTGACCTGAGTCGCCACTGTTACTGAAATGAGCCTCGAGCTCAAAGGGAGTTAGTGCATACCCAGAGGGCTCTCCTACTCCCTAGACGCGTCTACTGAACACTGATCATTGTTTATGCGCTCGGGCACAACACTGAAATAAAATGGAAAAGAGTCTCATATGCATTGCATACACATTGTGATGATTGAATACAGTGAATGAGAAATAGGTAAGAGTGCACGAGAATCTGTAAACTGCTATAGGGTATTCTGAATGTGTTATGGTGATATGTTGTACGCTATTTGCGTAATGCATGAATTGAGTGAACCATCGATGATGGTTTCTCACTGAGTTTGCAAAACTCACCCGAAATTTGCAACTATTTTTCAGGCCTTGAAGAGTACTCCGTTAGACACGGGAGTATGCCTACTGTATGCCAGGAAAAGATAGGGGTCGGGATCAGTTCGCGTCTGCATTAGTGTCATCTTACTTTTATACAATTATGTATTCCGCATTTTTCTGAAAAATAGTGTTGTAGTTCTAGTGGGCCCCAAATAGGCTATTGTAATTTTATTGATTGTAATGTGATCACTGAAATGTTTATGAATAAAACTGGGCCCAATTTGGTTATGGATCTGTGTACGTTAAATGGCTTTTCTAAATACTATCGAGTGTACTGTTATCACTAGAAATGCTTACAAAGTAAAGCGGACCCAAATTGTCTACCGTTTTTTGCGGATGTGAATGTCTTTTAAAAAAAATTTATACTGAATGTTTGACGGTATTTGAGTACTCTAGCATACCACTCTCGTGAGGTACGGACTCGGATATCACCCACGATATCAGGTTCGGGTCTTGCAGGAGTGGGGTGCTACATATGTGGTATCAGAGCCTAGAAGTACGATTGTATATGGGCATTCTAAAATTTGTGTTAAGTCACATGCATTTTGGTCATGTCAAAGCAGACGGTAGCAACTGATCCCTAGTTGAGTCGCATGAACATGTATAAAGTGTTTAAGTTGATATAAATATGGCGAAAAGTGATGGTATATCGTAACGGAAGGTTGTGGATGTGTAGAAATGAGAAATTGTGCATGATTTGATATGGTAGATAACGATATGAGCCAATGAAGGTGTATGGGCCATTAGGAATGGGAAAGGAACAATGGGCAATGATATTCACGTTGTAATGTGATTGTAAACCCTTGAAGATTATATGAAAGTAAATACATTGGCATGGGTTGATTCAGAAAAAAAAAAGTGATATCAAACCAAATACTGAGACATAAAGTGTATAAAGCGAGTTGAATGAAAACGAAAAGTTCTATAATCTAAAGAGGTCAAAGTTTCACATGAGAGGAATATCGGTTAAAGTGATAAAAGTATGATGTGATGCTAAATATGCCTATACGAGGTTAAAAGTTCAGGTTAACTAGGTATTTACGATTTTGAATTGTGATTTTATATGCATAGAGACACAATGAAAGTCTCGGGGGCTAAATTGGGTACATGGTTTAGAATTTCTATCATAATGATTGGTTGAGAATTTGGAAACATTAGGCATACCGAGACAAGATAAGAAGAATATATGTGGAAAGAATGAGACTAAAATGTACCAGCTCGGTTACAGGAATAAATTTTTCTTTATGACCATGAAAGGTTCGATTCGGATACGAAATGAATGTTGTATACTTGTGTAATTGAGACCAAAATTTTAGGATGCCCAAGTCTCTATGTGTCTGAACTGATTCTGGACGATAAAGTGTGGATAATTTGGCAACGAGAAAAAGTATATGGTTCGACAAGGTGGATAGACATTCTCTATTTTGTGTTGGTGTGTACCTTAGAGCATAATGATATTAATATTGTACTCGAATGTTCTACCTCGGAATGTGAAAAGAACATAGAACTACGCTTAAGTTTGGATTTTTAATTATACAAACGATTAAGGAAGAAATACTTAATCAACAGAAGAGGAGTGACTGCGCTTATCATGCGAGTTCAATTACTGTGAAATGATGTTGTTTCCACAAAGGTACATGCTAGGAAATTGAAATAGAATCACTGGTAAGATATGTGTTCCATGAGAAAGAAAGTACAGGGCATGATGATGGCCTACACAAAATATGATTTTGTGATGATCATACGGGAAAACCCCATTCATGGACAGGAACAGGGATAAAAATGTTATCTAGAAACAATTGGAATGCATATAGCATTAGTGAATGTTCTTACTTGGAAACTTGACGTGAATGTAATTAGGCGAGATGTAAGGATTTTGGAAGGTATATACATTACCTAATACCTTATGGCGAGGGTGTTTTGACCTTCTTCGTCATGATATGTCTTGATCTTAGCGAAACCCTAGGAAAACTTATTGAGATCCTATACAATGTGGAAGCTAATTTTTGCGAAGCGCTACAACAGATTAATAAGAAAGTATAGGAACTGGGATCATGAACAATATGGAAGGGAAAAGGAAAAAAATGACCAATGAAGGAACAAACCCAAATGACCAAATAGTGAGTTAAAAGTGAATATTAGAGTTGCATTCGACGCAAAGATTCATGCATATGAGTCAGAAGGGGCTATTGAGAGTGTATGCATTTTGTTGATATAACGTATCCCACTATATAAGTGGATTTGTGAATTCGAGAGGGAGTTAGGTAAGAGATGAATTATAGGCACAAGAACCCTATACTTTTAGATTTATGTGATTTTAGTTATATGATAGCAAGTAGTGATTATGATCATAGACCGTATTCCGAATGTGCTTTAGAAAACGTAAGATGAGATTTTGACTAATTGTGATATCATATGTAAGTCGCATCAGTGAGGAGATCCCAACAAATGTTTGAGGAATTTATGACCTCCGTATTGATGATACTATTTTGAATTGGAGATTTTGTAGGGAATATATCACGTTTCCCTATTAGTGATTTCAATACGATTGTTTGCAACACTATAAAGTGATTCGTGTACTGAGGACAATTCTTCTCTCGGGAGCTTAAGTCATCTATTCAAAAACTTGAAATGTGTTATACTAGTACTTGGTTCGAAACTGTGGAGACATCGATTAGAGTAATATCATATGTTAATTGGGATTGCAGATTTCCATACAATGATGTTTTATAGCTGGGACTATAAGAAAGTAATTTCATATGCTTTGAGACGACTAGCGTCCCATGCGCTGATTACTGAATGCATGGAGAAGAACTTATTACAGTAGTGATTACTTCGTTAGTTGGAGACATGTTAGGTGCAGGGGAAATTCATTATAGAGGTTGACAGAACTGAATCTTCGATTGAGACAATGAATAGAGGTATAGAAAGAGGTTGACTAAGCAAATGAGTACTTTCCGTAAAGCTAGTGTTGTACATCGGTACATTGAACATAAAATCCGATAATGGTATAAAACAAATTGTGATATTGAGGTCACCATTACTACTGCATTAAAAAGCACAGGAAGTCAAGTTGAAGTTTGGGCAAACCGAAGTATTTTTAAAAGTTGAGTTAAGCTTAGTCTCATATGAAAAGTTGAGCAAGAGCCAAAATTTATGCCCAAATTGGTGATTCATAAATTTTGGCTCTCCCTGTGAAGCTGACAATGAATTCGGATTCTGAAGATTGAATACGAAAATGTGACTGTGTGATTATAATACAGAGGACATTGCCTTGACTAAAATAGTCAAGAACCGTATTAAATCGAAAGTATTAATGGGTGGCGAACATGTGATTGGTTATGGAATTGGAATCATTTATGTATCAAGGAACTGACAAAGCCTAAATTGAGGAGTTAGAACTTGTCAATTTTATTGGGGACTTTAATTGAAAATAGACCCAATTCGTGAGTAAATGATATGATAAAGGAGGATTAAGCACTATTAGTAGAAACATAAGGAACAATCGAAGCTCTATGGTCTAATAAGAGTACACCGAAAGAGCAATTGTTAATAAAGAACGTAGAACTGAGTGACTACACATTTGAGTTGCCAGTAGTCCTAACTGTCAGAGATGAATGTACCGCCCATATTTTGGAAGTCTTAGGAACATGGGAGTGATTTTTCATATAAGTGATTACAGATACATGGCGACACCATTAGAATTCTCTGTGAGGCATTGTACGACAAAAAGAGTCCTTCACCATTACATTGCAATAGAGAGACCCTAGAAACATGATCACCGGTAGTGAGGAAAACGAGTATTGAATCAAACTGAAGTGACTTATGAAAGCTGAATGGGTTGGCTGAGGTGGAACCAGATTGGACAGATGAAATATAGTAAAATAAATATATGAATTGAGTGCGTGAACACTACAGAATAGGGAATTGGAAAAGGAGAAATGAATATGAAATAAGAGTCAATGAGATGTGAAGGATAAATGAGTTAGAGATGAAGTATTTTGTAAGTACCACTGGAAAAGGTAGCAATGAAGCTGTATGAATCGGTCTGTATGCTACTGGTGAAAAAGGTATTGGATTTATAACACGTGATAAGTGAATAGGTGGGGAAAGAATGATCTGATCCTTAGCATACGAAATAAAGTTAGTGTCTACTCTGAAATAGTCAAGTGAGATAGCTAAGAAAGTGTGATGGGATTAAGAGACTTATCGGATTCATTCAATAAGGTTTTATGAAAGAAACCGCTCGTTTTCTTAACCAAATATTAATTTCAAGGATGAAATTTTTATTAGGAGGGAGGAATTGTGACATCCCACCCCCACTGGGAAGGGTAAAATAGTAATTTGAAAATGGTCGAGAGTGTTTAGCATTGGGTTGCAATATTTATGCATACCATTACACGTGACTAGTGGAATTGCACATGAACTTGACTGTACATGCATTCATGACATTTTCCGATATTTGTGCCTAAATGGAATGTAGTTGTGAATTACATGGTAATTGTATTTGAAAATTTATTTGGAGTGAGTCTTTGTGTGTTTTATATTTTAAGGAAATTTTAGGAATTTTTCTGAAATTTTTTGGAGAAAATTTTCAAACCGGAAAAATCGCCAAGTAACGAACCGGTTGATTTTTGGTATTGAAAAATTCCGTCCATTGGTACTGAAAATTTTGATTCATGATTTTAGAAATTATTAGATTAGAGCTATTGAAAATTGGATGACCTAGAGATTAAATCCCAGTAAGGTCTTTTATTAACCATTTATTAATTGATTGTTGTTTATTTAGGTGATGTGTCATGACACTTATTGAGCTTTTATTAAAGCCTTCCTTGAGTTCATTCTCGACACTTCCATTGTTAAAGGCCAAAAGCAAAAATTTTTATCATGTTTTCCATCACCATCGTAACCTATCTCTCCCTCTCCTCTTCTTGATTTTTTGCTTGCCTCTCTTTTCCATCTCCTTCTCCATGGTTAGCTCTTCTTTGGTCTTATCATACAAAACAAAAGTTTAACCTAAGCTCTAGTTGATGGTGATTGTCGTGGATGTGAAAAAAAGAGAGAGATTGAAGTAGTTAGAAGATTGAGAAGATTTGAAGCTTATAGGTAAGAAGTACGTTCTATATTCTTAAATTGGTAATTAAATGCATTCTTTGTGATGGTTGTGCATCTAAGTGTATGAATGTTGTGTTGGTAAAGTTGGGTAAGAGCTTTGAGTGATTAATTGTTGGTTGATGAAGTAGGATGATGCATGTAAGGATAATATGTGATGTATGTCATTTGAGAGGGTTTGGATTGCATTAAGTAATGTTAATGGTGTTGAAAATAGATGAATGAATGTGTATGAGTTGCTGTCATTTTTGTGATCATTGTTCAAGTGGGGGTTTTGATTATAGTATGGGTGAATTAATGACTAAATTGGTTGCTTATGAGTATAGAATTGGAATTAGAATGATAGGAATTGGAGTGAGTAGTAAAGCTGGAAAATGTACCTTGAACATGTTCTAATATTTTTGCCATAACTATTTGTGTGGTTAAACAAATGAGGTGAGGCTTGTCCTAGATTAAAATTGAGTCATTTGGCTACAATCTTTGTGAAGGAAGCACTGTCCAATTTTGATTAGAAGAGTGTTGAATTTTGCTTTGAAAGTGAAGTATGGGTGCAGTATGAACAGTGATTCGAGCTTGATAACCTGAACTTTTGATGAATTTTTCTAGATTGATTTAGGAGGAATTAGTGAAAATGTTCTTAATGAAAGTTGAAGCCTATCTTGTTAGCTTTACATTTCCACTGATTTTGCAATTTTTCTATTTGTACGTTGGGAGTTATGAATTGTTAACAATTGACTGGTTATGTGCATTTTGGGTGAAACCTAGCTATAAGTGTAGGTTTTTCGAGTATTGTGCTTGGAAGCAAATTTAGAGATTTCTGTTATTTGAATTGGCTCAAGTGGTCTTTTCGAAAGTTTTATAGGAAGCAATTATCTTGAAAATGGGATATACTATATTATTTTTGGATATCAGAATTGGGATTTATGAATTTTCAAAGATTGGACTTAAGTTAGGTCATTGACTAGTGATCAGGGCAGCCACTTGCATAACAGCTCTGAGTTTGTTAGAGATGGAATTGGCTATTAAGCCCTTTATAAGAAGTGTAGTATTCTGTTTGAGCTTTTCATGGTTATAAAGTATGCAAAATTTTGACATTTTTACAAGGAGTTATGCTTTTTATAAAATTGCTGTTCAGCTCAGGTGATTTCAGTGGGCAGAATCGTTCATCGAATTGTTTGACCCACTTAGAAATTGAATTTGATTTCATGTTGTTCATGAAAATTGTAGGTCACATTTTGATATTTCGTTTGGCATAAATCTTGTAATTTTTAACAAAAGGAATGAGAAGTTACGGATTTTATAAAATGTTGAACTGTTTTGACAAAATGTTGCATTGTTTTGAGAGGCATGGTGAAGGCAGTAACTTTGAGTGTATTTTTGACACCCTTAAAGGTGAAATTAGTTTTTCTGTCCTTGATGAAACTTGTAGAGATCTCTTTTCTCTATAAAATAGACACTAAGTTTGTCAAATTTGGAATTCGGAGCAAGGAGTTATGAATTGTGAAAGTTGGGATGTTGGTGGACGTTTGTCCAGAACTGTCATTGTAGTAGTATAAGTCGACTTGCACCCTCAGATAAGTCGACTAGAACATACACAGTAGCATAAGTCGACTAGGATTCTCAGGCAAGTCGACTAGGATTATATATTTTCCTTCTTTTGCTTATAACTTGTCCATCCGACCTCCGATTGACCTGATTCTCGAGGCATCGGATTCATGAATCATTTAATTTCATTTCTATGTGAAATTGAGAATTTTAGAGGCGAAATTGACGAAAATGGGTTAGGTCAAAGTTATGGGATCAGGTAGTGATTTTTGGACCCTTTGACGTCCGAATTGAGCGATTTTAGTGTCTATGGTTTCTTTGGACATAGGGGAACATTTTTACAGTGTGATTTATGGAATGATATCGGGAATGTCACGAACATGCATTGTACGCATTTTCATTGATACATGTGCATCTTTAAATAGTTCTGCCTGTACATTTGGTAATGTGTATGCAATTGTATTGTTATAGAGACTTATTTGGAGCGTCGATCCACCGACGTTATTGAGTCTTCCAGGTATTTAGCTCGGAAGTACAGGTGAGTAACCTAGTTGGTTTCACAATTTTTGACTGTTAAATGTTCTGTACTTGAAATTTTGTGTTGAATAATGATGAGTATGTGAATTGTTATGTTTGAAATCTCGGACCAAAGGTTCGAGGGATTGAGTGATTGGATATGCCAATATGATTGTTTGTGAATGAAAAAAATTGTCTATGACTGAAATACCGGACCGAAGGTCCGAGGAAATGGGAATTTGACATTGAAATGTTAATTGACTGAGATTGAGAAACTTTTATGTTTCCAATATGATATGACTGTTTCAATTATTGGTTTGTTGTATTGCAATATATTGGGCATATTGCATTTCATGCACAGTTACATGAACAGATAATGATAGTTGTGACCTGAGTCGCCACTGTTACTGAAACGAGCCTTGAGCTCGAAGGGAGTTAGTGCATACCTAGAGGGCTCTCCTACTCCCTAGACGCGTCTACTGAACACTGATCACTGTTTATGCACTCGGTCACAACACTGAAATAAAATGGGAAAGAGTCTCATATGCATTGCATACACATTGTGATGATTGAATACAGTGAATGAGAAATAGGTAAGAGTGCATGAGAATCTGTAAATTGCTATAGGGTATTCTGAATGTGTGCATGAATTGAGTGAACCATCGATGATGGTTTCTCACTGAGTTCGCAAAACTCACCCGAAATTTGCAACTATTTTTCAGGCCTTGAAGAGTACTCCGTTAGACACGAAAGTATGCCTACTGCATGCCAGGAAAAGATAGGGGTCGGGATCAGTTCGCGTCTGCATTAGTGTCATCTTACTTTTATACAATTATGTATTCCGCATTTTTCTGAAAAATAGTGTTGTAGTTCTAGTGGGCCCCAAATGGGCTATTGTAATTTTATTGATTGTAATGTGATCACTGAAATGTTTATGAATAAAACTGGGCCCAATTTGGTTATGGATCTGTGTACGTTAACTGGCTTTTCTAAATACTGTCGAGTGTACTGTTTTCACTGGAAATGCTTACAAAGTAAAGCGGGCCCAAATTGTCTACCGTTTTTCGCAGATGTGAATGTCTTTTTTTAAAAAAATTTATACTGAATGTTTGACGGTATTCGAGTACTCTAGCATACCACTCTCGTGAGGTACAGACTCAGATATCACCCACGATATCGGGTTCGGGTCTTGCGGGAGTGGGGTGCTATATGCATGCCTAGACCTGCTGGGTGCTGGCGTACGCGCCTAAGGTGTGCTCCCGTTAAGATTGTTCGAGCATAGAACTTGGCTCAAACTGATAAACTAATGCTACAAGCGAGGGTCTTGTTTCTCCCAGAGTCCTTTATCAACCACGCGAGCCACAAATGAATTTAACACGGCCTTGAATCTTTTAAGCCTAGTCTGACTTGCGAGGCTAGGAAACAACATCAAGTCTCGATTAGCACCATGTTGATCTCGGTATCTGTCAATATATCCATCATGTGTAGCCTTGCTCACATCATATTCTCACAACCTCCAATAATTAAATCATTTATAATCATCTGTGTACACCATGCCCCCTTGATGTCTTCTCTAAAACTCAATTTTGCGTTGTCTAAAGCACATGATCTCAAAGTCCAAAGTAGCAATCCCCCTTAATGTCTTCTCCAAAACTCAATTTTGCGTTGTCCAAAGCACATGATCTCAAAGTCCAAAGTAGCAATCTAGGAAGCTTCCTTCACTTGAAACTCGAGTCAAAGATAGGGTCTTTAGATATTGATCTATCATGGTTTCATCCTTTTGACCATTCTCACTTTGATGATAGATTTTATAAGGCTAAAGTTTAAATTTGGGAATTGTGTCCCTAATAGTGTTAGATTTCATAAAACTAAATTTTGGGAGGTGACGTATGGCGAGTTTTAAGTCTTCGATTATCTATGATGATGGGAGTGAGATTAAAGCGAGCTTGATTGTTAATGCAAGTGGGTTTGCTAGCACTTTCATAGAGATGATAAGCCGAGAAACTATGGTTATCAGATTGCTCATGGTATTCTAGCTAAATCCATTTGATTTGGAAAACAAGGGACTCTTTGGTGAAAGAAAACAATGGTTATATATGTAGTTGATGAATTAATGAGTTAGTTTTAATTATGTTACAGTAATTTGTGCATGTCATTGTAGCAAAACGCGTTTGCTTTCTTTCACTTCTTTGCTTGAAGATGAAGATGATTAGAAAAACATGTTTCTCTATGTGTTGATTAGAAAAACAGGTTTCATCGCAAATAATAACCATAGCAAATCAAGGAATATATTAGAAAGCAAACATAAGCAACAAATACGAAAACAAACCTAAGAAACGACAAAAGACTCTGCAGAAGATGCAGACTAAGGTACACAGGAGAGAAACCTATTTTCAAAAGACACAAAAACTGTTTATGAAAAAAAATTGTTTTAAAATACAAGAAACCCTGTTGTGAAATATTAAGGAAATGCCTTTTTTCTATTTTCATGAAATTGTTGTTGTTCTTTATTTTGAAAAACAGTATAATGTAACAATAACAAACCAAACGTGTTTTAAAATGATGTTTTCTTTATTATAAAAACCACAAAAAGAAATAAAAAAGAAAACAAACACCCCCTAAGTTTTCCACTCTCTTTTTATTCCTATTCTACAAATTGAATTCTTACAATAATGGAATCCATCTAATCAATATGGGTTTAGTGCCATTTTTGAAAAGAGAAGGTACCTCAGTGATATGTGTAGACAATTACTTTAGATAATAAAATATGATTTGAATTTAGCAAATGCAAACTTCACATCAAACAATTCTTTCACCACAATAGCGTAATTTTCTTATGTATCTCCTAGAGTTTTGCTATATAAATTAAAAATATTTTTCATTGATCAAGCACTACTTCCACAACATAGTCATTTGTATCAGATATATGTTTGAAAGAAATGTTTTTATTTGGTACTATCATGATAGGTTTGTTAATTAACTTTTATTTCAAAATAGTAGATGATTGATTTATTTCTTAAGCTTATATAAGAATATATCAATTGTAAACCGTAAGTACATGGTGTAGCTGTAATTAGCATAGTCAAGTAAGGGTCGATCCCACGAGGATTATCAATACTAGTATTAACCTTTTTCATATTATCTAATTGTTGGATCAAATTGTGGATTTAATTAAAAATTAAACTAAATAAACTAAAATAAGATTGGAAGAATAATGAACTTAGATAAAAGGATAATACTATGGAAAGTCAATGTCAAACAAAAAATATCTAGGTGATGAATCCCCCTAAAATTTCTTAAATATTAACCCTTTATTATGCAATTTAATTATTGATTGGTGGATCATGGAAATTCTTATCTTATGTTAATATCTTTTTAATACTATTGACAACTAATCCCTCGGTTGATTAACTGAATCGTTTTCTAGTTAAAACCTTTGGGATTGCATTATTGATTAATGAATTTCACTATTAGGTTTGGCCCTAATATGGAGAATTTATGTTGACCTATCTCTGGATTTGCATGCAATTCCTTCCAATTTTGGTATATATGTTCACACAAAAGGATTTTTCAATCTTAATCATATGAAATCAAATTATAAATTAATATTCTAGATATATTAGAACGAGAATATAACACATAATTGAATCTTAATAAACTAATCAATAAAACTGAATTAAATAAAAGATCAAATCATATTGCCATCACTTTTTAGGGTTCATCACACCTAAGCACTAAACAAATTAGTTCCTACTTATAGAAAACAAAACTAATAACAAATATTTAGCATAACAAATAGAAAACAATGAAATCATATTCTAAATCTCCCTTTTTCTCTAATGAATCTTTTTACAATTTAGATTGAATGTTGCTATCTGTCCATCTTATGACGTAATCTATTTGTTTTCCTTGTCCTCTATTCAAAATTGTTGTTTTTTTGTGTTTATTACGGCTCAAGAATGCCCTAATACTTGTCTTTATTCACGTCTTTTTATAGTAAAAACTAGGATTCTTAGAATATACATGGTCAACATAAACGGTAATAAACACGGTCATGTATGTCACTTGTGAAGTCTCTATGCTCTTGTAAAATCGTGAATTCAAATATTTTTAGAGATATATGGTCACCTATACAATCTACACGAGTAACATACACAAAGTGCATATCAACATACACAGACATGTAACTTCACACGACCAAAATCAATATGCTTCAAATTTTCACATGTTTATACAGACTTACACAGTCACACTATATGATCGTGTAGGTCTTCACTTACTATAAATCTTCGCTCCATGTCACGAATTCTTCTCTTTTTAATTTATAAAAGACAATTATTACCTACAAATATACTTGAAGTGAATTAAGTATCAAAATATTATAAAACTATTAAATAACAAGTAAAATATATTAAATATGAGTATAAAAATAATCAAATAATTATTTATAACGGATCTAAACAAGTTCGAAAATTAAAAGAACACGTCATTATGAAATAAGTTGGTCAAGGCTTGAAATAGTTTGAAAAAATTATGTACGAATCGTTTATAATATTCAGTATGTCCCAAAATATTTGTAATTACCTTCATCGGAGTAAGCGGTGACAACTTCTCAATTATTTCAACTCTCTCTTTATTCACCTCATTTTTAATAAAAGGAATTAAAAGAAAAAAAATAGATTTGAATCATTAACGACACAAATTAAATTGATACGAAAAGACGTGTGTTTTAGAATTCTAAGTTTGGGGAAGTTATTAAAGCATGAGAGCGCTGAACTAAAGTAAAAGAAACGACAATTCGGACTCGTGCGACAACCTTAAATCTTTATGTAATGAATGAAATCAAATGACCTAAAAAGAATTACAGCCTTTGAGAAGGCGATCCACTTGGGCCAAGGACGATCGGAAATGATATGTCGAAGAAAAGCGACAAGTGAAAGGACTTTTGTCGCTTCTCTTTGTTACGAAAACGACAAATTCTTTTAAATTATTAATAGAAAAATAAATAGACAGATAAATTACGTACAGCCGTTTAAATAATTTACTGGTAAAATAAATAAGAGATTTGACATATTAGTTCAGCACAACAATGCCTTGGGAGTGGTGTGAATTACGAGAGTCTGCCACCTATACAATTTTGCATGATTATCCCAAATGCTATGCCGCCACGCACCCTTTCTACCCATACCACATCCCCATCCTTGTCATGCTTCTCTCAAAATTTACAACTACCTGGCTATATATCTCAAACCACGCTTTGTTCCCAACTCAAGCTTCACACCATCTACAAGTCCAGCCTTTCCTCAAAAAATTAAGCACTAAATGACCACCATTTGTGCTCAGCAACTCAAACACTGTCCCTCCCAGTCCCACCATATGAAACCCCTTGAAATCCCACCAAGAAAACTCTTTACAAAGAAATCACACCATGAAGGCTTTGACACAATGTCTTCCTTCCATTCCAATCTCCACAACTACCTTCCTTGCAATGACTGCAGCTGCGACAACTTTGACAAAGATGCAAACGACCAGTTGGATCCATACTCCTCTGATCATTTCCGCATGTACGAGTTCAAGGTCCGTCGCTGCACTCGCAGTCGCAGTCATGACTGGACTGACTGCCCTTTTGCCCACCCCGGTGAAAAGGCTCGCCGGAGGGATCCTCGACGGTATCACTACTCGGGGACTGTGTGTCCCCAATTCAGACGCGGTACATGCAGTCGCGGCGAGAACTGTGAGTTTTCTCATGGGGTGTTTGAGTGTTGGCTTCATCCTTCTCGTTATCGAACAGAGGCCTGTAAAGATGGCAAGAATTGTAACAGAAAAGTCTGCTTCTTTGCTCACTCTCCTCGACAACTTCGTATTCTTCCTGAGGTTTCACGCGGGACAAGAAAATACGATAAGACCTTGTCTCCATGTTCTTCTTTCAATCATGCTCACTGTTGTTGTTTAGTCTGTCATTCACTTGCTTCCTCTCCGACTTCAACTTTGATGGGCATGTCCCATATGTCGCCGCCAATGTCTCCGTCGCTATCTCCGCCGTTATCCCCTGTCAAACACCGATCTTTTAGTGGGTTGTCCACAATCTCTCGTTACAGTGATCGCGTGAGCAAATTAGGCTCCCGAGTTATTAACTACGAAGATGTGCTCAACGAACTTGTGACATCTCTAGAGGCCATGAATTTCAGTGAAGCTGCTTCCTCACCTGTGTCATTGTCTGCTAACAACAGAACAAATTTTAACATTCCTTGGATTAATGATTCTTCTCTCACAGGAGACCACCAGCAACAGCTCATTCTTACGCCTGCAACAACTACGGCAGATCACTGTGGTTCTGGAAAGCTTTTCAAAGGAAATTGTTCGAACAGGGCATTGATTGAGGACCCAATGGCTTCTTCTGATCTTGATCTTGGATGGGTTAATGAGCTCCTGATGTAGAGGGTGAGAACAAGAAAAGATCACGGTCTAAAGGAAACAAAATTGAGACGTAAATATATATATATATATGATTCTACACCGGTCGTATATGTATATCATCACTCTTGGGTGTAAATTTTTTGGTGTTATTGCTGCCTGTTAAGTTAGAGAACGTTATTGAATCAAGTTTGTAATTGACTTTTGATGTTCTCTTCAAGCAGCGACAGAACTTGTGAGTGTTGTCTTGCTTCATGTACTGAACGTATTAAATTTTGACTCTTGGAATAAAATGAATGATTCCTTCACGGTCATATTTCGAAGACTTGTCCAGAGGCTTCGCGGTCGTATTTCGAGTACTATGATCATTGTTGTTGTGTATGTAGTATGTACCCCATCATTAGGTGTATATAGGTATAACCACGGATGAACAGGCTTTTATTGGGATGCTCTTACTGAGAACTGCGACAATTGAAGTGATTTCTGCAAATAAATGTTTATAAATGTACAGACAAATTATTTGTTTCCTAGGAAGGGGACTTATCTTAAAGGACAGCTGAGACGGTGGGGGGACCTAATAAGGAGCCATAACCTAGTGCCGGTTGGAATGATTATGTTTATGATGATAGGTTCATATCATGTATAGTATATTTGTCGGCAATGTGGGACTGATTAGGTGCACGTAGACGTACCCATTCTAACTTGAGTGACCTTTTCCATCCTGTGTGTTCTTTCGGCCCCATACCTAGTCACGTTTGTGGACGCTCGCATTTCGTTCATCAATCTAATCAGTAATAATTAATAAAATGCATTGGCCTCTACCCAAATCCCTGTTTTGCATTTGTCGATCAGATTTGCATTAAAATGCTACCTTAGGAGTCAAAGATTCTAATCAGTTTAATTTTAAAAAAATTTAAAATATAGCATCATTACAATAAATTGAGAGTGAAACATCAATGTCAATATCTTTGCTATCCTAAATTTAAGTTGAAGATAAAGGAGATAACCAAATTATTTAAGCAACTATTACGCTCTGCTTGCGTATACTCTGATGATATAAGCGGGTTTCATTCTCATATTGATTGATTTGGGATTCGAACTTCCAACGTAGGGTGACCCAAACCATAGCCTAATAATTCTGATCACTTATTATTAATAATTTAAAATATTATTCGAGAGATGATATTAGGAAAAATTTTAATAATATTGTTAATCACCTATTGATTTTTAGAATGAGATAAATTTTTAATTTTAATTTTACAAAATTTACAAACTATTATTATTGCAAATATTTCAAAACGATATATTTATTTTAAAATTTTAAATGGATACTTTCTATATGTTATCATTACCTTTTGCACATCCGAATATTTCATAAATATAATAAAGGAAGCAATTTCCGTAAATTAATAAAAATAATAAATACATGAAACAAATTATAGTTATATATTATACATATACATACAAAACATTAGACTCGTAGTTAATGTTAAATAAATAATAATGAAAATCTTTTATTTTCAACTAATCTGCATTCATGTTTACACTTACAAGACCAATTATAACGTATGAAAGGATGGTGTTAACTTGGGTAATATCTTTGGGATACTTTAACCCAAAGTCTTAAATGCTGGAAGATTAGTGTTAAGTTTGGGCAGATGGTTAGACATGGCTGGTTGGATCAGTGGGGGCAGCTATCTCGCTGGACCCCTCTGCCGGCTTCGTCCATACTTTAACGATGAGAATAAACAACTATGAAAAGTATTTAGAGTTAGAGGCCACCACACGGAAAAATAAAAATAGAATATTTTCATGATGTTGGGTAGTTCAATTTAACATTTAATTTCTAAATCATTTCTTAAAAAATGCACCTTTGTAGCGATGCTTAAATGTTGAATGCACCAATCTTTTACCAAATGCCTTTTTCCACCATCCATGATTTACTATTTTACTAAATTAAGATTAAACGAAGTTGTTGGCTTTTAAGTGATGAGAGTGCATCCATTTTACCTATATAAACATTCCTTATAATTAAACAATTTTCAAATCCTCTTTATCTTTAGCATTTTATTCATTGCATGAATTTTAACAAACCTCAATCCTCCTTTTTTTATGTAGAATACAAATATTTGTCCATTTCACTTTTGATGATTTTCCTTTGCTTGCAATACCTGACCATACGAATTTCTTAATTATTTTCCCAGTAATCTTAACTAGATTCTTTAGTAGCATAAGATGAGAACTCTGCAAGTTATCCATATTGTTAAGGACTGAGATCACAAGTTGCATTATTCTTGCACAAGATCAGAGATTATTCTATCAGCTATTAATTCTCTTGTTAATTGTATCAAATAAAGGTTGAAAATCCTTAAATGTTAGCCTCTTTGTAATAATTGGTATTTCAAGATACTTACAAGGAGGTTGTTGAATTTGATGGTTAGATATTCAAGCTAGTTCCTCTCTTAAGTTTGGTGAACCTATATGAAAGGACCCATTTTAGAGTTTTCCTTCTAGAATTCAATTAGAACTCTCCTGGTGATCCCACGGTAGCCCTTCAATCGACATCTAACTCAACTGAAGGGTTCTCAAAAAACCAAGCCGTTCAACTGTTAAAAACTTTTTATACTTTAAAAGTTAAATGTTTAATCATTTTACTAAAAATGTAGACATCACAATGACTATATTTTGACCTTCCTAAAAATTTCAAAAAACCTACAAAACACATTTTAAAACTCTTCTAATATTTCTTATGTCATCTTAACTTCTGGAATGAGACCTTAGGTCCACATTACAAGCAATCACAAACATACAATTCTTAATGATTTAAAAACATCATTGAGGATCAAAGCCCTAGTAGTTCATTAAGAAAAAGAGATTTACAAGATCACACTTCTAAACTTTCCAAAAATACTTTACAACATATATACAAGCAATTAAGCCAATTTCAAGCAAATACATACATAAGAAAGATAAGACAAACATAATAGCACCCGCCGATATAACTAATCCTGAGATAGAGTCCCAATTACTACAGCACTTGTACGCATACCTGGGGTGGTTTATTTGAAAACATAAAAATAAAGATGAGCAAAACAAGCTTTGTAAGTGTTAATCAATTAACTAAAAATTTAAACTTTTCATAACAACTTAATTGAAATATTCCCATATAGTCATAAAGCTCATGGTAAAGCATTTGCCATAATAATTTATTCGTGCATCATCAAATCTGGTAATAACATAACATTTCGTAAAACACACTTTTAAATTTTTTGAAATACTATTCCAAAATACTTTTCTACATTAAACTTATGAAATACAAGTTTCATTTTTCATTTTTCTTAAACAATAAACAGTGGTGGCAATAAGTTTTTTGAAAAATTTTATATTGAAAATAAACAAATCACTAGAATTTAGTACCATATGGTGCTTATCAAATTACTTTTAAAAATAAATAGTGGCAGTATTATTATTTCATGATTTTTTTTACTCAACTTAGCCCACCACTAGTTTTTTTTTACTATACGGCACACTAAGCCTAAAGCCATAAAGCCGATTCTGCATCACTTACCCGCGATCGGTTAACCACTAGTTATAGAGCTAGTTCTACATCGCTTACCCAGAATAGGTTAACTGCTATAGATTGGTAGTTATGGAGCTAGTTCTGCATTACTTATTTGTATCAAGTCACGGAGTTGATTCTACATTGCTTACTCGTAATAGCTTAACCGCTATAAATATACCGGCATAATAACATGTATAAGCCTAGCGTTGTACTATAGGCGAAAACAACTCTTACATTTATGACTCATCTTATTTTCTAAATCAAATATGGAAGGATTCATAATTGAATTATTTCAATGTAACTCCCATTCATATAAAATTTAACTTTTAAATTAAAACTCATAAATTGCAAAAACATGCACTTATGCTAGCAATATTCACTTATAAAATATCATTTGCATAAAACTCAGCATAAATATTCATTCCATGATCAAATGAAAACCATATGCATAAACTCAATTTGAAGGATACTCACATGTCATCAATTTTTTTCAAAGATTTTAGTCGTATAAAATAATTAAAATACACTCACAATTTCACAAACTTATCACCAAGCACACTTAAGTTTTCTGTGCCTCTTCTTTACCTACACAAAGTGCATTTCACTTAGTTATTTATTTCCAAGTTAGGAAAAAAGGCATTAAAACTATAAATGGGATTTAACCGAATTCGAGATTAGTATTTAATAGTATAACAATCACGTTAATCACATTTTTTTTATTTCCATAAGCTAACCTATTGTTATCTATTTCAAAATCTAACTTCGACAATTACTTCAATACTATCATTTACTCATTCTAACTTGTCAATTTCTTCAAAACACTACCTCACACAATTCACATATAGTAAGTCATATTTCATTTATGTCTAGGTGTTTGCAAAGTTTCATAAACATCTAAAAAGGTTCAGATATGATTCGGTAAAAATCAGAGACAAAAATAAACTCAAAATATTGTAATTTCCTATTTGTCATCTCCCCTACACATAATTTATACCTTTATTTGTTCCCTAATTTTCATATAAAAAAGTTCTAATTAGGTTTTGAGGTCTTCTAGACATTTGTTCCCCTATGTATCTAGTTTCTATAACATTAAAACTCCATTTTGACTTCTAAATCATGAAATATACACTAACTATCACAAGTTGCTTCAACACAGAGGTAGTATTAAGTTTCCATTTTCAATCTCAAATCTCAATGTCATTAAGCTAGAATCAGGTCAAGATATCTTCTAGAGATTTTTAGTACTATGTCTTAGGATTTATCTTCGGTTAAAATCCCAATTAGGAGGTTTTCTCACTAAACGTGGTTATCTCTCTTATCGTATTCAACAAAAATTGATTTTGGATCATACCACACTAAAAACCTTAGCCATGGAAGTTTCTCTCAATCTAAATTTCTTGATTGATTTTCTTATTTTCAACCCATAAATGCTTCCAAACTTATTATCTTCTCCATGGAAAGTCAAAATCATTATTGATCTTACACAATCCATTCTATGCAAAACCCACAAAACTAGAAATTTAGGTTAGGAAAACTTACCACTTTCTTTCAATCTTTTGGATAATTGACGAACACTTAGTCTTGATGAAGCTCTCTTCAAATCATGCTCCAAAACTTATCAAAATGGCAGCTTCCTTCTTCTCCTTCTTCTTGGCCATGATTGACCCTTGTTGATCTTCTTTCTCCTTTTTTTTTGTCTCTCACTTTCACTATGTTTTTATCAATGGCCAACCACCCACGTTTAAAGAAAATGAGCTTTTTGCCTAATGACAAGTTTGCCCACCATTTTCATTATAATTACACCTTTATCATTAATAACATCTTATAATTACAACTTTGCCAAAATGTCTCATATTTACACTTTTATCCCTACCATTTGTCACCATTTCATTGGTTCTCTTTTAATGGCTCATCAATCCACTAACTTCTTGTCAAAAGACCAAATGCCCTTTAATGAATAAAAAAGACCAAATTGCCCTTTTATGCATTTAATTCACGAACTAACCGAATTAAATTATGAAAATATTCCATAACCATATTATCATCAAATTAGCCATAAAATACTTGAATTAGGCTAAATATTTATTGATTGAATGCTTTTAATTTTTTTTCGAATGAGTTTAAAATCCTCAATACCCATGTTAATCCAAAAAGGGAATTTTAACCATAAACTTTTGGAACTCCCAAAATTCATTCGATTGGGCTTATTTTTGATCATTTTAGTATCATTAGACTCTGATAACTATTTCAGATATTTTTCAAACTTTTAGAGTTGGGCCCTTAAAATCACTATTTAAGTGAAAATATCATTCACTCAGATTCACTATTCATCTAAAAATTTTATTCATCAAAGCAATTCGAATTCCATTCAAAAGTGTCACATAAATCCTTAAAGCAAATTTTAGGGCTTTTAAAGCTTGGTTGAACTCATTTCATAGCTTTTTGAAGTTTTAAAAAAAAAATTTACGAAATTTTCGGTAGAGTCCAGAATCACTCTAGTCTATCCGTGATATTTGTTATAACCTCAATAATACATTTAAATGCTTAATTTATTCTAGTATATCATAAATAAAGCATACTCTATAAAATGCATGTACAACACATTACTCGGCATCATAATCGAAATAGCATATTACAAATTCTCCCCTCCCTATAGAAATTCTATCCTTGAAATTTTAAACAAATTCAGTCAACTTAAAAGTACAGATATTGAATTTGCATCCATTTTTGTGCTTCCACTTTTTTAAGCACTCCATAGGGACCAACAAATTGATTATTCCTTTCTATGATAATATTCACAAAATTCTTTAATTTGTCACCTTAAACTCAAAATTCTTCCTTCATTTCCACAACTAACTCTGCTATCGATTTTAGGTACTATCACTTTGACCCATATACTTTTGATCTTATTTACGGTTATCTGAATTAATTTAACCCAACTAATTTTCTTTTATTTATCTCACCTGCACATACCAACACTCTACGTAGCTAAATGCTTCCAATCACTTACAACTTGATTAATTTATCAAGAGAATACCTACCTTGGATGGTAAGGAGATAGGCATATTTTTTTATTTGATCCTTTATGATGGAGGTCCATCAAGCCAAGCATTAGAAGATGTTATTAATATGGGCTTCAATCCAACAAGTAGTGATGAAGAAGGCATGGTAGAAGAAGAAGAACTTGAAGAAGAGCCCAATCTTATTTTGAAGCTGCAAATCTTGTTGAAGCCCTTTAGAGTTTGCCAGGCCTTGATTTATGAAGCCTAAAACAAAACATTTGAAGAAGTTATTTCAGCCAAAAAAGGGAGTCTTTGTTGTGCACTTTGACATGGTTTTGCAGCCCAAAAAGCATCTCAAGCCCAACCAAAGTGATGAGAAGAATAAGAGCCTTCAATTCTAAGTTTACTTTCCTTTTATGCATTGATTTATTTTCCTTTAAGAGACCTTTTATTTGCAACTTTTATGATAGTAGTTATGAAGGTTTTATTTCCTTATTTATGATATTTAATGGTAGTATTATGGGCTATGAGAAACCAAACTTGTAGTTATCCATCAAGACCCTTAGTTTGCCTTACATTTCCTTATATATGCATTTGTAATCCCTCTAATATGGAGGATTATGCATCAAAAATTAAGAGAGAATTTGCTTTTGTAATTTATTATATTTCCTTGGGTTTTGTTAGTTTCCAAAAACTAATAGGGTTTTGTTTGTTTCCAAAAACATTCATCCTTTTCATTCATTTCCTTATTCAATTCCATTGTCACACCTTTCCAGACATAGCCGAACTAAATCTATCATAACTTCTAAACCATTGCTCCAATTGAAAAACTTCCTTCACCAAATGTGTAGCTGACTTCTTGCTCTACAAATTTTCCTTTATAACTATCCCCAAATTCTTTGTGGTTTGCCCATAAATGACAATGCAATCCACTACCAATTCCTAATCCGAGAAACATTATCATTCCTGACCAATTTCACCATCTTGTCCATAACTTTTCACACACACATCAAAATACAAAAATTCCTTCACCAAAGTTGTAGCCCACATCCTATTCTACAATTTTTCTTCAAGATGTACCTTCAAATTTCAAGTCATTTTTCCAGAATTTGTCTTAAATTCTGCCTGTTGGTTTGTACTCGGGAAATTCCAATTTTTACAAAACTTCAACCATCATACCTAAACACCATAACCATCACTTCCAGCCACCTTAGACTACCACACGCCATAATTTTGGTATCAAAGCCATGGATTTGATGACCTAGGATGTTGGGATTGAAGGTGTTCTCTTAAAGTTTCAATTTTTGTTCAGAATCCGTCTAATTTGTTTTAAGTCTGCATCATGACTCTTCGTGATATTGAAGAAAGAAGGAGGCAGAGAGAATTGCGCCATCAACTTGAGTCATGGAACATTGAGAAAGAAAAAAGGAGAAGGAGAAATGAAGAAGCTGAAGTAATTTACAATTTGGATTCTCGAGTCCTTAAGGTAAATCGAACTTATGACGATGACTACTATTATTATGAAGAAGTTTATTATAAATATGAGCCCTATGAGTATGAACATGAAAACTATGATCATGGAGAGCTAGAGGTAGATTATTTAAAGCAATATTACAACAAATTTCAGCCCTATGAACACACGAGATGTCCTAAATGTTGGGGTTTTGGACACTTTGAATTTGAATGTCCTAATCTTCAACCTATCACAATTATAGAGGTTCAAGAAATTGAAAGAACAATTTGAGAGGAGGTTAAATATTTGGGGCACTCCTTTGAAAAGGAAGGAGTAACTACAAAAGTGGAATCCTTGGAAGAAACTGAATATTTGGAGTCCTTTGACAAAGAACATGTTGAAGAAGCAATGAAACATGATGCGAAAGAGGAGGAACCATTGGAGTCTTCCAGTGAAGAAGCCATTGACTTCCATTTGGAAGATGAGGTAAAAAATAATTATACGCCTTTATCTGTTGATGATGTTGACCATGTAGACTCTAGTATAGATTGTGTTGCATCCATTGATGATGAAATTATTTCATATGATGTTTCACCTTTCGTGGAAAATGATGTTTAAGAAGAAGTGCTTGCAGTTTGTAGTTCTCCACCAAACTTTGAGGACAAGTCGTCCATAGACAATACCACTCATGAAGAAGAATCTTTTGCACTATTCTCACTCTTAAAAATCCCTCCGCACACCTACATTGACTCTTATGACATTCTACCAAACCAATTATCACATAAACACCAAATAGAAGTTTTTATGTTTCATGACTATGTGAATAAAACTTGGTGTGATTGGATGAAGACAATAGGGCAGGTTGGATACTTTGGTTTGTTGAAGCTTTTTAAAGGTGAAATCTTGCAACCGAGCGCCAAAACTCTTTGTGGTAATATTGAAAAACTTTTGAAATATAACTATGGGGTTCATTGCTTGATTGTTCATGGGCATGATGTTGATTATGGTGGAGTCATCCTATTACTCTTCGAGGATGAAGGAAAGTCCTCCCAAGAATGGGAGAATGATGGAGGACCATCAAGCCCAAGTTCAAGACCAAGAAGAAGCCTTTGAAAGAGAGGAGAATGATGGAGGTCCATCAAGCCAAGATTAGAAGATGTTACTAATATGGGATTCAATCCAATAAGTAGTGATGAAGAAGGCATGGTAAAAGAAGAAGAACTTGAAGAAGAGCCCAATCTTATTTTGAAGCTGCAAATCTTGTTGAAGCCCTTTGGAGTTTGCCAGGCCTTAATTTATGAAGTCCAAAACAAAAAATTTGAAGGAGTTATTTCAGCCAAAAAAGGAAGTCTTTTTTGTGCACTTTGACATGGTTTTGCAGCTCAAAAAGCATCTCAAGCCCAACCAAAGTGATGAGAAGAATAAGAGCCTTTAATTCTAAATTTACTTTCCTTTTATGCATTGATTTATTTTCCTTTAAGAGACTTTTTATTTGAAGCTTTTATGATAGTAGTTATGAAGGTTTTATTTCCTTATTTATGATATTTAATGGTAGTATTATGGGTGGATGAGCAACCAAACTTGTGGTTATTCATCAAGACCCTTAGTTTGCCTTACATTTCCTTATATATGCATTTGTAATCTCTCTAATATGCAGGATTATGCATCAATAATTAAGAGAGAATTTGCTTTTGCAATTTATTATCTTTCCTTGGGTTTTGTTAGTTTCCAAAAACTAATAAGGTTTTGTTTGTTTCCAAAAACACTCATCCTTTTCATTCATTTCCTTGTTCAATTCCATTGTCACACCTTTCCAGACATAGCCAAACTAAATCTATCATAACTTCTAAACCATTTCTCCAACTGAAACACTTCCTTCTCCAAAATTGTAGCTGACTTATTGCTCTACAATTGTTCCTTTAGAACTATCTCCAAATTCCTTATGGTTTGCCCGCAAATGACAACGTAATCCACTGCTAATTCCTAATCCGAGAAACATTATCATTCCTAACCAGTTTCACCATCTTGTCCATAACTTTTCACACACAGATCAAAATACAAAACTTCCTTCACCAAAGTTGTAGACCACATCCTATTCTATAATTTTTCTTCAAGATTCACCTCCAAATGCCAAGTCATTTTTCCGGAATTTGCCTTAAATTCTGCTTGTTTGTTTGTGCTTGAGAAATTCCAATTTTTACAAAACTTCAACCATCATACCTAAACACCATAACCATCCCTTCCAGCCACCTTAGACCACCACACGCCATCACTTTATCTCCCATATACTATCATATCTGTGTAGAATTAGTGAAATTGCTACCATTAAATCCTTCGTAATATGCTTCCATTTCTATTCCCAGACAGGTAGTGATAAAGTAATTTTTAATGGTTCTTTGGCTCTTAGCTTGACTTGTAGATTGCACTAACATTTGAACGTAGACTTTGCTATCACCCTCTTCATACCTTTTCGATCATTATGCACTTTCAAGTTATGATGCCTCTTTGTGTTCCTCAGATGCATAGAACACACTAGTAAGTGACTTAATGTTAGACCCCAAAATTTTTTTAATGATGATATTAAGCATGAATTGTGATAATTGTGGTTTTATGCCTTAGTTTGAGTTAATTGGGAGTATTAGTGCATAAATTCGGTTTATTTGAGCCTAATTCGTTATGATGTGGTTTTACATGGAGATTATAGGGTAAAAATGTGTGAGGGCATTTTAGGAAGTTTACTTGTGTTGGAATGGATTTAGGTTTATGAGGAGGGATAAAATGGTCTTTGTCCACTCCTTAGGTTTTTAAAGGACAGAAATAGAATAGAAAAGAAAAGAGAAAGAAAGGAAAATAGAAGAAGAAGAAGAAGGGAGTAGCCGACGGTGGAGGAAGAAGAGGAGAGAAAAGAGAGCTTCGATTTCTAAAGTTTCTGACAGTTTGGAAGCGCTTTCCGGTAAGTTTAGCATCTTTCTATCTTGTTTCTGGATGGATTAAACATTAAGATAGCTTGGATTGAACATAATCAAAGGTTTTAGGGTTTTAAGGCAAAAATGGTGAGATTTCTTGGGTTGATGCATTTGTGACTGATTTTGAGTTGTTAATGGGCTAGAAATGTAGTTTGAGACTTGATCTATACTTTGGCTGTGTTGCATTTGTGTTTGGAGAAGGATTGAATTGTGAAAATGCAGAAAAGTCGGGTTCGGAGTCGTTCTCGAGCCGTCGCTTGTGACGTCTTGAGTTAAATCATGACAGTGAAAATTAAATTCGCCATGACGTGTGGGGGCGGTTGTCGTGACGTGCGAACTGTGTTCGCCATGACGTCGAGTAAGTGGTGCCTGCCATGGCTCACACTTGTGGTCGCCGCGACGAGCAGGCCGTTCGCCGCGGCGAAGCCGCGATGAGCCCCCTGTTATCCGAAAGTGAGATTTTCTTTTTTTTTTGGGGATATCTTTTGATGTGGATGTTTGATTGAGGTGATTTTGGATTCGTTGTGATCTAGAAATTAAGGACTACGAGTTGTATGAAGAAGGGAAGTTTGGAATTTGTTTCGAAGGGTTCGGGATTTTAGATGAAAGTCGCAGATAGACCTTTAATGCTTTATTTTGATTGTCACGCTTTATGGAATATTTGCTTTGGATATTAATTAAATGAGAACTTGGTTTATTATAGGGAACCAAGCTAATTTGACCCAATCGCAAAAGGAAGGACAACAGTGAGTCTGATACTCAAGCGATACTAGGTGGGTAATATGTTTATGGTTATTGTGTGTATGGGCAAATTGCCTGATGTGTGCTTGCTTGCATTATATGACATTACTTGTATTGAATTACATGAGAATTATGGAATATGCTTTTGATTATAATTATGCATGGATTGATAGGCCTTTATGGCAATGGACAAGAATGAGAATTGAGAAAATGTGAGAAATGCTTTAAGCATGAATCGAATGGACTATGTGAATTGTTTGGGTAAGAGAGTTACGGATGGAGTCACGTGCACATTGACAGTAAAGCCTTCTCCCGGTTGCCTGCTTGTGGCAACGAGATCGTTGAGAAATCGGACTCGAATAGTTTACGGATTTACCTTTGGTTTATCCGGATCGTTTACGAAACTCTCGAGCCAATTGTTTTGTGCATACACGATCGATTTGTGAGCATAACACATGATGGATTTGACAGACTTGTTGCATAATGATTGTTATGTTGAGAAATAGCAATTGCATGACCTATGTTTTTATGAATGTGAATTATTTGAAGAATATGGATTTGTTATATGAATATACATATATGCTTGATTGTGTGGCTCGTTGCTAATGGCTATAAATGTATATGCCACTGAGCTTCGTAGCTCACCCCATTACTCTCCCCTCCTCAGGTGCAGATCGAGACGATTGTCGACCTTGCAGGGCATCAGAAACTTCGAGCTAGTTAGGAGCTTGTCTTAAGTTAGTACTTTGGTTAGCCCACCAACATTTCATCATGGAGCATACCTTTGTATTTTGTGATTAAATTTCATTTTGTATTATGTTATCTTTCGAAAATACTGGTTGAATTCCTTTGAATGACAATGGCATATGTTTTATGAATTTGAGATGAGTAATGCATGTTTAGAATGCATGTGTAAAAGATGTATATGTATGAGTATATATATTGTTATACGAATCGAATGGTTCTGTGTATGGATGTTGGGATCGGGTCCGAATGTATATGGAGCGCCCGTCGCAGGTGCGACCCGAGGAGCTGCCTCAGGAATTGGGGACTCGGGACCCGGGCCCAACATGTTTGGTATCAGAGCGCCTAGGTTTAGGTGTCCTCGGCTTAGAATGCATATAGGATGACTTGTTTGATATATGATTGATTGTTGCATTGATTAAGTGACATGCATATCATGCATACATGTAGATGGACATATAGCTAATCCTTAGTGTTTACCTTTGAAGGAGTACGATGCCACCTCGTAGAAGGACACGAGGAGTGATGCAAGGATCTGCTGCACTTGACTCTCCGACGAGAGAGGAGAGGACTGATGAGTCAGTAGCCCCAGGGAATGCTGAGGCTTCTGTAGGGCTAGGTAGTGAGCCCGTTTTGTCGCCGACGCAGGAGTCTCCGATCCCGCAGGAGCCAGTGCCTCCATTGGATCCGAGACTGTTTGACGTTTACTCGAGCATTCGATGCGAGTTATGGGTCGATGCCATGAAGCTTCTACGTCACCCATTCGGAAGGCGGACGATTTGATAGATTGAAAAGTATGGGCATTGATTTCTTTGGGACATTCGATCTGAAGAAGCCGAGACATGGCTGAGAAAGATAGAGAGAGTGCTAGACCAGATGGAGTGTGAGGATGACGAGAGAGTCATCTATGCTGCTAGCTTGCTTCAGGGGGATGCACTTCATTGGTGGGAGATTGTACCAGGGAGTCAGATGAGGCCAGTAGGGTTAGCATGACAGGATTTTGTGGTTGCTTTCAGGAAGAAGTACTTGTCCGAGGTATATGTTCGTGAAGCGAGAGGAGTTCCTCGGTTTGAATCGAGAGGATATGGTATCGTGAGTATGGCGTCGGTTTACAGACTATCTGGTATGCTTGGTTTGATCTTTGGCGAATTGTCGGATGTCGTCGGTTTGAGTCAGGTCTGCACCTGGCCATCAGAGAGAAGGTGATTGTGCAGAATTTTTGTGATTTCCGGATTTGGTTGAGGCTGACTCGAGAGTTGAAAATATAGAGAATATCAAGAGTGCTGTGAACAAGAAGAGAAAGGGCAGAGAGCAGTCCAGAAGAGGAGGTAGCACTAGTACTAGGAGCTTCCCAGTTCATTAAGAGGAGAGGAGCAGTGGTACGAGCCGACCTAGGCCGATGAGGACTTCTATTGTTTCTCACCAAGCTTCAATGGTGGGTGGCAGTAGAAGGGGAGATGGAGATGGGTCATTCGTCCCGAAGTGCGAGCACTGTGGGAGAGCTCATAGAGGAGAGTGCTTTAAACTGACAGGAGCTTGTTTCAACTATAGGGAGAAGGGACACATTGCCAGAGAGTGTCCTCAGCCTCCACGACAGGAGAGAGGTCAGATGCAAGCTCTGAGGAGGACAGAGACTATGGGATGAGGGCTGATGTGAAGTGGGCGATTCGATGCGACTAAGAGGGTGAATCTTTCGGGGAGACCGAGAGGGCAGGCACCAGCTAGGGTGTTTGCGATGACTAGGGAGGATGCTGAGATTACTACCAATGAAACTTTTGATTAGGGTTCTCACAAAACAATTGTTCTTATATACTTCTGAATAATAAACATTCCTTTCTCATTTTCTTTAATTATAAACAAAACTTAATAATGTTTTTCGTGTATTTCTTACACCTCATATGGACTCCTTAGCTTTCGAATATCAAATCCATAACCACAAGTGAACTATTTATTATACCTTTGTCATTTCCCATCATATTCTTTGGAAGCAAATCAATCATTTAAGATCATATCGTAAGACACTAACACAATGTCTTATTCATATGAAAACCATTCGATAACCTCAAAGTTCAAAATTTACCAACTCATAATGCAATTTTGAGCTTATTAAACCTCAATCTCTCCAAACAAGGTTTATACCACACACTTCCATTGTGCAACTCTGATTTTTAATAATGATATCTTTACTTGTCCATTTCTAATACCTAACAAAGAAACCACTCAAATGCTCCTTTTCGCCAAAACACTTATGTGATTTCAGGTACCTCATAACTCAATCTGGGAATTTATTAGTTACTAAAATTTTTTAATCATCTAAAATCTCCATATCATACTTATTCAAAGGTCTCATACATAATTCTCATCATTTTTGTGGCACCCCACTCTTATAGGACATATCTCCAAACATACCGACAATATTTGAAAACATATTCTAGGAGGGTGGCATACTAAAACAGTCAAACAATCGAAGCTCATTACAAAATTTTTATAAATCACACGCATATTATAGAAAACCATTGATCAAATTAGGCCTATATTTTTATTTCATAAACATCGTAATTACAGTTATTATTACACTTATTGAACAATCTCATTTACAAAAGGTTCCAATTTGAAAGTTATTACAAACATAATTATTCAAATACATGCGCTACAATAATTGCATAATACATTATTTAATACAAAATAATGAAAAATCTTCGCACACGTGAACTGATCATGACCTCTATCTCTTACTTGAATGTAGTGGCTGGAATCCCGTTTGCCTAAAAGGGTAACTCCTGTAGGCCTGAAAAATAATGTTGCAATTTTGGTAACCATCCTCAATGGCTCTATTATATCACATAACACATACAATTCATATAATCATGTAATTCACATCCATCCACTAGTATTCATTTAGCATCACTTAGCACTTTGATCACTTATTTCACTTTTCACATTCAGAGTAGTCAAACAATTCATTTTAATCATTCAAAACATACATATTAATTTTATATGCAATGTCCAAGAGACTCACTTTCAATTGTTATTGTTGTGATTGAGTGCCTATAACTGTCTCGTATCCATTGTAGATATCAGGCTCATTGATTACTATGACTTTACATATATATGATTTTGATGAATAACAAAGAAGAAGAAAACAGACAGCCGGAGAAAAGAAAAAGCAGACGCAGGATGCATAACAAAGAAGTTGAAAAGTAGACGCAGAAATGAAAAACAGACGGAGAAAAGAAAAAGCAGACGCAGGATGCATAACAAAGAAGTTGAAAAGCAGACGAAGAAATGAAAAACAGTCGGGAAGAAAAAGCAGACGCAGATTTCAAAAGTAGACGCAGAATGAAAAGCAGACGTATATTTCAAAAGAAGACGCAGAATGAAAAGCAGACGCAAATTTCAAAAACAGACGCAGAATGAAAAGCAGACGCAGAATTCAAAAGCAGATGCAGAAATGAAAAGCAGACGTAAAATTCAAAAAGCAGACGCAGAAAGAAAAGCAGATGCAAGAGTCAGTTCGAGTTAGTTACAGAACTCAACTGATTAACCGTTTCTTTCAAGATTCAAGATTCAAGAATCAAGAAGAAAGAATCAAGAAGCAGTTACAGACGAAGGCTATAAATATGAGTCGAAGTCAAATATTACAAAGTTAGTTGACTCACGTATACGCGAACGAAAAAGCTTGTTTGTGAGATTATTATGCAAATTAGCTAAGAGCTAGTATTACTGTAACAGAGTTCAAACACTTTTGTAAGAAAGTAGTACGGATAGCCTGCAGAGGCTAAGAGTAAAAGAATACTGAGTGTAGAGACCTAAAGAGGCTCAGAAAGAATACTTGTATACGTTGAAGAGAAAGTGAAATCTCAGAAAGACTTTTAAGGACTGGATGTAGCCCACGGTTTGGGGTGAACCAGTATAAAATCGTTGTGTCGACTTCTCTCTACTCTATCTCTCTTTAAGTTCAAAGTTTTGTTATTACTTAGATTTCAAAACAAGTTTTCAAAGTTTTGCTTAATTCGAACTTACCGAAGTTTCTGTGAAAAGAACTTGTTTTTAATGAAACGTTTTCGAAAGATTTTTCAAAAAGGGGAATACACAATTCAACCCCCCTTCTCGTGTATTCATATATCATATTATAAGCATTGTAATAACTTGTGATTCACTTCAATTGGTATCAGAGCCTGGTATCCAAGGATCACTGTAGTAACGTGTGGATCAAAGATAATGGCAGAATCACATATATACATTGCAGAAGGTGCCTCAGTCACTAGACCTCCAGCATTCAATGGAAAAGATTATCATTACTGGAAAGATAGAATACGGCTGTTTATAGAATCTACTCATGTCGACCTTTGGGTTGTGATAGAGAATGGACCATATACACCAGTAGATGAAGATGGAAATCTTATTCCACGGACGGATGGACGGTGACCAAAAAGCGAGAATTGGTTGAACTCTAAGGCAAAATTTTTCTTGACGTGTGCCCTAAGCAGGAGTGAGTATGACAAAGTCCACGGATGCGACACTGCGAAGGAGATGTGGGACACATTGTCCATCGTTCATGGAGGCACAAACCAAGTCAAAAAATCTAAGATAAGCATTCTTATGCACCAGTATGAGCTTTTCAAGATGAAAGAAGAAGAATCTATTGATCAAATGTTTGGAAGATTTCAAACAATCGTCAATGGATTGAAAGCCCTTGGAAGAACGTACAATAACCAAGATCACGTACGAAAGATATTAAGAAGTCTTCCGAAAAGGTGGAGAGCAAAAGTTACGGAGGTGCAGGAAGTTAAGGATTTGAGCGTGCTAAAGCTTGACGAGTTGTTTAGATCACTGAAGATTCATGAAGTAAAACTCGATGTTAAAGACAAGCCCAAACGGGACAAGTCAATAGCACTGAAGGCCGGACAGAAGAATAACAAGACCCAAAGAAGGAGAAAGTCATCGAAAGCATTAAAGATTGAAGAATCAAAGAATGATGACTCAAGTGAATCAAAATAAGAGTCAAGTGATGAAGATGACTAATTATCTTTCATTTCTTGGAAGATAAAACGGATGTGGAAGAAGAAGTCCAAAGGAAGTCAGCTCTTCAAGAAGAATTGCAAAGATGATGGTAAAATAGAAAAGACATCTATCATATGCTACGAGTGTAATCAACCTGGACATTACAAGTCCGAATGTCCTACTCTAAAGAAGAAACCAAAGAAGAGTAGAGAAGGCAAGAAAAGCATGATGGCAACTTGGGAAGATCTAGATTCATCAGAGTCAGATACAAGTTTCGAGACATCTGAACATGCGAATATCTGCCTAGTAGCCAAGGAAGATAGTGATGAGGAGGTAACTTCTGAATACGATAACTTGCATATGCTTATTCAGAACTATTAGAGGATTCTCATGCTATTCTGAAACAGTATAAATTGTTAAAGAAGAAGTATGTAGAGAACCTTAAACATACAGAAGAAATAGAGAGAGAAAATATCTGCTTAAAGAAACAAATAGAGGAGAAAAAGAAAGTTGTAGATAAATCTGATGAGATCAATCAGTTGAAGCTTATAATTAAGAGTCTTTCATCTGATTTAGATACCTTCACTGAGAGTACAAAGAAAATGAATGAGATGATAGGAAAATGTAGACATCCAAGTGATAAAACTGGATTAGGGTTTACGGGTAATAAATCTCATTATGATAGAAAGCCTTTTTCTCAAAATAAAAGGTATCACCAAACAAGTATTCATCAACAATCTAGTAAAAGGCATCAAAGGACTCATTATGTACACATTACTAACCAGAAAGGACCCAAGAAAATATGGGTACCAAAAAGTAAAATAGTTTCTCCTACAGATATCCTTCCTTGGAAGATGCAATAAGCACCGTTGGTATTTAGACAGTGGTTGCTCGCGACATATAATGGGAAGAAGGTCTATGTTCCTAGATCTTCAGTATAAGAAGGAAGGATCGGTGACTTTCGGAGACAACCAGCAGGACAAGATAATTGGAATCGGTAAAATAGGTAAAGATTCCTTTGCATGCATCGATAATGTACTGCTTGTTGATGGTCTGAAACACAATTTGATTAGTGTCAGTTAATTGTGTGATTCTGGTTTCTCAGTCACGTTCAATCCAAATTTTTATGAAGTCAGAAACAAAGATGGTTCTATATTCTTTTCTGCCAAGAGAAGAAATAATCTTTATAAAATTGATTTAGAAGATTTTCAAAATAAAAATGTTTCTTGTTTTTTATCTTCTAAAGAAGAAAGACTAATATGACATAAAAAGCTAGGTCATGTCTCTTTTAAACACATTTCAAAGTTGGCAAAATATGATTTGGTAAGAGGTTTACCAAAAATGAGTTTTGACAAAGAAATTTTCTGTGAAAGTTGTTTGAAAGGGAAACAAGTTAAAACATCGTTTTCTTCTAAAAATTATGTAACATCTTCTAGACCTTTAGAGTTGTTACATATGGATTTATTTGGTCCAACTAGGACAATAAGTCTTGGCGGAAAGAAATATGGACTTGCTATTGTTGATGACTTTACTAGGTTTTGTTGGATATTGTTTTTGTCACACAAAGATGAGTCTTTTAAGTGTTTTAGGACCCTTTTCAGAAAGTTACAAATTGAAAAAGGAGTATCTATAGCTAGTATCAGGAGTGATCATGGTAGAGAGTTTGAGAATGGGAAGTTTAGATTATTCTGTGAGGAGAATGGAATTTTCCACAATTTCTCTACTCCTAGGACCCCATAACAGAATGGAGTTGTTGAAAGGAAGAACAAGACGATTCAAGAGATGGCAAGGACTATGCTGTGTGAGATGAATCTTCTTAAGTACTTCTGGGCAGAAGTTGTGAATACAATGTGCTATATTCATAATAGAATAATGTTGCGACCTCTGTTGAAGAAGACTCCTTATGAGTTATGGAATGGAAGGAGACCGAACATATCTTACTTTCATCCATTCGGTTGCAAGTGCTCTATTCTGAATACAAAGGAGTTGTTGCATAAGTTCGATTCAAAGACCTATTCAGGAATTTTTCTAGGCTACTCATCATCATCTAAGGCATTTTGGGTATATAACCTTATCTCAAAGATAGTTGAGGAAACCATCCATGTCAAGTTTGATGATCGTTCCCAACCCCATAAGGAAGATGACATAGAGAGTGAAGGTCCTTCAAAGAACTTAGATGATACAATAGAAACTCCATCATCAGGAACTCAAGTAGACAGGGTTGAGGATATTCCATAAACTATTAGATTAAAAAGAGATTGGAAATATAGGAGTTCTCATCCAGAAGAGCTAATTATCGAGGAGACCTCAGAAGGAGTTAAAACAAGTTCCAAATTCAGAAGAGAAGCTAATGTGGCTTTCATCTCTGAAATAGAGCCTAAGAAGATTGAGGAAGCTCTTCAGGATGAAGCTTGGGTTTTAGCCATGCAAGAGGAGCTGAATCAGTTTACTAGGAATAATGTTTGGTCCTTAGTTCCAAAACCCTCGAAGATATCTATTATAGGAACCAGATGGGTTTTTAATAATACGTTGGACGAATCAGGTAGAGTGAGTCAGAATAAAGCTAGATTAGTAGCGCAAGGCTATAATCAACAAGAAGGAATAGACTACAATGAGACATACGCTCCAGTAGCAAGACTTGAAGCTATTAGGATATTGCTGGCATATGCTGTTTGTCATGATATAAAGCTTTTTCAGATGGATGTGAAGAGCGCTTTTCTGAATGGTTTTATAGACGAAAAGGTGTATGTTAAGCAACCTCCTGGTTTTGAGGATGTTAAGAATCCAGATCATGTCTATTGACTTCATAAAGCTTTATACGACCTGAAGTAAGCTCCTAGAGCTTGGTATGATCGTCTAAGTACTTTTCTCTTAGAAAGTGGGTTTAGTAGAGGTCAAGTCGATAAGACGCTTTTTAGAAAGGATTATGAGAATGAGTTTATCTTAGTACAAATCTATGTTGATGATATTATATTTGGTGCTACTTCAAAGAAGTTATGTATGAGTTTTGAGAGTCTGATGAAAAATGAGTTTGAGATGAGTATGATGGGTGAGTTAAAGTTCTTTCCTGGGTTGCAAGTTAAGCAAACCGAAGAGAAAATCTTTATCCATCAACAAAAATATCTGAAAGAATTGTTGTGTAAATTTGATATGAATAATGTAAAGCCTATGGCGACTCCGATGCATCCTTCGAACCTTTTGTCGAAAGATGAATTTGGTAAGAAGGTGGATCAAACCCTGTATAGAGGGATGATTGGCTCTTTACTTTATCTTACATACAGCGACACGATATTACATTCGATGTATGCTTGTGTGAAAGGTTTCAGGATGATCCTAGAGAGTCTCATTTTATTGCTATTAAAAGGATTATGAGATATCTCGCAGGTACTATTGATCTTTGCTTAATGTTTGAGAAAGGTAAAGATTTCAGGTTAATCGGATATTGCAATGCGGACTATGCCGGAGATAGAATTGAAAGGAAGAGCACTAGTGGAGTATGTCACTTTCTTGGCTCAAACCTAGTTTCCTGGTCAAGCAAGAGACAAAGCTCAATCGCTCTATCAACTGTCAAAACCGAGTACATATGCACGCAGTCGTTGTTCACAAACATTGTGGATTAAATATCAACTGGAAGATTATTCAGTTCAAGAAGAGGAGATCCCAATCTATTGTGACAACAGCAGTGCCATCAATCTATCAAAGAACCCAATACAGCATTCGAGAGTAAAGCGCATCGAAGTCATACATCATTTCTTGAGAGACTACGTTCAGAGAAAGGTGGTGCGACTACAATTCATTGAAACAGAGTATCAATGGGCAGACATCTTCACTAAACCATTGAGTGAAGAACGGTTCAAGGAAATCAGAAGGAACCTTAACATGGTTATGTTAAATGACCAGTCAGGCTAAGAGATCGTCAAAGTTAACGGCATCAGAAACAGTGGTTTACAGCTGGTAACTTCTCTCACAAGGAAGTTATGGAGAGAAAATTTCATAGTCTTGAGGATCCCAACGATTCTAGAACACACCTGACATGACCCTTCGAGTAGTCTGAAATTATAATCATTTCGATTACTCTCAAACACAGACGTTTCATCTCTCTCTCTCTAAAACTCTTGCAATCAACTTTATCTTTGAAGAATAGCTTACCAGAGCCAGTTTCTATGGAGCCGGCTATGATTTATGGAAGAAATGTGGACTTCGAATCTCTGAGGAAAGATGATATGGATGTTGAACCAGAGATTGTATAATCTGGATGGAGAAAGTTTTTCCAGGTGTGGGAACCGGTGTATACTGATGAGGTATATGATTTTTGGAAGAATGCGCAACTGGTAGATGACATTATTGTCTCCACAGTAGATAGGATGTCTATTGTTGTGACAAAGGACATAATAGAGAAGGTGATTGAATGTTCATCGGTTAGAGAAACCTTGTCAAGCAAAGCCAAATGGATGACAAAGGTTAGTATGAAGGAAGAAGATGTCAGTAAACAGTTGTATGGAGTTAATGACCCATCGGAGAGGAAGACCTCGAGTCTGGTCCCGAAGGCCAGGGTTCTTCATGCGATTCTGTTCAACTGCATCTTACCTAGAACAAGTCAAAGCACTTAGTGACTACCTTGGATGAGCAATGCCTGTTCTACTTGCTAAATCATCGTCCCATAGATCTACCATTTCTAATTTTTCATTATATGGTTAAGGTGATGAAGGATACTAACAGTTATCCTTACAACATGTTACTCACGAGAATTTTTAGGGAATATGGAGTCCTTCTTCACATAGGAAACAGAAGTACGATGTTGGACCTCATCTCTGAGGCCCAACATTCGGAAACACACAAGCATGGAAGACTCAAAAACGACAACTTACTGGCCACAAATTGGGAAACCTCTAAAAGAAGGATTTGGATTGGCTTTGTAAGAAAATTTTTTCCTTATGATCTAACGATTCTAACGCCACTGAAATCGCTCAATTCGGATTAGAAATGAAAAAGTTATGCTCAAAATACTATCTAAAGAAAACAGTCAAAATTGACACTCTACCGACTTCATGACAGAAATAGAAAATCTTAGAGGCTAAATTACAGCTCGGCACCTTCATAAAACTTGTAGGTTTAGGTCTCTAGTTTAATTTAAAACAAGAATTGTCTCAAACGAAGCTCTATAGCTCAAGATATTTCAAAATAAGTGAAGTATACTCAGACTTTATCTACCGACCATCACACTTTGTTTCAAACCACTTTTTACAATTTAAAAACAATACTAACCAATCAGGTATAAAAAGATAGAAAATTTTCTTAGGAATACATCGCTTCAAAAATAAGCTTAATCAGAGGTCTATGCAAAAAGTTATGGCCAAAGGAAGGTAGGGAGGTCAGTCTGCCGCAAGTCGGCCCCAAAGGTCGCTCGGCAGACGCGAGAGCCCGTCCGCGCGGGCTGCGCGCGAGAGAGCGGACGCGCACGGGCGAGCGATCGGCCACGCGATCCGACCTCCAAATTTCAAACCTCTATATCTTTTGACTCCGAGCTCCGAATTAGACACGGTTTGATTTGTTGAAAAGCTAAGAGACAGCTCTACCATCTTCAAGAAGGACTTTATGGCAAGCTCGGACACTAATGAAATCAAAAGTTTACTCTAAGATTGATCGACTAGCTCTTCACGAACAGTACCAGAACTTGCAATTACCATAACTTTTGATCCAGAACTCCAAATTTAGCAAACTTGGTGTCTGTGAAAAGCTAAAAGAACGCCCTAAAACTTTCATGAAGACCACTAACCCAACGTCCAACTCTAAAAGGGTCAAAAATGGCCTCAAAGCTTCTGCTAAGAATCTGCCATCTTAGTCAGTACCTACATTTAATTCTAACGACTCATATCTATCAATCAACACATCAAAATTTGTTCATAACACAAAGTGGAAAAGCTCTATAGCTCGCCTAACACCCTCAAGAAGTCTAATTGTTCCCAAGCATCCTATAACAACCCAGAAATTTACAGCACAACACAATATACTCAAATTGACCTCATCAGTCCAAAATTTGCAACCTTCAACAACTCATAAACCTTAGCAACTTTCCAGCGAGCTCTCCCAAGAAAAACTCAACAGCAACTCAACGATTAAAAAGGCTCACACATATGCCTTTTTCAAGGTCACACATAGCTCGCAAATCAACATAAACACATGATGAAGAGAGTACTAGAGCTCTCATTCTCTTTTCAAATCATAAAAGAGTTCAAGCATGGCTTTAATTACATATCAGCATATTCATCAAAATCAAGTACAAAATACAAATATGAGATGCTCAATGATCGATATGCTTATAAAGCCATCCAAAAGCTAGTTACTAACTTAATACAAAAATTTCTAGAATTCTTGGAGTTATGCCCGATGCCTTGCAAGGTTCAGCGTTCAACTTGACTTTGCACCTGAGGAGGGAGAATGGGGTGAGCAAACACGACTCAGTGGCTAACATGCTTATAGCCATTGAGTAATGAGCCACACAACACATAATTAAGAATCCGAAACAATAGCAATTTGTCATATGAAACACCAATAACCCAAAATCATCTCATAAGGCATAATATGAGAGTTTATATCAATTAAGCACATATTATGTATCATAAACACAATTCAAGGATGGAATGCACACAAGTGGCTCGAGAGTTCCTTAAACACAACGAATAAACCAAAGTTTATCGTAAACACAACGAGTCCATTTTGGATCTAAATGGGCCTGTGCAAGCTCTTAGGGAGATGGCTAGGGGGTCAACGTGCACGTGACTTAACGAAATATGTTCTCTCTCGCCCAATCACAACCAATTTATGCTCACATATTCAAACACAAGATTAGCATTTTATGCTTCTTTCATTGCATCGAATCATCGTAGTTTCATTCTTTTCTTTCAAATCAAAGGAATACACTTTCAATATAGACACACAATTTAACAAAGATAGCACACATAGGGCATTTGCCCATTACACAAAAACTATAAAAATGTTACCCACCTAACGTCGGAATCCAAATTCAAGATTGCCCTTCCTCCTTGTCTTGAGTGGGATTCTCTTGATTTCCTTCAATCAAAACATACTCCATTCACTAAATACATTCCAAAGGAAAGTCATAGCATTCATAAAATCAAGCAAAGGTAAAATAAACTTTAAACCTAACCTACCCATAAACCATCTATGCTAGAATAACCATAGCCTTAGCTTAGAAGTCCCAAAAATCCATAGATCTTACCCTTCTCTTCTTTCTTCTTCAATCTCTACACAAACCCTAACTTCCATTTCCTCCCATTTTCGAACCTATCATAAATAAAGATGGAACTTACCTCTCACAAGTAGATTTCTCTTCTTTTTCCTCTTCTTTCTTCCTCCCTTCAAGCCTCCTACGGTTCTCCTTCCTCTTGGCCGAAAGCTCTGCTTGTTTCCTTGCTCACGTTTTTGCCTCTCTTTTCCTTTCCTTTTGGTTTACGACAATCTCTCCTTCTTCTTCTTTAATTCACTTATTCTCAATTTTAAAGCTTGCCTCAAAACTACGTAGTTTTAAGCTCTCCCTTTTCCTCTTACAAGGCTTTTGGGCTCTCCTCCTTCTACTTATCCCATTAACCTCTAAAGCCCATTCTTTCTCACAAGCTCTTATTTTGTCTCATATGGCTCTACACATATCACAAGCCTACAACCAATTAATCTAATTAATTCTAACCCTTCACTTTAACTTCAAAATTTCCAATTCCCAAACATACTAACTAATTTCAAGACTCAACAAATACATATATATATATACACACATAATTAAAACAATTAAAGCAAGAATAAAGAATAAGTCAAATAAATCAATAAATCAATAAAATAAAAATTTTCGGGGCCCAACATACGATATCTATCAAGAGTTCTATTAACTCAGATACAATAAGGAGAATGGGCTTGAAGATGGTGGTAAAGAAGAAGCGATTCTGAAGAAAGCTAGAAGCGAGGGGCGATTCTTGAAGAAGTCTCCATTGCAAGTTCTAAATCTCGAAAGTATGAGAATGCCCGTAGATGAAAGAAGAAAATTATCGGAAGACCTTTGATAAAGCAGGCGATTTCTCAAAAGAAGTTAGCTTAGTTTAGAGACGGAGCGAAGTGCGTTGAAAAGAAAAGGGAAAATCTTACGGGTGAAATTTCTAAGAAGCGAAGAGATCACCTAGGATTAGTACTCGAGACAACGAAGAGAAGAGAGCGAAGAGCGAATCGGTAGAAATTTACGAATCTCGCGCACCAAAGGCAACGAGATCCTAGTCTCAATCTTACGAAGACTCACCAAGCAGGTTAAGGAGGCGAGAAGAAGAGGAAGGAGGAGCCGAGAAGAAAGGAAGTCGAAGTCTAAGCGAAATCTCAAGTTCAAAAACTCGAGGATCGAGGCGGTGGAAGACTAAAGTAATTAGTCGAAAGAAGAATGTGACTACTGCTAAGGAAGCTAGTCAAAAGAAGGATACTACCGATGCTGCTCAAAAGGAAAAGCATATTGAGTATAGCCTAGTTCAGGAAAATCCCATTGTTGTTCAACAGGAGGAATTAGTGGAGCTTAGCCTGGTTCAATATACTCCTATCGCTATTCAACAAGAGGCAACAGCAGATTTAATCTTGGTACAGATACCACAGGAAAAATCTGATGAACCTAGTCTAGTTATATACAACTCTTCTGAATTTTTGAGAAAAGACAAGTTGGAGATCAGACTGGTTGAATTTATGACCAAGAGGAGTACTGCAATTGTCATATGTGATCAACCAAGTAGGAAGGTAAAGGCAGTCTTACAATCTATTTTGATAAATAGTGAGACATGGAATCTACTGAATGAAGATGAAAAGCACTTTTATGATGCTTTGAGGATCTTTTCTAAAGCCATACCCTTCAAAATGTCCGATCAACCACTTACTATCTATCCAATTCTGAGAGAAGGCGGTGATAAAAGTTATAGCGGACATTCAGCCTAGATATCCTTTAGATATGAATAAGGGAAGATGAAGTTACATCTGAAGGAATCGGTAATGATCATCAGCATGGATCAGATTGAAGATGAAGTCTGACGAATTGATGAAGCATGCACTTCAAAGGAGAACACTCACGGAGCTGGTTGTAGTTTTGAGATAAGAATGAATCTTGTCCGATGGGGAAGGCGATTACGGGGATGTTCATTGAATCCTTATGCGACGATAATACATATTAGGCCACTATCTAATACACTGTCTATTCAAGCTGAAGCCATACCCTTGCAAGGAAGACAAGTGCTCATGCTACCTGCTCCTTATAAGTTAGATCTTCCGGAGACTAATCTATCCGTTCATCCACCAACTCTTGAGATTGTTGAAGATTACATTCCATCCTCAGACGCATATGCTACTAAAATTACATTCATAGAACTCTCAGCGGATGATGATCAACTCTCCTCACCGATTGACTCGCAAGCTGAAATCAGGCACTTACGCAGAGAAGTCAAGGAGCTAAAGGAGGTGATGTATGAAATGAAGGAGATGATGACAGAACTGATGAAGAGTCATCGTCATTGATCATTTTTTATTATAACAAATAGGGGGAGAAGAGAATGGAAGGCAGCAATCAAAGGAGTCTCAAAGGGTGTGATTGAAGGAGTCGATGACAAAGATAGGGGGAGGAAGAGGAAGACTAATGAAGAAGTCAGAAGAATACACATGAAGATATGTTTTGAAGAAGATAAGTTTTTCTTTTTACGTATATGATTTGTTATCATCAAAAAGGGGGAGAATGTTGAGTCAAAATGACTTTACATATATACGATTTTGATGAATAACAAAGAAGAAGAAAACAGACAGACGGAGAAAAGAAAAAGCAGACGCAGGATGCATAACAAAGAAGTTGAAAAGTAGACGCAGAAAACAGAAAAGAAAAACAGACGGAGAAAAGAAAAGCGGGCGTAGGATGCATAAAAAAAGAAGTTGAAGAGCAGCGCATTTTTCAAAAGGACTTCAAGAGAAAGCATGTAGCAGACGCAGAAAGAGTGAACGCTTTTTATCACTTCTTAAACCCATTAATTTCAGATTTGAACTTTCAAAGTTTTCAAAGAAGTTGTTTTGATTGAAGATTTTTCAAAGGAAGGAAATAAATCTGTTCTTCTCGTATTCATATATCGCATTATGCATTGTAATAACTTCAGGATTCACTTCATTGGTAATAACGTGAAGTGAATCACACGCTATTACAATGCTTATAAATGATATATTAATACACGAAAGGGGTTGAATTGTGTATTCCCTTTTGAAAATCTTTCAAAATGTTTCGTTAAAAACAAGTTCTTTCACGTAAACTTCGTAAGTTCAATTAATCAAAACTTTGAAAACTTGTTTTGAAATCTAAGTAATAACAAAACTTTGAACTTAAAGAGAGATAGAGTAAAGAGAAGTCGACATACGATTTTATAATCGTTCACCCCAAACCGCTACGCCCAATTCTCGTAAGTCTTTCCGAGATTTCACTTTCTTCAACGCTATAAGTATTCTTTTGAGCGCCTTCAGTCTCTACACTCAAGATTCTTTACTCTTAGCCTCAAGGCTATCTCAGACTACTTTCTTACAAAAGTGTTTGAACTCACACAAGAATACTAGCTCTTAGCTAATTTGCACAATAATCTCACAAACAAGCTTTTTCGTCACAGATACGTGAGTCAACTAACTTTGCAATCTTCGATTCGACTCATATTTACAAATTTCATCTCAGAATCGCTTCTTGATTCTTGCTTTTTGATTCTTGAATCTTGAAAGAAACGGTTAATTAGTTGAGTTCTGTAACTAACTTGAATCGACTTTCAGTGTCTTTTCTTCTCTCCTGCTTTTTGAATTTCACAGATGCTTTTCATTTCGTGACCGCTTCATTCTCGGCCGCTTTTGAAATCATGCTCGCTTTTCATTTCAAGGCCCGCTTTTGAAATCAGGCTGCTTTTTTCTTCTCCGTCTGTTTTTCATTTTGCGTCTGCTTTTGAATTCTGTGTTTGCTTTTCATTCTGTGGTTCCGCTTGAATTCTCGTGACCGCTTTTGAAATTTTTGTTATTCATCTCAAGGCTCGCTTCAACTCCGCTCTGCTTTTCATTTTATGTCGCTTTTCTTTCTTCTTTGTTATTCATCAAAATCATATATATGTAAAGTCATTTTGACTCAACAATCTCCACCTTTTTGATGATAACAAATCATATACGTAAAAAGAAAAACTTATCTTCTTGAAAACATATCTTCATGTGTGTTCTTCTGACTTCTTCATTAGTCTTCTTCTTCCTCCCCCTATCTTTGTCATCGACTCCTTCAATCACAACCTTTGAGACTCCTTTGATTGTTGCTTTCCATTCTCTTCTCCCCCTATTTGTTAAAATAAAAAAGATTAATGACGATGACTCTTCATCAGTTCTGTCATCATCTCCTTTATTTCATACATCACCTCCTTTAGCTCCTTGACTTCTCTGCGTAAGTGCCTGATTTTAGCTTGCGAGTCAAACGGTGAGGAGAGTTGATCATCATCCGCTGAGGGTTCTATGAATACAATTGTAGTAGCATATGCGTCTGAGGATGGAATGTAATCTTCAACAATCTCAAAAGTTGGTGGATGAACGGATAGATTAGGCTCCGTAAGATCTAACTCATAAGGAGAAGGTAGCATGAGCACTTGTCTTCCTCATAGGGGTATGGCTTCACTTGAATAGACAAAGTATTAGATAGTGGCCTAATGCACATCGCTTCACACAAGGGATTCAATGGACGCCCTCGTAATCGCCTTCCCCATCGACAAGATTCATTCTTATTTGTAAACTACAACGAGCTCCACAAGCTGTTCTCCTTCAAGTGTATGCTTCATCAATTCGTCAGACTTCATCTTTAACTGACCATGGACAGATCATTATCGATTCCTTCAGATGTAACTTCATCTTCCTTTATTCATATCTAAAGGATATCTAGGCTGACCGTCCGCATAACTTTTATCACCGCCTTTCTCTCGAATTGATAGATAGTAATTGGTTGTCGTGACATTTTCAAGGTATGACTTTTAGAAAAGATCCCTCAAAGCATCATAAAAGTGCTTTTCATCTTCATTCAGTAGATGCCATGTCTTACTATTTATCAAAATAGATTGTAAGACTGCCTTCACTTTCCTCCTTGGTTGATCACAGATGGCAATTGCAGTACTCCTCTTGGTCACAAATTCAACCAGTCTGATCTCCAACTTGTCTTTTCTCAAAAATTTAGAATAGTTGTATATAACTAGACTAGGTTCATCAGATTTTTCTTGTGGTATCTGTACCAAGCTTAAATCTGCTGTTGCCTCTTGTTGAATAGCGATAGGAGTAGATTGAACTAGGCTAAGCTCCACTAATTCCTCCTGTTAAACAACAATGGGAGTTTCCTGAACTAGGCTATACTCAATTTGCTTTTCCTTTTGAGCAGCATCGGTAGTATCCTTCTTTTGACTAGCTTCCTTAACAGTAGTCACATTCTTCTTTCGACTAATTACTTTAGTCTTCCACCGCCTCGCTTAGTCTCGAGTTTTTAAACTTGAGATTTCGCTTCGCATCTCGACTTCCTCTTCTTCTCGCCTCCTTAGCCTGCTTAATGAGTCTTCTTGAAGATTGAGACTAGGATCTCATGTTGCCTTGCGCCGAGATCTGAAATTTCACCGATTCGCTCTTCCGCTGTCTTTCTTCCCGTTGTCTCAGAGTATAATCTTAGGTGATCTCTTCTTCTTAGAAATTTCACCGTAAGATTCTCCCTTTCTTTTCAACGCACCTTCGCTCGTCTCTCTAAAATAGGCTAACTTTTTGAGAAATCACTGCTTTATCAAAGGTCTTCCAGATAATTTTCTTCTTTCATCTATGGGCATTTTCATACTTTTCGAGATTTAGAACTTGTAACGGAGACTTCTTCAAGAATCGCCCCTCGCTTCTAGCTTTCTCAGAGAATCGCTTCTTCTTTACCACCATCTTCAAGCCCATTCTCCTTATTGTATCTGAGTTAATAGAACTCTTGATAGATATCATAAATCTATTTCCTCTGTGAAGAAGGACTCCAAATTCCCTAAAAATTCTCGTGAGTAACATGCTGTAAGGATAACTGTTAGTATCCTTCATCCCCTTAACCATATAATGAAAAATTAGAAATGGTAGATCTATGGGACGACGATTTAGCAAGTAGAACAAGCATTGCTCATCCAAGGTAGTCACTAAGTGCCTTGACCCTGTTCTAGGTAAGATGCAGTTGAACATAATTGCATGAAGAACCCTGACCTTTGGGACCAGACTCAAGGTCTTCCTCTCCGATGGGTCATTAACTCCATACAGCTATTTACTGACATCTTCTTCCTTCATACTAACCTTTGTCATCCATTTGGCTTTGCTTGACAAGGTTTCTCCAACCGATGAACATTCAGTCACCTTCTCTATTATCTCCTTTGTCACAACAATAGACATCCTATCAACTGTGGAGACAATAGTGTCATCTACCAGCCATGATTCTTCCAAAAAATCATATACCTCATCAGTATACACCGGTTCCCACACCTGGAAAAACTTTCTCCATCCAGCTTCTACAATCTCTGGTTCAACATCCATATCACCTTTCCTCAGAGATTCGAAGTCCACATTTCTTCCATAAATCATAGCTGGCTCCATAGAAACTGGCTCTAGTAAGCTGTTCTTCAAAGGTAAAGTTGATTGCAAGAGTTTTAGAGAGAGAGAGATGAAACATCTGTGTTTGAGAGTAATCAAAATGATTACAATTTCAGACTACTCGAAGGGTCTTGTCAGGTGTGTTCTAGAATCATTGGGATCCTCAAGACTATGAAATTTTCCCTCCATAACTTCCTTGTGAGAGAAGTTACCAGCTGTAAACCACTGTTTGACGTTGTTAACTTTGACGATCTTTTAGCCTGACTGGTCATTTAACATAACCATGTTAAGGTTCCTTCTGATTTCCTTGAACCGTTCTTCACTCAATGGTTTAGTGAAGATGTCCGCCCATTGATACTCGCTTCAATGAATCAGTAGTCGCACCACCTTTCTCTCGAACGTAGTCTCTTAAGAAATGATGTATGACTTGATGTGCTTTACTCTCAATGTCAGATTGGGTTCTTTGATAGATTGATGGCACTCATCTTGTTGTCACAATAGATTGAGATCTCCTCTTCGAACTCAATAATCTTCCAGCTTGATATTTAATCCACAATGTTTGTGAACAACAACTGAGGCGTATATGTACTCACTTCGGCATTGATAGAGCGATTGAGCTTTGTCTCTTGCTTGACCAGGAAACTAGGTTTGAGCCAAGAAAGTGACATACTCCACTAGTGCTCTTCCTTTCAATTCTATCTCGGGCATAGTCCGCATCGCAATATCTGATTAACCTGAAATTTTTACCTTTCTCAAACATTAAGCAAAGATCAGTAGTACCTGCAAGATATCTCATAATCCTTTTAATAGCAATAAAATGAGACTTTCTAGGATCAGCCTGAAACCTTGCACATAAGCATACACTAAACAGAATATCAGGTTTGCTTGCTGTAAGATAAAGTAAAGAGAAGATCATCCCTCTATACAGGGTTTGATCCACCTTCTTACCAAATTCATCTTTCGACAAAAGGTTCGAAGGATGCATCGGAGTCGCCATAGGCTTTACATTATTCATATCAAATTTACACAATAATTCTTTCAGATATTTTCGTTGATGGATAAAGATTTTCTCTTCGGTTTGCTTAACTTGCAACCCAAGAAAGAACTTTAACTCATCCATCATACTCATCTCAAACTCATTTTTCATCAAACTCTTAAAACTCACATAACTTCTTTGAAGTAGCACCAAATATAATATCATCAACATAGATTTGTACTAAAATAAACTCATTCTCATAATCCTTTCTAAAAAGCGTCTTATCGACTTGACCTCTACTAAACCCACTTTCTAAGAGAAAAGTACTTAGACGATCAATACCAAGCTCTAGGAGCTTGCTTCAGGCCGTATAAAGCTTTATGAAGTCTATAGACATGATCTAGATTCTCAACATCCTCAAAACCAGGAGGTTGCTTAATATACACCTCTTCGTCTATAACACCATTCAGAAAAGCACTCTTCACATCCATCTGAAAAAGCTTTATATCATGACAAATAGCATATGCCAGCAATATCCTTATAGCTTCAAGTCTTGCTACTGGAGCATATGTCTCATTGTAGTCTATTCTTTCTTGCTGATTATAGCCTTGTGCTACTAATCTAGCTTTATTCCTACTCACTCTACCTGATTCGTCTAACTTATTCTTAAAAATCCATCTGGTTCCTATAATGGATTTCTTTGAGGGTTTTGGAACTAATGACCAAACATTATTCCTAGTAAACTGATTCAGCTCCTCTTGCATGGCTAAAACCCAAGCTTCGTCCTGAAGAGCTTCCTCAATCTTTTTATGCTCTATTTCAGAGATGAAAGCCACATTAGCTTCTCTTCTGAATTTGGACCTTGTTCTAACTCCTTCTGAGGTATCCCCGATAATTAGCTCTTCTAGAAGAGAACTCCTATATTTCCAATCTCTTTTTAATCCAATAGTTTCTGGAATATCCTCAACCTTGTCTACTTGAGTTCCTGATGATGGAGTTTCTGTTGTATCATCTAAGTTCTTTGAAGGACCTTCACTCTCAATGTTATCTTCTTTGTGGGGTTAGGAACGATCATCAAACTTGACATGAATGGTTTCCTCAACTGTGTTTGAGATAAGGTTATATACCCGAAATGCCTTAGATGATGATGAGTAGCCTAGAAAAATTCCTGAATAGATCTTTGAATCGAACTTATCCATCAACTCCTTTGTATTCAGAATAGAGCACCTGCAACTGAATGGATTAAAGTAAGATATGTTCGGTCTCCTTCCATTCCATAACTCATAAGGAGTCTTCTTTAACAGAGGTCGCAACAGTATTCTATTCTGAATATAGCACGATGTATTCACAGCTTCTGCCCAGAAGTACTTAGGAAGATTCATCTCACACAGCATAGTCCTTGCCATCTCTTGAATCGTCCTGTTCTTCCTTTCGACAACTCCATTCTGTTGTGGGGTCTTAGGAGCAAAGAAATTATGGAAAATTCCATTCTCCTCACAGAATAATCTAAACTTCTCATTCTCAAACTCTCCACCATGATCACTCCTGATACTGGCTATAGATACTCCTTTTTCAATTTGTAACTTTCTGGAAAGGGTCCTAAAACACTTAAAAGACTCATCTTTGTGTGACAAAAACAATATCCAACAAAACCTAGTAAAGTCATCAACAATAAAGAGTCCATATTTCTTTCCGCCAAGACTTATTTTCCTAGTTGGACCAAATAAGTCCATATGTAACAACTCTAAAGGTCTAGAAGATGTTACATAATTTTTAAAAGAAAACAATGTTTTAACTTGTTTCCCTTTCAAACAACTTTCACAAAAAAATTCTTTGTCAAAACTCATTTTTGGTAAACCTCTTACCAAATCAAATTTTGCCAACTTTGAAATGTGTTTAAAAGAGACACGACCTAGCTTTTTATGCCAGATTAGTCTTTCTTCTTTAGAAGATAAAAAACATGAAACATTTTGATTTTGAAAATCTTCTAAATCGATTTTATAAAGATTATTTCTTCTCTTGGCAGAAAAGCATATAGACCCATCTTTGTTTCTGACTTCACAAAGATTTTAATTGAACTTGACTGAGAAACCAAAATCACACAATTGACTGACACTAATCAAATTGTGATTCAGACCATCAACAAGCAGTACATTATTTATGCATGTAAAGGAATCTTTACCTATTTTACCGATTCCAATTATCTTGCCCTACTGGTTGTCTTCGAAAGTCACCGATCCTCCCTTCTTATACTGAAGATCTAGGAACATAGACCTTCTTCTCGTCATATGTCGCAGCAACCATTGTCTAAATACCAACGGTGCTTGTTGCATCTTCCAAGGAAGGATATCTGTAGGAGAAACTATTTCACTTTTTGGTACCCATATTTTCTTGGGTCCTTTCTGGTTAGTAATATGTACATAATGAGTGCTTTGATGCCTTTTACTAGATTGTTGATGAATACGTGTTTGGTAATACCTTTTATTTTGAGAAAAAGGCTTTCTATCATAATGAGACTTATTACCCGCAAACCCTAATCCAGCTTTTATCACCGATGTCTACATTTTCCTAGATCTCACTCATTTTCTTTGTACTCGGTGAAGGTAGCTAAATCGATTAAAGACTCTTAATTCTAAGCTTCAACCGATTGATCTCATCAGATTTATCTAAAACTTTCTTTTTCTCCTCTATTTATTTTTTTAAGCAGATATTTTCTCTCTATTTCTTCTCAGATGTTTAAGGTTTTCTACATACTTCTTCTTTAACAATTTATACTGCTTCGTTTAATAAAGATAAGAATCCTCTAATAGTTCTGAATAAGCATCATGCAAGTTATCGTATTTAGAAGTTACCTCCTCATCACTATCTTCCTTAGCTACTAGGCAGATATTCACATGTTCAGATGTCTCGAAACTTGTATCTGACTATGATGAATCTAGATCTTCCCAAGTTGCCATCATGCTTTTCTTGTCTTCTCTACTCTTCTTTGGTTTCTTCTTTAGAGTAGGACATTCGGACTTGTAATGTCCAGGTTGATTACACTCGTAGCATATGATAGATGTCTTTTCTACTTTACCATCATCTTTGCAATTCTTCTTGAAGAGCTGACTCCTTTGGACTTCTTCTTCCACATCCGTCTTATCTTCCAGGAAATGAAAGATAATTCGCCATCTTCATCACTTGACTCTTGTTCTGATTCACTTGAGTCATCATTCTTTGATTCTTCAATCTTTAATGCTTTCGATGACTTTCTCCTTCTTTGAGTCTTGTGATTCTTCTGTCCGGCCTTCAGTGCGAGCTCTACATCATAAATCTTCAGTGATCCAAGCAACTCGTCAATCTTTAGCACGCTCAAATCCTTAGCTTCCTGTACCGCCGTAACTTTTGGTCTCCACCTCTTCGGAAGACTTCTTAAGATCTTTCGTACGTGATCTTGGTTATTGTACGTTCTTCCAAGGGCTTTCAATCCATTGACGATTGTTTGAAATCTTCCAAACATTTGATCAATAGATTCTTCTTCTTTCATCTTGAAAAGCTCGTACTGGTGCACAAGAATGCTTATCTTAGATTCTTTGATTTGGTTTATGCCTTCATGAGCGATGGACAATATGTCCCACATCTCCTTCGCAGTGTCGCATCCGTGGACTTTGTCATACTCACTTCTGCTTAGGGCACACGTCAAGAAAAATTTCGCCTTAGAGTTCAACTGAATTCTCGCCTTTTAGTCAACTGTCCATTTGGTCTGTTGAATAAGATTTCTATCTTCATCTACTGGTGTATATGGTCCATTCTCTATTACATTCCAAAGGTCGACATGAGTAGATTCTATAAACAGCCGCATTCTATCTTTCCAATAATGATAGTCTTCTCCGTTGAATGCTGGAGGTCTAGTGACTGAGGCACCTTCTGCAATGTATATATGTGATTCTGTCATTATCTTTGATCCACACTTTGCTACAGTGATCCTTGGATACCAGGCTCTGATACCAATTGAAGTGAATCACACGTTATTACAATGCTTATAAAACGATATATTAATACACGAGAAGGGGAGGTTGAATTGTGTATTCCCCTTTTTGAAAAATCTTTAAAAAATGTTTCGTTAAAAGACAAGTTCTTTTCACAGAAACTTCGGTAAGTTCGAATTAATCAAAACTTGTTTTGAAATCTAAGTAATAACAAAACTTTGAACTTAAAGAGAGATAGAGTAAAGAGAAGTCGACACAACGATTTTATACTGGTTCACCCCAAACCGTATTACGCCCGATCCTCGTAAGTCTTTCGAGATTTCACTTTCTCTTCAACGTTTACAAGTATTCTTTCTGAGTCTCTTCAAGTCTCTACACTCAATATTCTTTTACTCTTAGCCTCTACAGGCTATCTGTACTACTTTCTTACAAAAGTGTTTGAACTCTGTCACAGTAATACTAGCTCTTAGCTAATTTGCACAATAATCTCACAAACAAGCTTTTTCGTTCGCGTATACGTGAGTCAACTAACTTTGCAATCTTTGACTTCAACTCATATTTATAGCCTTCGTCTATAACTGCTTCTTGATTCTTGCTTCTTGATTCTTAAATCTTGAATCTTGAAAGAAACGGTTAATCAGTTGAGTTCTGTAACTAACTCGAACTGACTATTGCGTTTTCTTTTCTTTCTGCGTCTGCTTTTTGAATTCTACGTCTGCTTTTCATTTCTGCGTCTGCTTTTCATTCTGCGTCTGCTTTTGAATTCTGCTTCTGCTTTTCATTCTGCGTCTGCTTTTTCTTCTCCATCTGTTTTTCATTTTATGCTCGCTTTTGAATTTCGTCCCGCTTTCATTCAAGGCTCGCTTTTGAATTTCAAGGCTCGCTTTTGAAATTTTTGTTATTCATCCTCAAGGCTCTTTTCAACTCCGTCTGTTTTTCATTTTGCGTCTGCTTTTTCTTCTTCTTTGCTATTCATCAAAATCATATATATGTAAAGTCATTTTGACTCAACATATCTCGTATCTGATGGGATACTGGGCTCATTACACATAGTCAACTTTTGGCTCTTAATCACATTATGAGCTTTAAGCTCTTTTTTGGTGGCTACTCCGGTCACAACAACCTTTATGTTGTCATGCATTCATGTAATGAAATAAGATCAATTAGTCACTTTATATCGCTTTACACATTCACTTTTCCATGTCATTGAACCTAAGTCTGGCATTCAACAGTTCTGTTGAGTACACATATTTCTGTCAGATTCATATACAAGGAGCACTTCCCATGTTCTCACATTTATCAAACTCCTCAGACTATTAATGTCCAGAATTGTCTCAATCACATTCACATTCAGTAGTAATTCAATATAGAAATTTAAAATAGAATAAACAAAGAAAATGAGACCATCTAGGTTGACTCACTGTACGCTCCAAATTAGCATTAACTTCCATGATCTAGAATCGTCTAGATGCGGATGTTCTATCCTGTATATCAGCATCATGCAATACACATATTGCACACACATATGATTAATTGCACATTCTTATGAATACTTAATCACATACATATGTATATGTGTTGTGTATAATGCATGCTCAATGACAATCCTAGGTATATTACCTAAATTCGCTTCTTATGTTCATTCTCATTTTATAAATCATATATGTCTAATTGAACTTAGGTTTACACTTCATTTGTACATGATCATTCTAAGTTCACCATTCAATCGTTATCCTTTGTATGTTCTTAGGCTTAGACCTCAAGAACACTTGGTTATTCTTTTTTAATATCTAAATCAATTTCTTGTCATTTCTTTTCTAACATTATATGCTCTCATAATACCCAATTCTCATTCACATTTACTTAATACATATTACTTAAATCCTTTAAACGATAACTACAATCATATGAACATCTTCATTCCCATTATACTCATGCCTTTGGTACTTTGATATCAACAATTCATTCACTGAGTTATAAACTCCATTTATCACGTCATACCTATCACACATTTAGTCACTTAATCCAAACATAATTATAGGTTTAATTCAAGCTCCACTCAAGCCTAAATTAAGTCCAAATGGCCAGTGAATGTACATTGGGTGGACTTCATGTCCGCTGGGCAGACCTTCTCAAGTTTTCTAACTTTCCAGCTCTGCCTATGTCCGTTTAAAGGGACATCATGTCCACTGGATGGACCTTCGTGGGTCACTTACATAAATGTGAAATTTTAACCCTTTAGACATCAAAATCTCTCCTCTGGTCTTCATAGAATTTGTAGAACTCGAAGTCCTCTTCAAAAACATACTTAAATGACCTCAATTTGACCTTCACAGAAAAAGTTAAGCCTTTTGCCCTAAAATCTATCCAATTGCATCCATATTTTCCATATTTCTAACTCTTTACTTACTACATTCAACACCTTATGCTTGGTTTATCATTTCTAGTTCAATTACTCATCATATACCGATCATTCTTAACTCCATTTCACCTCAATATCATCTATAAACAAATTATAGTCCATACTTGATCATGATCACTAAAAATGGAACATATACATATATACATTCATCATCAACCATATGTTCAACTTCATTTCCACTTTCATTTCACTTCTAACTATTACCTTAATTCTTCTCATTTCAAGATACCACATTACTTCCTTTCTTTAGCTCTAGACTCATTTTTGGTTCATCTCCAAATCACCCAAAGAAATCCACATTAATACCCTAAGAAAACAAAACATAAATCCCATTTTCTATCAAAATTTTATGCACTTTTTCGTACACCATCTTTAATGATCTTTCTATTTCAAACTCATCTCTACAATAACTTATGAAATATTGATCATCTTAAACATAAAACAAGATATCAATGTGTCCATTTCTTTACCCATGTCCCAACATATATAAAACACCGTTTACTCTATTAATCCAACATTATATCATTCTATAATCTATTACCCATCAAAACACGAAAGCAAGACATGTATATGTTCATTTTTCACCCACGTTACACATATATTTTCAAAATCTTTTTCATGATCATTTTATCACCAATTATCATAATATATGCGTCTATTTAAACAACCCATAAAGAATAGAGTTTAACTTACTTGATTAAACTCCAAGTTTCTTCAATCACCATGAAACCCTATCTTTCCATGGCTTACACAATCATCATCATCATTCAAGGTAGAAGGGTTAGGTCTTTTAGTAACAAGATGGAGAAGATAACAAATCTTGAAGAAATAAAGTGAAAGAGTTAGACAAAAATCAACATGATAAGGGTAAGAGTGAGATGGTCGTGAGTGAAGAAGAGAGCAAATGAAGAAGATAAAGAAAAGAAGCATGTATCAAAAAGGACAAGTGAAAGACCATGAGATGGTCTTTAATTTAGGTAAAAAAAAATTGTGAGTGGTAAGTGGCAAGTGTTGTGACACTTGTCACTTGCCACTTGTCATTTTATTGTGGTCTCTAATTGGCTCTTTTAAAAATCTAGTCCATTTATCTCCAATTTCTAATCCAATTATATCCAAATTTTCAATGACATGTGTCATTAAATCTTAATTTCACTTATCACTAATTTCTACTACCATTTGACACTTATTTATACTACCATTTATCAATTGCTCTGTTACTTAGCATTTTTTCTAGTCCAAAATAGCCATAATTTTAGAAAATTCTCAAATTTCACGAAAAATTCTAAATCAATAATTTAATTCACCAGATCAATTTTTAAGGCAAAATATTCACTATCCATATCATATCATATTAAAACAATCATTTATACCTAAAAATATGAAATGAGTGTATGAACAAATAATTGCAATATGTGCAATAATCAAATTCACATGTACGTGTACTATATTATGCATGAACATAAAGTGCATTTCCTAATCTCTCATTGTTATTTCCCATTTACAGAAATCTAGGGTTCTAACCCTTAGTATGAAAATAGGATGTTACAATTCTCCCCAATTGTCAAATATAATTATCTGTAAATTAATAGCTCTTAATTATAATGAGACAATTCTCCATGATCAAAACTTATCGCTAACATTTCCTTGAAATGTTTACCACCATTTTCACTCATCTAATTGTCAAGAAATAAGACAATTGTCTTACATCAAAAGAAATGCAAAATAATGAATAATCAATACTTGGAATCAATATACTAATATACGTATAATTAAAACTTCCTTCAAACTGAAAGTATTGTTCAATCATTAGTCTTGATTAAAGATTCCATCATAATTTCATATATAACATTACTTTGTATGAATCCAAAATTGCCTTGTAATAAAAAATAAGCTTAACCTTTAACACTAACTTTTATGCTAAAATTGATATTTATTCTAACCAATCACTCCATAAGGTCATAACATTTAAATATATCAAAATTCAGTCACCAATTACTTGTATCAATAATTAATCCTTAGTGAATTCAATCGTAATAAGCAATTTTATCCTCCATATATATTCACAAATTACTTTTCTAGTATTAAAATTTTAAATAACCTCATAAAATTCTTTAATTATTGAGTCATAGGAACTAAAAAACTTGTATACTAAATTTGTAACATCCTGTTACCGATGTGATGGGCATATTGGTAACATGGATGGGTTAGGATTGCGTGCATGCATATTTGAATCGCACATGCATTTTATCCTCTATATATATATTGATAAATGTTCATTGTGGCACTAGCATATGCAGGCACATACATGTATGACATATTCCCGGTATGATTGTGTAGTTTGTGCTTTGAAAATTGAATTGGAGTGAAAAATTGAGATTTTGGGATTTGAAATATGGAATTGGAGTGTATGTCATGTGTTTTATATTTTTTTAGGATTTTTAGGAAATTTTCTGGAATTTTTGGAGTTTTAAGTCCGGACTGGAAAAATGACTAAAAGGTTGATTAATTGGATTTCCGGTTCCGAAATTGATTGGCCAATGGCATTGGAGCATTAGAATTATGATGTTAGGAATTATTGCTCAGAGCCATTGAAAATTGGGAGAGATTTGAATGAGAATTTGAGTTTAGACCCTAAGAATTGGACAAGTGGCAAGTGACCTAAGTCACTTGCCAAACATGCCCTAAGTTCCTTGATTTATAACCCTTACCTTTTGAATTTGCTCCCACGATACCCTCTTGCCTTTGGAAGAAAAATTTGGCTTTCCTCTTTATCTTCTTCTCTTCTTCTTCGTGGACTTCTCTTTGCTACTTGCTTATTGTTCTTCTTCTTAATTGCTTTCTTCTCCACCTATAATCTACCTTCCTCGAGCTTGGGTTCGAGAAGATGATGTTGAGTATGGGTTTGGGTGAAACCGTGGGTGTTGTTAGAGTTGGAAGGGTTGGTGATCTTCAAGGTTTCAAGGTTTAAATCAAGTAAGTTCTTACTCCTTTTCTTTGGATAGTTTGAATTGTGGATTAATTAGGTTATTGATTGTCAAGAAATGTATAGGTTTTGATGATATGAATTTTGGATTTTCTTGTCTTTGAATTTGGTAATTGAGGGATAATGGTTATTTGATGGAATTGAGCTTAGGATTAGTTGTTTTGAGTGTATTGTTGTTTTGGGAGTGTTAGAAGGAGAATAGTTGGATTAAAATTTGATGTATGAGAAATCTGGGTTTCAAGCGAGTTTACAGGATTGCACGTCGCGATGTGTTCATCGACGTCATGACGAAAGCAATTTTCCTTCGACGCGGGCGACGAAAGCAAAGTCAAGACGCTTGTGGTGCTGCCAAATAAGATACGCCAGAATAGATGTAGAGGATCTCGCCATGGCGAGAGACCTCATACGCAAGCAAGGATGGTATCTTGGACGACACGCGTGTGAGGATGCCCCTTCTCCAAGAGTGAATTGGTTCTTCTAAATGATAAGTTTTGAGGTTTTAGTCCTAATGATTTGATTCTTGATTGATTGCAATATAGAGACAAAGAACTACAATTTTTAGGCATGGAAGTTTTGAACTAATCTTGAGAGTTTTTGAATTTGGATGGAAATTGAAGAGCAAATAGTGAAATGAATTATGGTGTTTTTTAATTTCCCTATTTTAGAAGAAAATAGTTGAGATGGGAAGATTCGGGATAGTGTCGGGAATATCATAAACATGTATAGTACACAATTCATTCGCTGCATGTGCATTGTTAACTATTAAAAAATTGTGCTATTGGTAATGTTTGTGTATTCTGATTATTTTAGAGGCACAAGTGGAGCGTCAATCTTTCGACGTGGCTGAGACTTCACGACATTAGTTCGGAAGTTTAGAGGTGAGTAACCTAGTTGGTTCCTCAACCTTTATGTGTTTAATATTATCCACTTATACCATGTGGAGATGAATGGAGGGTTATGTGTGTTTGCTTTTGATTGATTTTGGGCCATAGGTGCCCGAAATATCTAGAATTTGATATCGAAGTGTCAATTGTGCTACATTGTAATTATTTGGTTTTAAAGCAAATTGAGACATGTGCATTCATGCATAAAGGCATGTTCAGATAATGACAGTTGTGACCAGTGCAACCACCGTATTTCAGAGCTTAAAGCTCAACACAATAAGGCCTCGAACCCAACGTAATTTAGAGCCACAGGCTCACCGTATCAGGGCATTCAGGCCCAACGTATTTCAGAGCCACAGGCTCACCGTATAATGTGCCCGTTACTGGGACAGATTAGGTGGACGGTCACAACACCGTAATAAAATGGAAAGTGTCACATGTGCATTGCATATATGAATGATTAAATGTGGACTGTGTGAAAGGCGAAACGCCTTATATTTATGAAATGATAGCGCATGTGATAATTCCGAATGTGTTACTTTATGATATTCAGTGGATTGGTTGTATATGCATGAGTTGAGTGAACCATCGATGATGGTTTCTCACTGAGTTCGCAAACTCACCCAACATTGCAAATGTTTTTCAAGACAGCGCTAGTAGACTCCTAGCTCTAGAGAGAGAGACTTTTCCTGCCTTGTAGAGTGTGTTAGCAAGAGAAGTATGGCTCAAAGGTTGGTCAACTGGGACCTTTTGGAGATGACCTAGTTCGGAAATTGTTTAGGTTTCTTTTGGATTTGTATAGACAGTGATCATGACAGAATTGTGTATCTATGGCTTCTGAGTTATGAAACGAGAAAGAATGTTTTGGTTTCAAAGTTTAGTGATTATTGTTATATTAATGCTTTCATTTGGATGCCATGTGGATTTTAGTTGGGTTCGTTCGTGGTGCACCGTTATCATGGGTTATGTATCGGAACGGTTCACGGGCATCCTGGTGTGTACCCTACGGTAAGGGGGCGCTACATTAGGTGGTATCAGAGAATGGTTTGGCATCTGTTGGGACTAGTCAGATATTTAGGCTTGAATTATGGTGAGAAATGCAGAAATTGATAGGATTTATTGTGTTGTTATAGATCATCTATTCTTGGTGATCAGGTAGATCAACCAGCTGATCAAGGATCACCCAGCTGATCAAGGATCAGTCGGAGCTAGTAGGGAGTCATTAGTGCTTAGATTTGAGGAGCGACCTCCTAGAGCTCCAGCGAGACGGGAAAGGAGGTATGATAGACTACGTAAGCAGGGGACTGTAGACTTTTATAGCAGCACAGACCCTGCTGAGGCTGAGGGATGGCTAGAGAGGACCGAGAGAGTCTTCGACCAGATGGACTGTGATGCAGAGGAGAGATTTGACTACGTCGTATCTCTCCTGCAGGGCCCGGCTTACCAGTGGTGGAAGACTGTCCCAGGCAGCACCACCAACCCTTGCCTATTGTCATGGGAGGATTTTCTGAGGGCATTTAGAAACAACTATATGCCCAAGGTATATCTTGAGATGAAGATGCAGGAGTTTCTAGAGTTGAGGCAGGGTGCGATGATAGTGGCAGAGTATGAGGTTAAGTTCAATGAGCTCATGGGATATGCTACTGTTTTGATTTCTACTGAGGCCGATAGGTGTCGGAGATTTAAGGGAGGGCTCAATCTGGAGATCCGTACCAGGTTGGCCCGATCTGATATGGGCACCTTCATTGAGTTGAGAGCGGCTGCTGTGCGAGTTGAGCAGCTTTTGAGACAAAGTCAGGCTGGACTGGTCAGGGATCCAGGGGTAAGAGATTGAGTGACATTCAGGGTAACTCTGGCAGGAGTTTTAGCAGGCGCCAGAGCAGGATCTTCAGATCTTCAGGAGGATCTCGGCAGTTTGGATTTGGTCAGAGGGGGAGATTTGTGCAGACCGGCAGTGGCAGTGGTAGAGGTTCAGGGTAGGTACCTCTTGTTTGTGTGTATTGTGACAAGAGGCACAGTGGAGAGTGTTGACGGCTGACTGGAGCCTACCTTGCATGCGGCTCCATGGATCATCTGATTAGGGATTGCCCCGCTACTCTGGGAGCTCAGTCTGTTGTGAGTGGGAGATCTGGTAGCAATTCGACAGTGCAGTAGAGTCGCGGTGGTGGACCTGGACTGAGGGACCGAGGTAAAGCCCGAGCTAGAGCTGGAGATTCCTTTGTAGGGACCGAGGGACGAGGCAGCCGACCACAGTCCCAAGCCAGGGTCTACGCCATGACTAGGTAGGAGGCCCAGGATTCTCTGGATGTTGTTGCAGGTGTGCTTCTGATCTCTGGTATTGAGGTTTTTGCATTGATAGATCCAGGTTCCACGCATTCTTTCATTGCACCGCATATGGCATGTAGATTGCATGGGGATAGGGAGATGTTGCAGTATGGGTTAGAGGTGAGTGCACCTCTAGGTAGTACTATTGCTTTGGGTGAGGTCTGCAAGGGATGCTCGATCCAGATAGATCAAGCAGTGTTGAGTGCAGACCTGATAGTGTTGCCTTTGAGAGAGATTGATTTGATTTTGGGGATGGACTGGCTCACTGCCCATAGGGCTATTATGGACTGCTATACCAAGGAGGTCGTGTTAGAGTCTCCTAGTCAGCCTAGAGCAGTGTTTCGAGGAGTTAGTCAGGCAGTACCAGCCAGGACGGTTTCTTTTCTGAGTGTCCTGAGGTTGATGCAGGGAGGTTGTGAGGCCTATCTGGCCCATGTGGTTGATACCAGAGTTGAGCAGAAGTTGCAGGATATTCCCGTGATCAAGGAATTTCCATATGTGTTTCCTGAGGAGTTACCGGGTTGTCGTCGGATCGAGAAACGGAGTTTTTGATCGACTTCGTTCCAGGTACCGCTCCTATATCTATACCTCCATATAGGATGACACCGGTGGAACTGAGGGAGCTTAAGGCTCAGTTGCAGGAGGAGTTGGAGAAGGGATTTATTAGGCCTAGTGTTTCGCCGTAGGGAGCTCTAGTTCTGTTTGTGAAGAAGAAGGACGGGACTTTGAGGCTGTGCATCGATTATAGGTAGCTGAATCGGGTGATAGTAAAGAATAAGTACCCGCTGCCTAGGATCGATGATCTGTTTGATCAGTTGCAGGGAGCTCAGGTGTTCACTAAGTTAGATCTGAGATCGGGTTATTACCAGTTGAAGATAGCAGAGACTGATGTGCCTAAGAGTGCTTTTAGGAGCAGGTATGGGCATTTCGAGTTCCTAGTGATGCCGTTCGGGTTGACTAATGCCCCGACAACTTTCATGGCTTTGATGAATAAGGTTTTTCAGCCCTACCTCGATCAGTTTATTATTGTGTTCATTCATGATATATTGGTGTATTCGAGGAATAGACAGGAGCATGCAGAGCATCTGAGGATTATTTTACAGCTTATGAGGGATAAGCAGTAAATGTGAATTTTGGCTGGATAAGGTTATATTTCTGGGGCACATTCTGACCGGTGAAGGTATTCAGGTGGATCCTCATAAGATTGAGGCAGTGATGAACTGGGAAGCCCCAAGGAATGTGTCTGAGATTCGGAGTTTCCTAGGATTAGCAGGTTATTACCGGAGGTTTGTTGAGGGGTTTTCAGTGATCTCAGCCCCTCTGACAAAACTTCTGAGGAAGAATGTGGCCTTTAGATGGACTGAGGAGTGTCAGAAGAGTTTTGAGGAACTGAAACATCGGTTGACTACGGCACCGGTGTTAGCTCTACCATCAGGGACCGGAGGTTACGAGGTTTTTAGTGATGCTTCGCAGCAAGGATTGGGGTGTATTTTGATGCAGCACGGTCGAGTGATTGTTTATGCCTCGAGACAGTTGAGGTGTCACGAGGTAAGCTATCCTGTGCATGATTTGGAGTTAGCTGCAGTTGTTTTTGTCCTAAAAATCTGGAGACACTACTTGTTTGGTGAGACGTTCCAGATTTTCACGGATCATAAGAGTTTGAGGTATCTGTTGAGTCTGAGGGAGTTGAATCTAAGACAAAGGAGATGGATAGAGCTGCTTAAGGACTATGACTGCACGATTGAGTATCATCCAGGGAAGGCCAATGTGGTGGTTGATGCGTTGAGTAGGAGGTCTCATATCAGTGCAGCTCAGATTCAGATTGGGAGATTGCCTAGCTTGATTCAGTTGAGGGCTTTGAATGTGCAGATGGATCTGGGTCAGGACGGGGCCTTGATAGCTACTCTAAGGCTTAGGCCAATGTTGCATGACAGGATCAGGCGAGTTCAGGACCAGGATCCTGTGTTGGTGAGACTGATTAAGAGGGTGAGATCTAATCGGGATTATGATTTTGAGTTGAGAGATGGGACTTTATGGATGGGTCAGAGGCTCTGTGTTCCAGATGTGGATGATTTGAAACGTGAGATTCTGGAAGAGGCGCATGGGGCCACCTATGCTATGCATCCTAGTACTACCAAGATGTATAACACTCTTAAGCTACATTTTTGGTGGCCTGGCATGAAGAGGCAGGCGGCAGAGTTTGTTTCTCGATGTTTGACGTGTCAGCAGGTTAAAGCTGAGCACCAAGCTCCAGTGGAGAAATTGCATTCGTTACCCATTCCGGAGTAGAAGTGGGAACGAATTACTATGGATTTTATTATGGGGTTGCCTAGGACACCGAGGCAGCATGATGCGATCTGGGTCATAGTGGACCGGTTGACTAAATCGGCTCACTTCTTGCCAATAAGAGAGAACAATACGCTTGATCAGTTAGCCCAAAAGTATGTGTCAGAGATAGTGAGATTGCATGGGGTCCTGGTGTCTATAGTCTCAAACAGGGATCTCAGATTTACTTCGAGATTCTGGAAGAGTTTGCAGGCTGCTATGGGTACTAGATTGAATTTCAGTACAACTTTTCATCCTTAGACAGATGGGTAGAGTGAGAGGACGATCAAGACTGTTGAGGATATGTTACGGGCTTATGTATTGGAGTTCCGAGGTGCATGGGATCAGTATTTGGCTCTGGTTGAGTTTGCTTATAATAATCAGTACCAGAGTAGCATTGGGATTGCGCCATATGAGGCTTTATATGGGAGATAGTGTCGATCGCCTCTGTATTGGGATGAAGAGGGTATGAGGATGCTTGCAGGTCCCGAGCTGATTCAGGACACTGTGGATAAAGTAAAACTGATTCGGAGTCGCATTAAGGCGGCTCAGGATAGACAGAAGAGTTATATGGATCAGCGTCGGAGAGAGATGGAGTATGATGTGGGAGATAGAGTTTTCCTCCGGGTGTCTCCGTGGAGAGGAGTGCTGAGATTTGGTAGGAAGGGCAAGTTGAGCCCTAGGTACATTGGTCCTTATAAGATCCTAAAGAGGGTAGGACCTTTGGCTTATAGATTGGATGTCTCAGTTGCACGATGTCTTCCATGTGAGTATGCTCCGGAGATATCGATCAAACCTGACCCATATGATACCGGCTCAGGAGATTAAGGTAGCTAGTAATTTGAGTTATGTAGAGGAGCCTATTCAGATTGTGGGGTCGCGGGTTAAGCAGTTGAGGAACAGGGTTATTCCATTGGTGAAGGTCCTATGGAGAAACCACTCAACTGAGGAAGCGACTTGGGAGACTGAGGAGCGCATGAGGAGGCAGTACCCTCATCTGTTCGACCAGACAGGTAAGAAATTTCAGGGACGAAATTTTTATTAAGATGGAAGAATTGTAACATCCCGTTACCGATGTGATGGGCATATTGGTAACACGGATGAGTTAGGATTGTGTGCATGCATATTTGAATTGCACATGCATTTTATCCTCTATATATATATTGATAAATGATCATTGTGGCACTAGCATATGCAGGTACATACATGTATGACATATTCCCGGTATGATTGTGTAGTTTGTGTTTTGAAAATTGAATTGGAGTGAAAAATTGAGATTTTGGGATTTGAAATATGGAATTGCAGTATATGATCATGTGTTTTACATTTTTTAGGATTTTTAAAAAATTTTCTAAAATTTTTCAAGTTTTAAGTCCGGACTGGAAAAATGACTAAAAGGCTGATTAATTGGATTTTCGGTTCCGAAATTGATTGGCCAATGGCATTGGAGCATTAGAATTATGATGTTAGGAATTATTGCTTAGAGTCATTGGAAATTGGGACAGATTTGAATGAGAATTTGAGTTTAGACCCTAAGAATTGGACAAGTGGCAAGTGACCTAAGTCACTTGCCAAACATGCCCTAAGTTCCTTGATTTATAACCCTTACCTTTTGAATTTGCTCCCACGATACCCTCTTGCCTTTGGAAGAAAAATTTGGCTTTCCTCTTTATCTTCTTCTCTTCTTCTTCGTGGACTTCTCTTTGCTACTTGCTTCTTGTTCTTCTTCTTGCTTAATTGCTTTCTTCTCCACCTATAATCTACCTTCCTTGAGCTTGGGTTAGAGAAGATGATGTTGAGTATGGGTTTGGGTGAAAACCGTGGGTGTTGTTAGAGTTGGAAGGGTTGGTGATCTTGAAGGTTTGAAGGTTTAAATCAAGTAAGTTCTTACTCCTTTTTCTTTGGATAGTTTGAATTGTGGATTAATTAGGGTTATTGATTGTTGAAGAAATGTATAGGTTTCGGATGATATGAATTTTTGGATTTTCTTGTCTTTGAATTTGGTAATTGAGGGATAATGGTTATTTGATGGAATTGAGCTTAGGGATTAGTTGTTTTGAGTGTATTAAGTTGTTTTGGGAGTGTTAGAAGGAGAATAGTTGGATTAAAATTTGACAGAAGTGAGAAATCTGGGTTTCGGGCGTGTTTCTGGGATTGCACGTCGCGGTGTGTTCATCGCACCTCGCGACGAGCAATTTTCCTTCAGACGTCATGACGAGCAAAAGACGACGCCTTGCGGCTTAATATGATACGCTGTGGCGTATCTGAGGATCTCGCCATGGAGAGACCTCTTGCATGGCGAGGATGGTATGCTTGAGGACGCCTTGCGCTTGGTGAGGATGCCCTTCCAAGAGTGAATTGGTTCTTCTAAATGATAAGTTTTGAGGTTTTAATCCTAATGATTTGGTTCTTGATTGATTGCAATATAGAGACAAAGAACTACAATTTTTAGGCATTGAAGTTCTGAACTAATCTTGAGAGTATTTGAATTTGGATGGAAATTGAATAGCAAATAGTGAAATGAATTATGGTGTTTTTGAATTTCCCTCTTTTAGAAGAAAATAGTTGAGATGGGAAGATTCGGGATAGTGTCGGGAATATCATAAACATGTATAGTACACAATTCATTCGCTGCATGTGCATTGTTAACTATTAAAAAATTGTGTTATTGGTAATGTTTGTGTATTCTGATTGTTTTAGAGGCACAAGTGGAGCATCGATCTTCCGACGTGGCTGAGACTTCCCAACATTAGCTCGGAAGTTTAGAGGTGAGTAACCTAGTTGGTTCCTTAACCTTTATATGTTTAATATTATGCACTTATACCATATGAAGATGAATGGAGGGTTATGCGTGTTTGCTTTTGATTGATTTCAGGCCATAGGTGCCCGAAATATCTGGAATTTGATATCGAAGTGTCAATTGTGCTACATTGTAATTATTTGGTTTTAAAGCAAATTGAGACATGTGCATTCATGTATAAAGGCATGTTCAGATAATGACAGTTGTGACCGGTGCAACCACCGTATTTCAGAGCTTAAAGCTCAACACAATAGGGCCTCGAGCCCAACGTAATTCAGAGCCACAGGCTCACCGTATCAGGGCATTCAGGCCCAACGTATTTCAGAGCCACAGGCTCACCGTATAATGTGCCCGTTATTGGGACAGATCAGGCGCACGGTCACAACACCGTAATAAAATGAAAAGTGTCACATGTGCATTGCATATATGAATGATTAAATGTGGACTGTGCGAAAGGCGAAACGCCCTATATTTATGAAATGATAGTGCATGTGATATTTTCGAATGTGTTACTTTATGATATTCAGTGAATTGGTTGTATATGCATGAGTTGAGTGAACCATCGATGATGGTTTCTCACTGAGTTCGCAAACTCACCCAACATTGCAAATGTTTTTCAGGACAACGCTAGTAGACTCCTAGCTCCAGAGAGAGAGACTTTTCCTACCTTGTAAAGTGTGTTGGCAAGAGAAGTATGGCTCAAAGGTTGGTCAACTGGGACCCTTTGGAGATGACCTAGTTCGGAAATTGTTTAGGTTTCTTTTGGATTTGTATAGACAGTGATCATGACAGAATTGTGTATCTATGGCTTCTGAGTTATGAAATGAGAAAGAATGTTTTGGTTTCAAAGTTTAGTGATTATTGTTATATTAATGCTTTCATTTGGATGCCATGTGGATTTTAGTTGGGTTCGTTCGTGGTGCACCCTTATCGTGGGTTATGTATCGGAACGGTCCACGGGCGTCCCGGTGTGTACCCTACGGTAAGGGGGCGCTACAAAATTCTTAATACTTTTGATTTGCTAGTAGATGGAAGCATTCTACATTTCCCACCGAATACTATATCTCACTTCCTTTGTGTACAAATCCTAACTTCCTTTAGAATCAATCCACATCGACATAATGTATGATCGATCAATTTCCTTCCTAGTATGAATTCATATTCATAGATATCTAATATTATAACTCATTATAGATCTTCTTAGTCTAACTACTTTGTAACCACCTTTATGAATGTTCTATGCTACTGGCATAGTTTTAGTGAAATTAGTCATTGTCAAATGGCATTCTAAAAGCTCCAACTTCACACTAATCTAGCTAACACAATCTTTTAACGCATACTAGTTTATAGTTTTGGGGTTGATTTAAAATATATTCATCACTATCAAAACTATAATCGTTCCTATTACCATATCGAATGTATCCTCAACTTCTTATTGGGTTATTGCAATTACCCTAGCCTATGCAGATAGTTTCCTTCCAAATTATTTACACCTTGGTACTAAGCTCTTGGTGTTTTGGAAGTCTATGGACACTATGGGTGGTCTGACCAAACTCTGACTGGATGATATTCCTCGTCTCATCCTTTTATCACCAAACCATTTAAATTTATTATTCTTATCCCGATCCAACCAAATTAGGGCACTTTTGGGGTTCTCTACTCTCATCAGATGATTTTTCCCCTAACTTGCAAATATCTTGATCAAACTTACTAACACCACTAGGGCCTCTCGCAGCTGGTGCATTACCACTGCCTGTATATGCATTGTTCACTCAAGGTAAAAACAAAATTCCATTGCCAGTTTTTCTAGTTATAACTATTTTGAACGGGGTTAATTAATAAAGGAAGAACACTTACTGATCCATCCCTTTGCTCGGCCTATCGAGCTAAACGTACTTCAAATTTTATTAGTATGATGTAAGGTCCCAACATATACCCTAAAAGTATTATAGCATGTCAAGGGTATATTAAGAAGTGAACATAACAAATGAATTAAGTACATCTATGTGTAGTAAGAGATATAATGGTACTTAATATAAATTACAAGGGTAAATGGATAATTTGTTCACTTCAGCATCGACATACATACTTAGACATGAAATATGTATGGAAATTTTTGATATGTTTGCTTGGATTTATAAATGTGATGTAAGAGGTGATAAAAGAGGTATTCCATAAGTAAATGGGATATTGTTGGTTAAATTACATGTATTTTTGTGTTGCTCTTATATGATAAGACCGAAGTTAGTCGATTTGGGATATGCACCTCACTAAATGGATAGGTTATGCTAAACATACTTTTATAATTTGGCCATATCTTAGCCTGTAGACTTCCAAATTAGATAATTTCAATTTGAGATTAAACTAGAGACATAGCTATAAAATTTCATGAAGGAGCCAAAATTTTATGCTGCCTCTAAGATTTTGGAGTTCTGGCTTGAAGTTGAGTTATGACTGTTGTCCCAATTTTTGAACAATCTATAGTGTTTTGGGTATAACTCTTGATATAATTAACCAAATTGTATGAAATTTATTATATTAGAAATTAAGACATAGGAGAATAAAATTAATTTATAAGATTATAGGTCAATGTGGGAAGTAAAGAAAGAAGAAGGATTAATATGCAAATTTTCTAAAGTTAACACATGGACCAGTTGGAATAAGGCATGCGTGACCAATAATAATAAAGCAAGTGTGACCAAGAGCTACTAGAAAAGAAGTTTTAGTTGTCATTTCTTTTTCGTTGTTGAAAGATTTAATTTCTATTTTACTGCAGTCAATCTGGCCAAGAATTGAATTTCTCATGAAAGAAACAAGCATACTGACCTGAGCTTCCATTTCTTGATAGATAATTGAAAAGAAGAAGATCAAGTTTAAGTATTGCAAATCGACGACTGTGCTTGATATGACTACATGTCGAATCAATAACAAGGAAGAATGTTTGTGTAAATTCAGATTTTTTATCCATTTATTTTTATCATTGAAAGAGTCGATTGTTATTTTGTTGATGATATTTCCTGTGTTTTAAGTCCAAAGTAATTAGTGGTAGAAGTGGTGTCATACATGTTAATAGTGGTACAAGTATTGGGACTAATTTTGACTATAAATTTGATCGTCTCATCTCATTCCCTTCGTCGTGAGCCTTTGGCTGTGCACATAAAATATAATATAGCAACACAGAATCGCTTGTGGTTCACATGACAACGGGAGGGTGCGGAGGAGAGAGAGAGAGTTGATGGAGAAGGGTTCAAGGAACTGGGGTTTTCAAGTCAAGAAAAGCATCAACACAGCCGCTGTTACTTTTCATGGAGTGCTCACTGCTTTAATGGAGAATCTCAACACAGATGATGGAAGAACAGTAGTTCCTCTCGGCCTTGGCGACCCTTCTGTTTTCCCTTGCTTCACTACCGCATCTGTCGCAGAAGATGCTGTTGTTCATGCCTTGAGGTCTGCAACACACAACCACTACCCACCCACTGTTGGTATTCTCCCTGCGAGAAGGTAACTCAACTACTTTCTTAATCGTTAGCTTTTCTGGCTTTTGTTCTCTTCGTTTTCTGTTATCTGATTAATCTCCAATCCGAATGACTCTACGGACGTTCCATAATTCATATGGATGACTGATGTTTTGTTTTGATCTTCAATCCGAATGACTATAAGGACATTCCATAATTCATATGGATGACTTGTGAAAATTGGTTGGCCAAAGTTGAAATAAATTCACAAAAGTTAAAAGGGTAGTTGGCTAAATGACCACTTATCCCACAGAGTTCCTGCCTATTTTATAAGTAGGAGATGAAGAGAGCAAATCATCTTAGAAATTTCCATTTCTATCAAATTCTTACAAAAGTTTAGAGAGTGTTTTTCTTATTTAGTGGAAAAGTTAGTGTTTATCTTTTTAAATTAAAGAGAGGTAGTATTCCTAAATTTTATAGTAAATAAAATTAGATAAATTAAAACTCCTTTTAATTCATCTTTAATTGTCCAATTAAACAATTTATAATCATAGATTAAGATTGGTGTCTAATAATGCATCATGACTGCCCAAATATTTAGGAATGTCAAAATGGTTTTGATTAATCTTTCTGAGCATAATTTTTTCTGCATAATTCAATCATTTCATCGTATAATGTTTCAATTGAATATAGACCATGAAATTAATGTCTACTCTATTTTGAGTCTAATCATATTAACTCTCTGCCATTAGATATTGATTCAATTAATGAAATTTGTAAACTATTTACAAAGCATCATTTTACCTTGACTAAGGATTTTTTTAATTAATACTAATCGAGAACAACGAAATATTCTCCTTAATTATTTTAGGGTGATGAATCTTATATTGATCACTCAACTATCTCCATATAGTTCATACTACATCTAATGACTATCGATTAGACGACCTATGATTAAATAGATCATAAATAGTATCAAAATATAGCACTCCCCATACAAGATTACATTGATGACCTCAAGTCAAAGGATCACTTATACAACCATCACAATGAGAATTCTATAGACATAAAAGTAATGTTCCAAATGGATTTCTTATATCGGATCTGTTAAGTGAACTTGTTCTTTGACAAGCACCCACACGTTTGTTTAAGTATCTCTATACTTTAGCTTATGAGATCGACTACTTCCTTCATAAGGAAAAACAAAATGGGTGCTAGTGTTTTTACATTTTATTAATGTCCAATCTTAATAAAACAATGACTAGGAACATTTAGGAATAATACATAAATGCAATATGAATCTCATAATTATAATCTTGTTATAATTTCATTTGCAATGTACAATTATCCCATGGATTTTATCATATATATCTATACATGTACAAGATAAAAAATGTCTTTAAATAATTTGTCACTAAACTACAACCAAAGTGATTGGCTGCAGGACATATACTAACAATCTCTCACTTGTACTAAGCTAATCGTTTAAGTATCTTATACTATATCACCGTATGACGATTATTCTACTACTGTAATAGTGGCTTAATGAGAGAATTCTACAAGATTCTCTTTAATGAGCACTTGCCTAAATGTTACAACTCCCATCTTAATTATCATCATAATTAAGAAAATTTGCCTAAACGCATTCTTAGATCTTTGATCAGACATTAGCTCTTAATGTATGCCCAATGGCTCTAATGTTCTGCAGTATATTGCTGTCATGAACAATGCAAAGAAATTATATCAAGTTCACTAAAGAACTTGTTGGTCCAATTAATCATTTTCACTAAACGAAAAATGTATTATGGCTTAATTAGCAACCAATTGCTATATTGGAACTTTTTCAATCCTAAATGATATTTTTCTAAGTAAATAAACATTAATTAGGATTTACTTCTAAAGTTATATCTTTATCATCTTGAACTCAAATATCAACTCACACATAGAGTAATGAATATCTTTAATACTTCACAAGTATCTAATATCTTAAATACTAAACATCTTTAGTACATTATCTATGCACTTGAACTTAGAATAAGTTAACAACATCCAATCTATCTCTATAGATCTAATTCTCATAATTAAGTTATTACTTTTTCATATCCAACATGAGTTGTTCTTCGAAAATTATGTGTTCAATAATTGAAAATTAGAATTATTGTTCTCTGTAAGCAATATCTCTCCACATAGTCCCACTGAAGAGGACAACTATACTCCACTTACCTTCTTGTAAATGTGATAAATTCATAATCATCTCCAAAACAAACTCTTTGAATTCATCGTGAAAGTGAATCTTTCAATGTCTCGTAGCCTTTCAACTATACATCAAATGTATCATTAAAGGCATTAGTTTCAATTAGAAGTAATGTTATGAGATTTGAACCTTTCAATTTCCTTCTTACTTCTGCTACTTATCTAGAGAATCATTCTCCTATAAGTATACATTGAATCAATCAATTTATTCAATAGGTCTGTAAGATTATATCCAACCTTTTTGGATATCTCATAATACTTTATTACTTAATTTAGTTCTAAACTAAATGGATAATATATGATTTAGCTAAGTATCACATCCTTAAGTCATTAGCTTTAACTATTTCAAAGACTTAGTATTTCATATCTAATATGAAATCTTACTAATTGATTCAATTGGAACTATAGAAGGTAAGTCATTATACTAGGCATTGCTATAAAAGAGATCTTGTTGCATCATATAATATCTCATATTGTATTTTACTCACATAAATTCATAATCTTATGAATTTAGTTATGAAGGTATTTACTAGAAAATCTCATTTCATTTAGATAACTTAAAATTTAAAACTCACTACTAGAAAATCTCATTTCATTTAGATAACTTAATGCTTAATTTCTACTTAGATTCAAACAATTTGAATTATTTAAAATTTTAAAACATTATTCCATTTAACATGTATGACTATATCACATAAATTCATTGGTAATATAATGAAATATAATATTATCCTTTTATAAATTGTTATTCCATCCAATACATCATATGTATAAGATTTAACATTTCAATACCACCATCATCTTTTCACCAAAGGTTAACTTGGTTATTCTTCAACTTGACAAGTTTTATATGATTCATAATAATAATAAAAAACACGTATCTTTATATGTACCTTTATGATTCTCGTTTTGTTGATTTAACCAACATGACATAAAAGGATTATCTTGGTTATCCAACTTTTTATTTTTGCCATTTATGTTAAGCATAAGTCTCCTTTGATCCAAAACATATACAAACTGTTTGCATAAACTTGGATCAATTACTTTTACTTCTAACCATGTATTGAATATTACAATAATGTTGAATCTAAATTCAGTATCAAATACTCATAAGCATGAATTTAAATACATATGATCTCTGTCATATCACATATAGGCAAGAAAAGTCATGCAATTGTTTTCTTTTAATGACAACTATTATCATATTGTTGCTAATCGTTTAATTGTAGTCCACACTTATGCTTTTAGTAGGCTAAATTAAATGGAGCAATTCCGATAAGATATTTATCTTTCAGCTCTACTTTATACAACCTTTTGCATCTTGTTATCATGGTGTTGACATATATCTTACATGTTATCAAAGTTTATGAGACATTAGCCAACTTAAAATGTTAATACATTTTGTCATCTATATGATTTTAATATATCTCTAAAACTTTGACACCAAATCCTCAACAAGGATTATAACAAATTTGTATAATGAGCATACAATTTTCTTTTCTAACTTTTGAGAACACTTCTCAAACATATCCTATATCCAAGAACTTGGGTTCACTAACTTAGTATCAACTATACTAAATAAGGTACATTCTACTAAGAACAAAATATAAATGTAAAAGAAATAAGTAATCAATTATATGCCATGAATACCAAATAAGATTAAGACTTTAATCATGCATTTAGTTACTCTCACTATTTTATTCAAAATAATAACCCTCACTATTATTCAGAAAGATTACTCTAATTTCTCTAGTAGGCTAGGATCTGATTCAAATATAGTTGACCTTGAATTTGATCAACAAACCAAGTAGACTTAAATTAGGTAGATAGGAACTTTATCAATCACATCTCATGTGACTTCTAGATCTGTTAGGTGACAAATCTTGCTAAAATATATCTTATATATTATTCCTAACCTTGCCTTTAAATTCATGTGAACATGAGTTTGCTCATCCAAATCACACAGATTTAGTTAAATAAAACCCACTATAATAAGATTAAACATGTTCGGGTTAAAGCAGCCTTGAGTTAGCTCAACAAGCCTATAATAAACAAAACTTTAGTTTATTTTTATAACAATAGAAAGCGATAATCACGTTTTTAATGTGTACTTAAAATTTTAACGAGGGATTTAACTTCATTTGTCTCATCAAACACAATTGCATGTAAAATATCACACATATAAAACATACACGTTATTATGCATCTAATATGCAACTTATGCATTCATAATGAAATTATATGCATAAAACATCAAACTTCGTTTGATTCTAGTTATTGATCTTCATAATCTAAAATAACATTTCCAACTCCTTGGAAAACTTAAATTAGATTAAAATCATTGATTCATAAATAAATTACATTCTTATTCCAAATAAAATTTAATTTGATTTGAAAACTATTTCCAATTACCCTTATTCCTTTGATAAAATTTAATTGCAAGAAATTTTCAATAAATTGTGCTTCTTACTTATTGTAATTTAGAAAACGTCTTTTCAAAATTATATAAGTAACACATTCTAATCCAATTAGAAAACTATTTCTAATCTAATTAGAAATTATTTTCCTTAATTAGAAAAATATTTTCTAAAATTAAAGGAAACTACTTTCAAAATTAAATAAAACACTTTTAAATTTAATTAAGAAAGTTATTATGTATTACTTGTGTAGAGATTTATTTTTGACTAATTAGAAAACCTTTCTTTAATAAGTTAGAAAACTATTTTAAAATATTAAATAAAACACATTTTTTAAATTAATAAATGAAAAACTTTTCAAAATTTATTCAATAAAAATAATTTATTTAAAATAAAAAACTTATTATTCATAAATAAAGAAACAATTTCTAAATAAATTAAATAACAATTCTCTAAAAATAAAATTATAAATTTAATTTATCTCAATCAAATTGAAATAAATAAATTTAATTAAGAAACAACTTTCTTAATTTAAGTAAACACTTTTTTAATTTTAGGGAGTCTAATTAATTAATTTCAATCTAATTGAAACTAATTAATTATAATTTTAGAAGTCACTTTTCTAAAATTAATTAGGGATCAATATAATTATTAATCTTAATTAAATTAAGAAAATAATTACTTTTGGAATTGATTTTTGAATTTTAAAACAATTTTAAAATTATGTTTAGAATTTAACCAAGATATATTTAATTCTAAACATAATTTTAAAATTATGTTTGGTTTAAGTCACTTTTGATTTTTGAAAACCAAGATCTATTTAATTCTATAAAATGATTAAAATAAATCATAATAAAGCAGAAATTTAATTTGTACCTTATTCTGAAGCTTAATCTTTTTCTTGTCCTATCCCTCTAACTATTCTCGAAACTAATCCATCTTAACCACCATAGTTGCACAAGTGTCTGGCTTCTAACAGTATCTACAGAATAGGTTGAGAGAACTCTGTAACTCTTATAGAGAGGGTTAAGTAAGAAGTGCTAACTCCATAGAGCTTAAGCCTATTTATAATAAGCTTTGGATTTTTTAGTCATTAAATTGAAATTAATTCTAATTTCAATTAAACTTTAATTAGAATTATAAATAATTCTAATTAAATACCAATTATGCCCATATAAGATTCAATATCTCATACTAATCCTTATTTATTACGTATCTCATATTTAATCATAAAATTTCTCAAATTTTACAATCAAGTTCAATTTGATTAAATTAACTTTTTCTCTTCAACTCATTCTATATGTGAGACGCATTAAGTTCCTAAATATGTTGGCAATGATTACAAAATCTAATTTTAATTCATAATCAAAATTCGATAAATTAAATCTCCTTTTAATTTATCTTTAGTTCTCTAATTAAACAATTTATAATCATAAATCAAGATTAACATCTAGCAACGTATCATGACTACCCAAATATTTAAGAATGTCAAAGTGATTTTGACTAATCTTTCCGTGCATAATTTTTTCGTATAATTTAATCATTTCATCATATAATGTTCTGAGTATACATAGAACATAAAATTAATGTCTACTCTATTTTGAGTTTAGTCATATTAGCTCTCCGCCATTAGTTATCGATTCAATTAATGACATTTGTAAACTATTTACAAAATATCATTTCACCATAGCCAAGGATTTCTTGAATTAATACTAATCAATAGAAATGAAACATTCTCCTTAATTACTTTAGGGTGATGAATCTTATCTTATTCACTCAACTATCTCCATATAGTTCACGCTACATCCAATGAATATCGATTTAACGACCTATGATTAAATAGATCATAAGAAGTATCAAAACATAACAATCCTTATATAAGATAACTTTGATGACCTCAAGTCAAAGAATCACTTATACAATCATCACAATAAGAATTCCATAGACATACAAGTAATGTTCCAAATGGATTTCTCATATCAAGTCAGTTTAGTGAACTTGTTCTCTAGCAAGCACCCACACGTTTGTTTAAGTATCTCTATACTTTAACCTATAAGATCAATCGACTACTTCCTTCATAAGGAAAAATAAAATGTGTGCTAGTCTTTTTACGTTCTATTAATGTCCGATCTTGATTGAACAATGACTAGGAAAAATTTGGGAATAATACATAAATGCAATATGAATCTTATAATTATAATTTCATTATAATTTCATTTGCAATGTACAATTATCCCATTTACTTTATCATATATATATATATATATATATATATCTATACATGTATAATATAAAGAATGTCTTTAAATAATTTGTCACTAAACTATAACCAAAGCGATTGGTTGTAGGGCATAAACCAACAAATTATTCATGCATTTTGTTTGCATTAAACTGTGCAGTTACTGTAATTCAAGTATACAGTACTATTCTTGTGCACGGTACTATTCATACCTACACATATGATACTATTCACATATATGAAACTATTCATACATATGAGTACTAATTATACATATGGGTACTATTCACGAGAAATAGTGGGAGCCAAAATTTTGTTCGTGATAGAAGCAATGACGACAAAATTTGAGATTGAAAAATTCAATGGGAGTAATTTCTTATTTTGGAAGTTAAAGCTAAAGGCTATCTTAAGAAAAGATAACTGTTTAGCAACCATTAGCGAAAGGTTAACAACATTCGCAGATGATAATAAGTGGAATGAGATAGACTAGAATGTTATTGCAAATTTTCATCTGGCATTAGCAGATGGGGTTTTGTCAAGTATAAAAGAGAAGAAGACTACAAAAGAGATTTGAGATTATCTCACAAAATTGTACAATGCCAAATCACTCCACAATAAAATTTTTCTGAAGAGGAAACTATACGCTTTACGCATGGCAGAACCTACTTCAGTAACAGAACATTTAAATACTTTAAATACTTTATTTTTTCAACTCACATTATTGGGGCACATAATATATATAAGTGAACGTGCGAAACTTCTACTCCGAAATCTATAAGATTTGTATAATCAACTTGTCATCAATTTAACAAACAAGACAGACACTCTAGTCTTTAATAATATTGATGTTGCTATTCTAAAATAAGAGAGTCAGCACAAATGTAAGGAAGATAGACTAGCAAATTCACAACAAATGGAGGCCTTGGTAGTGATGAGAGGAAGATCATCCAGAGTGGGAATCATAGTCATGGTAGATCAAAATACAAGAGTAAGAAGAATTTCAGGTGCTATAATTATGGCAAGAAAGGGCACTTGAATAAGGATTGCTAGAATCTGAATAAGAAAGATTCTATTCCTCAAGGAAATGCAACAAATACTTTAGATGATGGAGGTGTAATGGTTTGTCAAATGGCAACGACTATTGGAGATCAAAGAAGATTTGTTAATGTATGGCTTCTTAATTCAGTAGCTACTTTTCATATGAACTCTCGAAGAGAATGGTTCCATCAGTATGAATCTATTTTTGTGGGATCTATGTACAACTATAATGATCAAGCCCTAAAGATCGTTGGTATCGACACCATACAGTTAAAGATGTATGGTGGGATAACTCAGGCTATTGAAAATGTGAGACATGTAAAGGGCCTGAAGAAGAATTTGTTGTTTGTAGGACAACTGAATGATCTCGGTTTCAGATTTGAGATTCACATAAAGGAACGCTATTGTTTATAAAAGTAGAGAAGATTGTTGCAAATCTGTACATAGTAAAGGGAGTAATTTTGAAAGAAAGAGAGGCATTCGTTGCGGTGACTAGTCCAAATGAAAAATTTGTAATGACATGACATAAAAAGCTTGGACATATGTTAGAATAAGGAATGAAGATACTTGCAGAGAAGAATCTACTTCCAGGTCACAAAGGTATCACTACCCTTCTGTGAGCATTGCATTGTGAGTAAGCAACATTAGTTGAAGTTTGAAACATCAAAGTTCAGAAGCAAAGAAATTCTAGAATTGATTCACTTTGATGTATGGCAAGCACCAGTTACTTCCCTAGGAGGAACAAATTTCTTTTTATCATTTAATGATGATTATTCGAGGAGATGTTGGGTGTTTCTTATCAAGAGGAAGGCATATATGTTTCTAACTTTCAAAATTTATAGAGAATGGGCGGAACTTGAATCTAGTAAGAAAATCAAGTGTTTGTGCTCAGATAATAGAGGCGAATATACTAGTAAAGAATTTTATGAATTCTATAAGCAGGAAGGCATCAAAAGGCAGTTCACGACGACACACAATCCTCAACAAAATGGAGTAGCAGAGCGGATGAATATAACTTTGTTAGAAAGAATAAAAGCGATGTTGAGAACTACAAGCTTAGATAAGAAATTCTGGGTAGAAGTAGTTAATATTGCCTGCTATGTGGTGAATCGAGCTCCACCATATGCAATTGAGTTGAAGACACCAATTGATATGTGGATCGGAAAACTAGTGGATTATTCCAATCTCTATATATTTGGAAATCCTGCCTATGTGATGTTCAATGCCCAAGAAACTATGAAGGTGGATCCAAAATCCAAAAGGTGTATCTTGTTAAGATATGCTAAAGGAGTAAAGAGGTATTGTTTGCAGGATCACACTGTCTATAAGATTGTTATCAGCAGAGATGTTATTTTCTTATAAGATAATGATCAAAAGCAAATAGAAGATGTTAGCACTTCAAAAGAGAATTCAAAAACTACAACAGTATAAGTGGAAAGGGAATTTGATTAAAACGATTCTTCTGAAGCTGCACCAGAGCACGAGGAACAAGATCCAGTCAAATGTGATGTTTCAAATACTCAGAGATCAACTTACACAAGAAGAGCACCGAGCTGGCACTCATATTATATTATGGGAAGCAATATTGTATACTGTCTTTTAATTGAAGACAAAGAGCCATCAACTCTTTAAAAAGCAATGAATAGTTCATATGCATCTCAGTGGATGGCAACAATGTAAGAAAAAATTGAAGTTCTGCATAAGAATAAGACATAGGATCTAGTATCACTACCATAAGGAAGAAAGTCTATTGGCAATAAATTGGTTTACAAGATCAAGCGGACTGCTGATGATCAAGTAAAGCGATATCATGCTAGATTGGTAGTAAAGGGATATGCTCAGAAGGAAGAAGTTGACTTCAATGAAATATTTTCTCCTGTGCTTTGACTCACCACAGTTCGAGTAGTCCTAACGATGTATGTTACATTTGACTTGCATCTTGAGAAATTAGATATGAAAACTACATTTCTTTATAGAGATCTTGAAGAAGAAATTTATATGCTCCAACTAGAAGGTTTTGAAGAAAAAGGGAAAGAGAAATTGGCTTGTAGGTTGAACAAATATCTGTATGGTTTAAATCAGGCACTGAGGTGTTGGGAGCTTTGATTCTTTCATCATGAGCCATAGATACAGTAGACTGAATGCAGACCCTTGTACATATTTCAAAAGGTTTGAGAAAGATGATTTTATAGTATTGTTGTTGTATGTAGAAGACATATTGGTAATAGGCTCCAATAATGATAGTATCAAAGAATTGAAGGCACAATTGACTAGGAAATTTGAAATGAGGGACTTAGGACTAGCAAATAAGATTTTAGGGATGCAAGTTCACCGAGACAAAAATAATAGGAAGATTTGGTTTTCTTAGAAGAATTATTTGAAGAAGATCTTGCGAGGATTCAATATGCAAGATTGTAAGTCAATTTATACCTCTCTTCCTATTAATTTCAAGCTATCCTTAAGTATAAGTCATAGCAATCAAGAAGAGAGGATGAAGATGTCTCGAGTACTGTATGTATCAACAGTGGAAAGCTTAATGTTCGCTATGATTTGTACAAGACTAGACATTGCACATACAGTGGGAGTAGTTATTCGATACATGGCGAATCATGGTTGAGAGCATTGAAATACTATTAAGATGTTTTTCAGATATATCAAGGGAACCTCAAATGTCGCATTATCTTATGAAGGATCAGATTTCACTGTCGAATGATATGTTGATGTTAATTATGTAGGTGATCTTGATAAAAGTAAATCCATAATAGGATATGTGTTTGAACTAGCTAAAGGAGTTGTGAGCTGGGTTTCAAAATTGCAGTTAATTGTGGCTACGTTAACAATAGAAGTAGAATATGTAGCAGCTACACAAGCTAGTAAAGAAGCAGTGTGGTTGAAATTGATGTTGGAAGAACTTGAATGCAAACAAGAGAACATTATTTTGTTTTGTGATAACCAAAGTGATTTGCATCTTGCAAGGAATCCGGCATTTCATTCAAAGACAAAACACATTTGAGTTCAATATCACTTTGTTCGTGAGAAAGTGGAAGAAGGAACAATGGATATGTAGAAAAATCGTACAATGGATATCCTAACAGATTTTATGACAAAAGCAATCAATGGTGACAAGTTTATGTGGTGTCGATCTTCATATAGCCCGACAAAGACCTAAGCAACATGAAGCAGCAAGGTAAAAAAAATAGAGTGAAGATCTTATTGACTCTCAATCAAATCTTCAAGTGGGAGAATTGTCAAAAATGATAAGCACCGTCTACTAAAGTTGAAATAAATCCACAAAAGTCAAGGATAGCTAACCAAATGGCTAGCCATCCCACACATCTCCTACCTATAGAACAAATCATCACAGAAATCTCTTCTTCTATTAAATCCCAACAAAAGTTTAGAGAGTGTTTTTCCTATTTAATCAGAGAGCTAGTGTTTTTCTTTGTAAAAATAGAGAGAGGTTGTACTTTTAATTTTATTGTAAAATTTCTTTTTCTTGCTCATGGTTTTTACCCTAATTTAGGAATTTTTCACGTAAAATTTGTCTATTCATTACTATTTCTTCGGTCCTATTTAGCTACAAATTTGCTGTAATTCAGTTGATTTTTACATCATGATTGATGTTTTGATATTTTGTGTATATATGTGTGTGAGATTATGTCAAATCACGGGGTCATTTTGTAATAATAACCTGATGATACATTGTAGTTAGTGGGGTGTTTATTTATTTATGTGTTAATTACCCAAAAAAATTCTAATCTTTTGTTAATTTTTTTAATTATACCCGAACTTTAAAAAGTAGTAATAAAATGTCTAAACTTTCAATTTTTTTAAAATTCTAATCCAAACTTTAAAAAGTAACAATAAAATACTCAAACTTTCAATTTTTTAATTCTAGTCCGATGTTAGTGTTTCTGTTAAGTTTACTGACGTGACTTGTCATGTATTTCAGAAACTTTAACTATTAATATAATACAACAAATAAAGATTAATGAAATGATACCGTTCAATTATCAGAATTAAAATGATATCGTTATTTAAAAATAACCTAAATCAGATTATGCAACCCCGATGAGGTTACACTTTGGTCTCAGTTTTTCTCTTCATTTTTAGTTTGTTCTCTCGACGCCCTCACCATTTGATTTTCATATTACACAACTTTGACGCTCTCACATTAAGAGCATTGAAAGAACGAATTAAAAACAAAGAGTTTATTGGTGCAGTACGCTGTAATGCGATATTAGTTTGGGGGGTTAAAAGAATAAACATAAAACAAATGATTGAGGGCTGAAGGCTGAGGGAGAACAACATATAATGTCGTGCTAGAGTTGAAGAAAATTAAAAATTTGAGTATTTTATTGCCATTTTTTAAAGTTTGGGCTATAATTGATTTTTTTAAAGTTTTGATATTTAATTGCTATTTTTTAAAGTTTAGATTATAATTGAAAATTTGATATTTAATTGCAATTTTTTAAAGTTTAGATTATAATTGAAAAGTTGGAAAATTTTTATGCTTTTTTTATAACTAACCCACTATTTATTATTATTATTTTTCATTTTCGTGGTTCGTAAGAAACTCCTTCATTTACCATAGTAGATCAATTAACCTCGGTTGAGCTCATTTTTAAGTCTCAATGTAGTTTATTTTGTACATATCTATCGTCTCCTTGTTTCAAGTGTGTTGTCATTGCAGATGGTGACCAGCCGCAGTAAGAGACAAGACACATTACACTAGATTATCATAGATGACATTTCTATGTTAATAAATTCCTGGCTTTGTTGAAAATAACATAAATAAACTTCAAGTTTCTCGTTAAAATAACAATTCTTTTTGTCCATTTCAGTGACCAAGGCTTTTGAAAATGACTGCAAAGGGCAATGTTAGCGGAATCGCCTACATTTTAAAGAAGACACAATGAAACCCGAATCTCACCCACAACTTTGCATGCAAACGCAGCTTCACAAAAGTTGCAAAAACTGTGACCAACTTCTTTCCGCTGTTGTTTCATGGTTTCAAAACTGTGACCATATTTTGAATTTTTTCCTTTACCGTGACCCTTTGGAACTTGAATTTATTGACAAAGCCTAATGTCGTCATGTATTGAAATGAAAATGAGGGTTCTCTTTACTCAGTTGACATTCTAAGAAAATAATCAAAAGTCTTATGTCGTGAACAATCATCATGACTGTCAGCTATATTTCATTTTCTTGTCCAAGTCAAATGCAATTTGTCTTTTAAACAGGGCTGTCGCAGATTACCTTAACCGTGACCTTCCATACAAGTTATCACCTGACGATATTTATCTTACACTAGGATGCATACAAGCAATCGAAGTTGCGATACAGGTCCTTGCTCATCCTGGTGCCAACATTTTGCTTCCAAAACCAGGTTTTCCATACTATGAAGCACGTGCAACATATTGTCATCTTGAGTTTCGTCATTTTGATCTTCTCCCGGACAAGGGTTGGGAGGTTGACCTGGAAGCTGTTGAAGCTTTGGCAGATGAAAACACTGTCGCTATGGTTATCATAAATCCTGGCAATCCTTGTGGAAATGTCTTCAGCTACCAACATTTAAAAAAAGTCAGTGAAATTTATTTTTTTTTTCTTCTTCTTTCTCCGCTCTTCTCTTGAGAATTTACTTGTCTAGACAGGAAATGACATGTCAAGAAGCACCTTGGTTTTATATGTTCCTTTGCATTATTATCCATCTCCTTTTGTTGGTTATTCCAACTCTCTCTATGCTGTGTTGAAATATTTATGTTTTTGACATGCTCTCTTAGTCACTAGTGTGATTTGAAGGATTTAAGAAGATGGAAGCTGACAAGTGTATACAATAGGACTTTAAACTATCATGTTTTTATCGGTGATATTTTGTCCCTTCAAATATTGACGATTTCTTAAAACGTTAGGTCGCAGAGACAGCCAGGAAGCTTGGAATTTTGGTAATTGCAGATGAAGTGTATGGTCATCTCACATTTGGAAGTAATTCCTATGTTCCTATGGGAGTTTTTGGATCTATTGTGCCTGTCCTGACAATAGGGTCTATATCGAAGAGATGGATTGTTCCTGGATGGCGAATGGGTTGGCTGGTGACAACTGATCCAAATGGCATCCTAAGAGATTTAGGGGTCGGTTTCACTCTTGTCTCCATAGATTAATTTTCCAGTTCTGTGGTATTTCACTATTCATTTCTTGGTGTTTAAATCTAAAAAATGTAGTAGACTCATAATGGTGATCTTCTACTTTTAACCATTCTCTTTTGATAATTCTTTCTGTTTTGTTTAGATTGTAGAGTCATTTAAGAGTTATCTCAACATCTCCTCTGCTCCTCCTACTTTCATTCAGGTTTGTGCTTCATTATACATTCAGATATCATATGTACAGCGATAAGAGGAACCTGTATCTTTGAGGAGAAACAGAATTAAGTAATATTTCTCACTGAATTTAGTTCTCAAGTAGTTATTATTAGCTAATCAATGATTGGATATTGTGTATTAGGGCGCAATTCCTGGCATCCTTGAAAATACAAAGGACGACTTCTTTTCAAAGATAAATGGTATACTCAGAGAGGCTGCGGACATGTGTTATGACAGAATTGGAAGCATCCCGTGCGTTAGTTGCCCAAGAAAACCAGAAGGTTCCATGTTTTTAATGGTGAGGACATCATGCGTTTATGTTATCTACTAAGCACAGAGTAGATAGTTATGTCTCAGAAGTACTATTTCAGGCACAACTAAATTTGTCATCGCTGGAAGGAATTATTGATGATATGGACTTTTGTCTCAAGCTCGCCAGAGAAGAGTCAGTCATAGTTCTTCCAGGTAGGGTTTGTCAAGAAGATTGTAAACTTAACCGTGTTTAAGTTTCCTCTTTAGCATAAGTGTGATTTGCATGTATGTATGTATTGCTTGATTTATAGCGTGTTTGATTCATTAATTGTAACCAACTCTGACTAATTTTACGTTATAGGGGTAGCTGTAGGAATGAAGAATTGGCTTCGCATAACATTTGCTGTTAGAGCCTTTAATCCTGGAAAATGGCCTAGAAGGGATTAAAGCCTTTGCTAAAAGGCATGCCAAAAAGCAATGAAGATTTCCATGAAACCAAGCACTTGGGGAAGGGAAGGGATCAACATCTCCGTTGATATGGAAAGTTTGGTCAGTCCAATGATAAAGATACGTCTCACCTCACCAAGAATGTTCAAATGATCGACAACTTCGCGTTGGATCAGAAGGTTCAGTCATCTATTCTCTTCGAACATCGATTTGGTTAATGACAATGCAAGTGAACATTACGTTTATCATTTAAACCAAGAATAAAAGGTATAGCTGTTGGGCAAATGGAACCATATCAGAGCCCATTTAATTTGTATTATCAAGTCAATGAATTTCCTAAATAATTTTATCAAGGATTTGATTTTAAACTTAAATATTAACTCATTTTAAATTAAATGACGGATTCCTTTAATGCTTTTTCCATACTTCTCAACAATGTTGGTTTTATTTCGATTTTATAATGGTCAATAATCCAATACTCAAAAATTATAATTATTATTTTAGCCAAAATATTAATATTATATTATGTAATCGTAATCATTTAATTTGATGAAATATCCTGCCTCATCAGCTCTTCTCGTTTCACCCATTCTTTCTTAGTTCCATCTTTCTTCAAAATTAAAAACAAAAACAAAAAACGTAAAAAGAACTCTGGAAAATAGTAAACTAAAAATGTAGAACATGTATAAGTAGAACACATATGTGTAGAAAGCAATGATCCGAGTTTCGCATCAGATCGGTCGATGCAGACCGCCGTCGAAAATCGATACCGATCTTGATGCACGGTTATCGGGTATAAATTTCGGTAGATGCCGGCACCGATGATTAGGTAATTTCCAATTTTCCTACGGACCTATTTGCAAAAACAAAAACTTTTAACCTAAAAATCTACCCAACCCCCCCCCCCCTCCGAACGACCTGACCTACTCCTCTCTTCTTCTCTCTTCTCGTCTACGCTCCGTCCGTCTCTGCCGCCTCGTCCGCCAGATCTGTGTCGTCCGTCGCTCTCCCGCTACGTTGCTGCCCTCCCTAGTCTGGATCTGGACTCCGGTGGTCTTCTCGTTCGTCTGTCGAGTCTTCGGCTCTTCGTTCTTCTCCCTCGTGTCGTCGCCTCGTCGGTCCTCCACGCCAGCTTCAGTCGGTTCTCCCTCGCGTCGTCGGTCCTCCACCGTGAGCAAGACCTTGCGGCCTTGTCCGTCGTCTCCTCGGCGTCAACCCCGGTGACCGACATCGATACGCATTTATGAAGACCGAATGTATTGTTTTATTTTTCATGGATTTTTGACATTAATTGTTTCTGTCATTGTGTTGGTTGTTGGATGATGGTAGATTTGTAGTTAAAAATTGGATGACGATGGATTTGTGGTTGTTGGAAATTGCTTCTGTTTTTGCGTTGGATACCGATGATGAATTGATGATAGATTTGGGTTGAAGAGTTGAACCGTTGAAGTGAAGTTGTGTAAAATGTAAATGGTGAAGGTGATTTCGGTTGAAATGTTGAATGGCATTCTTGAAGTGAACTTGACATTTTGCATTTTGGTTTTTGGCATTTTGGATTATGGAAGTTGATTTTGGATTTTGGCATTGAATTGATCCGAATGTCCCATTGGAAAATAAATTTAGAATGGTAATTGTGATTGAATTGTTGAATTGTGGATGAATGAGATTTAATTTTAATTTGTGCAATTGAATTTGAGATTGAGTTTGATACTTTGATAATCAAAATCAAATTAACATTTAAACCTAATTTTAATTGTAAAATTGATAATCAAATGTGAAATAAATAATTAAATGTAAGTTTGTACAATTAATAATCAAAATCAATAAAATTGAAAAAACTTAAATCATTAATTGACATATTGTTAATATTTGTTATATGGTAATTGATTTTTATATTTGGGTATTGAATTTTGATAAATAATTAGTTAAGTATAAATTTGGGTATTTGGGAATTGGAATTGAATTGAATTAGAATAGATTTGAATTGAATTGGAATGTAAATTAAATTGGAATTGAATTGAATTGGAATGAAATTGAATGGAATTGAAATTGGAATTTGGATTGAAAATTGATTGAATGGAAATGAAATTATGAATGTTTTGTAATTGTTAGGATTGGAAATTGTTGTCAATGGAATGAATGGAAATGAAATTATGAATGTTTTGAAATTGTTAGGATTGGAAATTGTTGGGAATGGATTGAATGGAAATGGAATTATGAATGTTTTGTAATTGTTAGGATTGAAAATTGTTGGGAATGGATTGTTTGGAAATGGAATTATGAATGTTTTAAAATTGTTAGGATTGAGAATTGTTGGAATTGAATTGAATGCAATGGAATTGAATTGAATGGATTGGATTGGATTGGATTGGATTGAATTGAATTGAATTGAGTTGAGTTGAGTTGAATTGAATTGAATTATGTTGGATTGGATTGGATTGGATTGAATTGAATTGAATTTGATTAGATTGAATTGAATTGAATTGAATTTGATTGAATTGAATTGGATTGAATTGGATTGGATTGGATTGGATTGGATTGAATTGAATTTGATTGGATTGGATTGGATTGGATTGGATTGGATTGCATTGCATTGGATATGATTGGAATTGAATTGAATAGAATGGAATTGAATTGGTATTAAAATTGGAATTGAGTTGAGTTGAGTTTAATTGAATTGGATTGGATTGAATTGAATTGGATTAGATTGAATTGAATTGAATTGAATTGAATTAGATTGGATTGGATTGGATTGGAATGAATTGAATTGAATTTGATTGGATTGAATTGAATTGGATTGGATTGGATTGGATTGAATTGAATTGAATTTGATTGGAATTGAATGAAATGGAATGGAATTGAATTGGAATTGGAATTGGAATTGAATTGAGTTGAATTGAATTGGATTGGATTGGATTTGATTGAATTGAATTGGATTTGATTGAATTGAATTTAATTGAATTTGATTGAATTGAATTGGATTATATTGAATTGAATTGAATTGGATTGGATTGGATTGGATTGGATTGGATTGGATTGAATTGAATTGAATTGAATTGAGTTGAGTTGAATTGAATTGAATTGGATTGGATTGGATTGGATTGAATTGTTTTGAATCAAATTGGATTGGATTTGAATTGAATTGAATTGGAATGGAATTACATTGAATTGAATTGGAATTGAATGGAATGAATGGAATTGGAATTGGATTGGATTGAATTGAATTGGATTTGATTTGATTTGATTGAATTGGATTGGATTGGATTGGATTGAATTGAATTGGATTGGAATTGGATTGGATTGGATTGTTTTGAATTGAATTGAATTGGATTTGAATTGAATTGAATTGGAATGGAATTGCATTGAATTGAATTGGAATTGAATGGAATAAATGGAATTGGAATTGGATTGGATTGGATTGGATTAGATTGGATTGGATTGGATTGAATTTGATTGAATTGAATTAGATTGGATTGGATTGGATTGAATTGAATTGAATTGGATTGGATTGGAATTGAATTGAATTGGATTGTTTTGAATTGAATTGAATTGAATTGGATTTGAATTAAATTGAATTGGAATGGAATTGCATTGAATTGAATTGGAATTGAATGGAATGAATGCAATTGGAATTGGATTGGATTGGATTGAATTGGATTGAATTGGATTAGATTGGATTGGATTGGATTGAATTTGATTGAATTGAATTGAAATGGATTGGATTGGATTGAATTGAATTGGATTGGATTGGATTGGAATTGAATTGAATTGAATTGAATTGGATTGTTTTGAATTGAATTGAATTGTTTTGAATTGAATTGAATTGGATTTGAATTGAATTGAATTAGAATGGAATTGCATTGAATTGAATTGGAATTGAATGGAATGAATGAAATTGGAATTGGATTGGATTGAATTGAATTGGATTGAATTGGATTAGATTGGATTGGATTGAATTGAATTTGATTGAATTGAATTGAATTGGATTGGATTGGATTGGATTGGATTGGATTGGATTGAATTGAATTATATTGGAATTGAATTGAATTGGATTGGATTGAATTGAATTAAATTGGATTGAATTGAATTGAATTGGATTGGATTGAATTGAATTGGATTGGATTGGATTGGATTGCATTTGATTGAATTGAATTTAATTGAATTGAATTTGATTGAATTGAATTGAATTGAATTGAATTGTCATTATGTACTGAAATTATGTATTATTCATTTTTGTGTACAGATAAATGGAAGGAAGTTCAAATACTCCCGATCAACCTAGTTCAGGAAGATACAGTGATCCAGCTTGGGCTTATGCTGGTGTGGTTCCTGGTCAAAAGAATCATACCATTTGCTTGTTTTGAATTGATTTGAATTGTTTTGAATTGAATTGAATTGGATTTGACTTGAATTGAATTGGAATGAAATTGCATTGAATTGAATTAGAATTGAATGGAATGAATGGAATTGGAATTGGATTGGATTGAATTCAATTGGATTGAATTGGATTAGATTGGATTGGATTGAATTGAATTTGATTGAATTGAATTGGATTGGATTGGATTGGATTGGATTGGATTGGATTGAATTGAATTAGATTGGAATTGGATTGGATTGGATTGGATTGAATTGAATTAAATTGGATTGAATTGAATTGAATTGAATTGGATTGGATTGAATTGGATTGGATTGAATTGGATTGGATTGGATTGGATTGCATTTGATTGAATTGAATTTGATTGAATTGGATTGGATTGGATTGAATTGGATTGAATTGAATTGTCATTATGTACTGAAATTATGTGTTATTCATTTTTGTGTACAGATAAATGGAAGGAAGTTCAAATACTCCCGATCAACCTAGTTCAGGAAGATACAGTGATCCAGCTTGGGCTCATGCTGGTGTGGTTCCTGGTCAAAAAAATCATACCATTTGCTTGTTTTGAATTGAATTGAATTGTTTTGAATTGAATTGAATTGGATTTGAATTGAATTGAATTGGAATGGAATTGCATTGAATTGAATTGGAATTGAATGGAATTGGAATTGGATTGGATTGAATTGAATTGGATTAGATTGGATTGGATTGAATTGAATTTGATTGAATTGAATTGGATTGGATTGGATTGAATTGAATTGAATTAGATTGGAATTGAATTGAATTGGATTGGATTGAATTGAATTGAATTGGAATGGATTGAATTGAATTGGATTGGATTGGATTGGATTGGATTGGATTGCATTTGATTGAATTGAATTGGATTGGATTGAATTGAATTGAATTGAATTGTCATTATGTACTGAAATTATGTGTTATTCATTTTTGTGTACAGATAAATGGAAGGAAGTTCAAATACTCTCGATCAACCTAGTTCAGGAAGATACAGTGATCCAGCTTGGGCTCATGCTGGTGTGGTTCCTGGTCAAAAGAATCATACCATTTGCTTGTTTTGTAACAAGCATTTGAAAGGTGGAGGAATCACCCGATTGAAAAGACATTTAGCTGGGGTTAAAGGAGATATGGAAGCGTGTAAAAAAGTAAGTCATGATGTGAAGTGGCAGATGAAGACATTGCTTGATGAACATCAATTTGAGAAAGATAGAAGGGAAAGATTGAATCTTGAAATTAGTAGTGGAAGTTCATTTGCCGGTTTCTGTGGTGATTATGGAGATGTTCAAGGTGGAAGTGGTAGTGGTACTGGTACTGGTAGTGTTCCATCTCAATCTCAAGATCCTGTACAATCTGAAGTGAGGAAGAGAAAAAGGCAGCTGCCTGGTTTCTTTGCACCACGAACAACTCCTGAAGCCCAACCTTCAATTCGTAGTGCAATGCATAAGAGATCTTGCTCACAATGTGGATATGGCGATAGTTAGATGGTGGTATGATCTGAGTTCGTCATTTAATGCTTCTCAATCATATTATTATTAACCTATGATAGATGCCATAGCCTCTTATGGTCCAGGATACAAAGGGCCATCGGTTGATGACTTAAGAGGTAAACTTTTGAGTTGTGATGTGTCTGAAATGAGAGCTTATTTGGTTGAAAGAAGAGCGAATTGGGGTATTAATGGATGTTCAATTATGTGTGATGGTTGGACGAATAGGAGACAAGAGCCTATCATAAATTTTTTGGTTTATTGTTTTAATGGCTCTATGTTTTTAAAATCGATTGATGCATCTGGCCTGATTAGAAATGCTGATACTTTGTTTGGGATATTTGATCAAGTTGTGAATGAAGTAGGGGTGGAAAACATTGTTCAGTTTATTACTGATAATGATTCCGCTTATAAAGCGGCAGGACAAAGGTTAGAGAGAACCTATAATTCATTTTTGGACTCCTTGTGTTGCATATGCATTGACTTAATATTTGGAGGATATAGAAATCCTAGGTATTTTCTGTTTTTGATGAGACCATGCAGAAGGCAAAGAAGGTGACAAAATTTATTTATAATCGTGCATGGGTTTTAAATTTGATGGAAAGGAATTTACCAATGGTAGGAATTTGTGTCGCCCGGCTGTGACAAGATTTGCAACAAATTTCTTATTACTTCAATCTTTTCTTTTGTTGAGGAAGGAGTTAAGGAAAATGTTTACAAGTGATAAGTGGGTAACATCTCAGCATGTTAGGTCTAATGCTGGAATGGAGGTTTGTAGTATCATACTGGAAGATAAGGAATTTTGGTCGGCATCTCAATTCGTTATCCGGGTTTGTGAGCCTTTGGCGAGGTTGCTTCGGTTGGCTGATAGTGAAGAAAAGCCAATAATAGGTTATATTTTTTATGCTATGGAGAGAGCAACGGAAGCAATCAAAGCCAATCTGAAACATAAGCCTTCTTTATACGAGCCATATATCTCAATCATTAATGAGAGAAGGAAAAGACAACTTTCTTCTCCATTGTTTGTAGCTGGGGCATTTTTGAATCCCAGTGTGTATTTTAGACTGGATGTTGAAAAGCAAGTTGAAGTTAGTAGAGGAATGCTTATGACAATTACAACAATTGTTCCTTATGACTCAATGCAAATTGCTTTAACCACACAAATGGAGGCTTATAAATACTCTTATGGAGATTTTGGAATGTCGGTCGCTATTCAACAAAGAGGACTTCTTTCTCCAGGTATTACTTATTTCCTATTTCTTATTTGTTGAAATTTATTTATCACTTTATTTTGTTTATAACACTACTTTTGTTTTCTTATAACTTGCAGTTGCTTGGTGGGATCTTTTCGGATGTAGTGTTCCAGATTTGAGAAAGTATGCGATTCGAATTTTAAGTCAATGTGTGAGTGCAACTGGGTGTGAACGAAACTGGAGCACATTTGAGTTTATCCATTCCAAGAAAAGGAATAGATTGGAGCATAAGAGGTTGAATGACTTGGTTTTTGTTCGTTACAATTTAAAGCTTCGGAAAAGGTATGTTATTTTCATTATTAATTTTTATATAATTTCTTATAATTTTTTAATAATTAAATGTAATTGTTTACTAGGACTCTTAGTAGCACAAGTTGTTCAAATGATCCAATTGCGATTGATAATATTGATATTATGGCGGATTGGGTTTCTGAAGAACCCAATTTGGTTGATGCAAGTGATTTGAATGTGGAAGATGATCTTGGATGGGAAAGCATTGACATGTCATTTGGTGCATTAAATTTGAATGATGATGATGATGAAGCTCCTCTCAATGATAAGGATTTTGTACCAAATGATCGATTAGAATTGATCTTGATTCAATGAGTATCAACCCATTGTGATTGAACTTCGTGTTTTATTTTCCTCTTCTTTTAATTTTACTTGTATTTGATCATTGATGTTTATGTTAAATTATATGTATGTAATGTAAATGTAATATTTTTGTTTCAGTTCAACTTACTTGATTGCTTATTCGTCATCAACCTTTTGTAATATTTATTGTTCTTTTTATCGGATGTTTTGAATCTTTTGATGTAAATATGTAATATTATTTATTATAATGATGAAATTATATGATTGTAATATTTTAAATGCTTTATATTATTCTTAGTTTTATAATTGTATGATGATGATTGTCTTTATTTATATTAATTGTGATTATTATTTATATGTAAAATATTTAAAATTATTGTTATTTCAAATTAATTGTCATTATTATTTATTATTAAGATTTTTAAAGTATGGTTGATGTAAACATTAAACTAGTAAAGTATACAAGATGCAGTTGTATAATATATCAATATGGACTATTTTGCAATTTTAAAAAGTTTAGGGACTATTTTATAAATTTAAAAATATCCCAAACAATATTTCTAGATGCTAGACCCAGAATGCTAGTACTGATTGATTCCATTCGAGCCCAATCTTGTACCGAGTCCGGTAAGGTATTCATAACATTGGTAGAAAGTGAAACATGTATATACAGAAACGTAAAAAACAAAAAAATGCAAAGAAGACCAAGAAAATAGTAAACCACAACTGTAAATACAGAAACGTATATGTAAACCAAAAATATAGAACATGTATATGTAGAACACGTATGTGTAGAAAGTGAAACATGTATATACAGAAACAAAAAACAAAAAATGCAAAAAAACCCAAAAAAAATGTAAACCACAAATGTAGAATAAGTGTGTAGAAAAAGTGAAACATGTATATACAAAAACACAAAAAACCAAAAATGCAGAAAAACTCAGAAAAACAGTAAACAAACAATGTAGAACACATATGAACACGAACGTGCAGAAATGTAAAAAACCAAAAAATGTAGGAAAACCCAAGAAAATAGTAAACCAAAAATATAGAATGCATACGAACACGATGTGCAGAAAGTGAAATACGTATATACAGAAACATAAAAAACCAAAAATACAAAAAAAATGAGATGCTTGGAAACCCATTTTGTTAAAAGCCCAAGCTAATTTCGCTTTCTTCACATATATAAAAGGGACATAAGAGACGAGTTAGGGAGAGAAAAAAGAAGAAAGAAGCAAGAGAGAGAGAAGAGATGAGTTTGAGATGTAAGAGAGAAGAGATAGAGTTTACATACTGAAGGAAGTTTATAAGAGGAGGAAGTAGAAAGAAAAAATATAAAAACTTGTTGTGAAGTATTAGAAAAACATCTTTTTTTTTCTTTTTTTTTTTTGAATCTCTTGTGGTTTTTTATTTTTAAAAACAAAAAATTGCAAAAGAATCAACCAAATGCAATTTTAGTATTTTTGAAAATCTGTTGTGTTTTTTAATTTTATAAACAGTAAATTGCAAAAGAAACAACCAAATGCAATTTAGTATAAACAAAAAATAAAACAAAAACAAACACCCTTTAGGGATATGGTTAAAAGTTAAAAACCAAACAGAAGCTGATAAAGCTGTTGTTGATAACAATCTTTTAAAAAAGGCAGACAAGGGGAAGGAAGAGTTAAACTTGACTATTGTTTCCACTCTACTCGAATAGAGCTCATGCTTAGAAGACACACCAGTCACTTCCATTAGCAAAGTTGAATTAAGTGAGAAAATTTATGATAATTCCATGCAATAACCCCTTAGAAGGTCCTTAAATCAACTTAATATCTAAAATGTATCCCTCTAGAAGTCCATAAACCAACTTAAAAATTATATTAAATGTTAAAAGAAGAAGAAGAAGAAGAAGCTGCATGTAATGAAAAATAATTTGATGATCTAGGAAAAAGTTGAATAAGAGGAAACAAGCCAAAGGCTCAAAACCTATTATTCCTCCTCTTTAATTTCAATATTAACATGGAATGTTAGAGGGCATAATAGCTATATAAAGAAGCAAGCTCTTTGCAATTACTTACACTCAATAAATCCTAAGATGATAAGCCTTTTGGACGTCAAGTTTAAAGCTAATCAATGTAGGAAGTTGGATTTTTTTAAGAAACACTAGTCAGTTATCACTAAAGACTATTGTCACTTTAATGGAAGAATAATTATGGCTTATAACCTGGATATAATAAAGATTCTTCAATCAGAGATCACTAATCAACTAATTCCTTGGGAAGTGAAGCTGCTTAAAAATAAATGTTTGATCAATTTAACATTTTTTATAATAGCAACATATCCTTCCAAAAAGCCTATTTGTGGGTGTTAGTCCCTAATGGCACTTAAGATGAGGGTAAATTGCATTTTGATTAATTTTCAACACAATATTTACAAATTTAGTGTGTTAATGAGTACAATTTATAAAACATAAAAATATGATGTAAAATAATAAATTTTAATAAAACATTTAAGCAATAATGTAAAAAGGCTAAGGGAAGGGAAACATGAATTGATTTATAGTGGTTTATCAATCAACCCTTGCCTACGTTCACTCGTAAGACTTTTCTTATAATTTAAATATAGCTCTTTCTTCAATATGAAAAATACCTTTATATAATCTATTCTAAGTAAAGAGGATCCCTTTTACAATCTGTAACATCCCGTTACCGAAGTGACGGGTATATCTGAAAATTAGATCGGGTCAGGTTAGAGTACAGGCAAATGTGAATTTTACATGATGCATGCATCATAATTTCTATAGTCATCAATAAATGATTATTGATGGCATAAGTATATTAATATACGTACATGTATGACATTTCCCGATTGAATTGTGGAAAAATTGGAAATTGTGTGATAAGTGTATAAATGAGTTTTGAATAGGGAATTGGAATGAGAAAATTGAATTTAGAGGATTGAATTATGAGATTGGAGTGTAGGAATATGTAATTCCAAAATTTTTGAATTTATGAAAATTTTTCTGGAATTTTTAGATAATCGAGACCAGACCGAAAAAATGGTATAGTGACTGATTAATTGAATTCCGGGTCCGAGATTTATTGACAATTGATATGAGACAAATTGAGTTGTGATTTTAAGAGTTATTATTAATTGTTATTGCGAATCGGGAGAAATTAGAATCAGAAATTGGATTGAGGTGGTTCAGAATTGGAACTTGTAGCAAACAAGCCCTAAGTCATTATATATATATATGTCTAAAGCATCGATGAAATCGTTTTTGCTTTCAAAATGATTGAGTTTCGCCGTGGGTGGTGAGTAGCTTGGATTTGGAGATTCTTGGAGGATTTTCAAAGGGTTGAAAGCTAGAATCAAGTAAGCTTCTTCTTCTTTATGATTTGAATCGTTTAATTTGATCATTGAGTGAGTAACGAAATCGTTATGAGGATTTGAAAGTTTCGGAAGTTAGGTTTTGAGAAAAACGTTGATTTTGATTTGGGTTTTTAATGAATAATGGTTATTTGATGGATTTAAGGTTAGAAATGAGTTGAGTGTAGTATATGTAGTTGATTGGGAGTGATCTGGAGTGTTTTGGACGGATTTAAACCAGAAGATCTGAGAAATTTCTGGGTTTCGGACGATTTTCTAGGTTCGCACGTCGCGACGTGTGATGAACACGCTGCGGCGAGCCAACCCAGCGTGCACGTCGCGACAATAAGGAAATAATTTAATTGGTGCGCCGCGACGAGCGAGATAAGTCTGCACGCGTCGCGACGAAAGAAGACTACGTCATGACGAAGCGGAGGATTTACGTGGCGAGAGGTGTGGATTCGTCATGGCGAGGACATGTGAACCCAAGAGAAATGGTTTATTTTATAGAAAATTTTGAGGATTAATTTTGTTATGAGTTTGGTTATTGGATCAATTGATTTTTGAGACTAAGAATTGCATATGGGAGAATGAAATTAAGTGATTTTAAGGTGATTGTTACAAGTAATGAGTTTGAGGTTTAATTTCAATTGAATTGGTTCCTTGATGATTAATTGGATTTTAGAGACTGATTAATTGGAATTTAGAGGCTAAGATTTTGTGAATTGATAAGATGAGAATTTGGAATTTAATCAGATGATTATCGGAATCTAGTGGCAGTGAACAGTGAATGTGATTTCAATTGAAATGTGACTTTAGAGTATGAAAATTTGTAAATTGAATTATGATATTTGGAATTATTATGAATTAGTGTGAAAGAGGATTGAGTTGGGAATATTTAGGGAATGTCATAACATGTATAATACTCAGTGTATTTGCTACATTTGCATTTTTTTGAATATTGAAAATTGTGCAATGAGTGATATTCGATTATTCTAATTGTTTTAGAGGCACCGATGGAGCAATTCCACGGGCAGTGCTAAGACTTCCAGGCTGTAGCTTGGAAGTGCAGGTGAGTAACCTAGTTGGTTTCTCAACCTATATCTGTTACATTTTGTGTACATATGCCATGTGGAGATACGGATGGATATGTGTGACTGTTTTGATTGATTTCGAACCATGGGTGCTCGAAATATTGGATTGAGATATGGAAGTGCAAAATGTGAATAAATGTGCATAAATGCAATAGTGAATCGAATTGTAAAAGTGTTAGAGTAATAATTGAAATGTGTATATGATCGAAATACCGGACTAAAGGTCCAAGAAATGTGAAATGACTAAAAATGGATAGTGAACATATGCATTCATGCATAGTTAAATGATCGATTTAATGATAGTCAGGACCGAGACGCCATCTTGAATATTTGAGGATGTCGCGGTAAAACCCATGAACACACGCCGAAAGAAACCCGCAAACACCTACGGGTGGGGTGTGGGTCCTATTGTGTGAAAGGGATTAGTACATACCCGAGGGCTCTCCTATCCCTAAAGTGAGTGGGCGTAGTGCATACCCGGAGGCTCTCCTACTTGCCAAAATATGATTTCATATCGAACCGAAGCTTCAAGCTCGAGGAGAGTTAGTGCATACCCGAGGGCTCTCCTACTCCCTAGAAAAATTGAATACCGATCAGCGATATGCGCCGGTCACAACAACAAAATGAGAATGAAAAGTGTCACACGTGCATCATAAATATGTGAATGATTAAATGTGATATTTGCGAAAGGCGATACGCCTTATACGTGTGAAATTGGTAATGCATGAATTATTTGAAATGTGATATTATGCGATGCAATGTGAATTGACTATATATGCATGAGTTAGGTAAACCATCGATGATGGTTTCTCACTGAGTTCGCAAACTTACCCAACATTGCAATTGTTTTCAGAATCAAGAGTACCCGTTAGATCAACGGGAGTATGATCGCTAGCAAGCGAGTATCGGTCGGAATCGGTGTCGCCACATCTCGCATTAGTATAATGTTTTGTTCAATGGGCCCTAGCTTAATAAATGAAAAAAGTGTATTGTGTTTGTGATTCTTGAAATGTGTTCGAAATCGCATTGGAACCCAATTAGGTCATGCCTTTCGTTTATGTCTCGATTAAGCACCATTGAGTGCTAATTAGTGACCGAGAGTGTTTGGTAATTGAAAATGTTTTTATGATAAGTCAGCCCAAAGTGTTTATTGATTTTCGCTTAACTGTTTTGAAAAAGAAAAGTGCAATAATGAGTTTTAAAAGGTAATGTCGCTTTAAGATGCCGCCCTCATGGTCACGGACTCGGATGTCCTTTGTAGATGTCGGGTTCGGGTCTCATGAGGAGTTCAGTGCTACATTTGTGGTATCGAGCCCCAGTACAATCTTACATGGGCTTTCGAGAAAAATGTGTCAAAGTGCATACATTCAAGTCATGTCACCAGCAGATAGTGACAACTGATCCCCAGTCTAGCATATGAGTAGCACGCATGAGCTTGTACTAGTGGTTTAAGTGATGAAAAATAGTGAGAAAAAGAGAATACGTTAGAATGTGATTAAAAGGAAATTGTGAATATTGTGAAATAAGAAAAAAAGTGTATGATTCAATTTGACAAATGAGGATTTGGTGTATTGGTATTAGTGTATATGTTATGAAAAGCAACATCCATGTTATACTGGAGTGTATCTTGGAATGGAAAAATAGATATGAATGTATAGTGGTGAATTGATAGAGGGAAATAGCGATATGATGAAATTGGTAAGATTGATAGTGTATAAGCAAAGTGAATGGAAATAAAATGTCCTGCGATTTATAGAGAATACAATTGGGTTTGACTTCGGTGATAAGAGTTATGAATAGGGCTTTGTGACTTAAAGTCAGAATGTGTTAAGTGGGAAATTGAGAATGATTGTAGTATGAATCAATAATGAAAGGATTGAAATGTATGAAAATGATAATGGAAGATGAAATAGATGTCAAGGTTAAGTTGATTTGCCTATAGGAGCATATATCGATTATGGGGTACCATGGCTAGCGAGTTAGTGGATAACCGCTAGTCATAGTTCTTGTAGTGTAAAGTTCGGTTTGAGTTAGAATGAGAAGTCAAAGCGTTTATAGTGATTTATTGGAATGTGTTGAGATTGTAAATAGGATATAAATGGAATTATAGATTGGACAGTGTAAGTGATTAATGGGTGAATTATTTCACATCTGTCTCTCGATATTGATGAAACGATTTAGATGATATGTGCCTCAATGAACAGTATTAACAAGGATGTTCTGATTTATTGGAACTGAGGCTTAATTGATCCTTATGGGATATAATGGGTATAGTTGAAATTGATTTCTGAAGGCATTGAGAATGACTGACAAGAAATGTGGTGAATGTAAATGATTAGGGATTTCATAAGTGGTATTGATAAAAATAGATAGAAATCTTCTACAAAGAGGAGTTCCCCTGAATTGGGTTGAGTTGATTAAATGATTTAATTAGAGATAAATTTGAAACGAATGAAAAGTTATTATTGGGATTCTAAATCCTGGCGGAGACTCAAGAGTAAGAAATAAAATATGTGACTGAAAGGATGTATATTATGCTAAGGTAAAGAATCTGACTGTGTAATAGGATTATGGAACAGTGAAAAGACATTGGATGCGTAATTGAATATATATATATATATATATATATATATCAGTTCGCGAATATTGGTGTAAAAATGTTCGGAAAGTACAATTGGATATGATAAATGTGTTATCGATCTAGTTTAAAATGAGAGTGACTAAATTGAATTATGTGGAAAAATTAGTGTAAAGGAATAGGTGTTAGATTATACTAAGATGAAATTGAGAAATTTATAAGAGAATTGTTCCTCATTGGAGACAATCGATAATTAGAAAATTATATGAAGTGATCATGTGTATGAAGAGTTTACTATGCTATCAAGATTAAAATGTCTCAATCGATTTAGAGTGAATAATGACTATGAGCATAGATGAGTAATTGAATGCATTTGAAAATGAAATGTATGAATTAGCACATTGAGGAAATTGTTTATTATGCAAGTGTCGAAGAATGAATCTTAGTTGATCAAATAAATAGTGATTTAATTAGTATTCGAATATGGCATATTGGGAGACTTAGTGTCGATAGAGATGATGATAACATGCGAAATTTGCAAGGGACATGTGTATATGAGACATTTGGAGATTTTGTAATATTTACCAAAGTGTCCCAAAAAGGGCTATGATGCAATCTGTGGAAATAGTATAAAGTGATTATATGTGTATAGGGATAAATATAATCTCATGGGTCGAATTGTGATTTGATGACTGATAGATATTGTACTGGTTATTGTTTGGAAAATTTAGAGACCCTATTTGCACGTAAATGTGTTTAGATGTATCTATGGATACGAAAGTGATAATGATTGAGATATTAGTAAATCGAGAGTAGTGAAAAGATTATGCGATTCAAGTATTTCGAATTTGAAAGATTTGAGCAGAATTATGTGTTTGAGTATTTCAAAATTAAGTTAGTTATGCAACGTGAAGTATTGAATCGGAAAATTTGATGGCGTAAAATTTCAATTTGAGCGATAAGTTTTTTAAAACCTATTGTGACTCGAGTATGATTTGTCGAACCAAGATGGGACAAAAGGAAATATTAATGGTAATTGAATTCCAAATCGATGTGTGTGCAAAAAGGATTGACAAAGTGATTGAGGAATTGAAAATGAATTGACTTTTGAGAAAATGATTGATAGGATGAATTAAGAAATATGAGTAATACCCATGAAGGAACTGTTAGAGGAATTGTAAGGAACGATCAAAGCTTTATGTTCAATAAGAGTGTATTGGAAGGGTAATAAAAAGTAGAGTGTGACATCGAGTAATTGTTTAGGTGAATAACCAATGACTTGATTGTTGGAGATAAATGTGAAATCGATATTATAGAGTTCATAGGGATGTGAGGTTGATGTACAGCTCAAATTGATTGAGTGCATATTAATTGCTTATTGGTGTTACCATTGGTAAAGTGTATAAGGGTCAAAGGTGTACTCTATAAGAGACAGAAGTAAATCGGGTGAAATGAATCAAATAGGAATTGTGAAATCATAGTTCATGTCGATGAATCGAATTGATTTTATCGAGGTTGTTGAGAAGTTTATGAAATTGGCATTTGAACCTGATAGTGATGTGATCTGATAATCGGTTAATGAAATGTTTTGAAGTGTATCGCCTCGACCAAGATACACTGAGATAAAGATAAAGGTAAAATTTGGGAGAAATTAAATTTGTTATAAGTGGCCTCGATGTGATTGTGTTGTGAATAGAACTATAAATTGGTAAGTTAATGTGAACTAAAAAGGTGATTTGGATTTGTAAAGTGTTATATGGACCGAGATAGGGAATATTGATATGATCGAATGTGTGTTTGATTAGATTGAAAGTAAAGAATAGTGAGTACAGTGTGGAATTTGAGAAAGGAAAAAGAGGTAATTGATTGTGTTAATTTCAGTGAATTGGCATAAATAGAATTCTGTATTGATATAGTGGGAAACAGTGTTATAGTGATCGGAATAAATCTCCCGTCTTCCTAATTGATCGTATGTAAAATTTCGAGGACGAAATTTTATTAGGAGGGGAGAATTGTAACATCCCGTTACCGAAGTGACGGGTATATCTGAAAATTGGATCGGGTCAGGTTAGAGTACAGGCAAATGTGAATTTTACATGATGCATGCATCATAATTTCTATAGTCATCGGTAAATGATTATTGATGGCATAAGTATATTAATATACGTACATGTATGACATTTTCCGATTGAATTGTGGAAAAATTGGAAATTGTGTGATAAGTGTATAAATGAGTTTCGAATAGGGAATTGGAATGAGAAAATTGAATTTAGAGGATTGAATTATGAGATTGGAGTGTAGGAATATGTAATTCCAAATTTTGTGAATTTATGGAAATTTTCTAGAATTTTAGAGAATCGAGACCGGACCGGAAAAATGGTATAGTGGTGATTAATTGAATTCGGTCCGAGATTTATTGACAATTGATATGAGACAAATTGAGTTGTGATTTTAAGAGTTATTATTAATTGTTGTTGCGAATCGGGAGAAATTAGAATCGAAATTGGATTGAGGTGGTTCGTAATGGGACTCAGCAAACAAGCCCTAAGTCATTTTATATATATATGTCTAAAGCATCGATGAAATCGTTTTTGCTTTCAAAATGATTGAGTTTCGCCGTGGGTGGTGAGTAGCTTGGATTTGGAGATTCTTGGAGGATTTTCAAAGGTTTGAAAGCTAGAATCAAGTAAGCTTCTTCTTCTTTATGATTCAATCGCTTAATTTGATCATTGAGTGAGTAATGAAATCGTTATGAGGATTTGAAAGTTTGGAAGTTAGGTTTTGAGAAAAACATTGATTTTGATTTGGGTTTTAATGAATAATGGTTATTTGATGGATTTAAGGTTAGAAATGAGTTGAGTGTAGTATATGTAGTTGATTGGGAGTGATCTGGAGTGTTTTGACGGATTTAAACCGTAAGATCGAGAAATTTCGGTTTGGACGATTTTCGGGTTCGCACGTCATGACGATGTGATGAACACGCTTGTGGCGAAGCCAACCCAGCGTGCACGTCGCGACGATAAGGAAATAATTTAATTGGTGCGCATGACGAAGCGAGATAAGTCCAGCACGTCATGACGAGCAAAGAACAAGACGTCGCGATGAGCGGAGGATTTTACACCGCGGCGAGAGGTGTGGATTCGTTGCGGCGAGGACATGTGAACCCGAAGAGAAATGATTTATTTTTATAGAAAATTTTGAGGATTAATTTTGTTATGAGTTTGGTTATTGGATCAATTGATTTTTGAGACTAAGAATTGCATATGGGAGAATGAAATTAAGTGATTTTAAGGTGATTGTTACAAGTAATGAGTTTGAGGTTTAATTTCAATTGAATTGGTTCCTTGATGATTAATTGGATTTTAGAGACTGATTAATTGGAATTTAGAGGCTAAGATTTTGTGAATTGATAAGATGAGAATTTGGAATTTAATCAGATGATTATCGGAATCTAGTGGCGATGAGCAGTGAATGTGATTTCAATTGAAATGTGACTTTAGAGTATGAAAATTTGTAAATTGAATTATGATATTTGGAATTATTATGAATTAGAGTGAAAGAGGATTGAGTTGGGAATATTTAGGGAATGTCATAACATGTACAATACTCAAAGTGTATTTGCTACATTTGCATTTTTGAATATTGAAATTGTGCAATGAGTGATATTCGATTATTCGATTGTTTTAGAGAACCGATGGAGCAATTCCACAGGCAAAGGCTAAGACTTCAGGTGTAGTTTCGAAGTGTAGGTGAGTAACCTAGTTGGTTTCTCAACCTATATCTGTTACATTTTGTGTACATATGCCATGTGGAGATACGGATGAATATGTGTGACTGTTTTGATTGATTTCGAACCATGGGTGTTCGAAATATTGGATTGAGATATGGAAGTGCAAAATGTGAATAAATGTGCATAAATGCAATAGTGAATCGAATTGTAAAAGTGTTAGAGTAATAATTGAAATGTGTATATGATCGAAATACCGGACTAAAGGTCCGAAGAAATGTGAAATGACTGAAAAATGGATAGTGAACATATGCATTCATGCATAGTTAAATGATCGATTAATGATAGTCAGGACCGAGACGCCACTGAATATTTGAGAATGCCGCGGTAAAACCCGCAAACACACGCCGCAGTAAAACCTGCAAACACCTACGGGTGGGGTGTGGGGTCCTATTGTGTGAAAGGGATTAGTGCATACCCAGAGGGCTCTCCTATCCCTAAAGTGAGTGGGCAGTAGTGCATACCCAGAGGGCTCTCCTATCCCTAAAGTGAGTGGGCAGTAGTGCATACCCAGAGGGCTCTCCTACTTGCCAAAAATATGATTTCTGTTACTGAACCGAGCTTCAAGCTCGAGGGGAGTTAGTGCATACCCAGAGGGCTCTCCTACTCCCTAGACAAAATTGAATACTGATCACTGATATGCGCTCGGTCACAACAACAAAATGAGAATGAAAAGTGTCACACGTGCATCATAATTATGTGAATGATTAAATGTGATATTTGCGAAAGGCGATACGCCTTATACGTGTGAAATTGGTAATGCATGAATTATTTAAAATGTGATATTATGCGATGCAATGTGAATTGACTATATATGCATGAGTTGGGTAAACCATCGATGATGGTTTCTCACTGAGTTCGCAAACTTACCCAACATTGCAATTGTTTTTCAGGAACTGAAGAGTACCCTGTTAGATCAACGGGAGTATGATCATTGCTAGCAAGGCGTAGTATCGCGGGATCGATGTCGCCACATCTCGCATTAGTATAATGTTTTGTTCGATGGGCCTAGCTTAATAAATGAAAAAAAGTGTATTGTGTTTGTGATTATCGAAATGTGTTCGAAATCGCATTGGAACCCAATTAGGTCATGCCTTTCGCTTATGTAATTGATTGAGCACCATTGAGTGCTAATTAGTGACCGAGAGTGTTTGTAATTGAAAATGTTTTTATGATAAGTCAGCCCAAAGTGTTTAATGATTTCGCTTAACTGTTTTGAAAAGAAAAGTGCAATAATGAGTTTTAAAAGGTAATGTCGCTTTAGCATGCCGCCTCATGGTCACGGACTCGGATGTCACTGTAGATGTCGGGTTCGGGTCTCGCGGGAGTTGGGGTTGTAACATCCCACCCCTACTGGAAGGATAAAATAGTAAATTTGGCATAGGATAAAATGGATCGGAATGACTTAGGACTGTTCATGCATAATAGGATTGGTACACAGTAAAATTGTGCGCATGCAAATTTCGGTACATGCATACATGCCATTCCCAGTAGATGTGCCTACTGCAAATTTATTGTGATTAACGTGGTTATTGGGTTTGAAAAATTATTCTGAGTGCGCCATTGAGTGTTTTATATTTTAAGGGATTTTTAGGAATTTTTCTGAAATTTTCCGGAGAGAATTTCCGGACCGGAAAAATCGCCAAGCGGCGAACCGGTTGATTTTCGGTAGCGAAAATTGCTACCCAATAGCACTGGAATATTGGATAAATAATTTTGGGATTGTAATTAGAGCCATTGGATGGATTAATTAGAGTCATTTGATGAAGTAATTAGAGCCATTGGATTGATTTTTGTCTTTTTCCTCTTCTTACATGCCAAGTGGCATGATGATTCACCATAACTCATTTAAGGCTTGTATTCCTCCGTGCTTCCACGACATACCATGTGAAAACAAAAGAAAAGGAGTTGGAAGCTTGCTTTTGGGTTCTCTCCCATCCAAAAACTACTTCCACCCCTTCTTCTTCATTGTTTTCTTCTTAAATCCTAGCTAAACCTCTCTTCTCTTCTACCTTAATTTCCTTCCTTGCATGCATATAAGCTTAAGCTTTCTACCTTTTTATCATGATGATTTTGTATGGTGTTGAAAAATAGAGGATTGGTGGATTAATTGAAGAAGTGAAGAGTTGAAAGCTTGTTTAGGTAAGATGATGTTTATGTTTATATTTTACTTATGGTTTTAATGCATGAATTCATAAGAAAATGATTGAAAATAGGTACTGAAATTTATGGATATATATTGACATGAAGGTCTTGATGACCTATTGGCTCAATTCTTGTGTTATTAGGATACTTATGCATGTGGAATTGGTGTTAGAAGTGATAGTGTGTAAGTTGAAGATGAAAGCTGGAAAATGGATTTTTGACCTACTGTACTGTTTTGGGCATAACTCATTTTTTGGTTATGCAAATGAGTTGAGGTTTGTGCCCAATGAAACTTTGGGTTGTTGGATACAGTTTTGTATGAAATAGGTGTTGCCAAATTGTAACTCTAAGAGGTTGAAATTTGGCTTGGAAAGTTACTGCTGGGACTTATGTGAACAGTATTCGGATTGTTGACCTAGGAGTTTTGATGATTTTTATAAATTAATTGAGAAGGAATTAGAGAAAATGATCTAAATGAGAGTTAAAGCCTACATTGTTAGCTTTCCATTTCCACTGATCTTGCAATTTTTCGATCTGTATATTGGGAGATATGCACTGTGGAATGTTGACTGATTTTGAGCATTTGAATGAAACCTAGCTGAAATGTCAATTTTGTGAACATTCTAATTAGAAACAATTTTAGTAATTTCTGTGAATTGAATTGGCTTAAATAATCTTGAAGATTTGTAGAGGAAACAATTATCTTGAAAATGATTTATAGCATGCTATTTTTAGATAACATAATTGGGACTTATGATTTTTCAAAAATTGGACTGAAGTTAGGTCATGGACTGCTGAACATGGCAGTAACTTGCAGGACTATTTTGAATTGGTTAATGATGGAATTTGATTCTGAGCCTTTCATGAGAAGTGTAGTACTGCATTTTATCTTTTCATGGGTGTAAAGTATGCAATTTTTCGACATTTATACAAGGAGTTATACTGTATGAAAATTTACTGTCCAGATTGGTTGACTTCAGTGGGAAGATGTTTTGGTGAATTATTCGACCTAGTTAGCAATGGAATTGGATTTTTGATTGTTCATAAAAGTTGTAGATCACATTGTGATCTTACTGAGCACATTTATTTTGTAATTTTTGACTAAGGAAATGGGGAGTTATTGAATTTACAAAATACTGCACTGGTTAGGAATTCTACTGCACTGGTTAGGAACTCATTGACTGGACAGAAACTTTGATTGTATTTTTAACACCCTTAGAGGTGAATTTGGCTTTTGGTTTCTTCATGAACATTGTAGATCTCTCTTTTCTCTATGAAATAGATACCAAATTTGTCCAAATTGGAGTTCGGAGTAGAGAGTTATGGCTTAAACAAGTTGGCATGTCGGAGGAAACTGTTTCAGATTTGTCATTGTAATAAGACTAGTCGACTACAACCTGTACTAGTCGACTAGGACATGTATTTTCCTGCACTAGTCGACTACAACCTGCTCTAGTCGACTAGGATGTGTATTTTTCCTCCTTTTTGCTCATAACTTTTCCGTCCGACATCCGATTGACCTGATTCTTGAGGCATCAGATTCATGAAACATTGAATTTCATTTCATGAGAAATTGGAGATTTGTGGACGGAAAATTGACGTGGGCCCGGTTAACGGAGCCTTTACTCACTGTTTGATTTACTTGGGGACCTATAGAGGTCCAAAATGAACGCCGTCAGCGCCATTGGATTTCTTATTTTGAAATAGATTTTTCTGATAAAAAAATAGGATTAGGACCGGGAATATCATGAACATGCATTGTTCTTATTCTATAATTGTGCATAAATGGGAATTTTTATGCAGAGTGATTAATGTGTGCATGTGGCATAAATTGGTAGTGCAGGATAAATGTCCGCACTCAGCCGATCTCAGAGGAAATCAATGCAAATCTGGAGCGTACTGTGAGTAGACCTAGATGGTCTTATTTATTGATTATTTGCTTTTGTCATATGTTGAATGAGTATTGATTTATTTTATTGATTGTGATTAAATATGGGTTCCGGACAGGAGGTCCGGTGATTGATTATGTATTGGGAATTGCGTTATTGAAGTGCTCCTTGAATGTGAATGGGATGACCTAATTGTATATATTGAGATTGTTAAAATGTCTTGCATGCATAATTGTACATAAATGAATGTGACTTCTTAATTAGATGTTGAATGCCGGACTACGATCCGATGATAGTAATTATGATTGACTGAGCGTATGCAAATATGCATAAGGCATTCCACTGCATGAAAACATGAAAGATAATGGGAGTTGTGATCAGAGTAGTCAACAATGAGTGAAAAGAGCTTCGTGCTCAGATACCGATTCAGAGTCTCAGGCTCAACTATAATGAGCCCTATATGGGACAGTTTACAATGAGCCCTATATGGGACAGTTTACAATGAGCCCGATATCCATGGGTACGGGACAGTTTAGGCACTCGGTCACAACAAAGTAATTAAATGGAAAGTGGGTCTCGTGCATATATGCATAACATGATTGATTTGATTGTACGGAATGGAAATGGTTGAATTACTTGTATTGAATGACACTGCAACATTGTATTGAATGGGAATGTGACATTGTGTTGAATGGGAATGATAAATTGGATTGAATGATCGATTTGATTATATTGAATATGACATTGTATTGACATAATGAAAATATGAAACTGTATGTGAATGTGAGGTATGATTGGGAATATGAATTGTGACTTAATGGAAATGAAAGTATGTGTTATATGTTATGTGATTGGGTGAACCATCGATGATGGTCACTCACTGAGTTCGCAAAACTCACCCAAAATTTGCATCTATTTTTCAGGTCTTGAAGAATACCCCGTTTGACACGGGAGTATGTCTACTGTAGGCAAGTGAAGGATAGAGGTCGGGATCAGTCTGTGTCTGCATTAGTGCCTTATTGAATTATATTCCGCAATCATTGTGCAACAATGCTTATAATGAGCCATTATGGTTCTATTGTTTCACATTGACTGATTGTAAAATTATTATTGGATGATTGTAATAACTGAAAATGATTAATTGTGAACATGGGCTCAAGTTTCTCACTGTTTATGTCGCGATAATGAACGTTTAAAAAATAATAATCATAATAAGAGGAGAAAATGTTATACTGAGTTTTATACTGAGTGATGTAGCATGTCATCCTCGTGGGGCACGGACCTGGATGTCACCGTCGATGTCGGGTTCGGGTCTTGCGAGAGTGGGGTGTTACATTTAGGTGGTATCAGAGCCCAGAAGTACGAATTTATCTGGGCATAGTCTGAAACATAGGTTAAGTTGCATTCATTTGAGTTGTGTCGTTGCAGACTATAGTAATCGATCCCCGACCGAGTCGCACAGTAGAAATCCCACGTGTGAACATGTGTTCTGTGATTAAGTGTGAGAGAAATGAGAATATATCAGAATGTGAACCCATAAAAGGGTATGAGCAATTGGGAAAGGGAAAAAGACAACACCGATAATGAGAATTATAATGTACTGTGGTTAGAATGACTATGTTGGCCTAGACTGATTAAGGAAAGAAATGATATCAAAATGAATCCCCTGATTAAAAGTGGCAATATTACGGTGAAAAAAAATGAACAATTTCTATAACATGGAGAGGTCCGCTATGGATATGAGAAACATATTGATTAAAGTAGGCCTATGTGAGGTTAGAAGTTCGAGCTGATTAGGAAATGAGAGTTGTGACTTGTATATGCGATGAAATAGGAAGCATGGGAACTGAGTAAAACGTAGATGGTTAGATCAGGCAGTTATTGTTACACTGCATTTATGTTCGATATCAGTAGATATCATAGGTAGATGATGATAGCGAGATTGGAATGAGATCAATATTGTACCATAATGGTCTACTTTAAAAAAAAATTGTGCTAAGAGTTTGTAAATCAGTATAAGAAGATAGTAGGGGAAAAAGGAAGACTAGAAATTTCTACTGATTGAGCATTGGAAAATTCTGGATTAGTTGAATCTGTCTATATGAAAACAGAAATGGTAAACGAATGGGAAAATAAATAGAGATACAGTGTATTTATTTCAATATCGTGTTTTCGGTGATGTGCTTCCAAATGTCCTATCAATGTGAATACCCTATCGTGGATTGTTTGAGGAAAATAAAGAGAGACGTAGCAATAATGCGATGACATTGTATAAGCCAAGTGGATATGACCTTAAAAGGTCAAGCTGACACAGGAATGATATGGGAATGAAATTAGGGAAATGGAAAAAAATAAATGAAACAATGATAGTGATATATGAAAAGAGTTGTTGCATTTAAGTCTGTTTACCGTTGGGAGTATCTATTGGATAGTAAAGTTGATCATGATTAATGAAACGTATGTGAAAGATACATGGAGATTATAGCGGAGTTGATCGGTGAATGATTAGAGTGGCTATAAGTGTAAAGTTCATAATGGGTTAAAGTAAGACATAAGAGGATTGAATGTATCTTTATGCGAGGAAATGAACAAAAAAAATTGCGGCATCAGTCCTCTATTTGAGGATTAGCATAAACGGAAAGGAGTTTTATGGAACTCTGAATTGTATAGGTTACTAATTGGCTTCAGGATAAGATGAAATAAGTTACGTGAGGTGTAAATTACGGAATAAGTGTTAAAGGAAGTGTTTATGTGACTATCACATGGAACCTTAGTGCAAGGACAGTTCTGATCTTTAAATTATGGCATAAAATTGTTCTGATTGAAATAGTGCGTATAGTTAAGAATGATTGAAAAGCAATTAGGGACATTAATTGGCTGCAAGAGGAGATTTAGACATAATAATTGAAATATACGATCGAGGTTATCAGATTGTGTGTATCCACCTACGTGAGTGGAATTTTAATTTAAGATAAATTGTCTCGACTTTGATAAATGGTATTGAGACTTTAGATTCCTATAAGGATACATTGTGATAATTCGAGGAAAAAGACGGGCATAAATGACTACTATACCGACAATTCTGAAATGAACAGACAATTCTGCCTACTAAATTCAAATAGTGAACAGATAATGTTGTAATGAACAGACCAATCATAGATATTGAGATTTCCAAAGAATGTCAAGTAGATTATGGGTAATTGTGAAGTGTTTCTGGAAAATTGAGATACTGGATAAAGGTAAGAAAGGTTAAGAGAGCAGGAGTTAAAGTGGTGAGTCCTATAAGGAGTCTGAATATGCGAGTGAAATCGGAAAAAAACAATATTTAATAATTCAAAGAAGAAGTATGTGTACCCGACAAAAAGTGATAGAACAAGAAAGTGAACAGTCGAAGCCATACATTCTACTAAGTCTATGCGACAAGTGAAATTGAATAACTATGGGTATAGAATAAAGTGATTAGATTCACGTGCGTAGAGATTTGAAGGTTCAATAGGAAAAGTGCTTAAGTGTTTGGACTGCAGAGGATTATATAATTATAACCTCATGATATAGTTTTGACTGAATGATTATATAACTAATGGTGATCACAAGATGGAATTGTACACGCTTGTATTACAAAAAAAAAAAAGCCTAACAAGAGGCAAAGACCAACAGTGAGTCGAGATGCTTGTGATGAGTGAAACAAAGGAAAGGGCTTAGGAAAATTGCATGGGTTAGCTGAAGTGGATCAGGATCGGACAAATGAAAAAGAATTAAATACATATAGAATAGTGACGTGTCAAAAGAACACTGAATCTGGACTAAGAGTCAATGTAATATGAGGGGTAAATGCGTTAAATGGATTATCATCGGTTATAGTAAAAAATAGAGATAAGTGCCACCGTTTGCATTAAAGGATAGGAAGTGTCATGCATTTAGAGAAACTATTTTGTTAGAAGTATCATAGTGACAAAGTATACCCAGAATTGGCAAAAAGGGGAATTAATGAAGTTAATGGAATAAATCTATATATTGAGAAAAAGGTATAGGATGGATAAAACGTGATGAGTGAGCGAATTCGGAAATAATGAACTGAGTCATAGCATCGGAACCAAAGGTAGCGGCTGCTCTGGAAATGACAAGTGAGATAGTTAAGAGAGTGAGATTGTCAACTGACAGCCTTGTTGAATCCGTCTACTGTGATGAGTGATAATGAGTTAACCAAATAAGTGACTGAACAACTAACTGAGTGTGGTTACTGTGACCTTTCAGAAAATGAGTCATTGAGTGGAAAAGTGTATGGGATATGTACGGTCATTTGATAACGGTCATAGTGAACCGTTGACTGAGAATTTCGAGGACGAAATTTTTATAAGGAGGGTGGGAATTGTATCATCCCACCCCTACTGGAAGGATAAAATAGTAAATTTGGCATAGGATAAAATGGATCGGAATGACTTAGGACTGTTCATGCATAATAGGATTGGTACACAGTAAAATTGTGCGCATGCAAATTTCGGTACATACATACATGACATTCCCAGTAGATATGCCTACTGCAATTTTATTGTGATTAACGTGGTTATTGGGTTTGAAAAATTATTCTGAGTGCGCCATTGAGTGTTTTATATTTTAAGGGATTTTTAGGAATTTTCTGAAATTTTCCTGAGAGAATTTTCGATCGAAAAATCGCCAAGCTACGAACCGGTTGATTTTGATAGAATAAAATTGCTACCCAATGGCACTGGAATATTGGATAAATAATTTTGGGATTGTAATTAGAGCCATTGGATGGATTAATTAGAGTCATTGGATGAAGTAATTAGAGCCATTGGATTGATTTTTGTCTTTTTCCTCTTCTTACATGCCAAGTGGCATGATGATTCACCATAACTCATTTAAGGCTTGTATTCCTCCATGCTTCCACGACATACCATGTGAAAACAAAAGAAAAGAAGTTGGAAGCTTGCTTTTGGGTTCTCTCCCATCCGAAAACTACTTCCACCCCTTCTTCTTCATTGTTTTCTTCTTAAATCCTAGCTAAACCTCTCTTCTCTTCTACCTTAATTGCCTTCCTTGCATGCATATAAGCTTAAGCTTTCTACCTTTTTATTATGATGATTTTGTATGGTGTTGAAAAATAGAGGATTGGTGGATTAATTGAAGAAGTGAAGAGTTGAAAGCTTGTTTAGGTAAGATGATGTTTATGTTTATGTTTTACTTATGGTTTTAATGCATGAATTCATAAGAAAATGATTGAAAATAGGTACTGAAATTTATGGATATATATTGACATGAAGGTCTTGATGACCTATTGGCTCAATTCTTGTGTTATTAGGATACTTATGCATGTGGAATTGGTGTTAGAAGTGATAGTGTGTAAGTTGAAGATGAAAGCTGGAAAATGGATTTTTGACCTACTGTACTGTTTTGGGCATAACTCATTTTTTGGTTATGCAAATGAGTTGAGGTTTGTGCCCAATGAAACTTTGGGTTGTTGGCTACATTTTTGTGTGAAATAGGTGTTGTCAAATTGTAACTCTAAGAGGTTGAAATGTGGCTTGGAAAGTTACTGCTGGGACTTATGTGAACAGTATTCGGATTGTTGACCTAGGAGTTTTGATGATTTTTATAAATTAATTGAGAAGGAATTAGAGAAAATGATCTAAATGAGAGTTAAAGCCTACATTGTTAGCTTTCCATTTCCACTGATCTTGCAATTTTTCGATCTGTATATTGGGAGATATGCACTGTGGAATGTTGACTGATTTTGAGCATTTGAATGAAACCTAGCTGAAATGTCAATTTTGTGAACATTCTAATTAGAAACAATTTTAGTAATTTCTGTGAATTGAATTGGCTTAAATAATCTCTGAAGAGTTGTCGAGGAAACAATTATCTTGAAAATGATTTATAGCATGCTATTTTTAGATAACAGAATTGGGACTTATGATTTTTCAAAGATTGGACTGAAGTTAGGTCATGGACTGCTGAACAGGGCAGTAACTTGCAGGACTGTTTTGAATTGGTTAATGATGGAATTTGATTCTGAGCCTTTCATGAGAAGTGTAGTACTGCATTTTATCTTTTCATGGGTGTAAAGTATGCAATTTTTTGACATTTGTACAAGGAGTTATACTGTATGAAAATTTACTGTCCAGATTGGTTGACTTCAGTGGGAAGATGTTTTGGTGAATTATTCGACCTAGTTAGCAATGGAATTGGATTTTTGATTGTTCATAAAAGTTGTAGATCACATTGTGATCTTACTGAGCACATTTATTGTGTAATTTTTTACTAAGGAAATGGGGAGTTATTGAATTTACAAAATACTGCACTGGTTAGGAATTCTACTGCACTGGTTAGGAACTCATTGACTGGACAGAAACTTTGATTGTATTTTTAACACCCTTAGAGGTGAATTTGGCTTTTGGTTTCTTCATGAACATTGTAGATCTCTCTTTTCTCTATGAAATAGACACCAAATTTGTCCAAATTGGAGTTCGGAGTAGAGAGTTATGGCCTAAACAAGTTGGCATGTCGGAGGAAACTGTTTCAGATTTGTCATTGTAATAAGACTAGTCGACTACAACCTGTACTAGTCGACTATGACATGTATTTTCCTGCACTAGTCGACTACAACCCGCCTAGTCGATTAGGATGTGTATTTTCCTCCTTTTGCTCATAACTTTTCCGTCTGACATCCGATTGACCTGATTCTTGAGGCATCGGATTCATGGAACATTGAATTTCATTTCATGAGAAATTGGGGATTTGTGGACGGAAAATTGACGTGGGCCCGATTAACGGAGCTTTTACTCATTGTTTGATTTACTTGGGGACCTATAGAGGTCCAAAATGAGCGCCGTCAGCGCCATTGGATTTCTTATTTTGAAATGGATTTTTCTGATAAAAAAATAGGATTAGGACCGGGAATATCATGAACATGCATTGTTCTTATTCTATAATTGTGCATAAATGGGAATTTTTATGCAGAGTGATTAATGTGTGCATGTGGCATAAATTGGTAGTGCAGGATAAATGTCCGCACTCAGCCGTTTTCAGAGGAAACCAATGCAAATCTGGAGCGTACTGTGAGTAGACCTAGATGGTCTTATTTATTGATTATTTGCTTTTGTCATATGTTGAATGAGTATTGATTTATTTTATTGATTGTGATTAAATATGGGTTCCGGACAGGAGGTCCGGTGATTGATTATGTATTGGGAATTGCGTTATTGAAGTGCTCCTTGAATGTGAATGGGATGACCTAATTGTATATATTGAGATTGTTAAAATGTCTTGCATGCATAATTGTACATAAATGAATGTGACTTCTTAATTAGATGTTGAATGCCGGACTACGGTCCGATGATAGTAATTATGATTGACTGAGCGTATGCAAATATGCATAAGGCATTCCACTGCATGAAAACATGAAAGATAATGGGAGTTATGACCAGAGTAGTCAACAATGAGTGAAAAGAGCTTCGTGCTTAGATACCGATTCAGAGCCTCAGGCTCAACTATAATGAACCCTATATGGGACAGTTTACAATGAGCCCTATATGAGACAGTTTACAATGAGCCCTATATGGGACAGTTTTCAATGAGCCCGATATCTATGGGTACGGGACAGTTTAGGCACTCGGTCACAACAAAGTAATTAAATGAAAAGTGGGTCTCGTGCATATATGCATAACATGATTAATTTGATTGTACGGAATGGAAATGGTTGAATTACTTGTATTGAATGACACTGCAACATTGTATTGAATGGGAATGTGACATTGTGTTGAATGGGAATGATAAATTGGATTGAATGATCGATTTGATTATATTGAATATGACATTGTATTGACATAATGAAAATATGAAACTGTATGTGAATGTGAGGTGTGATTGGGAATATGAATTGTGACTTAATGGAAATGAAAGTATGCGTTATATGTTATGTGATTGGGTGAACCATCGATGATGGTCACTCACTGAGTTCGCAAAACTCACCCAAAATTTGCATCTATTTTTCAGGTCTTGAAGAATACCCCGTTTGACACGGGAGTATGTCTACTGTAGGCAAGTGAAGGATAGAGGTCGGGATCAGTCTGTGTCTGCATTAGTGCCTTATCGAATTATATTCCGCAATCATTGTGCAACAATGCTTATAATGAGCCATTATGGTTCTATTGTTTCACATTGACTGATTGTAAAATTATTATTGGATGATTGTAATAACTGAAAATGATTAATTGTGAACATGGGCTCAAGTTTCTCACTGTTTATGTCACGATAATGAACGTTTAAAAAATAATAATCATAATAAGAGGAGAAAATGTTATACTGAGTTTTATACTGAGTGATGTAGCATGTCATCCTCGCGGGGCACGGACCTGGATGTCACCGTCGATGTCGGGTTCGGGTCTTGCGAGAGTGGGGTGTTACAGGGGTGCTACACAATCTTCCTTTATAATGAAAAGGAAAATCAATGCCACTTGGAACACCCTTAAATATAATATATAAAACCCCAACAAAAGCACTCAAAATATCTCATTTTACCACTTTGACAAGTTCAAAAAGGCTCACTCATAAAAATATAATACAATAATGCTTAAATACAAAACAAAAACCTACAAATATGTAAATAAGACACCTAAATACTTTTATATCCAATATGCATTTATAGGTTTTTAGGATCTCAACTAGCTATTGGAGCCAAAACTAGCCATTATAAAAACTAGTTTTAACATACTGGTCAATCACTAAGTTATATTGGTCGATCAATGAGTATTTAGTGTGCAATATTCACTAATAATTGCATATTGTTTAACCACTAAACCATATCAGTCAGCCAATATATCCCATCTTAGTCAACCAGTATGTCCTTTGGAGGGACATTGGTTAACCACATCATTATGTTTGTCAACCAATGTGCTAACAAACTCATTTATTACATATTTAACTTTATATTGATCGACCATTAACCCATATTAGTTAATCAATCCTCCCAAAATTATAATTATGACAACTTCAAATGCTCAAGCTTGATTTATTTAATACAATTGTAATTTAAAAACTTCTAAAATGTCTTACAAAGAGTGTTTGAAAAATCATGAGGTGACAACATGTGTCGAGTGCACTGCAATATTTACTTGGCTCTGCATACTAAAATTTGTAGTTATAGTGAGTCAGGATCGAATCCACACGAATCCACAGAGAATATTCAATTAATTTTTGTAACGAAATTAATTGCTGCAAGGAGAATACAAAAAGGCGGTTTTGGATTTTTAACAATTTAAAAAAAATAAAATAAAAACAAATTATTGAAAACAAATTAAAATAAGTGATAAAAAATGATTAAACTGTCGAATATACATAAGGTCTAGTTCTAGGTTCAATCTCAGCTTAAACACGATCAAGCATATTCATCATCCTAACATCTTTACAACTCTCTTCGAATTATCGATATGATAATAATAGAAAGCTCTCATAATCTTAATTTTTCCTTAGGTTTTATTTAATCAAGATATGATCATTAATTAAACCTAACTACCGAATAATCTAGGATACGATCTCTAGATTTCATTTGGCAACCACATTATAAAGTGAAAAACAATCAATATAAGTAGTAACCTCGCACGTTTGGGTTATCTAACCTAAGTTATGTTGTTCCTATCGATATGGGATCATTAGATGCTACTCAAAAACATCAAAAGTAACGATTACAGATTACATTCAATGGTTTAGCAATAGGTTCAAACTAAAACAATTAAAATAATATATTAAGATCATTCATCCCAAAACCCAATCAAATCAACACCAACAACACAATAGTCTGAAAAGAAATTACAACCTTAAAATGATAAAAATAGTTTAACCATGACTTGACGTCGATATTTCCGTTAAACGCATCGGGATGTTAGCCTTCCATCTTCTCCATCAAGCTCCGAGAATAAGCCTTTGTAGCCTTCATTTATGTTGAAAAATGAAGAGAAATTGAAGAAGATTAGTTGCTGTCTTCGTTGTTCCTCCTTCCTCGCTTTAAAACCCGATGAGAAAATGGTGACGAATGGCTTTAATAGAGGTTCAACTACTGTCTCCTTGTCCAATTGTCACTCATGTCTTGCTTATACTTTCTTTCAACCTTGGCCAGCCCCACTCACCTATGCTTTCTTTCAACATCTACTTTAAAACTAAAATGAGGTAGCCTCCACTCACGTTTTCTTCACCCTTCAACGAAAATGGTAGCTTCAATTCTCACAACTCCAGCCCCAACACTCCTCATTTTATTCTCCAAAATGTAGCAGCCTTTCCACTCTCATTTTATGATAGAAACTAGCTTTAAATCAGTGGAGAGATGGCTTAATTGAATAGGATAAGATGATCTAGCTACTACCCTCTCCTTCAGTTCTTCTCCTTATTTCAGCTTTCACTTCTTTTATTCTCCACTCAACCCCGCAACTGACACTTCCATATTTATTTATTCAAAAGCTACTTGAAAAACAAGTGAGGGTTTTTATGTAAAATGGGACAACTTTTACATTCCTCTCCTTTAATTACACATCACACACATTTGGTTCTTCCTATTTATGCTAGCCATCCACTTCTTTTCTTTTTTATACCTTCCAACGTTTTTTTGAATGTGGCAGCTAGGTTTAAAAGGGATATGTGATATGTGTCTTTCAAAATAGAAGACGACAAAATGTCCTTTGGTTACTGTCTTTGGTGCTGTTAATGTCGTGAGCGTGATACTCCAACCCTCCATATGCAGCTGTCTGCCATCCATCATATACCTTTTTTTATACTTAAAAAGCTATGTTAAATAGACAGGTGGTGTGTATGTGTGTGGTGTCTCACTTATATAAGGCACCATGCAATCCCATGCACTAACGTTTTTTGCTTCAGCCTCCCTTTCTTTCTTCCACTCATGTCACACATAATGAAATGGCAGCTGATCACCTTACATCATCTTCAGTTTATGCCATAAATCACTATCTTGTATGGACGTGAGCATGGACGGAGACATTCGGGGCCCAGTGGTGCACTGGGCCTCCCAAGTTTTTTTAAAATTAATTTTTTTAAATATATATAAAATAAAATAAAATATAATATAATATAATAAATCTAAACTTATAATCTCCGTCCGTGATTGTCATCTATAATATATATAATATATTAAAACCTTAATTCGCCTTTGTTGCCGTCATCTACAAACTACAATATATATAATATATTAAAACCCTATAAAAACCTTAATTCCTCTTTGTTGCCGTCATCTACAAACTACAATATATATAGTATATTAAAACCCTATCATAGGGTTGCTTTTTTGGAAGATCTTAATAGAAGTCGTTCTCGTCAGTTCCCATCTGCTCTTTAGTGGATTATAGACAATCAGCTCTTGGATGGTTCATAGGGTGACGATTGACGATTGAAAAAGGTAAGACAAATATAAAAGTGATAATGCGGACAACAAATTGATTAGTTTTTAATGAAAAAATTGCATTTTGTTGTTAAATAGAAAAGTGATTACGCGGATTGATTAATGTTTAATGGAAAAAATAAATTTTATAGAATTTGTAAATATTGGTTCTAACTAATTTTTTTATTTTGCAGTTATGGAAAAATATTTTAAAAAATTAAGACCGACTCTCCAGTCATCATCGTGTGATTTAAATCAGAATGTTAATAAAGCACCTCCAGTATCGAAGGAGGTTATTATTGAAGAACTTGTGATTGACTTAGAAAATCCTCCTTCCGATCTAGGATTGAGACCTAATATAATGGAGTATCCTCCTGAAAAACGAGATCAGGTGCGTAGAGCTTATTTATTAAAAGGTCCTTGTCAACCTCGAAATTATAACTTTCCTTAAACTATGGATGGAGATCGTAAGCGGAGATTTATTGTATCATGGTTTGATGATTTCAAGGATTGGTTGGAATATAGTGTTGAAAAAGATGCTGCATACTGCTTATATTGTTATCTTTTTTCATCCGATCGTGAAAGAAAGCATACTAATTTTGTGTCTGAGGGTTTTAGTGCTTGACGAAAGAAAGCAAGATTAAGAGAACATGTAGGAAATCATGACTCTGATCATAATCAATGTCGAATTGCTTGTGAAAATTTAATGAACCAATCCCATTATATTCAGTCAGCTTTTTCAAGGCAATCAGAGAAATCAAAAATTGAATTTCGGTGTAGGCTAAATGCATCAATAGGGTGTCTTTGTTATCTCTTGATGCAAGGGCTGCCTTTTCGGGGGAATGATGAGTCTGAGAATTCAACAAATCAAGGGAATTTTCTAGAATTACTAAAATTCATAGCTTCTAACAATGAAGAAATTAGGAATGTTGTTCTAGGGAATGCTCCTGAAAATCTCAAACTTACATCACCCGATATTCAACGTGATATCATTAATGCAGCTGCATTTGAGACAACAAAGGCCATTATTTTAGATATGGGTGATGATTTGTTCTCTATTTTAGTGGATGAATGTCGAGATGTATCAGTAAAAGAGTAAATGGGAGTCGTTATTTGGTATGTTGATAGTTTTGGATGTGTCATTGAAAGATTTCTTGGTCTTGTGCATGTACGTGACACAAGTGCAACTTCACTTTTAAAAGGTATCAAGTCATTATTCTCTAACTATGGCTTGAGTATTGCTAGCTTGAGAGGTCAAGGCTATGACGGAGCTAGTAATATGCGAGGTGAATTTCATGGTCTTAAAAGTCTAATTTTGAAGGAAAATTCTTGTGCTTACTACATCCATTGTTTTGCACATCAACTTCAGCTTACACTTGTTGCTGTTGCTAAAAAGCATTTAAATGTATGTTCCTTTTTCAATACTATTACTCGTTTGTGCAATGTTATTAGAGGATCTTGTAAGCGTAGGGATATGCTTCGAGAAAAACAAATGGAGAAAGTTATGGAAGGACTTTCACAAGGGGTGATAGAAACTAGGCAAGGGTTGAATCAAGAAATGACACTAAAAAGACCCGAAGATACTCGTTGGGGTTATCATTTTGGTACGCTCATTAATTTGCTACATTTATTTTCTTCTGTCATTGAGGTTCTTGAGTTTGTTGGAGAAAATGGGAATGATGATTCACAAAGGACTGAAGCTATTGATTTAATTGATATTATGCTTCGCTTTGAATTTCTCTTTGTGTTGCATCTTATGATAAAGATCTTGGGAATCACAAATGAGTTATCTCAAGTTTTACAGAAAAAAAGATCAAAATATAGTGAATGCAATGCATTTGGTTAAAGTCTCAAAATGTAATTTGCAACAAGTTAGAGATGATGGTTGGGAGTCTTTATTGAAACAAGTCATTAAATTTTGTGGTGAAAATAATGTAAGTGAGATAGATATGCAAGATACGTTTATAGTTAGAGGGAGATCAAGGCATAGAAGCGAAGACATGAAGAATCTTCATAACTATCGTGTTGAGCTTTTCTATTCTGTGATTGACATGTAACTTCAAGAGCTTAACAATCGATTTGATGAAGTCAATACAAGTTTGCTTTTATGTATGGCATGTCTTGATCCTAAAGACTCCTTTTCCGCATTTAACATGGACAAATTGATTGAACTTGCAAAATTCTATCCATCAGAGTTTCCTCGTATTACTTTAATTGAACTTGAATATCATCTTGGGAATTTTATCATTGATGTACGAATGGATAAGAATTTTTTTGAATTGAGTGGAATTGGAGACCTTGCTAAGAGAATGGTGGCTACAAGAAAGCATCATGTATTCCCTTTGGTTTATTTGTTAGTCAAATTGTCATTACTTTTATCAGTTGCTACAGCCACAGTGGAAAGAGCTTTCTCCGCAATGAAAATTATCAAGAGTTCACTTCGTAATAAAATGGGAGATGACCTATTGAATGATTGTTTAATATGTTACATTGAAAGAGATGTATTTGCAAATATTGACAATGATGTTGTTATGAAAAGATTTCAATCTATGAAAAGTAGGCGAGGATCATTGTAATTTTATATATTTTATATTCTTAATAAAACTTTGTTTTTTTATTTAGTTTTGATATGAAAATTTTTGTGAAATTTATATTTTATTTGAGCCCCGCATATCTCCGTCCTTGGCTCCGTCAGTGGGCGTGAGACATTTTAATGGTTCATTCTTCACTTCTTTTCATTTTCTTCTCTTCTACTAATCATCTTCTTCTTTTTGCTCCATGAAAACCATAGAGTATGAATATCGAAGAGATGGCTCAATAAGTATGCTTTCGGGTCACTTTAGCTTCTTCACTTCCAAAATGTACCTATAACCAAATATGAGCTAAAGTGAGTATCCTAAGCATTTCTAAAGAATTAATCATTAAGTGTAGCATGTTGGGACCCGATCCGGGAATCGGATCCCAACCGGAAAAGCGAAAGAACGGAAAACGGAAAACGGAATCGAATGGAGACGGAAATTTCGTATCAAAATTTAGAATCAGAATACAAAGCATAAGAATCGAAAGCGAAGCGCATGAACGGAAATTTCGCATCGAAATTTCGAATCGGAAACAATATGGAGAATTACAATTCGATACAAATAACAGAATGCGAATCGAATCAAAGAACAAAGGTGAACTAAAAACAAATCGAATCATAAAGCGACATACAAAGCGAATTAATTCGGAATCCAAACGGAAACGAATCGATAAACGAAGCAAACAAAACGGACGAAACAAATCATATAGCAAAACAAAGCGAAGTGGATACTTAACAAATGTCCGACATCCGTGCATAAGTTATCTACAGAAAGCGTCGCGTTGGAGATCTAAACTAAGACATATTCCAAAATCCGGTATGAATTTTTTTTTCTTTCTATCTTATTCTCATTTCTTACATCAATCACATCCATATAATTTCCCATAGGAAATTCATTCTTAAACCCAAAACTCAGCAATCATACAAAATCTTATACAAATCCATACAAATCTAAAATTACACTTTATTCTCATTTTATCGAAATTTAAGCAAAGATAACTACTGATTTATCCTAACCCAAACCTCCAAAGTGTTCAAAATAACACTTCTAAAAGCCCAATAAATCAAACAATCATCAAAATCAACCAGACCCTCCGTCCGGGATCTCAGCAGAACAAACGCAATCTTAATTCTAAAATATTCTCATAACTATAATACAATATATTGATCTTATAACTCAATCTCATTTCCAAACTTATACACAATTCCATATACAATTTCCAATCCCAACTTTATACGCAAATACATTTATCCCAAACGTATCTTAAGCCATAAACATATTCATACTAAAGATCCAAATTACACAAAATCTAACTGACACAAATGTCGAAACTGATGTCTTCACATTCTTTCATCCAATCTCCTGCTAGAAACCTGGAGATGAGGATGAAAGGGGGGGGAGGGGGTGAGCTCGGAAGTTCGTGGATAACACATTTATAAATTGAATAATAAGCAGAAATCAATTTTCATAAATTTTTTGCCAAAAGACTAATTTTTCAAACAATTTCCTCAAACCTTTTTTTTCATATTTTTCAAACTTTTTCCTCAAACCCTTTTTCATATTTTTCAAACTTTTCATAATAATCTCACTTTTTCTCATTTTTTTTCAAACTTCTCAAATTTTTCATAAATATGAATGCAACATTCAGAGACAAAATTGAAAACACATAACATATCATAATGGTCTGGTTCGGTCCAAAACAGAACGTACTGCACATTCTCGCATAGCAGTCCTGTGCAGTCGTGAACAGAACGTACTACACTTTCCCGCATAGCGGTCCAGTGTAGCCGTGAGGGAGTCCAAAATCGGAGCTCCGTGCCACTAGCGGGCAGCCGGGTGAAGGCTATACAAATAGAGACAGCGCTGACTCACAAAGGACCTAACCGAACCCACATAACACATAAGTGAAAACAGAAATTGAATTGTTCAAGGCACTTTTCAAAATCTTGATTTTCACACATTCACATAAGGCATAATATTCAATCACTTCAATCAATCAGTTCACATATAAATCAAAGTCATAACAATGAATGCAATAATTTCCTTCAATATAATTTAGATTTATTCAAAATTTCATTCTCACATTATTCAAACAATCTAAACACAACGGATTTCATAGACTTTGCATTTTCGTAAAATTTATTCCAAAGCCAATTTTTCAAACACTTTTAAAACAATAATTTATCAAAATCCAATTCTTGCTTTCTTTAATTTTGAAACTTTATATATAGCTTACAATTCAAAATGTAAATATGCTACCCACCTCTAATTAATGCCGAAGCTTGTCCAAATCACAATTCTCCAAATTCCTCCTTCTTTCTTTAACTTAAAATTCCTAAGCCACAAATATCCAAATTCATCGTCATAATTTGCATAATTCTCAAACTCAACCATAGGAAATTCATAATTATCATATTTCCAAATTTTCTAAATTATAAACTTTCACAAACCTTAATTTTTCACAATTGGCCTAAACCAATTTCTCCAAATTCAATACCATAAATCACAAATTCTTCAAAACTAATTTCATATTTTTCAAACCCATATTATGATCTATAATTCAACACCAATAATTCACTAAATCCTTAATCACAAACTTAAACCTAAACCTTAATTAACTTTCATCCAAAATTAAACATAACCTAAAGCATTAATATCAAAACCAACTTCATAAATCACAAACCCAAGCCCTTTTCCATACTTCTAAACCTAAAACTCAAGGAAATTCAAAACTTAACCATTTTCTCTTACCTCATCTCTCTTCAAATTTCGGATTTTTGCAAGCCCAAGGGAAACTTTCAAGCTTTTCCCACTCTTTTTCCTTGAAATATCATCAAAACTCTCTCTAAGACTCTTAAAAGCAAAAACAAACTTACTTTCTTTCTCCTCTCATCGCCATCACCGAAGCTCTCCCATTCTCTTCTTATTTTCTTTTATTTCTCTTCTTATTTTGCAACTTAAAGTCGACTTCCCTTCCTCAAAACGGCAGCAACTTCTTCACTTATAACCCTTAATTCAAACTACAACGTTTCATGTATCTCTTCATTGCAAAATTTACGTGGCTCTCCTTTATCCACATGGCAAACACTTTCTTTCTTCTTATTCAATCAAATATATTCTCAAACCTTCTAGCTTATTCTACTCCAACGACAGCCAAGGGGTTATATGCTGTCATATCAATTAAAAATGAGGGGTAAATGACCAAATTACCCTCACTCTTTAGTTAAATTCCAAAATTGCCCCTAACTTCATTTATACTTGCGGATCTGATTCGCACTATCTAGAGGAAGGAATTTGTCAAAACTTCCTTCTCAAGAAATGTTCCTCTCAATCATACGAATCCAACGCCACCAACCGCGCTCGATTCGGATCACTACACCAAAAGTTATGCGCAAAACAGTTCATGAATATCCATATTCTAACACATTTTCCATGTACGATTATTTCCTTCCAAAATTTCACATTCTTAATCCTAGAATTGAAACTCGATGTCTTCCTAACAATTGTAGCCTTATGTCTCTAGTTTAATTCAAAACAAGAATTGCCTCATTTAGATTCCCAGATCAAAAGTTATACTCAAAATACTCTCAGGTGTTCCCAATCCAAAAATTACACCCTAATCAGAACTTAAATTCAGAAATTAAAAGTCTTAGGGGTAAAATTGACATTTCATGTATTCATATGATTTGTAGCCCTTTGTCTTATCTTTATTTCGCCTTAAGAATTGCTTCAATCAGATCTCTACAGATCCCGAATTTCACAAAATACTGAACCATATTCGGAAAATTTTCCGACTCACTTTGATTAAATTAATCACCATTAATTTAATCTCCTAAAATTACAAATTTCCCACGAGAACGTAGGGAATTGTCTTACGAATCCAACGCCGCAAGAATCAACTCAATCGGATGTCGGACGGAAAAGATATGAGCAAAATAGTGAACAAAGGTCGGATTGGAGGAGGAAGCAAGAAAACTGAAGGAGCAAAACGACGTCGTATCAGGGCGGAAAAGGGCTCAATCGCCCTGGTGACAGCTCGCTCGACATCACCAGGGTGATGCGTCGCCCTAGCGACGAGGGACTTCATTTTCCTTTTTTTTTTTCCGGAACTTCTAAAATTCATAACTCTCAATCCCGAACTCCAATTTTGACAAACTTAGTCTCTATAGAAAACTTAAAGGAAGCTCTACATCTTCCATGAAGGACATAAAAATCAATTTGACTCCTACGGGAGTCCATTTTCCGGTCAAAGATACTATCCTCTAATAATCATGCTAAAACCACAATATAAACTTGTAAAAATCATAACTTATTATTCCGAGATCAAAAAATTGCATACTTTATATCGAAATAAAGATCAAAACAAATCCTTCAATTTTCATGAAGAACATCAAAGCTCAATTAACCTCTAACTAGGTTAATTTCTCAGTCAAAGATTCAATCATCATAATTAAAGTCAAAAGTCAACCTTATCAAACATAAACTTTGACTGATCATAACTTTCACTCCCGATATCGAAAAATTGCAAACTTTATGTCAACAGAAAGCTCTTAACATAATCTACAAGTTTCATGTAGATCATTTTATCAAATTTTACCTAAATCAAAAGTCAACTCTCAAAATCAAATATTCTCTCTCCAAAAAGTCAAACTTTCTAAATCATTCAAATTTTCACACTTTTTCTTTTTAATTCTTGCTATTTAACTTCATTTCAATCAACTCATCCACTTTCCTCTCATAATCCATATAAATTCATTCAAATATCAAATTCCTCTAACCTAACAATTCTTTTCTCATACATTTTTCTTAAATTCATCACATTTCCTTAAATTCATTCTCATTCTCACCAATTCTTTCTCACTTAAATTCATTGTAATATTTCTATTATCCTCAAAAGTTCAGGGTCCAACATAGCATATCAAATGAATCAAAATTTAGACATATATCAAGTTCCCCCACATTTAACCTTTAACCATCCTCGGGCAAATTGTCAAGACCAAAATCATAAACCAAAACTTTTATTCATTTTCCATGTTTCCTAAGAATAGATAGCCATAATAAAGATGAATGAATTTCAAAACCTATAGCCAAAAATCAACATTCAAAGCTTCTACTAATGATCAATCAATATTCACCACCCTTAGAAATTGAGTAATCTAGAGGTTAACTTAGACAAAAAGTGTTTAAACAAGATATTTTCGTTGGTACACTCAAACACCATTCAGGATCACAACAATCCATAACTTTGCATATCATTTCATTTCTCCACCACTAAAAATCACATGTATAACGTAACACCCCACTCCCGAGTAACCCGAACCCGATATCATTGGTGATATCCGAGTCCGTGCCCCGCGAGGGTGGCATACTACATCAGTCGGTGAAAACTCAGTATTTCATTTTCTTCTCTCTTATTTTTTTTGAACCGTACATTAGCGTGGCAAAGACAGTAGACAATAGAAAACATTTGCAGTTATTACAATCATTTAACAATATTTTACAGTAACCATAAAGTTCACATACTAATCAGTTTACAAAGGTTGCGGAATACAATCTTGAGTCCATGTTCACAATTAACCATTTTCGTTATTACGGTCATCCAATAATAATTTACAATCACCAATGTATAAAACAATAAAACCACAATGGCTCATTATAAATATAAAGCATTGTTGTACAATGATTGTGAAACTAATTCGATAAGACACTAATGCGACGCCGAATCGATCCCGACTTCTATCCTTCACTTGCTTACAAGAGACCTACTCCGTGTCAAACGGGTACTCTTCAAGTCTGAAAATATATTGCAATTTTGGATGAGTTTGCGAACTCAATGAGGAACTATCATCGATGGTTCTCCCAATTCATGCATCACATAATCAATTCATAGTAATAAAGCGATTCAGTGATAATACTACGGTCTCACACACGATAATAGACAGATACAATACAAGAAACCCATTTTGGGTATTCAGTCTAGTAATGATGCAATGCACATGTGACTCTTTTTCTAGTTTAATTACAGTGTTGTGACCGAGCGCGTAAACAGTATTTAGTGATCAGTAGACGCGTCTGGGGAGAATTATCTCCCTTCAAGCTCTAGGCTCGTTTCAGTATTTCGAGCTCTAGGCTCATTTCAGTATCAGTAGCGACTCGGTTCACAATTTTCCTTTATCATTTCATGCATCTGTGTATGAATGCACATGCCCAGTTACAACATCCCCATAAACAGTTAATCATTCATAGTCAAGCAAAGTCAATTAACAGTCAGTATGCACAAATAACAATCCATAATTCACAACAATGAACAGTTCATAATTGACAATCAATCACAGTCAATCACAGTAATAGCAGATAGGTCACACAATGTACACATTCCTGGTCCCGCCATTATCCCCATATTTGACAAGTAATAATTGAGAAACCCATCTAGGTTACTCACATATCACTTCCGAGCTAATGCCAGGAAGTCTCTGCTACGTCGGTCGATCGACACTCCAGTTGTGTCGCTATAAGAATCAGAGAAAAAAACGATCACTAATTATCCAATCCGGATTCGTTAATGATGCACATGTAGGTGTATAATGCATGTTCATGAATTCTCTTCCCTAATCCCATTTTTTTCCAATCACCAAAAATCCATCTAAAAATTAGAAATCTAACGGCACTGACAGTACTCAATTAGGACCTCTATAGGTCCAAAAATAAATAAAACAGTGGCCAAAGAATCATATGATCCTAGTCGACTTGCTTGAGATGCAAGTCGACTTATGCTACTGTATATGTACTAGTCCACTTATATGGGGTGCAAGTCGACTTATGCTATACAATAGAAGATCTGGAACAAACGTTCTCCGACATCCCAACTTACACAGGGCATAACTCCCTACTTCGGACTCCAAATTGGACAAACTTGGTGTCTTTTTGATAGAGAAAAGAGAGCTCTACAAGTTTCATGAAGAACATAAAAGTCAATTTCACCTCTAAGGGTGTCAAAAATGCAATCAAATTTACTGCCCAGCCAATTCCATCTCTAACCAATTCAAAACTGCCAAACAAGTGACTGATTAGGGCAGCAGTGAAAAACCTAATGCAGGTTCCATTTTTGAAAACTCATAACTCCCAAATCTGATCTCCAAAAATTGCATGCTAAATTCCATTTTCAAGATCAATGTTTCCTCTACAACTCTTCAGAAGATCACTCAAGCCAATTCAATTCACAAAAATTGCTAAAATTGCTTCCAATCAGAATGCTCACAAAACTGACATTTCAACTAGGTTTCACTAAAATGCATTTTACCAGTCAATAGTCATCAATGCATATCTCCCAATATACATATCTACAAATTGCAAAATTAGTGGCATTGGAAAGATAACAATACAGGCTTCAACTTTCATTTAGACCATTTTCCCTAATTCCTTCTCAATTAATGTAGAAAAATCATCAAAACTAGTAAGTCATTGATTCGGATACTGTACACACCAATCATCAACAGTGACTTTCCAAGCTAAAATTCACCCTCTTAAGGTTAAAATTGGACAACACCTATTTCACAAAAAATGTAGCCAACAAACCAAATTTTCATTGGGCATAAACCTCACCTCATTTTCATAACCACACAGTGAGTTATGCTCAAAACAGTACAATAGGTCAAACTCACATTTTCAACTTTACTACTCAATCACAACTCCTATCATGCCAATTGAACTTCTACTACCATAAGCATCTCCTTTGGATGCAAAATCAGTCCTTAAATCATTCCTACATTTATTAGGAATACCTACCATAAGTTGGCAGCACCTACCTGTCAAATTATTTGCAAGAATAATCATCCATATTTAATTCAAAATCAAGCTAAAAACACTTCACTTATACCACTTCATCCAACCATACTTAAACATAACCTTACCCAGTAATTCAAACTATAATTTTCATCAAATTCATGGATCAATAAATACAATAATTGCACCATAACTCCAAATGAATGCATCTAACCACTATGATTTATTAAAACATAAACAAAGCATAATTAAAGCTTAATTGAAAACTCACCTAATTCAAACTCTTCACTTCTTCACTTCCTTCAATTATTTCTTTACTACTCTCACTAATTACTTCTAACACCAAGCAAGTGCAAGTTCTCCATGGAAAGAAGGTAGTCTCTTAAGGTTTGGAGGAAGAGGAACTTAAGGAAGAAGAAAATCGATGGAAAGAAAAAAAACAAAGGAAGGAGATGAAGAGGCAATTTCGGTTGGAATGAAGAAATGGGTAAAACCCTTGGTTTTTCCTTCCTTAACAATGAAGTTACCGTGAATACAAGGCCAAGCATAAGACAAAAACAATAAATCCATGTAGGACAAGTGGCATGTTTTGGAAAAAGACAAAATAGAGATAAAACAAAAACTTGTAATATGATTTAGCAACCCTAATAAAATCTGACCCATTCAAGTCCAATGGCCCTAATTCCAATCTCAAGATAATATACCCAATATTATAGTGCCATTAGATAGAAATTTTCGCTACCGAAAATCGACCGGTTCGTCACTTAGCGATTTTTCCGATCCGGGAATTTTTCTCCGAAAAATTCTAGAAAAATTCCTATAATTCTCGTAAAATGTAAAACACACAAAACGCAGTCCAATAAATTTTTCAAATACAATTTCCACATTAATCATAATAAAATTCCATTTAGGCCCAATACCGGGAAATAATCATGAATGCATGTACAGTTATTACATGTGCACAATTTCATTGTTTGATCAATACCAGTATGCATAAAATTATCCAATTAGTCCTAATCATTCTCGACCTTTGCTAAATTACTATTTTACCCTTCCTATCGGGGGTGGGATGTCACAACTCCCCCCTCCTTATAAAAATTTCGTCCTCGAAATTCTCAGTCGATGTTTCACTATGACAATTATCATATGTTCTTACATTTCTCATACACTTTGTCACTCAATGACTCACTTTTTGCAAGATCACAGTAAACAACCTCAGTCAGTCCTTCAGTCACTTATTTGGCAAATCTTACTATCTTAACTATCTCACTATACTATTTCAGAATAGACACCAACTTTATTTTGGATGTTATGGATCAGGTCATTATTTCTGAACCTGTTCACTTATCACATTTTATCCATCCAATACCCTTTTCTCCAGTAATATGCAGACTAGAGTACACCGTGCCAAAGTGGTACTTACAAAAAGACCCTTCATCTCATCTTTACCACTTCCCTTTCCTTTGTTACTAACACAGTGACACTTATGTCCATTTTGCTATAACCGGTGATAGTTCGCCTAATGCATTTATTCTTTCTATTCCATTGGCTCTCCTCTCCTTTATCAATTCACTGTTCTTTAGTGTTCACGTACTCTATTCGGATATACATTTTATGCTATTTCATTTGTCACCTCGTCTAACCCATTCAACTTTCCTCAGTCACTTTCCTTTGTCTCACTCATTACTCGTATCTCGACTCAATTATGTTCTTTGACTCTTATTAGGCACTTTTCAGTTTAATGCAAACATGTACAATCCCTTCTTGTGGTCACCAATAGCCCTATAGTCATTCGGTCAAAACTATATATCAAGGTCATGATCCTCTAAAGCCCAAACCACTTAAGCACTTTTCCTGTGGAACATTCAAACCTATAATTACTTGAACCTATAATCACTTCGTTCTATACCCGTAGTAACTCAATTTCACTCTTCCCGTATTCTTACTAGAATGTTTAGCTTCGATTGATCAATATCTTTGCTTACCAATTCCTTTACTCAATTACTTTTGTCGGGTACACATGCTTCTTCTTTTAATCACCCAATACCTTTCTTCCGATTACACTCGAATATTCAAGTTCAGTACGGAAATCACCATTTTGACTCCTGAACTCTTAAACTTTCTTACCTCTATCCAGTTCCACTCTCTACAAACTTCAATGTTCTCGCAACACTTCCTTTTACCCCATATTCTACGTGACATTTTGCCTTCTTCAGTGTCTTAGCTTTGGAAACCCCAATATCTGCCTTTATTACATTCGATTCGTAATAGTACATTCACTATTTGAGACTACATTAGACCTTTATCAGTATAATATTCAGTTGTGTATGCCATTCAAATTCCATAATTGCTCAAGTTTACATGATGTATACCTTATAGGAATATCTTAGCATATCTATAGTCTCCAAGGCTTGAAACAATTTCGATCGTAGCCCCAATACCATGTATCCAAAACAACTCAATTCATATTATACCGTTCTAACATATTGTCTCATACATCACACACTGCGCAATCTTTAAGGATATGCTTATCATCAGTATCAGATTCCTCAATTATTCATATAGTTTTTTTTTTACTTTTCAACACTTTCAAACTCATTCCGTCTATAAGCATAGTCAGCAATTCCGACCATTTGCTTACCTCGCATCAACGCATCACTCTCTATTGGGGTCTTGTTGACTTTAACAGACATCATTCCACTTTTTCATTAAGTCCACACTTTTGCGATCCTTTAATGAAGGTAACACTACATCACGTCTTTATCAGTTTTCCTTTAGGACTTCTTGTCTCCACTAATTTTCTCTTTTCAATTGATTTCCTTTAATTCACATCGACATATGCCAATGCCTAGTCATCCGTACTTGGACTTCCATAAATTCCACTTTATTTGAGTATTTCACTTCGCAGTTCAGGACTATTTTCTTCTTAGTTTCAAATCAAGATTTCTCAACAATTTTGCATCACATAAGGAAATCTATTCACTTCACATTGCAATAGAATCGCCTCAAATTAAAATTCCACTTACGTAGTTGGATACTTTACATTTCGCATTACACAATATGAGATAACCTCAACAGATATTTTACTTGTTATGTCTAACTCTCCTCTTGAGATATGACTCAATTTCACTTTTGATTTCGTCTATTCTTCTTTTCGTTTGACCATTAGTCTTGCTACCGTCATTATACTATTCATGAAAGTCTCATCAGCCAATTAGTGTCCCTAATTACTTTTCAATTATTCTCAACTATACGCACTATCTCAATCAGAACAATTTTATGCCATAATTTAAAGATCAGAACAGTCCTTGCACCAAGGTTCCATGTGACAGTCACATAAACAATTTCTTTAACACTTATTCCGTAATCTACACCTCACCAGAACTTATTTCATCTTATCCGGAAACCAATTAGTAACCTATACAATTCAGACTTCCATAAAACTCCTTTCCGTTTATGTTAATCCTCAAATAGAGGACTGATGCCATAATTTTTTTTTTGTTCATTTCCTGTCATAAAGGTACATTCAGTCCTCTTATGTCTTACTTTAACCCATTATGAACTTTACACTTATAGCCACTCTAATCATTCACCGATCATCTCCTCTATGATTTCCATGTATCTTTCACATACATTTCATTAATCATGATAAACTTTACTGTCCAATAGATATTCCCAACGGTAAATCGACTTAAATGCGACAACTCTTTTCATATATCACTATCATTGTTTCATTCATATATTTTTTTATTTCCCTAGTTTCATTCCCATATCATTCATGTGTCAGTTTGACCTCTTAAGGTCATATCTACTTGGCTTATACAATGTCATCTCCTTATTGCTACATATCTCTTTATCTTCCTCAAACAATAATAGGGTATTCACAGTCCCCAAAACACGAAAAAATCGGTGATACAACTCCACTATATCTCTATCTATTTACCCATCCATTTACCATTTCTGTGTCCATATACATCTTTTCAGCCAATCCAGAAGTTCCCGATATACAATCAGTAGAAATTGTCAGTCTGTCTTTTTCCCTTACGATCTTATTATACTGATTTCCAAACTCTTAGCACCATATTCGCATAACCATTTCAGTCTCAAGCTTATGAGCTCATAATCATACCCGTTTCACGAGTTCATTTCAGTTTATCTGTACACTTTTATCTCACCATTTCTACTTTTTCTTACACTACTAGGCACTTTACTCTTTCAGTTCTTTCAGTTCTAGGTAGATCGTTACGGTACAATATTGACCTTATTATAATCTCGCTATCATCATCTACCTATGATATCTACTGATATCTAACACAAATGCAGTGAATCAATATCTTCCTGATCGGACCATCTACGTTTTACTCAGTTCCAAAGTTTCCCATTTCATCGCATCTACAGTCAGAACTTTAATTCCTTAATCATCCCGGACTTTTCATCTCACTTAGTCCTACTATAACTAGTATGCTTCTCATATCTCCAGTGGACCTCTCCAAGTTCTAGACATATTCATTTTTTGTCGCCATAATATTGCCACATTAATCACGGAACTCAGTTTGATATCAATTCTTTCCTTAATCAGTCTAGGCCAACATAATCATTCTAACCATAGTACATTATAATTCTCATTATCGATGCTTCCTTTTTCCCATTCCTCATTGCCCATACACATTCGTGGGCTCACATTCTAATACGGTCTCACTTTTCTCTCACTTAGTCACTTAACACGTATGCACACGTAGGATTCATCCTCGTGCGACTCAGCCTAGGGATCAGTTGCCACAGTCTGCAATGACACGACTAAAATGCATGCACACTATGTTCCAGAAATTGCCTAGATACCATACGTATTGCTAGGGTCTAATACCACCTAAATGTAACACCCCACTCCCGAGTGACCCGAACCTGATATCGTTGGTGATATCCGAGTCCGTGCTCAATGAGGGTGGTGTACTACATCAGTCGGTGAAAACTCAGTATTTCATTATCTTCTCTCTTGTTTTTTTTTAACCGTACATTAGCGTGGCAAAGACAGTAGACAGTAGAAAACATTTGCAGTTATTACAATCATTTAACAATATTTTACAGTAATCATAAAGTTCACATACTAATCAGTTTACAAAGGTTGCGGAATACAATCTTGAGTCCATGTTCACAATTAACCATTTTCAGTTATTACAGTCATCTAATAATAATTTACAATCAGTCAATGTATAAAAACAATATAACCACAATGGCTCATTATAAATATAAAGCATTGTTGTACAATGATTGCGGAAACTAATTCGATAAGACATTAATGCAGACACGAACTGATCCCGACCTCTATCCTTCACTTGCCTACAGTAGACCTACTCCAGTGTCAAACGGGGTACTCTTCAAGTCCTGAAAAATAGATTGCAATTTTGGATGAGTTTGCGAACTCAATAAGGAACTATCATCGATGGTTCTCCCAATTCATGCATCACATAATCAATTCACAGTAATAAGGCAGTTGCAGTAATACTACGGTCTATAATCACAGTAATAGACAGTCACAATACAGTAAAACCCATTTCGAGTATTCAGTCCGGTAATGATGCAATGCACATGTGACTCTTTTTTCAGTTTAATTACAGTGTTGTGACCGAGCGCGTAAACAGTATTCAGTGATCAGTAGACGCGTCTGGGGATAATTATCTCCCTTCGAGCTCTAGGCTCATTTCAATATTTCGAGCTCTAGGCTCGTTTCAGTATCAGTAGCGACTCGGTTCACAATTTTCCTTTATCATTTCATGCATCTGTGTATGAATGCACATGTCCAGTTACAACATCCCCATAAATTGTTAATCATTCATAGTCAAGCACAGTCAATTAACAGTCAGTATGCACAAATAACAGTCCATAATTCACAACAATGAACAATTCATAATTGGTAATCAATCACAGTCAATCACAGTAATAGCAGACAGGTCACACAATGTACACATTCCTGGTCCCGCCATTATCCCCATATTTGACAAGTAATAATTGAGAAACTCATCTAGGTTACTCACCTATCACTTCCGAGCTAATGCCAGGAAGTCTCTGCTATGTCGGTCGATCGACGCTCCAGTTGTGTAGCTATAAGAATCAGAGAACAAAACGATCACTAATTATCCAATCCGGATTCGTTAGTGATGCACATATAGGTGTATAATGCATGTTCATGAATTCCCGACCCTAATCCCATTTTTTTCCAATCACCAAAAATCTGTCTAAAAATTAGAAATCTAGCAGATCGACAAGATTCAATTCGGACCTCTATAGGTCCAAAAACAAATAAAACAGTGACCAAAGAATCATTGCCCGGACCACGTCAATTTTTCGTCCAAAATTCCCAATTTCTCATGCAATGAAATTCAATGTTTCACGAATCTGATGCCTCAAGAATCAGGTCAATCGGATGTCGGACGGAAAAGTTATAAGCAAAAGAAAGAAAATATATGATCCAAGTCGACTTGCTTGAGATGCAAGTCGACTTATACTACTGTATATGTACTAGTCGACTTATATGGGGTGCAAGTCGACTTATGCTATATAATAGCATATCTGGAACAAACGTCGTCCGACATCCCAACTTACACAGGGCATAACTCCCTACTCCGGACTCCAAATTGAACAAACTTGGTGTCTTTTTGATAGAAAAAAGAGAGCTCTACAAGTTTCATGAAGAACACAAAAGCCAATTTCAGCTCTAAGGGTATCAAAAATGCAATTAAAGTTACTGCCCAGTCAATGGGTTCTAAAACAGTACAGTATCTTGTAAATTCAATAATTTCTCATTTAATTTGTAAGAAATTACACAATAAATATCCTCAGAAATATCCCAATGTTATCTACAAAGTTCATGAACAAACCAAAATCAAATTCAATTGTTAACTAAGTCAAATAATTCAATCAATGATACTGCCCAGAAATCACCCAATCTGGACAGTAATGTTCGATCAAGCATAACTCCCTATACACAAGTAAAAAAAATCACTACCTTATATCATTGAAAAGATAAAACCACATACTTCAAGTTTCATGAAGAGCTTAAGAGCCAATTCCATCTCTAACCAATTCAAAACTGCCAAACAAGTGACTGATCAGGGCAGCAGTGAAAAACCTAATGCAGGTTCTATTTTTGAAAACTCATAACTCCCAAATCTGATCTCTAAAAATTGCATGCTAAATACCATTTTCAAGATCAATGTTTCCTCTACAACTCTTCAGAGGATCACTCAAGCCAATTCAATTCACAAAAATTCCTAAAATGGTTTTCAATCAGAATGCTCACAAAACTGACATTTCAGCTAGGTTTCACTTAAATGCATTTTACCAGCCAATAGTCATCAATGCATATCTCCCAATATACATATCGACAAATTGCAAAATCAGTGGCATTGGAAAGATAACAATACAGGCTTCAACTTTAATTTAGACCATTTTTCCTAATTCCTTCTCAATTAATGTAGAAAAATAATCAAAATTAGTAAGTCATTGATCCGGATACTGTACACACCAGTCATCAACAATGACTTTCCAAGCTAAAATTCACCCTCTTAAGGTTAAAATTGGACAACACCTATTTCACAAAAAAATGTAGCCAACAAACCAAAGTTTCATTGGGAACAAACCTAACCTCATTTCCATAACCACACAATGAGTTATGTTCAAAACAGTACAGTAGGTCAAACTCACATTTTTAGCTTTACTACTCAATCACAACTCCTATCATGCCAATTGAACTTCTACTACCATAAGCATCTCCTTTGGACACAAAATCAGTCCTTAGATCATTCCTACATTCATTAGGAATACCTACCATAAGTTGGCAGCACCTACCTCTTAAATTCTTTGCAAGAATAATCATCCATATTCAATTCAAAATCAAGCTAAAAACACTTTACTTATACCACTTCATCCAACCATACTTAAACATAACCTTACCCACCAATTCAAACTATAACTTTCATCAAATTCATGCATCAATAAATACAATAATTGCACCATAACTCCAAATGAATGCATCTAACCACTATGATTTATTAAAACATAAACAAAGCATAATTAAAGCTTAATTGAAAACTCACCTAATTCAAACTCTTCACTTCTTCACTTCCTTCAATTCTTTCTTTACTACTCTCACTAATTACTTCTAACACCAAGCAAGTGCAAGTTCTCCATGGAAAGAAGGTAGTCTCTTAAGGTTTGGAGGAAGAGGAATTTAAGGAAGAAGAAAATCGATGGAAAGAAAAAAAAAACAAAGGAAGGAGATGAAGAGGCAATTTCGGTTGGAATGAAGAAATGAGTAAAAGCCTTGATTTTTCCTTTCTTAACAATGAAGTTACCGTGAATACAAGGCCAAGCATAAGACAAAAACAATAAATCCATGTAGGACAAGTGGCATGTTTTGGAAAAAGACAAAATAGAGATAAAACAAAAACTTGTAATAGGATTTAGCAACCCTAATAAAATCTGACTCATTCAAGTCCAATGGCCCTAATTCCAATCCCAAGATAATATACCCAAAATTATAGTGCCATTTGATAGAAATTTTCGCTACCGAAAATCGACCGGCTCGCCACTTAGCGATTTTTCCGGTTCGGGAATTTTTTTCTAAAAAATTCCAAAAAAAATCATATAATTCCCGTAAAATGTAAAACACACAAAAACGCAGTCCAATAAAATTTTTAAATACAATTTCCACATTAATCATAATAAAAGTCCATTTAGGCCCAATACCGGGAAATAATCATGAATGCATGTACAGTTATTACATGTGCACAATTTCATTTTTTGACCAATACCAGTATGCATAACATTATCCAATTAGTCCTAATCATTCTCGACCTTTGCCAAATTACTATTTTACCCTTCCTATCGGGGGTGGGATGTCGCATATAATCATGAATCAAAGGACTTTTCTAGGGTTGTAATGCGGGTAAGGATAAGGTGGGATGTATTTTGGGTAATGTAATATAAAAGCCATCAAGCTAGTGAAGCAAAAGTAACACTTAACGAGATATCAAACACACAAATTAACATTCATTCAAAACTGGGTACCGTTAGCCATGAATGATGCAACGACTATGTTTCACAACTCAATTTAGCTCTCCCACCCTAAGCCACTTTAGAATAACACAAAAAGTGCTCCATCTAAAACAACATCCGCCTCATATGCAATATATTCAAACACCCAATCAATACAACTTAACGAGGATAAACTATTAATTAACAACTTTTCACATCAATTATATTTTCTCCTTGATACCTTTTATTCAAAATCATTTTTTTTCTTTTTTTCTTCTTCTTTTGTCCTTTTTTTTGTAAAGTAAAAGTGATAGAAGCTACATCAACATAGGATTCAAAACATGGAATTTTAACAAATATAACCAACCCACATGTATGCATACCCTCACACTTAGGCTTTTATACAATCACATTCATCAAGCCTTAAAAAAAGCTCCACTAGCTTTAATAATTGGGTAAGGCATTTGGTTAGGTCCATGTAATGTGGTTTACACAAAAGAAAAGGATAATAAAGCTCAAGAGGGGTTAACAAAGGAAAATTCACATAATTAGGTAGGTTATCTGGGTAATATGGCTTGTAATCAACAAAGAATGCCTAATCATTTTCATAAAAATGTATGTGATAAAAATGTGGTCTATAGAAAATCAATACAAAGTACGGATGTAAATGTCATGAAGGTCATATATAACAAACAAAACAGTGAGATTGATATAGATGTGTCAATCTAATATGACTTAAAACTTTACTGGTTTTTGTCTACCACTAATCACTGGTCTTCTAAGAATAATGCACATTAACGAATCACAAGAGTAAAAGTACATGCCAAAATTTACTATGGATTTTACTAATAAATTCATACTCTAATTATGACTAAATAATCTTAAAAGCAATAGAAAATAATAAAGTTTTTTATTTTGTTCGTTTGATTTTGAAAACCACCTAATAAGTCACATAAGCTACAATTAAGCTAAAAAACATACACAAAAGCTAATATACCCCACCCACACACTTAAAACATACATTGTCCTCAATGTAAAATCAAATGCAAGAAATGAAGCCGTTAATAAAAATAACAAATGTAAAAATGTAAAAGACAAAAATTAACTCCCCTTGGTTTGCCTCATAAAAGTGTCTTTGTTTAACGTCATTAGCTCGCAATCCAGTTGTGTGCATCAGGTGACACCAGTCATATCCTCTGGCATCAGCACCTCCAAATCCTCCATTTGGAAGCCCTCATAATACTACTTTAAGTGATGACCATTCACTCTAAATGTCTTGTTAATTGTGAGGCTTTGTGTCTCCACTACACCAAAAGCAAAAACATGTGTGATAACTAATAGACCAACCCAATGGGAACGTAACTTACCTAGAAAGAGTTTGAGTTTGGAATGATATAGTAACACTTTCTATCCCTCCAATAAGCTTTTCCTTGAAATCATCTTATCATGAAAAACTTTTGTCCTCTCCTTATATATCACTACATTTGGATATTAATCTTTCCTTATCTCTTCCAACTCTTGAAGCTGTAACTTCCTATGCACTCTCGCATCATCCAAGTTCATGTTGTATCTTTTGATAGCCTAATATGCTTTATGTTATAATTCCACCGGAAGATGACATGGCTTTCCAAACACTAGCCTATATGGCGACATCCCAATTGGTGTTTTGTAAGCCATCCTGTAGGCCCATAATGCATCTTCTAGTCTTAAACTCCAATCCTTCCTATTTGGTTGACGATTTTCTCTAGGATTAACTTGATTTCTCGATTTGAGACTTCAACTTGTCCATTGGTTTGTGGACGGTAAGTAGTAGAAACTTTGTGCATGATGTGATATTTTCTGAACATTGCTTCCATCACCCTGTTGTAGAAGTGGGTTCCTTTGTCATGACTGATGGCTTTTGGTATCCCGAACCTAGAAAGAATTTTAGCCTTAATAAAATCTACAACAACCTTTGCATTTTTAGTTTTAGTGGCTTTAGCTTTCACCCATTTAGAAACATAATCAAATGCAAGCAATATATGAGTAAAGCCAAAAGATGGAAGGAAAGGTCCTATAAAATCAATACCCCAAATGTAAAAAATTTCACAGAAAAACAAAGGAATTTGTGGCAGTTGATCCTTACAGGACTTGTTACATAATTGTTGGCATCTATCACAGGATTTGCAGAAGGTATATGCATCTTTAAACAATGATAGCTAGTAGAAGCTGCTCTCCACAACTTTATGAGCTATACTTTTCACTCTAAAATGTCCTCTGCAAGTGTATGAATGGCAAAAGGCTAAAATTGATGATGATTCATTTTTGGTACACACTTCCTGATAACTTGACCTACACAATGCCTCCAAAGATAGGGTCATCCCATAAGTAATACTTCGCTTCACTCTGTAGATGGATTAAATGAAAGAAGGGGTAAAATGGGAAGGACAAGGTAAATGAAGGGTAAAATAGGGAAAAGACCCTAAAAAATGGTTTTGAATTAGAAGAAGAAGAGAGAAGCGTCGTGAGAACCAAAGAGAAAGAAGAGAAAAACAAAAATATGAGAGAAGAAGAGAGGTTTCGGTGAAAAAGAATCAAAGAGAAATCAAGTTTGCTAAGATAGATAAACCATATTTTCTTTTTTACTTTATTAAAGGAATGGGTTATATTGAGGATGAAGGAGTTAGAGAGTAAAGAGGTTCGTGTGGAAAGAAGATGGATTAGGAGAACTCAATTGATTTTAGGATTTTAAAACTAGATCTTAAGTTTTCTAACCTAAATGGACTGTGGGTAGGTTAGATTTGAGTTTAAATGGTGTTTATTTCAATTTTATGATTTTATGAAGTTTATGGATTTCATTGGAATGTTGTTTTGAATGGAACCTTCGTTGTTTTAGGAAACCAAGAGAATTCCACCCAAGAACAAGGAGAAAGGCAAGCTTGACTTGGATCTTCATAAGCTAATTAAGTGGGTAATTTATTTATGGTTATTGTGTGATTAGGCAAAATTTTGCCTATGTGTGTGTATGTGATTTCTCAAAATAGATTTTGCTTAAAATTGAATTGTTGTGACTTGATTGAAAACAAAATGCATGTTGCATTATGATTATGTTATACCTTAAAAGAGGCTATAATAGCTTTGAATTAAACGAAAAGAGGAAAAACATGAAATTATGAGCATGATTATGTGCTTCTGTTTGGGTGAGAGTGGAACCATTCTGCTCGTCACGTGCACATTGACAAGAGCCTTTTTCCGGCTGCCCGCTTGTGGCATATGAACTCTAAAATTGGACTCATTCTATTCATGGGGTAAACTTTGGTTTCTCCATTTTGTTTCTATGGAACGATTGAGCCAATTGTTGGGCATTGCATTTTTTTAAAATTTTTAAGTATGGTGCATAATTGAGTGTTATGTTTAATGGTCGAAATTTATGTTGTGTGTTTTAAGCTTGAGTTAAATTGATCAAATGCTTAAATTACTTGACTAAATGGAAGGCTTTTGGAATTATTAAATATACGCCTATATATCTATACACATGCTTGAATTTGGGGTTAATTGCCAATGAATATAAATATATTAGCCACTAAGTTGTGTAGCTCACCTTACTATTCCCTCCTCAGGTGCAGAACAAGAAGGGTAGCAATCCTTGCAAGGCATCGGAAACTGCAAGTGTTGGACACCCCGGCCTTGAGGGTCATGAGCCCGACGACCTAAGGGACATCTGAACGTGTGTCCCGCAAGGGTGGCGTTCCCCCATCAGGAAGACTTACCTTTACTAGTTCCTAATAGACGTTGACCTTAATCATTTTACATAGCCTTGGGAAAATTAGCATAATTGCCATTAGGATTTATCGGGTTAAGATCCTCTTAGGACGATTCCAAAGAAGGCTTGGAGACCTACAACTTTGAAGAAGACCTTGAGGTCGGAATCTATCCTCTGTAGATGGTCAGAAATAGAACAGAAGATAGGGGAGACGAAAGACAGAAAAAACAAAAACACAAAAGAAACGAAAAGGCAGAAGAAGCGAAAAGGCAGAAGTAAAAATACAGAAGAAACAAAAAGGCAGAAGAAGCTAAAAGGCAGAAGAAAAAACACAAAAGAAAGAAAAAGGCAGAAGAAGCGAAAAGGCAGAAGCAAAAACACAAAAGAAACGAAAATACAGAAGAAGCGAGAAGGCATAAGCAAAAACCTGAAGAAACAAAAAGACAGAAGAAGCAAAAAGGCAGAAGCAAAAACACAAAAGAAACAAAAAGGTAAAAGAAACGAAAAAACAGAAGCAAAAATACAGAAGAAACAAAAAGGCTAAAGAAGCAAAAACACAGAAGAAACAAAAAGGCAGAAGAAGCGAAAAGGCAAAAACAAAAACACAGAAGAAACGAAAAGGCAGAAGAAGCGAAAAGGCAAAAGCAAAAACACAGAAGAAACGAAAAGGCAAAAGAAGCAAAAACACAAAATAAACAAAAAGGAAAAAAAAAGGGAAAAGTAGAAGTAAAAACACAGAAGAAACAAAAAGGAAAAAGAAGCGAAAAGGCAGAAACATAAACAGAGGAGAAACAAAAAGACAAAAGAAGGGAAAAATAGAAGTAAAAACACAGAAGAAACAAAAAGGCAGAAGAAGCGAAAAGGCAAAAGCAAAAACAGAGAAGAAACAAAAAGGCAAAAGAAGCGAAAAGGCATAAGCAAAGACACAGAAGAAATGAAAAGGCAGAAGAAGCAAAAAGGCAGAAGCAAAAACACAGATGAAATAAAAAGGCAGAAGAAGCGAAAAGGCAGAAGCAAAAACACAGAAGAAACGAAATGTTAGACTCTGAACTTTTCTTGGAATTTAGAAATATGAAATGAGAAATTTTGGTGATTATTCATGTGTAAAGAATAGGAGAATTCTTGAATTTGAAATGAAGTAGAAAAGATAGTTATGTGCAAGATGGGTTATATGTTATATATTGGAAGTTATAAATTGAAACATGATCATTGAGTATGCTTCAGTATTTTAACCATAACTTTTTCTCGGGGTGCTCGAATGAGATGATTTTTTATTTGGACTAAACTAGAGAAATAGGGCTATAACTTGTCTGATGAAATTGAGTTCTAATTCAGTCTCTAAAAAGTCAAGGTTTGGGTGGAAATTGAGCACGAAATATTGTTTCAGTATAAGAGTAGTTTGGAAATGTTTGGGTATAACTTTCAAATTACTGAACCAAATTGAATGATTTTGATGTCATTAGAAAATTAAGACAATGAGAAACATTTCTCTAGAAGGAAGTGTTAGCAAATTCCTTCAATTGCATGATTAGAAAAGGTGTTGATTTTCGGAAGGAGTTAAGCATGATTTAAATGAATTTTGAGGTCTTAATAGAGTATTTTTGTGGAATTAATTAACATGTTAATGGGAGTTAATTAGCATGTTAATTTGAGTAAGATCATATGTCATAGGTTGATTGAATTATTGTATTAAGGTGGTAAGATTTCATGAGGGGCAAAATTGGCAAGCCACTTAAACCATTTTAGTTATAAGGCTTATATGTAAGGGCAAAGTGGTCATTTGTAGCGCCCCTTTACCGCAGGGTACACACCGAGACGTCTGCAGGTCATTCCAGTACATATCCTACAATAAGGGCGAGCTAAGAACGATCACTATTTCACTTCACTTGGCATCATAATAAAACATCAATATAAAATCACGAACTTTTTGAAACCATAATTTTTCCTCATTTCATTTCATCAAAATAAGGAATTTACACATTTTTCATCGTTTATTGTCTATACATCAATTCTAAAAACTCAGTACAAGATGCTACATGAAAGAGGAAAAATACAACAGATCTATCTAGGTCATCTCAAAAGTCCCAGCTGACCGACCTGTGAGCCATGACTTCTCTCGCCAACACAATCTACACGGCAGGAAAAGTCCTTCTGGAGCTAGGAGTCTACTCTCGATCCTGTAGGGTGAGTTTGCGAACTCATTGAGGTAACCATCATCGATGGTTCAGTCAATTCATGCAACAATCAAGCATGTCACAGGTATTTCATAATTTCACATCAATCAAAAGTATCACATGATCACATCAGTAATACATTTTATTTTCACATAAGCATAAGGAAATTTTCCTTTCACTCAATCAAATATATGTAAGCAAATACATATGAAATGTTCATGTGACTATTTTTTCAATTTATTATGGTGTTGTGACCGAGAGCCTGAATTGTCCCAATATGGGCACATTAATCGTTGAGCCTGAGGCTCTAAATCATTGTGGGGCTCGAGACCCAAATACAATCGTTGAGCTTTTAGCTCTCGGTGGCTGCTCCGGTCACAACTGTCATTATCTGATCATGCATTCATGCATAGAATGCATATGTCACAATTATGCACGTATGCATATGTCACAATTAATCACATTAAAAACACGATCACAATTAATCACATTAAAACACATAGGTCCCAAATTCACATACATGTAGCACTTCTATGTCATAGCTCCCCAGTACTCAGTCATCGGACCTTCTGTCCGGAATCCACAATCAGACACAAATCATAACCCACCATTATTCACCGCAAAATTATAAGCAATTAATAACTGAGAGAATCGTCTAGGTCACTCACCAATAGCTTCCGAAGCTAATGCCTGGAAGTCTCGACAATGTCTGTGGATTGACGTTCCAAACGCGTCTCTATAACAATTAAAAAACACCAATATTATCAAGTGTACAATCAGAAATATTTAATAATTCACATGTAGAAATAAAATGTGTACAATGCATGTTTGTGATATTCCCGGTATTATTCCATAAATATTCATCACATAAATTTCATTTAAATTTTAGAAATCCAAAGACACCAAAATCACTCAATTCAGATCTCTATAGGTCTAATTGTTGCTAAAATACGGACTAGAAAATAATCGCTCGATCCTCTAACTTTGATTTAATTCAACACTTTCAATTTAATCTCCAAAATTTACAAATTCTCATGAAGAGCAATTAAATGACTTACGAATCTGACACCACAAAAATCGAGTCAATCGGAGGTCGGATGGCAAAATTATACACAAACGAATGGCAAAAGAGTCAAATTACAACAAAAAAATACAATTCTAAAAAAATCACATTTGTATCTATTTCCCTCTCTTCTTTCACAAAACCTAACTTTTCACACAAGTGTTCAAATGTGACAAACTTGGTATCATTAGAAAGATCACAGAAAACCCTATAAGTTCCTTCAAGGACTCACAAATCAATTTCATTCCTAAGGGTGTCAAAAATTCAATCAAAGTTTCTGCCTAATCATAATTTTCCAAAGCAATACAACATTCTTCCAAAACTCATATCTTCCCATTTCCTTTGCCAAAAATTCCAAGCTTTATATCAAAAGAAATATCAGAACATATTATACAACTTTCATGAACAATTTGAAAGCAAATTCAACCTCTAAATGGGTCAGTATCTCAATCAAAGTTTCTGCCTTGCACATGTCATCCTAACAGTACCACAATCTTCTCAAACTCATAACTTCCCATCCCATTGTCCAAAAATTTCATGCTTTATATAAATGAAAAGATCAGAAAATATGCTACAATTCTCATGAAGGACTTAGAAGCAAATTCCACCTCTGACTAGGTCAATTTCTCACATGATTGTGGCTGCCTTGTTAAAGATTGTTAAATAAAGATATCACCTAAACCATATCCATACTTTAAAAATCCATAACTTACAATTCTTACATCCAAAAATAGCATATTATACATCATTACAAAGCGAAGACATTCCTATACAACTTTCCATAAGACCACTTGAGCTAATTTAAACCATAAGAGTCCAGAATTGGCTTCAAATTACAGTAACCACAAAACCCATACTTAGAGACATTTCACACACAAAGCACATTAATGCTTTGAAATACCATCTGAAAATTAACAAGTCATAACTTTCAACCTCAAAATCGAAAAATGTCATACTTAGTGGCAATATAAAGCTAACAAGAAAATCTTCAACTTTCATGAAGACCAATTTCACAAAATCTATCTCATTTAGCCTAGAAAAATTCCCAAAGTTTCATATCACTAAATGCAGTTTTCGAGCTACTGTTCATCCCTACACCCTTTCTCACATTCTAGTCCAATTTGGAACTCTTCAAGCCAAAATTAAACATAACTTCCTTCACAATAAGTACACATAGTTCATCCAATTCACATTCACATTAGTCACATTCGATACACTTAATCATTCATAGTATGTATATGCAATGCACACGAGTCTCACTTTTCATTTGTTATTTTGTTATGACTGAGTGCCTGAACTGTCCCATGTAGGGCTCATTAATAACTTTCCCTTATCTATTTGGAGGATACAAGGCTCATTAAACGTTGAGCTTGAGGCTCTGAATCACTTTGAGCTCGAAGCTCATTTTCACTCGTTGAGCTTAAAGCTCTGATCGGTGGCGACTCTGGTCACAATAGCCATTTTATTTCATACACTTATGCAATGAAATGCATCAATTCCATACACTCACTTTCACATGTCATCGGACCGTAGTCCGACACTCAACGGTAGAGTTGAGAAACATATCCCATACATATGCAATTGCACAATCAAAACCCATTTGTCATTGAACCGTAGTCCGGCAGTTATCACTCATATAATGCGCATTCAAAACACATTTATCAATCACAATGAGTGATAAGTGCCGGACTACGGTCCGATGACAAATGGATTTTGATTGTGCAATTGCATATGTATGGGATATGTTTCTCAACTCTACCGTTGAGTGCCAGACTACGATCCGATGACATGTGAAAGTGTAACATCCCGGTACCAGCGGGAAGGGTAAAATAGGAAAATATGGGTGTTTAGTGAGAGCTTAATAATGCAATTGCATGTTCATGCATTTTGTGACATACTTGTATTGAGAAAACTGAATTTATTGCACATGAAATTTTTGTACATGCATTCATTGACATTCCCGGTATATTTGGTTCTACTTGTGAATGGTTTGAGAATTGTGGGTTATTGATTTTGAAAATTTATTTGGAGAGTGACATTATTGATCTTATAATTTTGGAGAATTTTAGGAATTTTTCTGAAATTTTTCGGGGGTAAATCCCGAACTAGGAAAAATGCCGAGAGGCAGACTAACTGATAACTGGTAGTAGAATTTATTGTCTATGGTATTGAATTTTGGACATATGGTTATAGGAATTTTGACAAGTGGAATTTATGGGAAATTGGGCTTGAAATTGATTAATGGAGAAGGGTTTTTGGGAGCTTGACACATGGCATTAGCATAGCCATGTATTGATTGTAATTAACCTAAGTATACATTGAATTGAAGCCACCCTTCTTGTCACTCATGACACCCTCTCTTCACATGTTATTTGGAGTCTTATTTTGGTGATTCTCTTCTCTTCTTCGTGGCTTTCTCTCCCTCTTGTTCATGTGTTGTGATTTTCTTCAACTTGAAGCCTAGTTTCCATCTCTTCCTTGTTCTTTCATCTTGCTCTCTTCTTCTTACTCTTCATAAAGACCAACCCTTTCCCTTGGATGATGATGATCGATGGTGATGGTTGAAACTAGGTCTTGGTAATTCCCTTGAAGAATTTGAAGATTCAGTGGCTTGATCAAGTAAGTTTCATGTCTCATGTCATAGATATGGTATAAGTGAAGTTAGATGATTGTGAAAGGCTTGTGTATGTGTTTTAATTTGATGCTAATAGTTGTGCATGTTGTGTTTTGAGTGTGTATGTTGAGCCTAATTTATGGAAATTTATAAAGAGAGTTAGAACTTTGGATGATTTATTGAAGAAGGGATTGGATGAGTATACATTTGAGTATGCATTGTTTTTTATTGTGTTAAATTATGGCTCATGAATTGTTTGTGAATGGTTGCTTGACTTGAATTGAGTAGTGACTTATGAAAAAAGGAATGGAAGTATTGATCTAGGGATAAGATAGTTTAGATGAGTTGAATGTTAAGATTGAATGATTAAAGTGAAAATTTGGAATTTTTGCAATAGTTTGATTTTTGAGTATGCTAGTCATAATTGTGTCTATAGTTGGCAAATTGATTTAAGGTTTAACTTAAAATGAAATTAGAGGAAATTTGGTTATAACTCTTATGAAGATATTGTTGTGATTTTGATCTTGAAGGGTTTTAAATGTTGTCATGAAGGAAGGAAATTGAATGTTGAGATTGTTATGAATAAAAGTGTATGATTGTGTTTCAATTTGAGTGTTTTGATGACATTTTGAGTGTTTTGATGAAATGAGAGATATGACTTGTGTATGAATGGTTTTTGTCATTTTGAATGAATTATGGTTGAGCTTGAAGTGTTTAGAATGTAGAATTACGGTATGAAAGGAAAAGAGAATGGAAAATTGGGAAAATAGATGATGTTGAGATTAATGGATGAAATGAGTTGAGAATTGAGGAGTTAATAAAATTAAATTGATGTTAGTTATTTGTTGTTATGAAGTGGTTTGATGTTAAAAGAGATGAATTTGAGAAGGTTATAGATTTATATGACGAAAGAATGAAGGTAGGAACCATGGAAGAGGCTTTGGAGGAGGTTTGTGGGTTGTGTGTCCGTTAAACGGACATGGGAGTCCGTTTAACGGACCTTTTCGGGTGTAAAAACACCCTTGGGACAGTGTGTGTCCGTTAAACGGACATGGAAGTCCGTTTAACGGACCTTCTCGGGTGAAATGGGGTTGTATTGTCGATTCATGTACGTTAAGCGGACATGCAGGTCCGTTTAACGGACATTCACTGGATAACTTGGGAAATCGTGATGTTTGACCATTTTAGAGGCAGAATCTCGCTTTAAGGCCTATAATATGAGTTGTATATCTAGATGTCTTCTTTCCAATGGAAGAAAAACGAAAGCCATCTGAGTTTTCTGGAAAGAGTTATGGAATTCGCGCCAAACTAGGTTCAACTGGAAATCAATCATAAACTTGGTTGCTTCTTTTGACCATAACTCCTTCTATAAAGCTCCAAATGACTTGATTCTTGTGGCAATGGATTCCTAACACAATTGCCTTTATCTAAAAAAAATTGTATTAATTGGAGTCCAATTGAAAGAGATTGATCAGAAGTAAGTGTGAGAGTCTATTAGAACAATTTCAACGGGGATAGTTTTACTGCGCATAGTTCAATTTTTTTTACCACATTTGGAATTATAGGATTCCAAATGAGATGATTCTTCTTTTAAAATAAACTAGAGAAATAGGGCTACAAAGCATATGAAGAAGTGGAATTTTGATTTAATCTCTAAGATGTTCAAATTCTTGATGGAAGTTGGTATAGTACTTAAGCACAGTCCGAAAGTGTTTGGGGCATATCCCCCAATCTACTAAGCCAAATTGAGCGATTTTGGGGTCAGTAAAATCGTAAGGTATAGAGGAACATTTTTCTATAAGAGAGTGTGATCAAATTATGTTATCTTCACTTGCCAATGTTAGTACGAATCATAGACCCGAAAGTGTGATTTAGAAAAAGATGAGTTTTGTTTTGAGAATGGCTTTACAAAGAAAGTGATGGAATGATACCCGGAATTGTCATGCATGTATTGTACATCTTTCCTTCCATTCATGTGCATTATTAAACATCGATACTTGTGCAAATTGTGATATATATATGTGTGTTATTTGGTTATAGAGGAGCGACTGGAACGTCAATCCACAAACGTTACCGGACCTTCCAGGCACTAGCTTTGGGAGCAGTGGTGAGTAACCTAGATAGGTTTCTCAATTATTATTGTTTACTGTGGTGGATAATGGCGGGTTTTGTGTTTGTGTATGTTGTGGATTCCGGACAGAAGGTCCGATGTATTAGAGATATGAAATAAAAGTGTGATCTGGTTGTGAATCTGTGCACTCTGTGCATTTACTTGTTTTAATATGACATGTTTACTGATTGCGATACGTATACTGTTTAATTGGGACATATGCATTTCATACATGAATGCATGCACAGATAAAGACAGTTGTGACCGGAGTAGCCACCGAGAGCTAAAAGCTCACCGTATTGGGCCTTGAGCCCACACTGATTCAGAGCCACAGGCTCACCGCTTAATGTGCCCTGATTGGGACAGTACAGGCGCTCGGTCACAACACCGAACCAAAATGGGAACATGTCATATGCAATGCATACATAATTGATTGAATATTGTGAATGGATGACAGGCCAAAATGCCTTATTCATTTGTGATTTACTTAAATATCCTCATGTGGCACTTCTGAATGTATTAGTGTGCAATATTATGCAATTTTTTTGAGTGCTGCATGAATTGGGTAAACCATCGATGATGGTTTCTCGCTGAGTTCGCAAAACTCATCAAAATTGCAATGTTGTCTTTTCAAGACCGATAGGTGACTTTAGCATCTGATTGGCTCCACTATCGTGTAAAGTGTGTTTAAAGTGAAGTCATGGCGCAAAGGTCAGTCAGCTGGGCTTTTTGGATGGCATAGTTAGATTTTTCATAATTTCCTCATCCTTGTAGTGCTTTTGTAATAGATTTTGTAGATGGAAATTGTATTAAAGATTGAAAGACTCTGTAACCTTTTGTCTTGAGAAATGAAATGAGGAAAAAGGAAGTTTTATCAATATTGTGATTTTCATATAATGCTTAATGAGTAATGAATGTTATGATGCCATAGGATGTGACTGTAGTGAATGAACGTAGCATGCTCTTATCATGGGGTATGTATCGAAATGACCTCCGGGCATCCCGATGCGTACTCTGTGGTGAGGGGGCGTTACAGAAAGTGAGTGTATGGGATTGATGCATTTCATTGTATAAGTGTATGAAATATAATGGCTGTTATGACCAGAGTCGCCACCGATCAGAGCTTTAAATTCAACGAGTGAAAATGAGCTTCGAGCTCAAAGTGATTCAGAGCCTTAGGCTCAACGTTTAATGAGCCCTGTATCCTCCAAACAGATAAGGGACAGTTATTAATGAGCCCTACATGGGACAGTTTAGGCACTCAGTCACAACAAAATAACAAATGAAAAGTGAGTCTCATGTGCATTGCATATACATAATATGAATGATTAAGTGTATCGAATGTGACTAATGTGAATGTGAATTGGATGAACTATGTGTACTTATTGTGAAGGAAGTGATGTTTAATTTTGGCTTGAAGAGTTCCAAATTTGGACTAGAATGTGAGAAAGGGTGTAGGGATGAACAGTAGCTCGAAAACTGCATTTAGTGATATGAAAGTTTGGAATTTTTTATAGGCTAAATGAGACAGATTTTGCAAAATTGGTTTTCATGAAAGTTGAAGATTTTCTTGTTAGCTTTCTCTCGCCACTAAGTATGACATTTTTTGACTTTGAGGTTGAAAGTTATGACTTGTTAATTTTCAGATGGTATTTCAAAGTATTAATGTGCTTTGTGTGTGAAATGCCTCTAAGTATTGGTTTTGTGGTTACTGTACTTTGAAGCCAATTCTAGACTGTTATGGTTTAAATTAGCTCAAGTGGTCTTATGGAAAGTTGTAGAGGAATGTATTAGCTTTGTAATGATATATAATATGCTATTTTTGGATGTAAGAATTGTAAGTTATGGATTTTTAAAGTATGGATATGGTTTAGGTGATATCTTTATTTAACAATCTTTAACAGGGTAGCCACAATCATGTGAGAAATTCACCTAGTCAGAGGTGGAATTTGCTTCTAAGTCCTTCATGATAATTGTAGCATGTTTTCTTATCTTTTCATTGATATAAAGCATGGAATTTTTGGACAATGGGAAAGGAAGTTATGAGTTTGAGAAGATTGTGGTACTGTTAGGATGAAATGTGCAGGGCAGAAACTTTGATTGAGATTTTGACCCATTTATAGGTAGAATTTGCTTTCAAGTTGTGCATGAAAGTTGTATAATATGTTCTGATATTTCTTTTGATATAAATCTTGGAATTTTTGGCAAAGGTAATGGGAAGATATGATTTTTGGAAGAATGTTGAACTGCTTTGGAAAATTGTGATTAGGCAGAAACTTTGATTGAATTTTTAACACCCTTAGGGATGAAATTGGTTTGTGATCCTTGAAGGAACTTATAGGATTTTATGTGATCTTTCTAATGATATCAAATTTGTCACATTTGGAAACTTGTGTGAAAAGTTAGGTTTTGTGAAAGGAGAGGGAAATAGATACAAATGTGATTTTCTTAGAATTGTATTTTTTTTGTTCTAATTTGACCCTTTTGCCATTCTTTTTTGTATAATTTTGTCATCCGACCTCCGATTGACTCGATTTTTGAGGTGTCAGATTCGTAAGCCATTTAATTACTCTCCATGAGAATTTGTGAATTTTGGAGATTAAATTGAAAGTGTTAGATTAAATCAAAGTTAGAGGACTAAGCGATTATTTTTTAGTCCGTGTTTTAGCAACAATTAGACCTATAGAGATCCGAATTGAGTGATTTTGGTGTCTTTGGATTTCTAAAATTTAGAGGAAATTTATGTGATGAATATTTATGGAATAATACTAGGAATGTCACAAACATGCATTGTACACATTTTATTTCTACATGTGCATTATTAAATATTCTGATTGTACACTTGGTAATATTGGTGTTTTTTAATTGTTATAGAGACGCGTTTGGAACGTCAACCCACAGACATTGCCCAGACTTCCAGGAATTAGCTTCGGAAGCTATTGGTGAGTGACCTAGATGGTTCTCTCAATTAATTGCTTATAATTTTACGGTGAATAATGGTGGGTTGTGATTTGTGTCTGATTGTGGATTCCGGACAGAAGGTCCGATAACTGAGTATTGGGGAGTTATGACATAGAAGTGCTACTTGTATGTGAATTTGGGACCTATGTGTTTTACTGTGATTAATTGTGATCGTGTTTTTAATGTAATTAATTGTGACATATGCATACGTGCATAATTGTGACATATGCATTCTATGCATGAATGCATGACTAGATAATGACAGTTGTGACCGGAGCAGCCACCGAGAGCTAAAAGCTCAACGATTGTATTTGGGTCTTGAGCCCCACAGTGATTTAGAGCCTCAGGCTTAACGATTAATGTGCCCATATTAGGACAGTTTAGGCGCTCGGTCACAGCACTGTAATCAATTGGAAAAAGAGTCACATGAACATTTCATATGCATTTGCTTACATATTTTTGATTGAGTGAAAGGCAAATTGCCTTATGCTTATGTGAAAATAAAATGTATTATTGATGTGATCATGTGATACTTCTGATTGATGTGAAATTATGAAATACCTGTGACATGCTTGATAGTTGCATGAATTGAGTGAACCATCGATAATGGTTACCTCACTGAGTTCGCAAACTCACCCAAAATTGTAACATTATTTTTCAGGACCGAGAGTAGACTCTTAGCTCCAGAGGGACTTTTCCTGTCGTGTAGATTGTGTTGGCGAGAGAAGTCATGGCTCACAGGTCGGTCAGCTGGGACTTTTGGGATGACCTAGATAGATCTGTTGTATTTTTCCTTTTTCATGTAGCATCTTGTATTGAGTTTTTAGAATTGATGTATAGACAGTAAACGATGACAGATGTGTAAATTCCTGATTTTGATGAAATGAAATGAGGAAAATTTATGGTTTCAAAAACTTTGTGATTTTATATTGATGTTTTATTATGATGCCATGTGAAGTGAAATAGTGATCGTTCGTAGCTCGCCCTTATCGTAGGATATGTACCGGAATAACCTGCGGGCATCCCAGTGTGTACCCTGCGGTAAAGGGGCGCTACATTTAGGGTCGTGTTCAGAGGAGTTAGTTAGGATTAGTTCGCATCTGGGTTGTGTCTCTGTCTTTTCGCATTAAATTGTATTTCTGCAAATCATTGTATTTTGTGTATTTGAATATATTTGTGGTGTATAACTTTCCGCTTGGATTTTTTTTTTAATGTCCAAATCGAAATTTTGATATTTGAAAACAAAATTTTGGCGAATTTTGTAAATGAAAAGGGTTCTGAATAAAAGTGGGCCCAAATTTACGATTATTGATTTTCACGTACGCTTGAAAAAAAATATACTGAGTTTTTGACTAAGTGATGTAGCATGCCACCCTCGCGGGGCATGAACTCGAAAATCACCATCGATATCGAGTTCGGGTCAAGTGGGAGTAGGGTGTTACATCATTGCTCACTTATTAATGGCATTATTATAAATAGAAGTGTAGGTTGGCTTTTAAGGAAGGAGCATGCACGAAATTGTAAAGAAAAGAACCAAAGAAAAGAGAGAAGAGGGAGAGAGTCGGTGGAGAAGAGGAGAAAGAAGAAAGAAAATGCTAGGTTTTGATTTTTCTTGGTTTTTAAGAGAGATTTTGATGTTTATTCGTGAAGGAAAAAGGAAGAGGAGCATGAGAGCTTCCGTTTAAGCTAAGAAACTCCTCATTTGGTGAAGAATCAAGGTAAGAGTATATTTAACTTGTTGGATTTTTAGAGAGATTTTTGGTTCTTATGGCTTAAGAATGGTATGGGTTTAAGTTTTCTAAGATCAATTTTGGTGAATATGTGTTATGGGTTGTTCAATTTGGATGCCTATTGATTTGGGAATTTTGCTATGGATGAAGAAGATTAAGAGAGGCAAGAGGAGCAAGAGGGGATGCATTTTGAACAAGTATTAAGCAAGGAATTTCAAGGTGGGTTTCATGTTTATAATTTGAGTAATGAGTTACTAAGGTTTTTTTCCAAATCAAGAAAATAAAAGGATTTCAATTAAATGTTACTTTATTGTTTTGATTGATTTGAGAATTTTCTTATATGTGTGTATGTATAGGTTTGAATTGATAAGTTGTGAATTTCTATGATATGTTGTCATGTTATGTTATGTATATTGGTGCATGACATTGTGATGAAAATTGAAGTGTGAGCATGTTTATGCTATGCCTTGTATCATGGCACTTTGATTGAATGGAAAGAAAAAAAAAGCAGGAGAATATGAAATTGTGAATGATTGAATTAAGCATGAGATTTGATTGTGTTTGGGCGAGAGAGGAACCGTTTCGTAGTCACGTGCACGTCAACATAAACCCTTCTCCTGGCTGCCCGCTTGTGGCCCACAAGATCCGAAAAGTAGATTCGTTTCGTTCATGGTGTAAATTTCAGTTTTGTCGTTTTATTCCACAGAACTCTCGAGCCATTTGATTGTGCATTTGCATTTTGACATGTTAAATATGATGCAATTTGTGTGTTATTCTTGGATGATGAATTTCATCAAATGTGTTTAAATTGATGATGCACTGAATGATGATTTATGATGTTTACAAATTGCTTGATTAGTGGTGAATTTTGGGAGATATATGTTACATGGATTTCAGTGTGAGTTTTACAAAGGAAATAATTATTTCAATGGTTTTTGCTTATTTCTTGGTTATAAACGTGTTACCCACGAGCTATAAGCTCACCCCCCCCCCCTTCATTCCCATCTTCAGGTGATGAGAAAGAGATCGAGTGAAAGAAAGTGAAGGCATTCCTTTGATTATGCATATGTTGTATTTTTTAGTTATATCGATGTAAAAACTAAGACTTTGAACATATGTTGAGAATTTTGGGGTTTTGTATCTTTTGTATTCAGATTTTTAATATTGATGATGTAATATGGCTTGGAATGCTATTAAAGTTTGTAAACATTTATCTTGTGATGTTAATGAAATATGGATTTGTGTATGGACATGGAATATTAATTTGTATATGGATTGATGATGATGAATGTTGAGCAAAAAGGGTTGGTATGTATATACATATATATTTACATAAGTGAGACATTATGGAAATGAAAGATAGGATTTTGTGTATGATGAGAATTGGATGCAAGTGATGAATGAAATGAGTAGATATTAGAGGGTTTAATGGAAAATTTTTCATAGTTGAAATCGTTATGAATGATATTGAGATAGAGGAAGTGAATTTGGGAAAATTCTCAAATTTTCATGAGGGTAAATGTGGGTTTTGTTTTCCAGGAAACAACTGGACTGATTTAGATGTAATTAGACAAAATTGGTCTTCATGAAAGTTTTAGCTTGTCTTTTGATCTTTCCAATGGTATAATATATGTGATTTTTCGATATCGGAGTTGAAAGTTGTGATCATTACAAGTTAGGATGTCGTAGAGGACGTCTTTCCCGAACCATTAGAGTTTATGAAGTGATATCGGGCTAGAAAGAGTTGAATTTGGGAAGATTATGTGGAAAGGGGATGTTAGGATGAGTTTAGGATCCTTTGGAGGGGCTTTGGAGGGTGAAAAATTCGTGTCACCCGAAAGTTACACGGCCTACCCATGTAAAATGACACGGGCCGTGTGTTTCTGATGCAGGAGCACACTCCACCTGAAGGTTACACGGCCAGCCCGTGTAAAATCACACAGATCATGTCTAAAATGACAGAATATGATTTTTGTGTCCAACAAAAGTTGTACATATAGGAGTCTACTTTCTAATGGTCTAGAACGAAGTCAATCCGATACTCGTAGTGAGAGTTATCGCATTTGCACCAAAGGATGTACAATTCGAGTAAGGAAATAAACATGTTGGATTCGTTTGGCCATAACTTCTCCGTCCGACCTCTGAATGAAGTGATTCTTGAGGCGATTGATTCCTAAGACATGAATCTATGTCTCCATGAAAATTGGGATCTTTTGGTGTTTATTTGAAAAAGTTTGATGGAAAAAAATGAGGGATCCATTGGAAGAGCATAATCGGGTTATCAATATACGTTGGATTTTTAAGCATATCTTGAGCTATGGAGCTCCGATTGAGGTGATTCTTTCTTCAAAGTAAACTAGAGACTTAAAGCTACAATTTCTTTGAAGAATTCAAATTGAAATCTTGGTTTGAAGATCTCGAAATTCAGCTCACAAATAGGAGAAATGAGTTCGAGTATGGTGACAAATTTACGTGGGCACACCATTGAACAAATTGTGAGGAAAATTATTGGAAAGTTATGAAAATGAAAAAAAAAACGATGTGGTTAAGGAGACTTCATTAGAGTACGCTCACGTTATATGGTTCCACTTAAGAGTTGGGTTCTGGAAACGGGGCCCAACATGAAAAGGTAGAAGAAGCGAAAAGGAAGAAGCAAAAACACAGAAGAAATGAAAAGGCAGAAGAAACGAAAAGGAAAAAGTAAAAACACAAAAAAAAAAAACAAAAAGGTAGAAGAAGCAAAAAAGCAGAAGCAAAAACACAGAAGAAATGAAAAGGTAGATGAAGTAAAACTCAAAAGGAGCGAAACTCAGAAGGAACAAAACACATAAAAAGATGATGTCACACAGAAGAAGTTGATGTCATCACAGAGGAAACAAAACACAAACGATAGCAAAACACAAACGATACAAAACAGAAAAGAAGATGACATCACACAGAAGAAAATGATGTCATCACAGAAGAAGCAAGCCACAGATGATAGCTAAAACACAAGCGATACAAAACACAGAAGGAGACGATGTCACACAGAAGAAGATGACTTCATCACAGAAGAAGCAAAACACAGACGATAGCCAAAACACAGACGATACAAAACACAGAAGCAGATGACATCACACAGAAGGAGATGACGTCATGTTGGAACCCGACCCGGAGATCGGATCCCGACTGTTGGATCCCGTTACCGGAACCCAACTCTCTTGCTTAAAATCGTGAAACCTGAACGTGCATATTTCTTTGAAGGGTTATAAAAAAAAATTTCATTCTTAATCCCTTGAACCCTTAAAGACATCATGAATTCATTCTCATGCTAAAAATGCTCCCAATATTTACTTACCAAAGTCCCTTAGTGCGCTCATGTACCTAATCATCATACTTGAATTTATTTCCACTACGCGTTCACCGAATTTGAAAAACTCAATATCTTAAATTCATTTGAAATTCTCTTGTAAATCATAGCCTTATGACTCTTGTTTAATTTAAGACAAGAATTGCTTCAATCGGAGTTTTATAACTCAAGATATTATCAAAATACCATCATGTGTTCATATCTCGATCATACTCTCTCAACTGACCCCTTACTTGATTTCATGCCAACTCTTTCAATTTAACTCCAAATGATACTAATTTTTGTATCAAGAAAGATATATGTCTTATATATCCAATGGTTCAAGTCTCACTACATTTGGAGGTCGTATGAGGGATGTATGCCCAAAACAATAGACCATGCTCACTTCAAAAATCCAAGTGAAACTCTTTTGGCGCGATTGCCATAACTTTCTCTAAAAATATCCACATGACTTCTTTCTAGTTCCATTTGAAAGATAACATCAAGATCGACAACTCGTATTAGAGGCTCCAAAACGAGATTCGGCCTCAAAACTGGTCAAAAACACGTTTTTCCCAGGGTGATCCGTAGCTGTCCGTTAAACGGACAGCCATGTCCGTTTAACGGACACATTCGGGTGAGTGGGTACCAATTCGTCCGAGAAAGTCCGTTTAACGGACATCCGTGTCTGTCTAATGGACATACACATAACAAGGGGTCCTTTTGACCCGTAGCTGTCCGTTAAACGGACAGGCATGTCCGTTTAACAGACACGCCATTTTTCCAAAACTCCAAACCTCTCTTCCTCAAGACCACTTGTAACTATCATTTTTCAACTCTCATAACTTTTTAATCCTAACTCCAATATATGCATACTATACCTCCATGGAAAGATAACAAAACGAACTACAAATCTCATGAAGGATGCAAATGCTAATTCCATCATTAATTAAGGCAAAAAGCCACTCAAAGGACACTACTCATTAAAGACCAATGTAACAGTCCATGAACAGTAACTGAATGTATTCTTCACCTCATAACTTTTTAACCCTAAGTCCAAATGAGACAAATGATATACCCTTAGAAAGATATGAACTTCTACTACAATCTTCACGAAGACTTCCCGATCTAAATCAATCTCTAATGGGGTCTAAAATTGAAGCGAAGTTCTATCAAATTTTAGGAAAATTTGACATCACTACCCTTGAAAATGCAACTAACCAATTTTCAATTCTAATACTTCCACCTGCATAAAACTCAACATGCAACCTCATATAACATAACTTAATCCCAAGAGTAACTTCAAACTCAAATCAAGGCAACAACCGCACTCTTAATCATCTAATCATAGCCAAGTACAATGATACAATTGTACATCCACAACCATACTCAAGTCCATATTGCATTAATCATCATACATAAGAGTTTTACAATTTCATTGGCATTTCCTAGCCAAATTCCAAAACCAATAACAATATCTCATTTACCTTATTCCATTCCTCATATGAATTACAATTATGCATTTACATAACCAAACTTCGAATACACAATAAAACAAGCACAATCTGTCTTGATCCACTTCCACTTGATTTCTTGCTAAAAACCTGGAAATTGGGAAAATAGGGAGGTGAGCTTGGGGAGCCCAGAAGGTTCTATGCTTATAATCAATAATGAACAAAACAGTTTTAGAAGTCCATTTCCATATAAATTTCCTTTGGATCATAAAACATTGTTTTCTTCAAAACTTTTGTCATTTTCTTGAAATCACAAATCATTCATTTTTCAAAAGCTCATCAAATCATAAACTAAGAGCTCTTGTCATTTTCTTGAAATCACAAATCATTCATTGTTCAAACTTTCATCAAATCATAAACTAAGAGCTCTTGTCCTTTTCTTGAAATCACAAATCATTCATTTTTCAATTCATGCATTTTTCAAACTGTCATGAAATCATGAATGCAATTCAACTTGTCACAATTCACATCATATAACACATATCACCTAACACATCATAATGGTTTGGCAAGTCCAAAATTCTTGGCAACCATATAATCTCATTTAATGAGCTTATATGGGCAAATCTTGAGGAGTCCAAATATTGGATCATCCTATGCCACAGTCGGGCAGCCGGGCGAAGGCTTTTCATGGTCATCGTGCACTAGACGTTTCTTGGGTGGACTTAACCTAACCCACATAACATATAATCATGTCTTGAAACTTGATTGCCTAAAGGCAAAAATCTTGGAAATCTTGTTTTGCATAAATCATGCAAATTTTCATAAATCATTTCATGATCATAAATCATTCCATATGCAATGCATCATCATTCCTCAAGCAAAATCACATAACATCCACATTCACATATCACAAATCATCAATCATCCAATTCACATAACATATACATCAATGATAGCAATTTCTTAAGGCATTCAAAACAATGAATTTGAAAACATTTTTATATTCTTAATTTCTTTGAAAATTTTGTCAATGGCCCATTATTTAACTATAAACATAAAACCTACCTTATGATTCCTTGCTAATGGAGTTCCTCCTCTTGCTTTCCATTCCTCTTTCCTCTCACCATTTTCCTCAAAATCAACAAAATTCTCAAATCAAAAGACATCCAAAATGCAACAATCCTAAGAACACAAATCATGAAATTTATCTTGGAATCACAATACCCATTCATTTTCTAGGCTTTCTCAACCATAACCCATCCAAAAACTTAAACTTATACTCATCACTTACCTCAAATCCTTGCTCAAATAAGAGGTTCCTTGGCTTACCTACACCTTTTAATCTCTTGAACCTTCTTCAAAATCTTCTTAAATCTCTTGGAAAATCAAACCCTAGCCAAGAACTCTTCTTTTCTCCTTCTTTCCATTCACGAAACTCTCTCTTTCTCCCTCTTTAATTTCGTGCTCCTCCCTTCTTTCCTCCCTAACTCACTTATTTCCCTCCTTTTATACTCCTTTACAATCTTACTTAAGCCCAAAGGCCCATTTGCCTACTCCTTTCTTCTCTTTTCTTCTTTTCCTACCTCATTAAACTACTCAAGCCCACTTCTTCATTTAAGCCCAATTCCTTCCTTCTTCATTTTGTTTCCATTCTTTTCCTTTTAATTTCCACTTCATGGACTCAAGCCCAAATGTCTCATTTAAACTCTTATTCTTTTCTCCTTTTATTTAACTATCTAACTCACTTACTTTCTACCCAAATGGGCTCTAGCCCAAAGGCTTCTTTCATTCTAATGCCTTAAACTAAATAAAACCTAAGCTAATATCATCCTTAAATTGTAACTCAAATGGACCCTAACCTTGGGCTTCCTTTCTTCCTTTTATACTACTTCCTACTCACTTAAGCCCATAAGCCCAAAGCCCATTCACTTCTTTCTTCTCATCCTACTACATCACTTAAGTCCAAACCATTTCTTCTTCTTTTCATTTGATTTAGGCCCATTATTCTCTTAGGCCCAATTAACTCTAAACTCTTAAATTCAACTAACACATTTAATTGTATTAATTCATGCCACCTAACTCATTACTCTCTTTTAATCCTCTTCTTTTTATATCACCACTTAAGCCCAACTTGAGTCCAAGGCCCATTTAACCCTTAATACATTTACAACCTTCATAACACCTTAATGCATTTAATCCATGTCATATAGTCTTAGTCTAATCAACATGTTAATCAAATTTCCTTAACATGCTAATTAAGTCCACAAAATACAATAATTAACTCCCATTAAATCATGCTACCTAATTTCATGACACCTTACCTTAAGCATATTTGCATGTCAATTAATTCCACATTAATCCATCTCGTATTTAAACCATATCTTCCATTTCATTTAAATTTCAAGAATTCTTAACTTCTTTACTCATGAATAATCATTCAAAAATCCTTATTTAATAATCCTAGCTTACCAAAAAGATTCGGGGTCCAATACGTCATCACAGAAGAAACAAAATATATACGATAACCAAAACACAGACGATACAAAATATAGAAGGAGATGGCATCATCATAAAGAAAACCCAGAAGGAGATGACGTCATCACAGAAGAAGCAAAAAGAAAGAAGATGCATCTCCTCTCTTGTACATCTTCCCTTAAAAGGACCCTGACTTTCAGTTTAGGCGTCCAAAATTTTCGTGCTAACTACCGTTGGAAAGATGACAGAAAGATTTACGACCTACTATAAGACACCTTTGCCGAAATCAGCTTAGGTTAACTTAGATTTTTCTTGAAGTCATAAAGCAAAGTTTCCTTTATGAAGCTTGAAAATTTTCAACGTATAAACTTGGGAGAGTCATTAGTAAATATGCAAACATATTCCATTTACATCAAAAGATAGAAAGTTTTACAAAGCTTTAGTGGGCATTTCAAGCCGCAAATACATTATTACATTGACATCCCAAAATGCAAAAGATACATGATTTGCTCAAAATGCAACTAAAGCCCTGTTTTACAAACTGTTTCAAAATACAAAATAATCAAAACTAGGAGTGTTGTCTTGCCCTTTTATCCTACTCAATATGTTGCTCATCACCTGAATGTGTGGGAGGAGATTGGGGGGGTGAGCTTAAAGCCCGTGGGTAACAATCTTATAATCGGTAATAAGCAAAATCCATTGAAATAATTATTTTCATTTCAATAACTCACATTAAGGCATAATATGAACACATCACTTTTGTCAACACATCATGAACACAGAAACACATCAAATTCGTTTGGGTGGATCCAAAATAGAACGTACTGTGCATTTTCGCATAATGGTCTTATGTAGCCGTGAACTTATGGGAATCCATGAAGGAGTTCCATGCCACTAGCAGGCAGGCAGGAGAATCCTTTAGACAAGTGCACTTGACATACTTAGGGGATCACCACGAACCCACATAACATGTAATTTCATTACTTGTAAACATGTTGCCCAAAATGACACTAGATCAAAAACTTGCTTTTTCATGGCTTGATATCTTTTCAAAATCATTTCATTTTTCATTTACAAAGTTTATGCACAGAATATGGAACACTTTCTCAAGGCATTTAAAGAACATTTAATGCACATTTGGAAGTATTTGAAAACATTTATTTCACTTTTCTTGAAAGAAGATATTTATGGCTTATCAGTCAACTATAAAAATGTAACCCACCTTGAATTTCTTGTTGATAATTTGCTCAAGTGACTCCTCTTTCTCTTCATGTCCTTCTTGATTCCCTTTTTAACATAAATAAAATCCCCAAGTCAATAGATATTTTTAGATGAGAAACCAAAGAAGCTAAAGTATAAATTGATCCTAGAGCTCTTAACCCATGCATTTTCTAAGCTCTTCAAACTAAAACCCCTTCTAAAAATCTGAAGCCTTAAAATGCTCTTACCTCAAATCTTTTTCAAATGAAGAAATGCTTGGCTAAAAAAAAGGCTCTTATCTTTCCTTATATTTTCCCCTTCTTAATCACTCTCAAAATCCTCTTTGAAGGTTGAGAAAAATCAAGACCTAGCTCAAAACTCTTTTCTCCCTCTAAACCCACAAGACTCTCTCTACCTTCTTTCTTACTTTTGTGCTTTCTCTATTCTGTTCTTCCTCACCACGTTTTTAGCTTTTAAAAATGCAAGCCAATAGATTCCTTTTCCGATTTTGGCCCTCTTTAAAAACCTTAAAGCCTTCCCACTTAAGGGATCTCCCTAAAATACCCTTTATGCAACTTATCACTTTAACTTTAATCCAATTCACTTAACATTATCTTATTAACATAAGCAGGCTACTTAATTCCAACGTACACTAATCTAGCAAGATCCCAAAATTAACCAAATCATGCTCATTTATCAAGAAAAAAATTTAGGGGCCAATAATTCTTCCCCTCTTAAAAGAATTTCATCCTCAAAATTTATACCTAAGTCACTGAAGAGTTGTGGATACTTTTCCTTCATGGTTTCCAAAGGCTCCCATATCATCTCTTCCACAGAATGGTTTCTCCACAAAACCTTGACCGACTGAACTGTCTTATTCTTAAGGACCTTCTCCTTGGTGTCTAAAATATCCACTGGAATCTCCTCATAACTCAGATCATCTCTCAACTAAACCTCAATAGTTTGAATGATGTGTGAGGGATCCGACCTATACCTCCTCAGCATGGATACATGAAAGACATCATGTATCTGTGACAATTCTTTTGGAAGTGCCAACCTGTAGGCAAGCGATCCAACCCTCTCAAGAATTTCATAGGGAGCCATATATCTCGGACTTAACTTGCCCTTTTTGCCAAACCTGATGACTCCTTTCCAAGGAGACGTTTTAAGAAATACTTTCTCATCGACTTCATACTCCATCTCCTTCTGATGTGCATTAGTATAACTTTTCATTCTATCCTGAGCCGCTTTAAGCCTTTGCTTAACTAACTTGACCTTGTCTACTGTCATCTGGAGTAACTCTGGTCCTATTAGCTTCCTTTCTCCTTCTTCATCCCAACATATCAGAGTTTTACATCTCCTTCTATACAATGCTTCATAAGGAGCCATCTGAATGCTTGAGTGGTACGAATTATTATAAAGCAAATTCGACCAATGGCAAATGTTTGTCCCAAGCTCCTTTGAAATCCATCACATATGCCCTAAGCATTCCCTCAAGGGTTCGAATGGTCCTCTCAAATTGATCGTCCGTCTGGGGATGAAAAGTTGTGCTAATCTTCAACTTGGTTCCTAAAGCCTCTTGTAAACTTCCCCAAAATCTCAAAGTAAATCAAGGATCCCTATCAGAAACTATAGAATCTGGAACTCTATACAATCTCACTATCTCATCAATATACTTTTTTTGCCAAAACACGCAGAGAATCAGTCTGTTTGATTGCTAGAAAATGGGTTGACTTCGTCAACCGATCTACAATGACCCATATAATATCATGCTTCCTATTGGTTTTGGGCAAACCCATCAGAAAATTCATGGTCACTCTTTGCCATTTCCATTCTAGAACGAACAATAGCTTTAACTTGCTTTAGTTTTCAAATTTTTAGGTCTTCAAGCATGATTTTTGTGTGGATTCAAGGGGAAAAAGATGGAAGAAGACAAGAGCTTCCTTCCAAACCAAGAAAATCTGAAATTGGAGAAGAAATAAGGTGAGAGAAATTTTTGAGCTTTGAAATTTTAATGAGTTTTTGGGTTAGATAGCTTGGAAATGTTATGGGTTTGTGAATTTTAAGCTCAATTTTGGAGATTCATAGTTTAGTTGGTTTGATTTTGGATGATTAATTAATTAGGATTTATGTCTTGAATTAGGGAAATTAAGGAAAGGCTTTGGAGAAATTGAAGCTTGGGGCATATTTCAAGCATGGAATTGAGGTGGGTAATGTGTTTATATTTTGAATTATAAGCTAATTAAGTGATTTTGAAAAATCAAGAAGCAAATGCTTTCAAATTATTGTTTATGTTAATGTTTGAAACTTTTGATTTTCGAATGATTAAATTCAATGTTTTTGGAATGATTTTAAGAAATTGCAATAATTATGGAATTCATTATTATTCAAATATTAGGAATAATTGGAGAAATTGATGATTACATTTGTTTGAATGAATGGGAATTTATTTGATTTATAATTTTGATAAATTGAAAATTTGTTGCATTCTTTGTGATTGATTGATTGAAAAATGGTTATGTGATTTTGATTGTTATGTGCATTTGGAAATTTGTGGAAATTATGATTGACAATTTGTTGGGATTGACATGGTATGAATAACAAGATTTCGAAATGTGCCTTCGGGCAATCCGAATTTTTCCAAACATGAAAATGTGTTATGTGGGTTTGGTTAGGTCCCTTAAGTCGAGTCAGCGCACGTTTTTTTTTAAGGCTTCACCCACCTGCCCACTAGTGGTACTGGAGCTCTGATTTTGGACTCCCATAAGTTCACGGTTACATTGGACCGCTATGCGAGAAAGTGTAGTACATTCCGTTCACGGCTGCACAGGACCGCTATGCGGGAATGTGCAGTACGTTCCGTTTTGAACCGACCCAAACCATTTCGATGTGCTATATGCTTTTTTTTTTGTTTCTAAGTGTGATTGCATTCATGTTTTGAATTTTGCTCATGACTTGAGAAAAATTTGAGAAATTTGAGAAATGAGAAAGTGATGTTTTCAATCATAAAATTTTGGAAATAGTTTATGATTGTTTTGAAAAGTTGAAAAGTTTGGATAAAGAAGCTTTTGATGATTTTTCTTTATGTTGAGAAATGATTATAATAGAAAATGAGTTTTGCAAAGGTTTTTGCTTATTGTTCATTTTATAAACATGTTATCTACAAGCTGTCAAGCTCACCCCCCTTTCATCCCCATCTCCAGGTATTCGAGCAGGAGATCGGATGAAATAATGTCAAGACATTTTTGTTCGTTTTTGCATAGCAAGTATTTTGTGTAAAGTTGGATTTTTGGTGTTGTTGTTGGATATGGCTTGAATTGCCATTAATGTATTCCAAGCATTTATTTCAGGATGTATGAGAAGTACGAAATTGTGTATAATTGAGTATGATGTATATGATGGATATGAATGATGAAGTTATGTATGGATTTGAGATATATATATTTTTGCATGGTTATGGCATATGGATTTGTATATGGTTATTAAAATATGATCGTGATTGTATATGAATGGGATTGCTTATGTTTTGGATTCCAGATAGGAGGTCCGATGATACTGATTTTTGATTGAGCTGGTGCATAGAAGTGTTTAAAGCTATTTGCAAGTATTTGGGTTTGTAAAATGCATCCGTCATGCTGCCCAATTTTTGATTCAGAAAAAAAAATAAGAATAAGATAGATGTTTTGTTTTAAAGATGAGATTGAGATATTGCATGATTAAGAAGAATCAAATAAATTGAGTTTTTGTTTAAGGATGAATTTCCAAATAGGGGAAATTATATTGTTCGATTCGTATGAGATTTGAATAAAGATGAAAGGAATGAAAAAGGATTAAGAAAAGAAAAAAATTTATACCGGTTTCCAACGTGATGTTTTTCTTAGCTATTGTGTTCAGATGTCGGATTTAGTTTTTGTTTCCGCCTTTGTTTGTTCCGATTTTGATTCGTTTTTGATATGTTATCGATTCGCAATTCGATTCCGCTTTCGATTTTGTTTTCGCATTTTTTTATTCGATTTTCCGATCTGTTTTATTATTCGATTTGCTTTCGCTCCATTAGCTTTTCAATTCTTCCATTTTTGATTTGTTTTTCCGGTTGGGTAGATCAGGTCCCAACACGAGTTCTGTAACTAACTCCAACTGATTAATTATCCGCCGTAATAGAGTGTCTTCATCTTTGTATCGTCTGTATTTTTCTCTTCTTCTGTGTTTTCCACTTCTTCTGTGTTTTCTGCTTCTTTTGTGTTTTCCACTTCTTCTGTGTTTTCCCCTTCTTCCATGTTTTGCACTTCTTCTGTATTTTCCACTTCTTCTGTGTTTTTTATTTCTTTTGTGTTTTACACTTTTTTTGTGTTTTACACTTCTTCTGTGTTTTCCATTTCTTCTGTGTTTTTCACTTCTTCTGTGTTTTTTACTTCTTCTGTAATTTTCAATTCTTTTGTGTTTTCCAGATCTTCTGTGTTTTTCACTTCTTCTGTGTTTTCCACTTCTTCTGTGTTTTTCACTTCTTCTGTGTTTTGCAATTCTTCTATGTTTTTCACTTCTTTTGTGTTTTGTACGTTTTTTGTGTTTTTCTGCACACTTAACATACTTATCAAAATAGTTCCTTTATTTCTACTATTATTATTATTTGGTTGTCACCAAAATTAATAAACATGAAGTCCAGTTGACTTAACAATCTCTCCCTTTTTGATGATAACAAACAATCATAATTTTAGAAAGATAAAAGTGAATGAACGAATATTATTCAGATAACGAATAAGAAGACAACAAAAGATATACACATGCATATATAAAATACACATATCACAAAAAAAATTGTAGTCGTTACTATCTTCTTTTCTTGTCTCTGGTCTCCCCATATGCTATCTTCTTTCCACTTCTGTTATTCTTTTTTTTTATCTGTTTCTGCTCTTCTCCCCTATTTGTTATTAATCAAAAACTTTACCGAAGATGCTTCATGATTTCAGAAAACATTCGTTGCATATCAGTTCGGATCAACTTGAGGTCTTCTTCAATTGAAACTCATAGATAGGTCACTTCCTCATGTAGATCACCCACTGAGTCACTCAGATCATCAACCTTAGTATGAATTTCTTCAATCTCCTTAACTAAGGCTTCCTGAATCTGTTACTGTGAGTGACTAACTTCTGCCACAATAATAGTAGGAACTTGTTGAGGTGTACTTGGTGGATAGAAGTTTGTAGCAACAAGTATTTCTAAAGGTAAGACATCTAATTCAATGATTTTGACAACAGGAGATTTGAAAGATTGTTTTCCTTCAGGGAGATCAAGGTCATCATGTCTAGGTAGTTTTGGAATTGGTTTTCCAAGAAGGTGTAAGACATCTTTAATTGAAGATATAAAACTCAAGGGTCTAAAGTGCATAATTAGGTGCACAAAAGTCTATAAGTTAAAACTAATACCTTCAACCCTGATAGTTCTGTACTGTCCTTTTTTCACTCTTCCAACTACATGAAAAGTCGCATCTGTGGTGAAGCATCCACAATGACTTCCTGATGGTTTTGAAATGTGATGTGAAACATAGATTCGTCTTGATTGAACTACATTGCATACCTCATTTATGTTCCTCATAGCTGCTTTTATCTGATCTTCTGTAAGATCATCTGTATTTCCTTCATGGTACATCTTCTGTTTCCCTTTGTCTTTATTGCGTACAATGTTTGAATCTCTCGGTTGTATATCTGGTACAATCTTGATCAATGTTCTATTTGTGACTAGATAAATAGTATATCAGTCCTTGGACATCTTCAATAGATATGGTTCTGTCTTTTCGTGTCGCAGAATCCTATATAATCTTCTTTCTTCATGATTTAGAAGATGTATTGATCGATTATTGATCAGTATTAGTTCATCTTGTACCTTGACTAACGTTTTCACAGGTTCTCTTATAATAATTGAGCTTCTACTTCTAACAGGTACTGATTCTTCAATCACCTTCATTTTCAAATCCTCTTTTCTGATAGGTTGAGAAGGACTATGATATACTGATCTGTGTTCAACTGACTTTGATTTTTGTTGAACACCAGTTGAAGTAATCTTTTTTTGACTGGTGTTTAACTTCTTACTTTCTTCTACCAGTCTAGAAGGAGGTTGTGGTTGAGGTTTCTTCCTTTCAAACACCAACTTCCTCTTAATTTATGTTTCTTTAGTCGATTTTGCTAGTTGTTCTTGCAAAATTGAGACTAAAGATCTAGTAGCCTGTGGTGCTTTCTCTATCTTGCCAGAATCTTCACCAAGAATCAATCCTTTTCCTTTCTTTTGTTCTTTTTGATGCAAGGTTAATAATCTTGGTGACCTTTTTGATTGTTTAAACTTCTCAGAATAAAGTGTCTCCCCTTTTTTTTTTCAACAACACTTGTTTTTCAAACAGTTTCACCTAGTTTTCTTCTCTTTGAGAAATCGTCTTAGCTTTAATTGATACCTCTGACGATTTATTCTTCTTTTCTTTTATAGACATTCTTCCTGTGGATTGAGGTTTTTCTTCCTTTCAGGTGTAACACTTTCACTCAACCTGCGTCTGACAATACGCTCCCCCTCTGTTGGACCCCGATTTTTAAGTGGAATTGAGAAATATTAAGTGAAATTAAATGAGTGGTTTTATATATATATTGTGAAATAAAAGTACTTATGCTTTGGGAAAATTCATGAGAAAAGAATTATTGAGTTTATGATAATTCTGATTTTTGTGGGGATTTGTATAGCTTATGAAAGTTCAAGTGGATGAGTTAATTTAAATGAAGTTGAAAAGCTAGAATTAAAAAGAAAAAGTGTGAAAATTGAAGAATTTAGAAAGTTTGACTTTTGGAGATGAATAGTGATCTCAAGTTTGACTTGAGAGTTGACTTTTTGTTTGAGGCAAAATTTGAAAAAATGGTCTTCTGAAAACTTGTAGCTTATGTTAAGAGCTTTCTATCGCCGTAAATTTTGCAATTTTTCGATATCGGGAGTGAAAGTTATGGTCAATCAAAGTTTGAATGTGACATAGGTTGACCCATTTATATGGCCGAAGCTTTGACTGGAAAACTGACCCAGTTAGAGGTTGATTTAGCCTTTAAGTTCTTCATGAAAGTTGAAGAGTTTGATTTGATCTTTATTCTGACATAAAGTATAGAATTTTTTGATCAAGGAATAATAAGTTATGATTTTTACAAGTTTCTGTTATGGTTTTAGCATGATTATTAGAGGACAGAACGTTTGATTGGGAAATTGACCTCCTTGGAGGTCAAATTGATTTTTCTGTCCTTCATGAAAGTTGTAGGTGACTTTCTGATCTTTGCATTGATATAAAATATGATATGTTTGGACTTTGGAGTTGAAAGATAGATTTTTTCAAAGTTGAGTTATGGCTTAGGGTATATTCATTTGGACAGGATCTTTGATTAGAAATTTGACCACATTAGAGACTGAATTAGTTGTGGAGTTCTACATGGAAGTTGTAGAAAGTTCTTTAAGCTTTCTATTGATACCAAATTTGTTAATTTTGGATTTCGGGAGCAAAAAATATGATTTGAAAATTTTGAAAGTTTCCTGCAGATCCAGATTTCATCCTTAGACGTGGCCACGTCTAGACTCTAAGTTTCTTAGACGTGCCCACGCCTAATTACTAAATGTCCTCCTCTCACTCTTTTGCTTATAACTTTTTCGTTTGATATCCGATCGACTTGGTTTTCGAAGCGTTGGATTCCTAAGACAATTAATTACATCTTCAGGGGAAATTTATGATTTTATGAGACTAAATTAAGGGTGATTAATTTAATCAAAGTGAGTTGATTTCTGAATATGGTTCGATATTCTGAGCAATTCGGGATCTGTGGAGATCCGATTGAAGTGATTCTTGAGGAAAAATAAAATTATGACATGGGGCTACAAGTCTTATGAAGAAAGTAAATTTCAATTTTGCCCCTAAGACTTTCAATTTCTAAATTGAAGTTCGGATTAGTGTGCAGTTTTGGATTAAGAACATCTAAAAGTATTTTGGGCATAACTTTTGATCTGGTAATCGAAATGAGGTGATTCTTGTGGCATTATGAAATTAAGACATATAGGAACATTTGTCTAGAAGGAAGTTTTGACAAATTCCTTCAAATTGATAGTGCGAATCAGATCCGAAAGTAAGCATGAATTAAAGTGAAGTGCAGGGGCATTTTGGTCAATTGACCCTCATTAAATGACATGACATTATATATAAAAGGGGGATGCCGTTTTTGATTAAAGGAGAGCCGAAACTAGAGCAAATAAGAAAGAAAAGAAGAAGAGAATGGAGGAGAGAGCTTCGGCCATGGAGAAAGATGAGAGAGAAAGTTAAAATTTGATTTTTCTACCATTTGAAGAGGGCTTTTGAGGTTGTTCCAAGAGAGAAAAAGATGAAGGAGCACCAGAGCTTCCTTCCAAGCTAAGAAATTTCAGATTTCAATGAAGAATGAGGTAAGGTCGAAAATTTAATGTGTGAATTTTAATGAGTTCTTTGTTGAGAAACTTTGGAAATGACATGGGTATGTGATATATGAAGTCAATTTTGATGTATATGCCTTAGGTTATGTTTAATTTTGGATGAAAATTAATTAAGGTTTAGGCTTAATTTTGTGATTGAGGATTTTGTGAATTATTGGTGTAGAATCATAAATAATAGTATGGGTTTGTGAAATATGATATTAATTTTGAAGATTATGGGTTTTATGATATTGAATTTGGATGAATTGGTTTAGGTCACTTGTGGAAGTTGAGGATTTTCGAAATTGTTGATTTAGATAGCTTGGAAAAGTGATGAATTTGGGTTGCTTATAGTTAATTTTGAGGATTATGATTTTTATGATGTTGAATTTGGATATTTATGGCTTAGGTTATTTTAAATTGAAAGAGAGAGAGAAGCAAAGGTCAAATTGAAGCATTGGACAAGTTTCTACAATCGATTCGAGGTGGGTAATGTATTTATACTTTGAATTATAAGTCAATTATTGATTTTTGAAAATTCAAGGAAGTGAAAGAAAAGATTTTTGAATCTTAATTGTTCCCGAATGATTTTTGAAAATTATTATAAGCTTAAATTCATTGTTTTAAATGATTTGATAAATCGATAGAAATTTCTGGAACTTCATTTATTATCAATGCATTGATAAAGTATGCAAATTGTTAAAATCATTGATTGTTTAACTTGATTGTTGAAATCATTGATTGATTGAATTGTATGAATTATATGAAATTGTGAATGTGAATGTGTCTAGGATGACACACATGAAAAATAAAGTTTCAAAATGTGCCTTCGGGTAATTTGATTTGTATGCATGAAATATGTGATAAGTGGGTTTGGTTAGGTCTGTTAATTGAGTCAATGCACTGTCTTTATTTGAAAATTTAAGCCTTCTCTCGGCTGCCCGCTAGACGCATGGGAGCTTCGATTTCGAACTCCTTCATCGCTATAATCGACCATTATGCGGAAAAGTGTAATACGTTTCGCTCACGGCCGCATTGTGACCGCCATGCTTGGAATGTGCAGTACGTTTGGTTTTGAACCAACCCAAACCGTTTGATTTGTTTTATGTGTTTGATATTGTGATTTTATGTGATTTATGATTTTATGTGTTTGCATGTTTGCATTCATGTTTATGAAAAATGGGAAAAATTTTGAAAATTGACAAAGTGAGATTTAATATGAAAAGTTTGAAAAAAATTAAAAGGTTTGAGGAAAATGTTTGAAAAGTTAAAATGTATGAAAAGTTGCAAAGTTTGAAAATTAATCCTTATAGCAAAAGTTTATGAAAAATGATTTCTACTTATTTTTTAATTTATAAATGTGTTATCCACTGAGTCGTCGAGCTCACCCCTCTTTCATCCTCATCTCTAGGTTTTCAAGCAGGAGATCAGATGGAAGAAAGACAAGTCATCTGTCTGATTTCTATCTCATTTGTAATTCGTATTCTTTGGATTTGAGTATTTGGTTTGAAAATGGCTTGAAAAGCCATTAAGGATTTGTAAGCACCTAATTGATGATATGTATGAATTAATGAAATTGTATCAAGATTTGATTTATGAATTTAGATTTGTGTATGGTTTATGGATTTGTTTATGAAGAATGTAAGAGATTGTATATGGGGTTGATATTTGTAGATTGTATGTGATTACGGTTTTTGGTTTACGATTGTATTGGATTTGAGATATGGATAATGAGATTGTTTGTGTTGGCTGATTGAGAATCATGGAAGTGTTTAGAAATAGGTTTGCGTTTGTCTATGTTGAGATCCCGGACGGAGGGTCCGGTTGATTTTGATAATTGTATGATTGATTGGGAATTTAGAAGTGTGTTTTGAAACACTTTGCAGGTTTGGGTTTGGTCACGTGCAGTCGTTATGCTGCCGAAATTTTGATTGTATGGAAAAGATAAAAATTGATTGTATGGAAAAGATAGATTAAGATGTTTGATGATGGATTATGGGACTTATATGATTTTTAAGAAGTCTATTATGAATTGAGAAATGGATTGAGGACACCTTCCAAGAAAAAGGAAATTGTATGAATTTTGAATAAAGAAAGGAATAAGAATAAGAAGAAAAAAAATTATACCGGATTTAGAATGTCTTAAGGTTTCCAACGCGGTAAGAGTATGTGCCCGGATGTCGGAACTCATTTGAGTTCGATTAAGCAATTTGTATGTTTTGATTCGATTCGCTTTGATTTGTTTCTGTTTCACTTTTATTCTGTTTCTGATTTGTTCGTATTCTATTCGACTTCGTATTTAATTCGCATTCCTATCCTTCATTGTGATCTGCTTTGTATGTTTGTTTCGCATTTTGTTATTCGATTCAATTTCGGATTTGCTTTATCCGTTTGGATTTCCCTTTCGATTCGCATCTTTGATTTCGCCTTATATTCCGTTCGTTCAACCATTTCGTCTCGCTTTTTCGGTTGGGATCCGGTTTCCGGATCGGGTCCCAACACCCTCAGTCCTTACTTTTGCCATAGAAGTTGTAACCTCCTTTTCTTGAGACTTCAAACCCATTCTACAGATAGTTGATGCATTAATGATGTTTTTTATATTCATCTTCATTTTATTTCCTTTGTCAAGAAGAATTCCAAAATCTCTAAAAATTATTGTTAGCAGCATACCATATGGTAAAAATCTCTAAAAATTATTGTTAGCAGCATACCATATGGTAAGGCATTAGAATCTCTCTTCAACTTCATCATGTACCTTAAAATCAAGTGTGGAAGATTTATAGGATGATGATTGAGTAGATGGAACAGGCATTGTTCATTTATCATCGTCACAACGTTCTTCGAGCCTGTTCTTGGTAGAACACAATGAAAAAGTAGCGCATGTAGAACCCTAGCCTGCGGAACAAGAGTTGACGCCTTCTTGTCCTTTGGGTCACTACTTCCATAGAGTTCTCAATTGATATGTGCTTTCTCTACACTACTTTTAATCATCCATCTTGTGTTATGGGACAACTTTGCTCTAACACATGGACAATCACTAACCTTCTCGATTAACTCCATTGTCACAATAATCGACAATCTATCCACCGTTGATACTAGAGTATCGTCTACTACTTTTGCATTCTTCCAAAACTCATATACTTCATTCAGGTAGATTGTTTCACGAACCTGAAAGAAAATTTTCCATCCCACTGCATCAATTTCTGGTTCAAAATCCATCTAGTTCTTTTTTAAGGAGTTGAAATCAACATGTCTTCCATAAATCATAGATTGTTCCATTGTGATCTGTAGACAACAACAACTAAACACACAAATGTATTTTTTCTCAAAGTAATGATGTTAGTATTTGAAGATGAGAGTGTAAACAAAAAGAACTTGATATCAAGAACAGAGTAATGAAACGTTTTGTTGAGAGCTCTACAAAAGTCGATTTCAGAGTATTTCAAGAATATTCTAAAGTAGGTGATGTTCTGGACCTTTAAAGAGGATTTCCCTTTAATACCTTCTCTTAAAAAAATTACCGTCTGTGACTTATAGTTACTGTGCTCTTGAAAACTTACGACTTTTTATCTTCCTTCTAAGAAAATCATCTGGGCATGTCAGACGATTGGTCACTCAACTCTACCATATTCAAGTTTCGTTTGATTTCTTTGAATCTTTTTTCATTCAAAGGCTTAGTGAAGATATCTACCCATTGATTATTTGTCTCAACAAACTGTAGACTAACAATTCCCCTCCGTACATAGTCTCGTAGAAAATGATGCCTAACTTTGATATACTTTATTCTTGAGTGTTGTATTGGATTCTTCGATAGGTTGATAGCACTTGTGTTGTCACAGAAAATTGGGATTTGTTCTTCTTGTGTCGAATAATCTTCTAACTGATACTTGATCCATAATGTCTGTGAACAACAACTTGCAGCTGACATATATTCAGCTTCTGCAGTAGATAGAGCAATTGAACTTTGCCTCTTACTTGACCAAGAAACTAGATTATGGCCAAGAAAGTGACAACCTCCACTTGTACTCTTCCTATCAATCATGTCTCCAGCTAATCAGCATCACAATAGCCAATTAACCTGAAATCTTTACCTTTCTCATACGTTAAGCAAAGATTAGTAGAACCTGATAGATATTTCAAAATTCTTTTAACAGCAATATAGTGAGATTCTTTAGGATCTGCTTGAAATCTAGCACACAAATGTATACTCAAATGTAATATCGTGTTTGCTTGTTGTTAGTACAAGAAAGAACCAATAATTCCTCTAAAAAGGGTTTGATCAACCTTCTTACCTGCTTCATCCTTAGATAAAAGGTTTAAAGGATGCATAGGAGTTGACATAGGTTTCACTTTTTCCATTCCATATTTAACTAACAGTTCTTTGATATATTTCGATTTTGTCGATTCCTACTATTTTACCCTGTTGGTTATCTCCAAAAGTTACTAATCCTCCTTTCTTATTTCGAAAATCTAGGAACATAGACCTTCTTCCCGTCATGTGTTGCGAGCATCCACTGTCCAAATACCATTGGTGTTGGCTGTTTTTCCAATGAAGGAGATCTGCAGTAGATATTATGTTCTTTTTAGGTACCTAGGTTTTCTTGGGTCTTCTGGGGTTAGTTTTATAATTATTCATAGAATGATAATAAGAAGACTGGTGAAATTTCTTTCTATAAGGAGCAAAATTCTTTTTGTAATGAGTATTGTTTTTAGTACACCCTAAACCACTCTTATCATTAGGGTGTCTATATCTTCCAATCATGTCATTCATTTATTTCGTACTTTCAGTAAAGATTGATAGGTCTGTTGAGAGAGAATTAATTCTTTGTTTCAATTGACTAATTTCATCAGATCTATCTATAGTTATTTTTTTCTCCATATCGTCTACTTGTGTCTTAAGGCAGATGTTTTCTTTTTCTAACGCTTCCATATTCTTCAAGTTTTTGACAAACTTTCTTTTTAAGGACTATACTGCTTTCGTATAACATGTGAATCTTCTAACAATTCTAAATATGCATCTTGGAGTTCATTAAAGATAGAAGTTACCTCCTCGTCATCTTCTTTTTCGGCTACCAAGCATATATTTGCTTGTACTGATGCTTCTGAATTAGAATTAGATTTAGAAGAATCCAAATCGTCCCAAGTTGCCATCATACTCTTTTTATTTTCTTTATTCTTCTTCGGTTTTCTTCTAAGCAATAGACATTCAGACTTATAGTGTCCTGGTTTGTTGCAGTCGTAGCAAATGATAGATATCTTCTCGTTCTTGACTTCATCTTTGCTATTTTTCTTAAATTAAAAATCTTTACTTCCTTTGGCTTTCTTTTTTCACATCCTTCTGATCTTTCTTGAAATGAAAGATAATTCATCATCATCTTTGCTTGAATCTTGATCAGATTCACTGGTATCATCATTCTTGACCTCTTCGATCTTTAATGTTTTTGACAATGAATTTCTATTTTTCTGAGTCTTGTGATTTTTCTGACCAGCCTTTAATGTTATAGATTTGTCTCTTCTAGGTTTATCTTTAGCATCAAGCTCTACTTCATGTATCTTCAAAGAACCAAGCAATTCGTCTAACTTTAATTTGCTCAAGTCCTTGGCTTCTTGTACTGTAGTGACTTTGGATCTCCATCTTTTAGGTAGACTTCTGAGAATCTTCCTGACATGGTCTTGATTATCGTAGATTCTCCTCAAAGCTTTAAGTCCATTAACGATAGTTTGAAATTGTCCAAACATCTAATCAATAGACTCATCTTCTTTCATTTTAAATAGCTCATACTGAGTACAAGAATACTGATCTTGGACTTTTTCACCTGGTTTGTGCCTTCAAGTGCGATGGATAGAGTGTCCCACATCTCCTTCGTAGTTTTGCATCCATGAACTTTATCATATTCACTTCTGCTTAAAGCACAACTTAAAAAGAACTTGGCCTTTGAGTTTAATTGAAATCTAACTTTGTGATTGGCTGACCATCTGGTACAAGGGATAGTATTTCCTTCATCATCAATTGGTACATATGGTTCATTCTCGATAATATCCCAAAGATCAATGTGTGTGGATTTGATGAAGAGCCGCATCCTGTCCGTCCAATAATGATAATCCTCACCATTGAATGCAGGAGGTTTTGTGACGGAGGCACCTTTTGCTATAAAAAAATGCGATTCAGTCATAATTCTTTATCCTCATTTTGTAAAGGTGGTTCTTGGAAATCGAGGTCTGATACCATTTGAAGTAAATCACAGGTTAATATAGAATTCACGTACAATATACGAAATACACAAGAAGGGGGGTTGAATTGTGTAGGGGGTTGAATTGTGTAATCTTTTCATGAATACAAAAAATTTGATATTTCTTGAAAAGAACTTTTCCAACTGTTAAATGAATACCACAAATTTTATACAAAAATATTTACGTAGTTAAATCCCAAATAACTTCTATAGACTTATCTAAAAACAAGATAAAATCAAGTGAATGGTTAGAAGATAGATGCTGTGATTTTTATATTGGTTTACCCCAACCCTTGGACTACGTCGAGTCCTCAGAGTTCATATGAGATTTCACTATACTTCAACAATTTTACAAGTATTCTTTCTTCCCTTCCAAAGCCTCTTCAGGTTTCTTACACAAAGTATTCTTTCTTCCCTTCCAGAGCTTCTTAAGGTCTCTTACTCAAAGTATTCTTTCTTCTATATTAGCCTCTCTAGGCTCTTAGCCTTTTCTTTCTCTCACTCGAAAGATATTGTGAGCTTTTGTTACAGTAGAGTTTGCTCTCTTGTATCGCACTTTTGAATACAAAATTTTTCTTTTTAAGTAAAAACTGGAAAACTAAATGATTGTTCAGTCTTCGACTACGGCTAGTATTTATAGCCTAAGTCTCCAACTTCTTCTTGATAACTCCTTTTTGCTTCTTGATAACTACTTCTTGCTTCTTGTAGAAACCGTTATTCAGTTGCGTTCTGGAACTAACTCTAACCAACAAATTATTTGACGTACTAGAGTATCTTCATCTTTGTATCGTCTGTATTTTTCTCTTCTTCTGTGTTTTCCACTTCTTTTTTGTTTTCCACTTCTTCTGTGTTTTCCGCTTCTTCTGTATTTTCCACTTCTTTTATGTTTTTTACTTCTTCTATGTTTTGTATTTCTTCTGTGTTTTTCACTTCTTTTATATCTTCCACTTCTTCTGTGTTTTTCACTTCTTTTGTGTTTTTCACTTCTTTTATATTTTCCACTTCTTCTATGTTTTGTGCTTCTTCTGTGTTTTCTGTTTCTTCTATGTTTTCTGCTTCTTCTGTGTTTTCTGTTTCTTCTATGTTTTCTGCTTCTTCTATGTTTTTCACTTCTTCTGTGTTTTGCAATTCTTTTGTGTTTTTCGCTTCTTTTGTGTTTTGTACGTTTTCTTTGTTTTTTTGCACACTTAACATACTTATCAAAATAGTTCATTTATTTCTAATATTATTATTATTTGATTATCACCAAAATTAATAAACGTGAAATCCACTTGACTGAACAGATCCATATATACTTCTTCTTCTAAGTCACCATTTAGAAAGGCAGTTTTTAGGTCCATTGGTAAGGCTCTAAATCATAATGAGCCACCAGTGCCATAACAATTCTTAAGGAGTCCTTCTTTGAAACTGGAGAGAAGGTCACTTTATAGTCAATACCATCCTTTTGAGTGTAACCTTTGGCAACAAGTCTGACTTTATACCTTTCAATGTTGCCTTGTGAGTAACGTTTGGTCTTAAAGACCTATTTACAACCCATTTGTTTTGCACCTTTCAACAACTTAACTAATTCCTAGACATTGTTATCATCCATTGATTTAAACTCTTATTTCATAACATTGAATCATTTTTCAGAATTGTTACATTCTATGTCTTATTTGAACGAGCCTAGATCTTTATCTATGCTTAAGTCACATTCATGTTCATTGAGTAAATTTCATAGTCACTTAAAATAGTTGGTCTTCTTTTCCTTACAAACCTTTGTAATGCTACGTCTTGTGACATTACTTGATCATTTGTAACTTGATCACCATTAGTTGATTCATCATTAATATGTTTAATTTGTGGAATTGGAACATCAATTTGTTGTTCCAGTATGTTGCATATTCGTGATGCAAGAAGAGAATAACAACCAGTGGAATCACAACTGATGTGGTAGTGTCTACTTGTCTTGGAGTAGTTTCTACTTGATTCTCGTGAATATGCACTTTTTGTGGTTCTCCACTCCCACTGATTTAACCATTCTCAATGAACCGAGCATTACCAGACTCAACTATTCTCGTACTATGGTTAGGACAATAAAATTTATACCCCTTGGATTTTTTGTAATAGCCAATGAAAAAACTACTAATAGTTCTTGCATCAAGCTTCTTTTCATATGGATTATATAGCCTTACTTCTGCTGGATAACCCCAAATGTGAAGGTGTCGTAAACTAGGTTTCCTTCCTGTCCACAATTCATAAGGTGTCTTAGGAATTGCTTTACTAGGAATCCTATTAAGCAGATACGCAGGGGTTTTTAATACATTCATCCACAATGATAATAGTGTAGAACTATAACTTAACATACACCTAACATATCTATAACACTACGATTTCACCTTTTGACTACACCATTTTGTTGTGGTGTACCAGGCATTGTGTATTGCGCACATATGCCTCAACTTACAAGAAACTTTGCAAATGGACCTGGACATTGTCCACTTTCATCAAATTTTCCATAATATTCACCACCTCTATCAAACCTCACTATCTTTACTCTTCTATCTAACTGCCTTTCTATCTCATTAATGAACACCTCTAGGATGTCCACAGACTGAGGCTTCTCATGTAGCAGATAAATATAACCATATCATAAGAAGTTATCAATAAAGGTAATGAAATATTTTTCTTCACCCCAAGAAGGAATGTCGAAAGGACAACAGATGTCAGTGTGTATTAATTCCAGTAATGCGTTACTTCTTGTGGCTGGATGCTTTGATATATGTTTGGTTTGCTTGCCTTTCATACAATCCACATATATATCCCAGTCAACAAAATCCAATAGAGGTAAGATGTCATTTTTAACTAACCTTTATACCCTTTCTTTGGATATATGACCTAATCTTTTATGCCACAAAAAATAGAACATTCATTTTGTGCACTATATTTACTTCCTATAATATGGTCAACATGAAACAAAGATTCAGCAAAATCAAAATCAAGATTGAAATAATATAAACAATCAATTAAAGTACCAAAACCATAATAGTACTTATTTTATATAATGAAAAAAAAACATAAGTTCCAATATTAAATTGAAATCCTACATCTATAACAGAAAATAAATTCCTAGCACATTCAGGAACATAAAGTTACTTTTCTAGATCTAGGGAACATCCAGTGTCCAAAATCAATTTGTATGTCCCAATGCCCTCTATTCGTGCCTTCATTATGTTCCCCATATACAAGAATTTTTCAGTTTCATTTATAAGCGGGATTGAAAGGAATCCCTGTTTAACATGTGGCACATGAGGAGTTGCATCAGAATCTAACCACCAAGTATTATTAGGCACTTCAATAAGATTTGATTCAAAACATATTGAGACATAGTATGTGCCTTTCTTTTTAAACCAAACCTTTCATTTAGGCTAATCTTTCTTGAAGTGACCAGGCTTCTTACAAAAGTGACACCTCTTATCTTTATTGATTCAGCCCTCATTAACTTTGCTGAGAGCTTTGTCCTTATCTTTGCCTTTCTTTCCAGGTTTATTCTTGCTGCTACTAGCTCCTGGATGAAATGTAAGATGAATGGAGTGCTCCTACATTTTCTTTAATCTCCCTTCCTCCTAAACTAACATGGTCTTAATTTCTTGAAATCTCCATTTTTCTTTAATAATGTTATAATTCACTTGGAACTGGAAAAAATCTTAAGGAAGTGAGTTAATTATAAACTGTATCAAAAAGGACTCACTCACATCCATACCCATAGATTTCAACTTTGCAACTAGATTTTACTTATGAGTTACATGATCATAAATGGGTTGTGACCAATCAAACTTCTTGGTCATTAGCTTACTCATTAAAGTCTCTACTATGGACTTGTCAGCTATATCAGATTGGGAGTATTCCTTAAGCTTTAACATAAACTCCTTTGCATTATCTGACTTAGGCATTGATGTCTTCACATTTTCTGTAATTGTCATTCGCATCAAATTCAAACTTAGCCTGTTAGACTATTCCCAAGCCTCATAATAAGATTTGTAAGCTTTAGAACTAGTCTCAGTTATGGTTGTGGGCCTTAAGTCTGAGACTATGTCCAAGTCCAAATCCATTATACCCAGTTGGAACTGGATTTGTTCATATTAGTCCCCATAGTTCAGACCATTGAACTTTATCAATTCATTTCCTAAGGCGAACAAATTAGTAGATATTGCACATACAACATATAGCTCATGCATTAATGCTTTGAGTAAACCTAAATGGATTCAAACTAACTAATGCACTTTGATTATGCATTTAAATTCTCCTTTGGGTGAAATTTAAATACATAATAATAACCTATTATGATGCATATAGATAATTTACTATAATGGACAACCAATCATGTTCTAATCAACATGCAAGTTATCTTTGGATATACAATCTTATTAACCAAATATGTTGATAAAGTCCCTTTAATGTCATTAATTACTAGTAATGGTCCACCTTTGGGTGATCTCCTAATGTTATATAATTAATAATCTCAATTATTCAGTTTAACCTTTATGTCATTTTAGCATCATATGATATTGAACAATTGAACAAATCACAATGAAATGCTTAGTATTTTTCAAGCTAAGCCACTTTGGTGACTAACAAGCTTTCCATGCAATAAACATTTAATTAGATGATTAGCATACATGACAAAATTTAATTTAATTAATTTGGTCACTTTGGTGACTAACAAACTATTTTAAATTTCTATGATGTCATGTATTACATTCAACATCTAATAGGAAAATTTAATTCCAAACATTGCATAATATAAAATATTCAAAGTACCAAATAAAACATATAATATGGCACTAATTTACAAAATTATATTATGTATAGAAAATAAAGCAATTATGAATTCACTAATTCCTTATGTTCCATCCTAAAATTGTTTTTTCCTTTGGGTTAAAGTCCAAAATTAATTAAGAACTCAATATTATCCTTTAATGGCCCAAAGACCAAAAAAATCAATCCATAAGCTAATTTTTGGGCCTGAAAGCTCTGTCATGCAGCATTTACTAATATTTCGCACTTTTGACCTCTCTGCTGCAGCATTTAAATTATCCTTTGGGCTAGCTCTGTTTAAGTCTCAATAATCCACACACATCCTGGGAAAGTCAACAACCATAAACACAATCAAACTCTTGTTTTGTGTTTGTCCGTGTCTAATTGAAACATCCATGAAATGATGAAACTATTTAACACCGAAAACCAATTTGAAACATGTATGGGAATATAAGAACAAAAAAGAAGAAAAGTGTATGGTTCATCTGACACTAGAAATCTTCCCAGTGTGCAATACTGATGTCATATATGAAGAAAGCATTGTCATTACAATACCGAAAACAACCATTACAAAAGACAACAAACAATGCATCACCAGACTCTGATACCAATTGTAAGACATTTATGGATAGACATACTTGTATCCATGATCGTTTTGTAAGATTTTGACGTTCTTGATACAAGTTTTTTTCCTCACTGCTTCTTAAACTTTTAGCGGTTTCTCCAATAATTAAGATAACTTTTTATAAGTTTCTAAAACTTATATATATCATTTCACCAGCCATCATGTTGGTTCACTTATAAAAGAGAGAGGAAATGGGTCTTTGACCTATTTGAGATCCCTTTATGTAATACCCAATAACCATCATCTTGGATTCATTTTATGGGACTCAAACTACAAATCACATGGGTCATTTAATATTCTAACAGTAAGATGTTCCTAGAGTTTATAGAAGAATCTTTCAAGTTTGTTACTCTCATCTGCTCCTTTTTCTTAGACTAAATTTTTACAAGCATCAAATCTTATTATGCGCATACTAGGTTTCCCCTTCAATGTGACAAAGGTAAATTTACATGACATCAATATGATGTTCTTGATCCTATAAAAGGTCAGTCTCCTTCCATAAGATATAATCAACCAAATTTGACCCAAGTTGGAGATATCAGTGATGTTGGGGAGACACATAGCAATGATTTGTTCACAATAAATCTGGTCGATTTTTAGTGTCACTTTTCATACAAGTGTGAGGATAGAGAAGTCACTTGCCATAATGCTCAAAAGAATGGCGGATGGGCGTCTGTCCGCGATGAAGGAAAAGCTATTTTCCTTATAATGGTGTTTTAGATTCTTTGAGTTATTCAAACTCGGTCTCAATGAAATATCACGATAACGAGGGGAATCTGACATGAAAGCTTCTCTTTTGAACTTTAGGAGCATCTTGTGTGAGAGTTGATATATAAGACCTGGTGATTTAGTGAGAGATGGCATATATTTCAAATTTAAAAAGTATTTTTATTTAATTTACTACGATCCACATATAAATTGACAGGGAATGAGGCATGCTTACGTGAGATTTCAACGACAAGTATTATAAAATTAGATAAAGCTTTATATTTAAAATGTAATAGGCTCTAATCTAACAAAAATTTTAAATTTTAGTGAAATCCATAATAAAAGTATAAAATGAAATCCATAATTAAATCAGTTGTTGAACAAAAATATAAAGTTGCCATAAAATAAAGGTACAATTTTATAATAAATATTATAAATAATAATTATAATTCAAAATTAGATTTAATTACATAAATAGTTAAAAATCATAATTTAGATAAAATCTAAACATTACAACATCTATATTAATTAACCAAAATAAATGTTGAAAATAATTGTAAGTTATTCATAAATATCTTAGTTAATTAGTGGTGGAAGTAGTGGCCTATATGTTGTTAGTGGTAGAAGTAGTGAGAATCAAGTTTGTCTACAAATTTGAATTGTAACCGTCACTAGTAAAACTTTCTTTCCTTTCAATTATTTCTACAAATTTCCTTTTTATTAGTTTCTGCCAATAGTATTAGAGCTACTAGCAAAGAATTTTTACTTGTCTTTACCCATTTCTTTTTTGTTGTTGAAAGAGTTAATTGCTATTTTACTGCAATCAATCTGGCAAAGAATCCAATTTCTCAAGAATATTGACTTGAGCTTCCAATTCTTGAGAGCGATAATTGACAAGAAGAAGATCGAGTTAAAGTACTGCAAATCGAAGACTGTGCTTGATATGACTACATGTCGAATCAAGAATAAGGAAGAATGTGTAAATTTGTAATGAACTAGTTTTTGCAAATAACCAATGAAACAATAACAAGGCAAAATAGATGAATGTATTGATTCAACAGTGAGGATTACAAGCTTTGTAAAAGGAAAACAACAAGGAATATTAGAGAAGAAAGAGATGAGAAACAAGGAGAATTGGGTGAGAGAGAGAGAACTGCAATCTGCATAACAATATTCATGCCCTGAGCCTTGGCAAAACACTGCAATTTATGGAGCACATTCGTTATTCCTTCTTCATAGGGCCTGGGGTCATTCTTTTTGTTGGGCTTTTGCTTCATAAAGATATTAGCTCATAACAATACCCACCCATTGAAAACAATCCTTGTCCGCAAGGATTGAGGAAAAAGAAATCTCGAAGGGATCAGGCATGTTCAAAATTCTCAATAGCATTGGTCTGCAACTCCTTTTACTCTCAACACCACAGGTCACATCTATCATTAGATTCTCATGGAACCATATGAAATATAAAAATATAGCCAAGCACATCTGTAGCAACATAATACCAAAAAATTGCAAGCCCTTTGCTTCACTAATGCAAAACCAAATCATGAAAACTTCAACACAAGGTAATAAAAGCTTGAATGGCATGACCAATAGCGATGAAGTAATACTAGCAAATAGGATTATTGACAGTATTTCTATATCAACAAAACCACTCAAACTTACACCTCCCACTTGCTGAAATTCGTTTGAATCTTCTTTTAATGGATTTTCTTGCTCAATATCAATTACTATAGTAGTACAAGCAAACCAATAATACCACTTCAACAACTCTAACTCTTCAGTTAACAAGAATACTAGAGAGAACAGCAAATTACCCAACCGATGCTTCTGAAATTGTAAGAAACAATCCATAATACCCCACCTTTCAATCCTGGAAAGAGCAACATATGCAATAGCAGCAGTTTGCCACCCCGAATATAATTTATCCACATTTTTGTCATAAAATGCCATGGAAGAACCTCCAAACCTTCCTCCTGGGTCAAAATATTTGAGGGTCACACGAGCAATGTACTCACCAACTGAGTCACCGTAATACATATTCATCGACTCTAGCAGATTATTTGGTGATCGAACTCCATTATACCGTTCCGTTGAATCCACACCATGCTCGCCTATCATTTCGAAAGACTTTGACCCAATCTGGTTCCGGTAGTGATCCTTAATACTGAAGGGATTCTTAACACTTATCATATTACCACCTCTAAGCTCGTTCAGCAATGTCTCTTGTGATTCAATAGCTTTGTCTTTATTATCGATGAGCTCGGTTTCATTGTTGTCTCCAAACATCCACGTCTCATCAGAGGTTGTCTTGAGCATTTCATCGAACACTTTATCTACTGTTGTCTTTGTTAGCGATCTAGAAGGGGGGTTGAATAGATCTTTAAAACTTTTTGAGAATTTCTACAATAAAATCAGAAGTTAATTCACACAATAGTAATTTAAACGAATCTAAATATAAAAGAGTAGGGAAGAAGAGCAAACACTGTTTTTATAGAGGTTCGGTGCTAAGACCTACGTCCTCTACCTAAGCTCCCACTTAGGATTTTGCAAACTACTTTATTACACACTTTGTAGTTTAGTGTGAACTCTTACAATGCCGCTTGATTTTCGGCTCAAGCTACCTTACAATTTGATTTGTCTTCCGGCATAAATCCTACCAATAGCGCTTGATTTCCGGCTCAAGCAACCTTTACAGATGATTTGTCTTCCTGCACAAATCCTACCAACAATACTTGATTTTCATCTCAAGCTACCTCACACGTGACCTTTCACTAGTCACTCAATTTGTAAAAGAAATAGGATAAAGATCTAAGAATAAGTGCTCAATACAAATGTAAACAAAGTAAGAACAATGATGAGCAATTTGGAGCAAGATAAGAGTATTTTGGCTTCTAGAACTTGTGTCACTTCTTCGTCAATCATCCACCCTTTATATAAGAAGAAATATAGCTGTTGGGACTTATTCTAGTCGTTGCTAGATTGAAATGACCGTTCCTTAATAATCTCCCTTCCATTTTTGGCTAATTGGACCGTTGGAATTAATGTGTTGTACCCATATGTCGACTTGTCGAGTTTTATAAGTCGACTTGTGACCATAAGTCGACTTGTCGAATTGTATAAGTCGACTTATGACAACATTTTACGTAAACTTGCATCTCCGCTCTTCTATAAGTCGACTTGTGATGTGTAAGTCGACTTGTGGTCCACGATAAGTCGACTTGTATGTCGTTAGTCGACTTGGTTGACATATATTACTTGTATAGAAACTTCCATCTTGATTTGTACAATTCTTTCATTAAATATCAATCCCAAAATACCTGAAACAATTTCTTAACCAATTCTATACATTTTATTATTATCAAAACATAAGTGGAATTAATTTGTCAATCACCATTGGTCCAACAATCTCCCCCTTTTTGATAATGACAAAATACTTAGAAATTGTTTAAGAAATGAAAACAAAGAACATTGATCAAGGTTTTTATACCTTGTCATTTTGGTTAGAAGTCTCCCCCTCAATCATATAAATCATTGAATTTAATAACTTTGTAAAAACGAACTCCCCCTTAATCAAGTGACAAAAAAATATCAATTTCTTATTTTTCTCCCCATTTTTGTCATAATCAAAACAACTAATACAAACCAACAAATATGAAAAATTATCGCAATCACATTAAATAGAGTAACAGATCATCAAACACAAATAGTCTCAAATCAAACACACTCCCCCTCAATCAAATGACGGTGACTAAAAGATACCAAATATCAATTTCCAATATTACTCCCCCTTTTTGTCATAATTAAAAACCAATATGAAAAATGAAAAATAGTCGCAAATGCAGTCCATAAACAAACAAAACAGCAAACACAAATAAAGACATTAGTCATTACATAACAATCCAACAATGAATACAAATATCAGAAAGTCATAATAAGCACCACACTCTTGAAATAACATAAGAATCTGTGTAGACATGAGTCGACTTGTTTACCTCCATAAGTCGACTTATCAACCTTCATTAGTCGACTTTGTTGTTGTCTCCACTTATATGCCTTGAACTTCCACTATCAATGTGCCAAGTGCTTGGTGGATTTTTATTTCTTGCTTGTACCTGCAACTGAAACATCTTTTCTTTTTATTGGTACCTAAGCCATCTTGGGTCTATTTTGGTTAGTCATATAAACCACAATAGGTGGTGTTGTACCTTTAATCACCCAAATTTTCTTAACTTTGATACATCTCCTAATAGTTTTACATGCAATGTAGCGCCCCCTTACCATAGGGTATCCACCGGAATGCCCGTAGGTCATTCCGATACATATCCTACGACAAGAGACCACTACTGACAACAATCACTACTCTCCTCATGGTATCACAATCATAAGACAGTAATAAGAAATTGACCACTTTTTAAAACCAAATTAGATTCTATTTCATTCACTCAAAGCTCAGTAATTTACAACTGTCAGTACTTTTTAATTTACACATGATCCAAACACTGCACCTTAAGTGTCATCTTGTCATCGCATAAGAAACAGATCTAACTATAAGTCTCCAAAAGAAAGCCCACTGACCGACCTTTGAGCCATCGCTCTCTCGCCAATCCACAAGATACTGGCTCTACAAATTCCCGAGGAGCTATCTGCTCATGCTTATGCCGAAAAATAATTGCAATTTTGGATGAGTTTATGAACTCAATGAGAAACCATCATCGATGGTTCTCCCAATTCATGCATCATATAAGCATGTAACAATATACACTCAGTTGTTATACAAAACACAATAATAATTCAGTCACAAAATAATAACATTGTCAAATGTTCGATTCAAAGATGCAATGCACATGTGACTTTTTCCAGATTCATTTCAAGATTGTGACCGAAGCGATAATAAAGGATCAAGATAGACGCGTCTGGGAGAATTATCTCCGTCAAGCTCGAGGCTCTTGTTCAGTATATCGAGCTCTAGGCTCGGTTCAAGATAGCATGGCGTCTCTTGTTCACAATTTTCCTTTTAATACAGGATGCAACAGGCATGAATGCACATGTCCCATATCAAGAAACATGGTAATACGGTCCAAATACACAATATAATCATACAATCCAATTAACAGTTGCCTAATGCTTATTTCACACCAATTGGGCCATATATAACCACATAATCCCCGTAGGCGCTCAATTCACAACAGAATCCACGTAATCCCCGTAGGGCAATCAATCACAAGAAACACATGATTGAATAACCAACTAGGTTACTCACCTAATAACTTCCACGCTAGTGCCGGAAGTCTCGCCAAGTCCGTGGAACGACGGTCCACTTGAGCCTCTATAGCACATTAAAAGAATAGCCATTACCATCAGATACTTGAAATGACTAAATAATGCACATGAAATCAAGAAATGTGTATAATGCATGTTCATGGCAATCCCGCCCTAATCCAATATTTCCCATAATAAAATTCTATTAAAAATTAGAAATCCATAGGCGCCGACGGTGCCTAATCGGACCTCTATAGGTCCCCAATTAAATAAAACAGTGTTTCAATGTTCCGTTAATAGGGCTACGCCAAATTCCGCCTAAAATTCCTGTTTTCTCATAAATGAAATTAAATATTCAACTAATTCGATGCCTCTAGAATTAGGTCAATCGGACGTCGGACGGAAAGTAATTGACAAAAGAAGTCAAAACTCTTTATATGCCAATTAATAATTAATAAAATCCCTTTCCCTTTGTCCTAACACACCAACCCACTTCCAACATTCATAACTTTTTCTACACATTTCTAAAAATGCAAACTATACCTTGTTGGAAAGCTTATGAAAAGCTCTACAATTCTCAAGAAGACCATAAAAATCAATTCCAATCCTAAGGGTGTCAAATACTCCATCCAACCTACTGCCTACTCAATTTCCATCAACACAGGGCAGTACATTGGAAATTCCATAACTCACTGATTCTTCAGTAATAAATTACCACAAAAATATTTTCAATAAGTTCACAATGTCCTCAACAACTTTCATGAACAACCCAAAATCAAATTCTATTTCTAAACAAGTCAATTAATTCATCTAATGTTACTGTCCCTGAAATCCTTCAATTTGGGCAGTAACATTACAAGAAGAATAACTTCCAATATACAAGTCAATAAAATCAGAACTTTATATCTCTGTAAAGATAACATCTCAAACTACAATTTTCATGAAGCACTCAACATCCAATTCGATCTCTAACAATTTCAAAACTGTTATGGAAGTTTCTGTTATGATCAGCCATTTATAACCTCATGTAGGGTCAGTTTTTGCAAAATCATAACTCCCAATTCTAACTTCTAAAAATTATACACCATATATCATTTTCAAGGTAATCTCTTCCTCTACAACTTTTCAGAAGCTCACTCACACCAATTCAGTCTACATAAAATGTTAAAATTTCCTTCAATCAGTAAACTCACAAAATCACACTTAAGCTAGGTTTCATCCAAAATGCTCAAAACCAGTCATTAGTAATCAATTCATATCTCCCAATATACAATTCTAAAAATAGCAAGATCAGTAGAAATGGAAAGATAATTCAATATTCTCCAACTTCCATGAAGACCATTTTCCCTAATTCCATCTCAATTAATTCACAAAAATCAACAAAACTCAGATGTCATGGTTGTGGTTACTGTTCACAGGCAATGGAACAGCAACTTTCCATGCAAAAATTCACCCTTCTATCATTGAAATTCAACAACACCTATTTCACACTAAATTGAAGCCAACATTCCAAAGTTTCAGTGGCCACTAACCTTACCTCATTTGCATTTTTACAAAATAAGTTATGAATAAAACAGTAACATCAATTACAAATCTAATTTTCCAGATTTAAGGTTAATCTTAGTTCAATCACTTCCAATGCCTCTTTCACATCACTAGACATCAAAATAAATACAAATTAAATATTACTACAGTCATACATATCCTAGAGCTAATACTTAAAAATTGGCAGCATTAAATCCATATGCAAACCTCATTTAAAAACTCAACCCTTAAATGAAAACTTACCCAAAATCTCCTTCAAAGCTTCAATAACCAACTTCTAACTCCTACACCAAGGTACCAACCTCCTTCCCTTCTCAAGTATACACAATATTCATCTTCTAGCTTTGATGGATTTCTAGATGATAGCTTGAAGGTGTGGAGAAAGTAGAAAGAAGAGTAAAATTTTCTATGTATATGTAAAGTAGAAGTGTGTTTCGGGTGAGAACATTGATGAAGAATTGATGAAGATTTTATCCTCCTTTCCTTTTAAACACATACACATCCGTAGGCATTGAGAGGTGCATTAAATGTAACTTTAAAAGTGGCAAATTCCCATTGGTTTCAAGGTGGCAAATTCCCATTGATTTCTTTTTAGTTGAAAAGTCAAAATATGACTTATTTAATCCAGTCCAAAATTTTACTTCATTTAACTCTAATGACCCTACTTTCAGTCCCAAAATAATATACCCAATATTACTGTGCCATTGGGTAGCGATCTTTGTTACCGAAAATCGATCGATTCGCCAATTGGCGATTTTCCCGGTCCAGGAATTGTCTCCGGAAAAATCCAGAAAAATTCCTATAAATCCCTAAAAATGTAAAACAATTTATGATGCAGTCCAAATAATTTTTCAAACGCAATCACCCCATTAATTTCATACAGAAGTTCAACTTAAAACCTAAGCCGGAAACTGTCATGAATGCATGTATACTATGTGCATGTGCAACCAATCAGTAATTATAAAGGCTATATGTTGTATGCGCCTGCCGAGATATAATTTAATATCCCGAACCCATCCTAATTACCAAAATACCCTTCCTATAGGAGAGGGGATGTTACAATTCTCCCTTCCTAACAAAAATTTTGTCCTCGAAATTCTTACCTGATTGATCGAAAAGGTGAGGATACTGTCTCCTCATATGCTCCTCGATCTCCCAGGTAGCCTCCTCAGTCGAATGGTTCCTCCAGAAAACCTTCACCAGTGGAATACTCTTATTCCTCAATTGTTTCACCTGAGACCCGATAATCTGGATCGGCTCCTCCACATAACTCGACATCGGAGACCTCAATCTCCCGAGCCAGATCACATGTGTCGGATCCGACCGATATTCATGAGCATACTCACATGGAAGACGCCATGTAATCGAGACATCTCACTCGGTAAAGCTAGCTCAGAGGCCAATGGTCCGATCCTCTCGGTGATCTCATATGGACCAATGTACCTAGGGCTTAACTTACCCTTTCTCCCAAATCTCAAGACATCACGCCACGGTGACACCCGAAGAATACTCGTCACCCACATCATACTCAATGTCCCTCATATGCCGATCCACATAGCTCTTTCGCTCATCCCGAGCGCTTGATGCAACTCCGAATCAATCTTACTTTATCAACAAAGATCCCGAATCACCAGACCTCAATCATCCTCTCACCCTCTTCATCCCAATACAGAGGCGATCTACACGGTCGCCCATACAAGGCCTCATATGGAGCCATCCCGATGCTACTATGATAATGATTGTTATAAGCAAATTCAATCGGCTAGATATTGATCCCATGCCCTCTCGAACTCCAATATACAAGCCCAAGCATATCCTCAACAGCCTTAATCGCCCTCTCACTCGCCCATCTGTTCGAGGATGAAATGCAAGATCGAAATTCAACTTAGTACCCATAGCAGATCGCAAACTCGCCGTAACCTCAAGTAAACTGGGATCCTGCTGACACTATCGACACCGAGACCCTGCAGCCTCACTATCTCCGCCACATACTTCGGGCCAACTGATCCATGGTATTATTCTCCTCATCGTAAGAAATGGGCCGATTTAGTCAACCGTCCACGATGACCCAGATAGCATCATGTCGCTTCAAGGCCCTAGGCAACCCCATGATGAAATCCATGGTGATCCGCTCCCATTTCCACCCGAATGGGCAACGAATGAAGCTTCCCCATCGAGCTTGGTGCTCACCTTAACTTGCCGGCACGCCAAACACCTAGACACATACTCGCCACCGCTTCTTCATACCAGCCACCGTAAATGTTGCTTAAGGGTGTTATACATCTTGGTAGTATCAGATGCATAGCATATGTGGCCATGTGAGCCTCCTCCAGTATCTCTCGCCTCAGATCATCCACATCAGGTACACAAAGCCTCGCCCTATCCATAGAGTCTCATCTCTCACATCAAACTCGAACTTCGATCGCCTTTACTTTCTCAATCGGCCTCACCATAACAGATCCTTATCCTCGAACTCTCCCGATCCTGCCCAAGAGCATCGGTCTCGCCTCGGTGTAGCCAATAATACTCCATCCTCGCCCAGATTCATCTGAACATTCAAAGCTCTCAACTGAATCAAATTAGGCAACCTCATAGCCTGAATCTGAGCTGTACTAGTATGTGACTTCCTACTCAGAGCATCTGCCACCACATTAGCTTTTCCAGGATGATACTCGATAGTACAATCGTAATCCTTCAACAACTCCAGCCACCTCCTCCGCCTCAAATTCAACTCTCTCGCTCAAGAATATCTCAAACTCCTCAGGGTCAAGAAGATCCGAAAGGTCTCACCATACGTAATGCCTCCAAATCTTCAAAGGCAAACACAACCGCAGCTTAACTCCAAATCATGAACAGGATAGTTTACCTCATGAGACCTCAACTGCCTCGAGGCATAAGCAATGACTCTACCATGCCGCATCGTAACACACCCCAACCCCCGATGTGATGCATCAGACACCTCAAATCCTCCATCCCAGATGGAATAGCCAACACCGGCAAGAGTCAACCGATGTTTCACTCCTCAAAACTCTTCCGACACTCTTCACCCATCCAATGGCACATTCTTCCTCGAAGTTTTGTCGAGGGGTGAGATCAATGAGAACCCTCGACAAACCTCCGTAATAACCCGCTAATCCGAGGAAATTCAATCTCCCGCACATTCCTAGGAGCTTCCCACTTCAAAGACCGCCTCAACCTTACTCTTGATCTACCAATACCCTCTCCACCACTATATGCCCCAAAAGATCACCGATCCACCAAAATTCACATTTGCTGAATTTGGCGCATAACTATCTCTCCTCATCGCTCGTAACACAATCCTCAAATGCTCACTATGCTCCTGCTCATCCCTCGAATACACCAAAATGTCATCAATGAAAACAATAACAAACCGATCTAGGTAGGGCTGAAATACCTTATTCATCAAGGCCATGAAAAGTCGCCGGCATTAGTCAACCCAAACGGCATCACTAGAAACTCGAAATGCCCATACCGCCTGAATGCACTCTTAGGCACATCGGCCTCGCAATCTTCAATCGATAGTAACCAGATCGCAGATCTAACTTGGTGAATACCGAGCTCCTCGCAATCGATCAAATAAGTCATCAATCCTAGGCGGTGGGTACTTATTCTTTATCACACCCGATTCACCGCTTATAATCGATGCTGACCTCAAAGTCCCATCATTTTTCTTCACAAACAAAACCGAGCTCCCCATGGTGAGACACTGGGTCCGATAAACCCTTCTCCAAAGAACTCCTGAATCGAGCCTTCAACTCCCTCGCCCACGGTGCCATCCTATATGGAGGTATAGATATAGAGCTGTACCGAACGAGATCAATAGTAAACTCCGCCTCCCTATCCGGTGACAAACCCAAGAACTCGTCAGAAACACATCCGAAATTCCCAACCACGGAATATCCCGGAGCCTCTCGTCAACTCGTGTCAATCACATGAGCCAGATATGCCTCACGACCTCCTCAGATCAATCTCGTGGCACTAAGGAAAGAGATCATCCGGCCGGCATCGCCGACTAACTCCTCTCAACACCGCCTAGTCGCCCAGAGACTCCAACACAACCTCCTTGGTATAGCAGTCCATGATAGCCCTATGGGCGTCACCACCCATCCCCGTAATCACATCGATCTCTCTCGCAAGCAATACTATAAGGTGCGCCTCAATATCGCTGATCAACTGGATCGAGCATCCCCATGCACCTCTCCTAATGCAAGAGTAGTACTGAGGTGTACTCACCTCTAGCCCATACTGTAACATCTCCCTATCCCCATGCAGTCTACATGCCATATGAGGTGCAATAAAGGAATGTGTGGATCCAGGATCCAGCAGAGCAAATGCCTCAATATCATAAAGAAGAAGCATACCAGCCACAACCTCAGGGGACTCCTGGGCCTCCTGCCGCGTCATGGCGTATACTCTCACCTGGGACCGTGGTCGGCTGCCCCGACCCTCAGTCCTCACCAAGGACCCCTCAGCTCTACCACGGCCTCTACCTCGGCCCCTCTGTCCGGATCCACCCACTCTACTCACATGCAGTCATACTACTCCCGACTTCTACCACTACCAAAGAAGTTGAACTCTCAATGTATCGTGGCAATCCCGACACGATGCTCGTCGAGCCGCACCTCAAGCGAGGCTCCAAGAATCCACCAACACTCCCCATCGTGTCTTCTCTCACAATGCGGCACACTGGAAAAATCGCCCGTAACCTCTCGCCACTACCATCGCCGGTCGGTCCAAATCTCCCCTCGCCAAAACCAGATCGCTTGAACCTCCCAAGATCCGAAAGTCCCGCTCGGCGCTTACTAAAGCTCCTCGCCAGAGCCGCTCGACTATCACCGGCCGCTTACCCGGACCCAATCTCGGCTGTCTTCGTCTCATCACCGCTTCCACTCTAACGCAGCACCGCCTCAACTCAATAAATGTCCCCATGTCCGACCGAGCCAACACGGTACGAATCTCAAGATTGAGGCCATTCTCGAACCTCCGGCACTTATCGGCCTCGGTCGGGACCATCACGAGAGTATAATCTATCACCATTAAATTTCACCTCATATTCGCCACCGACATCCGACCCGCTTCAGCCCGTAAACTCTGCATCTTCATATAAAGGTAGACCTTGGGCATATAATTATCCTCAAGGCCCTCGTAAAATCAGCCCACGACAAGAAGCAAGGTCCAAGCAGATCGCTCGCACAGCCGATCTTCCACCACTTGTATGCCGGGCCCCGCAGCAGAGATACTCGATAATCGAACCTCTCATCGTTCGCATTCATCCGGTCAAGACTCTCTCCGTCCTCTCCAACCATCCTCGGCCTCGGGTCTCAGACCGCCATAGAAATCTACCCCACCTTACAAGAAGAATCGCACTCTCCTCTCCCGTCTCACGGGAACTCGAGAAGGCAAATCCTCAGTACGAGGCATAGATGACTCTCTACTCGCTCCCACTGATCCTTGGTCAGCTGGCTTCTCAACCTGATCACCTAATGCCGAAGACCTAAAACAAAACAAGAGTTCGATCGGTTTCAACAATTTCATCCGATTCATACCTATATTGTTACTATTCCCAAAGATGCCAAACCTGGCTCGATATTACCTAATGTAGCGCCCCCTTACCATAGGGTATCCACCGGCACGCCCGTAGGTCATTCCGATACATATCCTACGACAAGAGACCACTATCGACAACAATCACTACTCTCCTCATGGTATCACAATCATAAGACAAGAATAAGAAATTGACCACTTTTAAAACCAAATTAGATTCTATTTCATTCACTCAAAGCTCAAGAATTTACAATCACAAGATACTTTTTAATTTACACATGATTCAAACATCGCACCTTAAGTGTCATCTTGCATCTTGCATAAGAAACAGATCTAACTATAAGTCTCCAAAAGAAAGCCCAATGACCGACCTTTGAGCCATCGCTTCTCGCCAATCCACAAGATACTACTCTACATACCCGAGGAGCTATCTGCTCATGCTTATGCCTGAAAAATAATTGCAATTTTGGATGAGTTATGCGAACTCAATGAGAAACCATCATCGATGGTTCTCCCAATTCATGCATCATATAAGCATGTAACAATATACACTCATTGTTATACAAAACACAATAATAATTCAGTCACAAAGCGGAATATATCAGCAAATAATAACATTGTCAAATGTTCGATTCAAAGATGCAATGCACATGTGACTCTTTTCCAGCTCATTTCAAGATTGTGGATCGAGCGATAATATGATGATCAAGATAGACGCGTCTGGGAGAATTATCTCCCGTCGAGCTCGAGGCTCTGTTCAAGATATCGAGCTCAGGCTCGGTTCAAGATCTGATGGCGCCTCTGCTCACAATTTTTCTTTTAATAAACAGGATGCAACAGTGCATGAACGCACATGTCCCATATCAAGAAACATGGTAATACACGGTCCAAATATACAATATAATCATACAATCCAATTAACAGCTTGCCTAATGCTTATTTCACGACCAATTGGGCCATATATAACCAATGTAATCCCCGTAGGCGCTCAATTCACAACAGAATCCACGTAATCCCCGTAGGCAATCAATCACAAGAAACACATGATTGGAATAACCAACTAGGTTACTCACCTAATAACTTCCACGCTAGTGCCGGAAGTCTCGCCAAGTCCGTGGAACGACGGTCCACTTGAGCCTCTATAGCACATTAAAAGAATAGCCATTACCATCAGATACTTGAAATGACTAAATAATGCACATGAAATCAAGAAATGTGTATAATGCATGTTCATGGCAATCCCGCCTTAATCCAATATTTCCCATAATAAAATTCTATTAAAAATTAGAAATCCATAGGCGCCGACGGCAGCTAATCGGACCTCTATAGGTCCCAAATTAAATAAAAAAAGTGTTTCAATGTTCCGTTAATTGGGGCTACGCCAAATTCTGCCTAAAATTCCGCTTTCTCATAAAATGAAATTAAATATTCAACGAATCCGATGCCTCTGGAATTAGGTCAATCGGACGTCGGACGGAAAGTAATTGACAAAAGAAGTCAAAACTCTTTATATGCCAATTAATAATTAATAAAATCCCTTTCCCTTTGTCCTAACACACCAACCCACTTCCAACATTCATAACTTTTTCTACACATTTCTAAAAAATGCAAACTATACCTTGTTGGAAAGCTTATGAAAAGCTCTACAATTCTCAAGAAGACCATAAAAATCAATTCCAATCCTAAGGGTGTCAAATACTCCATCCAACCTACTGCCTACTCAATTTCCATCAACACAGGGCAGTACATTGGAAATTCCATAACTCACTGATTCGTCAGTAATAAATTACCACAAAAATATTTTCAATAAGTTCACAATGTCCTCAACAACTTTCATGAACAACCCAAAATCAAATTCTATTTCTAAACAAGTCAATTAATTCATCTAATGTTACTGTCCCTGAAATCCTTCAATTTGGGCAGTAACCTTACAAGAAGAATAACTTCCAATATACAAGTCAATAAAATCAGAAATTTATATCCCTGTAAAGATAACATCTCAAACTACAATTTTCATGAAGCACTCAACATCCAATTCGATCTCTAACAATTTCAAAACTGTTATGGAAGTTTCTGTTATGATCAGCCATTTATAACCTCATGTAGGGTCAGTTTTTGCAAAATCATAACTCCCAATTCTAACTTCTAAAAATTATACACTATATATCATTTTCAAGGTAATCTCTTCCTCTACAACTTTTCAGAAGCTCACTCACACCAATTCAGTCCACATAAAATGTTAAAATTGCCTTCAATCAGTAAACTCACAAAATCACACTTAAGCTAGGTTTCATCCAAAATGCTCAAAACCAGTCATTAGTAATCAATTCATATCTCCCAATATACAATTCTAAAAATAACAAGATCAGTAGAAATGGAAAGATAATTCAATATTCTCCAACTTCCATGAAGACCATTTTCCCTAATTCCATCTCAATTAATTCACAAAAATCAACAAAACTCAGATGTCATGGTTGTGGTTACTGTTCACAGGCAATGGAACAGCAACTTTCCATGCAAAAATTCACCCTTCTATCATTGAAATTCAACAACACCTATTTCACACTAAATTGAAGCCAACATTCCAAAGTTTCAGTGGCCACTAACCTTACCTCATTTTCATTTTTACAAAATAAGTTATGAATAAAACAGTAACATCAATTACAAATCTAATTTTCCAGATTTAAGGTTAATCTTAGTTCAATCACTTCCAATGCCTCTTTCACATCACTAGACATCAAAATAAATACAAATTAAATATTACTACAGTCATACATATCCTAGAGCTAATACTTAAAATTGGCAGCATTAAATCCATATGCAAACCTCATTTAAAAACTCAACCCTTAAATGAAAACTTACCCAAAATCTCCTTCAAAGCTTCAATAACCAACTTCTAACTCCTACACCAAGGTACCAACCTCCTTCCCTTCTCAAGTATACACAATATTCATCTTCTAGCTTTGATGGATTTCTAGATGATAGCTTGAAGGTGTGGAGAAAGTAGAAAGAAGAGTAAAATTTTCTATGTATATGTAAAGTAGAAGTGTGTTTCGGGTGAGAACATTGATGAAGAATTGATGAAGATTTTATCCTCCTTTCCTTTTAAACACATACACATCCGTAGGCATTGAGAGGTGCATTAAATGTAACTTTAAAAGTGGCAAATTCCCATTGGTTTCAAGGTGGCAAATTCCATTGATTTCTTTTTAGTTGAAAAGTCAAAATATGACTTATTTAATCCAAATTCAAAATTTTACTCCATTTAACTCTAATGACCCTACTTTGGTCCCAAAATAATATACCCAATATTATCGTGCTATTGGGTAGCGATCTTTGTTACCGAAAATCGATCGATTCGCTAATTGGCGATTTTCCCATCCAGAATTGTCTCGGAAAATCCAGAAAAATTCCTATAAATCCCTAAAATGTAAAACAATTTATGATGCAGTCCAAATAATTTTTCAAACGAATCACCCCATTAATTTCATCTGAAGTTCAACTTAAAACCTAAGTTTAAACCGTCATGAATGCATGTATACTATGTGCATGTGCAACCAATCAAGAATTATAAAGGCTATATGTTGTATGCTCGCCGAGATATAATTTAATATCCCGAACCCATCCTAATTACTAAAATACCCTTCCTATAGGAGAGGGATGTTACAATTCTCCTTCCTAACAAAAATTTTGTCCTCGAAATTTTACCGATTGATCGAAAAGGTGAGGATACTGCCTCCTCATATGCTCCTCGATCTCCTGTAGCCTCCTCGGTCGAATGGTTCCTCCGTAAAACCTTCACCTGGAATACTCTTATTCCTCAATTGTTTCACCCGAGACCCGATAACTGGATCGGCTCCTCCACATAACTCGACATCTTGGAGACCTCAATCTCCGAGCCAGATCACATGTGTCGGATCCGACCGATATCTCATGAGCATACTCACATGGAAGACGCCATGTAATCGAGACATCTCACTCGGTAAAAGCTAGCTCAGAGGCCAATGGTCCGATCCTCTCAAGGATCTCATATGGACCAATGTACCTAGGGCTTAACTTACCCTTTCTCCCAAATCTCAAGATATTCACGCCACGGTGACACCCGTAAGAATACTCATCACCCACATCATACTCAATGTCCCTCATATGCCGATCCACATAGCTCTTCTCGCTCATCCCGAGCCGCTTTGATGCAACTCCGAATCAATCTTACTTTATCAGCAGATCTGAATCACTCCAGACCTCAATCATCCTCTCACCCTCTTCATCCCAATACAGAGGCGATCTACACGGTCGCCCATACGAAGGCCTCATATGGAGCCATCCCGATGCTACTATGATAATGATTGTTATAAGCAAATTCAATCGTATGATATCGATCCCACGCTCCTCTGAACTCCAATACACAAGCCCAAGCATATCCTCAACAATCTTAATCGCCCTCTCACTCGCCCATCTCGTTCGAGGATGAAATGCAGATCGAATTCAGCTTAGTACCCATAGCGGATCGCAAACTCGCCGTAACCTCAAGTAAACTGGGATCCTCGCTGACACTATCGACACCGGACCCGTGCAGCCTCACTATCTCCGCCACATACTTCGGGCCAACTGATCCATGGTATTATTCTCCTCATCGGTAAGAAATGGGCCGATTTAGTCAACCGTCCACGATGACCCAGATAGCATCATGTCGCCTCGGCGCCCTAGGCAACCCCATGATGAAATCCATGGTGATCCGCTCCCATTTCCACCCGAATGGGCAACGAATGAAGCTTCCCCATCGAGCTTGGTGCTCACTTTAACTTCTTGGCACGTCAAACACCTAGACACATACTCACCACCGCTTCTTCATACGAGCCACCGAAATGTTGCTTATGGTGTTATACATCTTGGTAGTATCGGGATGCATAGCATATGTGGCCATGTGAGCCTCCTCCAAGATCTCGCCTCGGATCATCCACATCAGTACACAAAGCCTCCGCCCTATCCATAGAGTCTCATCTCTCACATCAAACTCGTAACTCGTGATCGCCTTTACTTTCAATCGGCCTCACCATAACAGATCCTTATCCCGAACTCTCCGATCCGCCCAAGAGCATCGGTCTCGGCCTCGGTGTAGCCAATAATACTCCATCCTGCTCCAGATTCATCTGAACATTCAAAGCTCTCAACTGAATCAAATTAGGCAACCTCAAGCCCTGAATCTGAGCTGTACTAGTATGTGACTTCCTACAGAGCATCTGCCACCACATTAGCTTTTCCAGGATGATACTCGATAGTACAATCGTAATCCTTCAACAACTCCAGCCACCTCCTCTGTCTCAAATTCAACTCTCTCGCTCAAGAATATCTCAAACTCTCGTGGTCAAGAAGATCCGAAAGGTCTCACCATATGTAATGCCTCCAAATCTTGGGCAAACATAATCGCAGCCTAACTCCAAATCATGAACAGGATAGTTTACCTCATGAGACCTCAACTGCCTCGAGGCATAAGCAATGACTCTACCATGCCGCATCGTAACACACCCCAACCCCCGATGTGATGCATCAGACACCTCAAATCCTCCGGTCCCAGATGGAATAGCCAACACGGTGCAAGAGTCAACCGATGTTTCACTCCTCAAAACTCTTCCGACACTCTTCACCCATCTCAATGGCACATTCTTCCTCGAAGTTTTGTCGAGGGCCGAGATCAATGAGAACCCTCGACAAATCTCCGTAATAACCCGCTAATCCGAGGAAACTCCAATCTCCGGCACATTCCTAGGAGCTTCCCACTTCAAAGACCGCCTCAACCTTACTCGGATCTACTCAATACCCTCTCTAGTCACTATATGCCCCAAAAGATCACTGATCCACCAAAATTCACATTTGTGAATTTGGCGTATAACCTATCTCTCCTCATCGTCTGCGTAACACAATCCTCAAATGCTCACTATGCTCCCTGCTCATCCTCGAATACACCAAAATGTCATCAATGAAAACAATAACAAACCGATCTAGGTAGGGCTGAAATACCTTATTCATCAAGGCCATGAAAAGTCAGGGGTATTAGTCAACCCAAACGGCATCACTAGAAACTCAAATGCCCATACCGCTCCTCGAATGCACTCTTGGGCACATCGGCCTCTGCAATCTTCAATCGATAGTAACCAGATCGCAGATCTAACTTGGTGAATACCGAGCTCCTCTGAATCGATCAAATAAGTCATCAATCCTAGGCAGTGGGTACTTATTCTTTACTGTCACCCGATTCACCGCTTATAATCGATGCATGACCTCAAAGTCCCATCATTTTCTTCACAAACAAAACTGGAGCTCCCATGGTGAGACACTGGTCCGATAAACCCTTCTCCAAAGAACTCCCCTGAATCGAGCCTTCAACTCCCTCGGCCCACGGTGCCATCCTATATGGAGGTATAGATATAGGAGCGGTACCTAGAACGAGATCAATAGTAAACTCCGTCTCCCTATCCGGTGACAAACCCAGTAACTCGTCAGGAAACACATCTCGAAATTCCCTAACCACGGAAATATCCTGGAGCCTCTGCTCAACTCTGGTGTCAATCACATGAGCCGATATGCCTCACGCCTCCTCAGATCAATCTCGTGGCACTAAGGAAAGAGATCATCCGGCCGCCTTCGCCGACTAACTCCTCGAACACCGCTCTAGGCTTCCCAGAGACTCCAACACAACCTCCTTGGTATAGCGCACCATGATAGCCCTATGGGCGTCGTGACCCATCCTCGTAATCACATCGATCTCTCGGTGGCAATACTATAAGGTGCGCCTCAATACCGCTGATCAACTGGATCGAGCATCCCCATGAACCTCTCCTAATGCAAGAGTAGTAGTACAGAGGTGTACTCACCTCTAGCCCATATCGTAACATCTCCCTATCCCATGCGATCTACATGCCATATGAGGTGCAATAAAGGAATGTGTGGATCCGGATCCAGCAGAGCAAATGCCTCAATATCATAAAGAAGAAGCATACCAGCCACAACCTCAGGGGACTCCTGGGCCTCCTGTCGCGTCATGGCGTATACTCGCTGGGACCGTGGTCGGCTGCCCGACCTCGGTCCTCACCAAGGACCCTCGGCTCTACCACGGCCTCTACTCGCCCCTCCGTCCGGATCCACCCACTCTACTCAACAGACAACAGACTACTCCCGACTTCGGCCACTACCAAAGAAGTTGAACTCTCAATGTATCAGGCAATCCTCGACACGATGCTACGTCGAGTCAAGCACCTCAAGCAGCTCCAAGAATCCACCAACACTCCCATCGTGTCTTCTCTCACAATGCGGCACACTGAAAAAATCATCGTAACCTCGCGCCACTACCATCGCGGTCGGTCCAAATCTCCCCTCCGCCTAAAACCAGATGTCTTGAACCTCCGAAGATCGAAAGTCCCGCATACAGCGCTTACTAAAGCTCCTGCCGAGCCCTCGACTATCACCGGGCCGCTTACCGGGACCCAATCTCACTGTCTCGTCTCTCATCACCGCTTCCACTCTAACGGCGGCCGCTCAACTCAATAAATGTCCCCATGTCCGACCGAGCCAACCTGGTACGAATCTCAGATTGAGGCCATTCTCGAACCTCCCAGACTTATCGGCCTCGATCGGGACCATCACAAGAGCATAATCTATCACTCATTAAATTTCACCTCATATTCGCCACCGACATCCGACCGCCTTGCCGAAACTCTGCATCTTCATATAAAGGTAGACCTTGGGCATATAATTATCCCGAAGGCCCTCGTAAAATCAGCCCACGACAAGAAGCAAGGTCCGCAGCAGATCGCTGGCATAGTCTTCCACCACTTGTATCTTTGGGCCTGCAGCAGAGATATCTGATAATCGAACCTCTCATCAGTTCATGATCCATCCGTCAAGACTCTCTCCGTCCTCTCCAACCATCCTCGGCCTCGGGGTCTCAGACCGCCATAGAAATCTGACCCCGCTTGCGAACAATCGTACCTCCTCTCCCGTCTCACGGGAACTCGAGAAGGCAGATCCTCAGTACGAGGCATAGATGACTCTCTACTCGCTCCCACTGATCCTTGGTCAGCTGGCTGCTCAACCTGATCACCTAATGCCGAAGACCTAAAACAAAACAAGAGTTTTGATCAGTTTCAACAATTTCATCCGATTCATACCTATATTGTTACTATTCCCAAAAGATGCCAAACCTGGCTCTGATACCACCTAATGTAGCGCCCCCTTACCATAGGGTATCCACCGGAACGCCCGTAGGTCATTCCGATACATATCCTACGACAAGAGACCACTACTGACAACAATCACTACTCTCCTCATGGTATCACAATCATAAGACAGTAATAAGAAATTGACCACTTTTTAAAACCAAATTAGATTCTATTTCATTCACTCAAAGCTCGAGAATTTACAAGCTATCGGTATTTTTAATTTTACATGATTCAAACATCGCACCTTAAGTGTCATAATTGTCTTTGCATAAGAAGCAGATCTAACTATAAGTCTCCAAAAGAAAGCCCGGTGATCGACCTTTGAGCCATCGCTTCTCTCGCCAATCCACGATACGGCTCTACGGTCCGAGGAGCTATCTGCATACATGCTTATGCACGAAAAATAATTGCAATTTTGGATGAGTTTGTGAACTCAATGAGAAACCATCATCGATGGTTCTCCCAATTCATGCATCATATAAGCATGTAACAATATACACTCGGTTGTTATACAAAACACAATAATAATTCACCACAGCAAGTAAATATCTGAGCAAATCAATAACATTGTCAAATGTTGATTCAAGATGCAATGCACGTGTGACTCTTTTCGATTCATTTCGAAGATTGTGACCGGCGCATAACATTGATCGGTATAGACGCGTCTGGGAGAATTATCTCCGTCGAGCTCGAGGCTCGGTTCGATATATCGAGCTCTAGGCTCGGTTCGATCTGATGGCGTCTCGGTTCACAATTTTCCTTTTAACATGTGATGCGATTGTGCGTGAACGCACATGTCCCATATCGATAAACATGGTAATACGGTCCAAATACACAATATAATCATACAATCCAATTAACAGATTGCCTAATGCTTATTTCACGATCAATTGGGCCATATATAACCACATAATCCCGTGAGGCGCCAATTCACGATCAGTAATCCACGTAATCCCGTAGAAGGCAATCAATCACGATAAACACATAGATTGGAATAACCAACTAGGTTACTCACCTAATAACTTCCACGCTAGTGCCGGGAAGTCTCTGCCAAGTCCGTGGAACGACGGTCCACTTGAGCCTCTATAGCACATTAAAAGAATAGCCATTACCATCGGTATACTTGAAATGACTAAATAATGCACATGAAATCAGTAAAATGTGTATAATGCATGTTCATGGCAATCCCGGCCTTAATCCAATATTTCCCCATAATAAAATTCTATTAAAAAATTAGAAATCCATAGGCGTTGACGGTGCGCCAATCGGACCTCTATAGGTCCCCAATTAAATAAAACAGTGTTTCAATGTTCCGTTAATAGGGGCTACGTCAAATTCCCGTCTAAAAATTCCCGTTTTCTCATAAAATGAAATTAAATATTCAACGAATCCGATGCCTCTGGAATTAGGTCAATCGGACGTCGGACGGGAAAGTAATTGACAAAAGAAGTCAAAACTCTTTTATATGCCAATTAATAATTAATAAAATCCCCTTTCCCCTTTGTCCTAACACACCAACCCACTTCCAACATTCATAACTTTTTCTACACATTTCTAAAAAATGCAAACTATACCTTGTTGGAAAGCTTATGAAAAGCTCTACAATTCTCAAGAAGACCATAAAAATCAATTCCAATCCTAAGGGTGTCAAATACTCCATCCAACCTACTGCCTACTCAATTTCCATCAACACAGGGCAGTACATTGGCAATTCCATAACTCACTGATTCTTCAGTAATAAATTACCACAAAAATATTTTCAATAAGTTCACAATGTCCTCAACAACTTTCATGAACAACCCAAAATCAAATTCTATTTCTAAACAAGTCAATTAATTCATCTAATGTTACTGTCCCTGAAATCCTTCAATTTGGGCAGTAACATTACAAGAAGAATAACTTCCAATATACAAGTCAATAAAATCAGAACTTTATATCCCTGTAAAGATAACATCTCAAACTACAATTTTCATGAAGCACTCAACATCAATTCGATCTCTAACAATTTCAAAACTGTTATGGAAGTTTCTGTTATGATCAGCCATTTATAACCTCATGTAGGGTCAGTTTTTGCAAAATCATAACTCCCAATTCTAACTTCTAAAAATTATACACCATATATCATTTTCAAGGTAATCTCTTCCTCTACAACTTTTCAGAAGCTCACTCACACCAATTCAGTCCACATAAAATGTTAAAATTGCCTTCAATCAGTAAACTCACAAAATCACACTTAAGCTAGGTTTCATCCAAAATGCTCAAAACCAGTCATTAGTAATCAATTCATATCTCCCAATATACAATTCTAAAATAGAAAGATCAGTAGAAATGGAAAGATAATTCAATATGCTCCAACTTCCATGAAGACCATTTTCCTAATTCCAACTCAATTAATTCACAAAATCAACAAAACTCAGATGTCATGGTTGCGGTTACTGTTCACAGGCAATGGAACAGCAACTTTCCATGCAAAATTCACCCTTCTATCATTGAAATTCAACAACACCTATTTCACACTAAATTGAAGCCAACATTCCAAAGTTTCAGTGGCCACTAACCTTACCTCATTTGCATTTTACAAAATAAGTTATGAATAAAACAGTAACATCAATTACAAATCTAATTTTCCAGATTTAAGGTTAATCTTAGTTCAATCACTTCCAATGCCTCTTTCACATCACTAGACATCAAAATAAATACAAATTAAATATTACTACAGTCATACATATCCTAGAGCTAATACTTAAAATTGGCAGCATTAAATCCATATGCAAACCTCATTTAAAACTCAACCCTTAAATGAAAACTTACCCAAAATCTCCTTCAAAGCTTCAATAACCAACTTCTAACTCCTACACCAAGGTACCAACCTCCTTCCCTTCTCAAGTATACACAATATTCATCTTCTAGCTTTGATGGATTTCTAGATGATAGCTTGAAGGTGTGGAGAAAGTAGAAAGAAGAGTAAAATTTTCTATGTATATGTAAAGTAGAAGTGTGTTTCGGGTGAGAACATTGATGAAGAATTGATGAAGATTTTATCCTCCTTTCCTTTTAAACACATACACATTCGTAGGCATTGAGAGGTGCATTAAATGTAACTTTAAAAGTGGCAAATTCCCAATGGTTTCTTTTTAGTTGAAAAGTCAAAATATGACTTATTTAATTCAGTCCAAAATTTTACTCCATTTAACTCTAATGACCCTACTTTCATCCCAAAATAATATACCCAATATTCTTTGTACCATTGGGTAGCGATCTTTGTTCTGAAAATCGATCGATTCGCTAATTGACGATTTTCCGGTCGAGAATTGTCTCGAAAAATCCAGAAAATTCCTATAAATCCCTAAAATGTAAAACAATTTATGATGCAGTCAAATAATTTTTCAAACGCAATCACCCCATTAATTTCATCTGAAGTTCAACTTAAAACCTAAGTTTAAGCTGTCATGAATGCATGTATACTATGTGCATGTGCAACCAATCAGTAATTATAAAGGCTATATGCTGTATGCGCCTGCCGAGATATAATTTAATATCCCGAACTCATCCTAATTACCAAAATACCCTTCCTATAGGAGAGGGGATGTTACATGCAATTTCTATATGACCATCTTTCAAGCATCTAGCATATTGAGCAACTTTTCCATCCTTGGTAAATTTGGAAATTAAAGAACAATCTCTATTATAAGGATCATATCCCAAACCATGTTTAGAAATAGAATATCTTTGTAAAGACAACATCTCTTCAAATTTTGCATTTCCACCAGCAAATTTTCCAACCACATAAGAAAACTCCTTTCTAAGTCTACCAAGTTCATTAGAAAGATTTTCTTTTTCAGCAAGGCATATAGAATGATCTTCCTTAGGACAATCTAAATCATCAATCGTCTCATGTAAAGCATTATTTTCAGCAACCAATTCCCTTATTTTCTTTCTTAATTTCTTGTTGATTTCAATAGCTTCTTCAAAATCAATTTGTAAAGCATTAAAAGAATCTATCAGATCTTGATCAATGAAAGTTACCTCATTTTCATCATCACTTGTTGAGGAGCTATTGGCCATAAGCGCTAGGTTGTTTTCATCATTGCTTTGATATGCTTCCTCATCATCACTCCACGTGGCTATAAGGTTAGCTTTCTTTTTCCCTTTGTCATTTTTCTGGAGATTTGAATTTTTCTTTTCTTGATAGCCTTTAGACCTTCTTTCTACAGTATACTTCTTCGTTTCTCCATTTCTTCCGCCACTTAATTCTTTTCTTCGATATTTGAAAAGTCCCTTGAACTTCCTTAAATTTCTAGCGTACATAGCTATTTCTTTGTCTTCCTCGTCTTCATCTATTTTCTCATCACTTTCATCAACAAAAGAAGTTTTAGCTTTAAAAGCAATTGATTTTTGTGACTTACCTTTACCTCCTCTTGATTTGAGAATGATCTCATAGTTGATGAGTGATCCCACCAAGGCGTTGAATTCCAAGTGATTAAGATCCTTGGACTCCATAATAGCGGTGACTTGTGAATCCCATTCTTTCGGTAGAGAGCGAAGAATCTTCTTCACCTTCTCGCTATCCGTCATGTGCTTTCCAAGATTTCCTAATTCATTGATAATTTCTGCAAAACGATCAAGCATATTGGAAATAGACTCACCTTCTTTCATGACAAACATTTCATAGTTATGGAGAAGCATGTTAATCTTTGTTTCCCGGACTTGGTTGGTTCCTTCATGGGTGATCTGAAGTCTCCCACATTTCTTTAGTTTTGGTACACGAGTTAACTCGGTTTCTTTCCTCAACTTGTGAGGCTTGATAGATTAGCTTCATCGCTTTAGCGTTAGTGTAGGCTTGCCTCCAGTCATTGTCATCGTATTCCAGCTCCGTTTTTAACTCACCATTTTCTTTTAACGGTGGTTATGGACCGAAGATAATTATCTTCCAATATTCTACTCCCTCGCTAATGATGTGGTACTTCATAGGATTTTTTCAAGAGGAATAATTAGTACCATTAAATAAAGGAGGGCGATTATTAGTATTACCTTCTTTCGTTAAGTTATTGTGTGCCATCCCGGATACTTCTGCTCTGATACCAATTGTTATCGATCTAGAAGGGGGGGTTGAATAGATCTTTAAATTTTTTTGAGAATTTCTACAATAAAATCAGAAGTTAATTCACACAATAGTAATTTAAACGAATCTAAATATAAAAGAGTAGGGAAGAAGAGCAAACACTGTTTTTATAGAGGTTCGGTGCTAAGACCTACGTCCTCTACCTAAGCTCCCACTTAAGATTTTGCAAACCACTTTATTACACACTTTGTAGTTCAGTGTGAACTCTTATAATGCCGCTGATTCCCAAATTTCGAGCTACCTTACAATTTGATTTGTCTTAGGCACAAATCCTACCAATACCGCTGATTTCCTACTCAAGCAACCTTTACTGATGATTTGTCTTCCAAGACAAATCCTACCAACAATACTTGATTTTTTTCAAGTTATCTCACACGTGACCTTTCACTAGTCACTCAATTTGTAAAAGAAATAGGATAAAGATCTAAGAACAAGTGCTCAATACAAATGTAAACAAAGTAAGAACAATGATGAGCAATTTGGAGCAAGATAAGAGTATTTTGGCTTTTAAAACTTGTGTCACTTCTTCATCAATCATCCACCCTTTATATAAGAAGAAATATAGCTGTTGAGACTTATTCTAGCCGTTGCTAGATTGAAATGACCGCTCCTTAATAATCTCCCTTCTATTTTTAGCTAATTGGACCGTTGGAATTAATGTGCTGTACCCATAAGTCGATTTGTCGAGTTTTATAAGTCGACTTGTGACCATAAGTCGACTTGTCGAATTGTATAAGTCGACTTGTGACAACATTTTACGTAAACTTGCATCTCCGCTCTTCTATAAGTCGACTTGTGATGTGTAAGTCGACTTGTGGTCCACGATAAGTCGACTTGTATGCTGTTAGTCGACTTGTGTTGACATATATTACTTGTATAGGAAACTTCCATCTTGATTTGTACAATTCTTTCATTGAATATCAATCCCAAAATACCTTAAACAATTTCTTAACCAATTCTATACATTTTATTATTATCAAAACATAAGTGGAATTAATTTGTCAACCACCATTGGTCCAACAGTCTTCCCTTCCAAATCATCCTTGTCCTCAAGGATGAGAGACGATATTACAAATGAAGCCATACCGAAAACGACATCCGAACTTTCGTCGAACACCTTGTCTGTAACGTAGCTTGATGCACGAATAGGGTCGATCGCCGTTGTGACGGTGTTGACTCAGTCGAGCATTTCATCGAACACTTTAGGAGCATCATATGGTTGGTTTGGATATGTGGAATCTGGGAGTAGATCCAAGATCTTTCAAAGAAGAAGATTGTTCTCGGCACAAGACGAAATAAGCTTGGTGAGACCATGGTGTATGGCCTGAATGTGATCATCGAGGGCGTCGAAATGAAGTTGGGGTTGATGCTCTGCCATCTACGCAGAGGGTCAATGAAAGCACCAATGTAATGAACTAGTTTTTGCAAATAACCAATGAAACAATAACAAGGCAAAATAGATGAATGTATTGATTCAACAGTGAGGATTACAAGCTTTGTAAAAGGAAAACAACAAGGAATAGTAGAGAAGAAAGAGATGAGAAACAAGGAGAATTGGGTGAGAGAGAGAGAACTGCAATTTGCATAACAATATTCATACCCTGAGCTTTGGCAAAACACTGTAATTTATGGAGCACATTCGTTATTCCTTCTTCATAGGGCCTGTGGTCATTCTTTTTGTTGAGCTTTTGCTTCATAAAGATATTAGCTCATAACAAAATTCATATTTTTTATCCATTTATTTTTTATCATTGAAAGAGTCGATTGTTATTTTGTTGATGATATTTCCTATTTTTTAAGTCCAAGCAATTAGTGGTAGAAGTAGTGTCATACACGTTGTTAGTGGTAGAAGTACTCGGACCAATTTTGACTATAAATTTGATCGTCTCATCTCATTCCCTTCGCCATGAGCCTTTGGCTGTACGTGCAGATAAAGTATAATACAGCAAGGGAGGGTGCGTAGGAGAGAGAGAGAGTTGATGGAGAAGGGTTCAAGGAACTGGGGTTTTCAAGCCAAGAAAAGCATCAACACAGCCTCCGCCGTCACTGTACGTGGAGTGCTCACTGCTTTAATGGAGAATCTCAACACAGATGATGAAAGAACAGTAGTGCCTCTAGGCCATGGCGACCCTTCTGTTTTCCCTTCCTTCAGGACCGCGTCTGTCGCAGAAGATGCTGTTGTTCATGCCTTGAGGTCTGCAACACACAACCACTACCCACCCACTGTGGGTATTCTTCCTGCGAGAAGGTAACTCAACTACTTTCTTAATCATTAACTTTTCTGGTCTTTTGTTCTCTTCGTTTTCTGTTATCCAATTAATCTCTAATCCGAATGACTCCACGGACATTCCATAATTCATATGGATGACTGATGTTTTGTTTTGATATTTTGTGCGTGTGTGTGTGTAAGATTAAGTCAAATCACGGAGTCCTTTGCTAATAATATTATAATAACCTGCTGATAAATTGGAGTTAGCGGAGGTCTTTATTTATTTATTTATTTGTTAATTATTAAAAAAATATAATTTTTTGTCAATTTTTTAATTTAATCTAAAATCGTAATAAAATGTCTAAACTTTTTTTTATCATAACCTAAATTTCAAATGATAAAATAAAATATTCAAACTTTAATTTTTCAATTATAACATAAATTCCAAAAGATAGCAATAAAATGTTAAAACTTTCAATTTTTTTCGATTCTAATCGATGTGAGTATTTTCGTTAAGTTTATAGACATGGCTTACTAAGTCTTTCAAAAACTTTAACTAAATATAATACAACAAATGAAGATTAATGAAATGACATCATTCAATTATATAATTAAAACGATGTTATTTAAAAATGATCTAAATCAGATTATGCAGCTTCGTTTCAATTTTTTCCTTCGATTTTAGTTTGTTTTCTCGACGCCTTTCTCTTTAATTTTCAGATTACGCAGCTTTGACACTCTAACATTAAGAACATCAGGAGAACAAATTAAAAGCAAAGAACTTACTAGTGTAGTAGTTTGAGGATCAGAAGAATAAACAGAAGACAATGGGTTGAAGGTTGAAGGTTGAGGGTTAAGAGCATTAGAAGACAATGGGTTGAAGGTTGAAGGTTGAAGGTTGAAGGTTGAGGGTTGAGAGCACTAATAGAACAACAGATATTGTCGTGTTAGAATTGAAAAAAATTAAAATTTTGAACATTTTATTGCCAATTTTTAAAGTTTAAGTTATAATTAAAAATTTTGAAATTTTATTGTTACTTTTTAAAATTTAGATTATAATTAAAAATTTAACAAAATTTAAGCTTTTTTTATAATTAACCCATTATTTATTTATATATTCTTCATTTTCGTGGCCGAAAGTAACTCCTTCGTTTACTTTAGTAGATCAATTAACCTCGGTTGAGCTCATTTTTAAGTCTCAACGTAGTTTATTTTGTACGTATCTATTGTCTCTTTGTTTCAAGTGTGTTGTCTTTGCAGATGGTGACCTGCTGCAGTAAGAGACAAGACACATTACACTAGATTAAAATAGATGACATTTCTATACTAACAAATTTCTTGCTTTGTTGAAAATAACAGAAATTAATAAACTTCATGTTTCTCGTTAAAATGACAATTCTTTTTGCCCATTTCACTGATCCAAGGCTTTTGAAAATGACTGCAAAGAGAAATGTTAGGTGGATTGCAAAAACTGTGACCAACTTCTTTCCGCTGTTGTTTCATGGTTTCAAAACTGTGACCAATATTTTGAACTTTTTCGTTTACCGAGTCCCTTTGGAACTTGAATTTATTGAGGAAGCCTAATGTCGTCATGTATTGAAATGAAAATGAGGCTTTTCTTTACTCAGTTGACATTCTAAGAAAATAATCAAAAGTCTTATGTCGTGACCAATCTGCATGACTTTCGTCTATATTTCATTTTCTTGCTAAGTCAAATGCAATATGTCTCTTAAACAGGGCTGTCGCAGATTACCTTAACCGTGACCTTCCATACAAGTTATCACCTGACGATATTTATCTTACACTGGGATGCAGACAAGCAATCGAAGTTGCGATACAAGTCCTTGCTCATCCTGGTGCCAACATTTTGTTTCCAAAACCAGGTTTTCCATACTATGAAGCACGTGCAACATATTGTCATCTTGAGTTTCGTCATTTTGATCTTCTCCCGGAAAAGGGTTGGGAGGTTGACCTGGAAGCTGTTGAAGCTCTGGCAGATGAAAACACTGTCGCTATGGTTATCATAAATCCTGGCAATCCTTGTGGAAATGTCTTCAGCTACCAACATTTAAAAAAAGTCGGTGAAATTTATTTTTCTTTCTTCTTTCTTTGCTCTTCTTTTGAGAATTTACTTATCTACATAGGAAATGACATGTTAAGAAGCACCTTCGTTCTATATGTTCTTTTGCATTATTATATCCATCTCCTTTTGTTTGTTATTCCAATTCTCTCTATGCTGCGTTGAAATATTTATGTTTTGACATGCTCTCTTAGTCACTAGTGTGATTTGAAGGATTTAAGAAGATGGAAGCTGACAACTGTATACAATAGGACTTTAAACTATCATGTTTTTATCGGTGATATTATGTCCCTTCAAATATTGATGATTTCTTATAACGTTAGGTCGCAGAGACAGCCAGGAAGCTTGGAATTTTGGTAATTGCAGATGAAGTGTATGCTCATCTCGCATTTGAGAGTAATTCCTATGTTCCTATGGGAGTTTTTGGATCTATTGTGCCTGTACTGACAGTAGGATCTATATCGAAGAGATGGATTGTTCCTGGATGGGGAATGGGTTGGCTGGTGACAACTGATCCAAATGGCATCCTAAGAGATTTAGGGGTCAGTTTCACTCTTGTCTCCATAGATTAATTTTCCAGTTCTGTGGTATCTCACTATTCATGTCTTGGTGTTTAAATCTAAAAAATCTAATAGACTCATAGTGGTGATCTTCTACTTTTCACTATTCTCTTTTGATAATTCTTTCTGTTTTGTTTAGATTGTAGAGTCATTTAAGAGTTATCTCAACATCTCCACTGCTCCTGCAACTTTCATTCAGGTTTGTGCTTCATTATACTTATTTCTCACTGAATTTAGTTCTCAAGTAGTTATTATTAGCTAATCAATGATTATATATTGCAAAAGAATGTAGGAATAAGAGGTATGCTACCCTAAATAAAACAACTACAAAAGCTTGTTTGCTAAACTAAACTCTGTTAACTGCGGTGGTATATTACTCAATATTTATATCATTTTCTATTACAGAACCTATTGTTCATCTTCCTTACAGATGTCTATTTCTTTAAATTCAGATTTATGATTCATATGAACTTTTTTGTGAAAATCAACCGAATTAGAACGAATTTGTAATTAAATAGAACTGAAAGAATAGTAATGAACAAACAAGTTTTACGTAGAAGACTCCCAAATTATGATAAAAACTACGGACAAAGATAAAGATTTTTACTACTAAGAAAAAATAGAGAATTATAAAGAAAAACTAGACCTAAAAAATATACATAATATTTTTTGTCTCTCTTTCTCTTTCTTTTCTCTTTCACCTCACTTCTCTCTTCTCTTCTCTGCATGTTTTTCTCTCTTCATCGACGTAGGATGGCTGACCATTTGGCCAGCTATCCTTTTATAAAATTTTCAACTTTGATAAACACCGTCCTTTTATCTTTCAACTTTGGTAGGCACTATTTTCGGTGCCTATTATTTTTGACAATTCTCCCACTTAAAAATTTTATTGAAAATTAATCAAAACTTTACACTATTCTTTCTTCCTTGTCGATTCATGTTGTTTATATCTCTGTCAGGCTATACGATGATTGACTCCACACAAACTTGTCACCATTGATTGATTTATCATAAAATTTGTCAGGCTATCTATTATATAAATTTTCTGCATGTCTACCGTTTCTTCTTCCACTTTATCATGAACAAAGTGATATTAAACTCATATGTGTTTTATCTTTGAATGAAATGCTAGATTCTTTGCAAGATGCAAAGTACTCTGATTGTCACAATACTGAGTAATATTTTCTTGTTTATTCCCATGTTTTTTCAACATCTTCAACTACACTACTTCTTTACTAACTTACGTAGCTATTACATATTTTGCTTTTGTTATTGACGTAGCCACAACTGACTGTAATTTTGAAACCTAACTCACAGCTCCTTTAGCTAGTGTAAACACATATTCTGTAATGGATTTACTTTTATCAAGATCACCTGCATAATCAGCATCAACATATCCTTTAACAATAAAATCTGATCCTCTATAATATAATACAACATTTGAGGTTCCTTTGATATAGCTGAGAATCCTCTTAACAATATTCCAATGCTCTCGACTAAGATTTGTCATGTATATACTAACTACCCTATTGCATGTGCAATGTCTGGCCTTTTACAAATCATAGTGAACATTAAGCTTTCCATTTCTAATGCATACGGTACTCAAGACATCCACATCATCTCTTCTTCATTGCTAGAACTCATACTTAAAGATAACTTGAAATTAATAAGAAGAGGAGTATAAATTAACTTACAATCTTGCATGTTGAATCGTCGCAAGATCTTCTTTAAATAATTCTTTTGAAAAAGTCAAATCTTCCTATTATTTCTATCTTAGTGAATTTGCATCCCTAGAAACTTATTTGTTGATCTTAAGTCTTTCATTTCAAATTCCCTGGCTAACTGTGCCTTCAATTCTTTGATGTAACCATTATTGGAGCCTGCTACCAATATGTCGTATACATACAACAACAAGACTATAAAATTATCTTTCTCAAATCTCTTGAAATATGCAAAAGGGTCTACATTTAGTCCGTTATATCCAAGGCTCATGATGAAGGAATCAAATCTCTTATACCAACACCTCAGCACTGACTTTAAACCATATAGAGATTTGTTCAACCTGCAAACCAAGTTCTCTTTCCCTTTTTCTTGAAAACCATCTGGTTGGAGTATATAAATTTCTTCTTCAAGATCTCCATAAAGAAATGTAGTTTTCACTTCTAACTGCTTAAGTTGTAAGTCAAATATAACGCACATTGTCAGAACTACTTGAACTGTAGTGAGTCGAACCACAGGATAACATATTTCGTTAAAATCAGTACATTCTTTATGAGCATATCCTTTTACCATCAATCTAGCATGATATCACTCTACTTGATCGTCACTACTCTACTTGATCTTATAAACTCATTTATTGCCAATAGGCTTTCATCCTTATGGTAGTGATACCAGCTCCTATATCTTATTGTAGAGTTTCAATTTATTCCTGCATTGCTGTCATCCACTAAGATGCATCTGAACTATTCATTGTTTCTTCAAGAGTTGATGGCTCTCTGTCCTCAATTAAAAGATAGCATGCGATATTGTTGCTCTCTATAATATAATCTGAGTGCCAGCTTGGTGCTTTTCTTATGCGAGTTGGTCTCCGAGTATTTAGAACATTATATTCAACTAATTCTTGCTCCTCGTGCTTTGGTGCAAACTATTTTCTATTTTCTATTTTTTTGATCTTTTATTTCCTAATCTTGTTAAGATTCGGATTAGGGTTTCGGCCTTATTTATGTTTTCGGAACACAAATTTCATTTCAGAATTTGGCTTTGCCTTTCTTGTTCATCTTTTCGTCCAATCAAACGATATTGATTAAACTCCTGAATGGAGTCTAAACATTCTTATTCCATTCATAACTTCCGTTCTGCGTCAGTTGGTATCAGAGTCTATCCTCCATGGCTGCCAATTACAAAAAACAACTTACTACCTTAGAAACATCCGTAGCAAACTTATCCGATCAAATAACAAAATAAAGATGATCTTTGAGAAGCGATTAAACTGGAAGGATTAACCATCCTCCTGTAGCGGCAATTCCTAGGGTTGCAGATCCGCAACCAGTTTATGGAGGACCACCGGATCAGATTAGAACAATTTAGAATTACAGGGGTCATGAAAATCAAAATGATGGCTACAAAATCAAAGTAGATCTTTAGAGTTTTAATGGTACATTAGATGTAGAAGTTGTTTTAGATTGGTTAGTGAAGATTGAAAGATTCTTTGAGGTTATGGATGTGGAAGACGAGTGTAGGGTTCCTATTGTGGCTTACAAATTAAAGGGAGGTGCAGCAGCATGGTGGACTTCTATCTAGAATGAGCGATAACGCAGACAACATCCGCCTATTCGAAACTAGTTAGATATGAAGCTTATGATCCAACAATGATTCTTACCCAGTGATCACGTACAGGTACCGTACAACCATTATCATGATTGCACGCAAGTAAGTAGGAAGGTGGATGAGTATACAGAAGAGTTTTTGAGGCTGCAAGCAAGAAGTGATAATTGTGAAAACGAAGCGCAACAGGTAGCTCATTACCAGAAGGGGTTAAATCATGAAATTCGATGTATGATGGGTGTTGCTGCAATTTTCACATTAGCATATGCTATTGAGATGGTGAAGAGGGCTGAAGAGCGAGTTGAATGGCAGCCTCGACAACAGTGTAATCGAAATTTAAATTACCAAAATTTGGATTCGCCAGGCAGTCAGACATATCAAGGGTATTACGGTGGGAAATCTTCAAGGACTGTAAATTCGGGAAGTAATCATAATGCTATAGAAGAGAAGAACGACAACAAGGTAAAGGCACCTGAAGCGGACAGAAGAAGAACCAATCCTTATAAAAAACCAACTGGAAACACCTGTTATCGTTGTGGAAAGTCAGGACATACATCAAATAATTGTTCAGAAGGAAGATCATCTATTAATCGACGACAGGTTAACGTGATTGAGGAGGTAGTTGACTGTGAAGAAGAAGCAGATGGGGATGAAGGTTCAATTTTTGATAAGTTACAGGAGACTTATCAAAAATTTCAACAGTATTGTGGCTCCAATTACTGATTGTTTGAAGAAGGAGAGAGTTCAGAAGTTTAAATGGACTGAAGCCGCCAACAAAAGCTTTGAGGAGATTAAAGATAAGCTTACTTCTGCTCCTATTCTTGCTTTACCTGATTTTGATAAACTGTTTGAGGTTGATTGTGATGCGTGTGGTGTTGGAATTGGAGGTGTTTTATCTCAATGTGATAGGCCCGTTGCATTTTTTAGTGAAAAGTTGAATGAAGCTAGGCAGAAGTGGGGTACTTATGAGTAGAAATTTTACGCAATTTTTCGAGCCTTCAAGACGTGGGAACATTATCTTATGGGGCGAGAATTCATTGTCCATACAGATCATAAATCATTAATTCATCTACCGACTCAGAAGCATGCAAACAAGATACAGGTGCGTTAGGCAGCCTATATGGGAGCTTTTAATTATATTATCAAATACAAGACTGGTGTTACAAATAAGGTCGCAGATGCATTGAGTATAAGAGCAACTTTATTGGTTACAGTGAGTCAAAAGGTTGTGGGATTTGAGTATCTGAAGGATCTTTATGCTGAGGATGTAGATTTCGTGGAGATTTGGCAGCAAGTACAGAATCGTGAACCTACTGATGGGTTTACGATACATGAAGGTTTTCTTTTCAAAGGAAACAGGTTATGTATTCCTCGTTCCTCTTTGCGAGAATTGTTGATTTGAGAAATTCATGAATGTGGGCTTCTAGGTCGTGACAAGACTATTGCAGGGTTAGAAGAGTGTTACTATTAGCCACAGCTGAAGAAAGAAACAAGGAAGATGGTTCAAAAATGTCGAGTTTGTCAAACACAGAAGGGTCATTCGTAGAACACAGGGCTATACACCCCATTGCCTATTCCCAATCATCCTTGGGAAGACTTGTCAATAGATTTTATTCTTGGTTTGCCACGTACCCAACGTGGTTCTGACTCTATTTATGTGGTAGTTGACAAATTTTCGAAAATGGCACACTTCATTCCTTGCAAGAAGACTAGTGATGCATCTTATGTTGCCAAATTATTTTTCCAGGAGATTGTCCATTTGCATGGCATAATTCTGACCGAGATGTTAAATTTCTTGCTCATTTTTTGACTATTTTGTGGAAGCGTTTCGGGACTGAACTTCGTTACAGTATCACGGCACATCCTCAAACTGACGGACAGACTGAAGTGGTGAACCGCACGCTTGGCAATCTATTGCGTTGCATATGCAACGATAAGAAGACTTCTTGGGATCTTGCTCTTCCTCAAGCCGAATTTGCTTGCAATAGTTCTGTCAACAGCTCTACGAAGAAGACTCCCTTTGATATTGTTTACAGGAAGGCTCCAGCACAGACAGTTGACCTTATTGCACTTCCTGCAGGTATTCTTCCTAGTGTTGCAACTAACAATTTGGCCAACCAACATGTTGATATTTTTAAACAGGTGAGGCAGAACCTGAAGGAGTCTAATGAAAAGTACAAGATTGCCACTAACAAGCATAGACGTTTCCAGTCCTTCAAGGTTGGTGATCAAGTTATGGTTTACTTGCGCAAGGAACGTGGAGGAGGACAGCAAAAGCTAGATCCAAAGAAGATTGGTTCGTTCAATATAACTCAGAAGATCAATGACAATGTTTATGTTCTTGACCTTTCAGATCATATGAAGATATCCAAGATGTTTAACGTGGCGAATCTTTACCTTTATCACCCTAATGATGGTAACTCGAGGTCGAGTTCTTTACAAGTGGAAGGGAATGATGCGGACCAGTTAGCTTTGAATTACATGGAAGATCTTGACCGCGGTAAGGTTTGCGGCAGGATGCGAAAAAGGGCCTAAATTCTATTTAGGGGCCAAAAAAAACTATTTTTCTATTTCTATTTTTTCGGTCTTTTATTTCCTAATCTTGTTAGGATTTGGATTAGGGTTTCAACCATTATAAATAGGTTTTATTTATGTTTTCGAAACATGATCAATTTTCGGAACACAAATTTCATTCCAAAATTTGGCTTTGCCTTTCTTGTTCATCTTTTCGTCCAATCAAATGACATTGATTAAACTCCTGAACGGAGTCTAAACGTTCTTGTTCCATTCATAACTTCCGTTCTGCGTCACAGTGGGATCCCACAGACGATATCCTTTCATACCTTCGGCTTACCCTAAGAAAAGGAATCTTCTAGATTTTGTATCCAACTATGTATTTTCTTGGGCATTGAACATTACATAGCCGAACTTTCAAATATATGGAGGTTGGAATAATCCATTGGTTTACTAGTCCACATTTTTATCGATGTCTTTAACTCAATTACAGTTAATGGAGCTCGATTCACCACATAACCAGCAGTATTGACTGCTTCAGCCTAAAATTTCTTATCTAAGCTTGCAGTTCTCAACATCTCTCTTGTTCTTTCCAACAGAGTTCTATTTATCCACTCAGCTACTCCATTTTGTTGAGCAGTGGATGTTGTTGTTAGCTGCCTTTTAATGTCTTCTTACTTACAAAATTCATTAAATTCTTTCCTAATATATTCGCCTCCATTATCTGAGCACAAACGCTTGATCTTCTAACTAGATTCGAGTTCCACCTGTGCTTTGTAAAATTTGAAAGTTGGAAACATATATACCTTCCTCTTGATGGGAAACACTCAACACCTCCTAGAATAATCATCAATGAATGATACAAAAAAATTTGCTCCTCTCAGCGACGTAACTGGTGCTTTCCATACGTCAGAGTGAATCAATTCTAGAATTTCTTTGCTTCTAAACTTTGATGTATTGAACTTGAGTCGATGTTGCTTACTTACAACGCAATACTCACAGAAGGGTAGTGATATCTTTGTGAGACCTAGAAATCGATTCTTCTCTGCAAGTATCTTCATTCCTTATTATGACATATGTCCAAACTTTTTATAGCACGTCATTACAGATTTGTGGTCTGGATTAGTCACTGCAACGGATGCCTCTCCTTTTTGCAAAGTTACTTCCTTCAGCATGTACAGATTTGCAACAATCTTCCATGCTTTCATAAATACTAGCGCTCCTTTAATCATTTTCATTATCTTGTTTTGAATATCAAATCTGAAACCGAAATCATCTAGTTGTCCTATAGATAACAAATTCTTCTTCATGCCCTCTACATGTTGCACTTTTTCAATAGTCTAAATTGTTCCATCATACATTTTTAGCTTGATGGTGCTGATACCAATGATCTTCAGAGCTTGATCATTACAGTTATACATAGATTCCTTAGAGACAGATTCATACTGACAGAACCATTCTCTTCGAGAGGTCGTATGAAAAGTGGCCGCTAAATTGAGAAGCCATACATTAACAAATTTTCTCTTATCTCCAATAGTTGTTGCTATTTCATAAACTATTGCACCTCCATTATCTGAAGTATTTGCCATATTTTCTTGAGGAATAGAATCTTTCTTATTCAGATTCCAACAATTCTTCTTCAGGTGCTCTTTCTTGCCATAATTGTAGCACTTAAATTTTTTTTTACTTTGGATTTTGATCTACCATAACTATGACTCCCACTTAAGTCACGTTCTATTGATCTTCCTCTTATCACTGCCAAGGCCTCTGCTTGTTGCGAATTTGCTAGCCTGTCTTCTTTACTTTTGTATAGATTTTGTTCTTCTAGAATAGCTGTTGCAATATTGTTAAAGACTAGAGTGTCTGTTTTATTTGTTAAATTGATGACGAGTTGATCATACGAATCTGGTAGACTTTGAAGTAAAAGTTTCACATGTTCACTTATCTCTATTGTGTGCCCCAATGATGTAAGTTGGGAAAATAGAATATTTAAAGTATTTAAATGCTTCGTTACTAAAGTGGATTTCGCCATGCATAAAGTGTATAGTTTGCTCTTCAGAGAAATTTTGTTGTGGAGTAATTTGACTCGTACAATTTTGTGAGGTGATCCTATGTTTTCTTTGCATTCTTCTTTTCGTCTATGCTGGATAATACTCTATCTGCTAAAGCTAGATGAAGATTAACTATAGCAGCCTCGTCCATCTCATTTCATTTTCATCTGTGACTCGAGCTTCCATTCACTAATGGTCGCCGGACAATTATCTTTTCTTAAGATTGCCTTTATCTTCAACTTCCATAATTAGAAATTACTCCCATTGAACTCTTAATCACAAATTTTGCTACCATTGCTTATATTACGAATAGAATTTAGCTCTCACTATTTCATTTGAATAATACCCATATGTATGAATAGTACTATATACGTGAATAGTACTGTACATGTGAATTACAGTGATTGCATAGTTTAATGCAAAAATAAGTGAATAAACAGTTGTCACCTTTTGGTTACTATTCACCAACTTTCAATGTGCTTATTGAAACTCTGAACGGATTACACCAAAAAATTTATCATAATTTTCTCACCTCACTCTGATACTACTTGTTGTAAAAATCTATTGGATTAGGGCAAGTTTGCAGCTAAATATGACTGAAAGAATAATAATAAACACACAGATTTTATATGAAAAACTCCCAAATTATGATAAAAATTACAGGTAAGAATAAAAGACTTTTACTACAGAGAAAAACTGAAGAATTATAATGAAAACCAAGAATTAAAATATATACGGAATATTTTTTCTCTCTTTCTCTTCCTTTTTATCTCTCTCACCTCACTTCTCTCTTCTCTTCTCCGAGTATTTTTCTCTCTTTATCTCCTGCTTATTTATAGACAGAAGACATAAGATGGTCGGCCATTTGGCTAACAATCTTTTTATGAATTTTTCAACTTATTTATAGACAGAAGACATAAGATGGTCGGCCATTTGGCTAACAATCTTTTTATGAATTTTTCAACTTTGTTAGGCACAGAAAACGGTGCCTACCGTATCCTTTTATCTTTCAAATGGTGCCTACCGTTTTTGACAGTTTTACTAGCCTTATTACCTGGTAATGCTGTCACAAAAACTCTTTGTTTTGTATTAGGGCGCAATTCCTGGTATCCTTGAAAATACAAAGGACGACTTCTTTTCAAAGATAAATGGTATACTCAAGGAGGCTGCGGACATTTGTTATGACAGAATTCAAAGCATCCCGTGCGTTAGTTGCCCAAGAAAACCAGAAGGTTCCATGTTTTTAATGGTGAGGGGCATCATGCATTTATGTTATCTACTAAGCACGGAGAAGATACTTACGTCTCAGAAGTACTATTTCAGGCAAAACTAAATTTGTCATCGCTGGAAGGAATTATTGATGATATGGACTTTTGTCTGAAGCTCGCCAGAGAAGAATCAGTCATAGTTCTTCCAGGTATGTTTTGTCAGGAAGATTGTAAACTTAACTGTGTTTAAGTTTCCTCTTTAGCATAAACGTGATTTGCATGTATTTATGTATTGCTTGATTTATAGCGTATTTGATTCATTAATTTTAACCAACTCTGACTAATTTTACGTATAGGGGTAGCTGTAGGAATGAAGAATTGGCTTCGCATAACATTTGCTGTTGAGCCTCTAATCCTGGAAGATGGCCTCGAAAGGATTAAAGCCTTTGCTAAAAGGCATGTCAAAAAGCAATGAAGATTTCCATGAAACCAAGCACTTGGGGAAGGGAAGGGATCAACATCTCCGTTGATATGGAAAGTTTGGTCAGTCCAATGATAAAGATACGTCTCACCTCACCAAGAATGTTCAAATGATCGACAACTTCGCGTTGGATCAGAAGGTTCAGTCATCTATTCTCTTCGAACATCGATTTGGTTAATGACAACGCAAGTGAACATTACGTTTATCTATTAAACCAAGAATAAAAGGTATAGCCGTTGGGCAAATGGAACCACTTCAAAGCCCATTTAATTTGTATTACCAAGTCAATGAATTTCCTAAATAATTTTATTTCGATTTTTTAATGGTCGATGAAATATCCTACTTCATCTCCTCTTCTAGTTTCACCGATTCTTTCTTAGTCTCCTCTTTCTTCAATACCGATCATTCCTCAAATCACCATTAATTATCATTTTTTCCCCTAAATTTACCCAAAAGTACTAGATAAACTAAAATCATAAAATTAGAAATTAATTACAAATCAAACATAAGGAAAAAGTAATCAACGACGAGATAAATACAAGTAATAAGAAATAAACCAAAATTAAGACAAATATAAGTAAAACAAGATTAATAAATTATCAATCTTTTAAATTTACCCAATAAACCAAAATCTTAAAATTTGAAATTAATTACAAATCAAGCATGATGAAAAGTAATTATGAAGAAAATTGGACTATATTGAACTTATTAAAATGTGATTTGTATTATTTTAATATGTATCTATTCCTTTTTAAAATCATAAGTGAGAAGAGAACTAATAAGTTCCTCTAATGGTAATGCATTTAAGTCCTTGACATTTTATATGATCATCATTTTAGCTTCCAAAGTATTTGTAAAGACCTAAGTAAATTTCTCACTATTTTAGCATTAACATAAGATTTTCACATTTATAATATCATTAAGTCTACTATATATGCTTGAAATGCTTTCACTACAAGAAAATTGTGTAATAGCGACGGAAATATATTGACGGAATGTTTTCGTATGTAAATTGCGACGGAAATTTCGATACCATCGGTATGTTACACAAAATTTGCGACGGAAAAGATTTCCGTTGTCAAATTTGGAAGGAAATATTCGCAGAAAATTGTTGCGACGGACATATATGGATGCATGGAATTCCGTCTGTAAATTGGGACGGAATATATTTTCGGTCGGAATATATATAAAAAAATGGCCAAGTTCACGAGGGCGAGCGCTCACCTTTATGAGCAAGCTCGTGAACGCAAGCATGGCCCATTTGGCCAGACTTGCCAGGGCGAGCGCTCACCCTCGCGAGCCTGGCCACAAATGGACAGGCTCGCGACTGCGAGCTTGTTCGCGATCGCAAGCATGGCCTATTTGGCCAGGCTCGTCAGGGCGAGCGCGAGCTTATTAATTTATTATTCATAATATTATTAAATTTGATATATTTATTACTTGTTGTTATTTATGTAATTATTTATTTATGGATTTTCGATATTATTATTCTCATTATTATTATTATTATTATTATTATTATTATTATTATTATTATTATTATTATCCTTTTGTATGATGATTATTATTATTATTATTGAATTCCTTTTGATATTTCAATTATGTTGATTATTATTTGTGTAATAATAATTATGATTCTTATTACTATTCTATATTATTATTTATATTATTTATATTATTATAATGATGAATATTATTACTATGACCTATATTATTATTAATGTTATTATTATTATTATTATTATTATTATTATTATTATTATTATTATTATTATTATTATTATCATAATTAATATTATTATTATCATAATAGTGTGTAGTTATTATTATTATTATTTTATGATTATTCTAATCGTTTATAAAATAATGTTATTTCCATTGTTTTAATAACTATTGCATACTTTTGTAAAAATTTGTTAGGATTATTATTATTATTATTATTATTATTACTACTACTACTACTACTACTAGTATTGTTTCTATTATTATTATTATTATTATTATTATTATTATTATTATTATTATTATTATTGTCATGGTAAATAAAATTATTCGATGTGTTATAATTAAGAATTTATATATTGGTTATTATTATTATTATGAATACTACATCATCATTATCATTTTATTATTATTATTATGAGTATTATTATTATTAAGATTATAATCTTAATAATAATAATACTCATAATAATAATGTAACGACGACTTTTTTAACTATAGCGACAGAATTATTCCGTCGCAAAAATCAATTAAAATTGACCTCCTCCCTCCTCTCTTTTCTCCTCGTGCCCGACTCTCCTCTATCGTCCTCTCCTCTCCTCCGGCATTTTCCCTCCTCCATTGCCCTCTGACCAACTGCTGCGTCTCCGACTACCCTTCCTTCCCCCCTTCTCCGGCAACAACAAGCCTTTGTCGTCTCTCTTCTACCAGTGCTAAAGGTAAGCCGTGGGTCATGTAAATTTTTCATGTTGTTTGGAGTGATTTAATGGCATTTGTTTGTTGATTTAGGTTTGATTGGTCTTGTGTTAGTGTTTTGCATGCAAATAATAGGAAGAATTATACCATTTGTGTGTAGATAGGGTTGAGAAGTTTTTGCCCTTAAGGTGTTCGATGGAATGCTAATGATGAAAAATATATTATTGCAAAAGCTAAAGAGAATAAAGTAAGTAATGGGTTTGAATGTGATGGTGCTGTGGATGAGGTTAGAAATAGTGAAAATGTAGTGATGACGAATAAAATTATTCAAACAATTCACAAAGAGAAGTAGAAAGTTCATAGGGTTAGTGTAGCAAGTATGAGGATAATGACACTGAAGTTCAGTCAACAATTTATAATGATGATGGTGAGAGTGAGGCCTATGACAAAAGAAAGAAATATGTTGTTTTTAATCCAAATGTTTAGATAAAAAATTTTCAATTCAAAGTTGGCATGCAGTTCAAGGAAAAGGTTTAATTTAGGAAGGCACTTAGAAATTATGCAATTGCAAATAGATATAACATTTCAATGAAGAGATCTGGTGTGAGAATGGTAGTTAATTGTAATCCAAACTGTCCTTTTAGGTTTTGTGCTAGTTGGATTGGAAAAGAAGAAACTTTTTCGATGAAGATATTAGAAAACAAACATACTGGCAAGAAGGTGGAAAGAAATAAACAGACTAGTAAGAAGTGGACAACATATCGATTTTTACACAAGTTTAGGAGGAACTCCAATTAGCCAATTAGCGAGATAATAGATGATCTTCAAAGACCAATGGAAGGTTATTAAAGGGCTAGATGTTTGTATATCAAATGAGAGGGAGAATATCAAGTATCAATGGGTATGTATTTATTTGTGTATCTTATGTCAGCCTTAGTTTGTCACTGATCTTGTATGAAAGCACTTTAAGTGAAGTTAATGATGTGTTTATCTTTAACATTATAATATCATTAATAAAATACGTATTATTTATGAATATTTGAACCGACCCAATTGTTAAATATAGGTGTGGAAAAATACAAAAGATTAGGAAAACGATATTATAGTAAAGTTATGTTCCCTCCTAACTTAAGAAAATGTTAAATAATGTCTCAAAATACAATAATTTAAACAAACTTTAGTAATGCTTAATAATTAATTGTTTATTTATTACATAAACAATGTTACTTGTGAATTCGAAATTTTATATTGAAACAACAAAGTAAAGATTAAGTAGTTGTGACTTGTGTTTAATGCATTGGATTTAAATTGTGTACTTTAGGTGTTTAGCATATTAATTGCATATTTTAAGTTTTTGCCCTTGACTTGCATATATTGAGGCCTACAAGTTTGTTGCAGTATAGATATAGCTGAAACGTTATTGAATGAAGGTGTTGCAAACCTTACACCAGATGGAAGAAGTCCGACTTTTTCCAAAGCTTCGTTTGAACGTGCCAGGACCCTTCTAGGGAATCCAGACATTAGGGAGAAGTTCGACTTTTTCCAAAGCTTCGTTTGAACATGCCAGGACCCTTCTAGGGAATCCAGACATTAGGGACTCATTTACTTTTATAGATTCCTATGTCACATGGAATCAAACATAATAATTATATCATGCAATAAATTATATGATTGTTGAAGTTGATTTGTTGTCGTTAACAACTTGTTGACAGTCAATTCCATTGCCTTGTTTCCTTTGGCACACACACACACACATATATATATATATATAGTGTAAAATATTGCATTCAAATTTTTATATTTGTAGAGAATTCGATTAACATTGTATTTCAGGTAACAATATGGGACCAAAGAGACAGCGCGAGGTTATGCGGCCATGGTTTAGACAGATGTTCGGAGGAGCTTATTTTGAAGGTGGATCATCACAGTCTACTACTCGCATTGACTCGCTTACTCCTCCTATACACCCGACTCCTTCAGATGAGCCATCACCTCCTACTCCTCATGTTACACCATCCCCTTCGCCAACTTAGATATCATCCAATACCTTTTTGGTGGATGGAGACGTCCGCCAGCCTGGATCAGTCGGAGATGATGGGAGGAAGTATATCACAATTATCAATGAATAGTAAGTCAAATAACATTAATCTTTATTTGCTTTACTATAAACCTTAGGTTTTTCAATTCTTTTCTAGACTCCAATTACTCTTTATTTTAGGTTGGTTCCGTCTGGAATGAGTTCCAGACATATGACTTCCACATTTAAGGAAAGGATTGATCCTGAGGGTTATGCGTGGAAGAATATATCTGAGGCTACAAAACAATTTTACTTTCATGAGTTTGAGGTACAATAAATATTTATTTTCACTTTATATTGATTTATATAGTCTAATTAGATAAATAGTATAACATTATATATAATAGTCTTTTTTTCTTCTTCATTTAGAAAGAATTTTTTTGGGAGTCTTGTTGGGATGCGAGCATATATAAAATATGGGAGAAGCAAGCTCGTACATATTATCGTGACTTCATTAACGCGATACACAAGGCTGGTGCACGACTCTGTTATATTTCAGAGGCAATTTGGAGTCGTTGGCTAGAGTATTGGCCATCACCTACGGCTATGTCCATCTCAGGGCGTAACTCGGCCAACAGACGTGGAGGTTCGGGTAGAGAGAGTCTTCCCGTACATACGGGAGGATCCATAACCCACCAAGAGCATACAGATAGACTTGTAAATATCTCAACTTTACACTTATTTTGTAACTATTTTGCTTTGTTGTATTATAGATAATGATAATAGCATAAATGTCTGGTGCCATTAATGGCTATGGTCAGTTATTTTCTTTTTTCAACAGGGGCAAATATCATACAAATAGAGAAAACTCTGCTGAAAATTTTTTAAATAGTAGTTCACATCTAACAGTTTAAGTTTTTTCATGTAGGAAAAGTCATTAGGCATCAAGCCTACATCAGTTTAGTTGTTTTTGCACACTCATACGAAGAAGCATGACGGAGTCACTTTCATCAACAACCGATGTAGAGAACTAAATGTATGTCAACTTAATCCATTTTTCAATGTCTTAATAATGATCCCTTTCTTATAATGTAAACATTGCTTCCTTATAGGACCAATTACAAAAAACTCTTCATCGGCAGTCTCAAGAGGAAGAACCTGTAGATGAGACTCAGACGTATCTTGAAGCGGTGGGTGGTAGGGACTGTCGTGGAAGGATATTCGGCCTAGTTTCATATGTGAACACATGCTATTCGCAATCTTCCATGTCCAGTACAACTGCATCTACTAGGCCAACGAACAACAATGAAGTCATCGAGCTTCGGGCTACAGTGCAAACATTGATGGACAAGATAGCTCATTTGTAAGAGGAGCGGGCGGAGCAAATGGAGCAACGGATGAGAGAGCAGGATCAATGGATGAGAGAGCAGGTGGAGCAGATGGCTCGCATGAGAGAGGAGATGGAACAGTTGAAGGGAAAGCTTAAAGACGACCCCCCGCAATCACTAAGACCATAGATAGTCTAACTCATTATGTTTCAATCACAAACATAAGAATTTATGTACACTTTAATATGTTTATTATCAAATTTGAATCAATTTAAATTCTTTTAATTATATATCATCATTTAATTTTCTGATTACACAAATTATATATATATACAAATTAATTTTGTATGTACAGATTAGTGAAAAATCTTGCATATTACAAGATTAGTTAACAAATGTCTTCAAACCTATTACCGACGGAATCCCAAAGACCGTCGGTGAAAACAAAATGCATTTACCGATGGAAACTATTATATCGTCGGTGAAAACAAAATGAATTTACTGATGGAAACTGTTATACCGTCGACTTTCACCAACAAACTGTATACCGTCGATCACGTTATGTAAGCTGTTGTAATTTACCGACGAAAATTTTCAAAATTTCTGTTAGAAACTATACCGACAGAACATAAACCGTTGCAAAATTTACTATGTTCCATTGTTAATACACCGACAGTTATGTTAACCAACGTCCATCGGTATGTATTATCGACGGCCTTTTTAATGACAATATTAGGTGACAAAAAATTCTGTCAGAATTTATAATTGCCGACGGAACTATCGCGTTTGCCGATGGAATATTTCGTCGACAAATGACTTATTTCTTGTAGTGTTTTATCATGTACTTTCCTCTCATTCACTTAGTTCACGTATGTATAGCTTTAATGGTATGTCAAATCTCATGTGTCTTCTTATCCATTAACATTATATTGGACTCACTTCTCCCTTTCATGAATAATATGTGTTACATTATTATTCAAGGAGATGAGTTTCTAATTTTGGGGATTCTATTCTTCCTTTTTCTTTAGTAGCTTTCATATCTTAATTATATGATTCTCAATGGAATGAACAAACCATTGACAACAACTTTTCATAAATCATGACATTCAATCATAAAAAAATTTCTTCATTCTAATATTTAAATATAAATAATCATTTCTATAAAAGAATAGAGCTTCCTTATATTTTGGCGTTGTTTGCTAGATGAAGATGAAGGTACTCTTAAATGTTTCAAGTGATCTTTTATCAAAATTTTGTGAGAAATGTACAAATAAAGAGACCCACTCTAAAACCACTTATAGGTGCCTAATAGAACCTAAAATGAGTGCTTGCGAATTTTAAAAACTTTTTACCAATTAGTTTGTGAGCTGAAAATTTTTAACCAAAAATAGAACAATCAACACAACATGATGTTGAACTAGAGATAATGAATTACATCAATACTAAATTATTATAAGTTTATTCAAGCAAGTAGCCTTCTTACCTAGGGTGTCTAGGCAATATACTAAATGAAAAACTTGTTTTCACAACATAGTTATCTAAATGAGTTAATTATTTCATGAAAATTCAAGTTGATGGTGAGCATAATTTGGAATACAACAATCAAAAAACATAATGGTAAGTGTAAGAAAAAGACATTGCAAACTAATTTTTATAGTATTTTTGTAAAAAAATCTTATCTACGTCCACTTTCAAAAATTTCATTTGGAAATTTCCTATCATTTTCTTATCATGTGACGGGAAACCTTTCTCAAATATCTTTCTTTGCCTCATGTGAAGAGTAACTCTTTTATAAATCTTTATTTATAGTAAAGAGGAACTATAAGCTTTCCTTGAATTTTAACTTGAAATAAGAATAGCCACTAATTAAGATTACAACACAAGCGGTCCTTACTTTCTCACTATAATTCTCTCGGGCTTAACTTTAAATCATAATGAGGCTTAATTTTTAATCAAAACAAATTCTCAATTTATTTGAATACTTAATAAACTCTCTCAAATATTACTTTAGAACAAATAAATGTCATAAAGATGTTCAATAACTAAAAATCTAATTATTTATAGTTAATAAACTTTTGAATGCCTTTTAAACACACAAACTAGTTATATAACAGACAATTTTTAGCTACAATAGGTTAATCAATGAATACCCTTTAGCAAGTCAATATTCATTCAATTAGGATATCAATTAGTGAAACCACGAGCCATACACTAAACTTTAGCACTCACCTATTATGTCCAAATTTTCTAATTCTTGAAACTATGTTTGGTTAGCTAATAAAAAACTCTTCAATTAACTTATGGCGCATCAACTCCGCAAACCTCAAGCCAATATTCAACTCCAAAACAAAAAACTGTATAAACTTTAAGCATCAAAAATAGCCTCTCTATTAGAGCGTACTATTGAATATCACTGTTAAGTCAAAATGACTTTACAGTAATGATTTTGATGAAGTACAAATAATGAAAGATGAAAAACAAACGGAAGTTGAAAAACAGATGAAAGATTGAAAAGCAGACGGAGATTGAAAAACAGACAAAAGATTGAAAAGAAGACAGAGATTGAAAATGTATTTAAAGAATGAAAAGCGGCATTTGAGATTGAAAAATGGCGGAAGAATGAAAAGCATTTAAGATTGAAAAATGCATAATAGATGAAAAGCAGACGGAGATTGAAAAATAGACGAAAGATTAAAAAGAAGACGGAGATTGAAAAATAGACGAAAGAATGAAAAGCAAACGGAGATTGAAAAGCAGACGGAAGCCAAAAGTAGATGAAGCTAAAAGGCATTTAAGCTAAAAGCGCATTTAAAGCCAAAGCCAGCGCGGAAGCAAATCACGCTCGAATCAATAATCGATTTGAGTTATTCTGAACTCAACTGAATAACCGTTTCTTTGAAGATTCAAGAAGCAGTTGCAGACGAAGGCTATAAATATGAGTCGAAGTCGAAGATTGCACAGTTACACAGACACATACATTACATAAACATACGTGCATGCAACAATTGTTTCAAAGCTTACTTGAGAGTTTATTGTGCAAATAGCTAGAGCTATCTTACTGTAACAAAACTCAAATATCTTTCTGTAAGAAAGTAGTACAGATAGCCTGCAGAGGCTAAGAGTAAAAGAATACTGACTGTAAAGAGACCTGAAGAGGCTCAGAAAGAAAGAATACTTGTAGAGTTGTTGAGAGATAGTGAAATCTCAGAAAGACATATGAGGACTAGACATAGCCCACGGTTTGGGGTGAACCAATATAAAAATTACTGTGTCAACTTCTCTCTATCCTTATCTCTCTTATCGTTCAAAGTTTTGCTTTTACTTAGTTTTCAAACAAGTTTTCGAAGAATACGATTAACTTTGATTTGTAGTAGTTCTTGTGAAAAGAACAAGTTTTTCTTTTGACAAAACGATTTTGAAATTTTTTTTAAAAGGAGAAATACACAATTCAACCCCCCTTCTTGTGCATTTATACATTGTATAATAAGCATTGTAATAACGTGTGATTCACTTCAATTGGTATCAGAGCTTAGTGTCCAAGGATCACTGTAACAAAGTGTGGATCAAAGATTATGACGGAATCACATATATACATCGCAGAAGGTGCCTTAGGCACTAGACCTCCAGCATTCAGTGGAGAAGACTATCATTACTGGAAAGATAGGATGCGGCTGTTTATAGAATCTACTCATGTTGACCTTTGGGACGTGATAGAGAATGGACCATACACACCAGTAGATGAAGAAAGAAATCTTATTCCACGGATCAGATGGACGGCTGATCAAAAGGCGAGATTCTAACTAAATTCTAAAGCGAAGTTTTTCTTGAGTTGTGCCCTAAGCAGAAGTGAGTATGACAAAGTCCACGGATGCGATACTGTGAAGGAGATGTGGGACCCGTTGTCCATCGCACATGAAGGTACAAACTAAGTCAAAGAATCCAAGATAAGCATTCTTGTGCACCAGTACGAGCTTTTCAAGATGAAAGATGAAGAATCTATTGATCAAATGTTTGGAAAATTTCAAACAATTATCAATGGATTGAAAGCTCTCGGAAGAACTTACGACACTCAAGATCATGTTCGTAAGATCTTAAGAAGTCTTCCAAGGAGATAGAGACCAAAAGTTACCGCTGTGTAGGAAGCTAAGGATTTAAGCGTACTAAAGCTCGACAAGTTGCTTGGATCGCTGAAGATTCATGAAGTTGAGTTCGATGTTGAAGACAAGCCCAAACGGGACAAATCAATAGCACTGAAGGCCGGACAGAAGAATCACAAGGCTCAAAGGAGGAGAAAGTCATCAAAAACATTAAAGATTGAAGAATCAAAGAATGATGACTCCAGCGAATCAGAACAAAAGTCAAGTGATGAAGATGATGAGTTATCTTTTATATCAAAGAAGATTAGGCGAATGTGGAAGAAGAAGTCCAAAGGAAGTCAATTCTTCAAGGAGAATAGCAAAGACGATGGAAAAGTAGAAAAGACATCCATCATATGCTATGAGTGTAATCAACCTGGACATTACAAGTCTGAGTGTCCTACTCTAAAGAAGAAACCAAAGAAGAATAGAGAAGGCAAGAAAAGCATGATGGAAACTTGGGAGGATCTAGATTCATCTGAATCAGATACAAGCTCCGAGACATCAGAACATGCGAATATTTGCCTAGTAGCCGAGGAAGAAAGTGATGAGGAGGTAACTTCTAAATATAATGATTTGCATAATGCATATTCAGAACTACTAGAAGATTCTCATGCTATTCTGAAACAGTACAAACTGATAAAGAACAAGTATGTAGAAAACTTCAAACATACACAAGATTTAGAGAGAGAAAATACATGCTTGAAACAGTAAGTAGAGGAGAATATAAAAAAGAAAGTTGTAGATAGATCTGAAGAGATCAATCAGATGAAGCTTAGGATTAAGAGTCTTTCAGCTGATTTAGCTACCTTCACTGAGAGTACAAGGAAAGTGAATAAGATGTTAGAAAAATGTAGACATCCGAGTAATAAAACCAGATTAGGATTTACAATAAATAAATCTCATTAGGGAAGAAAGTCTTTCTTCTAGAAATAGAAGTATCACCAAACATGCGTTCAACAACAAACTTATCAAATAAATCATTCTGTGCATGTTACTAACCCAAGAGGACCCAAGAAAATATGGGTACCAAAAAATAAAATAGTTTCTCCTACAGATATCATTCCTTGGAAGATGCGATAAGCACCGTTGGTATTTGGACAGTGGATGCTTGCGACATATGACGGGAAGAAGGTCTATGTTCTTAGATTTTCAGTATAAGAAGGGAGGATTGGTAATTTTCGGAGACAACCAGCAGGGCAAGATAATTGGAATCGATAAAATAGGTAAAGATTCCTTTTCATGCATTGATAATGTGCTGCTTGTTGATAGTCTAAAACACAATTTGATTAGTGCCAGCCAATTGTGTGATTTTGGTTTTGAAGTTACGTTCAATCAAAATCTTTGTGAAGTCAGAAACAAAGATGGGTCTATATTCTTTTCTGCCAAGAGAAGAAATAATCTTTACAAAATTGATTTAGAAGATTTTCAAAATCAAAATGTTTCATGTTTTTTATCAACTGAAGAAGAAAGACTAATCTGGCATAAAAAGCTAGGTCATGTCAGTTTTAAACATATTTCAAAGTTGTTAAAGCATGATTTGGTAAGAGGCTTACCAAAAATAAGTTTTGACAAAGAGTTCTTTTGTGAAAGCTGTCATAAAGGGAAACAAGTCAAAACATCGTTTTCTTCTAAAAATTTCGTAACATCTTCTAGACTTCTAGAGTTGTTACATATGGATTTGTTTGGTCCAACTAGGACAATAAGTCTTGGCGGAAAGAAATATGGACTTGTTATTGTTGATGACTTTACTAGATTTTGTTGGATATTATTTTTGTCACACAAAGATGAGTCTTTTAAGTGTTTTAGATTCCTTTCCAAAAAGTTACAGAATGAAAAAGGAATGTCTATAGTCAGTATCAGGAGTGATCATGGTGGAGAATTTGAGAATGAAAAGTTTAGAATATTCTGTGAGGAGAATGGAATTTTCCATAATTTCTCTGCTCCTAGGACTCCGCAACAGAATGGAGTTGTCGAAAGGAAGAACAGGACGATTCAAGAGATGGCAAGGACTATGTTGTTTGAAATGAATCTTCCTAAGTACTTCTGGGCAGAAGCTATGAATACAACATGCTACATTCAGAATAGGATATTGTTGCGACCATTGCTAAAGAAAACTCCTTACGAATTATGGAATGGAAGGAGACCGAATATATCTTACTTTCATCCATTTGGTTGCAAGTGCTCTATTCTGAATACAAAAGAATTGTTGGATAAGTTCGATTCAAAGACCTATTCAGGAATCTTTCTAAGCTACTCTTTATCATCCAAGGCTTTTCGAGTTTATAATCTTACCTCGAAGACGGTTGAGGAGACCATTCATGTCAAGTTTGATGATAGTTTCCAACCCAGTAAGGAAGACGACATGGAGAGTGAAGTCCCTTCAAAGCTCTTAGGTGATACAATTGTTTGGTACAATTCATATAGGTATTTAGGTCATATTTGCATTTATTTTACATATTCATCCATCCATTTTAGTAGCATTTTTAGGTTAATTTATTTATTTTCATTGAATTTGTTATTTATTTTATTTTCTAATTTTTTTTATAAACAGCATGAAATTTGGCTTCAAATTAGACCTAAGAATTTGCTCACGGTACGTCCATAATTTTTGCATGACCTAGGTGAAATTAAAAGTGGAAGCATAGCATAAAGGACCAAGCCAAAACGACATAGCAGAAGGTTCAGTACTTGAAGAGTCCAAAACGCAGCTGAAGGTGACGTTTCAAGGAGGACAGAAAACGTTGGAAAGCAGGCTTTTAATTTGGAAAATAAAGCACATGCGGCAAAAGGCTGGAGCTAAGAAGAGATGTTAAGCCATTAAAGTTACATACTAGAGATACATTAAAGGTGGGACCAGCTCAAGAAAACATTATTGGCTAGAAACAAAATACAAGTGGGGAGCTATCAACATGACATGAAAAGGGGAGGCTCCACCTTACACTCATCCATGTTCAGCTATTCACGCACATGAGGAGAGGGGGCTTCATTTTAAGGATTATTTTTTTCCATTACTCTCTACTAATGGGACAACCAAGCTACACGTTACATAAAAAGAAGCAAGGAGTAAGTGAAGTGGGTGTACGTTAGATGGGAGTTGAGTGAGAGTGAAGTATATGTTAGTAAAGCAGTAGAAAAATCAAAGGGGAGATATAGAGGAACTAGAAAGGTGCGTTAGTTGAGTGTGGAAGGAGCAGGAAAATAGAAGCAATAAAACATGGGGCTGTGCGTGAACAACATGTAAGGAGAAGATAACTCTAAGAGGAAAAACGTTACACCAGAAGAGAGACCCATGCACAACAGCTGGAGACACACATCAGTGGAGAATGGGAGGATAACTGGAGTAGCTGGTGAAAATAGCCAAGGAGAACAAAACAAGCCACCAAGGTTACAGCTGACCAAGAGACCTACAACCCATGCCAAAGCAGAAGAGGATAGCTGGAGGGACGCCCATGCAGACCAGCTCCTAAAGCATTAAACAAGGAGAATAAAACAAAATAGAACAGAGGAGCTGAACCACAGGAGAGTAGCATTAAAGGGGGGTGTGGTCTGGAATGGGAGAGCGGCGTGACATGAAGGAGTGAGCAGAAAAAATCATAAGGAAAAGACCAAGCAGGAGGTGGCTTAGAAGAGATCGTTTTAGTGCTGGTGGTGGTTTAAAAAAAAGTAAAAGTAGAAATTGGTGGTGACAAAAGAGGGGGTAGCATGAATTGAATGCGGAGCTGAACGTTACATTACAAAGGGGTAAGTGAGGAGAGAACTAAGTGGGCTGTACGTGAAGAGAGGGAAGAAAGGAATGTGCGTGAAGAAAAAAATAAAAGGGAGAAGGAGTAGCGTGAACCAGGGACATGAACTGAGAAATAAAAGGGCGTTAACTGAAAAATAAGAAGAAGAGGGTGGACTGAAGTGAGTAACGTGTACTAGAGTGAGTAGAGTGTGAGCTGAAAGGTGAGTGAGGGGCTGGAGAACAAGGGTGAACAGCGTGAGTAAGTTGTGTGTGAGGAGAGGGTGAGTAACGTGAACTTGTGTGTGAGTAAAAGAAAGAAAACTAAGTGAGTGTGTGTGCAACGTGAAGTTGTGGGTGAGTGACATGTGTGTGTGAGTGAACAAGTGAGTGACAAGTGTGGTGTGTGAGTGTGTGGAGTAACGTGAGTGGGCATGAATTGAAAAACCAAGGAGTGAAGAGTGTGTGAGCGTTACAGGTGTGAGTGAGTAAATTAAAGGAGATGTTTAGAGAGGAATAAAAAAATAGCCACAAAAGAGAGGAAGAAAGGTGGTGTGCGTGAACTACAAAGAAGGTGGCTCTAGCTCAACCAGCTCTTCAACGTTACTCACTCTACAACTAATTTTCTCTTTAACGTGTCATCAAAGAGCAAAGCAAACCAAGCAAGGACGCAACATCAGGAAAAGGCGCAAAATAATAAACGCAGAAAGGGAGACCCGAAAACCCATTTATCTTCTGTTTATTATTTAGTGTCATATAATGTTTGTTGACTTGAATTTCTGTGATATTCTTCCTATAATGACTGAGTAGTTTCCTCAAAGCTTCAAGGTTGGGCTGAAGCTTTTAGTTAATTTTTGTGGATTGAATTTTGGTTGATTTATGAGTGTGGATTTATAAGTTTGATTTTTCTGTTTTGATATTAATTCTGCTGGTATTGTGTTTGGCCAACCACTACTAAGCGTTAGTTGTTAATTGAAGAACCGATAGGTGAAAATTAATAACGGAACTTCAAAATAGGAAACTTATAAATTTCAGATTTAGACATAAACTGAATTTATGAGAGAAAACTGGGTTAGCAAAGAACTTAATGGGTTATGCTTAATTTGTAACATCTCACCCCCTACTGGAAGGGTAGAATAGTAAATTGGCATAGGATGTGCTAGATTGGGATTTCATGGGACTGCTCATGTATAAAAGGATTGCTACATAGTCACAATTGTGCACATGAACTTACTGTGGATGCATACATGATATTCCCGGTTTGCGTGCCTAAGACAAACAATACCTATTTTACACAAAAATGTAGCCAACAAACCAAAGTTTCATTGGGCACAAACCTCACCTCATTTGCTCACCTACACAATTAGTTATGCTCACTACAGTACAATTGATTAAAACCCTAAATTTCCAGCTTTACTTCTCAATACACTTCCTATCATGCCAATTCAAATTCTACTACCATAAGCATCTCAATTGGACACAAAATCAGTACCTAGGTCATTCATACATAAGCTTAGATCAATGGTCAAAATGTGGCAGCACTAACCTCTTACCTTTCCATGCAAAATTAATCATCAATATGCAATCAAAATCAAGCTAAAACCAAATTCAACCATAACCATTCATTATCCTAACATACCATACATTTATAACCATTAATTTACACTATATTTCGCATCAAAGTAATGCATCACTAAGCTTAATAATAACACCACAATTCCCATTAGATGCTTCTAACTACCATGGCATTTAACTAAAACATCATTAACACTTCATTTAAAGCTTAACTAGACCACTTACCTTCTTAAGTTTCCAACCTTCAATTCTCTCTTTAAGCTCACTTAACACCTTCACTACTCACTTCTACCACCATACATGCTTCTCATGGATAGAATATTTAAGTTGCAAGGTAAGGAAAATAGCTTGGTTTCATGGAGGAGCTAAAGAAGAAACAAAAACGATGGAGAGGCTTGCAAAATGGAGAGGATTTGGATGAAGGAGTAGATAAGCAAAACAAATGCTCTTTTTCCTTCTTTAAGTTGAAGTGGCGAATATAAAGATAACAATGCATTAAATGAAGGAGAATGGGTGGCAAAAGAAGATTGGCTTAACTTTTCAAAGAAAAGTTAAAGAAAGCTATAATATACTTTAATCAATTATCCACTTTCCTACCCCATTTTCGATTGTCTAGCCAACAAAACCAATTGTTTCATGCTTAATTGAAGCATAATCGTGGGTGAGGATAAGGAGGAGGTAATGAGAGGCTAGGTGGCAAAATGTGATTTGTTCAAAGGTTTAAAGAAAAGTCAACATATTAATTCTTTAATCCATATCAAAAACTAACCCAATTAACTCAAAGCATCAATCCCAAAATAATATACCCAAGAATACAGTGCCATTGGGTAGCAATTTTCGCTACCGAAAATCGACCGGTTCACCAATTGGCGATTTTTTTTCGGTCCGGGAATTTTCTCCGGAAAATTTCAGAAAAATTCCTAAAAATCTCTTAAAATAGAAAACAATTTATGGCGCACTCAGAATAATTTTTTCAAACCCATTAACATTGTCTTAGGCACGCAAATTGGGAATATCATGTATGCATCCACAGTAAGTTCATGTGCACAATTGTGACTATGTAGCAATCCTTTTATACATGAGCAGTCACATGAAATCCCAATCTAGCACATCCTATGCAAATTTACTATTCTACCCTTCCAGTAGGGGGTGGGATGTTACAACTGTGAATTGCATGATTACTGAAATGTATAGGATCGACTTGCATGTCTTTACTGTACTGGATTGGATTACTGCATGATCCTGGAAATTGAACTACTGGGCTTTTATAGCCATACCACTGAACTCTTGAACATTTCACTTTGCATGCATAAATGCATGAGCAGATAATGAACGTTGTGACCCAAGTCGCGAGTATTCTTGAAATGAGCTTGAGCTCTAACATTATCTTGACCGGGCCATGAGCAGGGGATTTATCACAGCGTCCACACTGAATCTACCGAGCGCTTGGGCACAACACTGAATAAGCGGAAAAGAGTCACATATGCATCGTGATTGCATGAGTATGATTTTGTGATAATGGTGATTATGTGTGGCATGATTTCTTGTAAGTGGCTCTGTAATCCGCAAATTGTGACATGTTATGTGTTAATTGAATCTTGTCGTCTTTGCACGCATAATATGCGTAATGCATGATTTGAGTGAACCATCGATGATGGTTTCTCACCGAGTTCGCAAAACTCACCAAAATTTTGCATCTATTTTTCAGGTCTTGAAGATTACCCGTTTGACACGGAGTATGTCTCTTGTAGATGAGTGAAGGATAGAGGTCGGGATCAGTTTTCGTCTGCATTAATGTCCAATAGAATTGTATTCTAAAATGACTAATTGTATTTATAATGGGCCAATGTGGTTCTGTTTTGTTCATAAAATGGTTATTGTAATTTATGGTTGACTATTTGTAATAACGAAATCGATCAGATTAAGCGAAAATGTTTATCTATGCACGTGGATGCAAATTGTCTACTGTTTTCCGCGCACATGAGTGTAAATAAAAGAAAAAGGAAATGGCTATGATGGAATGAATGTTTGAATAAAAAAACAGTTTTTACTGAGATCTACTGACTGATGTAGTACGCCACCCTCGTGGGGCACGAACTCGGATATCGCCAACAATGTCGGGTTCGGGTCACTCGGGAGTGGGGTGTTACATAATTGCTAGGGCTACGATAGTAGACTAGGATTATTGTGTAATACTCCTTTGATACCTTGAAAAAGGATATAAGAAACTCTAGGCTCAACCTTCTATCAACCAAAATTCACCTCATAAACTAATCCAGGTAAAGTCCATAAAAAGCGCTAAAAGTGAAACCATCCTTGAAGCTTACCACATTCCATTCGAATTAACGCCCAGAAATATTCGCAATTTTCTTTAACTTTTATTTTGTTACTTTTGTTAGTTAATTTTCTTATTTTATTTTCCCATTTTTACACAATCGCCATCGATTTTATCTATTTATTTATTTTGATAGTTAAATTTTCTTTTATTTAATTCCCCAATCCTACCCAATCGCTTAGTCCAATTAATTGAGTGATCCAAGCCTGGTACTTATACAATTACTCCCTGTGGGACGATATTATACTGTACTACTTGAGACTCGTGTACTTGCGGAACCGCATCAAGTTTCTTGGCGCCGTTGCCGGGGAGTAATCCCTGAGTAATATTAGGCGACTAATTGTTTGGTTAAATTGGACATTTTTTTCTTTTCCTTTTTATTTATTTCTTTTATGTTTTGTGTTAATAAAATTTTGTTAAAATTGATTTGTGTTTTCTTTTATTATTATTTTTTACTATCTACTGTTTATTTTGCATTTTCTGCACCTTGCATTTGATTTTGTTTTGTGTTTTGTTTTAGTCTATGCGAAGGGTCGTTAGTGCTGAAGCATTATTATTCGATTCTGAGATCGAGAAGACAGCTAAGGCACTAAGGAAGGAAGCAAAAGCTAGAAAAGCACGGGCAAGAGCATCTAACACACAGCCTGTGCAGGAACGCCAGATCGAACCCGAATTTACTACAACTTTTCCACTAGAAGAGGTAGTCGAGTCGGACATGGCCAAACAGAATCAGAGAACTATGAGGGACCATGCAGTCCCAGATTTTGGAGAATTTCGCCCAAGTATTACAAGGCCTCCTGTGCAAGCAAATAATTTTGAATTAAAACCCGGCCTTGTATAAATGGTGCAACAGAATCAGTTCGGAGGGCACCCAACAGAAAACCCACATGTCCATCTACAACAATTCTTGGAGATTTGTGAAATGTTGAAACAGAACGGGGTACCTGAGGATGCAATAAGGCTTTGATTGCTTCCTTTTTCTGTGCGAGATCGGGCTAAGGATTGGCTCCATTCATTACCACCCGGTTCAATAAATAATTGGCAAGAATTGTCTAAGGCTTTTATGGCTCAGTATTTTCCACCCGGGAAGACGGCAAAGCTCAGAAGTGAGCTTACCTCATTTCAGCCTAAAGAAGATGAGTCGTTGTACGAAGCATGGGAGAGGTACAAGGAGCTTCAACGTAAATGTCCACATCATGGTGTCCCGAAGTGGATGATTTTGTAGATATTCTACAACGGAGTTTCTCTAGTTATGCGAAGTGCAATAGATGCTGCAACTGGAGGTGATCTAATAGACAAGAATGAAGATGAGGCATTTATGTTATTGGAGAAAATTGCCTACAACAACTACCAGTGGAATAATGATCAGAAAGAGGTTAAACAAGAAGGGAAGAAACCTCAAGGAGTCTTCGAATTGGACGCCTTTACCTTGTTGAATTCAAAATTTAAAGCTCTTTCAAGGAAAGTGGATAAGTTTGCTGCAGCTGCTGTGAGTAATGTGAATGCCTTACAGGATCAGGATTTTGGGTCGAGTATGGGAACAGAATTTCAGAATATTGGGCAAGAATTTGGGGCTGAACATATGAATTTTGTGGCAAATTATGGGCAGAAGAACCAAGGTGGAGCTTTCGCAAACACTTATAACCCTGAATGACGAAACCACCCAAATTTCTCCTGGTCCCAACAACCCAAGCCACCCCAAAATTTTCCTAACCAAACCCTTTACCCACAAAATCAACCACATTACCAACAGACCTAGCAACAACAAAATCGTGGACCCCCAGGTTTCCCAAGCTTGAGACAACAAACTCTACCTGAACCTAAGTCTAACCTTGAATCAATGATGGAAACCTTTATGCAGAAGCAAGGAGACTTGATCCAGCAACTTACTACCCGAATGGACCAACCGACATCCATAATAAGATGCTTGAGACTCAGTTAGCAACAAGTCGCATCACTAAAATTTGGACAAGGTAAGCTACCAAGACAATCAGAGGCTCTAAGGAAACCAAGGTAGTGGTACTAAGGAGTGTAAAGGTTTTGGAACCTATGGTGCAGAAGAACAAAGCTGAAAAGGAATCCGCAGGAACAGACCAGGATGCACAACCTGTGCAATCCGATGCACAGCCTGTGTAACAATCACCTGAGCCGGAAAAATACATACCACCACCACCATATAAGCCACCCATCCCATTCCCTCAGAGATTTCATAGAGCTAAGCTAGACCAACAATTTAGAAAATTTGTTGACATTCTGAAGAAGCTCTATGTCAACATCCCCTTTACGGAAGCCCTTACCCAAATGCCTACTTATGCCAAGTTCTTAAAGGAGATCTTATCCAACAAAAGAAGGCTAGAGGAATATGCGACTGTGGCTCTTATAGAAGAATCAAGTGCCATTCTTCAGAACAAACTCCCTCCCAAGCTTAAAGATCCGGGAAGTTTCTCAATACCTTGCCAAATCGGAACCACAATAATCAGGAAGGCATTATGTGATTTGGGGGCAAGTGTGAGCTTATTGCCATTATCTATCTGTCAAAAATTGGACATCGGAGAGCTTAAACCGACCACCATATCATTGCAGCTAGCTGACAGGTCCACAAATTTCCCATTGGCATATTAGAAAATGTGCCCCTCAAGGTTGGAAGTCTTTTTATCCCGGTAGACTTCGTTGTGCTAGAAATGGAGGAGGACACGAACATACCTATTATACTTGGGAGACCATTTTTAGCGACAGCTGGAGCAATCATCGATGTTAAGAATGGAAAAATGACTCTGAGAGTGGGGGAGGAAGAAATTGAGTTTAATTTGGGAAAGGCAATGAAGGTTATGGATGACAAGGATTCTTGTTTAAGGGTGGACCTTATTGACCTGTTGGTTGGTCTTTGAGTTGTAAAATCTCATCCAATGGATTCGTTGGAACACTGCTTAGTGAAGGCTGTAACAACAGGGGGTACTACAGAATTTACATAGAAGGAATCAGAGGTTTTTGAATTTGCGCAGATGCTCGATGCACAGCTTGTGCAAAGATCTACACAACTTGTGCAGGAACTGAAACTATCACCTGATTCGAACAAACGAGACCCTCCGAATGTGGAATTGAAATCGTTGCCTCCCAACCTCAGGTATGAATTTTTGGGCCCTAATTTGACCTATCAAGTCATTGTTAATGCTCTTTTAAGCCCTGTGCAGGTTGATAAACTTTTAAGAGTGCTTAGAGAGCACAAGCAAACAATTGGGTACCAAATTTTAGATCTGAAGGGAATCAGTCCGTCTTTCTGCACACATAGAATTCATCTAGAGGATGATGCAAAACCCGTAATTGAACATCAAAGGAAGCTGAATCCAAACATGAAGGACGTGGTCAAGCAAGAGGTCCTAAAGTTGTTAGCTGTGGGTATTATATACCCCATTTCCGACAGTAATTGGGTAAGTCCTGTCCATTGTGTGCCCAAGAAGGGTGGTCTAACAGTTGTGCAAAAAGGTAACGAATTAATACCAACTAGGACAGTTACGGGATGGCGAATGTGTATAAACTACAGAAAATTGAACAAGGCCACCCGTAAAGATGATTTCCCTTTGCCATTTATTGACCAAATTTTGGAAAGACTTGCTAAACATGATTATTTTTGCTATTTGGATGGTTTCTCTGGTTTCTTTCAAATTCCCATTCACCCTAATGACCAAGAGAGAACTACTTTCACATGCCCCTATGGTACCTTCGCTTATCGAAAAATGCCATTTGGGTTGTGTAATGCACCAGCTACGTTTCAACGTTGCATGACAGCAATCTTTTCAGATTTTATTGAGAAAATTATGGAAGTCTTCATGGATGACTTTTCTGTTTATGGACTGACGTTTGATTCTTGTTTATCTAATCTTGCCAAGGTTTTAAGTAGGTGCGAAGAGGTTGATCTAGTGCTGAATTGGGAGAAGTTCCATTTCATGGTACAAGAAGGGATAGTCCTAGGCCACTTAGTCTCCAATCGTGGAATAGAAGTGGATAAGGCTAAAATAAAAGTGATAGCGAATCTACCTCCACCAACTTCAGTCAAGGAGATCAGAAGTTTCTTGGGACATGCAGGCTTTTATAGGTGCTTCATTAAGGATTTTTCTCATATAGCAAAGCCTTTGACCAATTTGTTGAGTAATGATGTGCCATTCAATTTCGACCAATCTTGTGTTGATGCATTTTGCATGATTAAGCAAGCCTTGACCTCGCCACCTATTCTTCAATCTCTGGATTGGTCCCTACCCTTTGAAATCATGTGTGATGCTTCGGATTATGCTGTGGGAGCTGTTTTACACCAAAGAAAGAACAAGATGGCCCATGTGATCTATTATGCGAGCAAGACATTAGACAATGCTCAAATCAATTATGCCACGACTGAAAAGGAGTTGTTAGCTGTAGTCTTTGCAGTAGACAAATTCAGGTCATATATCGTGGGCTCAAAAGTGATAGTCTACTCAGACCATGCAGTCATTCGCTATCTACTTGCAAAAAAGGAGGGTAAACCAAGGCTTATAAGATGGGTCCTTCTCCTTCAAGAGTTCGGCCTTGAGATTCGTGACAAAAAGGGAGCTGAGAATTGGGTCACAGATCACCTCTCGAGGCTCACTACAGATCAGAAGGAACCCGTTCGAGAAGAACCACCGATTAATGACTCCTTCAATGATGAGCATTTGTTCTGCTGTGCAGATTTACCAGAATTGTGTTATTCATTACACAAAATTGCTGCAGCAACATTACAAGTTCCATGGTATGCTGTGTAACACCCCACTCCCGTAAGACCCGAACCCGATATCGTTGGTGATATCCGAGTCCGTGTCCCACGAGAGTGGCGTACTACATCAGTCGATTTAAAATTCAGTATACACTTTTTTTTTATAACCATTAACCCCACGTTCACACGGCAAACACAGTAAGTAAATAAAATCCGTATTCAATATAACCAGTTTCAGTTATTACAGTCATCCAGTAATAATTACAATCAGTCAATGCAAGAAACATTCATACCACAAGGGCTCAAGAAAATACAATGCCTTGTTATACGTGATTGCGGAATACAATTTACTAAAACACTAATGCGGAACCTAACCGATCCCGACCTCTAACCTTTACTCGTCTACAGAGATATACTCCGTGTCAACCGGTATTCTTGAGACTGAAAAATAGATGCAAATTTTGGGTGAGTTTTGCGAACTCGGTGAGAAACCATCATCGATGGTTCACTCAAATCATGCATTACGCCCATGGCGTCTGATGACAATCTGATAATCATCAATTACCAATAGCGATCAATAACCGTATCGATAACGATAAACCATTCACAAGAATACATACCATCACGAAGCGGTACTTATCACAAAGCGGTCATTTATGCGAATGCAATGCATATGTGACTCTTTCCGATTATTCAAGTTGTGCCCAAGTGCTCGATCGGTGTTGATGGGGACGCGTCAGGGATTTCTCCCCTCGGGCTCGTGGCCCGGTCAGTACAGTATGAGAGCTCGAAGCTCTTATCAGTAAAAATAGCAACTTGGGGCACGTCCATTATCTGATCATGCAATTATGCATGCGGTCGCGATGAGTTAGTAAATATGCGATTTGGCTATAAAGCTCAGTGTATCAGTAAATCCACAATATGGCTATAAAGCCCAGTGTATCAGTCAATCCACAATATGGCTATAAAGCCCAGTGTATCAGTCAATCCACAATATGGCTATAAAGCCCAAGTGTATCAGTCAGTGTTCAGTATGATGGCTATAAAGCCCATCTATCGATGTCGGTAAAATCATACTATCAATCTCATACATGCCAAGAGTCATACGGTGCTCATTCAATTCACTTTTGCACGTAATTCACGTTAAGCATGTAAACAACCAGAAATTTGAGAAACCAACTAGGTTACTCACCTATTACTTCGAGCTAATCTTGGGAAAGCCTCGTGACGTCGGTCAATCGACGCTCCAATTGGCCTCTATAAGAATCAGAAAAAGTATGAGTCACTAAATATGAAATTATGCTCATGTTGATGAGATATGCATGTTCATAAATTCCCGGTCCTAATTCAATATTTTCCCATAATGAAATTCTATGAAAAATTAGAAATCCATAGGCGCTGACGGTGCGCAATTCGGACCTCTATAGGTCCTCAATGAAATAAAACAGTGTTTACATGATCCGTCAATAGGGGCTACATCAAATTCCCGTCTAAAAATTCCCGTTTTCTCATAATATGAAATTAAATGTTCAACGAATCCGATGCCTCTGGAATCAGGTCAATCGGACGTCGGACGGGAAAGAAATTGACAAAAGAACAATCGGATCAATTTATACCCAATAAAATCAAAACAATAATATATATATATATATTCAGAAGCCTGTCTCATGAGGCGAGGCGCGCCCTCATGAGGCTGAATCATCCTGCTTCGTCGCGAGGGCAAGCCGTCGCCCTCGCGACCAGGCCAATTATCTCGCCCTCGCGAGACGGCGAGTTCCCCTGCCTTGTCCTTTTTTTTTTTTTCCAGATTTCAATTCCTAATTTCCAACTACTCTAACTTTTAGCACACAAATCAGAAAAATGCCCACTATACCTCATTGGAAAGCTTATGAAAATCTCTACAATTCTCAAGAAGACCAAAAAATTCAAATCCAACCTTAAGAGTCTCAAATAATCCATCAAACCTTCTGCCTAATCAATTTCCCTCAACACTGGGCAGTACATTGACAATTGCATAATTCACTGATTCTTCAGAAATAAATTACCACAAAAATATGGTCAATAATTTCACAATGTCCTCTACAACTTTCATGAACAATCCAAAATCAAATTCTATTTCTAAATCAGTCAATTAATTCATTCAATGTCACTGTCCCTGAAATCCTTCAATATGGGCAGTAACCTTACAACAAGCATAACTCCCTATATACAAGTCAGTAAATTCAGAACTTTATATCCCTGAAAAGATAATATCTCAAACTTCAATTTCCATGAAGCACTCAACCTCCAATTCAATGTCTAACAATTTCAAAACTGTTATGGAAGTTTCTGTTATGATCAGCCACTCATAACCTAATGTAGGGTTCACTTTTGAAAAATCATAACTCCCAATTATGACTTCTAAAAATTACAAACCGTATGTCATTTTCAAGGTAATCTTTTCCTCTACAACTTTTCAGAAGCTCACTCACACCAATTCAGTCCACATAAAATGTTAAAATTGCCTCCAATCAGTAAACTCACAAAATCACACTTAAGCTAGGTTTCATCAAAAATGCTCAAAACCAGTCATTAGTAATCAATTCATATCTCCCAATACACAATTCTAAAAATAGCAAGATCAGTAGCAATGGAAAGATAATCAAATATGCTACAACTTCCATGAAGACCATTCTCCCTAATTCCCTTTCAATTAATTCATAAAAATCAACAAAACTCAGATGTCATGGTTGCGGTTACTGTTCACAGGCAATGGAATAGTAACTTTCCATGCAAAATTTCACCCTTCTATCATTGAAATTCAACAACACCTATTTCACACTAAATTAAAGCCAACATCCCAAAGTTTCAGTGGCCACTAACCTTACCTCATTTGCATTTCTACACAATAAGTTATGAATAAAACAGTAACATCAATTAAAATTCCAACTTTCCAGATTTAAGGTTAACCTTAGTTCAACCACTCCCAATACCTTTTTCACATCATTAAACATCACAATAAATACTAATTAAATCTTACTCCAGTCACACAGATACTAGGGTTAATACTGAAAAATTTACAGCATTAAATTCCTCAATTCAGATACTCAATTAATTATCCATAATCAATTCAAAATCAAACCATATCATAAATTTTACTGCATCTTCACCTAGCCTCATACCCTTTTCTTCAAATCACAATAATCATCACTTTAATGTCTACATGAACCTAATACATGCTTTAAATCCTTATATTAACTACCCCATACTATCATGGCATTTAATTCATATGAAAGACATCATTTAAAGATCAAACTTAAGGAAAACTTACCAAATCAAAACCTCCTTCAAACCTTCAACAATCACTCTCCAACTTCTACACCTAAGTACCAACCTCCTTCCCTTCTCAAATATGCTCAAAACTCATCTTCTAGCTTTGAGGGAATTATAGAGTAGCTTGCAAAGATGAGAAAAGAGAAAAAATTCGATGGCTGCAAAGAAGAGTTGAGTTTGTGTGGTTTCGGATGCTAATAACCAAGGCTTAAACAACCCATTTCCTTTCCTTGTTTAATAACCATACACGTCCGAAAGCAAAGAAGAGAGGCATTAAATGATGCCTTTTAAATGGCAACAAATGATTGGTTTATTATTATAAGAAAATTCAAAGTATATTTATTTAATCCAGTCCAAAATTTTACTCCAATTAATTCAAATGGCCCTACTTTCGGTCCCAAAATAATATACCCAATATTACAGTACCGGTGGGTAGCGATTTTTGCTCTGAGAATCGAATTTGCTAGCTAATTGGCGATTTATCCGATCCGAGGATTTCAATTATTTTTACGAGAATTAATGAAATTCCTAAAATTATAAAGCAGTGTGATGCACTCCAAATAATTTTTCAATCACAACAATCACCTTTTCTACTCCAAAACAAGTTTAGGCCAGTTACCGGCGATTTTGCCGGTCCGGGAATTTTCTCCAGAAAATTCCAGAAAAATTCCTGAAAATCCCTTAAAAATGTAAAACGCTTAATAGCGCACTCAGAACAAATTTTCAAATCCCATAACCACGTTAATCACAATAAAATACCGTTAGGCCCAATTACCGGGAATGTCATGAATGCATTTACCGTAATTCCATGTACACAATTGATACTGTGTATCGATCCTATTATGCATGAACAGTACTAAATATTCCCTATTAGTCTCATCCTATGCCAATTTTACTATTTTACCCTTCCAGGAGGGGGTGGGATGTTACAATTCTCCCCTCCTTATAAGAATTTCGTCCTCGAAATTCTCAGTCAATGGTTCACTATGACAATAATCACTTGATTCTACATATCTCATACACTTTTCCACTTAATGATTCACTTTTCGAGTGATCACAGTAACCACTCTCAGTCTGTGGTTCAGTTACTATGGCTAACTCATACAGTAAATGGATTTGACAAAACTATCAGTTGGCGATCTCATTTCTTAGCTATCTCACTTGTCATTCCTAGAATAGTCACCTCCTTTGGTTCCGATATATATAACTCAGCACAGTATTTTCGAATCTATTCACTTATCACATTTTATTCCTCTAATACCTTTTTCCCCAATGCCATATAGTCCAATTTGTATTCCATTGAGGACATCTCCATTTCTTTGGTACCTCCCTTAATTGCGTCAGGGACGATTTACATTCCTTTGGTACCAACACAGTGACATTAAACTCCACTTCACTATAATCAGCAACAATGTACCTAATACAGTCATTTATTATATGCCATTCACTTTATATTCAAATTCGATTCTCGTAAGACAATTTACTATTCTATAGTGTTCACACACTTTATTCGGATATACATTTTACTCTGTCTCATTTGTCCGATTCGATTCCACTTTAGCTAACCATGCAGTTTTCTCAGTCACTTTCCTTTTTCTCACACATTTTAGTCTCAAACCCATTACGGTCTTTAATTCTCAGTAGGCACTATGCAGTGTAACAGTATATATTCTCCAGTGAATCAAAACTCTATAACAAGAACATAATCAAACCTTTTTCTTATTAGACATTCAATCTATAATCACTTGAGCCAAGAATTACTTCGTTCTATACCTACAATTACGCAATTTCACTTTTCAAATATGCTTACTAGAATGTCTAACTTTGACTGTTCACATTCTTGTTCTAATACCTTTTTATCGGGTACACTTACTTCTTCTTCAACTTTTGTTCACTATAGTTTTCCAATTCCATTGGTATATTCAAACTCATCATAAAAAAATTCCCCCTTTACTTTCTGCACTCTTAACCTTTCTTATCACTATTTTTACAACTTCTTTTTTTTTTTTTCAACTTCATTTTTCCAGAACACTTCACAATTACCCCTGATATGCTTGACATTAATTGAAAACCCTAATATCTGTAATTGATCTGTTCATTGAAGCATTATCGTATTTACACCGGTCTCTTTCCTCAAATTAACCCAGTGTATCCTTATAGGAATCTACAGTCTTCAAGACTTTCAATCATGAGAATGGCACTAATACCATTTATCACAGTCAGTTCAATTTATTTCATACTCGTTCAACATATTGTCACAGTTCAATACTCGCTGCCCACTCTTTCCAATGTATGTATATCATCAGTATCAGATTCCTCAATTCATCCTATCGTTCTTTTTTACTTTTCACTGTTCAACACTTCCAAACACATTCTGTCTCTAATCACAGTTACTACCATTTGCTTACCTCGCATAAATCCCTTATTAGGGTCCTATTGACTTTACCATACATCTTTTACCCTTTTCATTGAGTCCACACTTAGTGTATCTGCAATTTCTTTATGAAGGTGTCACTACATCACCTCATTGTCAGTTTCCCTTGTTGACCCTCTTGTCTCTATTCAGTTTCTCTTTTTCATTTTCTCTTCTCAACTGTTTTCATATCATTCATATCAACATATGTTGATACCTTGTCATCCATATTTAAACCTCCAAAAATTTTCCATTTTATTTTAGTATCTCACAATTCTCAGTTCGGGACTCTTTTATTTTTCGTTTCAAATCTAGATTCCTCAATAGTTTTACATCATAACTGGAGATCGATTCACTTCACATTGCAATAGAATCACCTCAAATTAAAATCTCACTCATATGGAATTCTTTACATTTCTGTACATACAGTGCAGATAACCTCAACAATATGAGCTATGTCCCAATTTCACTTTTAATTTTGTCCCTACTTCTATCCATTTGACCGTTCGTCTTGATATCATCTTTATACGGTTCACGAAAGTCTCCTCAACCAATTATTATCCTAATTGCTTTTCAATCATTCATCACTATACGTACTATCTCAATCAGAACACTTTTATGCCATCATGTAACAGATCAGAACATTCCTTTCACAACGGTTCCTTGTAACAGTCACTTAAACACTTTCTTTACCACCTATTCAGTAATCTATACCAGAATCACTTTTCAGTTCCTCTCATACAGGTACACTCAGTCCACCTTTGTCTTACTTTAACCTCTTAAGAACTTCACACTTATAATCACTCTAAACATTTACCGCTCATTTACTCTATGGTTTCCATAAATCTGTAACATACATTTCATTTATCACTATCAACCTTACTGTCCAATAGATATCCCTAACAGTAAATCGATTTAAATAAAATAACTCTTTTCATACACCACTATTGTGGTTTCATTTTTTTCAAGATCTTTATTTCATTCTCACCATATCATTAAACTGTATGTCTCATTCCCCTATCCATTACGTGCAACTTGACCTTATAAGGTCATATCAATTTGGCTTATCGACTTATGATCATTATTCCTATTTTTCATTCCGTTTTCTCGCTACTTATCTTCTATTTTCCTCAAAGCGGTCTATGATCGGTGTTCACGGTCCCCAATACCCGACAAAATCGTTGATACCACTCCATTTTATCTCTATCTATATACCTATCCATTTACCATTTTTGTGTCCATATACACCTAATTCAGTATTTCTCGATACACCATCAGTAGAAATCATCTGTCTGTCTTTTTCCTTTACGATTTTATCATACGAATTTCCAAACTCGAAGCACAATAATCACCTAACAATTTCAGTCTCAAGCTTATGCGGTTCAGATCATAACCATTTCACAAATTCTTCAGTTTATCTGTACACTTTTATCTCACTCTAATAGGCACTGGGCATCCTACTTTTTCGGTTCTTTCAGTTCTCAGTAAACCGTTACAGCACTCTATTGAGCTTCTTTCCATTTCGCTATTATCTTTCGCCTATAATATCTACTGATCTCTAATTCGAATACAGTGAATCAAAATATGCCCGATTAGATCATCTACATTTTACTCAATTCCAATATTTCCCCATTCATGACATATACAGTCAGAACTGTAATTACCTAACCCTCCCGGGCTTTTAATTTCACTAAGATCTACTATAACCAATATGCTTCCCATATCTCTAACCTCTCCAAGTTCTCAACATCTGCATTTTTCTGTCACCATAACATTGTCAATTTAATTTGGAAATTCTTAATCAGTCTAGGCCAACACAGTCATTCAGCTATCACTTATAAGGGTTTCTAACCCAGTACAATTTCAATCTTCTTATCCATTTTTCCTTTATCCTTTCCTAATTGATTATCCCCTTTTAGGGATTTTCACTCTAATCCAGTCTCACTCTTCTCTCACTTAATCACTTGACACTTATGCACCCTTAGGATTTATCCTCGTGCGACTCTGACTAGGGATCAGTTACCACGGTCTGCAACGACGCGACTGAAATGCATGAAACCTATGTTCCAAACTGTGCCCAGATACATTACGTACTACTGGGCTCTGATACCACCTAAATGTAACACCCCACTCCCGTAAGATCCGAACCCGATATCGTTGGTGATATCCGAGTCCGTGTCCCACGAGAGTGGCGTACTACATCAGTCGATTTAAAATTTAGTATACACTTTTTTTTTCTTTTCTTTTTGTAGCCATTAACCCCACGTTCACACGGCAAACACAGTAAGTAAATAAAATCCGTGTTCAATATAACCAGTTTCAGTTATTACAGTCATCCAGTAATAATTACAATCAGTCAATGCAGTAAAATATTCATACCACAAGGGGCTCAGTAAAAATACAATGCCTTGTTATACAGTGATTGCGGAATACAATTTACTAAAACACTAATGCGATACCGAACCGATCCCGACCTCTAACCTTTACTCGTCTACGAGAGATATACTCCGTGTCAACGGGGTATTCTTCAGACTGAAAAATAGATGCAAATTTTGGGTGAGTTTTGCGAACTCGGTGAGAAACCATCATCGATGGTTCACTCAAATCATGCATTACGCCCCGATGCAAAGACAAGATCTGATAATCATCAATTACCAATAAGCGATCAATAACCGTATCCGAATAATAAACCATTCACGAGAACACATACCATCACTAAAGCGGTACTTATCACAAAAGCGGTCATTTATGCGAATGCAATGCATATGTGACTCTTTCCGATTATTCAAGATTGTGCCCAAGTGCTCATCGGTGTTCGATGGGGACGCGTCGTGATTTTCTCCCTCGGGCTCGTGGCGGTCAAGACAATATGAGAGCTCAAGCTCTTATCAAGTAAAAATAGCAACTTGGGGCACGTCCATTATCGATCATGCAATTATGCATGCGATGCGATTGTTAGTAAATATGCAGGATTTGGCTATAAAGCCCAGTGTATCAGTAAATCCACAATATGGCTATAAAGCCCAGTGTATCAGTCAATCCACAATATGGCTATAAAGCCCAGTGTATCAGTCAATCCACAATATGGCTATAAAGCCCAGTGTATCAGTCAGTGTTCAGTATGATGGCTATAAAGCCCAGTCTATCAGTATCAGTAAAATCATACTATACAATCTCATACATGCCAGTAGTCATACAGTGCTCATTCAATTCACTTTTGCACGTAATTCACGTTAAGCATGTAAACAACCAGAAATTTGAGAAACCAACTAGGTTACTCACCTATTACTTCCGAGCTAATGCCGGAAAGCCTCTGTGACGTCGGTCAATCGACGCTCCAATTGGCCTCTATAAGAATCAGAAAAAGTACGAGTCACTAAATATGAAATTGTGCTCATGTTGATGAGATATGCATGTTCATGAATTCCCGGTCCTAATTCAATATTTTCCCATAATGAAATTCTATGAAAAATTAGAAATCCATAGGCGCTGACGGTGCGCAATTCGGACCTCTATAAGTCCTCAATGAAATAAAACAGTGTTTACATGATCCGTCAATAGGGGCTACGTCAAATTCCCGTCTAAAAATTCCCGTTTTCTCATAATATGAAATTAAATGTTCAACGAATCTGATGCCTCTGGAATCAGGTCAATCGGACGTCGGACGGGAAAGAAATTGACAAAAGAACAATCGAATCAATTTATACCCAATAAAATCAAAAACAATAATATATATATATATATATATATTCAGAAGCCTGTCTCGCGGGGGCGAGACGCCGCCCTCGCGAGGCTGAATCATCCTGCTTCGTCGCGAGGGCAAGCCGTCGCCCTCGCGACCAGGCCAATTATCTCGCCCTCGCGAGACGGTGAGTTCCCCTGCCTTGTCCTTTTCTTTTTTTTTCTAGATTTCAATTCCTAATTTCCAACTACTCTAACTTTTAGCACACAAATCAGAAAAATGCCCACTATACCTCATTGGAAAGCTTATGAAAAGCTCTACAATTCTCAAGAAGACCAAAAAATTCAAATCCAACCTTAAGAGTCTCAAATAATCCATCAAACCTTCTGCCTAATCAATTTCCCTCAACACTGGGCAGTACATTGACAATTGCATAATTCACTGATTCTTCAGAAATAAATTACCACAAAAATATGGTCAATAATTTCACAATGTCCTCTACAACTTTCATGAACAATCCAAAATCAAATTCTATTTCTAAACCAGTCAATTAATTCATTCAATGTCACTGTCCCTGAAATCCTTCAATATGGGCAGTAACCTTACAACAAGCATAACTCCCTATATACAAGTCAGTAAATTCAGAACTTTATATCCCTGAAAGATAACATCTCAAACTTCAATTTCCATGAAGCACTCAACCTCCAATTCAATCTCTAACAATTTCAAAACTGTTATGGAAGTTTCTGTTATGATCAGCCACTCATAACCTAATGTAGGGTTCACTTTTGAAAATCATAACTCCCAATTCTGACTTCTAAAAATTACAAACCATATGTCATTTTCAAGGTAATCTTTTCCTCTACAACTTTTCAGAAGCTCACTCACACCAATTCAGTCCACATAAAATGTTAAAATTGCCTCCAATCAGTAAACTCACAAAATCACACTTAAGCTAGGTTTCATCAAAAATGCTCAAAACCAGTCATTAGTAATCAATTCATATCTCCCAATACACAATTCTAAAAATAGCAAGATCAGTAGCAATGGAAAGATAATCAAATATGCTACAACTTCCATGAAGACCATTCTCCCTAATTCCCTTTCAATTAATTCATAAAATCAACAAAACTCAGATGTCATGGTTGCGGTTACTGTTCACAGGCAATGGAATAGTAACTTTCCATGCAAAATTTCACCCTTCTATCATTGAAATTCAACAACACCTATTTCACACTAAATTAAAGCCAACATCCCAAAGTTTCAGTGGCCACTAACCTTACCTCATTTGCATTTCTACAAAATAAGTTATGAATAAAAAAGTAACATCAATTAAAATTCCAACTTTCCAGATTTAAGGTTAACCTTAGTTCAACCACTCCCAATACCTTTTTCACATCATTAAACATCACAATAAATACTAATTAAATCTTACTCCAGTCACACAGATACTAGGGTTAATACTGAAAAATTTACAGCATTAAATTCCTCAATTCAGATACTCAATTAATTATCCATAATCAATTCAAAATCAAACCATATCATAAATTTTACTGCATCTTCACCTAGCCTCATACCCTTTTCTTCAAATCACAATAATCATCACTTTAATGTCTACATGAACCTAATACATGCTTTAAATCCTTATATTAACTACCCCATACTATCATGGCATTTAATTCATATGAAAGACATCATTTAAAGATCAAACTTAAGGAAAACTTACCAAATCAAAACCTCCTTCAAACCTTCAACAATCACTCTCCAACTTCTACACCTAAGTACCAACCTCCTTCCCTTCTCAAATATGCTCAAAACTCATCTTCTAGCTTTGAGGGAATTATAGAGAGTAGCTTGCAAAGATGAGAAAAGAGAAAAAATTCGATGGCTGCAAAGAAGAGTTGAGTTTGTGTGGTTTCGGATGCTAATAACCAAGGCTTAAACAACCCATTTCCTTTCCTTGTTTAATAACCATACACGTCAAAGCAAAGAAGAGAGGCATTAAATGATGCCTTTTAAATGGCAACAAATGATTGGTTTATTATTATAAGAAAATTCAAAGTATATTTATTTAATCCAGTCCAAAATTTTACTCCAATTAATTCAAATGACCCTACTTTCAGTCCCAAAATAATATACCCAATATTACAGTACCAGTGGGTAGCGATTTTTGCTACCGAGAATCGAATTGTTATTGATTGGCGATTTATCCGGTCGAGGATTTCAATTATTTTTCGAGAATTAATGAAATTCCTAAAATTATAAAGCAGTGTGATGCACTCCAAATAAATTTTCAATCACAACAATCACTTTTTCTACTCCAAAACAAGTTTAGGCCAGTTACCGGCGATTTTGCCGGTCCGGGAATTTTCTCCAGAAAAATTCCAGAAAAATTCCTGAAAATCCCTTAAAAATGTAAAACGCTTAATAGCGCACTCAGAACAATTTTTCAAATCCCATAACCACGTTAATCACAATAAAATACCGTTAGGCCCAATTACCGGGAATGTCATGAATGCATTTACCGTAATTCCATGTACACAATTGATACTGTGTATCGATCCTATTATGCATGAACAAGACTAAATATTCCTATTAGTCTCATCCTATGCCAATTTTACTATTTTACCCTTCCAGGAGGGGGTGGGATGTTACAATTCTCCCCTCCTTATAAGAATTTCGTCCTCGAAATTCTCAGTCAATGGTTCACTATGACAGTAATCACTTGATTCTACATATCTCATACACTTTTTCACTTAATGATTCACTTTTCGAGTGATCACAATAACCACTCTCAGTCCGTGGTTCAGTTACTATGGCTAACTCATACAGTAAATGGATTTGACAAAACTATCAGTTGGCGATCTCATTTCTTAGCTATCTCACTTGCCATTCCTAGAATAGTCAACTCCTTTGGTTCCGATATATATAACTCAGCACAGTATTTTCGAATCTATTCACTTATCACATTTTATTCCTCTAATACCTTTTTCCCCAATGCCATATAGTCCAATTTGTATTCCATTGAGGACATCTCCATTTCTTTGGTACCTCCCTTAATTGCGTCAGGGACGATTTACATTCCTTTGGTACCAACACAGTGACATTAAACTCCACTTCACTATAATCAGCAACAATGTACCTAATACAGTCATTTATTATATATGGGAGGAGCTCTTCCTTTTCAAGCATTGTGGTGATGGGGTGATTCGAAGATGTTTACCAAGTGAAGAAGTAGGAGCTGTCCTAAATCATTGCCATGCATCCCCCTATGGAGGCCATTTCAGTTCTGAAAAGACGGCAGTGAAAGTTCTCCAAGCCGGATTCTATTGGCCTACACTTTTTAAAGATGCAAGAAATTTTGTGCAAGCATGTGAAAAATGCCAGAGAGCTGGAAATATTTCTCGAAAACATGAGATGCCCCTTAAAGGAATTTTGGAGGTTGAACTTTTTGATGTTTGGGGGATAGATTTCATAGGGCCACTACCGTCTTCCCTTGGCAACAAATATATCCTTTTAGGGGTTGACTATGTCTCCAAATGGGTGGAAGCAATCGCTGCACCAACTTGTGATGCCAAAGTGGTCATTAAATTTCTCAAAAAAAATATTTTCACCAGGTTTGGCACTCCTCGGGCCATTATTAGTGATAGGGGAAGTCATTTTGTTAACAGCTCCTTTGCCAATCTTTTGAAGAAATATGGAGTATACCACAAGTTAGCATTGGCCTACCACCCTCAATCAAATGGGCAAGCTGAAATTTCAAATAGGGAGATTAAAAGCATCTTGGAGAAAACTGTAAAAACCTCAAGAAAAGATTGGTCTTTGAAGTTAGATGATGCTCTCTGGGCCTATAGAACAGCGTACAAGACTCCAATTGGAACTACTCCATTCAGACTAGTGTATGGGAAATCGTGTCACCTTCCAATCGAGCTAGAACACAGAACTTATTGGGATGTTCAGAAGCTTAATTTGGACTTCAAAGCAGCTGGAGAAAGGCGTTTGTTTCAGTTGAATGAGTTGGAGGAGCTTCGCTTGGATGCTTATGAGAATGCCCGAATCTATAAGGAAAGAACGAAGAGATGGCATGATCAACATATTATCCAAAGAGAGTTCAAGGAAGGAGATTTGGTCTTGCTATTTAATTCGCGACTCAAGCTATTTCCCGGGAAGTTGAAGTCGAGGTGGTCGGGTCCGTTCAAGATTGGTAAGGTTTATTCTCACGGTGCAGTAGAAGTTGAGGATCCCAAAACTGGAGTATTTAAGGTTAATGGGCAGAGATTAAAGCCTTATGTGGCTAGATTTCCAATAGAAAAAGGGGTCACTCAATCCCTCTCTAACCCCAACCCTTGAGCAACAATTTGGCCAAGTCAAGCTAAGGACTTTAAATTAGCGCTTCTTGGGAGGCAACCCAAGTTTCAAACCCTCGTTGTTTTGTTTTGTTTTTATTTTTATTTTTATTTTTATGTTTTTTTTTCTGTACCTTAAATTCACGTTCCTCTTTGTGTTATTTGCAGGAAATTAGACCTTACAAGCGACTTTTGATGGGGAGAATTACACTTCTGAAGAAAATGATTCCAGCTCATTACAGGGAAGTTCTTTGTGCCTCTTACTCATGTCTTCGCATATTGTTGAATTTTGCAGCTGTTTGTGTTTGAGTATGATCTGCAACAATTTCTTAATACGCCTGTGCATCTTGACATTGAGGACAATGTCCTATTTGAGTTTGGGGGTGGGGGTGAGCATAAAAATAAAAAAATAAATGTTCATTTAATTGAAGATCTTCCTAACTCTTGTTAGACGTTTAGAGAACTTAAAAGAAAATTCCTTAGCAATTTATAACTTGTTGACATCTCACCAATCCTAGAACAAGCTTTCTAATCCTATCGAGGCGAAATCATAGCATTTATTAAGGAAAGAAATGATTTAGGCACCGTTCTTTGTTATCTAGCCTAAATGACTTTTAGCTTACTCACCCTTATTTTCCTTGGAACCTCTTTTGAGCCTTACACATTATCCTTATTTTCCTTGGCATCCTTAATTAAACCAAGCCTAAGACCTAAATTCCCTACCCTTTTATGTGGTTTGATTGTTTAAGATTTGTGATGTTTTGGAATATGTATAATTTTGATGAAAAAAATGAAAAAAAAATGAAAAAATGAAAAAAAGGGAAAAGAATTGCATCCAAGAGTTGTTTGTTTGTTCCTAACTATGAAAAAGAGAAATTTAAAGCCCCAAAATATGCAATGAAAAGAGTTTGGGGGAAGTTGTCCTAATTTGTGGAGGCTTGATGTTGTTTATATGTGGACCAAAACCTATTTGAATGCATTTGGAAATGGGAGCTTGTAATCATTTGAGATATTTGGATGTCAATTCTATATTTCCTTATTTATTCCAAAAAAAAAGAGAGAGAAAAGAAAAAATGAAAAAAAATGAAAAAAAGAGAAAAAAAAAGATTGGATTTATGCATATTTTCTACATTTGCATGTTTTAAACAATCATTCCTCAATTTTTTTTATTTTTTATTTTAGCCTTTATTCCCCCTTTCTTTGTTTCAAACCCACATTACACACCCAATAGCCCCATTACATCCTAATAAGACCTATTGATCTTTCATTAATAAGTGCTACATTAGTGGAGATAGGTTAAGATGTCTTGCCTATGGGATTGGTTAATTAACTATATCATCATTATGTATGGGATGCATGGGTTATAAGTTGCTGTGGAACCAATTTTAGTTTTCTTTGCTTCTTGCAAGAAGATGGTTTTTTATAACTGATCAAAGGTTAAAGGAATATTGGCTTGAGTAATTGCTTAGTTTCTTGTATCATGAAGGTGGCAATGGTCTGAACGGAAAGGCTAAAAGTAAATTTGAGAGCTTGGATTTACAGTTTTTATGATTCCTTGGATGAGTAACTTTGAAAACATGTTCTCAATCTTGATTTTGTTTGGGGACAAGCAAAAGGTTGAGTTTGGGGGCATTTGTTTGGTACAATTTATATAGGTATTTAGGTCATATTTGCATTTATTTTACATATTCATCCATCCATTTTAGTAGCATTTTTAGGTTAATTTATTTATTTTCATCGAATTTGTTATTTATTTTATTTTCTGATTTTTTTTATGAACAGCATGAAATTTGCCTTCAAATTAGACCTAAGAATTTGCTCACGGTACGTCCATAATTTTTGCATGACCTAGGTGAAATTAAAAGTGGAAGCATAGCATAAAAGACCAAGCCAAAATGACACAGCAGAAGGTTCAGTACTTGAAGAGTCCAAAACGCAGTTGAAGGTGACCTTTCAAGGAGGACAGAAAACGTTGGAAAGCAGGCTTTTAATTTGGAAAATAAAGCACATGCGGCAAAAGGCTGGAGCTAAGGAGAGATGTTGAGCCATTAAAGTTACATACTAGAGATACATTAAAGGTGGGACCAGCTCAAGAAAACATTATTGGCTAGAAACAAAATACAAGTGGGGAGCTATCAACGTGACATGAAAAGGGGAGGCTCTACCTTGCACTCATCCATGTTCAGCTATTCACGCACATGAGGAGAGGGGGCTTCATTTTAAGGATTATTTTTTTTCATTACTCTCCACTAATGGGACAACCAAGCTACACGTTACATAAAAAGAAGCAAGGAGTAAGTGAAGTGGGTGTACGTTAGATGGGAGTTGAGTGAGAGTGAAGTATATGTTAGTAAAGCAACAGAAAAATCAAAGGGGAGATATAGAGGAACTAGAAAGGTGCGTTAGTTGAGTGTGGAAGGAGCAGGAAAATAGAAGCACTAAAACATGGGGCTATGCGTGAACAGCATGTAAGGAGAAGATAGCTCCAAGAGGACAAACGTTACACCAGAAGAGAGACCCATGCACACCAGTTGGAGACACACATCAGTGGAGAATGGGAGGATAACTGGAGTAGCTGGTGAAAATAGCCAAGGAGAACAAACCAAGCCACCAAGGTTACAGCTGACCAAGAGACCTACAACCCATACCAAAGCAGAAGAGGATAGCTGGAGGGACGCCTATGCAGACCAGCTCCTAACGCACTAAACAAGGAGAATAAAACAAAACAGAACAGAGGAGCTGAACCACATCAGAGTAGCGTTAAAGGGGGGGTGTGGTCTGGAATGGGAGAGGGGCGTGACATGAAGGAGTGAGCAGAAAAAATCATAAGGAAAAGACCAAGAAGGAGGTGGCTTAGAAGAGATAGTTTTAGTGCTGGTGGTGGTTTTAAAAAAAGTGAAAGTAGAAATTGGTGGTGACAAAAGAGGGGGTAGCATGAATTGAATGGGGAGCTGAACGTTACATTACAAAGGGGTGAGTGAGGAGAGAACTAAGTGGGTTGTACGTGAAGAGAGGGAAGAAAGGAATGTGCGTGAAGAAAAAAATAAAAGGGAGAAGGAGTAGCATGAACCAGGGGCATGAATTGAAAAATGAAAGGGCGTTAACTGACAAATAAGAAGAAGAGGGTGGACTGAAGTGAGTAACGTGTACTGGAGTGAGTAGAGTGTGAGTTGAAAGGTGAGTGAGGGCCTGGAGAACAAGGGTGAACAGCGTGAGTGAGTTGTGTGTGAGGAGAGGGTGAGTAACGTGAACTTGTGTGTGAGTAAAAGAAAGAAAACTAAGTGAGTGTGTGCGCAATGTGAAGTTGTGGGTGAGTGACATGTGTGTGTGAGTGAACAAGTGAGTGACAAGTGTGGTGTGTGAGTGTGTGGAGTAACGTGAGTGGGCATGACTTGAAAAACCAAGGAGTGAAGAGTGTGTGAGCGTTACAGGTGTGAGTGAGTAAATTAAAGGAGATGTTTAGAGAGGAATAAAAAAATAGCCACAAAAGAGAGGAAGAAAGGTGGTGTGCGTGAACTACAAAGAAGGTGGCTCTAGCTCAACCAGCTCTTCAACGTTACTCACTCTACAACTAATTTTCTCTTTAACGTGTCACCAAAGAGCAAAGAAAACCAAGCAAGGACGCAACATCAGGAAAAGGCGCAAAATAATAAACGTAAAAAGGGAGACCCAAAAACCCATTTATCTTCTGTTTATTATTTAGTGTCATATGATGTTTGTTGACTTGAATTTCTGTGATATTCTTCCTATCATGACTGAGTAGTTTTCTCAAAGCTTCAAGGTTGAGCTGAAGCTTTTAGTTAATTTTTGTGGATTGAATTTCGGTTGATTTATGAGTGTGGATTTATAAGTTTGATTTTTCTGTTTTGATATTAATTCTGCTGGTATTGTGTTTGGCCAACCACTACTAAGCGTTAGTTGTTAATTGAAGAACCGATAGGTGAAAATTAATAACGGAACTTCAAAACAGGAAACTTATAAATTTCAGATTTAGACATAAACTAAATTTATGAGAGAAAACTACGTTAGCAAAGAACTTAATGGGTTATGTTTAATTGCTAGGGCTACGATAGTAGACTAGGATTATTGCGTAATACTCCTTTGATACCTTGAAAAAGGATATAAGAAACTCTAGGCTCAACCTTCTATCAACCAAAATTCACCTCATAAACTGATCCGAGTAAAGTCCATAAAAAGCGCTAAAAGTGGAACCATCCTTGAAGTTTACCACATTCCATTTGAATTAACACCCAGAAATATTCACAATTTTCTTTAACTTTTATTTTGTTATTTTTGTTAGTTAATTTTCTTATTTTATTTTTCCATTTTTACACAACCGCCATCGGTTTTATCTATTTATTTATTTTGATAGTTAAATTTTCTTTTATTTAATTCCCCAATCCTACCCAATCGCTTAGTCCAATTAATTGAGTGATCCAAGCTTGGTACTTACACAATTACTCCCTGTGGGACGATATTATACTGTACTACTTGAGACTCGTGAACTTGCGGAACCGCATCAACAATAGAAACTTCATCATCAGGAACTCAGTTAGACAAGGTTAAGGATATTCCAGAGACTCTTGGATTAAAAAGATATTGGAGATATAAGAGTTTTCATCCAAAAGAGTTAATTATAGGAGAGGCCTCTGAAGGAGTCAGAACAAGGTCCAAATTTAGAAGAGAAGCTAATGTAGCTTTTGTTTCTAAAATAGAGCCTAAAAGATTGAGGAAGCTCTTCAAGATAAAGCTTGGATTTTATCCATGTAAGAGGAGCTGAACCAATTTACTAGGAATAAAGTTTGGTCCTTGGTCCCTAAACCCTCGAAGAAATCCATTATAGGAACTAGATGGGTTTTTAAGAATAAGTTAGACGAATCAAGGAGAGTGAGTCGGAATAAAGCTAGATTAGTAGTACAAGGCTATAATCAGCAAGAAGGAATAGACTACAATGAGACATATGCTCCAATAGCGAGACTTGAAGCGATTAGGATATTGCTAGCATATACGGTTTGTCATGATATAAGGCTTTTTCAGATGGATGTGAAAAGCACATTTTTGAATGGTTTTATAGACGAAGAGATGTATGTTAAGCAACCTCCTAGTTTCGAAGATGTTAGGTATCCAGGTCATGTCTATAGACTTCATAAAGCTTTATACGGCTTGAAGCAAGCTCCTAAAGCTTGGTATGATCGTCTAAGTACCTTTCTCTTAGAAAGTGGTTTTAGTAGAGGTCAGGTAGAGAAGACGCTCTTTAGAAAGAATTCTGAGAGTGATTTTATTTTAGTGCAAATTTATGTTGATGATATCATTTTTGGTGCTACTTCAAAGAATTTATGTATGCGTTTTGAGAGTCTGATGAAAAATGAGTTTGAGATGAGTATGATGGGTGAGTTGAAGTTCTTTCTTGGGTTGCAAATTAAGCAAACCGAAGAGAAGATCTTTATCCATCAACAAAAATATGTAAAAGAATTGTTGTCTAAATTTGATATGAATAATATGAAGCCTATGGCAACTCCGATGCATCCTTCGAATCTTTTGTCGAAAGACGAAGTTGGTAAGAAGGTGGATCAAACCCTGTTTTGAAGGATGATTGGTTCTTTGCTTTATCTTACAATAAGCAGACCTGACATATTGTTCAATGTATGTTTGTGTGCAAGGTTTCAGGCCGATCCTAGAGATTCTCATTATATAGTTGTTAAAAGAATTATAAGATATCTCGCAAGTACTACTGATCTTCGCTTAATGTTTGAGAAAAGTAAAGATTTCAGGTTGATTGGATATTGTGATGCGGACTATGCCGGAGATAGAGTTGAAAGGAAGAGTACGAGTGGAGGCTGCCACTTTCTTAGCTCAAACCTAGTTTCCTGGTCAAGCAAGAGACAAAGCTCAATCGCTCTATCAACTGCCGAAGCCGAGTACATGTCTGCCGCAAGTTGTTGTTCGCAAACATTGTGGATTAAATACCAACTAGAAGATTATTTAGTTCAAGAAGAGGAGATCCCAATTTTCTGTGACAACACCAGTGCCATCAACTTATCGAAGAATCCTATACAGCATTCGAGAGTGAAACATATCGAAGTCAGACATCATTTCTTGAGAGATTACGTTCAGAGAAAGGTTGTAAGTCTACAATTTATTGAGATGAATTTTCAATGGGCAGACATCTTCACTAAACCACTAAATGAAAAATGGTTCAAGGAAATCAGACGGAACCTCAATATGGTGATGTTAAATGACCAACCGTCTGACATTTCACAGCCAAGTTAAAAGGTCGTCAAAGTTAACGGCGTCAGAAACAGTGAGTTACAGCTGGTAACTTCTCTCATAAGGAAATTTTGGAGGGAAAGTCTCATAGCCTTGAGAACCTCACCGATTCTAGAACACGCTTGATAAGACCTTTCGAGTAGTCTCAAATCAGAAACCTTTTGAATACTCTCAACCCACAAACTTTTCAGCCCTCTCAAACCTCTGAAATCAACTTACCTTTGAAGAACAGATTACCGAATTCAGTTTCTATTCAGAATCAATGGAGCAAGCAATGATCTACGGAAGGCATGTAGATTTTGAATCTCTGAGGAAAGATGATATGGATATCGAACCAAAGATTGTAGAAGCTGGTTGGAGGAAGTTCTTCCAGGTGCAGGAGTATGTATATTAAAATGAAGTGTATGAGTTTTGGAATGTGCAGATGATAGACAAAGCTATTGTTTCTACAATAGACGGATTGTCTATTATTGTAACAACGGAGTTGATCGAGAAAGTGACTGGATATCCATCTGTTGGAGAGAATCTACCAAGCAAAGCCAGATGGATGACAAAGGTCAGTTTAAAGAAAGACGAAGTCAGTAGACAATTGTATGGATAAAATGATCCTACGGAGAGGAAGACCTCGAGTCTGGTGCCAAAGGCTAGGGTCTTACATGCGATTCTGTTCAACTGCGTCTTACCGAGAGCAGGTTCAAGGCATTTAGTGACTACTCTAGATGAACAATGCCTATTCTACCTGCTGAATCGTCAACCCATAGACTTACCATCTCTAATTTTTCAGTATATGGTTAAGGGGATGAAGGATACTAACAGCTACCCGTACGGAATGTTGTTAACAAGGATTTTCAGGGAGTCTGGAGTCCGTTTTGACAGAGGAATCAGACGAATGATGCCTGTTAAGAGTGTTATCGACTCGGGTACTATAAAAAAAATGGGCTTGAAGAATCTGGACAGAGCAGAAGCAGAATCTGAGAATAAAGCTAGAACTGAGGGGGAGTGGATACAGAATAAGTCTCCCACAAAGAGTTCTAAATCTCAAGTTAATACAAGAATGCCCATGATTGAAAGGAGAAAATCATCTGAAGAAGTTTTGAAGGAAAAGATGATTTTTCAAAAAGAAAGTAGCCAAGTTCGGAGTATAGACGAAAGTGTCTTGGAGAGAAAAGGGGAGAAGCTTCTGAGTGAAATTCCAAATAAGGCGAAGAGATCACCCAGGATTTGAACCTTAAGACAGCAAGAAGAAAAGAGAGCCAGATAACTTACTAAGGCAAAATTCTCTGAGACTCGTGCATCGAAGTCTACGAGATCTCTAGTCTCGATCTTAAGTAAAGATTCAGCCAAACAGGCTAAGGAGACTGAGAGGAAAAGAAAATTGGAGTCTGAGAGGCAGCAACCCCAACCTTAAAAAACTCCAAGACTGACTGAGGGAGTGAAGAAGACTAAGGTAGCTAGTCAGAAGAAGAGTGTTACTACTGCTAGGGAAGTTAGTCAGAAAACGACTACTTCAATTACTGAGAAACCAAGTCAGGAGAAGGCTACTCCTACTGTTGTTCCACCAGAGAAATCAGCAGAAGTTAGTCAGAAGAAGAATACTCCTATTGCTGTTCCACAAGAGATAACATCAAAACTAAGTCTGGTAAATGTTATTCCTACTGAGGTTCATCATCAGGAAGCAACAGAACTTAGTTTAGTACAGGTTCAACAAGGAGAATCTGAAGAACTCATTCTGGTTCCATACAACTATTCTGAATTTCTGAGAAAAGACGAATAGGAAATCAGATTGATTGAAGAAGTTTAACCTGTGACTAAAGGGAGTACTTCAATAATCATCAGGGATACACCGAGGAGGTTAGTGAAGGCATACTTACAACCTATTCCTATAAATAGTGAGACATGGCATTTGTTGAATGAAGATGAAAGAAATTTTTATGAAGCCTTGAGGTATGCTGCTACAAAACCATACCTTACAAAGATGACCAGTCAACCATACACTATTTACCCGATTACAGAGGAAACGGTGATAAAGGTTGTACCAGACTTTTAACCACGGAAACCCATGGATGATAATAAGGGGAAGAAGAAATTATACCCAGAAGGGGTAATTGATGATCTGTCCGCAAATCAGATTGAAGAACAAGTGCGAAGAATAGATGAAGCATGCACTTCAGAGAAGTCGATGACGGGAACATTTATTTCAAGAGCTAGTAGTAGTTCTACAGCAAAGGATGAACACTGTCCAATTGGGGGAAAGCTTACTAAAGGGACGTTTACTGAATCCTTTGTGCAAAAAATAGTGTGTATTAGGCCACTATCTAATACACTGACAATCGAAGAAGAAGCCCTACCCTTGTGTGGAAGACAAGTGCTAAGGCTACCAGCTCCTTATGACTTAGACCTTCCTGAACCCAACCTATCGGTTCAACCACCTACTTTTGAGATTTTTGAAGACTATATTCCATCTCCAAACGCATATGTTACTACAATTGCTTTTGAAAAACACCCGGAGGATGATGATCAACCCACCTTACCTTTTGACTTACAAGTAGAGGTAATGCACCTACGAAGAGAAGTCAAGGAGTTGAAGGAGATGGTAAAAGAATTGTTGAAGCATCATCAGTCCTAATCATTTTTTATTAATAACAAATAGGGGGAGAAAAGAATGGAAAGCAGAAATCAAAGGGGGTGAACGTAGGAGATGAATTTTTGAAGAAGAAAGAAAATGTAAAAGTCAGAAGAAGACAGAAAGTGAAGCATTTTTTTATCTGTATATCATCTTACAGTTTTTCATCTTACTTGTATAATTATTTATTATCATCAAAAAGGGGGAGATTGTTAAGTCAAAATGACTTTACAGTAATGATTTTGATGAAGTACAAATAATGAAAGATGAAAAATAGACGGAAGCTGAAAAACAGACGAAAGATTGAAAAGAAGATGAAAGATTAAAAAGAAGACGGAGATTGAAAAACAGACGAAAGAATGAAAAGCAGACGGAGATTGAAAAGAAAACGGAAGAATGAAAAGCAGACGAAGATTGAAAAACAGACGATAAATGAAAAGCAAACGGAGATTGAAAAACAGACGAAAGATTGAAAAAAAGACGGAGATTGAAAAACAGACGAAAGAATGAAAAACAAACGGAGATTGAAAAGCAGACGGAAGCCAAAAGCAGACGGAATCTAAAAGCAGACGGAATCTAAAAGCAGACGGAAGCCAAAAGCATAAGAAAGCCAAAAGCAGACGATGAAAAGCAGACAGAAGCAAATCACGTATGAATCAAAAATCAGTTTGAGTTAGTTACAGAACTCAACTGAATAACCGTTTCTTTCAAGATTCAAGAAGCAAGATTCAAGAAACAAGATTCAAGAAGCAGTTACAGGCGAAGGCTATAAATATGAGTCGAAGTTGAAGATTGCACAGTTACACAGACACATACATTACATAAACATACGCGCATGCAACAATTATTTCAAAGCTTACTTGAGAGTTTATTGTGCAAATAGCTAGAGCTATCTTACTGTAACAAAGCTCAAATATCTTTCTGTAAGAAAGTAGTACAGATAGCCTGCAGAGGCTAAGAGTAAAAGTGATTTCAAAAGAGACGAAGAGGCTCGAAAGAAAGAATACTTGTAAAGTTGTTGAGAGATAGTGAAATCTCAGAAAGACATCTGAGGACTGGACGTAGCCCACGGTTTGGGGTGAACCAGTATAAAAATTACTGTGTCAACTTCTCTCTATCCTTATCTCTCTTATCGTTTAAAGTTTCGATTTTACTTAGTTTTCAAATAAGTTTTTGAAGAATACGATTAACTTTGATTTGCAGTAGTTCTTGTGAAAAGAACAAGTTTTTCTTTTGACAAAATGATTTTGAAGTTTTTTTTAAAAGGAGAAATATACAATTCAACCCCCCCTTCTTGTGCATTTATACATCGTATGATAAGCATTGTAATAACGTGTGATTCACTTCAATCACCAGACTCCACGTATCATCTAGGCTTTCATTGAATTATTATTGTTGTGTGAACTTTAAGCATAGGGTTTGGCTAACTAATACAAACCCTTAGGCTAATGGAACCCACATAATAAATAACATAAAAATATGTTATCAAATTTCAAAGATCTAAGTTTTTTGAAAGCTAAAGACACTCCCATTTCGATAACAACTTGGCTTAACTCAATTACAAAGTTCCTTAGTTTTTGTTTTAAGGATAAAAAAGATTCATATTTAAAAATTAAACTTTAATTTCTCTTGATGAATGAAATATCATGTGCGTTAATATTTGAAAATTATGTACTTATGCATGAAAAGACCTAAGAGCATTAAAATGATCAAGTGTATGGTATAATAAAATTATATTAATTTTTATATATTGAAAATCTTGAATCTATCTTAATGTTTGTCCATATAGCTGCGTTCTTCCATTTGAAAAGTCTTGATTTAAGCTTATGATTGATTTAATTCCTTCCTTTCGAATTCAATGGTTACTTATGCTTCACTTTCTTCCATAGTATATTTTCTAGCTGTATTTACTTTTACATGCTTGAAAATTTTGATTTTCTTTCTTTTAATCATCAAAATAAATATTAATAGTGTTTATATTTTTTGTCATCAAAATATAACATTGAAACTTCCTTAGTTCAAAATTATTTTCAACAATATTTTGCTTTGATATTTGTGTCTCCAACATAGACATTTTATATCATTTGCATAATGATTATTTGGTCTAATTGTTATTTACATTTAATATATTTAAATTTAAAGTTTCATTTATATATAAGTTTAGATCCTGAATGCATCATTAATCGTGCACATGTTTAACTAATCAATGGAGCTTAGACCAGCAAGGAACTCGGTTATGCTTTCTTTGAAGGTGCCCTTTATGTTTTATATGTTGTTAATAAAGGTTAACATGCTATAATCTTCAGTGTTCTAACACCACTGTTGGTGTTGTGGCCCTTTGGAGTTTGCTCCATTTAATATTATTTTAATTATCAAAAAGAAGTTTGGATATTGGAATAAAGTAAGTGAATATTATGAAGTTGTGTTAATATGTATTTGGTCTAGAATAATAAAACTTGTAGCTCACTGATACATAACTGATAAATAAGTTATAATGAAATATGCTTTTCACAAGTTACCCTACATACTGTTATTTGTAAGAAAGGCAAAAAGAGGTCAAGCTGTCAAACGACAGCGTATTGAGGACGCTCAACATGCGTGTGCTATGTAGCCGTTGGAGTTGGGGAGAGAGTTTTGGATAGGGCATAAGGCCGTTGGGTTAGACAATTTTAAAATGGATTCGACCGTTGGAGATCCTTTGTGAGAGCCTCTCTAAACAACGAACGGTATACAATCTTCTCTCCCTCTCTCACACCCAACCCTACTACCGACCGGCAGATTCTCTCTCTCTCTCTCTTTTCTGTCATAAAATTTGTTAGATAAGACCTCTCATTCAAGAAGAAGAAGAAACTTCCAGAACTTCTTTCATGGCGGAGAATGAACGTTGTACTCTTGAGAAGGCCACAGTCGCAATCATGATAGACGACATGTACGAGTTCCAAGCGCCCCGATTCTTCGATTTCATCAAGGCAGAGTCGGAGGAAGATGTACGAAATGCGGAGCTCTGGTTTGACAATTCTTTGTCCTACGCTCCTTCCCGTATGTTTCACTCTTTATCTTCCAAGAATTTCGTTTCCTATTCACAACATTTGCTTGACTAGTTGATTCTGAAATTCCTATGCACCAGATTCGAAGGATTAGTCGTTTTAGGTTATCAAGTGATCAGTAGTTTATTTGGTTGTCAAAATTGTGTAAAAGATACGATAATAGATGATAAATTTTCCCTCACATAAGGAAATTGTACAGTAAACAATTTATGAAATGATGAAGATTCTTCAAAGTCCTGAATGTTGAATGTACATGATAATTAAACTTTGGCAGTTACAACGTTAATCCATCGAGCTTAATGTTCTTTTTCCTTCAATCTTGCAGCTTTCATGCCTAAAATTAAGACTGGTCGCTCGTTTAAGGTTGAGAGCCTCTGTGATTTTAGTGAAGCAGAACCCATCCTGAAGGTGATGGAAGTTTTTGTATTCAGTCACTTCCAAAATGTGTGTTGATTGAGATGAGTGTCTGATTTATCGATGTTGAACTGCAGGTCGCAGAAATTTCACATTCAACAGCTACAAACTGTTCATCAGAGAATAGATCTCAATCTGAGGTCCTAATAACCACTGTGAAAAAAGAGGAAACAACTCCCGAAGAGGTAAACAAACCACATAGTAAACTCCATCTTGAGTTAAGTGTTGTGCTTTTTTGATTGTTCTCTCATAAGCTTGATCACTATTCAGATTTCTGTTGGTGAAGGCAAATTCGTTGAAAATAAAGAGACTGTATGCAATGAGAGTGATGCAAGGTCTGCTCTTTCTTTGCCAGATGATATCTGCCATTAATTTAATTTAATAATCATATAAAATTGACGGATTTCAGTTATGACATGATTATTGAAAAAAATTAATTTCAATTTTGATGCAAGTCAAAATATATTTCCATGTGTGTCTTCACTTTTCTGACTTCAATTCCCCAATCAGAACTGCTTCTTTGGTCAAGCAGCCTGAACAAGAGAGTGACAAGGATAAAGGTCGGACTGAATCTTGTTGCACCCCTAAGCCACCAGTGTCTTCTAACAATGGAAGCTTAGTAACTTGTTCCAAGAAGCAACAATCCTCTAAACCTATATCCAATTTGGCCAGGAACAAATCAGCAAAGAGTCAATCTCAGTCCTCAATAGCTAGAGGCATGAAACCTGCAAGTGCCAAAAAGTTAGTAGACATTTCTAATAGTGTTATATTAATTCAAAGTCGTTCCTAAATGTGTACGATTACCGATGGGCATGTTTTATTGTAGAAGCAACAACGTCAAAAGTATTGCTGGAACTCCTAGTTTAGCCCAAGAGAACCAGGCCATCAAGAGGCAGAAGTTGGAAGGAGGGAAATCTAAGCAGGTAAATGAGTAATACAGGCTTGATTTATCTGTTTACTATGGTCATTTGATTAAATTCTACCGTCCAAACTGATTTTTCCTTTCTTAAAAAATTTTCAGATTCTTAATTTCAAACCGCCGCAACAATTGATACATAAGTCCAAGCTGGGGCTTGCCAGCATGAGCTCCAGCACATACTCTAATGTTGCAAATAACATGTCGAAAGAGGAAAGGAAGGTTTGTTGCTCTGCCAAACCTTCTTAAATGTATATGACTTGTATCACTGCAACTGCCGTAAGACTTATCGAACACTTGCTCCTTCTGCATTGAAGATTTACGTACGAGAGAAAGCAGCTGCAGCTCCATTCATTTCAACGGCAGAGATGATAAAAAAGTTTCAATCAAGTACTAGAGATCTTTCAATTCCCAATGTTAATGGATCTATTTCCCAAGTAAAGTCCGGAAGTTCTTGCCTTCTTTCTTTTGAATTAAACCCTTTTGGTCCATCAGCTTTTTCTTGGAAATTCCGTCCATTTAATATTCAGGATGCTGCTGCTTGTTTTATGCAGAATAAACTCGCATTAACCAGGCCTAAGGAGCCCGAACTTGAAACAACTCAGCGGGTTCGCCCTGTCAGAGTAAAGAGTACCGTTGAGCTTGAAGAGGAAATGATGGCCAAAATTCCTAAATTTAAGGCTAGACCGTTAAACAAGAAGGTACAGGTTTTGCTTGTTTTGTTCTATGATTTGCGTCATCAAAGTCCATTTGCTTGAAGAGAAACTTCACTTTCAATATTTAAATTCTTGACATGTCCATTTACACGGTTTTTGGGTTTGTCATAGATTCTCGACGGTCCAACATTACCATCTGTATCAAGAAGTAAACCACAACCACCTGAATTTCAGGTTGGCCGTCTCTTGAAAATTTTTATAAACCAAATAATTTAAGATTCTTCAATTTATTGGGCTAATGATTTCCAAACATATGCAGGAATTTCATTTTCAGACAACAGCAAGGGCGAATCAGAATATTGAAACATCTTCAGTTGCTTCTACAGAAGCATCTCATCAGGTTTTGAGCACTTTATCATATGCGGTACATTATCCTCATAATATTGACTCGAGATTTACTGACTATTTTTCTATCTTGATACAGAATAGTTGTTGGAAGCCCCAATCACTTACTGAACCTAAAACACCTGTTCTGCATACATCTTTGAGGGCTCGTCCACCAAGGGTAAAAAGTTCGTTTGAAGTTGAGGAGGAGCTTGCAAAGATGCCCAAGTTTAAGGCTAGACCTTTGAATAAGAAGGTATATTTCATTCATCTTTATGTAATCGGTTATTGAGGTTATTCATACCTTGGCTTTCTAAGTACAACTTCTGATTTCTGTGCAGATATTTGAAAGTAAAGGAGAACTGGGAATATTCTACAATGCGAAGAAGCATGTCACAATACCTCAAGAATTTCACTTTGCCACAGACGATAGGATTCCACCAGCAGCTTCTGTAGCTGATTTGTTTGACAAGGTAATGTACATTTCGGCTCTTGTTATAGATTAAACAAGATACAATGTACCTGCAGCAAGTACCTTTATCATGACTCTATATATTTTCAGCTGTCCTTGAAATCAGAGCCTCAGCACACTAATCCAATTCCAAGAAACACCGTTCCCAATCCATTCTCGCTCTACACAGAGGTCAGTTTCTGGACTATTCAACGGTCATGCTGCTTATTTCCCTAGTGGCTTATGTTTCTGCTTGCATGTTTTCAGGAAAGAGGAGCTGAAAAGGAGAGAAGACTTTTGATGGACCTCATGGAAAAGCTGGTCGAAGAGGAAAGCGTTAGGATTCCGAAGGCTCATCCATACCCTTATACCACAGACTATCCTGTGGTATGTAACTGATTCAGAAGCAAGTAATTTTGAATTGTGTGTGTGTGTGTGATAAGTAGTAATTATGAAGTACGTTTTCTGTATGCAGATTCCGCCAAAACCAGTGCCAAAACCATGCACAAAACCAGAACCTTTCCAATTGGAGAGTTTAGTGAGACATGAGGAGGAAATGCAAAGAGAAACTGAAGAAAGACAGAGACTGGAAAAACAAGAATTTCAGATGAGGATATTTAAAGCACAGCCAATTCTCAAAGAGTGAGTGAAGTATATCAATCAGTTATTTTTCGCCCTAATAATTTTCCAAGTCCTATCTCATTATTATCCATTTCCATGTAGAGATCCAATTCCTGTGCCAGAGAAAGCGCGGAAGCCTCTGACTCAAGTTCAACAATTTAATCTTCATGTAGATCATAGGGCAGTAGATAGAGCAGAATTTGATCAAAAGGCAAGTTATTGTATTTTACTGTCAGAAAATTACAAGACAAAAAAGATGTAGACTTACGAGCCGTGGTATTCTTTACCAGGTAAAGGAGAAGGAAGTGTTATACAAGAGATATAGAGAGGAGAGTGAAGCTGCAAAAATGGTATGTTTTCAGTCACTCCTGCTTGCTGTTTTGTCATTGATGATAAACTCATATATGTAACAAATATTCCAGATCGAGGAAGAGAAGGCACTAAAACAATTGAGAAGAACAATGGTTCCTCACGCAAGACCAGTTCCGAATTTCAACAAACCTTTCCTCCCTTTAAAGTAAGGATCTTTGGAACTAATGCTATATACTAGAGAAACTAACGCATTTGTGTTACACTTGTGTTATAATAGAAAGTTAACACTGGTTTAACTACGTAAAGGTCTTCCAAGGAAGCCACAAAAGCAAAGTCGCCCAACTTAGAAGTGCTGCGAAGGAAGTCAAGACGAAACATGACAATGAAGGCCGTTTCCAGCCCTGCCTCTAGCATGAGGTGATAAGCCCCAATCTCGTTCAAGACTTTTGAACCACTTCATACATTCTTGTACTACATATTTGGCCCTTTTCTTATGTAGATCAACAAAAGAGCCAAGTAATTTATAATATTTTCTCTATTTCTTTCTTCCTTTCGTTTCTTTCTTTATCTATTTTGTATGGTTTTACATTTACGCTGTGATCTCGACTTTATTCAAATTTTCAGATATAACTATCTGGGATTCTTAATGATTCCCGCAACATAATTTCATCTTACAAATGCTCCCCGTAGAATGATATAGACAACTGTAACACGATAAATAAGTAAAAAGATAATAGGAGTGTGTTGAGATTAAGAAGTCTACGAGAATCTCAAAGCCAAATCCCAGATATATCTAAAACAGTGGACATGTCCACATTACCTTTGGTTGCTACGTGTCCATATTATTGGCCAAGCCTTTCATTGAATGCAATGCTATTGGATTTAAAGAGTTGGAAGAACAGACTTCCAACTCAGTCAAAGGAACATGTCAGTATGCTTTGATCATTTATTTATCATGTTTGTTACTATTTTCAAATATTTGTTTAGTCCTAATTCTCGTGGATGTGCTGTGAGGATTAGGATGAGTTGTTACGTCTACTTTCTATTTAAAGTTCTTTAGTGAATAAACAAAGCAAGCAAAAATTAAAACAAAATTCAGGTCGTTCTCACCTTAAGCGGAACTCGTTTCATTTAAGCTTTATTTAGGACCTACTAACTGGTATTAGAGCTAACATCACTCTTTCAAGTCGTCGTGTCATACCCAGAGGTGGTGATGTCAGCATTGTAGTGTTCGATCGGAGTTAGAAAAGGTATAATGCATAGCCAACCCTATCGTGCCTAAGCCCCTGCAAAGTGTAGTGGGATGTTATGATCTAATTGTCCCACATTGGTAATAAAAGAGACTGATGTGAGATTTATTAGCTTATAGGCTCTCGTACCTTTCGAGCTAGCCTTTGAGTTAGTTCTTCCATAAAACCTGTAACAGAGTGAAAAGAAATTTGACAACAATACATACGTATGTTAAATCAAGTTTTGCAAGAGGTGAGCATATGAATAATACATAAGTTGCTCTACTTTATTTAAATATATATTTGTTGTTCTTAGTCTATGTTTGGATGGAGGTTTTATAATAGAATAGAATGAAATGAGATGGAAGATGAAAGCTTTATATTACATCTCATTTCATTCTACACAATATAAATAATTTTATACTATATTACATTATAAATTTACTTTCCATCCAAACAATATTTCACTATATTACATTATAAGTCATTCAAGTCCTCTCAAATAATAATTTTCTAATATTACATTCATTTACATTCTATTCTATTATAACCATTCCATTCCATTAAAAACTTTACATCTAATCAAATAGCCTTGGTGATACACCACGTAATGTGAATCAAATTCTTTTAAATTTTTCTCGGAACAATTTTGTAACCATCAAATATATTTATTGCTATATATATTAATAGCGAGAATAAATAACTATGAAAGGAAAGAGATGCATAAATTTTGCCTATTTCAATTTCCAAGAATTTAAAATTAACTATTTTTTAAATTCTAAAATTTAAAATTTCATTAAATAGCAAAGAATAGTTTATAGCTGAGGAGACGAAAAGCCCTCCCTCTTTCTTCACACGATGACGTTCAACATTATAATTATAATAAACAAAATGATAACGCAAGGTTAAATGTATCGCTAATTAGGGTACTACCCTTTCTTGACTCTTCGAAAGATTACTCAATTAAGGTTGGCCCTTTAGAATCTACGATGCAACGATGGCGATACTCTTATCTTTCGATTCGTCTCCAGCTCAAAGGGATTTACAACTTAGGTAGGATATTTGAAGCTTTTTGTTTGCCCTCGTTCTTCATACGTAACAGGCTTCATGTTGAAATAAGAGTCTTTGTTCCTTTACCCGAATGGTAAGCAATAGCTCCAGGAGAGATACTTTCAGGATCTTTCAAAGGTGAATCTTTCCTTCTATTCTTCTTTCCCTCCTTCTCAAACTCGAAAGATTTACGTCTTTGATAGGGTTTTTAGTACTATTTGTTCTGTTTCTTCTTTCTTCAAACAAACAGGACATGTTGAGGAGTCTTAAGTCATGGATCTGGAGAGGCGCTTCTAGGAGCTTTCGAAGGTGAGTGATTCCTTCTAGTCTTCTTTCCCTTACTATCATGATTTGGTTGTTTCGAGAACTACTTGAATGGCTATGTCTTGCTTGAATTGCTTAAGTTGCTTTGGGAATATTTGTGCTTAGGAAGTTCTATTTACTATATTGATATCGAAATAGAGACACTCCCTAAGGACTATATTCTCCAAGAGAGCACTAGTCCTCTGCTACTATGTTGCCCTAATTGATTAATAATTAGTTATTCCCTGATATTCCTCGTAAAGAGTTCTATAAGAGTGCTTAGACTGTTAAAGAACCCTTTAAATCTTCTATTATTTCTCTCTTTCCAAATAGTTTGGAGGCAAGTTGCAACTGCTACCATTAGTAGTTCTTTATTGTATTTAGAGATATGTAGTTAGAATATCTCTAATAAGATAACTGTGAGATTGCATTGCCTAGTTCCAAGGCCACAAAGATTAGAGATTCTATTCCATACTTCCTTAACAAACCCACACTGAAAGAATACATTGCTTAGGAGAGGATAGGAGTTTTAGTCTATCTATAGTACTTAGTTTCGTTCAACATAGCTAGCCAGAGAAAAAAGCTGACATTTGGTTTGAGAGCCTTGCTCCAAGTTAGGGAACACCACCCTACACTAGTTACCACTCCTTCCATCAGACTCTTAACCTACCTGTTAGTGATTTCTGAAATAGGAACTCCATCCCATAAGAATGTATCATCTTCCCTACAGTTTCTATAATGGGGAATAGGTAATAGTCTTAGTTCTTCTGAAGAAAGCAACCAACTATCATTCCTAATTATCTCCTAAAGCTTAGCCTTTTTTGGAAACTTTCCGAGCATTAATCTAGCCAACTGATTATTAATTAAAGCCCCTTGATTAATCCAGTTATCATCCAGAGAGATATTCTATTTCTTGCCAATTTTACATGTAACATGTTGCTTGACATCTTCCCTCATCTTGAGAAGTTGGTTGAAAAACCAAAAGTAGCTTTCCTTACTCTTTAGAGCCCAAAAACTCTCACCCTTTCATATATAGGTATGAATCCATTTGATCCACAATGAATGCTTTTCAATTAAAATTCTTCAAATTCTCTTGGTCATTAGAAATCAGTTTTCTTATTGATTAACTCTAACCCTCCTGCCTCCTTTAGTTTGCAAATGTGCTTCCAATTCACTTTAGCTTACCTTTGTCACCTTTTCCTTTACTCCATAGGAATTACTTCATAATTTTTCCACTATTTTAACTAGTGCTCTAGAGAGGAAGATGTAAGAGCACTAGTAATATAACATCTCACTTCCATAGAGCACATACCTGACATTCCAGAGAACATTCGAGCACATACCCTACGGAAGTGACATGTTAGAGAAATCACATCACTTATCGTGGCATCATATAGAAAATAAACATTTCAGAAAAACTAAATTCTCTCATTTCATTCATGAACATAAAAATACAATGTCATTACATTCCTTGCATGTGATTCATAAACACAAATATCCATTGTTTTATTACATTCATTGTAGCACCCCATTCCCGCGATGACCCGAACCTGACATCGATGGTAGTATCCGAGTTCGTGCCCCGCGAGAGTGGTGTGCTAAAGCACTCATTCTTTCAAAAACCCACAATTTTTTTTGAAAATCGATAACACAAAATGCGAAAATCGAAACTCAAATTGGGCCCACATTCATTCATAAACAATTTCACTTGACACATTTTTCAATAGCCATTCGGGCCCTTTCACAATTATAAAACACTTGTGTCATTTCAAAATACAATTTTATACAAAAAGATGCAGAATATACAATTCAATACAAAATACGAAAAACATAAATGCAGACGCGAACTGATCCCGACCTCTATCCTTCACTTGAATGCTGTAAGTATACTCCCGTTGGCCTAACGTAGTATTCTTCTTATCCTGAAAAATAGTTGCAAATTTTGGGTGAGTTTTGCGAACTCAATGAGAGACCATCATCGATGGCTCACCCAATCACATAAATCATAATTCACGTAACACATATGTCTCACATTTCACATTATTTTACACTTCACATTCACTTTAACACTTCATATTCATTACACATAATCATTTATATTATGCATATGTAATGCACATGAGAGTCACTTTCATTTATTATTGACGTTATGATCGAATGCCATTTTACTATCTCATATCCCTTAGTGGATACCGAGCTCTGTCATATAACGTCCCATATCCCTTAGTGGATAACGGGTACAGTCGCACTCGAGCCCAAGGCTCTAATCACATTCCAAGCTTTAAGCTCTTTATCCTAGCGACTCCGGTCATAACTTCCTTTATCTTGCATGCATTCATGTAATGGAATGCATCACCTATATCGCATGCTCTTATTTAGTCACAGTCACTTATCCTCAGACCGTAGTCCGACATTCAACATATAATTGAGAATTCACACTTAACTTGCATGCAATATCACATTCAGAGTTCACTTAGCAAATACTTCCGTGCACTTAGTTCATCTCATTCACATACAATTAGCACTTCAATATCCAAATCACAATCACAATCATCGGACCTCTTGTCTGGAACCCAACATAATCAAACACATTCATAATTCAATTAATATCAAAAAGGCAAACAGAACAAACAATAGAATGAGACCATCTAGGTCTACTCACAATACGCTCCAGATTAGCATTTGCTTTCAATTTCTGAGAATGCCTGAATGCAGACCTTAACCTGCACAACCTATTTATACAAGAAACCTATTGTACACTCATCAATAATTACACAAGTAAAAACGTTCATTTATGCACAATCATAATAATGGACCATGTATAATACAAGCTCAATGACAATCCCGGGCATATGTTCTAGAACACATGTTATGCTCATTTCTATTTCATAAATCATAGGTGTCTAATTTAACTTAGACTTACACTTTGTTTGTACATGATCAAACTAAATGCTCCTTTCAATCTCTTACCCGTTGTATATTTCTATCTTATTCATAAGCTTACACTTCAAGAACACTTGGTTGCTCTATATCATAACTCAATTTCTCATCATCTCTTTTCTAACCTCACATGATCTCATAATATCCAATTCCCATTCATATCTTAGCAATTTAAACATATGTACACATTTAGGCACATTGCCTATTTATACAATAACCATAAATATTTTACCCACCTAGTTTGCTTGCCAAAACTCCAAGTCACAATTGTCTTTCCCCTTGTTGTTAGGTAGGATTCTCTTGATTTCCTTGATTTTTCACCAAATGAAGAGATCTTTATCTCAAATGGGAGCTCTTTTCTTCCTCTATCTTATTCTCTTCTTGAACAACTTCAAAATCTCTCTTGAAAGCCAAAAAAATTAAAACCCTAGCTTGTTTTCCCTTCCTTCTCTCTTTCATTTCTTTTTTATGTTCTTTCTCTCTTATCTCTTTTTTAATCCACTCCTTTTGCTTCTCTATAATCTTCTCATTCACGTTTCTCCTTTATTTATAAGCAAGACAACACTTCTTCTTCCATTTATGCCCTTAATGAGTGAGAATTGTCCTATTTACCCCTTTTATTGTGCCTTATGTCTTTTATACTTAAGTGTCTTACCAAAAGCACCCTTGTATATTCTAACATAAAACTTTCTTCAAGAATACTCTTCTCTATTGTCTTACGTTTCCAATGACACCAAAAGCATTCAATTTGGTTCAGTAGTGTGAAAGTTATACTCCAATATTTCCGAACTGCTTTTATTTCGAGGCAGTAATCTATACTCAACTTCCATTCAAAACTTGAAACTCTTAGAGTCTGATTTAGAATTTTATTTCTCCATATAAGTTGGATCCCTATGTTTCTAGTTTACCATAAAACAAAAATCGTGTCATTTGGACTTCTATTGATCCAGAAAATATCAAAATACTGAAGTATGTTCAGTGAGATAACACCAGTTCATATTATTGAATAACACACTCACTGTACCCATTTCACTCTTTTCACTAAATCTTTATCCATTAGCTTCATATGAATATGATTCTTGGTGGAGAGGTAGGGAAATATCTTATGAATCCAATGGTTCAAGAATCAAGTCATTTGGAGGTCTAGACAAGAAGTTATGGCCAAAAGAATCCAACATGTTCATATCTTTACTTGTACTGTACATGTCTTGGAGAAATTGCTATAACTCTCACTATAGATGTTGGATTAACTTCGTTTTTAGATTATTAGAAAGAGGACTTCCAAATTTGCAACTTTAATGAAGACCTCGAAGGCCAATTCTATCGTTTAATTTCTGTATCGTCTCACATTTTGCATCGTCTTACTTTCCTTTCGTCTCAGTTCTATCATCTCATTTCCATCGTCTCATTTCTATCGTCTCATTTTCTTCCGTCTCATTTTCGTCCATCTCATTTCTATCGTTTGCTTTTCTTCCGTCTCATTTCTATCATCTTCTTTTCTTTCATCTCATTTCTATCGTCTGCTTTTCTTCCGTCTCATTTCTATCGTCTCATTTTTCTTCCGTCTTATTTCTATCGTCTGCTTTTCTTCCGTCTCATTTCTATCGTCTTCTTTTCTTCCGTCTCATTTCTATCGTCTTCTTTTCTTCCGTCTCATTTCTATCGTCTGCTTTTTACGTCCAGAATGTATCCACTTATAAGAATTGTTGGGATATGTTTTTGGAACCGGACCCTAACCAGAAAAACGGAAACACTAATCGAAAACAAACAAAGTGGCGGAACGAATCAAACGGATCTTAAACCAAAGCGAAACGAAAGTGAATCGAATACGAATCGAATCAAAAGCGGAACAAAAAAAACTTAACTCCGACATTCAAAAACAAATATGTTAGAATCTCATACAAAGCAATTCAATTTCTCATTTGGAAATTCCCCCTCAATCAAAATCTCAATTCATATAATTATTCTTAATCATGAGTATCTCAATCTCATCTTTAAAAAAATCTTATTCTTATTTTTCTTTTCTCATGAAAACAATCACACATGTCCATATACTATCAATTCAAACATAATAAGCACTTCTATATTTCCAGCTCAATCAACACAATTCATCGGACCTCATGTCCGGAATCTCAACACAAACAAACACATTCATATCACATTCATCCATATCCAAGTCACATTCATATTTCAATTCATTATTCAAATCATAATTCATCATACACACTTTCATAAATCAAGTCCTTATACAAATTCATAAATCATTTACATCACTCCAAACTAACTGCATTACTAAAATAATAGTGGCATTTTCAAGCCACAAATACAACATCAACTTTGTAAACCAAAATACAAAGATATACAATTCTCCCAAAATACACAACATCTTACTTTTACAAAAATCTAACTTCAAAAACATCATAAACAAACATAACGGATAAACGTCTTGACTTTCTTTCATCCGATCTCCTTCTTGAAACCTGGAGATGGGGATGAAAGGGGGTGAGCTTTAGAACTCGTGGATAACATGTTTATAAATCGAAAAATAAGAAAAAATCATCTTTTTTTTCTTTAAAACTTTTGTCATTTTATAAACATTTCACAGTTGAACTATGAATTGCTTATTTCTCAAAATTCTCAACTTTTCAAACTTCATGAACCATTTCAAATCATGTAAATCTCCATTTTTTTCAAAATTCATGAACAAGTTTCAAAACACGTAATGCATCACAGTATAACACACATAAGCACATAACATATCAGAATTTGGTTTGGGTCGGTCCAGAAACAGAACGTACTACACATTTCCGCATAGCGGTCCTGTGCAGCTGTGAACAGAACGTACTACACCTTCCCGCATAGCGGTCCGGTGTAGCCGTGAACTTATGGGAGTCCTTACGGAGCTCCAATGCCACTAGCGGGCAGGCGGACGAAGCCTAAATAAGTGCTATTGACCCTCTTATGGGACCTAACCAAACTCACATAACAGATAAATCACACATGAAATCGAACTGCCCAGAGGCATCTTTCAAAAACTTAGTTTTCATACATGTATCATAATTCAAACATATTTTCATTCACATTGCACATTCATCATCCAACTTCGCATGGCAATTTCAAATTCATTCAAAAACAATGAAATCATCAATTATAGGCATTTCTCAAATTATGCAAAAATAATGCATTTTGCAATTGCAGCAATTTATCGAATCATTAACAATGAAATTGAAAATATTTATCTCCTTCTTGTTTTTTTTTTAAATGTAAACAATGAATTTGCAAAACAATTTCTATTCTTGATTTTTCGAAAACTTATAATTAGCTTATAATTCAAAATATAAACATGGTACCCACCTCATTTCTATGCTTGTAACTTGTCCAAAGCATCAATTTCTCTATTGCCTCACTTAAATTCCCTAATTCATGAAAAAATCTATAATTAATAACCATCCAAAATTGAGCACTTTAAACCATGCAATCACCAAAATTGACTTTAGAAATCACAAACCTATACAATATCCAAGCTATCTAAACCAAAATCCTTTCACAATTTAACAAAGTAAAAATTCCTCTTACCTTAATTCTTCATCAATTTCAGATTTTCTTGGCTCAAAGTAAAGCTCTTGAGCTCCTCTTCATTTTTCCCTCTTGAATCTACTTCAAAATCCCTCTTCAAACCTTATAAAAATCAAAACCTAAAAGTTTCCTCTTCTTTCTCCTTTACCTCCACCGAAACCATCTTCTCTCTTTTCTCTCTTAACTTTTGTTCTTTCTCTTAAAAAATTTCCGTTCTTCCTATCCTCCTTAAACGACAGCCCCTTTACTTTTCTTTAATGAATGGAAAAAGACCATTAAGCCCGCCCTTATAAGCCTTGAAACTTAACACTTTAAGTAACCTTCTAATTTTTCCCTTCATGCCTTCTTTACACTTTAATTTCTAACACTTTAATTTAATTTAATCCAATCAATTTATCCCATATGCTCTTACTCAATTCAACATGCTAATTATTCATATTAACATGCTAATTAAGTCCTCAAAATCATAAAATAAAACAAAGTCCCAAATAACATTAAATCATGATTATCTTAGGCTATTTTTCTAATCATCAAATTGAAGGAATTTGCTAAATCTTCCTTCTAGAGAAATGTTCATCATAGTCTTAATTTTATAACGCCACTAAATTCATTTAATTTGGTGCACTACTCCAAAATTTATACCCCAAACATTTCACACTATCATTATACTAAAACATTTTCCAGCGATTTACTTCCATCCAAAAATTGACATTCTTAAAGACTAAATTGAAACTCAAATCCTTAATAACATTTGTATCTCTATTTCTCTAGTTTAATCCAAATCAAGAATCACCTCATTTGGATGGCTAGAGCAAAAGTTATGGCCAAAATACTTTCAGCTCTTATTAATCCAAGACTGAACACTAAACCCGACTTCAATTCAGAAATTGAAAGTCTTAGGGGCTAAATTGAAATTCAATTCCTTCATATGACTTGTGTTGCGGTCTAAACAAAACATTATAAATTAAATTCTATTTAGACCAATTAGACAAGTGCACCTCATCGACAAGTAATATAAATTGGTAAGAATCGGATATCGTATCCAAGGGAAAAATTTCCAACACGTAAGACAAATAAATTAAACGATGAAAAATTACTCAGTCGATCAAGAATTAATTTATTTGAAAATAAAATAAAATAAAGTAAGCAAATTAAGAAAATATGAAAAATGCAAGGTATGAATTTAAACGACTAGATTTAATCAAATGACAAAAATCGATTAAGGTATTAGACTTCAATTGGATTAGACACTAAAAATAAAATTATAACGGTGGATTGATTTAGGAAATACTTCACTTAAGAAAGTCAAACCCAATGTTTATGGTGTTCCCTTCTCTTCTAAATCCGAGTCACTACTTGGTCCATAGATAATTCAGAATAAAAGGCGTTAAATACAAGAAGCCTAAAATTAAGTTCGTTAATTCTAGGTATCCTCACACAAGATCCTAAGGTTAGTCTACACTTTAGTCTCAAGTATGTCGCTTGATTAATTTTTTGACAAATTAAATCCCATTGGTTGTGACATTCAATCATCTAAGGTCTTAATCTAGTTGATCAAGCTAAATCAAGACTAAATATGTATTTAATCAAGCAAAAATCAATACCACAAAAATTATCCTAATCCAATATCAATCTTAACCTTAACCGAAAGGAAAAACTTACTCACACATATTCATCAATGTCACATAAATCATGGTCATAATATATGTTTGCATTGATTAAATCCACACGATTAAAATAAATACTGAATTAAAAATAAATTAAGAAAATAAATTAAAACACCCCTTTATTTTTTTATGGCTGTATTTTCTCCAGCTCTCCACGTTGCTTTTGCTTCAATATCTTCATCAATATGTTCATGCCAACAGCTCCTTAGTGGAGAGTATGAAATGTTTTTCTAAGTGTTTGGTCCACCCTTAATCACGTTACTTATGCACTTCCTTCCTCTCTAACCAGCTGCCAACTTGTGAGTGTTAACGCCACCTCCTGCTTCTTTTGTTCAGCCCTTTTAACGCCCCCTCCTTCTTGCCTTCAACGTGAGTGATGGAGAGTCTGCACTAGCAGCTCACGATGTTCATCAAGCCACCAGCTCACTCCAACAGCAGCGTCCTTGAGTTGTTTCCCCAGTTATTCACGTCTTCACCAAGCCACTAGCTGCTACTTCATCCACCAACAGTTCAACGTCTTGCTCAATGTTTTTGGCTGTAACGTTATGTTCTTCAACTCCAGCTCAACGTGTATTTTATCTCCACTACCACATTCTCTCCTCAATCAACAGCTGCGTTTTATTTCTTAGTCACCAGCTGTGGCTTTGTTCACGTCACCAGTGATTGAGCCAAGTTTACATTATAAATTGGCTGTATTTTCATAACTATTTATGCACTTGTTGACTCCTAATTGATGACTTTTGTGCTTAAATTGGTTCCTTATAACGAACTTTTGTAATTTGCAATTTGTCAGTAAATTGTCATAATTTGATATTAATTTCTCTATAATTTTCATAAGGACAATTGATACTGCAAAATATTATTTTATATTGCAGGAGCAAAGGAGTCAACCCATCAGAAAGTCAACAGGTTGTGAGGTCCTATTCACACGTCGCGACAAGCATCCACACGTCGCGACGCATGTTAATTCGCACGTCGCGACGAGCATCCACACGTCGCGACGCATGTTAATTCGCACGTCGCGACGAGCAAGCCAATTCTACACGTCGCGACGAATATTTATTCATACGTCGCGACGTACGAGCGGATACCCGACTTTAAATAGAAAATTTGCCTCACTGTATCGACCCGACCCGCATCCATCATTTAAAAACTTTGCTATTTTTAGTTCAAGGAAGAAGATCTTTCGGGACGCTCTCGGGAGGCAGCAGAGACGACTATCTCTTCACCATCATTTTCCCTTTTTATCATCTTCGATCATCACCATTATTCCACCGTCAGCATCTTCTGCTACCATAGGAGACGTCCAATCTTCACAAGTCGTGAGAGAGAGTCCGGAGACATGCATAGCTAAACCACATTTCCTCTTGAAGATGTAGCAATGGTTTGAGTTCACCTATAGCTTCAAAGGGGAGTAATCATATAGTGTCTGAAGTTTAGTTATGTTTGTGTAAGCTCTGAGTTAGAGGTTGCATTTGTATAACTAGATTAGCATGGTTAACAGTTTAACCGTGTGCTGAACATTATGTTGCGATTTGGACATAGTTATTTGTAGAATTTCGATGCTTAATATATGAAGTCTCATATATGTCATTTGGATATTGCATTGACTCTCATAATCTGCCTAGTTGTGTTTGATTTAGATGGTTGTGTTTTTTTATCCGATTGACCAGTTGCATTTACTTGTCCAATTTTCACACTAAGGTTTTTAACAAGGATTTAAATGATGGAGTTCATTAATTAAATCTTTGTACCTAAAGAGTCCTTTAGGGTTGATCTTTTGAAACTTAGTGGATTCTATCCCCAAAAAATCATTTTGAACCGTGATAGCCTGCGCCCATTTTCAAGAGGATTTTATCAATTTGATTACTATCTTAGTTTTTGCCAATTGCATAATTCCCAAAAATCCAAAAATATTCTTTTATACTTTTTCTCCAATTTTAATTACTTTTACCAGTTCCGATCAACATACCAAACCCCCATTTTATCAACTTTGATTGCAATTTTTGGTAATTAGGCTAGCTTAGACCTTTTTCACTTGGTTCCAATTAAGTGAGACAACCCGAGGTTGCATCCTGTATTGCAATCTTTGGAATTATTATTTTTGACCGGTTTCTAAGGATCAATCGTAAGGTCGAATCGACAAAGCCACGATCAACCAGCTACTTCATGTGTGAGTGCCACCAACTGCTTCCTTCTTCTCACACACCCACACTGCCTCAACTCTCACGCACTCATGTCCTCACGTTAGTTGGTGGAAGGTCTCCTTGGTGATGGTGTTACGTTGTCTCATCTCCTCAAGCCACCTTGCGTCCACCAGCCATTAACGTGTGAGCCTCCTCCTGCTTTGTATTGGTAAAGCCACCAGCTGCTTCAACTTGTTGAACGTGTGTGTAACGTGAGTGATAGATTAGAACAGCTTCAACATCTTCTTCCTCCACCAGCTGTCTTCATCTTGGCGTCTCCACCAGCTATTTTCAATTTATCTCCACTAGGCTCACATTTTCTTCCTCTTGCTACAACTCCACGTCACCAGCTAATTCTAACTTGAGAAGAGAATATTTAGAGAGGGCTGTATATTTCGCTTAAGTTTGTGTGTTCTCCACCAGCTGCTTTGATCGTTAGTGGAGGGAGTATGTGAGTGTGCGTCAATCCATCGTTTTTAGAGGATGGGTGTGTTGTCTTTTTGTCAGTGAAGGATGGGGTTGTGTGCGTTGATGGAGGGCTGTTCAAAATGTGAGAGGATGGAGGCTGTTTTTCTTGCTAACATGAGTGAGTTGAGAGTGTCTTTTGCTGTGTGTCTGTAACGTCAGTCCAGAGGAGTGTCCCTAGCTACGTGCTTTTCATTTCTTTTTTTAGACAACCAGCTGCCATCTTCTTTCACGCCCATCAGGTATCTCATTTTGCTTGCACAAAGTCTCTACTCCACTAGCTAAAATTTAATCATTTCATGCTTCAGTTGTCTCGTTGTGTTTGGAGTGGAGTGTATAGTGATGATGCAACTTTATTGGCTCCCACCTCATGCTTTCTCCACTAGCTATATCAACGTGTCTTCTTGTCCAGCTAACATGTTTTAATGTTTCATTGCCTTGCTTTGACAGTTTCTTGTAGCATCTCATTCCCGCAAGACCCAAACTCGACATCGAGGGTGATATCCGAGCCCGTGCCTTACGAGGATGGTATGCTAGAGCACTCAAAACAGTCCAAAAACTGAGTAAGACATTTTTATTTTGAAAACGATCATATGCGCGGAAATCAGTAAACGAGTTGTGCCCACTTTAATACGAAAACATTTCGATCATAACACAATTTCAGTCATAAAAAGGCACTCAATAGCGTTTAACCATTCATATACAGAAATCCATAACCAAACTGGGTCCAATGTTGTTCCTGAACACTTTCAGTAATCACATTACAAATACAACATTTGTCAATTAAGACCTACTGAAATAAAAATCACTAATCTGCGGAATTCGCAGAAATACAAATATACAAATGAATCAGAATGAAACTAATGCAGACGTGAACTGATCCCGACTTCAAACTCTGACTTGCTTGCAGTAGACATACTCCTGTTTGTCTAACGGGGTACTCTTCAATTCCTGAAAAATAGTTGCAATTTTGGGTGAGTTTGCGAACTCAATGAGAAACCATTATCGATGGTTCACCCAATTCATGCATTACACGTATAACGTACATATTATCACAATAATACATTCAGAATATCGTATAGCAGTTTACAAATGATTTCATAATAGCTTATTCAAAAAAAATCACATAGATGCGAGGCATTTCGCCTCTTTCACAATCCCAAATTTCAATTAAATGCATACATGCATTTCTTAGACAGTTCACAGATTTTCATATAATAACAGAAATCAGAATTTCACCGAAATATACACATTTAACTCTTTTCCCAAATCACAATACAATCAGATACAAACATAACATTTTCCCCTTTTATTTCCTTGTTGTGACTGAGCGCTTGTACTGTCCCAATCTGGGCATATTGATCAGTGAGCCGATGACTCTGAACTGTCCCTTTTCGGGTACATTAAGCGTTGAGCATGTAGCTTTGAATTGTCCCTTTCGGGCTCATTAAACAGTAATCGCGTCTTAAGAAGTAGGAAAGCCCTCTGGGTATGCACTACTTTTCACGCGTTAGTAGGGATAGGAGAGCCCTCTGGGTATACACTAATCCCTTTCGAGCTCGAGGCTCTTTTTCAATATCAGTGGTCGAGCTTGTAGCTCTCGGTTGCAGCTCCAGTCACAACCGTTATTAATGATCATGCACAGAATTTGTTATCACATTCCTATGATATCACATTTCAATCAGAATCAATTTATCCAAACAGTCAGTTCATTCTCAATTATTCACGATAATCCACAATCACAATCTATCACATGGGAAACATATAAGTTTCTCAATCACAGGCAATTAACACTTCAATACCAAATTCCCATTCCCTCGGACCTTCGGTCCGGGATTGCAGTCAGAAACAAATTCACACATTCACAAACAGTTTCCATTTCCATATCAAATCACTCAATCCCTCGGACCTTCGGTCCGAGATTTCAAACACAATCATTCATATATATTCACCATTATTCTTCACAAAATTCCAAGTATAGAACACTTAACACTCAAGGATTGAGGAACCAACTAGGTTACTCACCTGTAACTTCCGAGCTACCGCCTGGAAGTCCCAGCAATATCTGTGGAATATCGTTCCATCGGTGCCTCTATAACAATCAAATAATTTCCCATTACTAAATGCACAATCAGAAATAATTCAATGATGCACATGTGTTAAATAAAAGATGTACAATGCATATTCATGACCTTCCCGGAGCTATTTCCCAGTTTCCACTTTCTTTTGTCAAAATCTAACCTTTCACTCAATTGCCCAATAATGACTCATTTCAATTTAATAACATATCATGCAACCCCACAAATTCATTTCTAAAATTCAGTTCAATTCACCAAATCATACACATTAAAATAGTCCCAAGAAAACCTTAAAGCCAATGTGACTATTCATTTGGTCAAATTCACCCATTACTATATTTCTAAAACCCCAAAAGCATTTTCTTAATTTTAGAAATCTCGCAATTATATCCCAATTATCATGAAACAACCCTTAGGTTGTAATAGCAATCTAAACCCAACTTTCATTCACAAATTGAGATCTTAAAAACCTGAATTCAAACTTTCTTTCTTTACCTCTATTGTAGACCTCTTTCTCTAATTCATAACAAATCAAGAATCACCTCAATTGGAGGTCTACACCATTAGATAAGACTCAAAAACTAAACTAACTCAGTTCAGGAAAACCAGTCTCGCCGCGACGTAAGGACGCTCGTCGCGGCAATGAGGAGCGGCTCGCCGCGGCGTGGAGATTTTAGGGGCTCGCCGCGGCGTACTTTAGTAAGCTCGCCACAGCGCGCCAAGGCAAGAACACAATTTTCTCGCCGCGACGTGCGGGCTCCCCAACCGTCTTCTCCGACAAAATTTCACTCTTTTCTCTCTCTAAAATCAGCCATAACTTAACTCAAACACTACAATCTTTAACATTTAAACCCATCAATGCATTTCAACAACATTAAACCCATTTTACTTACCAAATCAAGCTCTCCTTCGAAAACTTCCGAAAATTTCTCTAACCCCTTTCACCTTTCTCTAATACCCATGGATCTCTCTCAAAACTTCAACAATCTTCACATTCTCATGGATTAGGGTTGATCTCAAACAATAAGGAAGGAGCAAGCAAGAATTGTGGGTAAAAGAGGATCAAACGATGGGAAAAAATAACATGCCCTAGGATGGAGGAGACAATGTGTCAAAGTGATTTCCGTGCTTGCTAAAGGAGAAAGTCGAAAATCTAGGGCATTAAGGGTTATTTAAACAATCAAATCTATGTACTTGTCACTTGCCAATTCCGCAACATATTTCACTTTTCAATTTCATTTCTAGTCCAATTCGTCTCCAAATTTCAATGGCTCAACATATTAATCTCTAAATTCATATATCTAATTTTTCATGGCCATTGGATAGTTATTTCAGTACTATAAAATCAATCAGTCCGTCACTCGGAAAATTTTTCGGTCCGGACTTTTTCTCCCGAATTATTCAGAAAATTTCTAAGGGTCACTATCAAGTGACCAACACTCTAAAATAGTTCCAATTCCAATTCTCAAGCACAAATATGTCAGAATTTATAAAATAGATTATATTCACAATTAAATGCCGGGAAATGTCATGAATGCATGTACGTATAAGTGCATGTGCCAAATGGCTCATTCCTCTATAATTAGAGGCCAAATGAATGCTCATATCAAAATATGCACATTCGACCTACTAGACCGTCACAATTTGCCAATATAACCCTCCCATCAGGGATGGGATGTTACACTTCTCACCTCCCCTATGCACCAACTCACATGTGTCTCCAGCGGCTGCTTCTCCTTTCACGTTTTCTTAAAGCTCCAACAGCAAACCCACCACGCAGCTCCACCTCTCCAGCTCTCTTGTATGTTATCGTTTTCCACCAACTTAATTGTAGCTTCTTTTTACTGTAGCTGAGGTTTCCATTATTTGTTTGTAGCTTGGTCCACCTTTCTCAAATAAACTCCATCTCCCTTGGTCCACTCTTGATTCACATTTTTAAGCCTCTCCTTTACGCACAAGCTCTCATTTTCCTTGGCCAAAAATGTAGTAGCTCTCATTTTAGAGCTTTCCTTGCTTTAGGCTTTTAAAAATTCCAAATCCAATATGAGCCTAAAATTCAAACAAATAACATTTAATTAGTGCAATGTAAACATTAAATGGACAAGAGTTTAATAAATTATGTATCTAAAATTAATATAAAATGTCCATTAACAACACCCCCACACTTGAATTGGTGCTTGTCCTCAAGCAACTTACTTAGGTCACAACCAACATATTCTGTCATTTTATTTTCAACGAAAATTAAGTGTTTGCAATCCCTTAAAATTCGGCGAACTCAAGTATCAAGCTACTACATGTATCATAATATTTTCATCAATGCATATAAACAAAATCAAAGGTAGATACCTTTGATCAAAAACAAGCACAGAATTAAAATGAACTTTTCTCACGATATTCACTCATGTCGCTCAAGTGTATAAGGTTTGTGTTTCGCTCAAAGCTTCCTCTAAGAGATTACACTACCATAGGCTTGCAAATTTACCTATTTTTCACTACATAGAGTACATGCCATTATGGATCAAAAGGGCTTTTATTCAGGATTGTAATGGGGTTTAGGTTCAGGTGAGGTAAAAAGAACAAAGGCTGCTCACAAGTATTCACAAAGTACTAAATGAAGTGGGACAATCAAAAGAATTTTTGAAATATACATACAGACATACGGGACTACAACTACTCATCACTATGAAACGCTACTATTTTGATTTGTTTCGTTTTTTTTCTTTTCATTTTTTTCTTTCTCTTTTTTGTGTTTTTTTTGTAACAATAAACATAAAAGAAGATAGCAGTAACGAAAATCAACAACAATTGAGTAGATGTGCCCCTAAAACATCTCAGAATAACATGTAAAACAAAAGTCCCCAAATCAAGGAATCAAATGCTTAGTACTTCATTTAACTTGTGAAAGGGTAAGGCTAAAAGTTTTTAAGTTTCAATGCAAAGTGATTAATAAGAAAACAAAAAGGTTAAAGGCTCAAAGGGGGTAACAAGGAAAAATGATTTGGTGGGTTATTTAAGCTAAAGGTTAAAAACAAAGAAGGCCTTTATCATGTCCATAACGCATATAACTAGCAGTGTCAAACAGTTTAGAGCAAGTTCTGAAGGTAATCCACATAGGGAAGCATCACACATGACAAAGAAAATAGATGACTATGAGATGCAGTCATATGGCTCAAAACCTCACAAATGTTTAAATAAAAATCCATCAAAATTTTATACATTGCCTCATCACTCAGTATCAGTTATTGACTAAGTTTATGCAATTGACTACTTTAATCAATCCACATGGTTCACTATCCTCTCAAGTTGCCTATTCCAAGTTCATGCATGCAACTTAATTTTCCATCCAACTACTTTGACAGAATCATATGGTTAAATTCATCACAAACAGGACCCAAGTTAGCTACCAGAAGAGTCGCAATCATTCAAGTGCGTATTTCTCAACATCAACATCAATATCATCAGCATGCACATAAACTCAATCGCCCCAAACTTAATATGAACATTGTCCCTAATGTTCAAGTAGTCAACAATCAAACACAGAGAGGGGAAAAAGGAAGAAGAAGCTTTCCTAAAAAAAAATCAGCCAAGAGCCTTTTGCCACCAACCACGCAAACCTAAAGAAAACTCAAAACAACTTAAAGAAATGCATTAAAAGAAACATAAAGGAAACAACGAGAAAATATAAGAAAGAAAACTACAGTCCTACCGGAAAATATACACCGCAATCAAAGAGGCGAAGTGTCATGAAGAGACAATCGCTCCTCAGAGTTATCCAAGGACCCCAAAAGGAAGGACTTGGATCACCGTGAATGGACCATACCACCTTGACTTGAGCTTCCCTGGAAAAAAGACGAAGACGAGAGTTGTAGATCAATACCTGGTCACCTACCTTAAAGTCTCGGTGGAGGATCTTCTTGTCATGCCACTTCTGCACACGTTCTTTATACAACTTCGAATTGTTATAAGCATCCAAACGGAACTCTTCAAGCTCATGAAGTTGCCTAAGTCTCTTAGCACCTGCAGCAGACAAATCAAAATTAAGAAATTTGGTAGCCCAGTATGCATGATGCTCTAACTCAACTGGAAGATGACAGGACTTCCCATATACTATCTTGAATGGTGACATGCCTATGGGTGTTTTAAATGCGGTCCTATATGCCCAAAGTGCATCATCAAGCTTTAAAGACCAGTCCCGCCTAGAAGTACTAACAATTTTTTCTAGTATTTTCTTTAATTCCTTGTTTGAGACTTCAATTTGTCCACTAGTTTGGGGGTGGTATGGAGTAGCAACCTTATAGGTTACCCCATACTTAGCTAACAATGAATCAAAAAGTTTATTGCAAAAATGCGACCCCTCATCACTAATGATAGCTCTAGGTGTGCCAAAACGTGTAAAAATATTCTTCTTCAAAAATTTAACAATACGTCTAAACTCATTTGTGGGCAATGCCTCTGCGTCCACCCACTTGCTAACATAATCAACAGCAACCAATATATATTGATTAAAGAAAGACTTAGGGAATGGTCCCATGAAGTCGATTCCCCAAACATCAAAAACCTCACAAACAAGAATGTTAGAAAATGGCATGTCATGTCTTCGACTAATGTTTCCGACCCTTTGACACCTATCACAAGATTTGACAAATGTAAATGCATCCTTAAATAAAGTGGGCCAATAGAAACCACACTCCAAATCTTTATGAGTTGTCCTAGATGTACCATAATGTCCCCCAGCCTCTCTAGAATGACAATGATGTAACACAGAGGACATTTCCTCTTCAGGAATGCAACGCCTAACAATATCATCCACACAAATCTTGTAAAGCAAAGGATCATCCCAAAGATAGTACCTTACCTCAGACAAAAATTTTCTCTTTTGAGCATAAGAAAGATCAGGGGGATCGATATTACCAGCAAGGTAGTTCACATAATCTGCAAACCATGGAGTGACTGTCATAACCATCAGATGCTCATCAGGAAAAGTCTCCTAAATTTCCTTCTTTGTTGCACTCTCTATGGCAGCTTCATCTAACCTTGACAAGTGATCAGCTACAAAATTCTCGGTACCCTTCTTATCTCTCAGCTTAATGTAAAATTCCTGCAAAAGTAACACCCAACGAATTAGTCTTGGTTTAGTGTCGGGTTTTGTCATCAAGTATTTCAAAGCTGCATGATCAGTATACACAATCACTTTAGACAAAACCAAATATGAGCGAAACTTGTCAAAAGCAAACACAACTGCCAACATCTCTTTCTCTGTGGTGGTATAATGGCGTTGTGCACAGTTTAGTGTCCTACTTGCATAAAAAATAGGATGAAAGATCTTACCTCGTCTTTGGCCTAAAACAACACCCACTGCATAATCACTTGCATCACACATTAATTTAAAAGGAAGAGACCAATCAAGAGAGATAAGAATAGGTGCAGTCACAAGCATATCCTTTAATAATTGAAAAGATGTCAAACATTTATCGTCAAAATTAAATACAACATCTTTTTCAAGCAACTCAGTTAAAGGTTTAGCAATTTTGGAAAAATCCTTAATGAACCTACGGTAAAAACCAGCATGGTCTAAGAAACTTCTAATGGATCTAACATTGTTTGGTGGTGGAAGTTTTTTAATGACATCAATTTTTGCTGGGTCTACCTCTATACCCTTGCTAGAAATCTTGTGACCTAAAGCAATGCACTCTTGTACCATGAAATGACATTTTTCCCAATTAAGCACTAAATGGGTCTCTTCACACCTAATTAAGACTTTCTCCAAGTTATCCAAGCATGCACCAAATGAAGTACCAAACACAGAGAAGTCATCCATAAAATTTCAATGCAAGATTCAAGCATATCAGAAAAAATAGCCATCATGCATCTTTGAAATGTAGCCGGAGCATTGCATAACCCAAAAGGCATGCGTCTACAGGGAAATGTACCATAGGGACATGTAAAAGTTGTTTTCTCCTGATCTTCCAGGGCTACAGGAATCTGCAAATATCCACTATATCCATCTAAGGCATATTAAAAATCATGTCCAGCTAATTTCTCAATCATCTGATCAATGAAAGGTAAAGGAAAATGATCTTTCCTGGTGGCATCATTCAACTTCCTATAATATATGCACATTCTCCACCTAGTTACCTTCCTAGTGGCTATTAATTCATTTTTCTCATTTTTAACCACAGTGATGCCTCCTTTCTTTGGCACAACATGCACAGGACTAACCCAACCAGAGTCAGAAATGGGATAGATAATACCTGCATCTAGAAGCTTTACTACCTCATCTTTCACCACCTCCTTCATGTGTGGGTTAAGTCTCCTCAGGGGCTGCACTATCGCCTTCCTTCCATCCTCCATGAAAATGTGGTGTGCGCAAAAAGAAGGGCTTATGCCTTTGATATCTATAATAGACCACCCAATTGCCTTTTTGTGGTCCAGCAGTACCCTCAATAACTGCTCCTCCATAGCACCTGACAAACAAGAAGAAATGATAACCGGTAAGTGCTCAGGTGGGTTAAGATAAACATACTTTCAAATGACTTGGAAGAGGTTTAAGGTCAAGAGAAGGGGGCTATTCAATCGAAGGCTTTAGAAATAGCTTGGCTGGACGTTGGAGAGGCTCGTATGCTCTATAATGTGTCCAATATGCCTACTCCAACTCATCTGCAATTTCCTCCAACTCTTCTTGCAATTCTGCCCCTAACTCTTCGATTGTTCCTTGCGCTTCCTCTTCCAACAAATCTGCACAAACAATAGAAGAATCATCAGTATCAGAAAAATAAATATCAATAAAATGGCAAGAGTCAATAGTAGAAGGATGCTTCATAGCATTGAACACATCGAACACTAGTTCTTCATCTTGAAGTCTCAAGATGAGCTTTCCACATTGTACATTGATGATGGTCCATGCAGTATCCATGAAAGGTCTCCCAAGAATGATGGGGATGTCAATATCTTCCTCCATATCAAAGGACTAAAAAATACACCGGAAAGATGAACTTCTCGACCTTGACCAATACATCCTCAATGATTCCCCTCGGATAGGTGATTGACCTATCTGCCAACTGAAGTGAAATAGTTGTGGGTTTAGGCTCCACCAATCCTAATTTTCTGAAAACAGAAAGAGGCATTAAATTAATGCTTGCACCCAAATCCATTAAAGCCTTGTCTATATGTAAATCACCAATAACACAAGGAATAGTAAAACTCCCTGGATCCTTAAGCTTCGGTGGCAACTTTCTTGACAATATGGCGAACACTCCTCATTCACTTCACGTGGCATACTCCTCAAGCCTCCTCTTGTTAGACAAAATTTCTTTTAAAAACTTCGCATAAGAAGGTATCTGCGCTATGGCCTCAACAAAAGGAATGTTTATATGCAATTTTTAAAATATCTCAAGAAAACGACCAAATTGCTTATCTAATTGCGTACCTTTCAATCTTTGAGGATAAGGAATCCGAGGTCTTACCGGATTTGTGATGGGATTAGCAAATAACCTTCGATGGTCCTCCTTTTCAGCTGGTGCTTTTGTGGCCTCCTTTCCACTTTCCTGACTCTCATCTTCTTCACTCTTTTCTACTTCTTTATCCTTCTGCTTCTCTTGAACTTCTTGGTATATCGCCACTCCTCAATACAATAGCCTTTGCATGTTCTCTCGGGTTGGCCTCAGTAGTGCTAGGTAATGAACCGAAAAGTCTTTCCTTCAACAAACTTGCAATCTGGCTCATCTGATTCTCCAAATGTCTGATAGAAGATTCTTGGTTCTGCATCCTAACCTCGATAGTGGAAATGTACTTCGAGGGTAGCTCTTTGAGATTAGATTTCTCTAGTGGTGCATAATTAGGAGCCTTGAAACCTGGGGGTGGAGGTGGTTGTCTCTGAATATTGGATGATTGTGGTTGTGTCACCTGATCGTTCCGCCAAGAGAAATTTGGATGATTCCTCCACCCTGGGTTGTAGGTATTAGAATATGGGTCATCTCGCTGTCTGTTATAATTGCCTACATAATGGCCCTCTTCTGTCTCTTGAGCAAAAGGATTCCCGACTTGACATGCAGAAGATGCATGGGAATCTCCACCACAATGTTCACAAACAGCACAACTCCTTAATGAAGAGCTAGCTCCTCCTCTCACGCTATGCATCAAATTATCCAGCTTCTTTGTCAAAACATCCATCCGAAGCGAGATAAAGCCCTTTGTATTGTCTACTACATGAGCTCCTGTAGGTCGTCTGGGATGCCTTTCTGTATGATATTAAAAACTGCTAGTGGCCATCTCATCAATCAACCTATAGGCTTGATCTGGCGTTTTTCTCATTAAACTACCTCCTGCTGCAGCATCGATGGTACTCCTGGTCGATGGGTCCATTCCTGTATAAAAAGTATTGACCTGCTGCCATGTAGATAACCCATGACTAGGACACTGTGTCAACATATCCCGAAATCGCTCCCATGCTTCATATAAACTTTCATTTTCATATTGAGTGAAGGAGGTGATCTTATTCTTCATCTTTTCAATCTTGGCAGGAGGGAAAAATTTTGCCAAAAATAATCTCATCATCTCATCCCATGTAGTAATCGATCCCGACTGCAAACTAGCCAACTATGCTCTAGCCTCATCCCATGTAGTAATTGTATTACTTTTAACTCACTCTCTTGATTTATTATTAAAGTATTAACAAACCCAAACATCACAACACCAAAAAATTGAATTGAAATCAACAACAATCAAGTCACAAAATAACTCAAGAACAAATCCAAATATGAAAAATATAGCATTTGAAATCAACAACATTCAAGTCATAAAATAACTCAAGAACAAATCCAAATATGAAAATTATAGCATCATAAATGTGAATAACATATTCAAATCCAAGTTACACATCAGTTTAATGAAATAAACAAAGGAAAGAAAGAAAGAACTTGATTTGAACTCAAACTTGAAATTTGGAATTTCAACATTACTCTTCTTGCTTCTCCTTACTCTCTCAATTTGGAAGATAGTGGCTGCTCTTTTTTTAGTGTTTTATGTTCTTACATAGTTTTTAAGGGTTCTAGGGTTCTTTCTAGCATTTATCCACTTAATTTCATTCCAAAAGTATCCCTAAAATGTTAAAATTACAAAAAGAGTTACGTGGTGGAAAAGCTTAAATTTGCTAGAATAGCTTGTAAGGCCCCAAATTGTTCGCTAGTTAGAATATTACATGTTCATAAAAGTACATGCATGATAGGCGTTAAAAAATTGTGATATGATTAAGAATTGCATATGACTTGAATTTTGGGTTTAATGGATCCAACTTAGTAAATTGGAATTAATTGATATCATTAGAGAATTAAGGTATTAAAATTTACATTTGGACTAGGAAAATTTTCAAGTGTCAAGATAAGTTGGTACATGAAAATTGAAATGACTAAGCCTATGAGTTAGTGGCATTTGGCATAGTTGATGCATTGACATTTGGCAACATTGGTTGAGTGACAAGTAGCCTAATTAAATTGTGACATTTGGCTGCTTCATAGAAGAACATATGTGCTAGCTAGGGAGAGGACATATGGCTTGTTTCTTTATGTAACAAGTGGCCCTAGAGCAAGATGAGTCATCTTACACATGGAATGACCTTATGCATTGGCTAGTTTCTGCTGTAACTCTTCCTTCTTTGCTCATTCTCTCCACCGTCCTTCTTTGCTCATTCTCTCCACTGAAACTCGCTCATTTCCTCCCAAATTTAAGAATTTTTCTTGAATTAGGATCATCTTCACTTGGAATCTTTGTAAGTTACGATATCAAGAAGTAAGTTTTTTTATTTTCTATGTTATTGCTATGTTGGTGCTGAAATTTGCACCTTAGTTTAGGAGTTGTGTTTGGTTGCTTGGTAGACTAGTTGGCTTGATTCTTTGGAATTGTTCTTTAAAGTTAAGAAGGTAAGGGAATTCTAAACTTGATATCATTTATTAATACAAGTTTTATGATAATTGAATTGGCATGAAATGATAACTTCTGGTTTGGTTTTAATGTGTGTAAGATATTGATTTGTAAGTCACTTAATGATTGATTTTTGAATTGGTTTAGACATGAATTTGATGAGGTATTAAAGCATGAATAAGGTAGAATTGAAGTGAAATTGATGGTCTTTGGTGAAGGTGTGTCGAATGGAAGTGAAGAAATCAAGTTTTAGAAACAATTGAAGATTGTGGGTGAGTGAACCTTCGGTTCACTCATCCCACGATCATGGGATTTATAAGGCTTATTCCTACAGTCGTGGGAAGTACTTAGGAAGGAGAAAAGATTGGTTTTGGGCAATTGTTAGACCACATAAGGTTAAGGTTGTTTATAATGGTTTAATTGGAATTAATTAAGGTGTAAAATGAACCTAGTTAGATGTGAAATAAGTTCATTAAAGGTTGAATAAGATTTGGATTTTTAATTGAAGTAATAACTTAAAGAAGATGCTATTAGATAACAAAGTATCTAATTTGGAACCTACAAGTTGCTAAAGTAATGAAGTATACTTATGAACACAAATGTGTTTTATGATAAAAGTGATGTGTTAGTTATAAATGTTTGAGAATTAGGAACTTAGGTGAGTACATGTAAAGTGTAATTACTTAATGTATTCATTGGTGATTTATGCTTATGCTCATAAGGCATGATAAGTTTGTTCAAGTGAGAATGAATGGGTTCAATTTGAGCATAAGAAAATGAATTCATACTTATGCATTATTTCACTATTATGTGATTATGAAATTGTGATAATTCCAAACCATCAATTGTCTGAGGAGCTTGATAATTGAGATTGTATTGGAAGTGCTATCTAATTGTGTGAATATACATAATGTGTGATGACTCAATACATTTTGATGCTTTAATGCATATGTTTGTATTTATAAGGCATGTTAAGTTTGATCAAATGAATAAGGTCATATGTTATGCACTACATCAATTACATGAAATTCTGAAATCTAAAATGGTTTATTTTAAAACTGTTAATTCCTAGTCGTTGGTAAATAAGCATGCCTAGAAGGGTCTGCAGCTATTTCTGTAACCAAACACTAAGGTGTCTTTTGTGTTAGACACTCCGATGTCTTTTGATTTTAGACACTTATATGTCTTTTGTTTCAGAGACTTAAGTCTCTTCTGTTTCAGATACTAATCATGGTATCTTTTGTTCTGGTCTCATTACCAACTTCTGTAAAAAGGATTAGCAGTCTAACTTGTTTTGTATTCTGATACATGTTCAGTTTTGATATAAGCAAATTCTATTCTGATAAAAGATAAGCTCTGATCTAATACAAAACAAGTTATGCTCTAACATAATTCATAACTTAATCTAAAAGGATTATATCTTGTTACGATATTCAATTATGATATTTCTACATTCTGTTTTGATATTTATTTGTTTTGTTCTAATGCAAAATTGTTTTGTATTGATTGATGAATCATATTTTGTTATGAGACATAATGTTTAGATTACTCTGTATTATGAACTATTAAAGATTGTTGTGATATGATTTAAATCTATACATAAGAATGGTGGACGACTGTTAGAAGCAGTCACCATTATGCATTATGTTTAGTTATTTCTCACTAAGTTATATACTTAACATAGTGGTTTTACCTCCATGTAGATTCTAATAAAAAGGTTTAAAATACTGGGACAAAGACAACCACAGTGACCAATAAGAATGTCTTTTGTTTTGAAAGATATATATTTGAGTTTTTGAGTTGTATCTGACAATATGAGACAATTTGTATTTTGTTTATTAGTTTGTAATAACCTTATTACAGGTTGGATTATATTTAAGCATGTATTTTGATAAGTTCATTATATATGAAGTACAGTTTACAACAACATTTAATGATATGTAATGTATGTTTGCTTGAGTTGCTGAAATGCATGTAAGAAGTGTTTGGTATGATTTGGATTGTTTCAGTTTTGTTTTGTGCGACACTTGCGTATCCTTCCAGGGGAGATATGGGTGTTACAAGATGTCTGCACTCTCCGTCACAATTGTGGCAAGACAATTCACGATCTTGACTTGCTTCCATACTTCTAATTATTCTCTTTTCTTCAATTTCTTGCTTCTATACACTCAAACACACATCAAGCACTCATCAAACACCTTTTGAAATATAAAATTAAGATCCAAATCATGCTCAAAACTATACAAACACTTAGAATATAAAAAACACTAATAATAACATAATTCTAAGCCTATATGCATGATAATCATCTCTGAAAGACTCAAAACATACTTAAATATCTATCAAAACATAGTATAATTTACACCTATCAGCTATTTTTTGAATTAATTTTGATTATTTATTACAATATATAAAAGATGATGATTCTTGTTTAAGTGACGATTATATTGAAGAACTTTAACTTAGCTAATATTGAAAATTGATATGTATATATATACTGCTTCTATCACAAAGGAATTTGGAAATTGATATATATATATATATATATATATATATATATATATATATATATATATATATATATATATATATATATATATATATATATATATAACCTATCTTTTATATTGTAATTTTAAAGATACATAGCGCAAATTTTACTCTTCATGCAAAGGTAACCTACATTAAGTAAAGTACATAAATTAGAATTTTACATAATTTCTTCTTTTATTTCTCTTTTTCTTTAACCTGTTTGTGGTGTAAGTTTACGTTGTAACCTCCATCATATCTCAAAACAACTCAATTGCAAATCTCCTGCATTCTTTCACCATTTGAATGCAATGAAGAGTAATATTTGGATTGGAAGAAGATAAAAATGGATTATATTTGGTTGTTTACCTAAAATATGAGCATATAAAGAATAATCTGAGAAGATAACACTGACCTGTCAAATTATTTTGGAAAGACAATGGAGGATACAAGCTAAATATAAGTTCTGCCTGTCAAATTATTTTTGGAAAGACAACGGAGGATACAAGCTAAATATAAGTTCTGCATTGATCTTTACAAGTTCGATAGAGCGACAGAACACATGATCAAGGGTCAAGAGATGCACCTGTAAGAGTACTCTGAAAGATGTATCTGCAAACTAGTGGCACTCTTAACAGACACAACACATGACAAGGTCATAACATTTATTTCAGGTGACAGAAGAGAGCGAGCATGCTCAGGTTCAATGGGACTTATCTGATCTGAAAATGCTTGTAAGTTGCATTTTCTTGGATAGTTATCTTAATCCTTCCCCTATCATCCACCTGCCCACAGACCACATCTTTCAGCTCAGAGCCTGTACCTTTGCGGTTTGAGCCTTCTTGATGAGATTCAGCAGAGGTTTTCCTTCGTCGCTCGTTGTGTCCAGCCAAACGCCTGCGACAACTTCTTTTATTTTCATCAAACTCCGAGAGTTCATGGAACCTACATCAACATTACAACGATGAGAAAAGTCTGTTAATCTGTGTATGTCCGCCAGGTGCTTAGCATAATTTTATTTTTAGTTGGAATTAGCTAAACACGAATTTCGTAAGACAGGATGTTCAAACCTTCTCAGAAACAGGAATTCAAAAAATTATAATGTCCAGTGAAGTTTGGAGCATAAATCAAGAACAGCTAATGGCTTAAATACAAGAGTACCAAGACACCAGATTAAGAAGGAAGAATCAAGCAGTGCAAAATTGAAACTGACAGACCATATCTTAACGTTGCCATCAGTTTTGCGTTTATAATATTATTCAGAAGGTGGAAAGTTTCAAATAAACAATCAACGAAGACAACCAAGGCCTCTTGTACTCAAATCTGTCAAGATTGGTTCGACTGTTAAATATCCATCGATTATTCTACTCTGCCATCGAGCATAATCAGACAGTGTGAAAGACATTAACTTTTAATAGAATCAGCTCCACCGAGAACAACCTTGAATTACAGAAAATAGTAATTACCCAAAACTATACAAAGCAAGTATACCCAAAACTATACCAGGCAAGTACACAGTCATACCTATTTGGTCCAAGAGGAAAGGAGAAATCAAACATTGAAGCATGGATTATTTAGACGCCAAATTGCACATATGAGCAAACAATAAGAAAGAGAAGGAACAATTGAAACCTGCTGCATTGCTGGCAAAAGCGTTGCCTGATGCCAGCCACAACCACAACTTGAGCTTTGGAGTGGGGTTCGCACACCCTGTGCCTCCTATGATACGGTTTTGCGTCACTCAGATCAGCCGCACACCTCTCAGCTTGGCAACACCTCAATCCTCCATTCCCAACACCACCCACTGGACCTTTCCTTCTACCACCACCACCACCACCACTATTCAAGACTCTCTTTTTCCTATAACTCTCAAACTCATCCTCTAGAGACCCATTTTGCTGCTGCTCATACCCATCATCATCAGATGACTCCTCACAATAATCAGCTTCCTTCTTAATCACCCTTCCAATGGCCATACTTTGCTTCCCTTTGCCATCCATTTATTTGGTATACAAAAACCCGAGAGTGAAAATTAAATAAAAAAGAGAATAGAAACTTGGAGAGGCCTTAAAAGGGTAGAGAAGTTAATAGAAGAAATGAAAAATAAAAAGGAAGTGGGAATTATGGTAGTAGAGCAGGAAAAGTGAAAAGTGGCGAGGACCACAAACTTTCATCCTCACTCTCTTTCACCACTTCGTACATTAACAAAGGCATGAATTTTTGGCTTGTTGGACAAATAAAGGAAAGGAGGCTAGTGGTGGTGACTGAAGAAAGAAAAGTTAAAACCTTTTAAGATGAAAACATTAAGATAAAAAGTCTGCGTGAGCTAGTTTACTTAGAATCTTTGAGGTCGAACACGAAGCAGTAGCAATTTAGAATCTTTTGAGGTCCAACACGAAGCAGTAGCAACTAGTTAGGGACCCCAATTTTAGAAGAGTTTTTAATGTTCAAACTCGATCACATTAATTAAACAGTAAAACAAACACAAACATTCAATAGAAAACTCCCTTCACATACTTTTCTTCTTCCAAGATGAGAGGGAGGGGACGGGAACGGGAACGTGGTGGGGTTCTGGCTGCTCAGTACTTGTGAGTGGCGGGCCCAACTACAACGGATGCAGACAAAGTGAGTGATGAGTATGTGTGTGAGCCCAGCTACAACGGATGCAGACAAAGTGAGTGACGTGTGTGTTTGTGATTTACTGGTCTGAGTCACCTTTGTATGTCCCATTTTATTTTACACACTGAAAAGGGTACATGTGAACATGTCTCTGCTCAAGTTAAAAAGACATGGACGCCGCGCAGACATTCATTTGCCTCTTATTAGCCTTTTGTACTTGTCGATGGAAGCAGCCAATTGTTTGGTATTCCATGCCCAGCCCAGGTAAATTTGAAAGGTTTTCCCTGCGTGGTTAAGATTTTTCAAGTTTCTTAGCTGTTGACATATAATTCGTTTCCTGAAGAACGAGTCAAAGTATAGGTGGAGCGTCTGTTAAGCGGTCTAGGAACTGGCCAATTGGAAACCGAAACGCGTTGGGAGTGAGTGATGGTGTTGACGACCTTTTAAATAAAATTCAATGTGTCCTTTCAAGGAGACTAGTTCTAGTCGCGGGGACGGCTGTTTCTTCTACACTCAGTAGGCGGCCCCTTAGTAACAGTCAACCCCAAAGGACCTGATTGAGTTGAACGAAAGAGTCTTCTCTGATTTATTTATGTCAGGAATGAAAATTCTCCTCTTCTTAAATATGCTTAATTTAAAATTAATAAGATAAATTTATATTAACTGAATTTTAAGTTAAATTTAAGTCTAAAATGGAGGTGAATATCAATTTGAAAATATTAATAATTCAAAATTTTAAAACAATGTTATTTAATTTAATTATTAAAATATTATATTAATTTATAAATAACATTTCAATCATATTCAAATGACATAAGACCATATTCAAATTACTTGTCTTATTAATATACCTAATTTATACAAAACAATTCAACATAAAAAATTCCTAAATTCTAAATTTCACTTGCACGTAGCAATTAGGAAAGCACTTGTAAAAGCTTTACATGTTTTACTTATCCATTAGAAATTGAAATTGATATTGACACGAGTATTATATGTTCTTTTATAGAATTTAATGTAACACGTAATGAAAGCCTTTGTTATGCATCTCAGGTCAAATGTGAATGAAGAAATACAGAAATATCTGATTTTGATTCCATAATATTTGGAGGAGCTCTTTGAGGCTGAAAATAGCTCGAATCTATCGGCACCTTCATGGGATCTACTCATTGGGACATGTTCAACATCTTTCAGTAGTTTTTTTAAAGCGTGAACCTTTGAATGAGTCAGAGTAACTTTACGTTTATGAATGAATTGAGCAATTATAGGAATCCTTAACATCTTTATATAGCTTCTATATCGAACTTCCCTATTATATGCCGATATAGGTCTATTCAGCAATGATCGGGGTCTATTTTTCTCTTAGATTTGAACTCATTAATCTAAATCATTTACTAGGTCACTTTATTATCTTTATTCAGATCAAATTACTTAACTTAACCAATAAGTAATTGAAAAACTAAAAAATACAATTAATCGTTGTCCACCAAATGAAAAAATATCTAAAATTCTCCCCTTTAGACAATAATCAATTTCGTTATTGACTCAAGTTTTAAAACCAGTTTAAAATATGGTTATGCCATGTTACTGTATGGTCGATCAAGTTCAAAAACAAAAACAACTGATCCAAAGATAACAAAAGTCTATCAATCGTCCTCTAAGACTTTCGATACTGGAAGAAATCGAACAAGCTGTCACGTGTGACACATATTCAATATAATCACGCATATCTAATCCCTTACTAATATGAATGAGAAAATATAGTGTGACAAACTCAGATAATACATGTATGATACGATATGTATCATCTTTCTTGTTGTTGGTCTTGATTTTTCTAATCTTTATGCGAAACTACTCTCACCAAGCGCTAAACTGTATTAGAAAAAACTTTTATGGGATTAAACACTTCTATCCCCCTATGTCATGTTAAAATCCATGGATATTCTTATGACATAGGCTCAAGGTTAATATGAATATATGCCCAATGACATTAAAATGCTTAAGATCAACACAAACCTTAGGACTTTGACATGTATTATGACAATGTATAATAACAAATATAACTAAAGATAAAAGGATGATCATCTTTATTAATTAACAACTACACTACCATAACACATTAAAATGTATACATATATAAGGAACAAACATAATAATCCCTAACTAATAGTATCTAAGGAGTTCAATACACCTATGTTGAATATATGTCTTTCAAACACAAGTGGGTGAAGTCCTTTAGTTAAAGGATCGGCTAACATTTCCTTAGTTCTTAAAGGCTCCACCTCAATGTTACCATTCTGTATCAACTCCTTTATAGTCAATTATATGACCTCCAAATGCTTAAACCTTGTGATGTTCTTATTATTATTACTAAACAACACAACAACAAGATTATCACAATATAACCGAATGTGTCTAGCCACTGAGTCAACGACAGACAACTCAGAAATCAAGTTTCTAAGCCAAAGTGCCTATGTAGCAGCCCCACAACATGTTACAAACTCTGCATGCATTGTTGAGGAACTCATTAATGTCTACTTGACCCTCTTCCAAGATACTGCACCATCTGTTAATATGAAAATGTAATTTGAAATGGACTTTCTATCATCTGGAAACATATCAAAATTGGAATCTGTATACCATATGAAATCTAGATTGTTAACCCTTTTGTATGTCAACATATAATCCTTGGTTCCCTTCAAGTATCTTAACAATTGTTTAACTACATTCAGATGGTCTATACCTAGGTTAGTTAGACATTTACCCAGTAGTCTAATAGCAAATGCAATGTCCAACCTAGTGTACACCTTAGAATACATCAGGTTACTAATAACACTAAAATATGGAACAATCTTCACAGCCTCCCTCTCTTCTTCATTCTTTGGACACTATGCCAAAGATAATCTCTCACAAAGAGAGATAGGAGCTACGACATGTTTACAAGTATCCATATTAAACCTTTGTAACACATGCTCAATGTATGTACTCTGTGAGAGGTATAAAGAGTGTTGAGATCTATCTTGATGAATCTGAATACCTAGGACAAAAGATGCTTCACCAATATCCTTCATATCAAAATGCTTAGCCAAAAGTTGCTTAACCTCATATAATATGGTCAAGTAATTAGACACGAGCAAGATATCATCTGCATACAACAATAGGAATATACCTTTTTTCCCCTTGATCTTGTAAGATAAGCTTCTTTAAACTTTGTCCCGGAAGAGGCTAAAACCTCATCAAACTTTAGATACCACTGTCTGGAAGCTTGTTTCAAACTATATATTGATTTCCTTAATTTGCTTGTCAGTCTCTCCTTGATTTTGAAATCCTTCAGGTTGATCCATATAAACCTCTTCATAAAGGTCCTCATTTAGGAAAGTGGTCTTAACATCCATTTGACGTAGCTTCATATCATAATGAAATACTATTGCTATAATCACTCTGAATGCATCCTTAGAGGATATGGGAGAGAAGGTAACATTAAAGCCTTAAACCGCTTAACTTTACCCTGAGTGTCCTTATTGGTCTTAAATAGCCATTTACAATAGACGAGTTTACAATATTGAGGCAAATCAACTAGCTCTCATACCTTTTTATGCTTAATGGATTGCATCTCGTCCTTTATGGCATCATATCACAAATTTGCATAAGGTTCAAAAATAATTTCTATAAAAGTAATTGGATCCATAACATGTCCAATATCATAGTCTTGTTCACCCAAATAGAACATGTAATTAGATGGAATAGTAGGTAGTCTCACTCTAGTGGATCTTCGCAAATGCATTAGATCTTGTGCCCCAATAACCTTTATCTATTCATGTATGAGTTCCTATGCCTGTAAAGGCATGGTACTAACACCTTGATCTACAGGATCTGATTGTATGAGGGGTAGACATGATATAACTGTAGTATCCATCCTACTATCATCTAAAAGGTGAGAGGGCCCACCTTTATCACAGACATCATATTCCAAAAATTTAGTTATTTGTGATTTAACTATTTTAGCCCCCTTCTCTAAAATAAATTAGTCTTTAAAATGGTCAAGATATCCAAATAAATAGCAATGAGTAAAACAAGTGTACAATTTGCTTTCATAAGGATTATATAAGTGTAATCTAGCAGGGAAGTCTCATAAACGAATGTGTAAAAGGCTAGGCTTATACCCTTTCTAGATCTTAAAATGCATCTTTGGCACTGACTTGCTTAAAAATCTGTTCAATATATACAATGCCATCTTTATGGCTTCACCCTGAAGATAGGTTAATCCTACTCTCCATTGATCTCATCATGTCCTTTAGGGTGTGATTACACGTTTTGGCCACAAATTTTGCTCAGAATTACCCAACATAGTGAACTGAGTCACTATTCCAGCCAATTCTACATATATGGCAAACGGACCCTTTTCTTGTCCTAAAACACCATGTTTGCCACAATACTCTCCTCCACAATTAGATCTAACAATCTTGATGGATTTTTCTATTTGGTTCTTAACTTTTAGTCTTAAAGATCTTGAATTTATTAAGAACTTTAGACTTTTCCTCAAACAAGAACATATAATTGTAATGGGAGTAATCATCAATAAATGTTAGAAAATATCTAGAATTGCACAACAGAACTATATAGGTTCCGTTGATATCTGTAATATAATCTCTAACAGACTAAAAGTTCGAGGTTTTTTCTTTATTTTGTTCAACTTACCTGTGTAATAGTCAACACATGTTTCCATATCATCAAAATCTAGATTTGGGAGAATGTTTTCCTGTATGAATTTCTCAACTCTTATCTCTGGAAATGTGGCCTAAGCATTTATACCACATCATGTATGATGTTTCCTTTACTAAAGATCTCTTTCGAGCACTAAGTTTAGTAATATATGAAGAATAATACATTTCATGAGGGGTAAGACACATTTTATATAATTTATATGACAAGAAAACAATTATAATATGTTTTGCCTTGAAAACTAAAGTTATGACTGAAGTATTAATGACAAAATGATAACCTTCTTTGTCTAACACAAATACAAAGATAAGATTCTTTCTAAAAGAGAATATATAAAATGTGTCATCAATGCAAGTACAAGCTCGTATCGAGGTCTAAACATACACCCCTACAAACAAAACGCTAACTTCTTAATTATTGTTAACCATTAGTTTCTCCTACTCTTTAGTTAGCTTTGTCTTAGATTTCAACCCCTGTATTATAGAAGGAATATGATTAGATGCTCCACTATCTAGCCACCAAGAACTAGATGTGGCTATAGCAATATTGGATTCATGAAACTTATAAGACAAGGAGTTATCTAAAAATTCCTATTTGACTTTCTAGACTTTATATTTCTAGACCCTTCTTGTTACAAAAGAAGAACCATATATTCTTTAAATCTTGTGGAACCTTTTCAATACTAAACTAACCAATCTGTAAATATGGAGAGAGTTTGGACTTCTTACCTTTGAACTTTTGGGTCTTGCCTTTCCCTTTGCTTTTGCATGCAAACAAAGCTATATGAGGAGTATTCTTTAGTTTCTCCTCCTTTATAACACATTGGGAAATCAAGGCACTAATATCCCAAGTTTTATCCAGGGAAATATAAGAAGTGACTAGCATACCAAACTCTAAAGAGAGCGTATTCAGAGCTCGATGCACTATCACTAAATTATGAATTAGAGTCTTTAGTGCCTTTAGCTTTCTCTATAGGTGGGCCATCCTAATGATGTAGTCCTTTACTCCCCCTTCTCTAGTATAACTCATAGGGAATAATTATTTACACAAGGAACTTATCTCAATATTGGATGAGACCTTGTACCTCTTGGAAACATTATCAAAAAACTCCTCTACTATGTTAGTGTCTGGTAGTCCACTTAGTAGATAATTTGGGATTGACCTCTTAATGGTCAAATAGCACATCTTGTTTAACCGCTCTATTGGATCGAAAACAAAAGCTTACTAGATTTGGCTAAACAGTAGATTTCAAAAACTTTTTCTGAAATTAAAATACAGTGGAAGCATAATCACCAAATTAATATGTTTAATCCATACATGATACGGTATTAGAAAAATAAATAACATAAAAGATGGTAGAAATTTTACCAAGTCCTTAGCTACAGCTTTAATTCCTCGCTATGATATCCTCTCCTTGCTATTGTATCCTTAACCAATCCAAACTACCACTTGTTCTCCTTGGAAAACTTAGTTAGCAAGATCCTTTGGTAGGAAAAGAGAAGAATTATTGTAGAAGTTTACCTTAGTTGAAAGAACCAAAACTAAAAGACACTTTCTTTGCTAATTTCGGTTATGAAAGAAAGGAGAGTAGAATTCTAACAAATTCACCACCTCTTTCTCTTTCTCAAAATGAAAGAGAGAGAACAATAAATGAGACCTTCTAATTGTTTAATATGGCTAAATAAAAAGACAAAAAGCCAAAAGCAAGACACTCATTTTTAGTTAACAAATGAAGCATTATTCCCTTCTTTAATCAAAAGAATGCTAAAAGGTTTACAAGTATTTTTACATGCCAACATTAAATGACAACCATTAAACCATCTAATGATAAGATCATTAAACCATATAATGAAGACATCATTAAACCATTTAATGATGATGAAGCATGATAAAAACTCACCTTATATTTAGCAATTAAATGCTAAATGTGCAGCCATAAAATTTAGCTACATAAAATCGAAAACTACATCATGTAATTTTGGTTTTTGCCCTCCTTCTTTGCCTTTACAAAATTTGTTTTAATTTAATTAATCTAATTAATTAAGTCAAACCAAAATCCAACCCAATATTAAATGTTCACTTTAGGCTTCTAATTAACACTTAATTAGAATAAGCTCAACATTTAATCATAGGCTCAAAACCCAATTTAATTAACTATTAATTAAATTGTTCCAGTATTATTATTCTGAACCTAATTCGATCCTTTCTTCTTTCTTTTTTTTGGTAACCTTTATTTATTTTTCTTACTTTGCATGATAAATTGCCTAGAAGCCGAGTGGAGAATCTAATTGGACTTATATAATTCAAGCTCTAATAACCCCAGAATTTATTTAATGTCATTAAAAATAATTCCAGCTTATTAACCAAATGTCATTCCACTAAAGGCAATTAGTTGAACTCTTAAATTACTAAATATTATGAGAACACATGTTTCAAATAAGATGTCCAATTGTAAATAATGCATCATATGTGGTTGTTGCCTTAATTAATAGGTTTTCCTAATTCATAATGTTGTTGCCTAATTAAATCTAGAGATTATATTCTAGGTTATTCGATGGTTAGGTTTAATTAACGATCGTATCTTGATTAAACAAAACCTAAGGAAAAACTCAAGTTAATTATTAACCAATGATTAATAGTGTTAGGAGAGATTTGAGAACAAAAAAACAATAAAATATGATTAATTAGGGTGTAGGCCGAGAACAAACCAAAGAATCAGGTTCCTACCAAATTCTCCACCTTTATCATTTTTCATATGTTTTCTTTAATTTATTTTTATTAGTCTAGTTTCATTTTATTTTCTTGTTTAAAAAATCCAAAACCCCTCGTTAAACCTAAACACTAGTTACTTTCATTTCATAAACTTTGCACACATTGGGGTCGACCTAAATTCACCACTGTTATAGTAGTCTGGCTATTTTATTTTGACTAGTATTACGACGCATTGTCACCTTTATAGACTGACACATCCATATTACTCTCATTGTCTTTTGTTTGCATGTGACCTTCATGACATGTACATCCTCACTCTGCTTTGATTTCTATTCAAGACCACATTTTTATCACTTGCATTAACATGGAAATGATATAGGCATTCTTTCTTTTAATAAACTACATTAGTCAAATAACATATACCTTGATATGAAATTTCCCTTTGTTAAACCCCTTGAGCTTTATTATCCTTTATTTTTGTGCTAACCACATTACATGCTTTAAATTGGACCAAATGTCTTACACAAGCCTTAAAGTTAGTGGAGCATTTGTTGATTGTTAATGATCAGGGATGCACAAGAGTATAAGTGCGGGGGTGTGCGTATGTGTGAGATGGTTATAATTATTGAGATTTTATTTTATGTCTTATCATTGAAATTCCCATGTTGAAGTAGCTTCTTTTAATTTTTAAATGAAAAGAAAAAGAAAGAAAAAAAGAGAAGCAAAAGCAAAAGAAAAAGGAAAATAAAAGAGAAAAGAAAGAAAAATGTGTTTAAATAAAAATATCAAAGAGGAAATACAATTTTTTTGAAAGTTATTCATGATTATTTCTCCTCCTAAAGTTGTATTAAATGGGTGATCTGCTTATAATGTATATGAGGTAAATATGGCTTTGAAGGATCACTCCTTATAGTTTTAATGTATTGATATCATAAATTTTTATTAGTGATCCTTTCTAATTAGTTATGCTTCATGTGGTTTGCTATGTGGGAACCTAAATTAAGCTATGAAATGTAGTTTTTGCATTCATCATCACTAATAGTACCTAGTGTTGAATGAATGTTAATTTTTACGCTTGATGTTATATTGATTGTTTTTCTTATTTCACTAGCTTTGATGGCTTTTATGCTACACTATCCAAATACATCTCACCTACCTTGCCCACATTATAACTTTAAAAGTCCTCCGATTCATGATTATGCATATGAATCCTAGTGGTGGAGAAATGAAAAGATATGCAAAGATGTGGAATGTCATGAGTTTTTAAGTGTACCCATGAATCTATCTTATTTAAACACATTTTGTCAAGTTTACCTCTATATTTCTCAGTTTCTAAAGGTGATGAATGTTGATTGATCATGAGTAAAAGCATTGAATGTTATGTTCTTACTATGGTTTTTGAAAGCTATTCCTCTTTACTTATAATTATCTATTTTTGGGAAATATGTGAGTAAGTGTTTTTGGGTTTGTGACTTTAATTTTGATTTTTTGCTTGAGGATGGTTAAAAGCTAAGTGTGGGGGAGATATATGCATAATTGATTATACATTGATTCAAATAACACTTAGTGTTTAATGATATAAAATGCTTAAGACATTCACTTTAGTTTATATTTGGTTTTAGCTATAATTTAGAAGCGAAAGAGTTAAAGTGAGTTAAAGCACAATATTTGAGTTGTCTTGTTAAGATTCACACTCACTTGTCTTCATGAAGTAAGAAGAAGGACTAAAAGCAAAGAAGAGATAAGAAAATGAAGTGCATATGGCGTATTATAAGTCATAGTCATGACTTAATTTGTCTTAGCCTTCACTCATCAATCATCACTTATGACCATGTAATATATCTCACACCCATGACAAAAGTTGTAATGGGTGGTGACACTCTTTGTATGCCCATATAAGAAGGTGCCATGGCTGGAGCCTCAATGAGGCCATTCACTGCTATAAAGCTATCCTTAACCCTATTGTTTACTATAAATATAACATGTTAAGACAATAAAAGGTATGAAAGGTTTAAGGAATCATTCCAGGGGTTTTGGGATGTTATAAAGGGGCAAAGCTTACATCCTTTGGAGACTCATAGAGGGCTAAACTCTCCCGATCCAATTCGGAGGTGATATCAAAGCCGAAGAACCCATTTAAGCATTTCTCTCTTTTTTGTTGTTGTTTCTCTTAAGGATTGATTACGCTATCCTATGTTTAATATTTAGGTATTATGTAAGAATGATTGAATGCTCTATTTGATTGTTTTATATAAGAACCCATTTCTAGAATCTTCAATATAATCCTTAATTGTTATGTTAAGATTTGTTTGTAGCTACTAATGGTTTCGAATTATTAACAAAAACATAAACTAGGTTAAATGACCCAAGCTTGTGTAGTTATTACCTTGATTAATCTTCTATCCTAAATTGTAATATGACTTTCCACTTAAATTTAGAGATCTTGTTCTAGGTTGTTTAATAGCTATGTTTAATTAATGAGCTCTTCTTAATTAAACATGACATAAGGAAAAATAGGGGCTAACAGAGGTTATTGTTAACCTATAATTATGTTGACCAAGTTTTACAATTTATAAAGCCATTAATGTTCCACAAGTGTAGGGGTCAAAAACATAGTGGTTGAGGTGTTGATCCTATAAGGAATTAGTGAACTAATTGAATCCTAACTTTGTCTAAGGTTGTAGAAACGTGATTTAAATGAAAATAAAGATAAATAGAAAATTAAACAATTAAGTAGGAGTTAAATGAAATTAAAATTCCTAAATTAACACAAGTAAATCAAAATGGAGCACAACAATTAAGATATCGCAATAAGATGAGATCAAAGAGTTATAAGAAGGTGGGATTTATTTATCATCATTTTGTTACCCTAATCACTTTTGATGTAATTGGCATTGGTCCTAGAATTTCAAAGGGTTAATTACTCTCTCTCAAGGTCTAATTAATTAGCCCTAATTAATAATCCTTAATTGATTCCTAAATTCTAATTTTGCAATCTCTCAATTAACAAAAACAACCCATGTTCCAATTAGTTGTTAAGTAATCTAATAAACAATCGAGTCCTAACACAAGATCTCTCTTCGTATGCTTATCAATTTGATAATCGTGTGACTTATTAGGTTGTTAACTCTCATTACCCAACCTAATCGAATTATTATCAACTCACTCTCTCTATTTATTGTTGACATATATGAAAACGCAAATATCATAATACCCAAGCAATTTCATTAACATCGAAAGCAAATAGTTCACAAAATGATTCAAGATTGAATCCCAAAATGAAATTAGGACATCATTAACAACATGTTCAACATTCTCAAATCGAATTCATACATCAAGATGTAGTAAATAAACAAGAGAAAGTAGAAAAGAACTTGAATTGGTTAGGTTAGAGTGGCTGGACAGCTATTGCAAATGCTCCTCTTCCCTTCTCTCCTTCTTCTCTCTTCCTTTTGTTCTTTCCCAAAGTGGCAAATGGACATTCATTTTTCTTAGCTTATGTAGTGTTATCTAATTAAGGTAAAAAACTAGGTTTTACCTGGGCCCAAAAGTATGAAATAACTAGTTAAAAATTAAGTTCAGGAGGCCAGTCCATGTCTATCTACCCGTAAGTCATGATCGTGTCTGGAATCGTGGCCCTGGGTCCTTCGTAGGGCCTCCTATAAATCTTCTTCATTCTTCAATATCTAATCTCAAGCACTAACAAACACATTAAGGCACCTCAAAAATAAAAAATTAAAGCTCAATAGCATGCTCTAATCCACATTACACCCAAAGCGCAAATATCTAACCAACTACACAATTCTAAACCTAAACATGCATGAATTAATTAATTAACAACTAAAAACATTCTAAAATGCCTATTAAAACATCGCACAACCTGCAACTACCAACATCCCCGCGCTTGAACTTTTTCTTATCCTAAAAAAACAAAACAAACAAAACAAAAACAAAATTACTGAGAGTTAGAGTGTTAGATTACTTAGTCACATGATGAATTACTTCATATTAGAATGAATTTGGTGCATTTAGGATATGATTTTATGATTTCATTCACATGCATAATATGAGCATGCACACAAGAATTTTGATTTAGAAAAATTACACTCCATTGATATGTTCCAGAGGTATAAAAGTTTCAAAATGATTATGATATGATAATGCATTTCTAATGTCTTGTATTTTGATTTACCAATAAAAAAATTGATGGATTACAATTAGTAATTTGGAATTTATTTGTCACAATTGGGAGATTGATAAATTAATAAGTACATTTAGACTAGGAATAATTTCAAGTGGCAAGACAAGTTGACATGTGAAAATTTAGGATGACTAAGCCTATAAAATGAGTGACATATGACAGTAGACTTGAGTAACAAATGGCTGAGAGAACTGAATGACAAATGTAGGAGAACTAAGTGACATTTTGCAACCTAAAGAGTGGACATGTATCTGGCTTAGACACTTGAAAAGTGTCCTTAAACTCATATTGCACCTACACCATATGACATAGACACTTCTAGAATCAACTTGCTGTAACTCTCTCCTTCTTCTCCCTCTCATAGCCAAAAATCATTCCTCCTTCACATCTTAAGTTTCTACTCTAAATTCTATCAATTACCACCTCAAAACCTTTGTCAATTTCTTCAGAAAAATAGATATATTATATTGTCTTCTTCTTGTCTCTACTGAAACTCATCTTACTCCCTCATTGTTCCTAAGATGATATCTTGCATACATATGAGGCAAAGTAGGCTTGATACATTGAGGTGGCATTTGGGCTAAACAAGTAAGTGAAACACTAATTTATTGTGTCATGTGTGGCAAAAATTATGATGACTGAGTAGGAATATATTGAATGTGGTATTGGTGTTGAAATTGTGTTGGAAAATTATGAATGAAAGGATTACCTTCTATTCTATTTTTGGATGCATGAAAATATTAGTTTATGGGTTGTTATATGGATGATTTAATTTGGGATTTGAAGTATAATTGATGATGAATTCATGGTAAAGATAGGTGTTATTGAAGTGTTTTCAAATCTGGAAAAGTTATGACTGCATGTATGATAGTATAAAGTGAATGGTAATGAAACAAATGAGCAAATTTTTGTGAGATTTAATGTAACCAATATGGAAGCTAGACTAACTTGAAATGAAGTATCTTTAAAGGACATGAATTATGGAAACATTCAAGTGGAAGTGATGTCTCTAAGGATGTGAAATCTATGCAAAATTGAGGGAAGAAAGACAATGCACAATCATGGCCCTCATTCTACGATCGTGGCCTGTTTACTTGCTTTCTGTCACAATTGTGGCATGATCCCCCACGATCGTGAGCCTAGCTCTGAAATTTTAATTTCATTCTTACGTATATATTGAACCAAATGAGGAAAAGTCACTCTAAATTGGTGTATTTGGACTTGATTACAGCTTAGAATGAACCTAGATTGTTGCTTGATTAATTGGTTAAGGGCTTAATAAGTTTAAGTTATTAATTGATGTCATAAATTAAAGAATATAAATTTTTGATGGCAATGTATACAAATCTGGAAATTATGATGTGATAAAGGAATAAAAGTGCTCTTATGAATGCAAACATGATCTTAAGGATATGCATAAAATGTATTAGGCATGAACGAATGAGCATTGAAGAAAATAAGGTAATTATGAATGAGAATTGGGCAATTGTTTGCATTTAACCATTAAACAGTCATTGAACAATGTCCATAGTTTATACATATTTTCTTCTTTTCATTTAAATAACGGACATGTTGTCTTCCTTGTATTAAACCATTGAACTATGTACAAGATACATGCTTCCATTGAACAGCCACTAGGCCATATATATAGTATCTACATGTTGCCAATTAATAACCATTGAACAACATATATAAGATATGGATATACATGTTGTTTCTTTAAATTTAATGAGGATATTTTCTCTTCATTTACCATATTGTTTTTCTCTTCATTTAACCATGCAATCAACTCAAACATTCAGGTGATTAGCAACGGAATTAATGTAACTAGCTTAAGCATTCATGTGACTAATTAAAGAGGAAGGACAAGAGTGGTTTAGCATACCAAAATTAGGTGGTAGCGTGTTGTCCATCTTTTCCCTATATGTAGTTGGTGTTGATGAAGATCTTGTCCACAGTTGGGAGCTTAAGCACTATGCAAAAATTGTTTCCCATAGATAAAAACTTGGAAGATATATACATGAAGGAAGCAGTTGAAATAGTTCATCATCAATTCTAGTCCAGAGGATTAGTAAAATGTCAGTGGAATGAAGGTGGAGTAGCTCCTTCATCATCCTCATATAAGTTACACGTTATAGAAAGCTATCCATCACATTGCACGATTTGTTTCCAATAGTTGTCCAATATGTTAGCTTTTACCATCTTTGTTTAATTGACCCATTAATTTCTTACATCATGTGTGACAATTCTTATCTCCTACATATAACAAGTTGTTTTGATTTTGTATTACCAAAATGACACGTGACCATACCATGTATTGGTCTCACTTGTAATGAATTTTATGTCCCTCGCATCTACTTCTTCATAAATGTGGCAATATGAGGTTTTCATGCATTCTTATTACAAAGTAATGAGAACCTCTTTATGTATGTGACAACTGTCACTTAAGGCTCATTCACAAGTACATGTATTATTTCTTATCCAAAATAATTAAGTAGCTTAAGAAAAATTTGTGTAATTTTGGTATAAGTTTCATGTCCACTTATTAAAATGTTCCACCTAAACATATCAACATCTATGTTGGATTGATTTACTTTAAGTTTCCTTAACTATGACTAATTTTTTCACGCTTGGTTTACTTGGTTTATGTCTTTATGTTTCAGCATAAAAATGCTTCCAATTTACTCTACGATAATTTAAAATAAGGTCAGCTTTGATCTATCATAAACATTCGATCAAATTTATTTTTGGTCCATTTCCATACTAGTCAACTCCAATATTTTTCAACTATCATTTGACTTTAATACTTATCTTAATTATTGTCAAATCATTCAAGATCGGATTCCCAATTCACCTTTTATTGAAAATAAAATTTACGTTCACTTGAAAACATCATTCACAAGAAATAAAATTTTACAAACACATGAAAGGAAAAGTTTGGGATTTTACATTAAACCAAAGAATCGAGTCCCTAACGAATTCATCACTTTTCATTATTTTTACATGTTTCCTTTAATTTGCTTTTATTAGTTTAACTTCATTTTATTTTCTTGTTTGATAAGCCAACTAACCCCAAATAAACTAAACACTGTTTAATTTCATTTCAAAAACTTTATACGCACTTTTTGTGGGATCGACCTAGACTCACCACTGCTATAGTAATAGGTCTAGTTTATTTTGACTAGTGTCACAATGCGCTACCAGGCACTACGTAGATCAAGTCATCGTGAGGTATGTACTTGAAAGTGAAGTACCCTCGATCCTAGCCTTTTGTCATTCGTGTGCATGTGAGGACTTTTTTAGTAAAAAGGACATCTCGTAAAGTTCTAAAAAGTGATTTCTACTGGCCCATATAGTTCAAAGATGCATATACCTTCTGCAAATCATATTATAAATGCCAACGATCAAGTAACCTATCCCGTAAGGATCAATTGCCACAAACCCCTATGTTTTTCTGTGAAATTTTTTATGTTTGGGGTATTGACTTTATGGGACCTTTCCCTTCGTCTTTTGGCTTTACTTATATACCGCTTGCAGTTGATTATGTTTCTAAATGGGTGGAAGTCAAAGCCACCAGGACTAACAATGTAAAGTTCGTTGCAAATTTTGTTAAGGTTAACATTCTTTCTAGGGATACCAAAAGCAATCATTAGTGACCCACTTTTGCAACAAAGTGATGGAAGCAATGTTTAGAAAATAACATATCACACACAAAGTTTCCACTGCTTACCATCCCCAAACCAACAGGCAAGTTGAAGTCTCAAATTGAGAAATCAAGTTGATCTTAGAGAAAATTGTGCAGCCCAATGGGAAGGATTAGAGCATAAGACTAGAAGACGCACAATGGGCCTATAGGACGGCTTATAAAACACTAATTAGGATGTCTCCATATTAACTGGTGTTTAAGAAGCTATGTCATCTTCTGGTGGAATTACAAAACAAGGCATATTATTAGGCTATTAAAAGATGCAACATGAATTTGGATGGTGCAAGTATGCACAGGAAGTTGCAGCTTCAAAAGTTAGAAGAAATGAGGAATGACTTCATAACGTAGTGATATATAAAGAAAAAATTAAGGCTTTTCATGATAAGATAATTTTGAGGAAAAGCTTCTCTGTGGGCTAAAAAGTGCTACTATATCACTCCAAACTCAAACTGTTTACAATAAGTTATGTTCTTATTAGGTTGGCCTGCTTGTTATTACTCATATCTTTCCTTTTAGTGCAATAGAGATAAGGAGTTTGAAAATTGACAAGACATTCAAAGTGAATAGTCATCGCTTGAAGTAGTATTATGAAGGCTTCCAAACAGAGGATTTGGAGGTGTTAATGTTGAAGGATGTGACTAACGTCACTTGATGCACACAATAGGGAGTCGAGCCAACAATGATAAATAAAGGCATTACTTGGGACGTAACCTAAGGGAAGTTAATTTTTTTATTTACATTTTTACATTTACTATTTTTGTAAACTAGTTCATTTCTTACATTTGAGGTTACATTAAGGACAATGTAAGTTTTAAATAAGGGGGTGGAGATCCTAGATTTTATGCATTTTTTAAGCTTAATGGTAACTTATGTGACTTTTCATACGGTTTTCAAAATCAAGCAAAAAAATAAAAAAAAATTCTTATTTTCCATTACTTTTAAGATTATTTAGTCATAATTAGAGTGTGAATTGACTAAAAAAATCAATGGTAACCTTAACATGTACTTTTGCTCTTGTGATTGGTTTATGTGCATTATCTTTAGAAGAGCGATTACTTGTGGTAGAAAAAAACCAATGAGATTTTGAGTTGTATTAGATTGACACATCCATATCAGTCTCACTTTCTTTTGGTATGTGTGACCTTCATGACATATACATCCTTACTTTGCTTTGATTTTCTATTCAAGACCACATTTTTATCACATGCATTTTCATGAAAATGATTAGGCATTCTTTTTTATTATGAACTATAATAACCAAATAACCTACCCATTAATGTGAATTTTCCTTTGCTAACCCCCTTTGAGCTTTATTAACCTTCCTTTTGTATAAGCCATATTACATGCACCTAACCAATTGCCTTACTCAAGCTTTAAAGCTATTGGAGCATTTGTTGATTCTTGATGATTGTGATTGTACAAAAACCTAAGTATGGGGGTATGCATCCATATAGGTTGGTTATGTTTGTTAAAATTCCATGTTATGAATCCCATGTTGATGTAGCTTCTATCACTGTTATATTAAAAAAAGAAAAGAAAAGAAAAGGCAAAAGAAAAAATGTGAGTTTGAATAAAAATATCAAGGAGTAAATACAATTGCTTTGAAAAGTTATTAATTAATGGTTTATCCTCCTTAAGTTGTATTGAATGGGTGGTTTTAATATATTGCATATGAGGTGGATGTTTTTTTAGAAGAAACACTCTTTTTGTTATGTTCATGTGGATTATGGTGTGTGTGAGATCTTAATTAAGTTGTGAAATATAATTGTTGAATTCGTCTTAGCTGATGGTACCCAGTTTTGAATGAATGTTAACTTGTGCCTTAATATCTCGTTAAGTGTTACTTTTGCTTCACTAGCTTGATGGATTTTGTGTTACATTACCTATAATACATTTTACCTTACCCTTTCCTATATTACAACCCTAGAAAAGTCCTTTGATTTATGATTATGCATATGAATTTTAGTGGTGGAGAAATGAAATGATATGTAAAGTTATGGATTGTTATGATCATGAATGGTATTTTAGTGTATCCATGGAAATATTGTAAGTGATCTAGAAGGGGGGTTGAATAGATCTTTAAGTTTTTTGAAAATTTCTACAATAAAATCAGAATTTAATACACATAAAAACAATTTAAATAAACTTAAATGAAAAGAGTAGGGAAGAAGATCAAACACTGTTTTTATAGAGGTTCGGTGCTAAGACCTACGTCCTCTACCTAAGCTCCCACTTAGGATTTGCAAACACTTTATTGCACACTTTGTAGTTGAGTGTGAACTTTTTACAATGCCACTTGATTTCCGGCTCAAGCTACCTTAACAATCGATTTGTCTTCCGGCACAAATCCTACCTCACAAGTGACCTTCCACTCGTCACTCAAATTGTAAGAGAAATATGATATAAATTGAAGAACAAGTGCTCAATACAATTGTGTAACAAAATAATAACAATAATGAGCAATTTTGGAGCAATGGAAGAGTATTTTAGCTTATGAAACCTTGGTGGTCTCTTCATCAATCATCCACCCTTTATACTAGAAGAAAAATAGATGTTGGAACTCATTCTAGCCGTTGCATGATTGTTATAGCCGTTCCTTAACAATCTCCTTTCCATTTGTGGCTAATTGGACCGTTGGAATTAATTTGCTGTACCCATAAGTCGACTTGTCATTCGTCTTGTATAAGTCAACTTGTGACAGCATTTTACGTAAAATTTCATCTCTACTCTTCTATAAGTCGACTTGTGTTATGTAAGTCGACTTGTCGTCCTCGATAAGTCGACTTATGTATGATTAGTCGACTGGTGTTGACAAATCTTCATCTATTAGTCGACTTATGGTGTTCTAGTCGACTTTTGTTGTTCAGATCTTCATGTGTAAGTCGACTTATGCTGTGCAAGTCGACTTGTGTTGCCTTCAACGATAACATCCAACCAAATCTTCTATAATCCTCATGTTTTATGCCATTTTCACTTATAAGGAAACTCCCATCTTGATTCTTCAATGATTAAACACTTGCTCATCTTGATTTGCACAATTCTTTCATTGAATAATACCTAAAATAATTTCTTGACTATTTCTAGATATTTTATTATTATCAAAACATAAAGGGATTTAATTTGTCAACCACCATTGGTCCAACAATCTCTCCCTTTTTTATAATGACAAAATATTTAGAAATTGAAAAGAAATTTGAAAGACATAAAACATGATCAAGGTTTTTAATCCCTTGTCTTGATGGTTAGTTTGTCTCCCCCTTAATTAATAAACCAATGATTTAAATAGAAATCAATATAGTTGCAAATCAATCAATTTTCACTCCCCCTCAATGAAATGACTGTGACCAAATATCAATTTCTAATTTTACTCCCCCTTTTTGTCATAATAAAAAAAATCAATAGGGAAAATACTCTCAAATGAAGATTAATGAAGTTTATAACTGTTGGGCCCGGATCCCGGATCACTATTCCCTAGGGCGGCCCCTCGAGTTGTGCCGGCGTCGGGCGACTAAACATATCGGACCCGATCCCAACATTTATACATAGTTTGATTCATACACATACCTTCTCATACAATCAATCACCTACACATGCATTCTAACCATAAATTAATCATCACGATTACATAAGCCATCAAGTTAATAAATTAAACATGTGTTTTTAACAATACACAGTATCAAATAAAGTTTCAATCCGAAATACATGAAATATGCTCCATAATAATGTGTTCGGAGGGCCAACCAAAATACGAAGTTAATAGAAAGCTCCTAACTAACTTGAAGTTTCCGATACCTCGCAAGTTTAAAGATCGTCCTGTTCTGCACCTGAGGAGGGAAAGTAATGGGTTGAGCTACACAGCTCAGTGGCTAATATAATTATAGCCATCGGTAACTAGTACAAAGTCAAGCATATGTACATATATACATTATATATATATATATACAGGTGATTGAGCCAAGTTTATATTATACATTGGCTGCAATTTCATATTTATTTATGCATTTGTTGACTCCTAATTGATGATTTTTTGTGCTTAAATTGGTTCCTCACAATGAGCTCTTTTAATTCACAATTTGTTGGTAAATTGTCATGATCTGGTATTAATTTTTCTATTATTTTCATGAGGAAAATTGATACTGCAAATTGTTATTTTCTTGTAGGAGCAAAAGGAGTCAACGGATCAAGAAGTCAACAGTCACTCGGTCCTTCCGCACGTCGCGACGCATGACAGCCCACACGTCGCGGCAAGCATATCACTTCCGCACATCGCGACGCATGACGATGTACACGTCGCGACGAACAAGCCATTGCACACGTCGCGACGAATTTGATTTATTTATTTTATTCGTCGCGACGTACAAGCGGATATCCGACCTAATATGGAAAGTCTGTCTCACTGCTCTGACCCGACCCGTGTACAACATATAAAAACTTGCTATTTTTAGGTTAGAGAAAGAGGAGATACGCGGAGGCTGAGACTGGGAGACGGACACACGCAGAGACGCACGCAGACACTTGAGGCGTAGACCCTGATCATTCGGGCAGAAGAGACGACACCATTCCTCACCATTGTCATCACGTTTTCATCTCCTTCGATTCCACCCATCACCATCGCCACCGTTCGGATCTTCTGCTAAAATGAGTATTATCCAACCTTCCGTAGCTGAGGGATTGATTACAGCAATGCGTGGCTAAGTCACCTTTCCTCTTGAAGATGTAGCAACGGTTTGAGTTCACAGAAGCTTCAAAGGGGAGTAATCGCATAGTGTTCTGTAGTTTAGTTATATTTATGTAAACTCTGAGTTAGAGGGTGCATTGATATAGCTAGATTAGCATAGTTATAGTTTAACTGTGTGCTGAATGCTTTGTTGAGATTTGGACTAAGTAATTTGTAGAACTTTTGATGCTTAATATATGAAGTTTCATATATGTCATTGGGTATTGCATTTACTTTCTTTATCTGCCTAGTTGTGCTTGATTAGATTGTTGTGTTTTGATCCCATTGACCGATTGCATTTGCTTGTCCAATTTTCACACTAAGGTTTTTAACAAAGATTTAAATGATGGAGTTCATCAATTAAATCTTTGGACCTAAAGAGTCCTTTAGGGTTGATCTTTCGAAACTTAGTGGATTTTATCCTTAAAAATCATTTTTGAACTGTGATAGCCTGAGCCTCATTTTCAAGAGGATTTTATCAATTTGATTTTATCGATTCTTTGTTTATTGCATTATTTGAAAATCCCAAAATATTCCTTTATACTTTTGTTCGATTTTGATTACTTTATAGGTTTTGACCAACATACCAAACCCCCGTTTATCAACTTCAATTGCAATTTTTGACATTTAGGCTAGTTTAGACCATTTTTATTTGGTTCCAATTAAGTGAGACGACCCGAGGTTGCATTCTATACAGTAATCTTGGAATTTATTTTATTTGACCGATTTTCAAGGATCGATCGCAAGATCGCATCGACAGAGCCGCGATCAAATTGGCGTCGTTGCCGGGGAGCCAAGAAATTGGTTTACCATCGGATAGCCATTGTCATTCTTTTGACTTGTCGTTGATAATAGGAATCATTGTTTTTGCTTGCATTTAGTATAGTTTGATTTTCACTCTTGTTCATAGTATAGGTTTCATTTCTTTTTGCATAAGCATACTCACACTTTGATTTTGTCTCTTACTTTGCACATCTTTCACACATACACACTCATACACTCATACACTCGCATTCATCGCATTTCACTTTTATCTGATTTTGTGTGATTGTGAGAAAACTTTGTTACTGCATTCTTCATTTGAGGATTGATTTTTGGTGCATGCCCAGGAGAGGTAGACTTGTTGAGTTCCATCCCAAGTTGAGAGACATTTGAGGAGACTTAGAAAAGAAAGGAAAGAAAAGAGAGAAGGAGAGTAATTGAGAGAGATAGTGAGAATATGGTGAGAACCCAAACATCTTCCCCGATCCGATTTTCCTGTTCACCAACCTAGAAAGCGGGACTAATGGAGGAAATGGTGAGCATGAGAGAGTGGGAGAAAACAATGAGAACCAGCGACGTAGGACAATTAAGGAAGCAACAACATCTGATGTGCATTATGATCCATTTACTGCTGCTTGCCCTAATTTTGATGTTAATTTTGAGATTAAAGGCTTGTTGATTAATTCTCTTCCTAAATTTCATGGCTTGGCAGGAGAGGATCCATATATGCACCTACAGGCTTTGACAATGATCTGCTAGAGTATGAAGCCAGTGGGAGCTACCTTGGATCAAGTGCTTTGGAAGGTGTTTCACTTGTCCTTGGAAGGGAAAGCAAGAGAGTGGTATATGAGTCTTCCTAGGCATGTGGCTAATGCTTACCATATTTGGGCCAATCTGAGGAAGGCCTTTTGGAGAAATACTTTCCGACTTCGGGACATCTTCCATGAGGAAGGAAATTTATTCACCCGTCAGATTATGATGAGTCCTTTGATGACTCTGGAACCGCTTCAAGATCTTTTGTCCAGATGCCCCATCATCAAATTCACGATGAACAATTGGTGCAATACTTTTATGATGGGTTGAAGAGTCGGAAGAAGGGTATGTTAGATGTGCATCTGGAGGCTCTCGATTGACCTTCTGACCTTGGAAGCATGGGATCGATTAAGAAGATGGCTTTAAACCATCAGCAGTACAGTGTCAGAGATCAAAGAGGAGTGCATGAGTTGGGAGCCTTGACGGCTCAAGCTAAAAGAATGGAAAGCCTAGAATCGAAAGTGGATTCTTTGGAAAATCGGATAACATCACAGCTGTCTTGCATCACGGTCGAGCTGAAAAATTTGAATGGGCATCGTTCTACTACTTCAATGAGCTTACCGCACCTAGTTGTGAAAATTGTGGGTCGGTAATGCATATTTGAGTGTTTGCCGGGACGTTATGAGGAAGTTTGACAATGTATCAAGGCAGCAGAATCGAAATGGGACCCATACTCCAACACATACAATGAAGGATGGAAGGCTAATCCTAGATTGATTGGAGGAATGAGGAGAGCAGGCACCTACCAGATTTTCCTGAGGGGAGAAGCTGGCACTTCCACTACCAGTTCCTAATCAACAAAGAAGCCTGGTAGTCCCACCAAAGGAGGATACCAATCGGTTGCTCCACAAGATGATGACCTTGATGAAGGAAGAGAGGGATTCCAATGCTAACCAGTTTAATGCTATTGCTTCTTTGATTCAACAGGATTCCTCAAAGACTGCTGCTAGATTCAATGCCTTGGAGAAAAGAATGGAAAAATGGGAGACCAAGGCGGAGAACATTAATTCCTATGTCACTCAGTTGTCCAACAATATGAGTGAAAATCAAGCAAAAAGCAGTGGGATCATTCCTTCCAATACCGTGATGAACCCGAAGAGTCTGAATGCCATTGCCCTCAGGAGTGGGAAGCAAGTGAGGTTTAAGCCTCAAGATAATGAAGAGCCATGTGAGGATGAGATTGAGAGTGAGCCAGTACCTCCACCACAGGATAAGATTAAGAGATCAGAAAGTGTGAGGGAAGAAGAGCTATTGAGAGAGAGGAAGCAAGCTTCAAGGAAAAAGGGAACTACTTCAGAGAGTTCCAATGATAAAGCAGAAAGTGCAGAATCAAGCAAGCAATCTAGCACAGGTAAGGAGTTAAGTATTCTTATTTGATGAGCAAGCGCCTAAATGAAAAACAACATGAGAAAGAAATCATTGATCTGTTTGAGAAAGTGGAAGTGAATGTGCCTTTGCTAGATTTAGTAAAGAGAGTTCCGGCCTATGCAAAATATTTAAAGGATTTGTGCACTAACAAGAGGAAGTTTAGGCCGAATGAAAGAGTGCAAGTGAGTTCCAATGTGTCTGCCTTGTTTAAGCCGCAGATACCTGTCAAGTGTCAAGACCCCGGATCTTTTACCATCCCTTGCACCATAGGAAAGGTGACCATAGGACGTGCATTATTAGATTTAGGGGCTGCTATCAATGTGATGCCTAAATCAATCTATGAGGCCTTAGGAGTGAAGAGTATTAAGCCTACATCTGTTGTCCTCCAGTTGGCTGATAGATCCTTTAGGCATCCAGTCGGTATTATAGAAGATATCTTGGTCCAAGTTAAAGGTTTAGTATTTCCTGCAGATTTTTATGTGCTTGATATGTCTTCTGAAGTTGTGCAGGATACTTCCTTAATTCTCGGACGACCATTTTTGCGAACAACAGGCACAATGATCAGTATGACAGAAGGTAAGATGTTAGATCCCGTTACCGGGAACCGGATCCCAACCGAATCAACTTAACACTTTCACTCTATGCTCTAATACCATAAATGTTGGGACCCGCTACCGGAACCCAACTACATAACCAGAAAGGAAAACCGAAGCAAACGGAAACGAAGGGCAACGGAAACAAAGCACTCGAAACAAATGCAAAGCGAATGCGGAAGCGAAAATTTCGAAAAGCGAGAAACCGCTAATCGGAATATACAAAGCGAAACATAAGGCAAAACCGAAAGCAAATCGGATTAAATCAAACCAAAAGTAGCGAAGCGGATCGAATACAAATCGAAAAGTAGCGAAGCGGAAGCCAAAGCAAGCGGAAGCAAGAACTAATCGAATCAAACGAACAGATTGCAAAGCGAAACGAAATCAAAGCAGACACATCCGACATCCGGAAACAATAATCAAAGAAAACTTATCGGATGAACATAATCGCGTTGGGAATTCCTAAGACGTTCCAAAATCCGTTATGATTTTTTTTTTCTTTTCTTATTCTCATTTCTTTTCTCGTTACTCAAACATATACCAATCATCTTAAAACCATACAGTCGTACATAATCTGAGATAAATCCATACCAATCTCAAATTCTATTTTTTTATCCCCAATTTTTATCGAAATTTCGGCAACATAACGGCTGCCTTTTTCCTAACCCAAACCTGCAAGGGTTCAAAAATACACTTCTAAAAACTCAAACAATCATACACAAATATCAGAATCCACCGGACCCTCCGTCCGGATATCGCAGAATGAGACACAAACCTAATTCTAAAACAATCTCATACTTGTCATTCAATCTACTATTTTCATAATTCAAACTTATTCGAGAATCAAACACAAATATATATGCCCAAGCTATTCATGATTTCATATACAAATTTCTCAATCATCCCGATACTCGACTTTATACACAAATACTCTTTCTTTCAAATCTATCTTAAACCATAAACATTTCCATACTCAAATTTCAGATTACTCAAAACTAACTCATGCAAATTTCAAAAGCACAAAACCGTTGAATCGATGTCTTCACATTCTTTCATCCAATCTCTGTTGAAACACGGAGATGGGGATGAAAAGGGTAGCTTCAGCTCGTGGATAACACATTTATAAAGCGATAAATAAGCGAAATCATTTTAATACTCTTTTTGCCAAAAAGTGAATTTTTTCAAACTTTATAATTTTTCAAACAATTTCCTCAAACCCATTTTTTCATATTTTCAAACTTTTCATAATAATTTCACTTTTTCTCATTTTTCAAAACTTCTTGAATTTTTCATAAATATGAATGCGAACACATAAACAAATCAAAACATATTACACATCGAGAATGGTGCAGCTAGGTCCAAGCAGAGCGTCTTGCGATCCCATAAGCGGTCCATGCGATCGTGAAACGAAACGCATACTACACTTTCCGCATTGCGGTCCAAGTAGCCGTGAAGGAGTCCGAAATCGGACTCCGTGCCCTAGCTGGCGACTGAAGAAGGCTATACACATAGAGACAAATACGACTCACCAAGGGACCTACCAAACCCACATAACACATAATCGAAAGCGAAAAGTCGGATTGCAGAAGGCACTTTTCAATTTCGTACTTTTCTTCAAAATTTTCCCCAAAATGCATACCACTCAATTTATTGATCTATCATTCACTAAATTCAACAATCAAAACATTCAATCAAACAATAATTTCAACAATTGAATAATGCATACACAACAAATGCATTTTAGAAATTTCTATCGGTTTATCGAATCATTGAAAGCAATGAATTCAAACTTATAATAATCTTCGAAAACATTCTAAATCGAATTTCAAACCTTTACAAAACAATAATTTGTCAAAATTTTCACATTTTGCTTTCTTTATTTTCAAAATTGCTTTCTTTAATTTTTCAAAAATTGCATATTGCTCACAAATCAAAATATAAATATGCTACCCACCTCGAATTTTTGCCGGAAACTTGATTTCAAGCTCCAATTGATCCTTGCTTTTCTCTCTCTTCCAAAATACCAAAACCTAAACCATAATCATCCAAATTTCACATCAGAAAATACTTAATTTTCACAATCAACTTAGGAATTCACCAATTCCATTTACATTCAAGCTATTTCAATCTCCAATTTTGAAAATCCCCAATTTTCAAAATTGGCCTAAACCAATACACCCAAATTCAATCTCATAAATAACTTAATTTTCAAAATTAATCTCACAATTCATCAATTCACATTAATTCCAAGACATCTAAATCCTCAATTTCAAAAATCCCCAAATCTTAAAATTGGCCTAAACCAATTTATCCCAATTCAATACCATAAAATACAAATTCTTCGAAATTGATTTCATATATCATCAATTCATCATATTTCCTATAATTCTACACCAAAATATCTCAAAATTCTCAATCATAAAATTAAGCCTAAACCTTACTCAATTTTTCATCCAAAATTAAACCCAGCCTAAAGCATATATTTCAAAATTAACTTCATAAATCATAAACCCATCTCATATGTCATAATTCTAAACCGAAAATTAATCAAAATCTCAAAGTAGAACAATTTCTCTTACCTCTTTCTCTTCCAAATTCGAATTTTTTTGACTTGAAAGGAAGCTCTCATGCTTTTCCACCTTTTTCCTCTTGCAATCCACTCAAAAATCCCAAAAAACAAGTAGAAAAATTGAAACAAAGCTTTCTCTCTCATCTTTTCTCCATACGAAACTTCCACTCTCTTCTTATTTCTTCTTCTTTCTCTTCTTCTGTAATTTTCCAGACCATTCATCGTTTTTAATAGCTCAAAACGACAATCATTAATGAGTTTCATTAATTGATGGTCAAATGACCATTTTGCCCTTCATTCAAAGCTTAAAATTACACTTACTTGCGGTTTGATTCGCACTATCTATTTGAAGGAATTTGTCAAAACTTCCTTCTCGAGAAATGTTCCTCTCACTCATACGAATCCAACGCCACTGACCGCGCTCAATTCCGAGCACTACATCAAAAGTTATGCGCGAAACAGTGCAGAAATATCCATATTCTAACACATTTCCTATGTACGATTATTTCCGTCCAAAATTTCACATTCTTAAACTCAGAATTGAGACTCGATGTCTTCATAACAATTGTATCCTTATGTCTCTAGTTTAATTCAAAACAAGAATCGTCTCATTTCGATTCCCAGATCAAAAGTTATACTCAAATTACTCACAGGTGTTCCCAATCCAAAAATTAAACCCTAATCCGAACTTAAATTCAAAAATTAAAAGTCCTAAGGGCAAAATTGACATTTAATGTCTTCATATGATTTGTAGCCCCTTGTCTTATCTTTATTTCGCCTCAAGAATCGCTTCAATCGGATCTCTACAGATCCCGAATTTTACAAAACACTGAATCATGCTCGGAAAATTTCCCGACTCACTTTGATTAAATTAATCACTATTAATTTAATCTCAAAAGTTCTAAATTTCTTATAAATGAAATTCATTGTCTTAAGAATCCAACGCATAAAAGAATCAACTCAATCGGATGTCGGACGGAAAAGATATAGGCAAAATAGTGAGCAAAGGTGGGATTAAAACAAAGAAATCAAAAATTTAAGAAAAACGACGCGTCGAGAGGCCTAACTCATGAGGCGAGGCGCCCGTCATGAGGCGAGCGGCCGCTTCGCTAGAGGCGGCGTCGCCTATGAGGCGCACAGCTCATGAGGGCGAGCCTGCCTCATGAGGGCGATAGCCCGCCTCGCTAGGCGAGGCGTCGCCTAGCGAGAGCGCATAAGCGCTAAAACTTTTCTCTTTTCTCTTTTTTTTTTTTTCCCTTTAAACTTCCAAAATTCATAACTTTTAATCCCGAACTCCGATTTTGACAAACTTAGTCTCTATAGAAAGCTTAAAGAAAGTTCTAAATCTTCCAAGAAGAACATAAAACTCAATTCGACTCCTACGGAGTCCATTTTCGATAAAGATACTATCCTCTATACTGAACTTGTAAAAATCATAACTTAATTTTTCGAGATCGAAAAATTGCATACTATATCGAAATAAAGATCAAAACAAATCCTTCAATTTTCATGAAGAACATCAAAGCTCAATTAACCTCTAACTAGGTTAATTTCTCAGTCAAAGTTTCAACCATAATAAAAGTCAAACCCGATCAAACATAAACTTTGGTGATCATAACTTTCACTCCCGATATCGAAAAATTACAAACTTTATGTCCACAAAATCTCTCAACATAATCTACAAGTTTCATGTAGATCATTTTATCAAATTTTGCCTAAATCATAAGTCAACTCTCAAAGTCAAACATTCTCTCTCCAAAAGTCAAACTTTCTAAATCCTTCAAATTTTCACACTTTTTCTTTCTAATTCTTGCTATATAACTTCATTTCAATCAACTCATCCACTTGATCATTCTTATTACTAAATCAAATTGTCACTCAAGGTTCGGGGTCCAACATTTCTCCCCCTCTTAAAAGAATTTCGTCCTCGAAATTCATATTTACTTAACTCCAAGTAACTTATTCTTGCATAAATTTCTTTCTAAACAAAGATCATCAAGCACTTTCTTACTAATTTCTTTCCAAAACTCATAATCAATTACTTTTTCATCAAATTTTACTCTTCATACATATTCTCAATCTCTTCAAAATTTTCACTTCCTTAAACCATATACCACTCATATCATATCAAAACACTATATCTATAACTCATTATTTCTTTATATATGGGCACAAATTAATGGTCCATTTCTTAAGGAACCCTAATATGGTTGTCATCATTCTTTCATCTATATCAATTCATCACAATTTCTCAAGAAGTTTTAATCTTAATTTCCTCAACACATTCCGAAAATCGGTCATATTCTTAACACCCAAATCAAACCAATCACTTGAATTCATCAAATAGTCATACATATCAATTTTCAAATTCCTAAAGGCAATCATACTTCTTTCATCAAAATCAAATGATCACCTAGCACACTCTCACAAATTCACTCTTATCTTTACAAACTCGTATCAATTCCTTATTCATACTCATACGCCCAAGTAAGATCATATTACTGGGCTCTGATACCATAAATGTTAGATCCCGTTACCGGGAACCGGATCCCAACCGAATCAACTTAACACTTTCACTCTATGCTCTGATACCATAAATGTTGGGACCCTTCTGGAACCCAACTACATAACCGAAAGGAAAACCAAGCAAAGCGGAAGCGAAGGCAGCGAAACAAAGAACTCGAAACAAATGCAAAGCGAATGCGGAAGCGAAAATTCAAAAGCGAGAAACCGCTAATCGGAATATACAAAGCGAAACATAAGGCAAAACCAAAGCAAATCGGATTAAATCAAACCAAAAGTAGCGAAGCGGATCGAATACAAATCGAAAAGTAGCGAAGCGGAAGCCAAAGCAAGCGAAGCAAGAACTAATCGAATCAAACGAGCAGTTGCAAAGCGAAAGCGAAATCAAAGCGAGACACATCCGACATCATAGGAAACAATAATCAAAGAAAACTTATCGGATGAACATAATCGCGTTGGGAATTCCTAAGGCGTTCCAAAATCCGTTATGAATTTTTTTCTTTTCTTATTCTCATTTCTTTTCTCGTTACTCAAACATATACCAATCATCTTAAAACCATACGGTCGTACATAATCCGAGATAAATCCATACCAATCTCAAATTCTATTTTTTATCCCCAATTTTATCGAAATTTCTAAAAAGATAACTTTGCCTTTTTCCTAACCCAAACTGCGAGGTTCAAAATACACTTCTAAAAACTCAAACAATCATACACAAATATCGAGAATCCACCGGACCCTCCGTCCGGATATCGCAGATAGACACAAACCTAATTCTAAAACAATCTCATACTTGTCATTCAATCTACTATTTTCATAATTCAAACTTATTCCCGAATCAAACACAAATATATATGCCCAAGCTATTCATGATTTCATATACAAATTTCTCAATCATCCCCGATACTCGACTTTATACACAAATACTCTTTCTTTCAAATCTATCTTAAACCATAAACATTTCCATACTCAAATTTCAGATTACTCAAAACTAACTCATGCAAATTTCAAAAGCACAAAACCGGGCGATGTCTTCACATTCTTTCATCCAATCTCCTTTCGAAACACGGAGATGGGGATGAAAGAAAGTAGCTTCAGCTCGTGGATAACACATTTATAAAGCGATAAATAAGCGAAATCATTTTAATACTCTTTTTGCCAAAAGTAATTTTTTCAAACTTTATAATTTTTCAAACAATTTCCTCAAACCCATTTTTTCCATATTTTTCAAACTTTTCATAATAATTTCACTTTTCTCATTTTTCAAAACTTCTTGAATTTTTCATAAATATGAATCGAGAACACATAAACAAATCAAAACATATTACACATCGAATGGTGCAGCTAGGTCCAAGCGAGCGTCTTGCAGCGATCCCATAAGCGGTCTGCATGCGATCGTGAACGAAACGTCTACACTTTCCGCATTGCGGTCGATTATAGCCGTGAAGGAGTCCGAATCGACTCCGTGCCCTTGTGAGGCGACTGGAGAAGGCTATACACATAGAGGCAATGACTCACCAAGGGACCTACCAAACCCACATAACACATAATCGAAAGCGAAAAGTCGGATTGCAGAAGGCACTTTTCAATTTCGTACTTTTCTTCAAAATTTTCCCAATGCATACCACTCAATTTATTGATCTATCATTCACTAAATTCAACAATCAAAACATTCAATCAAACAATAATTTCAACAATTGAATAATGCATACACAACAAATGCATTTTAGAAATTTCTATCGGTTTATCGAATCATTGAAAGCAATGAATTCAAACTTATAATAATCTTTCGAGAAAACATTTGAATCGAATTTCAAACCTTTACAAAACAATAATTTGTCAAAATTTTCACATTTTTCTTTCTTTATTTTTCAAAATTGCTTTCTTTAATTTTTCAAAATTGCATATTGCTCACAAATCAAAATATAAATATGCTACCCATTCTCAATTTTTGCGGAAACTTGATTTCAAGCTCCAATTGATCCTTGCTTTTCTCTCTCTTCCAAAATACCAAAACCTAAACCATAATCATCCAAATTTCACATCAGAAAATACTTAATTTTCACAATCAACTTAGGAATTCACCAATTCCATTTACATTCAAGCTATTTCAATCTCCAATTTTGAAAATCCCCAATTTTCAAAATTGGCCTAAACCAATACACCCAAATTCAATCTCATAAATAACTTAATTTTCAAAATTAATCTCACAATTCATCAATTCACATTAATTCCAAGACATCTAAATCCTCAATTTCAAAAATCCCCAAATCTTAAAATTGGCCTAAACCAATTTATCCCAATTCAATACCATAAAATACAAATTCTTCGAAATTGATTTCATATATCATCAATTCATCATATTTCCTATAATTCTACACCAAAATATCTCAAAATTCTCAATCATAAAATTAAGCCTAAACCTTACTCAATTTTTCATCCAAAATTAAACCCACCTAAAGCATATATTTCAAAATTAACTTCATAAATCATAAACCCATCTCGTATGTCATAATTCTAAACCAAAATTAATCAAAATCTCAAAGTAGAACAATTTCTCTTACCTCTTTCTCTTCCAAATTGAATTTTTTGACTTGAAAGGAAGCTCTCATGCTTTTCCACCTTTTTCCTCTTGCAATCCACTCAAAATCCCAAAAACAAGTAGAAAAATTGAAACAAAGCTTTCTCTCATCTTTTCTCCATCTGAAACTTCCACTCTCTTCTTATTTCTTCTTCTTTCTCTTCTTCTGTAATTTTCCAGACCATTCATCGTTTTAATAGCTCAAAGCGACAATCATTAATGAGTTTCATTAATTGATGGTCAAATGACCATTTTGCCCTTCATTCAAAGCTTAAAATTACACTTACTTGCGGTTTGATTCGCACTATCGATTTGAAGGAATTTGTCAAAACTTCCTTCTCGAGAAATGTTCCTCTCACTCATACGAATCCAACGCCACTGACCGCGCTCAATTCCGAGCACTACATCAAAAGTTATGCGCGAAACAGTGCAGAAATATCCATATTCTAACACATTTCCTATGTACGATTATTTCCGTCCAAAATTTCACATTCTTAAACTCAGAATTGAGACTCGATGTCTTCATAACAATTGTATCCTTATGTCTCTAGTTTAATTCAAAACAAGAATCGTCTCATTTCGATTCCCAGATCAAAAGTTATACTCAAATTACTCACAGGTGTTCCCAATCCAAAAATTAAACCCTAATCCGAACTTAAATTCAAAAATTAAAAGTCCTAAGGGCAAAATTGACATTTAATGTCTTCATATGATTTGTAGCCCCTTGTCTTATCTTTATTTCGCCTCAAGAATCGCTTCAATCGGATCTCTACAGATCCCGAATTTTACAAAACACTGAATCATGCTCGGAAAATTTCCCGACTCACTTTGATTAAATTAATCACTATTAATTTAATCTCAAAAGTTCACAAATTTCTTATAAAATGAAATTCATTGTCTTAAGAATCCAACGCAAAAAGAATCAACTCAATCGGATGTCGGACGGAAAAGATATAGGCAAAATAGTGAGCAAAGGTCGGATTAAAAACAAAGAAATCAAAAATTTAAGAAGCAAAAGCGCTTGAGGCGCCTAACTCATGAGGGCGAGGCGCCCACTCGCTAGGGCGAGGCGTCGCCTAGCGAGGCGCACAGCTCATGAGGCGAGCCTTGCCCTGCTGCGCATCTGAGCGCCCGCCTCGCTAGGCGAGCCGTCGCCTAGCGAGCGCTAAAACTTTCTCTTTTCTCTTTTTTTTTTTCCCCTCTAAACTTCCAAAATTCATAACTTTTAATCCCGAACTTCGATTTTGACAAACTTAGTCTCTATAGAAAGCTTAAAAAAGCTCTAAATCTTCCAAGAAGAACATAAAACTCAATTCGACTCTCACGGAGTCCATTTTCGATCAAAGATACTATCCTCTATCTGAACTTGTAAAATCATAACTTAATTTTCCGAGATCGAAAAATTGCATACTTTATATCGAAATAAAGATCAAAACAAATCCTTCAATTTTCATGAAGAACATCAAAGCTCAATTAACCTCTAACTAGGTTAATTTCTCAGTCAAAGTTTCAACCATAATAAAAGTCAAACCGATCAAACATAAACTTTGGTGATCATAACTTTCACTCCGATATCGAAAAATTACAAACTTTATGTCCACAAAATCTCTCAATATAATCTACAAGTTTCATGTAGATCATTTTATCAAATTTTGCCTAAATCATAAGTCAACTCTCAAAGTCAAACATTCTCTCTCCAAAAGTCAAACTTTCTAAATCCTTCAAATTTTCACACTTTTTCTTTCTAATTCTTGCTATATAACTTCATTTCAATCAACTCATCCACTTGATCATTCTTATTACTAAATCAAATTGTCACTCAAGGTTCGGGGTCCAACATAAGATCACCATGGAGGTGGGTGACCAACAGGTGAGCTTTAATATGTATGAGGCAATGAAGCACCCATATGAGGATTATTCACTTTTGGGTGTAAACATGATTGACTTAGTCGAAAAAAATGCTTGCCAAAAATATGAGTCACAAAAAGATTCTTTGAATTCTGGATTACATTCACTTGATCTTAGAAAAAGGTCTTCTGTTCATGTTTCAGGGAAGCAGGAGGGATTAGCCACGACCACCTACAAGGAGCCAAACTCAATGCCAGAAGAAAGAGGGAGTGATCTCTTTTCTATTGAACTTCATAAATTAACTCCTTCTATTATGAAACCTCCTGAGCTTGAGCTCAAGCCTCTCCCTCCAACCTTAAAGTATGCCTTTCTTGATTCTAATGAGCGATTACCTGTAATAATTGCTAGTACCTTGCCCGACACTGATGAAGAGAGACTCATGAATGTTTTGAGGAAACACAAGAGAGCTATAGGGTGGACATTAGCAGATATACGGTATTAGCCCGACCATTTGCACACACACCGGATCTGTTGAGTGAGGGGTCAAAATCGGTGAGGCAACCTCGAAGAAGACTTAACCCACTCATCTTAGATGTTGTAAAAAGGAAATCACGAAGTTGTTGAGTGCGAGGATAATATATCCTATTTCTGATAGTGAGTGGGTTAGTCCAATTCATGTAGTACCTAAAAAGAGTGGGATAACAGTGGTAAAAAATGATAGGGATGAGCTTATTCCTACTAGAGTGCAAAATTCATGGCGTGTGTGCATAGATTATAGAAGATTAAATGATGCCACAAGAAAAGACCATTTCCCTCTTCCTTTTATTGATCAAATGCTCGAAAGGCTTGCGGGCAAATCACATTATTGTTTCTTGGATGGTTTTTCTGGATACTTTCAGGTACCCATTGCACCGGAGGATCAGGACAAGACCACATTCACATGTCCTTTTGGCACCTTCGCATATCGAAGGATGCCTTTTGGTTTGTGTAATGCCCCAGGAACTTTTCAGCGTTGTGTGATGGCTGTATTCTGTGAATTTTTAGAGGAATGTATGGAAGTATTTATGGATGATTTCATAGTCTACGGTGATTCTTTTGATGCTTGTTTTTCCAGCCTTGAAAAAGTTTTGCAAAGATGCATTGAAAAGAATTTGATTTTGAACTTTGAGAAATGTCATTTCATGGTCAGTGAAGGTATTGTGCTTGGTCATTTAATTTCTAGCAAGGGGATTGAGGTGGATAAAGCTAAGATTGAGGTTATATCTTCTTTGCCTTACCCTACTTGTATTCATGACATACGTTCATTTTTGGGTCATGCAGGATTTTACAGGTAACCATTAAGGATTTCAGCAAAATTGTGTTACCTCTTTCCAAGCTTTTGCAAAAAGATGAAAAGTTCGACTTTGATGATTTTTGCAAGAGTGCTTTCAATATGCTGAAATCAAAACTCATTTCTCCACCTACTCTAGTTGCTCCTGATTGGAATTTACCTTTTGAGCTTTCATGTGATGCATCCAATTGTCTTTGTAGGGCAATCTTTGGTTCAACGAGAGAGAGATTGCCAAGAGTTATTGCATCGCCTCGAAGACCTTTGGATCATTTCGGATCAATTATACAACCACTAAAAAAAGAACATTTGCGGCGGTTTTGGTTTAGAAAATTTAGGCAATATCTGTTGAACTCACATGTAACCATTTTCTTGATCATGCGGCTGTTCGGTATCTCCTCAAGAAACCACAATCAAGCCTAGGTTGATCGGTGGGCATTGTTGCTCAAGAATTTGATATCGAGATTAAGGATCATGCGGGTGCTGAAACCACGTGGTGATCATTTGAGCGAGCTACCCAATGACACAGGAGTGGATTCTTATGACCTTACATGATTCATTTCTGATTCGGTCTATGTGCTTCAATTGTTAAAGAACCTTGGTATGCTTATATTGTTAACTACCTAATATCTGGACTGACTCCTCCTTTTATGTCTCAGGCACAAGCTCAAAAGCTTAAGAGTGAAGCTAGACATTACATTTGGGATGCCCCTTTTCTGTGGAGAATGTGCAGTGACCAAGTGATCGGAAGATGTGTTCCTCATGAAGAACATGATGATATAATCTCGGCTTGTCATTCAGTGGTTTGTGGTGGGCATTTCAGTGCAAGAAAAACATCTAGGAAGATCCTCGAGTCTGGTTTTTATTGGCCTACCCTTTTTAAGGATTCATTTAATTTTTGTCGGTCATGTGATAAATGTCAACGTTTTGGAGGATTGGGAAAACGACATGAAATGCCACAACAACCTCTCTTATTTTGTGAAATCTTTGATGTTTGGGGAATTGATTTCATGGGTCCATTTTCCCCCTCTTTTGGATTTGTGTATATCCTTTTGGCTGTGGATTATGTGTCAAAATGGATAGAGGCCATCCCCACTAGAAAAGATGATGCTCAAGCTGTGTCTAAGTTTCTTAAGTCCAACATTTTTTGTCGATTTGGTATACCCAGAGCTGTAGTGAGTGATAGGGAACCCATTTTGTAATAAGTCATTGATAACTTATTTTTGAAATTTGGGGTCACTCACAAAATCTCCATGCGTATCACCCATAAACTAATGGATGAGTCGAAGTTTCCAACAGAGAGGTAAAGCACATTTGGAGAAAATAGTAAAGCCATCCAAGAAGGATTGGAGCCTTCGCCTCGAGGAAGCACTTTGGGCATATCGGACTGCATATAAATCTCCAATAGGTATGTCCCCTTACCGTCTGATTTATGGAAAGGCTTGCCATTTACCCGTAGAATTGGAGCACAAAGCATATTGGGCAATCAAACGATGCAATATGGATTTGGAATCTTCTGGAATGGAGAGGAAGTTGCAACTTCAAGAGCTTGAGGAATTAAGGTTAGAGGCATATGAGCATGCACGACTCTACAAAGAAAAATCCAAATTGATGCATGACAAGATCATTCGGAGAAAAAGTTTTAAAGAGGGAGATAAAGTCCTGTTATTCAAAGCTCGCTTCACCTTCAAACATGGGACTTTCAATACTCGTTGGGAGGGACCGTACTTGGTCATAAAGGTGCACAGCTTTGGTATGGTAGAGCTTTTACATAAGGCAACTGGAACCCACTCAAGGTCAATGGCCATCTTTGAAGCTCTCTTATGAGAACCGAAATCACCGTGAATATCAGGTTTTCCGTCTCCTTTGCTTGTTTCTTTACTTTTTTTGTTTTGCACTTACTTTTTGTAGCCCTTAGATATATAGCTTCATTTGTTTTCTTTTCATTTTCCTATCATCCTTTCTGTCCCTTCATGAGTTTCCAGGCATTTGAGCTTCTTTTACATTTTCATTGAGGACAATGTGTGCTTCAAGTGTGGGGGAGTTGTTTCCTCATTTATTTTTCACATTGTATGATTTTTGATCATATGTTTCATTGAGGATAGTATGAATTGTTGGCCAATTGATGCATTCCGTGGATAACTTGGTGGATTTTACAATGTTTCTGTCATTCTGCATTCCTTCGCCGCGACGAGTGTCCATACGTCGCGGCGAAGCGTTGTTTTGATTGCATATACGTCGCGACGTCACCCTTGACACGTCGCGACGTCCACACGTCTCGACGTCCGTTTCTGTACGTCGCGACGCTATTCTCATGCATGAATGATTCTGTGTTTAATTTTTCCACTCATTTCGAATTTATCTTTCACTGGACTTTTGTGGTTTTTGTTTTCAAAGCCTTTACTAGTTTCAAAACGATGCTTGAGTTTTTGAAAACACCTTCCATCCTTTTAATGATAATTGACCTTGACAAAATCTTGCTTTCAACGTTTTCCATACAAAGTGAATGGAAGCATGTTAATAAATGACATTTGAAGTTTATGGGACTTGAGTTGTTCATAGAGATTATACCCTTGTGGAAGGATATTTGAGCCATAATTTTTCTTCTATCTTTGTGTGCATCTACTTATTTCATTCTTTTCTAGAACTTGTTTCAATTCTTACTTGAAGCTTAATGGACTGAATTTTTGTTGATATGATAGAGGCGTTCCTTTCTCAACCCATTTTCCTAAACACTGTCCACTACACATTTATCCCTTGCCAGCCCCTTTGAGCCCTCCTATTATGAGCATTTGCATTCATATCTTTGTGGTGTCATCAGTTATTTTTCATATATTGAAAAAAAAAAGTGTCCAGAAAGAGACAATGCCTCTAAAATGTTCAAAATTCAAAATAAATAAATAAATAAATAATAACAAGTTCAATAGCAATTTATGCAGCATATGTTGCATGAACAGCAAATAAAGAAACATCCTGTTTATAGCATCAATTCTTTGTTTAGTGCATATGCTCATATTTTCTTTCTTTCCATTCATCCATTTCATTTAGCCTTCCATACATTACAACCCTTAAAGTCCTCTTGATCTTCAGAATGATAGTTCTTGTGGTGGAGAAATAGAATTGACACAAGCTTATGGTAGGAGATTGATTAAGTGGTCGGGAGAAAATATCCTTAGACACAAGTGAGTGAAATTTGGCGAAAACACTATATCTTGAGTGCTATCTCTTCTGCTCAATCTCTTGTGCTTAAATTCTTTCAATGTTTGTTATGTTAACATCCTTCTTGTTTGCTTTGTTTGAATTCTGAGGAAGTGACTTGCGTTAATTTCATTTTATCGTTTTGAGCATGGCGGATATTTTCTTTTCCTCTTGTATTCTTTTTGACTCTGGTAAACTTTGTCCAGGAGTACAAAGGTCTAAGTGTGGGGGAATTTGATTGAGCCAAGTTTATATTATACATTGGCTGCAATTTCATATTTATTTATGCATTTGTTGACTCCTAATTGATGATTTTTTGTGCTTAAATTGATTCCTCACAATGAGCTCTTTTAATTCACAATTTGTTGGTAAATTGTCATGATCTGGTATTAATTTCTCTATTATTTTCATGAGGACAATTGATCTCGCAAATTGTTATTTTCTTGTAGGAGCAAAAGGAGTCAGCGGATCGAAAGTCTTGATCCTCGGTCCTTCCACACGTCATGACGCATGACAACCCACACGCCATGGCAAGCACATCACTTCCGTGCGTCAGCGACGCATGACGATGTACACGTCGCGACGAACAAGCCATTACTGCGTCGCGATTTAATTTGATTTATTTATTTTATTAAATCGCGACGTCTGGCGGATATCAGACCTAATATGGAAAGTCTGTCTCCTTTGCTCGACCCGACCGTGTACAACATATAAAAACTTGCTATTTTTAGGTCGAGAAAGAGGAGATCTGTACGCGAGGTGAGGCGGGAGGCGGACACCGCAGAGAGGCACGCAGACACTTGAGGCGTAGACCACGATCATTGGGCGAAGAGGCGACACCATTCCTCACCATCGTCATCACGTTTTCATCTCCTTGATTCCACCCATCACCATCGCCACCGTTCGGATCTTACGCTAAAATGAGTATTATCCAACCTTCCGTAGGCGAGGGATCGATTCTGACAATGCGTGGCTAAGTCACCTTTCCTCTTGAAGATGTAACAACGGTTTGAGTTCACGAAGCTTCAAAGGGAGTAATCGATAGTGTTACGTAGTTTAGTTATATTTATGTAAACTACGAGTTAGAGGTGCATTGATATAGCTAGATTAGCATAGTTATAGTTTAAGCGTGTCTTTGAATGCTTTGTTGAGATTTGGACTAAGTAATTTGTAGAACTTTTGATGCTTAATATATGAAGTTTCATATATGTCATTGGGTATTGCATTTACTTTCTTTATCTGCCTAGTTGTGCTTGATTAGATTGTTGTGTTTTGATCCCATTGACCGATTGCATTTGCTTGTCCAATTTTCACACTAAGGTTTTTAACAAAGATTTAAATGATGGAGTTCATCAATTAAATCTTTGGACCTAAAGAGTCCTTTAGGGTTGATCTTTCGAAACTTAGTGGATTTTATCCTTAAAAATCATTTTTGAACTGTGATAGCCTGAGCCTCATTTTCAAGAGGATTTTATCAATTTGATTTTTATCTAATTCTTTGTTTATTGCATTATTTCGAAAATCCCAAAAATATTCCTTTATACTTTTTGTTCAATTTTGATTACTTTATCGGTTTTGACCAACATACCAAACCCCCATTTATCAACTTCAATTGTAATTTTTGACATTTAGGCTAGTTTAGACCATTTTTATTTGGTTCCAATTAAGTGAGACGACCCGAGGTTGCATTCTATACAGCAATCTTGGAATTTATTTTATTTGAACGGTTTCCAAGGATCGATCGCAAGATCGCATCGACAGAGCCGCGATCAACAGGCATCAATTCAAGCATTCATATGCTAATTAAACAAGTTATGCATTCAACATGAATAATTCGATTAACAAAACATGTCACAATTCTGCTTCATAACAACAGTTTAAATGCAATGCACATCACATGGCTCGAGGGTTCCATGGAAACAAAAGGGAGAAACCGAGGTTTACACCCTGAACAAAATGAGTCCATTCGGATCTCATAGGCCCCAAGCGGGCAGCCGGGAGAAGGCTCTTGTCTACGTGCACGTGACGAACGAAATGGTTCCACTCTCGCTCAAACCAAAGCACGTAATCATGCTCATAATCATTTTATCATATGGTATGCTTTCATACTTTACATTTAGTCAAAATTTCAGGACCGAAGTCGAGGCATAACATGCTCAGAATCAAAAGTGAATGCTATTCATTTTTATGATTCTTTCAAAATATTAGAAAGCAAAATCATTCAATTCATCATCTCACATATAACATATATTCATACATAGGCAAGAAATTGCCTAGTCACACAATAACTATAAGTACATTACCCACCTAAGATCGCTCGAGTCTCCTACTCACTGATGTCCTTCCTCTTGCGATGTAATCGGGTCAGCTTGGTTTCCAAAAACAACCAAGTTTCCATTTAATCAGTATCCACAGAAAATATTCAAAGCTTGGCAATTCAAAATAAAACGCTAAAAGTCTACATTCGACTTCCTCCTAAAATTCCAAACCCTTCGAGGCAAATTCCGAACTTCCATTCTTCATAAAACTTGTAGTCCTTTACCTCTAGATCACAAAAAATCCAAAATCACCTCATTTGGACATCTACACCAAAAGATATGCCCAAAATAATATCAAAAATCATCTTTCGGAAGAACTGGGGGGCTCGCCACGGCGAAGGGACGCTAACGAACCTGCTCACTGCGGCGTCGGCCTGGCTCGCCGCGACGAGCACAAATGTAACATCCCCTCTCCTATAGGAAAGGGTATTTTAGTAGTTGGGACGGGTTCGGGATATTTAATTACTGTTCCATTGCCTATGAACAGTAACCGCAACCATGACATCTGAGTTTTGTTGATTTTTATGAATTAATTGAGATGGAATTAGGGAAAATGGTCTCCATGGAAGTTGTAGCATATTGAATTATCTTTCCATTGCTACTGATCTTGCTATTTTTAGAATTGTATATTGGGAGATATGAATTGATTACTAATGACTGGTTTTTAGCATTTTGGATGAAACCTAGCTTAAGTGTGATTTTGTGAGTTTACTGATTGGAGGCAATTTTAACATTTTATGTGGACTGAATTGGTGTGAGTGAGCTTCTAAAGAATTTTAGAGGAAGATATTACCTTGAAAATGAGATATGGTGTGTAATTTTTTAGAAGTCAGAATTGGGAGTTATGATTTTTCAAAAATGAACCCTACATTAGGTTATGAATGGCTGATCATAACAATAGCTTCCATAACAGTTTTGAAATTGATAGAGATCGAATTGGATGAAGAGTGCTTCATGAAAAATGAAGCTTATGATGTTATCTTTACAGGGATATAAAGTTCTGATTTTATTGACTTGTATACTGGAAGTTATGCTTCTTGTAAGGTTACTGCCCAAATTGAAGGATTTCAGGGACAGTACCATTATATGAATTAATTGACTTGTTTAGAAATATAATTTGATGTTGGATTGTTCATGAAAGTTGTTGAGGATATTGTGAACTTATTTACCATATTTTTGTGGTAATTTATTTCTGAAGAATCAATGAGTTATGCAATTGTCAATGTACTGCCCTGTGTTAATGGAAATTGAGTAGGCAGAAGGTTTGATGGGATATTTGACACCCTTAGGGTTGGAATGGATTTTTATGGTCTTCTTGAGAATTGTAGAGCTTTTCATAAGCTTTTCAACAAGCTATAGTTTGTATTTTTCTGAATTGTGTGCTAAGAATTATAGAGGTTGGAACTTTGGGTTGAAAACTGGAAAAAAGGGGCAAGGAAGGCACATATACATATATATTATTATTTTTGTTATTATTTGGCATTAAGTGACCCGATTGTTTCTTTTGTCAATTTCTTTTCCGTCCGACGTCCGATTGACCTGATTCTTGAGGCATCGGATTTGTAACATATTGAACTTCGTTTTATGAGAAAGCAGGAATTTTAGGCAGAATTTGACGTAGCCCCTATTGACGGAACATGTAAACACTGTTTTATTTAATTGGGGACCTATAGAGGTCCAAATTGCGCACCGTCAGCGCCTATGGATTTCTAATTTTTAATAGAATTTTATTATGGGGAAATATTGGATTAGGTCCGGGATTGCCATGAATATGCATTATACACATTTCTTGATTTCATGTGCATTATTTAGTTATTTCAAGTATCTGGATGGTAATGGCTATTCATTTAATGTGCTATAGAGGCTCAAGTGGACCATCGTTTCACGGACTTGGCAGAGACTTCCGACACTAGCGTGGAAGTTATTAGGTGAGTAACCTAGTTGGTTATTCAATCATGTGTTAGCGTGATTTGATTGCCTACGGGGATTCGTGGATTATATGTGGCATTCTTGTTGTGCTTTACATGAGGTAGCTATGCGATTGGACTGAATATTTAGGCGTGTATTATCATGTTTATTGCTATGGAACATGTGCATTCATGCACAAATGCATCCATTGTTAAAGGAAAATTGTGAGCCGAGGCGCCATTTGTCTTGAGCCGAGCCTAGAGCTCGATATCTTGAAGCAAGAGCCTCGAGCTCGACGGAGATAATTCTCCCAGACGGCGTCTATCTTGATCCTTTATTATCGCCTTGGTCTGTCATTGTAATGAAGCTGGAAAAGAGTCACATGTGCATTGCATCTTGGACTGAATATTTGCACTTGTACTTATTTGGATATATACATTGTTCTATATTTGTGATTGTGATCATATGCCGTAATTGTCTTGTGATTGTATTAGTATTGTGTTTTGTATAATTATTGAATGAATCTTGTATCATGCTTATGTGATGCATGAATTGGGAGAACCATCGATGATGGTTTCTCATTGAGCTCATAAACTCATCCAAAATTGCAATTATTTTTCAGGCATAAGCATAGGCAGATAGCTCCATCGGAATTTGTAGAAGTCAGTATCTTGTGGATTGGCGAGAGAAGCGATGGCTCAAAGGTCGGTCAGTGGGCTTTCTTTTGGAGACTTATAGTTAGATCTGTTTCTTATGCGATCTGATATGATACTTAGTGTGCGTGTTTGGATCATGTGTAAATTAAAAAGTACTGACAGTTGTAAATTATTGAGTTTTGAGTGAATGAAATGAAATCTAATTTGGTTTTAAAAAGTGGTCAATTTCTTATTCTTGTCTTATGATTGTGATGCCATGAGGAGTGTAGTGGTTGTTGTCGGTAGTGGTCTCTTGTCGTAGGATATGTATCGGAATGACTACGGGCATTCGGTGGATACCCTATGGTAAGGGGCGCTACATTTAGTAATATCGAGCATGGTTTGGCATCTTTTGGGAATAGTAACAATGTAGGTATGAATCGGATGAAGCTGTTGGCGGATCGAACTCTTGTTTTGTTTTAGGTCTTACGCATTAGGTGATCGGGTTGGCGACGGTGACGAGGATCGATGGGAGCGAGTAGAGAGTCGTCTATGCCTCGTCTTGAGGATCTGCCTTCTCGAGTTCCGTGAGGCGGGAGAGGAGGTATGATTTTCTGCAAGGTGGGGTATGAATTTCTATGGTAGTCTGAGACCCGTGAGGTGAGGATGGTTGGAGAGGGCGAGAGAGTCTTGACCGGATGGATGCGAACTGATGAGAGGTTCGATTATCTTGTATCAACATTGCGGGGCCCGACATATAAGTGGTGGAAGGCGTGCGAGCGGTACCACGGGCCTTGCTTCTTGTCGTGGGCTGATTTTACGAGGGCCTTGAGGATAATTATATGCCCAAGGTCTACCTTGATATGAAGATGGGAGTTTAGAGCTGAAGCGAGGACGGATGTCGATGGCGAGTATGAGGTGAAATTCAATGAGTTGATAGATTATGCCACGATGATGGTCCGTGAGGTGATAAGTCTGGGAGGTTGAGAATGGCCTCAACACTGAGATTCATACCGAGTTGGCTCGGTCGGACATAGGGACTTTATTGAGTTGAGAGCTGCTGCCGTTAGAGTGGAAGCGGTGATGAGACAGAGGCGGTGAGATTGGGTCCGGGGTAAACGGCCCGATGAGAGTCGAGCGCACTCTGGCGAGAGCTTTAGTAGCGCCTTGGCAAGACTTTCGAGTCTCCGGGAGGTTGAGACGATCTGGTTTTAGGCGAGGAGAGATTTGGACCGTGGCGGTGGTAGTGGCGAGAGGTTACGGGCGATTTTTCGGTGTGCCCGCATTGTGAGAGGAGACACGATGGGGAGTGTTGGTGGATTCTTGGAGCACTGCTTGAGGTGCGGCTCGACGGACATCGGTCGAGGATTGCCACGATACATTGAGAGTTCATCCTGCTTTGGTAGTGGGCGAGTCGGGAGTAATCTGTTGTCTGATGAAGTAAGTGGGTGGATCCGGACGGAGGGCGAGGTAGAGGTCGTGGTAGGTGAGGGTCCTTTGTGAGGGCCGAGGGTCAGGCGACCGACCACAGTCCGAAGCGAGTATCGCCATGTGGCGGCAGAGGCCCAGATTCCCCGATGTTGTGGTGGTATGCTTCTCCTTTCGATATTGAGGCATTTGCTCTGCTGGATCTGGATCCACATTCCTTTATTGCACCTCATATGGCATGTAGATTGCATGGGGATAGGGAGATGTTACGGTATGGGCTGAGGTCGATACACCTCTGGTACTACTCTTGCATTAGGAGAGGTGCATATGGGATGCTCGATCCAGATTGATCAGCGATATTGAGGCGAGATCTTATAGTATTGCGGCGAGAGAGATCGATGTGATTACGGGGATGGGTGGTGACGGCCCATAGGGCTATCATGGACTGCTATACCAAGGAGGTTGTGTTGGAGTCTCTGGTCGACTAGAGCGGTGTTGGAGGAGTTAGTCGGCGATGCGGCCGGATGATCTCTTTCCTTAGTGACTGAGGTTGATGCGAGGAGATTGTGAGGCATATCGGCTCATGTGGTTGACACGAGTTGAGCGAGAGGCTTGGGATATTCCGTGGTTAGGGAATTTCAGATGTGTTTCTGATGAGTTCTGGGTTTGCCACCGGATCGGAGGCGAAGTTTACTATTGACCTCGTTCGGTACCGCTCTATATCTATACCTCCATATAGGATGGCTTTGTGGGCCCGGGGGTAGCTTCGATTCGCGGAGTTGTTGGAGAAGGGTTTATTAGACCCGGTGTCTCACCATGGGGAGCTCGGTTTTGTTTGTGAAGAAAAGGATGGGACTTTGAGGCGTGCATCGATTATAGGCGGTGAATCGGGTGTGATAAAGAATAAGTACCCTTGCCTAGGATTGATGACTTATTTGATCGATTCTGCGAGGGCTCGGTATTCACCAAGTTAGATCTGCGATCTGGTTACTATCGATTGAAGATTGCGAGGCCGATGTGCTAAGAGTGCATTCGGGGAGGCGGTATGGGCATTTCGAGTTTCTAGTGATGCCGTTTGGGTTGACTAATGCCGGCGGCTTTTATGGCCTTGATGAATAAGGTATTTCAGCCTACTGGATCGGTTTGTTATTGTTTTCATTGATGACATTTGGTATATTCGAGGATAGCAGGAGCATAGTGAGCATTTGAGGATTGTGATCTGACGATGAGGAGAGCAGGTTATGCGCCAAATTGGTAAATGTGAATTTTGTTGGATCAGTGATCTTTTGGGGCATATAGTATTGGCGAGGGTATTGGTGGATCCGAGTAAGGTTGAGGCGATCTTTGAAGTGGGAAGCTCTAGGAATGTGCGGAGATTGGAGTTTCCTCGGATTGGTGGTTATTACGGAGGTTTGTCGAGGTTCTCATTGATCTCGGCCCTCGACAAAACTTCGAGGAAGAATGTGCCATTCGGATGGACCGAGGAGTGTTAGAAGAGTTTTGAGGAGTGAAACATCGGTTGACTCTTGCCGGTGTTGGCTATTCCATCTGGGGCTGGAGGATTTGAGGTGTCTGTGATGCATCACATCGAGGATTGGGATGTGTTACGATGCGAGACGGTAGAGTCATTGCTTATGCCTCGAGGCAGTTGAGGTCTCACGAGGTAAACTATCCTGATTCATGATTTGGAGTTAGGCTGCGGTTGTATTTGCTCGAAGATTTGGAGGCATTACATATGGTGAGACTTTTGATTTTCGCGACCACGGGAGTTTGAGATATTCTTGAGCGAGAGAGAGTTGAATTTGAGGCGGAGGAGATGGCTTGAGTTATTGAAGGATTATGATTGTACTATCGAGTATCATCTGGGAAAGCCAATGTGGTGGCGGATGCTCGAGTAGGAAGTCACACACTAAATGTATTTCGATTCAAAGGTATGAGGTTGCCTAATTTGATTGATTGAGGGCTTTGAATGTGCGAGATGAATCTGGAGGCGGGATGGAGTATTATTGGCTACATTGAGGCCGAGACCGATGCTCTTGGGCGGGATCGGGAGAGTTGGGATAAGGATCTGTTATGGTGAGGCCGATTGAGAAAGTAAAAGGCGATTCGAGATCTGAGTTTGATGTGAGAGATGAGACTCTATGGATGAGGCGGAGGCTTTGTGTACTGATGTGGATGATCGAGGCGAGAGATCTTGGAGGAGGCTCACATGGCCACATATGCTATGCATCTGGTACTACCAAGATGTATAACACCTTAAGCAACATTTACGGTGGCTGGTATGAAGAAGCGGTGGTGAGTATGTGTCTAGGTGTTTGGCGTGTCGACAAGTTAAGTGAGCACCAAGCTCGATGGGAAGCTTCATTCGTTGCCCATTCCGAGTGGAAATGGGAGCGGATCACCATGGATTTCATTACGGGGTTGCCTAGGGCCTTGAGCGACATGATGCTATCTGGGTCATAGTGGACGGTTGACTAAGTCGGCCCATTTCTTACCGGTGAGGAGAATAATACCATGGGATCAGTATCTAGCCCTGATTGAATTTGCTTATAACAATCATTATCATAGTAGCATCGGGATGGCTCCATATGAGGCCTTGTATGGGCGGCCGTGTAGATCGCCTCTGTATTGGGATGAAGAGGGTGAGAGGATGATTGAGGTCTTGGTGATTCGGGATCTTGTTGACAAGGTGAGGCGATTGAATCGCATCAAGCGGCTCGGGATGAGCAGAAGAGCTATGTGGATCGGCATAGGAGGGACATTGAGTATAATGTGGGCGTGAGTATTCTTACGGGTGTCACCGTGGCGTGGTGTACTCGATTTGGGAGAAAGGATAAGTTAAGCCCTAGGTACATTGGTCCATATCGATCCTTGAGAGGATCGGACCTTTGGCCTCTGAGCTAGCTTTACCGAGTGAGATGTCTCGATTACATGGCGTCTTTCATGTGAGTATGCTTGAGATATCGGTCGGATCCGACACATGTGATCTGGCTCGGAGATTGAGGTCTCGATGTCGAGTTATGTGGAGGCCGATCCAGTTATCGGGTCTCGGGTGAAACAAGCGAGGAATAAGAGTATTCCATTGGTGAAGGTTCTCTGGCGGAACCATTCGATTGAGGAGGCTACAGGAGACCGAGGAGCATATGAGGAGGCAGTATCCTCACCTTTTCGATCAATCGGTAAAATTTGGCGAAATTTTTGTTAGGAAGGAGAATTGTAACATCCCTCTCTATAGGAAAGGGTATTTTAGTAGTTGGGACGGGTTGGGATATTTAATTATATCTCGGCATGCATATCTGACATATAGCCTCTATAATTCTTGATTGGTTGCACATGCTCATAGTATACATGCATTCATGTCATTTTAAAACAGGTTGAAATTGAACTTCATGTATGAAATTAATGGGATAATCGAGTTTGAAAAATTATTTGGACTGCACCATAAATCGTTTTACATTTTTAGGGATTTTTAGGAATTTTTTTGGATTTTTCCGGAGACAATTCCCGGACCGGCAAAATCGCTAATTGGCGAATCGGTCGATTTTCAGTAGCAAAATAAGCTACCTAATAGCACGATAATATAGGGTATATTATTTTGGGATGAAAGTAGGGTCATTAGAGTTAAATGGAGTAAAATTTTGGACTGGATTAAACAAATGATATTTTGACTTTTCTTTAAATTGAGAACCAATCATATCTTGCCATTTAGAAGCATCATTAAATGCTTCTCTCAATGCTCTCTCTCGGATATGTTTAAAGGAAAGGAAATGAAATTGTTTAAGGCTTTGTTTATGGCTCATCCGAAACTCCACTCTTCATTGTAACCATCGAATTTTGCTCTTCTTTTCTTGTTTTCTCCATAACTTTATGCTACCATCTCTTACTCCCATCAAAGCTAGATGATGATGAGTTTGGTATATGCTTGGGAAGGGAAGGAGGTTGGTACTTTGGTGTAGAAGTTAGAAGTTAGAAGTGGTTATTGAAGCTTTGGAAAGGAGGTTCTACATTAGGTAAGTTTTCATTTAAGTTTTGATCTTTAAATGGTGTATTTACATGGAATTAAATGCCATGATAGTGAGGGGTGATTAATAAGAGGTTTAGGGCATGTATTAGGTTCATGTAGACATTAAAGTAATGACTAATATGGTTGGAAGAAATGGGTTTAAGGCTAGGTGATGTTAAGTGGAAAGTAGTGATATGGCTTGATTTTGAATTGAATATGGATAATTATTTGAGTATTTGAATTGAGGAATTTAATGCTGCCAATTTTTCAGTGTTAACCCTAGTATATGTATGACTGTATTAATATTTGATTTGTATTTATTTTGATGTCTAATGATGTGAAAAAGGCATTGGAAGTGATTGAACTAAGGTTAACATTGAATCTGGGAAATTGGAATTATAATTGATGCTACTGATTTATTCATAACTTATTGTGTAGAAATGCAAATGAGGTAAGGTTAGTGGCCACTGAAACTTTGGGATGTTGGCTTCAATTTAGTGTGAAATAGGCATTGTTAAATTTCAGTGATAGAAGGGTTAATCTTTGTATGGAAAGTTACTGTTCCATTGCCTGTGAACAGTAACCGCAACCATGACATCTGAGTTTTGTTGATTTTTATGAATTAATTGAGATGGAATTAGGGAAAATGGTCTCCATGGAAGTTGTAGCATATTGAATTATCTTTCCATTGCTACTGATCTTGCTATTTTTAGAATTGTATATTGGGAGATATGAATTGATTACTAATGACTGGTTTTGAGCATTTTGGATGAAACCTAGCTTAAGTGTGATTTTGTGAGTTTACTGATTGGAGGCAATTTTAACATTTTATGTGGACTGAATTGGTGTGAGTGAGCTTCTGAAGAATTTTAGAGGAAGATATTACCTTGAAAATGAGATATGGTGTGTAATTTTTTAGAAGTCAGAATTGGGAGTTATGATTTTTCAAAAATGAACCCTACATTAGGTTATGAATGGCTGATCATAACAGTAGCTTCCATAACAGTTTTGAAATTGATAGAGATCGAATTGGATGAAGAGTGCTTCATGAAAAATGAAGCTTACGATGTTATCTTTACAGGGATATAAAGTTCTGATTTTATTGACTTGTATACTGGAAGTTATGCTTCTTGTAAGGTTACTGCCCAAATTGAAGGATTTCAGGGACAGTACCATTATATGAATTAATTGACTTGTTTAGAAATATAATTTGATGTTGGATTGTTCATGAAAGTTGTTGAGGACATTGTGAACTTATTTACCATATTTTTGTGGTAATTTATTTCTGAAGAATCAGTGAGTTATGCAATTGTCAATGTACTGCCCTGTGTTAATGGAAATTGAGTAGGCAGAAGGTTTGATGGGATATTTGACACCCTTAGGGTTGGAATGGATTTTTATGGTCTTCTTGAGAATTGTAGAGCTTTTCATAAGCTTTTCAACAAGCTATAGTTTGTATTTTCTGAATTGTGTGCTAAAATTATAGAGGTTGGAACTTTGGGTTGAAAACTGGAAAAAAGGGCAAGGAAGGCACATATACATATATATTATTATTTTGTTATTATTTGGCATTAAGTGACCCGATTGTTTCTTTTGTCAATTTCTTTTCCGTCAAGCGTCCGATTGACCTGATTCTTGAGGCATCGGTTTGTAACATATTGAACTTCGTTTTATGAGAAGCAGGGAATTTTAGGCGGAAATTTGGCGTAGTCCCTATTAATGAACATGTAAACACTGTTTTATTTAATTGGGGACCTATAGAGGTCCAAATTATGCCGTCGGCGCCTATGGATTTTAATTTTAATAGAATTTTATTATGGGAAATATTGGATTAGATCCGGGATTGCCATGAATATGCATTATACACATTTCTTGATTTCATGTGCATTATTTAGTTATTTCAAGTATCTGGATGGTAATGGCTATTCATTTAATGTGCTATAGAGGCTCAAGTGGACCGTCGTTCCACGGACTTGGCAGAGACTTCCGACACTAGCGTGGAAGTTATTAGGTGAGTAACCTAGTTGGTTATTCAATCATGTGTTAGCTGTGATTTGATTGCCTACGGGGATTACGTGGATTATATGTGGCATTCTTGTTGTGCTTTACATGAGGTAGCTGTCTAATTGGACTGAATATTTGGGTGTGTATTATCATGTTTTCTTGCTATGGAACATGTGCATTCATGCACAAATGCATCCATTGTTAAAAGAAAATTGTGAGCAAGAGACACCATTGTCTTGAGCAGGGCCTAGAGCTCGATATCTTTGAAGCAGAGCCTCGAGCTCGACGAGATAATTCTCCCAGACAGCGTCTATCTTGATCCTTATTATCGCCCGGTCTGTCTGTAATGAAGCTGGAAAAGAGTCACATGTGCATTGCATCTTTGGACTGAATATTTGGCCTTTACTTATTTGGATATATACCTTTGTTATATTGTGATGTTGTGATCTGTATCTTAGTAATTGTCTTGTGATTGTATTAGTATTGTGTTTTGTATAATTATTGAATGAATCTTGTATCATGCTTATGTGATGCATGAATTGGGAGAACCATCGATGATGGTTTCTCATTGAGTTATAAACTCATCCAAAATTGCAATTATTTTTGAGGCATAAGCATAGGCAGATAGCTCCCTCGGGATTTGTAGAGTCGTATCTTGTGGATTGGCGAGAAGCGATGGCTCAAAGGTCGGTCATTTGGGCTTTCTTTTGGAGACTTATAGTTAGATCATTTCTTATGCGATCTGATATGATACTTAGTGTGCGATGTTTGGATCATGTGTAAATTAATAAGTACTAACGATTTGTAAATTCGAGTTTTGAGTGAATGAAATGAAATGAAATCTAATTTGGTTTTAAAAGTGGTCAATTTCTTATTCTTGTCTTATGATTGTGATGCCATGAGGAGTGTAGTGGTTGTTGTCGATAGTGGTCCCTTATCGTAGGATATGTATCGGAATGACTACAGGCGTTCGGTGGATACCTATGGTAAGGCGTATTCAACAAATGTGCATCGCGGCGTGCATCGCGACGTGCTCACCTCGCGCGTCACGGCGTGCACATTTGTGCGTCGTGGCGTGCACATCATGTTGTTGTGCGCCACGGCGTGCACCACATGCCTGTGGCGTCTCAATTCTCTCCTTGCGTTCTTGCGCTTGCGTCGCGGCGTGCTTGGTCGGGCGACTCTGAATCCTTTTTTTCCTGCATTTTTCAACTTCAATCCTTCCCTCAACCAAATGAAACACATCTAAACCTTAGATCATGACTTATGCTACATTTCTAACCCATTAACAACTTGAAAACTTGCCCGAATCATCGACCCAAGAAATCTAACCATTTTGCCCTAAAACCCTAATCCTTGATTCTCACATTCGACATTCTCTAGGTTTAAATCTAACCATAACAAGTTTGAAAGAAGCTAAACTTACCGGAAATACTTCAAATCATTTGAAATCACGAAATCACAAAACTCTCTCCTCTTCTCTTTCTCTTCCACCAACGGCTTCTCCTTCTTTTCTTCTTCTCTTTTCTTTCTTTCCTCCTCTTTTCCTTTTTTTCTAATTTCTTCTAAGTCTTTTAAGTCTCAAGGGAAGGAAAAGACCAACCCACCCCTTCTTGACCAGCTTATATCACACCACCTCAAGCAATCTTCCCAAAATGCCCTCAAACATATTTACGCTATAATTCTCATCAAAACCACATTAAACTTGATTAATTCTCAATTAGTCACAAACACTCTCAATCTAAATTAAACTAAAGCATAATCACATACTTAACACAATTCAGGCTTAATGACATCATATATAAAAAATTCGGGGTCTAACATTTCTCCCCCTCTTAAAAAAAATTTCGTCCTCGAAATTATTACCTGAGTCGTTGAAGAGATACGGATACTTCTCCTTCATAGCTTCCAAGGGCTCCCATGTAGCCTTCTCTATCGAATAGTTCCTCCACAGGACTTTGACTAACTGAATCGTCTTGTTCCTGAGGACTTTTTCCTTAGTATCTAAGATCTTTACTGGTTGCTCCTCATAACTCAAATCATCTCGTAACTGAACCTCACTAACCTGAATGATATGAGAAGGATCCGATCTATACCTCCTCAACATGGACACATGGAAAACATCATCAATCTGAGACAATTCCAAAGGTAACGCCAATCTGTAGGCCAGTGGTCCAATCCTTTCAAGGATCTCATAAGGACCCACATACCTCGGACTCAACTTACCCTTCTTGCCAAATCTCATCACTCCTTTCCAAGGAGATGTCTTAAGGAACACTTTCTCACCGACTTCATACTCCATCTCCTTTCGATGAGCATCAACATAACTCTTCATCCTATCCTGTGCTGCCTTAAGTCGCTGCTTAACCAGATTGACTTTATCAACCGTCGTCTGAATCAATTCTGGTCCTTCCAATTGCCTCTCTCCTTCTTCGTCCCAACAAACCGGAGTCCTACACCTCCGCCCATACAAAGCCTGATATGGAGCTATATGAATGCTCGAATGGTACGAATTATTGTAAGCGAATTCGACCAATGGCAAATGCTCATCCCAAGCTCCTCTGAAATCCATCACACAAGCCCGAAGCATTCCTTCAAGTGTCCGAATGGTCCTCTCAAATTGACCATCCTTCTGAGGGTGAAACGCCGTACTAAAATTCAACTTCGTCCCCAAAACTTCCTGCAAACTGCCCCAAAACCTCGAAGTAAACCGAGGGTCTCTATCAGACACAATCGAATCTGGAATTCCATGCAATCTCACTATCTCATCGATATATTTCTTTACTGGCACATGCAAAGAATCAGTCTGCTTAATCGCCAAAAAGTAAGCTGACTTGGTCAACCGATCCACAATCACCCAAATGGCATCATGCTTCCTACTGGTCTTAGGCAAACCCATCAGAAAATCCATGGTCACTCTTTGCCACTTCCACTCCGGAATAGGCAACGGCCTCAACTTGCCCGAAGGTGCCTGGTGTTCAGCCTTGACTTGCTGACACACTAGACACTTACTGACAAATTCTGCTATATCTCTCTTCATGCCTTTCCACCAAAAATGCTCTCTCAAATCTCTGTGCATCCTGGTACTACCTAGATGCATGGCATAAGGCGCATTGTGTGCCTCATCCATAATCTCAGCCTTAACCTGCTGCACATCAGGAATACACAACTTGTTTCCCACTGTCATAAGCCCATCATCCTTCACATCTATCTCAGAAACCTTGCCATTCCGAATTTCATCTTGAAGCTTGTTCAAATCTGCATCTTGAGCCTGCAATTCCCTAACCTTCTCCCTGAGAATCGGTCTCACTCGGAAATTAGCTAGAAGGCAATCCGGATCCTCCTGCTTCAAGCTTATCTTAAGCTTGGCCATCTCTTCCAATAAGGGAAGATAAACCGATCGAACATGAGCAATCGAAGACTTCCTACTCAAGGCATCCGCCACTACATTGGCCTTGCCTGGATGATACTCAATCAACAAATCATAATCCTTGAACAACTCGATCCACCGTCATTGCCTCAAATTCAATTTCTTCTGACTCAGCAAATACTTAAGGCTCTTGTGATCAGTTAAAATTCTCTTCTGAACTCCATACAAATAATGCCTCCAAATCTTCAAAGCAAATATCACAGCTGCCAACTCCAAATCATGCGTCGGATAATTCAACTCATAAGACTTCAACTGCCTCGAAACATAAGCAATCACCCGATCTCTCTGCATCAAAACACAGCCAAGACCCTTCCTCGACGCATCACTATACACAGTATAGCCCTCATCTCCAGAAGGTAAAACCAGAATCGGAGCACTCGTCAATCTGTGCTTAAGCTCCTCAAAGCTCTTCTGGCATTCCTCACTCCAAACAAACTTCTGATTTTTCCTCAACAACTTCGTCATTGGAGCGGCTATCATAGAGAATCCCTCCACAAATCTCCGGTAATAGCCTGCCAAACCTAGAAAACTCCTCACCTCTGCTACATTTTTCGGGGCTTCCCAACTCACCACAGCTTCTATTTTCTTTGGATCCACATGCACTCCCTGTTCTGAAATCACATGTCCAAGAAAAGCAACTTCCCTCAGCCAAAACTCGCATTTATCGAATTTTGCATAAAGCTTATGTCTCCTCAAAGTCTCTAAAGAAATTCTCAAATGCTCCTCATGCTGCTCATCACTCTTGGAATAAACCAATATATCATCGATAAAGACAGTGATAAACTGATCCAAGAATGGCTTAAAGACTCGATTCATCAAATCCATAAAGGTTGCAGGAGCATTCGTCAATTCAAAAGGCATCACCCTAAACTCAAAATGCCCATACCGAGTCCTGAAAGTAGTCTTCGGCACATCCGACTCCTTAATCATCAACTGAAGATAACCCGACCTAAAATCTATCTTCAAGAAGACTTTCTACCCTTGCAATTGATCAAACAGATCATCAATGCAAGGAAGCGGATACCTGTTATTCACCGTAACCTGATTCAGCTTACGATAGTCTACACACATCCTCAACGATCCATCTTTCTTCTTCACAAAAAGAACCGGAGCTTCCCAAGGCGAAGAGCTCGGTCGAATATACCCCTTCTCCAACAACTCCTCCAACTGCTCTTTAAGCTCTTTCAATTCCGCCGGAGCCATCCGGTAAGGCGGAATTGAAATCAGCGCCGTACCTGACAGAAGCTCAATGGAAAACTCAATTTCTCTAGCTGGTGGTAGTCCTGGCAATTCCTCGGGAAAAACGTCCAAAAATTCCCTGACTACTGAAATATCCTCCAGCTTCCCTCTATCTGCCCTGGTGTCAACCACATAAGCCAAAAACGCCTCACAACCCATCCTCATCATCGTCTCTGCTGTCAATGCTGAAACAATTCTGGGCGGACCACTTTTCTGTCCCCAGTAAACACCACTCTTATGTCATCACCCAAATTAAATTCCACTGTCTTATGCTTACAATCCAAACGGGCATTATACTTCTCCAACGTATCCATACCCAAAATCACATCTAATCCTCCCATCTTTAGTGACATCAAATCCACCACTAGAAGTTCTCCACCAATACAAATCTCACAATCTCTAAATACTTGACTAATCACAATGTACTGGCCGATTGGAGTACTCACCATCAGCGGAGTATCCAAAGGGCTCACAATCCTATCACACACAGGTCTACTCGAAGAAACAAACGAGTGAGTAGAATCTGGATCAATCAAGGCAATCACATCATCAGAAAAGAGTCGAATCATACCAGTCACAACATCAGGAGCGGTCTCTGCGTCCTCCCGAGTCATAGCAAACACCCTAGCTGGTGCCTGTCCCCTCGGTCTTCCCGAAAGACCCACTCTCTTGAATGCATCAGAACTACCCACTTCTGTTGCAGTCATTTGACCCACAGTCTCAGGCCTCCTAGAAGCTTGCATCTGAGATCCCTCTCTCCTGAACGGCTGATGTTGGAACCCCACCCCGATGAGACACGGGTCCGACGTCCTTCGTGACATCTGGACGCGCATCCCACGAGGGAGGGATTCCTCACCACGATGGAAAACTTCTTTCTTCATTAAAACTGCATAATCATAAACCTTGTGCTATTAACCTTTCAGGGTCCTTAGCTGTAACTCCACATTCGTGGCGAGCGCACACTATTAAAACATCAAAATCATAAGTTGACTTCTTCATATAAATTGTAGCTCTATGCCTCGAGTTTGTTTTGTGACAAGAATCACCTCAAACGGAGTTATATAACTCAAGTTATACTCAAAAATCCTAACAGAGCTCATACTCAAAATATGATCTTCAAACCGACCTCTCACTTACTTTAATGTAAACTTTTGTACTTTAACTCCAAATGTTACCAATTTTTGTGGAAAGAAAAATATATATCTTAGTAATCGAATGGTTTAAGCCTCGCCTCATTTGGAGGTCGGATGAGGAATTTATGCCCAAAAGAATCAAGTATGTTCACATCCTAAATCAATTTGAACATCTTTTGGCGCGATTACCATAAATTTTGATCTATAAATTGTAATTCTTTCGTTTTTGTACCATTAGAAAGTAGACATCTAGATCTAAAACTGTCATGAAGACCTCAAAGCGAGAATCGGCCTCTAAAAATTCGAAAATCCACCATCTTTCCCTTATCTGTCCGTTAAACGGACAGTCATGTCCGTTTAACGGACAGGTACGGGTGAAAGGGTCCCAAATGGTTCGCAAATGTCCGTTAAACGGACATGCAAGTCCGTTTAACGGACACGAGCAAGGGAAGGGGTGTTTTTACACCTGAGGCTGTCCGTTTAACGGACATTTATGTCCGTTTAACGGACATGCAAATTCACAAAACTTCAAATCTTCTTCCAATGCATCTCAATCTTCAACCTAACTTCATAACCATTTATACACTTCCAAATTTACTCATTTCAAAATCTAAACACTTTATACTCCAAGTTCAACTCACCAAAATCATAATTTCCAACTTGAATGGGTTCATCAAACCATGGATTTCAATCATTTGTCATCAAGGTTATCATAACTTCATAAGCTATATGAACAACAAGCATGACTTTAGTTGTTATCTTCCCATTCTTATAACTTCTTACTCCAAATTCTAAAAATTACATATTATACCTCAATGGAAAGATAACTAGATGCTCTAAAACTCTTATGAAGGATGGAAATGTTAATTCCATCATTAAGCAAGGTAAAAAGCCACTCAAAGGCACTGTCCATAAAAGATCCAATGAAACAGTAACATAGCTAATTGAACAGTGACTGAATGTGTTCTAAACCTCGTAACTTTTTGAACCTAAGTCCAAATGAGACACATTATATGTCATTAGAAAGATATGAACCTCTAATACAAACTTCAAAAAGACTTCCCGATCCAATTCAAGCCCTAAGAGGGACTAAATCCCAAGTGAAGTTTCTATCAAATTTTAGGAAAATTTGACAGAACTTCCCTTGAAAATACAACTAACCAAAACTTCAATCCTAGCTCCACCACCTGCATAAAACTCAATATCCAACTTCACATAGCATAAATCAATCCCAAAAGTATCTCCAAACTCAATTTCAAGGCAACAACCACACTCCTCAACTTCTATTCCACTCCAAATGCAAAACATGCAAACTCAAACCTTCTTTTTGTTAAATATAGCTATACAATGATGCATGTGTATAAAACATAAGCAAATTACATAAATTAAAATTGAAAGTCAGCAATCTTGCATTTACATGAAATTCAAAGTTATTACAAAGCTTTAGAGGGCATTTTATCCCAATTACATCATAGTTTCAAGAAATAAAGTACAAAATACATTCCAAAATGCTATCTAAAGCCTTGGTTTCAAACATATGATTTCAAAAACCAAAAATTGCATCGGAGTAATGCCTCATTCGATCACGATGCCTCATTCTCGCTCATGACCTGTGGAGGGAAAATGGGGGTGAGCTCGGCTGACTCCGTGGGTAAAAACTTAATAACTAAGAATAAATATGCCAAAATCCTTTATTAATTTATTCTCAAACAATTGAACTAAACCTCTTTGTCATAAACCATCTCTTCATTAATATCAAATGATCAAAGAAAATTATAAAACAATATATCACACAAGAACAACTTAGACAGCATATAATATAGTCACACATAAATTGGTTTTAATTTGGGTCCAGCAGACGTACTACACACTTAGAAAGCGGTCATGTAGCAGTGAACACGTGAGGGAGTCCGTGAGAACTCCATAGCCACTTACTGGCAGGCGGGAAAAGCCTATATAGGTGCACCTATCACATAAAGGACCACCCTAAACCCATAGAAACATGCATATCACATCATTCATGCATTTTATAGACATTAGTCCTCAATGAACCTTGCAACATCCATTTTCACATTATTGCCATTCAAATCTATTTTTCACTTGTTCAACAATCATATACACATTTTCATATCTCATATATATATTCAAACCATTTCAAAAAAATACAAGCAATATGGATAAATCATTTCAAAGCATTCAATAGTATTTAATAGCATTTATTATAGAACTTTAACAAGTTCATTAACTCAATCATTAAGAAATTACCCACCTTAAACCTTTAGCCTTGAATTTGATCAATTGATCTTGCTTCTTGTTCTACTAACCTCTCTTCACCTTCATTAGCCAAATATAATCCAATTAACATGGGATATCCCAAAATTAAACAAACCTAGGAGAGAAAAACATGGAATTAAACCTATCTAACTTAACCCAAGCTCTAAGCATCAAAATCCACTCATAAACCCAAAGAATTTTTCATTTTTCTTACCTTGAAAGGAGACCCACGAAAATTGCTCTCCCTCTTGGCTTGATAAACTCTTAAACCTTTCTTTCTCTTCTCCTTCTTAAGCCCTCTACTACTCTTCACCATGCAAGAAAATTCTAAAAACCTAAGTCTCTTCTTCCTCTTCTTCTTCTTCTCCTTCTTCTTTTTCTTCTTCTTCTTCTTCTACATACACGAAACTCTCCCTCTCCCTTTCTAGAAATTTCGTGACTCACCCTTCTAATAGCCTAACACATGCCTTCTTAACTTAAAAACTTAAGCCTCACTTGTCCAAAACTACGTAGTTTTGGTAAAATCATTCATTTCTTTATAAAATTTTGCTTCTTCCTCCTACATGCACGACTCCACCATTACTTCTCTTCCTTTTGTTTTTAAATGGACTAATCAAAGACTCATCTATCCCTCATTCAAAGCTTAGACTCTTAGAACATATATAAACTTCCCAAAATACCCTCAAGCCATTTTATTCCATTCAATTTCTAACAACAATTTAACTCTAATTTAAACTAATCCCACGTTTAATTTCCATCCCTCTAAACACTATAAACCTCAATTAAGTCCAACAAAAATAAATTTTCAAATTAAACCTCAAAAATAACATAAACATGTTTAATACGATTCGGGGCCCAACAGTTGAGGACACTCTCTGGCCCTGTGTCCTTTCTGCCCACAATTAAAACATGCTCCCGTCAATCGGTAACACTCTCCACCATGGAAATTGCTGCAGTGCTGACATTTAGGGACGAATGACCTGTCCCCATCTCCCCTTCTGCCGCGGCCCACCGTGGAAGCTTGGTGAGAAACAGTAGAAGTCCTCATCGGCCTAAGTCGGCTGCATCGCTGCTCTCTCCTCGACTGGTGGGAGACTCTCGCACTCTGTCGGCATAGGAGTACTAGTGCTGCCTCCCCTCTTAAACTGCTCTCTACCCTTTCTCTTCTTGTTCACTGCACTCTTGATATTTTCAATGTTTTCCACCCTCAAAGCTGCCTCGACTAATTCTTTGGAAGTCATGAAGTTCTGCACTATCACCTTTCTCTCGATAGCCAAGTGCGCGACCAGGCTCAAACCGGCGACATCTAGCGACCTCGCTCAAAGATCGGATCTGAAGCATACCTCGCCAACTGAGTGAACCGACGCTCATACTCACTCACTGACATCTCCCTCTGAGTCAAATTGAGGAACTCCCTCTGCTTCTGCTGAATATAAACCTCTGATAGATACTTTTTCTTAAAAGCAGCCAAGAAATTCTACCATGATATTACGGGTCTCATCTGACATTTGCTGCACGGTCTCCCACCAATCTGAGCATCTCCACAAGCATACTTGCAGCATAGATGACTCTCTCGTCATCCTCACACTCCATCTGATCCAGCACTCTCTCAGTCTTTCTCAGCCATGTCTCGGCTTCCTCTGGATCTGATGTCCCAAAGAAATCAACTGCCCCATACTTTCTCAACCTATCAAATCATCTGCCCTTCTGAACTAGGGCTGAAGCAGAAGGCTATGGCATCTGACCCATAGCCTGAACAAATGCCTGGGTGAAGGCCTGGAATAACCTCGGATCAAGTAGAGGTATTGGTTCCTGCGGAACCGGCGACTCCTGATACTGCGACAGCATGGACTCACTCTCAGCCTACGAAGCCTCGGCATTCCACAGGGCTCTTGACTCATCAGTCCTCTCCTCTCTAGTCGGAGAGTCAGGTGCAGCAGATCCTTGCAGAACTCCTCGTGTCCTTCTACGAGGTGGTATCGTACTCCTTCAAAGGGAAACACTAAGGATTAGCTACAGGTCAATCTACATGTATGCATGATATGCATGTCACTTAATCAATGCAACAATTAATCATATAGCAAACAATTCATCCTACTATGCAGTCTAAGCCGATGACACTGAACCTAGGCGCTCTGATACCAAACATGTTGGGCCCGAATCCTGGATCACTATTCCCGAGGGCGGCCCCTCAGGTTACGCCGGCGTCGGACGACCAAATATATCGGACCCGATTCCAACATTTATACATAGTTCGATTCATACACATACCTTCTCATATAATCGATCACCTACACATGCATTCTAACCATAAATTAATCATCATGATTACATAAGCCATCAAGTTAATAAATTAAACATGTGTTTTTAACAATACACAGTATCAAATAAAGTTTCAATCCAAAATACACGAAATATACTCCATGATAATGTGTTCGGAGGGCCAACCAAAATACGAACTTAATAGAAAGCTCCTAACTAGCTTGAAGTTTCTGATGCCTCGCAAGTTCAAAGATCGTCACATTGCACTTTTGAGAAGGAAATTAATGGGTTGAGCTACACAGCTCAGTGGCTAATATAATTATAGCCATCGGTAACTAGTACAAAGTCAAGCATATGTACATATATACATTATATATATATACAGGCATCAATTCAAGCCTTCATATGCTAATTAAACAAGTTATGCATTCAACATGAATAATTCGATTAACAAAACATGTCACAATTCTACTTCATAACAACAGTTCAAATGCAATGCACATCATATGGCTCGAGGGTTCCGTGGAAACAAAAGGAAGAAACCGAGGTTTACACCCTGAACGAAATGAGTCCATTCGGATCTCATAGGCCACAAGTGGGCAGCCGAGAGAAGGCTCTTGTCTACGTGCACGTGACGAACGAAATGGTTCCACTATCGCCCAAACAAAAGCACATAATCATGCTCATAATCATTTTATCATATGGTATGCTTTCATACTTTGCATTTAGTCAAAATGCCAGGATCGAAGTCGAGGCATAACATGCTCAGAATCAAAAGTGAATGCTATTCATTTTCATGATTCTTTCAAAATATCAGAAAGCAAAATCATTCAATTCATCATCTAGCATATAACATATATTCATACATAGGCAAGAAATTGCCTAGTCACACAATAACTATAAGTACATTACCCACCTAAGATCGCTCGAGTCTCTGACTCACTGATGTCCTTCCTCTTGCGATGGAATCGGGTCAGCTTGATTTCCTAAAACAACCAAGTTTTCATTCAATCAGTATCCACAGAAAATATTCAAAGCTTGGCAATTCAAAATAAAACGCTAAAAGTCTACATTCGACTTCCTCCTAAAATTCCGAACCCTTCGAGGCAAATTCTGAACTTCCCTTCTTCATAAAACTTGTAGTCCTTTACCTCTAGATCACAACGAATCCAAAATCACCTCATTTGGACATCTACACCAAAAGATATGCCCAAAATAATATCAAAAATAATCTTTCGGAAGAACTGGGGGCTCGCCATGACGAAGCGAACACCTTTCATTGCGGCGTCGGCTGGCTCGCGCATGACGAGCACAAATGTAATGCGTCGCGGCGTGCACATTGTCTTGCGCCGTGGCGTGCACATCATGTTGTGCTGCGCGCGCGACGTGCCCCATGCACTGTGGCGTCTCAATTCTCTCCATGCAGTGGCGTGCTCTTGAGCACGTCGCGACGTGCAGGTCGGAGAGGCGACTCCGAATCCCCTTTTTCCTGCATTTTCTGACTTCAATCCTTCCCTCAACCAAATGCAACATATCTAAACCTTAGATCATGACTTATGCTACATTTCTAACCCATTAACAACTTGAAAACTTGCCCAAAATCATCAACCCAAGAAATCTAACCATTTTTGCCCTAAAAACCCTAATCCTTCGATTCTCACACATTCAACATTCTCTAGGTTTAAATCTAACCATAACAAGTTTGAAAGAAGCTAAACTTACCCAGAAATACTTCAAATCTATCGAAAATCACCGAAATCACAAAACTCTCTCCTCTTCTCTTTCTCTTCCACCGACGACTTCTCCTTCTTTTCTTCTTCTCTTTTCTTTCTTTCCTCCTCTTTTCCTTTCTTTCTAATTTCTTCTAAGTCTTTTAAGTCTCAAGGGAAGGAAAAGACCAACCCACCCCTTCTTGACCAGCTTATATCACACTACCTCAAGCAATCTTCCCAAAATGCCCTCAAACATATTTACCCTATAATTCTCATCAAAACCACATTAAACTCGATTAATTCTCAGTTAGTCACAAACACTCTCAATCTAAATTAAACTAAAACATAATCACATACTTAACACAATTCAGGCTTAATGACATCATTAAAAAAAATCGGGGTCCAACAATAACCAAACATAGCATCAAACATAAATAATAGCAATAGTCATTACAAAATATGTCAATCCAATAAACGCAAAAAGCACTAAAGACATAAAACAAAAACAGAAGATTAAATGTCGGTCAAGGCAAAAGTCAATACACATCATGACGAAGAATCATCGTGCCTACACCCTAACTTCTTAAAGATCTTCTTAAGCATTCGGTGTTGTGCATCCATTTTCTTTGCAAACCCATGAAGTACAGACTGGATACCATCAATGCGATCATGTAAATCATCCAATTGTTCATTAATTTCATCAATTTTCTCATGAGATACCTCACTCGTTCTCATATTTCTGGGCCATGAGCTACTTGGATGATCTGCTGCTCTCTTGGATCGTTTCCTCGAAGGTACCTGCTCACCTTCTAAAGTCAAACCAAGCTTCTCAACATGATAAGAGTAAACCTAGCCTTTTTCAACTGTTTTAACTAGCTTCATGCTTCTCAAGTTATAAGGCGTGAATCTCCAACTCTGAGGATAAGGAAGATGAGCATAGGAATCTAGATCACATCGTTGGAACTGAGAGAGAGAGGTTATCAAAGCAGCATAAGGTATTCCTTTATGCCGTACTGGTTTCCCTTTCAGCTGTCCTCGTAATAAACTCGCCTTTTTCCTCATCATTTGAATAACCAAGCTCGGATCATTTATTTTCCTCCCTTCTTCCATGTGTCAAAAGATGTCCTTATCTAATGAAGTAATCTGATTATTGCTAGCCTTCTTTGGATAAACAACCCGATTGATTACATAATGTAATATCTGATAATTTAAAGGCAGATCCATAGCCTCAAAGGGAGGGAAATGATCTGAACATAACCTACTCAATAGATCAACCCCTTTTTCTTCGGTATAGCCAAAATTCTCTTCGGCTTCCTCATCAGTATCACCTTCCACATTCCTCAAAATCTCAAAGTCAATAAAAGATGCTCTAGGCCTTACTCCACCTCTAGGCAAATGAAACAGAGTACACAAATTTGATTCACATAGAAAAATTTCTTTCCCATTAATTTTGGATTTTAGATTGACTCCTTCATCAACATTACTGCCAGTCACAATGAGATTCACATAGAACTCTCTTACTACATCTTCATAAATATCATCATGAAATCTTAAAAAATCTGGCAATCCCATATTCGTAATTTCAGTAAACACATCAGTGAACTCACTATGGACTAGTTCACTCCAATCAAATCTCATTGAAGGAATCAATACCTCATTTTGGAGCACCTTGTAATAGAGAGTTTGTGCGTCCTTTGACACAAACCTAGGTTCAACCACATCGTCTTCCCTAGTAGCATCTCCCCTCGAAGAAGACCCACGAGCCCTTAGTCCAAAGTGAAAACGAGGACCTTGTGGAGGAGCGGTTTCTTTCCCTTTCCTTGAAGATTTTCGAGGATCCATGGATCTTTAGAGAGAAGAGGAGAAAAATCGCAGGTTAGGGTTTTGAGAGAGGAGTTTTTTGAAAAAAGAAGGTTGATTTGAAGATAAAATGAGTGGGTTTTGTGATAATGGAGTTCAAAAATTGATGGGTAAGGAAGATTTGAAGAGATTGAAGAAATAAGTCGAGTTGTAGGAGAGGAATTTCAGAGATTTAGAGAGAATAGGTCTGCGGAGAAGAAAGGGAAGAAAAGGTTTTAAAGTCTCCGAGTAAACATAAGTCGACTTGTCTCCCTCATAAGTCGACTTATCGACCTACATAAGTCGACTTGTCGATCTACATAAGTCGACTTATCTTCAATCTTCTGCATTCCCCAAACGCTGTGAAAAATCATAAGTCGACTGATTTCTAGATAAGTCGACTTGCTAATGGACAAGTCATAAAATGTGTCCAACTCCAAATAAGTCACTTTTCAGCCCGAGTATGCAACATGATGAATGTATCTTTAGATGTGATTGCACATTTGCCTCATAATTTGACCATTTGATATATGAATGTAGCCAAAAATAAATTCAACCAAAGGAATTTAAATCACACATGCCTAGTCTCAATTTAATGTTCACAAACACATCTTCCTGAAGAGGTTTAGTAAAAATGTCAGCTAATTGGTCACTAGATGATACATGCTTCAAGCAAATGTCACCTTTTAAACAATGATCACGGATGAAATGATGTCTAATTTCTATATGCTTTGTTCTACTATGCAAAATTGGATTTTTACTTAAACAAATTGCACTGGTATTATCACAATAAATAGGAATATTTTTAACCACAATACCATAATCAAGCAATTGATGTTTAATCCAAAGAACTTGGGCACATGCACTCCCGGTGCTACATATTCAGATTCTGCGGTGGAAATAGCTACACTAACTTGCTTTTACTAGCCCGAAATCAAGGATAAGCTAGGAAATGACCACAAGCCACTCGTGCTTTTCCTATCTATCCTACGACCACCATGATCGGCATCACTATATGCATACAAATCAAATGATTCACAACTAGGATACCATAAACCATGATTAACAGTTCTACTCAAATATCTAAATATTCTTTTGCAAGCACTCAAATGAGAAATCTTGGGGCAAGATTGAAATCTAGCACAAAGACACGTGGCAAACATAATATCGAGTCTAGAAGCGATTAGATACAAGAGAGCCGATCATACCTCTATAGAGTTTTTGATCAACATCTTCTTCATGTTCATGTTTTTCCAAGACCACATTTGTTGCCATTGGTGTTGCTGCCACTTTGCATCATTCCATTTTAAATTTCTTAAGAAGTTCCTTGGTATACTTTGATTGGTGGATGAAAATGTCATTTTTGTGTTGCTTGATTTGCAGTCCAAGAAAGAACTTGAGTTCTCCCATCATGCTCATTTCAAATTCACCTTGCATTAAATCACTAAATTCTTTACACAAAAATTCATTAGTGGCACCAAACACAATGTCATCAACATAAATTTGACAAATAAGCATATCTTGATCAACATGTTTAATGAATAAAGTATTATCAATCTTACCACGAATATACCCATGTTGAGTTAGAAAAGTACTTAACCTTTCATAACATGCTCTAGGTGCTTGCTTTAATCCATAGAGTGCCTTCTTGAGTTTGTAGACATAATCTGGATGCTCATGATCTTCAAATCCTGATGGTTGTTTGACATAGACTTCCTCTTGAATGTATCCATTGAGAAATGTGCTCTTGACGTCCATTTGATTTAATTTGATCCTTTTATGAGACGTGAAAGCACATAATAGCCTTATTGCCTCCAACCGAGCCACAGGAGCATATGTCTCATTGTAATCAAGGCCTTCTTCTTGATAAAATCCTTGAGCCACTAACCTTGATTTATTTTTAATCGCTTCACCATTCTCATCATATTTTATCCGATTTACCCACTTGACTCCAATAATAGTCTTGTCCTTTGGTGGAGCTACCAAATCCCATACATCATTCCGCTTGAATTGATTTAGCTTTTCTTGCATAGCTAATAGCCAGTTTTCATCTTCAAGAGCTTCTTGTATATTCTTGGGTTCTACTAATGAGATGAAAACTGAATTGCTCATATTCTCATAGATATTTCTCCTGGTTCTCAAACCATCATTTAAATCACCAATTACTTGCTCCATAGGATGGTTCTTTGCTTTTGCCCACGCTTTAATATTGGGTACATGATTTTCTTCATCTAACTTCAATTTCTCAATCTTGGACTCAATTTCTTCAACTTTATTACCTGAACTACCTACATCATCATCAAAACAAACCTTTCTCGGGGGTGAAGTCATATCATCAAATTTAACATGAATACTTTCTTCAACACATTTAGTCCTATTATTATAAACTCTAAAAACCTTACTAGTTTGAGAATAGTCAATAAACACACCAACATCAGATTTTGAATCAAATTTCCCTAAATTGTTCTTTCCATTATTATGAATAAAGACTTTACAACCAAAAGGATGAAAATAAGAAATATTGGGTTTCTTACCTTTCCAAAGCTCGTATGGTGTCTTATTTTTGTCTCTTCGTAAATGTACCCTATTGATGACATAGCACGCTGTATTGACTGCTTCCGCCCAAAATGTTTTTGGAAGATTTTACTCATTTAACATAGTTCTGCTCATTTCTTCAAGAGATCGATTCTTCCTTTCTACTACACCATTTTGTTGCGGAGTCCTTGGTGTTGAGAAATTGTGTTCCATTCCGTATTTTTCGCAAAGACTTTCGAATGGTTCACATTCAAATTCACCTCCATGATTGGTTCTAATTGCAACAATTGACAAATTTTTCTCATTTTAAACCAACCTACACCATTTGGTAAATTCGTTAAAAGCATCACTTTTATTCGCAAGAAATCTCACCCAAGTAAATCTAGAAAAATCATCCACAATCACAAAGACATATAATTTACCACTAAGACTAGCATGTCTAGATGGTCCAATCAAATCCATATGAACAAGTTCAAGAATTCTAGATGTGCAAATTTTTTTCTTTGGTTTGAAAGATTCTCTAACATGTTTGCCTTTTAAACAAGATTCACATAAGTGATCTTTAATAAATTTTATTTTAGGCAATCCTCTCACAATGTCATTTTTTGAAAGCTTTGAAATTAAAGGCAAAGGAGCATGTCCTAATTTTCTATGCCATAAAAATGCATTTTCTTCTAATGTCACCAAACACTTTTCATTAAAAGAGCTATCATCATGTAAATCGAAAATGTATGTATTTTCATGTCTTAAACCAATGAAAGCAACATGACCATCCTTCTTAACCATGCAATGTGATGATTCAAACACAACATTAAAATTCATATCACATAGTTGAGAAACACTTAACAAGTTATGTTTCAACCCATCCACAAGCAAAACATTGTCAATGGTAGGTAAAGGTTCCTTACCCACTTTAACAATCCCAATGACTTTACCTTTGTTGTTGTCTCCAAAAGTGACATAACCTTGATTCTTTGGTTTAATTTCTGCAAAAAGGTTCTTGTCTCTACTCATGTGTCTTGAACATCCGCTATCAATGTACCAAGTGCTTGACGGCCTTTCATCCCTTGCTTGTACCTACAATATCAACGTTTTTTCTTCTTATAGGTACCCAAGCCATTTTGGGTCCATTTTGGTTAGTCATATAAACCACATTTGGTGGTATTGAGCCTTTTAACACCCAGACTTTCTTAACCTTAATACATCTCCTAGTACTTTTGCATGCAATTTCTATATGACCATCTTTCAAGCATCTAGCACATTGAGCAATTTTTCCATCCTTAGTAAATTTAGAAATTAAAGAACAATCTCTATCAAAAGGAACATATCCTAATACATGTTTAGAAATTGAATATCTTTGCAACGATAACAATTTTTCAAACTTTTCGTTTCCATTCGCAAATTTTCCAACCACATACGAAAATTCTTTTCTAAGTCTATCAAGCTCACGAATAAGATTTTCCTTTTCAACAAGGCATGCAGAATGATCTTCCTTTGGACTATCTAAATCATCAATAGTCTCATGTAAGGCACTATTTTCAGCAACCAATTCTCTTATTTTCTTTCTTAATTTTTTGTTAATCTCAATAGCTTCTTCAAAATCAGCTTGTAAAGCATCAAAAGAATCTCTTAGATCTTGGTCATTGAAAGTTACCTCATTTTCATCATCACTTGATGAGCTATTAGCCATAAGTGCTAAGTTGTTTTCATCATTGCTTTGGTATGCTTCCTCATCATCACTCCAAGTTGCTACTAGACTAGTTTTCCTTTTTCCTTTGTCGTATTTGTCACTTTTCTGGAAATTTGATGTGGAAGATGTACTCTTGCATTCTCTTGCATGGTGTCCCTTCTTTCCACATTTCCAGCATTCTTCATTGCTTTTCTTTTCATCATACCCTTTTGATTTTCTTTCCATGGCAAACCTCTTTCTTTCTCCATGTCTTCCACCATTTAATTCTTTCCTCCGATTTTTGAGGAGTCCCTTGAACTTCCTTAAATTTCTATCGTACATTGCCATTTCTTCATCATCCTCTTCTTCATCTATTTCTTCATCACTTTCATCAAGAGAAGAAATATTAGCCTTTAAAGCAATTGACTTTTGTGACTTACCTCTACCTCCTCTGGATTTGAGAATGATCTCATAGTTGATAAGTGATCCCACCAAGGCGTTGAATTCCAGGTGATTGAGATCCTTGGATTCCATAATGGCGGTGACTTGTGAGTCCCATTCCTTCAGTAGTGACCGAAGAATTTTCTTCACCTTCTCGCTATCCGTCATATGCTTTCCAAGGTTGCCTAATCCATTAATGATTTCTGCAAAACTATCAAGCATAGTGGAAATAGACTCACCTTCCTTCATGACAAACATTTCATAGTCATGAAGAAGCATGTTGATCTTTATTTCCCGGACTTGGTAGGTTCCTTCATGGGTGATGCGAAGTCTTTCCCACATTTCCTTGGCGTTGGTACAAGAATTAACTCGATTTCTTTCCTCAACCATGAGGGCACAATATATCAACTTCATAGCTTTTGCGTTGATGTAGGCTTGCCTCCAGTCATTGTCATCATATTCCAGCTCCGTTTTTAACTCACCATTTTCTTTCAACAGTGGTTGTGGACCGAAGATAATGATCTTCCAATATTCTACTCCCTCACTTATAATGTAATACTTCATAGGATTTTTCCAAGAAGAATAATTAGCACCATTAAATAAAGGAGGGCGATTGTTTGTGTTACCTTCTTCCGCTAGGTTGTTGTGTGTCATCCCTGAATACTTCTACTCTGATACCAATTGTAAGTGATCTAAAAGGGGGGTTGAATAGATCTTTAAGCTTTTTAAAATTTTCTACAATAAAATCAGAAGTTAATACACACAAAAATAATTTAAATAAACTTAAATGAAAATAGTAGGGAAGAAGATCAAACACTGTTTTTATAGAGGTTCGGTGCTAAGACCTACATCCTCTACCTAAGCTCCCACTTAGGATTTTGCAAACACTTTATTGCACACTTTGTAGTTGAGTGTGAACTTTTTACAATGCCACTTGATTTCCGGCTCAAGCTACCTTAACAATCGATTTGTCTTCCAGCACAAATCCTACCTCACAAGTGACCTTCCACTCGTCACTCAAATTGTAAGAGAAATATGATAAAAATTGAAGAACAAGTACTCAATACAATTGTGTAACAAAATAAGAACAATAATGAGCAATTTTGGAGCAATAAAAGAGTATTTTAGCTTATGGAACCTTGGTGGTCTCTTCATCAATCATACCCTTTATACTAGAAGAAAAATAGCTGTTGGAACTCATTCTAGCCGTTGCATGATTGTTATAGCTGTTCCTTAACAATCTTCTTTCCATTTATGGCTAATTGGACCGTTGGAATTAATCTGTTGTACCCATAAGTCAACTTTTCGTCTTGTATAAGTCGACTTGTGACAGCATTTTACGTAAAATTTCATCTCCGCTCTTCTATAAGTCGACTTGTGCTATGTAAGTCGACTTGTCATCCTCGATAAGTCGACTTATGTATGATTAGTCGACTTGTGTTGACAAATCTTCATCTATTAGTCGACTTATGGTGTTCTAAATGAGCTTATCTTTATTCATATCTTCATGTGTAAGTCGACTTATGTTGTGCAAGTCGACTTGTGTTGCCTTCAACGGTAACATCCAACCAAATCTTCTATAATCCTCATGTTTTATGCCATTTTCACTTATAAGGAAACTCCCATCTTGATTCTTCAATGATTAAACACTTGCTCATCTTGATTTGCACAATTCTTTCATTGAATAATACCTGAAATAATTTCTTGACTATTTCTAGATATTTTATTATTATCAAAATATAAAGGGATTTAATTTGTCAACCACCATTGGTCCAACAAATATCTTATTTAAACACTGTTTGTCCAAGTCTATCTCTAAATTACTCGGTTTCTAAGAGTGATGAATGTCGATTGATCGTCAGTAGAAGCTTTGAGTATTAAGTTATCACTATAAGTTTTGAAAGTCATTTATCTTTACCTATGATTATCTATTCTTAGGAAATATGGAAAATGAGTAAGAGTTTTTAGGTTTGTGATCTTAATTTTGATGTTTTGCCCAAGAATGGTCAAAAGTTAAGTGTGGGGGAAATTGATATTATTGGAGTTATGTAAATATAGTACCTTGGAAAATAAGTGTATTTACTTATAACTTAATTTTCTTCCACTTACTTTTGTAATGAAAATATTTATTATTAATAAAACAAAAGAGTTTGGTTTTATTTGTATGAGCATTATATATCTAGTCATTAGGTATCGAGAATCTTTTGTAAGTAATATATATATACATAGAGATGTATGGGAAACATGTATATTATTAGAATCTAAAATAATTGATTCATAGTTGAATAATCAAGTTGGTCGTTTGATTATGGTTTAGACTGTAGTATTGCGATTTATCTTCGAGTAAGTAAAAGAGTTTACTTCAAGGGAATGATGAGTTTCATATTATGATAGTAGTTGACTATCAATAATGGCACTATTAAATGAATCTGGAATGAAATATGTTTTTAAGAATAAAGTAGGTCGTTACTTTAATCTTAAAACATATAACTTAAGCATTCATTTATTATGGACCACAATCTTGATAAGTGGTGAACTCATATATGTTTCATTATGATTTTTGATATGATCAAAATAGATTTTTACAAAGTATCAATCCAGTATCTACATGTTGGAATTATTAATTGAAACACGTATCAGGGAACATTTACTCAAATAAAGAGTTTATAGTGATATCATCAGTTCTAGATGTTTTATAGAAATTGGTGATTAAACTAGCACCATTAGTTTGATGGACTCGCTACACATCAAGTCTTACCATATAAAGTAAAACGGGAAATTTAGAAGGAAAAATCAACATAAGGGCAAAACAGTAATTTTATGTTTTATTGTGCGGATGGCTATAATATGGTTCATATTAGATTTTGCAATTAGACATCTTATTTAAAAGATGTGTTCTTATAATATTTAGTAATTCAGGAGTTCAACTAATTGTCTTTAGTAGAATGATATTTAGTTAATAAGTTAGAATTAATCATAATGAGATTAAATCAATTCCGAGCTTATTAGAGCTTGAATTATATAAGTCCAATTAGATTCTCCATTTGACTTCTAGAAAGATTATCAAGCAAAGTAAGAAATAGAAATAAACGTTTTAAAGCCTATGATTGAATGTTAGGCTTACTTTAATTAATTGTTAATTAGAAGCCCATATGAACATTAAGAAATGAGCTAGACTTTGGTTTAATTAGATTAATTAAATTAAAACAAAGTTATTAAAGATAAAAGGAGGTGGATTTTTAGTTTTAAGGGGCAAAATGTGCAGCTGCACATTCAACTAATTGTCGTCATGGAGCCAGAATAAGAAGAATATTACAAGAAGAGGAGACAAGATAGAGTATACAAATGGAGAGTGAACATTGTCTCATAGTTGTCCCATTTCTTTTAACCTAGTTTTTATTATAAAGCGAATGATCACCCCCCCTCCCCCCCCCCCCCCACTGTCTTATGGCTACAACAATTCAAATGTGACAGCTGTGAGATCACGTGACATAATGAGAAACAATGAAGAGGGGAAATGCATGCAAGGTCCGTAAGTTTCCATGCCACATGTCCATTCCACATTTAATCTAGCATTTAAGGTATAAAGAGATGTGTGGTGTGTCATCTACTTGGACAAGAAAAGGAGTGTGGAAGAATGTAGCACCTGTCCCATTTTACATAAAACCTAGCTTTGAAATAGAATAAAGGGAGGTTAGTTAGAGTGAAAAGGTGTGAAAAGGCGTATGTTAGGTGGGAAGGCATGCAAGAGGAATGTGGGGGCTGGATAAAACATGACAAAGTGTGGAGCAATAGGACAAGTGTCGATTGCAAAGTCTATGAGAACCGAAGGGGGTGAGAGGGCTATAACAAAAGAGAATGACATTTGGACAAGAAAAAGATAGCAGCTCCTTCATTTAGTCCTCTTCGATTTCCAAATGGGTGAGGGCTGGAGAATAACCAAACAATAGATGCTTCTTGATTATTTCTCTTCAGTTTTCCATGGAAACAAAGGTTTTCTTAGCCAATGGAGAAGATGAAGGGCTAGACATCTCGATGTCGGTTCAACGATGATATGGATGCCAAGTTACAATTAAGCTATTTCATCTTGTTAACGTTGTTAATCTCTTTTCAGATTGTTATGATATTTGTGTTAATTGAATTGGATTTTTTTATGAATGATCTTAATACATTATTTGGATTGTTCTATTATAAACCTATCGATATAATGTTGAATGTATTCCGTAATCGTTACATTTGATGTTTATTAGTAGTATCTAATGGTTTTAGATCATTAGGAACAACATAACCTAAGTTAGATATCACGTGTGAGGTTACTACCTATATTGATCATTCTCCACTTCTTAATGTGACTACTAAATTGAATCTAGAGATCGTATCCTAGGTTATTCAGTAGCTAGGTTTAATTAATGATCATATCTTAATTAAACATAACTTAAGCGAACATCAAGATTAGTAGAGCATATTGTTAGCCTCAGATCAATAGTCAGAAGAGAGATGTGAAGACGTTAGGATGATAGGATATGTTTAATCATGATTAGCTAGATATTGACCCTAAAACGGAACCTTACTTATAAATGACACTTTCATCATTTTCGATTGCTTGCTTTAATTTGTTCTCGATAGTTTACTTTTATTTTATTTTCTTGCATCAATTAATTTTGTTACAAAAATTAACCGAACATTTCCTATAGATTTGATCCCAACTCGCCACAACTACTAATTTTAGTGTGCAGAGTTACATAAATTTGCAATGCACTCGACATGGGCTGTTAGAACAACTATTCAATGAAATATGTTTAATTGTGTGTAGGTCAAAATTTGAGCCAATAACAAATTCTTGAATATAACATTATTAACTTTTTATTATTAAATAAAATAAATAAAGCATATTTTACTATTGATCTCACATTTTGCCAAGTTGATAATTACAATGTATTGTGATCTTATATCATATCTTACCAATGTATTTAATCAAGGTAAAAACATTTATGGGAATTTTGAAACACTAGATGGATTTCTTGTAACATACCACACCTATAGGGCATATTCTTAAAAGCATCAGAGAATATTTGGGATATACTCTATGGACATGATATGTTAGCAAACAATTCAGAAATATTTTTCCACCTTACACACAATATCATATAGCACAGAGGCATTTTAATCAACAAATTGCCAGAGTTCTACCTAAATTTCAGAACTTTCCCAAATTCAATCTGTGTGGAAACATTTCAAAGAAGATCAAATTTCCTCTTTAATGATCTTAGTAAAGATGTATAGTAAAACATTTCTATTGTCCCATTTATCAATTCTCACATTCATAATCATTTCTAGTATTTGATAACAAATAAATTCATATAAATTTTATTATGTTACTACCAAACATGTACATCGAGCAATAATTTAGTCTCAACACAAATATATATATATATATATATATATATATATATATATATATATAACATTAGTATATAAAATATAACATACCAAGCTACGTATATCAGTTTCAAAGTGATTAACACACTATATACAATTTAGCAATGTGTTATGATATGTAGATGTAAAACTACTACTAGACTCTATAGTTTCAACTGATCGTTCCTTTGAGCCATGACGTCCAAAATGTAGGAGTTATATTCTAACTAAATCTAAACCTCTCCTAAGCTTGATTTTTTTTTTACAATTTTGATTAGTTTTGCGAACTCAATGAGTGAACCATCATCGATGCACTTAGTAAACCATATCACATAAGACCGAAATCCACATACCACACAACCAATAATATCATGTTACATTTCAATAACACACATCAACTTAGGCGGAACTCAAGAAAATCATATCACATTTTAAAAAATATCAAATTGTATTTTAAAACCACAATTCAATTTAATCAAACATGTATATGAAAATGCAAATATGTTTTCATTCTTATTTTCTAGTGTTGTGATCAAATATGCCAATTCACGCCCCCAGGTTTTGAACAAATTTCTGTTGGCTAGCTTAACGAGCATTATAGCCTGATCACATTACGAGCATTAAGCCCTAAGTTCTTACTATGAACCTTAGGCCCTGATTACAAGCTTTTCACCCTCAATGTTTACATATTGGTCATTTTGATCACAAATCCCATTATCTCATCATGAATGCCAAATGCAATTATATAAACCATCTTGTATATCATTTTCTTCTCTCAGTAACTGATTGTCCAAAATTCACAATCAATTCAATTCAAATAAGCATTTCATAATTATTCATGTAGTTAGCAATTAACAATAAAATCAAAAACACTTCCATATACAGTCCCGAATATCAAACTCCTTGGACTAACAACGTCCGAAATTGTAACAATCATATAAGCAACAATTCAATAATTGACATTTAACTAAAAATAAATCAACCATAATGAGAAACATCTAGGCTAACTCATAAAACACTCTAACGAGCTATTTCCTCAATGTCTAGACAATATATAGGTATCGATAATCACTATGAGAACCTATTAGACATGCTTATGAACATCAGTCACTAATAACAAATAGAGAGAATATGTATGCAATCCTAATGTTCCTTTATGAACACGCTGCCTTCTTTTAGCCAAAAATCTCTCTATAAAAATCCAAATACCATGATTCTTGTACCTCCTGAAACTAGAATTCATTAGCCTTAATATATCCAAAAATTATATGAACATAATCTGCCCTTAGAATACAACCCCCATCCAAATTATGTCCTACTTTTTGTCAGAAACAGGCTGGCAACCATTACTCAAACAACAATAAATCATTATCCAAACATCTTCTAGCCAACCATTTCACAAAAGCATTAATAAGACATCAATAATAATTTTTCATGTTTTATACTTTGACTAATTTGGCCTTTAAAGCCCTCAAAAAGTAGGAAATAATAAAAGGTTCTTGTATAGGGGTCTATCGCAGGCAGTATTAGGGAAACAAGCATAACTCAAGCTATAATCACTATTTTATCAAGTCACTTTAGCAGAGGTCAAAACAAAACCTATATCTACAACTTTTGTTCTTTGAGTTTCTATAAATTCGTGCTCTAAAAGTATGTAAAATAGGTCAAAAAGGGGGAATATGAAATTAAAACCAGGATTTCGACTTATCTTGATGACTTCTTTCTCCTCTTCTCTTCCCCAATTTTCTTCCCTTCTCTCTCTCATTTTTTTGTATTTCTCCCTCTTCTAACCTCACGGCGTACCCTCACTCTCCCTTATATTTCCTTTACATCTATTTTCTCTAGAAAGTTCAAAGAAAGTCAAACTAATCCACATATCACTATTTCATTGGTCTACGTGTCACCATTCTATTGGTCTATGTATTATTCTTCTATTGGTCCATATTTTACTAACTTTAAGCTCTACATGTCGCTTATTTAAGCCTCCATATGTCATTACTTGTAAGGCTACACATGTCACCAATTGTAGGGCTACATATGTCACCATTTGTAAAGCTACACATGTCACCATTCTAAAGCTCCACATTCCACAAGTCTAAAATGTCATTTGTAACAAATTTAAAGGGCCACTTGTCACAAATATAAAGTGCCACTTGTCTCCAATCTTACCATTTAGGAATTCTACTAAGCCAATTTACACATTGACTCCTCAAACTTTCGATTTTTAACAATTAACTCCAAATCACTAACTTAAATCCATAAATTTCTAATTTAATTATGTTTCATCAAAATCATATCCAAGTATCCCGGAATATGTCAATTAAGTGTATATAAAAAATTTGTCACTTATTTCTCATATTTATAAATAATAATCTATGTATATGTATGCTAATCTCATGCATGTACATAGAATAACAAATTTTGTATCCTAATGCACCAAATTAATCATCTAGTGATATAACTTATTTTATTTAAAGCAATGTGCTTGAGCTTAATCTTCTAAACCTTCTAACCCTTAATAATTTAGGAGATCGGATATTACATTTATCTTTGATATAGGCATTAACCCATTTAACCCATTAGGATTGTCTGTCTTGAATCAATCTCCACACTTTCTTACTACATTATTTGGTTCAATAATTTAGCTATCATTAGATCAAGTTCTCCTTATCTGCAAGGCAAACATGCATCGCTCCTGTTGGACCCTGAACCTTGAGTGACAATTTGACTATGATAAAGTGGATGAGTTGATTGAAATTGAGTTGAAGATCATGAAATAAAGAGAGAAAGTATGAAAATATGAAAAATTGTGAAATAGTTGACCTTTTTGGCATTTGAAAGTTGACTTTTGTTTGAGGCAAAATTTGATAAAATGGTCTTCTGAAAACTTGTAGGTTATGTTAAGAGATTTTTGTGGACATAAAGTTTGTAATTTTTCGATATCGGGAGTGAAAGTTATGATCAGTCAAAGTTTATGTTTGATCGGGTTTGACTTTTATATTGGTTGGAACTTTGACTGAGAAATTAACCTAGTTAGAGGTTAATTGAGCTTTGATGTTCTTCATGAAAATTGAAGGATTTGTTTTGATCTTTATTTCGATATAAAGTATGCAATTTTTCGATCTCGAATATTAAGTTATGATTTTACAAGTTTGTATAGAGGATAGTATCTTTGACGGAAAATGGACTCCCGTAGGAGTTGAATTGAGTTTTATGTTCTTCTTGGAAGATTTAGAGCTTCTCTCAAGTTTTCTATAGAGACTAAGTTTGTCAAAATTGAAGTTCGGGATTAAAAGTTATGAATTTCGGAAGTTTCTGATTTTTAAGTGAAAAAAAAAAAAAAGAAAAAGAAAAGTTTTAGCGCCCTCGCTAGGGCGACGGCTCGCCCTAGCGAGGCGGGCGCTCAGATGCGCCTCGCTAGGCGACGCCTCGCCCTAACGAGCAGGCGCCTCGCCTCATGCGGGCGCCTCGCCCTCATGAGTTAGGCGTCCGTCTGTTTCAAGCCTGCGTTTGCTTCGAAATTTCTTGATTTCTTTGTTTTCAATCCGACCTTTGCTCACTATTTTGCCTATATCTTTCCGTCCGACATCCGATTGAGTTGATTCTTTTGCGTTGGATTCCTAAGACAATGAATTTCATTTTATAAGAAATTTGTGAACTTTTGAGATTAAATTAATGGTGATTAATTTAATCAAAGTGAGTCGGGAAATTTTCCGAGCATGATTCAGTGTTTTGTGAAATTCGGGATCTGTAGAGATCCGATTGAAGTGATTCTTGAGGCGAAATAAAGATAAGACAAGGGGCTACAAATCATATGAAGACATGAAATGTCAATTTTGCCCTTAGGACTTTTAATTTTTGAATTTAAGTTCGGATTAGGGTTTAATTTTTGGATTGGGAACACCTGTGAGTAATTTGAGCATAACTTTTGATCTGGGAATCGAAATGAGGAGATTCTTGTTTTGAATTAAACTAGAGACATAAGGCTATAATTGTTATGAAGACAGCGAGTTTCAATTATGGGATTAAGAATGTGAAATTTTGGACGGAAATAATCGTACATGGAAAATATGTTAGAATGTGGATTTACCCGAACTGTTTTGCGCATAACTTTTGATGTAATGATCGGAATTGAGCGCAGTCAGTGGCGTTGGATTTGTATGATTGAGGGGAACATTTCTCGAGAAGGAAGTTTTAGCAAATTCCTTCAATTTAATAGTGCGAATCAGACCCGCAAGTGAGAATGGTATAAAGTAAATGTAAGGGCAAAATGGTCATTTAACCATCATTAAATGAAACACAGATGGTGATGTCGTTTTTGGCATATTAAAAGCCACGAAAGTGGCTGGAAATTTCCAGAGAAAAGAAAAAGAAATAAGAAGAAGAAAGAAGAGTGGAGATTCGGTTATGGAGAAAACAAGAGAGAGAAAGTTATTTTCGATTTTTCTTCTTATTTCTTAAGGATTTTGGGATGTTTCCAAGAGAGAAAAAGGTAGAGGAGCATAAGAGCTTCCTTTCAAGCCAAAAAAATTCGAATTTGGAAGAGAAAGAGGTAAGAGAAATTGTTTTACTTTGAGATTTTGATTAATTTTCGGTTTAGAATTATGACATATGAGATGGGTTTATGGATTGTGGAATTAATTTTGAAATATATGCTTTAGGCTGGGTTTAATTTTGGATGGAAATTTGTTTAAAGTTTAGGCTAAATTTTATGATTGAGAATTTTGAGATATTTTGGTGTAGAATTATAGGAAATATGATGAATTGATGATATATGAAATCAATTTTGAAGAAATTGTATTTTATGGTATTGAATTGGGATAAATTGGTTTAGGCCAATTTTAAGATTTGGGGATTTTTGAAATTGAGGATTTAGATGTCTTGGAATTAATGTGAATTGAGGAATTGTGAGATTAATTTTGAAGAAATTATGTTTTATAAGATTGAATTCGAGTGTCTTGGATTAGGCCAATTTTGAAAATTGGAGATTTTCAAAATTGGAGATTGAAATAGCTTGAATGTAAATGGAATTGGTGAATTCCTAAGTTGATTGTGAAAATTAAGTATTTTCGATGTAAAATTGGATGATTATGGTTTAGGTTTTGGTATTTTGGAAGAGAGAAAGCAAGGATCAATTGGAGCTTGAAATCAAGTTTAGGCAATAATTGAGGTGGGTAGCATATTTATATTTTGATTTGTGAGCAATATGCAACTTTTGAAAAATTAAAGAAAGTAAAATTTGGATTTTGATGAATTAAGGTTTTTGTAAATATTGAAAATAAAAGTTTGTTATCGTTTGGCATTACGAGTCCCAAATGAGTTTGAATAAAATTTGCATCATTATATATGAAGTTTTAATAATTGCTATGGTTGTGCATTATTGACTTTTTGAGAATGTGTTATGTGTATTGTATTGCTTGAAGATTGTGAATTTATGAATGAAAATATGTCTGTGAGGACACGTGTGTGAAAAATATCAAGATTTCGAAATTTGTGCCTTAGGGCAAATTGATTTTCGCTTGTGAATGTGTTATATGGGTTTGGTAGGTCCTTTGGTGAGTCATTATTGTCTCTATGTGTATAGCCTTCTCCAGTTACCCGTTAGTGTACGGAGACTCGATTTCGGACTCCTTCACGGCTACTATTTGGACCGCAATGCGGAAAGTGTAATACGTTCTGTTCACGACTGCAGGACCGTATGCGGATCGCAAGGCAAGACGCTCTGTTGGACTAGCTGGACCATTTCGATATGTTATGTGTTTTGCTTTGTTTACGTGTTTCGCATTCTTGTTTTTAAAGTGAGAAATGAAAATTGAAATTATGTTGCATTCATATTTATGAAGAATTGAAAATTTTGAAAATGAGAAAATGAGATTTTATGAGAAGTTTGGGAAAATTGGAAAGAGTTTGAGAGAAATATTTGAAAGTTGAAAAGTTTGAAAATATGAAAAGTGTTTGAGGAAATTGTTTGAAAAATTATAAAGTTTGAAAAATTAGCCCTTTTGGCAAAAAGCTTGTGAAGAATGATTTCCGCTTATTTATCGATTTATAAATGTGTTATCCACGAGCTTTCGAGCTCACCCCCCCTTTCATCCTCATCTCCGGTTTCGAAGCGGAGATCGGATGAAAGAATGTGAAGACGTATGTCAAGACGTCAGTTTCGACATTTGAATACGTTGGTTTTTGAGAAATTTGGATCTTGTGTATGAATATGTTTATGACTTTAGATAAATTTGGAAAAATGTATTTGTGTATAAAGTTGAGTTTTGTGAATGAGTGATTTGGGAATTTGATTGAGTTATGAGAGTGGTATGTTGATTTGAGAATTATGGAAGTGTTAGGTTTAAATGTGCGTTTCATTGGTGTTGGATTCGGACGGAGTGTCCGATGATTTTGAGTGTGTTTGGGATTATAGAAGTGTTTTGAACCCTTGCAGTTTGGGTTAGGATAAAGGCGCCGTTATCTTTGCGAAATTTCGATAAAATCGGGTTAAAATGTAATTTGAGTTTGGTATGAATTTATATAAGATTGTGATGACGTTGTTTATGATTGAGTAACGAGAAAAGAAATGAGAATAAGAAAGAAAAAAATATTTCATAACGGATTTTGGAACGTCTTAGGAATTCCCAACGCGATTCGCATTTCTGTTTTTTGCTTAGTCACGGATGTCGGAAAGTGTTTGATTTACATTGATTTGTTTGCTTACTTTGTTTTCTATCCGAATTGATTTGCATTCGATTCGATCCCGCTTTCGCTTATTCGTTCCGCTTTGTGATTCAGATTCGATTATTTAAACATTATATTCGATTGGTTTTCGCTTTGTTATCCGTAATCCGCGTTCTCACATGCGATTTGTATTCCGCTTCGCATTCGCTTTGCATTTGTTTGAGTGTAAAAGCTTCATGATCGCTTTCGATTCTTATGCTTTGTTTTCCGTTTCGTTTTCCGTTTGCTTCGTTTTCCGTTCTGTGTATGTAGTTGGGTCTCGGTCCCAACATTTATGGTATCAGAGCATAGAGTGAAAGTGTTAAATTTAAGTAGTTGGATTCCGGTAACGGGATCCAACAGCTCCATTTTATTTCACCAGCCTTTGAGTTAAGATTGCATCCAAACCAGAAAATTCTTTTGTAGATCCTATCAATCTACTTGTGGATGTATTTAGGGGTACAAGATGGGATCCCCAATTAACAACCATAGAGGAGAGAACATAATTAATTAACCGAGCCCTGCCTACTAGGGAGAGTTCTTTATAACTTTAGCTATTGATCTTGTTAAGGATTTTATCAACCAAACATTTGTAATTACAAGAAGGTGAATTAGCTAATGATATAGGAACTCCAAGATAAGTCATTAGAAGTTTTCGAATTTTGAATCCATAAATTGATGCAAGAATGGAGGCAAGGATGGAAGCACTCTTGGAGATAAATAAAGTACTCTTGTTGTAGTTGATGTTAAGATATGACATGTTGTTAGACATCTTTAAGAGCATTGGAGAGTGAAGCTATTGAATTGCAATTTGCTTTAGAAAATATGAAAAAAAAAATCATTAGTACAACTCTAGTTGATTAGCTTAATCTTTTTTGCATTTGCCATGGAATTTGAATATATGATCTCTTTCTATCCCCCTGAGCAAAAACTTATTCAGCACCTTAATCGTTAGGGAGAATAGGCAAGAGGAAATAGGATCCCTTGCTTGATTTCTCCTGCACATTTGATAATCTTAGAAGGTTCCCCGTTCACTAAGCTTTGAAAGTCATGGTGATTATGCATTAATGAATCCAAGTGACACTTTTTGTAGGAAAATCGTAAGGATGCAGAATGTTACGGCCTGTTTGCTTTGACGGAATAGCCATTCTATTCCGTTTGTATTCCTATTTCATTTGTTAAGCTTGCGTTTGGTTAAGAATAGCTAATCTTACAGAATACGCATTCAGTAAATTTGAGGAATAGGCAATACCCTTCTCCACCTATCTTTTTCTATTCGATGAAAACGTATTCTTTGTAAGACATTTCGGTGGGCATAGTATAGTTCTACTAATTCTACTACTTCTATTATTACTGCTAATAATAATAATAATAATCAAATTTAAAATAATTGATAATAATAATAATAATAATAATAATAATAATAATAAGTAGAAAATAATAATAATAATAATAATAATAATTAATAAGAATAAGAATAATTAATAATTAATAATAAGAATAAGAATTATTATTATTATTATTATTAATTTTCTACTTATTCTTATTATTATAATTATTATTAACTTTATAATAATAATAATAATAATAATAATAAGTAGAAAATTAATAATAATAATAATAATAATAATAATAATAAAGTTAATAATAATAAGAAGAAGAAGAGGAGGAAGAGGAAGATAATTTTGTCTTTTGTTACTTATTCCTTTCTCATTTCAAGCTTATATTTTCAAACCAAACATTGGAATAGAATTTCTTTATCTATTATATTCCTTAAACCAAACAAAGTAATATTTATTCTATTCTATTCCTCATCTTTTCTATCCCTAAAAATACCTATTCTATTATCAGTCTATTCTATTATTTGAACCAAGCAGGCCGTTACTGATAAAAGACCAATTCAGCATTTCATAAGCTTTTTGAAAATCATGTCATAAGCTTGCAAGGTGTGGTGGGTATACCTTTGTCCAAAGACTGCCGCGACCTTTACCTGGCTGGCCCTTTCTTTCTTTTTATCATAAACAATTTTTAGTATAATGAAGTTTTTAATAAATTCGAAAATTTAAAACTATTCCAAACAATATTCCCGCTCCTTTTTGGTCTCCTTCCCTGTACTCGGGCTATCCTCTCGCTCTCGTCTCTGTCACAGGGAAAGAATTGGAGCCCATGTTCACTCATCAGACCCATTCGTCCTCCCCTCAAGACCCTCTGCTTCCATGGCTATTGTACGTAAAGCCATCTGCCTCTTTCTCTCACTGTCTTTGTTGGCTCAATTGTACTGTTTTTTTTTTTTTGGTAGTTGCTGAGTCCATTAAGAGATCTTTTGCAGGTCCATCAAGAAGGCGCTTGGGGACGAATGCTCTGGTGATGATCTAAATAATCTTCTTCTGCAATGTATTACCACTTTCAAGCACAACCCCCAGTATCGGAATGACCCGCGATTTCTTAAGATTTGGTTCCTATATGTAAATTCTTAAAATTCTCATTCTTTGTTTCTACTTGGAGTTCTTTTTCAGTTGTCCCTCCTTTTATCTTTGTATTTCGTGGCTTCTGCTTCATGATTTTGTATATATATATATTTTATTCCCGTGCCATCTGGGCTTCTTTTTTTTCTTGTTTTTGGTTACTATTTCTTTGTTCGAAAGTAGTTTTGATTTCTGAAAAGTTTTCCTGGGTTTTAAATTATTAAACTTGGGGTTCAATTTACAGGGTAGTCTTTGAACTATGAAATCTAGTGGAATTTGCTGGTCGCCACCAATTCTATTCTTCTTCCAGTTAAATGTGGTTTGTTAATTATTGAAGTTGGAGCAGTACGTAGTTTCAATTCTTTGTAAAGTACGTAGTTTCAAATCTTTGTAAAGAGAATTGATATATTTCGTGAGTTTGGAGAAGGAACACCTTAGAATCCTAGAAATGTCTTATGGCGTCTATATTATTTTCCTTTCGTCAGATAAGTAGAGGGAGTTGAATATTTGATCTACTAATTTTGTTTCTCTGGGTTTAACAGTTGGAAGGCAGCAATGATTTTGAAGTCATCTTCAGTGAAATGGTGGAGAACAAGATATGTAATGATCAGTCTTTACTCTATGAAGTATATGCGGCTTTTCTAGAAGTGAAAGAGAAGTGGCAAGAAGCTTATCGAGTTTATCAGATTGGCATTTCGAGGTCTCACTCTCCTTCTCCAATGTGTCTCATTGTCAATTTAAGTTAAACCTTTGCCTGACTTTTTGGTTATCACGTTGGAATAACAGGAAGGCCAAACCTCTAGAGAGGTTGAAGAATGCCCAGGCCTTGTTTCTCAATCGAATCTCTGAGAGAGTAAATGCTTGTTCAATTCCAAAGGTCTGGAACTGACTTCATAATAGGAAAAACCGAAGGGAATGCTAATTGCTGCTTTATTTCAATTCTTTTCATGTTTTTCTCTCATTTTCTGTTACCAAGAGTTGTTTACTTCTTGTCCAATTAACTGAAAACAATGTTATTTACTGTCAAGTGCTGCAAATGAGTCTTAAATCCGTGGCTGTCCCATTTTTCTTCAAAATGTTTTTATCCAAGTGCTAGAGAGGTGCAATTTATTGTAATGTGATATTAGTTAAAACACCAGCCCCACTCATCCACTTATAATTTAATAATCATTTGATATGCAGTTCCTGCTTGCTCTTGCCATTTACTTCCAAAGTTTATTACTTTTACTAAACATTTGAAGGTCTGCTTTTCATTACGGAAAGAAAGACCTTGCACTTCCGCATTCTTTGGAGCACATTTTATTTATTAAGTTATCTGTTTGACGCAAGGAAGAATTGTCTACTTTGACATTTTATCATGATAGATCAACAAACAAGACCTTGTTATTTCTTTTCTTTTCCTAAGAAGAAAAAGTTATTTTCTGCAATTTTTGCTTAGTTAAGATTTAACATGTTGGACTTCTGAGGATTGTTCTTAATCTGCAGGGTGAGGAAAAAATACCCATTGAATTGGAAACAAAGATTAACCCATGGTCCCCCTCCACCATGAAGGAGTTACTTCATAAGTTGAATCCTAGAATAAAGAAATATGAAGTAAGTTAATCTGTTTGCTGCCACTTGCAGTCTTATACTTTGAACGATCTGAATACTTGGATATCTAACAATAGCTTTCTTCTTGCTGGTTTTAGGGATATTACTCCAGTAATAAAAATTATTCTGGAAAAATGGCCTTGTCTTCTTTAAGGAACGCATCAAGAAATAAGGTTCTTGAAATAGGTGATTCGAGTTCTTGAGCTTGCTCTGGTATCCCAAATTACTTTAGGAGTTTTTCGTTATAGTTCTTCATGTTTGGGAAGTAAAGGATGTCATTTAACATGCTTATAAATTGAAGTGATAATCATGAGTTGATTCTCTACATTGTTAATTGTATAGAAAGCACAGATAAAAGTGCAATAGAAGTTTTTGCAATCGTAAATTTTTTATTCGACATGTATGGTAAACAGCAGTAGTCACTGGTGCCCACAAATCATTCGTGGGTCTGTTTTCCACTATCAAAAGCATTGGCCTTTGCTCTAACTACGAGCAAAACAGATGAACATATGATGCATAGAATAGTAAGTTTGTTACAGCAAGATTTCAATGCCCCATAATATTTAGGGGGGGCAGATTTCATGTCTGCTTGTGATTGTATCTGATTTGAGAATATATGGATACAAAGTTCAAAATACCAAGTCTGAGCTTCTAATTCTAACCCTAATGCGTTATCTGCAGGTGGAAAAAAGTACCAAATCAAGGGATGTGCTGGTCAAGGAGGTTTTGCTCAAGTATTTAAAGCATATGTCAACAGTAGTCCCGATGATGTTGTTGCATTAAAGGTTATTGCTTCTTTTTCTTGAAAATAATCACAGACCAGCATGATGGAATCACCTAAACTATCTGACATTTCTGGCAGATACAAACGCCTCCATTTCCTTGGGAATTCCACATGTATCGCCAGCTTGATCAGCGGATCTTAGATAAGCAAGTGAGCATTTGGGTGACATTTTGTTAATTTTTTCTGTATCCATACTCATTGATACTGAATTTTCATTAGAGGTCAAGCTTTGGTTTTGCTCATGCTGTCCATCTTTATGCGGACTATAGCATACTGGTGTGTGACTATCTATCACATGGGACACTTCAGGTACCGTAGATATTCCCTTTCTGCTTTCTTGTTGAGCAGCTCCAATGTGAAAATTATCATGTGGCCTTATTTGACACAAGTGCTTCCTTGTAAACTTCTCCAGGATGTCATAAATTCTTATGTTGTCATTGGCAAGTCCATGGAAGAGGTTCTATGCATGTATTATACTGTGGAAATGCTTTACATCTTGGAAAATTTGCATGGTGTTGGCATCATTCATGGTGATTTCAAACCTGACAATCTGCTCATTCGCTATTCAAGGTGAATTCAACTTGTTTTTCCATTTGTCACATACATTTGGATCAATAATTTCGCCAGTATTCCCAAGCATCGTAATTGAAAATGTGAATGGTGATAACCATCCCTAAATATTGTCACTTTTCTTTTCTTGGTAAATTTTCAAGGGAAAAGACCTAGGAGAACTGTTTTATTTGTTCATATTTGTTTGTCCAAGAAGTAATTAAATGAATGACCCTTTAGTCTTGTACATCAAATTTGGAATCTAATGAATAATAAAAAGTTTACTTATGCCAGGGATGAGCTTACAGAAAATGGTTTTCATGATCGAAGTGGTCCCTGGAATGATCAGGTAATAGTTAACAGTTGAATTTTGATAGCTGAATTTTAATAGCTCTAAAACTTTTTTCCCACAGGGTCTATGCCTTGTATTAAAAATTTTTTCCCACAGGGTCTATGCCTTGTAGACTGGGGTAGGGGAATAGATCTGAATCTCTTTTCTAGTGAAGTAGAGTTTGAAGGAGATTGCAGAACTTCTGGTTTCCGTTGTGTTGAAATGCAAGAGAAGAAGCCCTGGAAATTTCAGGCCAGTATGTAGTTGGTGTTGCTATTATAAACTTCAGAAGCTCATCTAAATTCGCAACTCATTAGTCATTTGTTGAATTCAATCAGGTGGATACATATGGCTTGTGTGTCGCAGTACATATGATGCTGCATAATTCTTACCTGGGAATTGACAAAAAGGCCACATCGGATGGTGGTTACGTTTATTTGCCGAAAGCATCCTTCAGAAGGTAATCACATTTACCTGAATGCGTATGGCTACATATGTGAACGTTATTGTAATCCGTGGAAGGATGTTTTCTATATTCTTTTGTGTACAACGAAGAGTCATTTAGATGGTATTGTAATCTTGTAGTTTCATCTCAGATTATCTTGGTTTTTTTTTTTTCTGTTTTTGTTTATTGATTCAAATTACTTGGTTACAATTGCATCAGATATTGGAATGTCGAACTGTGGAGGAATCTCTTTACTAAGCTGCTTAACAATAGCCATGGAAGTGACAAGAATCTGTTGCAGCACCTAAGGGAATCCTTCCAGGGTTACTTGTGTTCTAACCCTCAGCTCCTAAAGAAACTAAAAGACTTGCTCACAAAGCAAAGGCTTTCCTTGTGTTCTGCTTAGTGAGTTCATGATCAGTGTTCTCCAGAATCTTTACAATCGTCCTGGATCTGAGTGTTAAATGCATAGAAAGTGTAGTCTGGCGAGACGCATTTTCTAAAAGATAAAATATTACATCCTTAGAACATATTTACAACTCTTCTTGACCACTCAAACTGTTATCCTGCTGACTGCTGTTTTGAGACATGCATAAGAGAACTTAGAATCTTGAAAAATGATCGTATATTTGACCTAGGTGTTTTAAAATGTTTCCTTTAAATATGTAAACTCAGCTCTTAGCTCTCAGTTCAAACTGAGCATACAGCTTTGTTCCCATGACCCCGTCTTCCAGTTCTGCTGTGAAGTATGTGTCCATTGTACATAGTTCCGGCTTTTGTAGTTCAAGTTGCATTAATGCCTCTGCAGATTATCTTGGACATCCGTGTCTTTTTGGCTTATTAGAGTAGTGCTGCTAGTGTAATGTTGCTTGCATTGGATTCCGTCCCAATTGGAGATGAATTACTAAACGAACTTAATATCAATGTTTTAAAAGCTGGATCGGACGTTGAAGAAAATGTTTAAAGTTTAGAAATTTAATTAGTAGTAAATTGCTATAAAATTAGTATATAACAAATAAGAAGTAAATTTTATAAGAATAAATAAAATAAAATATTTCATTAAAATAAAAGTACATTAATGTTTATTGTTATATAATAAATTAATAATAAATAAATATAAGTCTAATATAAATATTAAAATGATAATAAAATTAAAATTGTATTTATGAATTGAGTTTAATATATTTATGTTTGTAATTTTATCAATGTACTTCAAAATGTATATTGGTATTGGTGTTATGTGTACATGAAAGTAAGAGAAATAATAATTTTCAACTCAAATAAAATAGAGGATGTTGAGAAGAAGTATGTGATTTGAACATTTAGTATATGGCAATACAATTTATATAATGTCTCTAGCAAAATTATGATATTAATATAAGAAAATTATATTATGCTATAAGCACTTATATTTTAATAAGTGACGATGTCATTTGGTCTTTAGTGAGATTATAGTCCAGATTTCTTCTTTTTTTCTTATTTAGGAAGACAAAGCATTCAAAACGAAATAAATATTATAAACGAATAATTTTGATGCATTTGGCTGAGTAATTAAGTGAATACATTCTTTGAAACAATTCTATAAATCCGTAGGTTTTGATGAAAGAAAGGGAGGAGATTTTGTAAGGTTTTAAAAATCGAACTGAACCGAACCATCCGATCGAATCATAGGTCGAATCGGCCAGTTTTTATGCGACCAACTAGTTTTTATGCAGAGAGGTTATTAGGTGAAACCGAATCGGACCATTGACCGATTTAAACTTTTTTCGGTCGAACCGGATGATCCAGTTCGATTTTTAAAACCTTACTTAATATCACTATTAGTTAGATACTTCTTTTACCTAAATATCGCATAAGATTACATAATTAATTTATGTTTTTAGAATTAAAAAAAAAACATTATTTCAAATGGCACTCGTATCCTTAAACATCTCACAAATCAAAATTCAAATGTATAGTATGTAATACTAAAAGTTAAAACACATGTAAATTGGACAATACTTGCTATTGGTCAATCTCCATTATCGCACAATCTTCGTTATGTTTCATTGCTTCTTTCTCTTTTTGGTTCTAAAGGTTCTATACGCTTAATATTTTTTAACATTCTTATTCTGGCCTCTTTTATACTTGTTAGCACCTTAGTTGCTCCCAAAAAAACTTATGATTTGAGTAGAGTTCTAAAATGGTTATTTGAAGGAAATTTGAAAGGAAGAACAAAGGTAATAACTTAAACTCTTCAATTCCAATTTGATGATTATACTTTTTCGAAATGTTAGAAGGTTTCAATTGTTCGAAGAAACAACAAAGTTTGCCAGACCATATACTTGACATTAAGCCTCTGGTAATTGGTTTGCTAGAAAGAAAGCTAAAGAAGAATAGTTGTAATCACTTGAATTTCCTTTAAAGTCACTATAAAATGATTACCAACCATAATGCACACTATAATGATAGAATTGTCATAATTTTTTTTCCAAATGAAGTTGGTATTCAACACTTTATTACCTCTAACTAATTGATCCATTTGTTAGTAAGTCTTTTGAGGGAAAGGAATAGTTTCCAAGCATTTATGATGATATTTAGAAGTTAATGCATGAAAGGGGTGCTTTGTGTATGTATGTGTTGTGGATGATGAAGAGTTTGTGAATTTTTTTGCTTATACATATATGCTTGATGAGTAATGAGCTTGTTTTCTAAAGAAGCTCCTTATAGGATAAGCAGAAAAAGATTTGAACTAACCTTAATACCCTTTGGTTAATTCTTATTGACTTCAACAACATCATGCAGCAATCTATGTTGAAACAAATGCACACACTAAAAATTTATCAAATGATCTTAGAGATTGTGTAGGCTAGCTATAAGTAACTGATCTCGTAATGGAGAGACAATTCTATACCTAGAATAATAAGTAACAAGGAATATTGTTCCATAGGATAAAAAATTTGATAGAGCACTTATCAATGGCCAACGGCTCAACACTTTTCAAGGGAGAAAAGATATTTTCAACTATTCTCTAGTATCTAATCATTTTCCCAATCAAATTCATGATCTAACCTTAAATTATCTAAGGAGAACTTCTTTTCATTTTTAATAGTTATTTAGCTAAGGAGGAAGGGTTTGGAAATGCTTTCAAATCCTTTATTTGTATCAATAAGAAGGAGCTAAATAAGCTTAATAGCAAGAGAAATGGGGACATAAATTGAGTAGTGTCTACTACTAAAGCGTCTTTATCCAAGGTTGAAAATTCTTTTTATCTAGTGGCAAATGAGGAGTTCCCTCCTCTCCCAACCATTATTATATCCTTTTAGCCTCTCACTTCACCACAGAAGGTTGAAAAGCTAACCTAGATTCATGTAGTAGGAGATCCAGAATCCTTTTGTAGATTGCATTTTGTAGCTAGCTTCAAAGAGGGACCTATCTTCCCTCCTAAAGCAGTGTTGTAGCAAGGTTCAACTAAGTGGAAATCGTCCTTAGTGGGGTATTTTTGGAGAAAAGAATGGTCTCCTTGAGTCCAACACTGAGCTAAAGTTAACTATAAGAAGTGGGGACTTTAAACCACTTTAATAACCGAGGATGATCTCTTAATATTTTGGTTTTCACTTAAAGAAATGGCACCCAAAATGATGAACATGGGGCCTTAGCACATACAAGGAAATCAATCTTTTTGAGAAAATGGAAATAGGATTCAAACTTGAAAGATCTAAGATTAGAACAATCCTAATTTGGGTTAACATGCATAAAGTTCCTTTTAAATACTAGTCTTTGGAAGGGTTGAGTTATTTAGTCAACTACATAGGTATCCCTCTTGCTATAGATGAGAACACCACCAATATTAAGAGAGTTGGTTATGCTAGAGTCTGCATAAAAGTGGAGCATAAGAAGATTATGCCTAAAAACATTCCTATTATAAGGTATAGAAATGGTGAAAAATTGATTGAAGATAAGGTCCAATTGTCTTACTCGTGGAAGCATTGAATGAAAGATAAAATCAAAGTGTGGATCCCTAAAAAGAATACCAAAGAGGAAGAGGGTCAAGAAAGAGTGATTTTAGAAACTCCAAAAATTCCTAAGAAAGCTGATGAATTAGATGCAAATAATGGAGCTCAAGATTAGTAAGAACCTTCCAAACAAGTTGATGAAGTTGCTATAAATACAAAAACAAATGTTCAGCAAGAAATTTCTTATGATGCAACTAATGAAGCTTAAGGTCAGTAAGGAACTTTAAAACAAGTTGATGTAGTTGTTATAAATGCAAATTTAAATGTTCAATAAGAACCTTCACTAGATACAAACTTAGCAATTTTTCACGAGAAACAACAGAGAATGGGTGAGAAAGAAGGTAAGCAGAATGTTCATCTATCCATTGAGTTGCTAGTTCAAGCATAAGGTGAAGAAATTATTAATAAAAACTCTTCACCTGTTGATAATGAAGGGGTAAATGAAATCAGTAGCAAGTTAGAAGGAACAAAGTAGAAGCTTGAGCAATGGCATGAAATAGGATATAGTAATAGAAGATTTGAGAGGAGAACCAAAACAAAACATTCCTCATGAATTATACAATATGGAATGTAAGGGGACTTGACTGTCCCAATAAACAATTGGATCTCAAGGACTACTTAGGAGCTAAACACTTAGTTTTTGTTAGTTTGGTGGAAACTAAAATACAGGAAGAGGTATTTCATAAAGGGTTACATTATATTCTAGCATGATGGAATACCTTAATCAATCATTCTAAATACCCCATTGGCAGGATCTTGGTTGCGTTGGATCTAGATCGCCTGATCTTATCCAACTGGTTTTGTATTGAACAACTGATTCGTTGTGAACTCTTCATAAAAGTAGATAAAGCTCTAATATTCATTACAAATTATATACGTAGCTAATTGGGAATTTCAGAGAGCTAGCTTATAAAGAGACTTGTAAACAATTGAGTCGAGTATCTTAACCCCTTGGAAGCGTGTAAGAGGCTTCAACCGCATGTTATCTCTAGCTAAATCCATAGGAAGAAGAAGTATCACATATACAGGCACTAGAGAGTTAACAAAAATAACCTCTCAACTAGGACTAGTGGATGTCAAGTTTCAGGGACTTATCTTCACCCAAACCCTCCGCCCCTAATGCCTCACACTGATTTATTCATTAGAAAAGCTAATCACATACTCTTTGTGGATACGATCCTTTCTTATCACTATAACAAATTTAGTCGTGCAGAGTTAGGTTTAATTTTTTAAGGTTTTCCATATGCAAGTGTTCACACATTAGATTAGGTGAATGTAGTGGACTTTAGAGACTTCATGATTGATTTTCACACCAAACTTTATAAGCAAAAGTTGAGGCTGTTTTAAGAATCCATATGAATATAAGGGCCTGATTATGATTCATTGACAACTGAGAGCACCTAAATTCCATCTCTTGTCCTATGATACTTACACAAGATAATAGTCATTCAATTTTGGAGAGGAAGGAGAGTGTAGGAGTAGTTCTACATAGATAGTTGTTATATTTGGGGTGTATTATTGGGCATACACCTTTTCACTTGGGTTTCTATTTTGTTGTATATTTGGAGCAAATGAGAAATTAAAGTTATTATGTAATATACAGAGGCTCTTACCTAATGACACTATTAAAAAATTTAGGTTTTATTGATTCTCTCTTTCAGAAATTTCAACATGCCTTTATTGAAATCAATATAATGATATAGATGAGATTAGTAAGAAATGTTGACAAATTTTATGTGTTATTTAATTGAATGAGAGATTTAATAGTAAGAGGTGGTTCCTTTAACACCAAGGAGAATTTAAAAAAAGGAGCCTCAATTACACCTTAAGAAGTGGAGACAATGATAGAGCACAAAGATGCCCAACCCACACAATAATAGGTGTCATAAGATGAGATAGATAGGAATGTTCTTAACATCAAGAATAATTAGTAAAGACATAACTCCATATTATAAAAGATGTAAAGGAAGTTGGTGAAATATGGATTAAAGTTACAACAAATAAAGCAAAAACCATATTGTTTAATTTCTATTTTGTCATTTACTTTGGTTAAGTAATTTAATTGAGTTCATCTTTATTTTTAATTGCATTTGTATTTTATTTTCTTTTGAAAAGGTAAATAAATATTGATTAATCAAGAGGTAAATAACTACATAATCCTTGTATATCACTTACACGATATGGATTAATGCTTAGTTGACACTTGTAAATTAGACAATAATATTAAACAACAATTCCTTGTGTTATATGAGGCTCAGAATTAATGTGTATTCATCTCAAACTAATTAAGATTCAAGCATTAGCTTACAAGTGAGAATCTCTAGGAGACTTTCATCCTTCCCTCTACATCTTGTTATTGTTATAATCCTTTGTATGTTGCCTTTAGAGCTTCCATTAATCTTCTTTTATTTGTGCAAATTAAACTCGAGAAGAGTACAATGAGTATCTACTAGCTTCAGTTCCCTTAGATTCTTCTCTCCAAATTGATGGCCATTTTAGTGTATAATCCTCCTCCATTTATCTCTAATAACTTCTTGCTTTAATCTCTACTATATATTAATGCATGCATTATGGAAGATTGCTTTTATGAATCTCTTGGAACCATTTATATCATTAAGCTATCTGCTTACTTTTTATATCAATTCTAAAATGATCTTCTTCTACTTTAAGCTAGCCAACAGAGGGTGTTTTCTTACCACCAGTGCTAGAGATATTAACGATGGTTGGATTGCTTCTTTAGTACATATATAGGTCAAATCTAACCCTTTGAGCCACCTCGCCTATTGAGTATGAGGTGATATTCATTTATTCCACTTATCAGCTCACCATATAATTACATTTTAGACCCTCTTCTACTCTATAATTTACCATTACTTCTTTCCCTCCAAATCTCGCAACTAGCCTTCTAAAACCTAAATTAAAAAAGATTTGTAATGAGCTTTACTCGTAACTTTATGGATGATCCAATCTAGAATATCTTGCCAAGTATAAGCTAGACAAGAGATATTAAACCAAGCTTAGAATCTATTCCATAGAGATGCAGTGAAGTGGCATCAAAAGAATACATGATCTATAGATTCTGATAAGAATGAGCAAACTAAACACCTTTCATTAAAATTATGCCTAATTAATTTGTCCTTAGTTGGAAGCTTACCAAGTATGGCAATCTATAGAGTGAAATAAAACCTTGGTATTGCCTAGAGGAACCAAACCAACCTATACTAAGGAACTAGGGGATTTATAATTTTCAAAGCTTTTATTTATGATCTATTTGTAAATCTCCTTGATTATTCTTAATCTAGACAGTATGATCTCCCATAAGATAGTTCATTATTAACTCCTTGGTTAACTTTAGTAACCTATTCTCATTGTACAATCAATATCAAAATAATTGTCAAACACAACCTATTTAATAGAAGCATTTTAAGGTACATTTACCCTCAACTGAGAGTAGGATTTATCCTCTATTAGGGGACCTAAATCACATAAATAGGTTGACTAAAAGGTAGTATTTGAGACATTTCTATCCTTGATTTAAATTATAGTCTAACCTAATTCTTGAACTTCAAGATGTTCTGCATAGTCTAGGAGGTATCATATTTTACTTCATAAGTCCAAAAGTCACATTGTCTAAGGTATTAGGCATTTATCCATCTCAACCATAAAGATTCTTTATCTGTGAGTATTCTCCAAATTATATTGAATAATAGAGCCTTATTGATTATCTTCAGTGGAACAATCCCCAATCCACTTTCTTTCTTTAGGAGACACAATTCGCTTCAATCAACTTTTTTTATTAGTTGTGTTTATAAGGTAAAAATAAATTCTAGAATTCAATCATATTTACTATGGACAATAGGCAACATATAAGGTAAGAGAAGTTTCTTTTTTTCATTTTCTCCCACTTTATATTTTTTCCTTCTTTATATATTTGGTACATTAAGGGCAATATACAACTTAAATGTGGGAGGGATTTAATTATTTGTGAGCCCTAGTTGTTTTACCTCGGTGAATTAATTTCATCATAGTTAACTTAAATGGACAAATTATGGAAACTTTTACGTTGGAAGAAGAACAATTAAGATGATTTATTAGAAATTTGATTGTTTTGTGATTTAATTAATTTAGGTAAATAGATATGGGCATTAAAAGCTTAGTTTTAATTTAATCTAATGGCTTAAAAAGATTATTAATATGAATAATCACATTTGTGTGTATATCATAGAAATATTTTTAATTTAGAAGTGGATTCTTTCTTAAACATTTTAGTTTCCCACCAAAAATAAAAATAAGTTTATAAAATAAGAACAAAATAGTGTAAATAAATGAGCATAAATGACCTCACTCCACTCAATTAACCTAAGTAAAAGGGTTTAAAGTAAAGGGTGACACTATTAGCCATTTGAATCAATGCCCTAATTGAGTAATTAAGAGCATTCATGACAAAGTATTTACTTTTATGACAAAATGTTAGGTAGCTTTTAAAAAAAGCTTCTAATGCTCATTCTTACTTTAATTACAAGTTTTTTTATTTTATAATAATTTGGATTATTAAAATTTTTAAAAATGAAAGCTTCTTATCATTTTTGTGTACTTTACATATAAGGACAAATTATACGGATTAAGTTGATGTTTGAAGGATAGTTGGATTGAATTGAATTGATTTAAGATTTAGTTCAAATTCTACCCTGGGACAAATTCTACCATGGGAACCCTCCAACAATCGGTTGGGGGGCGCCCTTCTCAACCCCCGTCTTCGTCGCATAGTTTCAAGGACGTTTTGGGTTCCCATGCCTCCTTTGCCACGCCGAATCTTCTTTTCGACTCTGCCCCGACCGACCCAGATCGGCAAGCTCTTGTTGGGCGTCACAAGGGAGCCCCAGCTATTTCATTCAAGAAACAGCATGTTCAACGTTTGGCGCAACCTTTTCAATGGACTTTGGTTGGCAAATTTTCGTATGGGTATAACAAGCATAATCCAAAATTGGGCAGGCCTTCCGGTGAGGAACTTCAGAAGTATCTAGAAGCCTTTGATTTCCGCGGAGATCTCAAAGTCGGCTTGTTGAATAATCGACATCTCTTGATCCATTTCAAATTGATGGAGGATTTTCTGCGCATGTTCTCCCGTCCAGTTTGGTACATTAGGGGACATGCAATGCGTGTGTTGAAGTAGGATGAACATTTCCATGTGGATCGAGAGTCTTCTCTGGTACCGGTTTGGATATCTCTTCCCAGATTACCAATTCATTTTTTCGACAAATCTGCTCTTTTTGCTATTTGCTCGGTGGTGGGATGCCCACTGCGTATTGATTCCGCAACGGCTTCATTGAAAATACCAAGTTTGGCTAGGGTACAGGTAGAAATTGATCTTCTCAAGGACCGACCAGATAAAGCTTGGATTGATGTTGAAGGCTCTAATGGTTTCTGGCAGAAATTGGTCGATGAAAAGGTCCCTTCCTACTGTCAACACTGTTGGCATGTTGGGCATTCCGAGGACTTGTGCCATGTAAATAATCCAGATTTGAAAATCCCTCTTACAGGCATTGGTACAGATCCGGACGATGTAGCCGCTCAACATGTCCTGCAAGAAAAGCAAGCACAAAACCACCATCCAAATCCTATTCAGGGTCCTGCTAAGCAAAACACAAAGGCTTTAAGAGTTTCTGTAATTGGAACAGAGCATGCCCTAGAACGGCTTGCTCCTCCTGCAACGCAGAAGACGTCATCCAGTGAAAAGGGCCTTAGTGATTTGTCACGACAGGACCATTTTCCCCTTGTTGCCCCTCCTACCTCCGCGGCCAAAGCCTCAATGCCTACAAATGCACCCGCTCCAGAAATCCATGTCGAATCCACACCTGAACCCACAGGTGAAACCAAGCCCTCCGACCATACGCCTCAGCACTATCCAAGCCAAGAAATTGACAATCCACCTAAGTCAATCCCGCGACAGCCGGTGATAGTCTGTGACCACGATCCAAGCACCGATGATGTAGTTGCGGTATCAGACCCCGCTACTCGACTATCCCGGTTATGTGATGACTCCGTCATCCTCCGTCGTTCTGAATTTTACACGGCAGACCCATTGAGTAGTCAAGACGAACCTATCCCTATTTCGACCAGAACTGAAGTTTTCCAGCAATTGCGTGACTTCTATAATTAGCTGCATCATGTGGAACCTCCTTCCAATATGGCCCCCAGACGGCGGGGAAGACCCCCTGGCTCTAAACGCAATTATTTTGCTACTGCGAAAACAGTTAAAACAAGGTCTTCACACTCCCTCCCCTCTTCCGTTTCTAATGCTTAGTGCCTTAGTGTGGAATGTTCGTGGAATTGGCAACCTAGCTTCGATACGAAGACTGAAGAAGTTGTGTCGTATATATGCAATTTCCTGTATAATTTTGCTGGAGCCTTTTATTGAGGTTGCTCGTATCACTAAGATTCAATCTAAACTTGGCTTCCAATATTCCTTTGCTTCTGACAGTAATAAAATATGGTTCCTTTGTCGTAATGGTATAACTTGCAGTGTGGTCTTCCAATCTTCCCAGCTCTTGCATTTGAAAGTAGAAGGCTTCTCATCCTCACCTGTTTATGTTACTGGGGTTTATGCTAAAAGTACACGAGCTGCACGTCGTGTTTTATGGATGGATTTGTTGTGTCTTCAGCAACAAATAGGTAATGCTTCCTGGATGGTTGGTGGTGATTTCAATGTTATAGCCCGTTTGATCGAGTGTGTTGGGGCAGCTCATCCGGATTTGGGGTCAATGGTGGATTTTGTGGAATTCCTGTCCCAGTCTGTGTTGCAAGAACTTTCCACAGCTGGCGGCCGGTTTACATGGGTTGGTGTACGCAGTCGGGGTCGTATGTGGAAGAAATTGGATCGTATTCTGTTTAATTCATTTTGGCTTCAGCAGTTTCCATCCTCGACGGTGGAGTAACTAAACCGTGCTACTTCTGATCATAGTCCCATGTTGTATAACTGTGCTACTTCTACTTCAGTCCCTTCCTCCTTTAAATTTCAAAATATGTGGATTCGTCACCCCACATTTCAGTCAACCGTTGCGGCTTCCTGGGAAATGCCGCAGGAAGGTTATGGAATGTATAGGTTCTCACGCAAATTGCGACGATTAAAGGAGGTCCTTAAGCATTGGAATAAGGATGTCTTTGGGAATGTGTTTGATAGAGTCCGACAAGCTGAGGCTACTGTTAAATCTTTAGAGCAGATTTTTGATTCGACTCAGGCTGATGTGGATCTAGTAAATTTAAAATCTTCTCAAGCGAATTTATTCCAGGCCTTAGCTGCAGAAGAGGATTTTTGGCGTCAAAAGGCACGTGCAAAGTGGCTCCAAGAAGGGGATAGGAACACGCAATTTTTCCACTCTTCAGTTCTTGCAAAGAGATCCAGATTGCACATATCTAAATTAAAGAACGACCAAGGTGACTGGATGGAAGACTCTCATACGCTCAAGTAGCATGCAACATCTTTTTTCCAATCCCAATTAACAGATGAAATGATTACATTTGATGTGGAGCGTGCGTCTGACTTGTTACAGATCATCACTCCCACAGTTGGTGACTTGGACAATACAACTCTCCTTGCCTTGGTTTCTATGGAGGAGGTCCATCGAGCAAGATTCCATATGAGTCCAAGTAGTCGGCGGGTCCAGATGGGTTTAATGGGCAATTTTATCAAGCAATGTCGGCCTATCATTAAGGGCGACCTCCTTAATGCAGTGAGGGAATTTTTTGCAGGGGTCCCCATTCCAAAAAGCATAGGCAGCACACTAATTGTTCTACTACCAAAGAAAGAGAGTCCCACCGTTTTCGGAGATTTCCGCCCAATTAGTCTCTACAACTTTATTAATAAGGTCTTCACAAGGATTATCTGTGATCGCATGCAACTCCTCCTTCCTCGATTAATCTCCGAACAGCAGTCTGCATTTCTTCCTGGACGTGACATTACCGACAATGTGCTTCTCACTAATGAATTGTTGCAGCACCTTGATAGAAAGATAAGAGGTCATAATCTCATCTTTAAATTGGATTTAATGAAAGCATTTGATCGAGTAAGTTGGCCATTTCTTCGCCTGTTGTTATTAAAGTTTGGTTTTCAACCACGCTTTGTTGACTTGGTGATGAATAACTTTGGGGGAAGCTATTTCTCTGTCCTTTTCAATGGTTCATCAACAGGTTTCTTTAAATCCTCCCGTGGACTTAAACAAGGTGATCCATTATCCCCTTATTTATTTATCTTACTTGTCGAAGTTTTGAGCCGTGGTCTCTCTGACTTGGTACAAGATGGCCGGGTAGCCTCTTATGCTAGCCCGAGGGGTTCCATGCTGGTTAGTCATCTTTGCTTTGTGGATGATTTAATCATCTTTACAAGGGCTTCCAGGAAGTCACTGAATGAATTGTTTAAATTTTTGGATGCTTATGAATTCTCTACTGGGCAGAAGGTGAGTAAATCCAAAAGTTCTTTCTTGGTTTCCAAGCGCTGTACACCTAGTCACTGCCGTGCAATCACCCAACTCACAGGAATTCCTCAAGGACAGTTGCCAATGAAATACCTGGGCAATGTACTCTACAAGGGCGCAAGCGAACTCGGTATTTTCAGCACTTGATCGACTCTGTTGCACCTAGAATTTCAGGTTGGAAAAGTCGCCTATTGTCGGCTGGGGGGCGTTTAATTTTAATCAAACATGTACTAACTACCATTCCACTGCATGCGTTCGCAGCTATAGACCCTCCTAAGGCTACGCTTCGTCAACTGGAACAGCTTTTTTCTCGGTTTTTTTGGGGTGTGGATGGTAGTGAATCACGTCGTGTTTGGCGCAGTTGGGACAAATTGTGTTTTCCAAAATTAGAGAATGGACTTGGGGTCCAAGGTTTGACCGATTTGGTCAAAGCTTACAGTTGCAAGCTGTGGTGGAAATGGAGGACTGGTAATGGCTTGTGGGCAAAGTATGTGAATTCGATAGCTCTACACAAGACTGCGTCCTACTTGCGCCTTCTTAAGATTGATGCTATTATGCGAGCAAATTTAAGAATTGCTGTAAGTTCTGGTGATTGCTCCTTCCTATATGAGAACTGGTCAGGTGATGGTACTCTCCAACACTTGTTTGATTTGGAATATCACGATTCACTACGTAAGATTAGGTTCATGGGATGTTTATGTCCAATCTAGTTGGGATATCTCACTTTGTTGGAGATGCTACCAAAGGCGGGAATAGAGTTCGTGGATGCAAATCCACCTTCTTTAACCGATAGTCAAGACACCTTAATTTGGACCCTACGACGGATGGAAAGTTTTCTTTAAGCTCGACTTTTGAGTGGTTCGCGACGTCGGGATCCCCAAAGGATTTAAACCACTTATGGGATAAGCAAATGCCTTTAAAATCATTCTCTTTGGATGGAAGTTGTTACATGGCTTTCTCCCTTTCCCCGAGGTTCTTATGAGTCTCGGTTTCCAATTACCTTCGATATGCCCAGTCGCTCGCATCTGTTGACTCCTTGGATCATTTCTTTGTTCAATGCAGGTGGCTCGACAATTATGGCAATATTTTGAACTTCATTGGGACTGCATTTTAATCTCACATGTGGTATGTATGAATTATTCCATTCGCTTTTCAACACGGTGTCTCGATCCGTGATCCAATACATTCGATGTTTGATTCCATGGTTAATAGCTTGGGCGTTATGGCGCTCTGAGAATGCGATTATATTCAACAACGCCGGCCATCCTATTCTCGACTTATAGGACATGTGGTTTTCCTACTGCATTCTCTGTTTGTGAAACGTCCGTTGCAGCTCTCAGCTTCTCCGAATGCTCATATATTACTCAATTGTGCATTTTTACCTACAGCTGTCAAACGACGACGGGAACAACGCGTCATCTGGAAGTTACCTGCTTCAGATGAATTAGTTTTGAATGTTGACGGGTCTTCTCTTTAGCGCTCACAATTAGCTGGGGGTGGATTTCTTGTTCGTGACTCTACAGGCCAAGTTTTGCATGCCCGATCCGAATTCTTTGGGACGGGAACCAGTTTTTTTTGCTGAGGTTCAGTGTATGCTCTTGGGACTGCAATTCTGTGTTGAAAGCGGTTTTCGGAACTTAACCATACAATGTGATTCACGTGTCCTAGTTGATATGATTTTGGGCAAGACAGCATGGCCGTGGCGTTATTGTCAGGATTTGGACCGCATTCGAACTTTACTTCGCATCCATTGGAAATTAACTCATATTTTTCGCGAAGCTAACTTGGCAGCAGACTGGCTAGCTAAGCACGCAACTTTCACACAATCTTCTGTGTCTTATTTACATTGCTCTCTTCCTTCTCCTCTCAGGGGTATGGTCTCTCTGGACAAAATAGGTTTTCCATATTTGTGTGTTAGGTGTCAAATGTAACCTTTAGCTTATTTTTAGGAAGGTTTGGTATTAGCCACCTTTAGCTATCACTCGGGGAGGTATGGTATTAACGCCCTGCCTCTGTGCACTTTGATTTCTTATTAATAAATTTGCCTCATTAAAAAAAAATTTACTTAAGGACAAGCAAAAGCTTAAGAATGGAGATATTTGATGTATATAAATACATATATTTTCTTAAGAGTTTTACTTGATTTTCATGTCAAATTATCTTTTTTACTTAAATTAACCTTGAGATCAAATTGTTCAAGAATTGGATATTATTTAAAGAAAAAAATGAAGCAAATTACAATTCTAGGAGGATAATAGTTTAGCTTATACTAACGTACTAGCTTGTGTCCTATATGGATCACGTGTAGCAAGAGGCATGACCTAGAATATAGCTTGCAGAGTGATTGTATGGCGTTAAAAAAATTTGCAGAGCGATACTACCTGAGCTATGGTTATGCTTGGTATTATATATTAATAAAAAAAGAAGATCCATAGTGAATGAAGGCATCTATATCATCATCATCATCATCCAGTCCGAAATTTCACAATTAAGCGAGGTCTAGGGAGGTCTGATAGTACATAGCCTGACCCCTACATAGTAGAAAGATTATTTCCGATAGACCCACATACAAGTAAGACAAGATATGAATGATGCAAGTTACAGAGGGAAAAAGTAAAAACTCGCACGGTAAATTAATAAATAAAGAAATAATTATTGAACAATAATAGGAAACTAAAAAATAATAAATAAATAAATAAATAAATAAAAATACTAAATTGTTAATTAAAAAATAAAAATAAAAATATTTATTATTGAGAAGTGGCAATTGAGAAGAATGGCAAAAACGTAATTGCAAAGGAACTTATGGAGACAAAAGAGGACACAAGGACGGTCTAAAAGGAAGCAAACAAAACAATCAAATCACGTGAGGCATACCAGAGAAAGGAATGAAGCGTCGAGGGGAGAATTTAATGAGCACGGATTTAATGAGCAAAGCGTTAACAACAGGGCGAAGTATCAGGAAGTGTCTTGAATTAATAGAGATGTCAGGTTTGTCAATGATTATCTTGCTAGGAGGCTCAAGGAGGTTAACGAAGGGATGGGTGGTAGACACTATCCGAAGAGTGATTTATAGAATATCGAAAACCGTGTATGGCGTCGAGCCTCTCTGTCTGGAAACACTGACTTGATTGAGCTAACAAGTGCTACATGCCGAAGTTAGAAGAAGATCCCCAAGATAACTTTTAGAGTGTTGGAGTCAGACGTTGTTTACTAAGTTCTGGTGAATAAAAAAAGTAGGACGTGCTTGTGGCCTCACAAAAATATACCAGAAATGAGACCACACTGGGAGGCAAGCAAGCACATGCAACTACCACTCAAGGATATTGTTGTAAACAGTATACTAACGTGCAAAAAACCAAAGACACAAGCAACAGACGCTAATAGAAAATTAAGGCAGGAAAAGGTAAAAAATTTGTGTACCTAGAATGCTGGTCGTTGTGAGTGGCGGCCGTTTCCTCGTGCCAAGAATACAGTTCTAAGACAATAAAGGACACAATAATATCTATGTATAGCTCTTACCCGATGGACTGGTATGGCAAACTGTACTGCACTTTCCCATACCACGCTCGCCTCCGGTCAACTTTGGTTAGCTGCCGTTTCATTCTCGCCTACGCCCTCTTCTCCTCTGCTTTCGTTATTTCCTCACGAAGGTCGTTCTCGAGGTGGTTGAGCTCGACTCGGACAAGACCATTGAGAAATAGTATCTGATTTTTAGGACTGAACAACATTCTAAGAACTTTACATTATTTATACTGACACAAATCAATCATCTAAATATACAGAAAACAGAGGGAAGTAAAGAATCAAGATATCCAACAATATGACACATTATGCCATTTCACACGCAGGCACTGCTGTTCCTCCTCCACTTCTTGCATGTCGTCTTCAGTTCTCCATACAACATCCTCAAGACAAGTTGACAAGTTCTGTAGAACTTATGGTTTTTGCAAAAAATACAAACTTTGGACATGTTGGAAGGATGTCGTTGTCTAAGACAAAGAAGCACTCAAAGACTACTTTTTTGTGGCTATCAAATGTTGGCAATCTGCATGTCCTCGGAACCCTTTGCCGCAATCTTCTTCAAAACTTAAATTTAACGAACAAAATGCCAATCATATATCTTATTTAGTAGTTTGTTCAGAAGAATTTTTTAAGGTCTTTTTTGAAAAAAATTGAAAACCATTTATAAATGTTGTTGAAGATCAAAAAGAACTTTGACAATGTGTATCCCATTAATTCTCTTGAATTGCTACACAAATGTAATCTTACATAACTAAAAAAATCCCTTTCTTGCTCACGCTAATGAATTAGGGATCAATAAAAGTTATGCAATGCACACATGCACCTAAATGCTCCCTCTATCCTCTTAAGGCTTTTAATAACCCCCTAACATGCCAAAGGTTCTTTTATAACTCGATTATGATCTATTTATACCCAAAACCACTTCAAATGATTGTTGTGCACATAAACTAGCTATTATAACTACTAGACTCACTTGTTTCAATAATCTACTACATTTGGCTAGCCAAAGACCCTAAATGTCACCCGTTTTGTCTAGTTTTAAAAGACATCACCACTTAACTAACTAATTTCCTTTGCTAATTGAGTCCACATTTTTTGGTATAGCGGTTAGCACATCTGCTAGCCTAATGTCTAGCCAACGTTCAAAATTCATAATTCACCCATTTTGTCAAATTTTAATCATCTTATTGATTAATTGATATCAATTGACTAATTGATATCCTATAGAAAAACAAGTTGAAATCTACAACTATAAAGTATTTCTAAAGATTAAACACACTCCTTTCTTAAAACTTGAATCAAAATCATCCAAGAATTTTCTTAAAAAATGTTCGATGATCGAGAAGTTTTCTTTAAAATCTTTCAAAAATTTTTCTCAATTATAACAAAGATTCATGCGTTTTGTTTTAAATATAAATGATTATGCAATAATTGAGCTCCTAAATATTAATAATAAACAATTCTACAAGAAATTTACATTGGTTGAATTATAAGTGAAGTACTTGATTGTTATCATCTTTACTTGATCTTCACTCAAAGTGCACTGAATCTCATTTGAGTTACATATATGGTCCACTTTGCTGATTTTATTCATCCTTTCATTTTCCAATTGATTAAAGTGACTCATTTACTCACTTTGTCCTTTTATTGAACCTATCTTTCACATATTATTTGATTATATTATAATCGAGTTATACTAATATTACCTGTAAAATTGATATGTTTTTCTAACATAAGACATTGAAACTTAATAGATACTAAGTTGAGTTCAATACAATGTTAATTAAAAGTATAGTTTAATTTATAATCAAATAAAGAGATTTGATTATTAATTTAAAATTTAATTTAATCATAAATTTTGATTCTTTCTCCAAAATATAATTTTAAAGGAAAGAAATTAAATTAAGGAATAAATAACCTATTTTTATTATTATATATTTATCTGATTATATGAACGTCTATCCGTCCAATAAAACAAGATAGACACAGAAGGAGGTCAACCGTACCCTCCACTTAACCTACACTTGAGCAGCCTCAAAACTCTGCCGTGACCGCAATGGAAGCCAAGAAGCCTGTTTCTAGAAATCGAAAATTGGAATTAGAAGGTTTAAATGGTCATTTCGAATCAGAAACATAACCCTAGTCATCTACAGTCATCTAAAATATAAGGACAGCTCTTCACTTCCTCCGCACAATCAGGAGGTGCCTGAGGTTCGCTCTTCTCTTTTTGCTATCACTTTTTAACATTTCTGCTAGATATTATAGCGTTTTGTTTAATCTGAGCTTCCTGTTATTGTTCGCGAAAAAATGTTTGTGATTACTTTGTTTTTGGCTTTCGGATTGTGTGAATCACTGGGCTTTGACCTAAGATATTGTAGTTTTGATATTTTTGTTTGTATTGTTAATTTATTTTTTCTATGTACATCTGCTTGCTCGTTATCGTTGATATAGATCTTATTTCAAACGTGTGTTTCATGTGAGCTTTGAAATGGAATTTTTATTGAATTTGTTGCTTTGAAAGATATAGGAGTAATGAACATGTGATAATGGCGCAAAGAGACCTTGATGAGTAAAAGTGCGGGCCGAGTATAAGGATTTTCACTTGTGTATAACTTGCTATTTTCGTCACCGAATTTCCCTTCAAATTTTACAAATTATTGACGTTTAGGAATTGATTTTAATTCAGTGTAGCTCTTGTTGATATGAGTGTTTTTGTTAGTTTATGCATTATTTTAGGTTTCGATTTATCAAACATGCTAGCTTGAGCTTGTGTCAACACAATATTACTTTTTGACAGTAATAGAGTTATCAAAGTTTCTCATCTTATTTTCTACGCTGAGTGATTCTTTTTCAGACGGTTAGGTTGGAGATAATTTAATTTTTGAGTGCCATGTACACATTTAGTATTGAAAAATTATCTCCTACATTTTGCTGCATTTCATTTTCTGACATTCACTTTCCATGAAATGGAGTTTACTCATGATTTCTTTTTCTTAAGGTAGCCATCCTAATTTGCAAAATGGAAGATGGACCATGGCATCCATCAGTGTTGCAGAAGATTCATGGCCATTCTTCTCTATTTTCCAAGTTATCTCCCAGTTTTCATGCCAGAAATTATTGTATGACTGAGCAATATGCTAATGATATTAAAAGCCCTTTCAGCCCTGCATGTCAGGGAAATGGTTTGCTGCTTATGTCATCTCTCTCGCCAATATTGGTGCAAGCACCATCTGAGAAAGGCAACTTTTTGGTGGATTTCCTTATGGGAGGAGTCTCAGCTGCTGTTTCCAAGTCAGCTGCTGCCCCAATTGAGCGTGTTAAACTCTTGATTCAAAATCAAGATGAGATGATCAAAGCTGGTCGGCTATCTGGACCATACAAAGGTATATCTGACTGCTTTGCTAGGACCATCAAGGATGAGGGTGTAATTGCTCTTTGGAGAGGCAATACTGCAAATGTTATCAGATATTTTCCCACCCAGGTTAGTTTAGTTTTTGGATTTATGTTGCTGTTTTGGATGTTGATAATTTATAAATAGCTTTCAAATGTTGCCATCTTTTTTCACACTACAATTTGAATGAAAAGCTTGCTACTCCTCGCTAGTCTTCGAGGAGACTCTCTTACCCTTACCCCTATGTTTTGTTAAAGGTAGAAGTAATGGCGAGTTGATTGTTTCTAGGCTTTGTTCTCGACAAACTAGTTATGCACCAGTAATCCGTTCTGTTCTCTTGCAAATGATTGTCCATCAATTCTTTGATGTCTTTGGGAATGTATCAGGCACTCAACTTTGCATTCAAAGATTACTTCAAGAGGATGTTTAACTTCAAGAAAGACAAGGATGGCTACTGGAAATGGTTTGCTGGGAACTTAGCATCAGGTGGACTTGCTGGTGCTTCATCCCTTCTTTTTGTTTATTCATTGGATTATGCCAGAACACGTTTGGCTAATGATGCAAAGGCTGCTAAAAAGGGTGGTGAGAGGCAATTTAATGGCCTTATTGATGTTTACAGAAAAACCATCAAGTCAGATGGTGTTGTTGGACTTTATCGTGGATTCAACATTTCTTGTGTTGGAATTATCGTATATCGGGGCCTTTACTTTGGAATGTATGATTCCCTGAAACCTGTGGTTTTGGTTGATGGTTTGCAGGTATGTGCTTGTGTTTATTATATTTGAAGTTTACCTTTATACACGTTCTGTTTAGTTCTGTTATTCACGTGGTAAAGCTGAAAAATATCACATGACACATATTATATGGTAGTATACCTAATTAGTTGTGGATGAAGGAAGTATTTGATCCGATATTGGGTTCTTGGCCTATTGAACTGTGTAAAATGTGTAGATAATTGGAGTCAAACTGCTATTTACATGTGCGTAGACTATGCCAGCTTTTGTTTCACTGTTTTGAAGCATGTTCTCTTGTTTACAATGGATTGCAGGATAGTTTCCTGGCAAGTTTCTTCCTGGGATGGGGTATCACAATTGGTGCTGGTTTGGCATCTTACCCCATTGACACAGTGCGCAGAAGGATGATGATGACCTCAGGAGAAGCTGTGAAGTACAAGAGCTCCATGGCTGCATTTTCTCAGATCATCAAGAATGAAGGTGCTAGGTCACTTTTTAAGGGTGCTGGTGCAAACATACTGCGGGCTGTGGCTGGTGCTGGTGTGCTGGCTGGTTATGACAAGCTTCAACTGGTTGTGTTTGGCAAGAAATACGGTTCTGGTGGTGGCGGCTGATATGGTAACAGCCATTAGTGATAATGATGAAGAATGATGTCTGTTTAGAAAACCTGAGTTTGAATAATGATGTTTGAGAAAAGATTGTGCCTTTAATGTTCCCAAGTAGTTGGGAAAGTTACGTATTAAAACATGTTCAGTTTTGAGTGATGTTATCCACGTTTAGTCTAGACAGTGTACTTATGTTGTTAAGCTTGCTTTTAATGTGAATAATTTGAGATAATAACACTTTAAATTTGGAATATGCTTTTATACCTTATTAGTTTGTCATTCTCCACTCATGTCTGATTTATTTTCATTTATTTGGGGTTTCTGCAGTCTGGACTAGTACAATTAAAAATACCGTCAGCTTTGACTCGAATTTAGTTGAATATTTTTAGTTTAGAGTCGGGGGATGACATTTGCGTTGTTAGTGTATTAGCTTCATTATGGAAGTTTTTAATATATTAAAATGTCAAGTAATAATAATTAATTTTCATTTATGTAACATATCTAAATATTATATTAAATAAATACTATAATTTAATATATGTTTTATTTAATAAATTGGCATGTAATTTATTTATGTACTTAAAATATATGGTTTTTAAAAACAAAAATAGATGTATATTTTGTAAAATGTTTTCGGATTTTTAATTTTGATTTGACTTTTAAGAATTCCTATTCTTTTAAAAATATTTTGTTCTGTAGAGTATTTATTGTCAAAAGTCGTCTTGAATTTTAGCATATTTATATATGTTTTAGAAAATCTTAAATATAAATAAATAATTAAACAGAAAAGAAAATTACTATTTAGTTCATAAAATCATGAAAATTAAAATTAAAGTAGAAATATAACTAAACATATTTTTCTGTTACAATTTTAAAAACTAACCAAATACTAAAACCGTATTGAAATCAATAGGTCAAAAGTTTTACATTCAAATTTTGACCTATTGATTTCAAAATGCTTATAAGCTATTATTACAATATCTACATCCAATTATTTAGCAAACTCTATCCTACTATAAGAAGCCCTTTGTTCCTTTATGAATTTCTTATAACCAATACTTGGACTTCTAATTGTGTTTGATGATGATGTATCAATAAAGAAAGAAGTTGATACTAAACTACTATGATCCAGCTCTTTGCCTGTTTTTAATTGATAATTGTTAAACAAACCATATCAGAAGTGTTCAATAATATCAATGTTCTTTAGCCTGATTACTATGCAACTTTTAATTAAAAAAGTTTTGCCTCCCTTAATCTTATATGAAGCATAAAACAATACTAAAGAAAAATCATTAAAGAAAAGACACCAATTGTTTCCTATAGTATAGTTTAGTGAGTCAACGATTGTCCTACAAAGACTGTATTAACCACTAGTACTGATCATCTTTCTATTATCCAATATGACATAATGACTGATTGACTTTTAAGAAAAAATTAACTAATTTAAAATAGGAATTAACAATCACCAAATCAAAGTTATAATTAAGAATAAACAATTAGTTGATAAAAAAGTTCCAAATGAAAGTCCCCTATAACTGTTCTATGCTTGAAGTTATTTTGATTTGATAATTAACTATGGTTATTTAGACTGATAAGAATTCTAAAGTTACAATTGCACACTCTATTAAGGTATCCAATCCACATCCTTAAGTATTTTTGATAAAAAACTCTTTTAAATCAGAACTCCCAAAGAGTGCATTAATTCATTCCCTAAGTTCCTATATTAGATTTCACTCTAACTCAAAAGTATTATGTGATCCTATATCTAGGTTCCATTAAACCCTCATTATTCATATTGTGATCTACCCATATATATAAGATCTTCTCTAATTCAGTCCTATATATGAATTCAAAATTAAACCTTTTGTGTTTGATACTTCAGTTCAACATAATAAGTAAATATAAACAATTCTTAGAAAACTATAATCTTTCATTAAGTAAAAAAAATCAATTTAAAGTAATAACCTAAGGTTCACCCCATCTAGATTTATATCCAATTAGTTTATAGTAAAAAAAACCCAAGAATTAACAATAAAGAACATAAGAAACAAGAACAAGTTCTCGTAGATCCTAAAATTTTTATGCTTTTGATGAATCCTCTTGCTTTTCTATGAGGTATTCTTAATTTTAGATGCTTTTTGTTAGCTTCCAATTGCTTTTTTTGTGTTCTAATCAAACTTCTGTCCTTTTTTCCATTGTATATCTCTCTTTTTGGTCATAAAACCTTAAAATTTTGTCAAACATAGTTCCAACCTAGGATCTTGTAAGCTCCTACGTTGCTTAACACCCATTTCAACTTCTTTTCATAAATAATAATTGCTAACATGGTATTAACATGACCTTATGTTGGTATAGTTGTAACATATGAGTCCCATAGAACATACGCCTGACATACCAAATGATATTTGGGAACATACTGTAGAAAAAGACATGTTAAGACAGTTGTATTTTCAAAATTTAAAGGTATCACATATAAACTATTTACATATTTTAATCATTTCAAAACAAAAGCATTTCAAATCTTCATTTTGACTCATTTCATTCACAATCATATTGTCCCATTTCATTTACAAACATATACAGTCTCAAATGCCATTTCATTTCTAAAATTCACATGCATACTATAGAACAGTTAAGAGATACAATCCTTGATACAATATAACTACGACATTTGTAGGTAAAACTGATCCTGACATTGACCCATGTCTAAATGCAGAAGCTACTTCAACTAGAATAGCTGGAGAAGCTAGGTCTCCTCAATACCTGAAAATCAACGTTTGCAATTTTGATGAGTTTTGTGAACTCAATGGATGAACCATCATTGATGTATTCACAAAAAAAAAACACAAATATCACAAATATTTAACCAAATTCACAAGTATTTCATATTATCCAACTTTGTATACCACATCATTCAGAATCAAATCCTATATATCACATCATTCAGTATTGATTACCTAATCATATTATACATCATATTTTAATAAGTACATCATAAACTACAAACATTTCAAGCAATCTATTTTGGAATAATCCAATCATTTATTTCAATTCTTCATATCATTAACATGTACACAAACATTACACATCATTATATCAACACAATTTAACATTTATTTGCAATCAATCTCATGAACACATGTAAAGATATAGATGTAAATGCACATGAGACATTACTTCCATTTTTATTTTGTTGTAATCGAGTTCCTATTTAATTGTCCCACATCCGTTGTAGATACCAGGTTTATTTAAGATGTTGTACCGTACCCATTGTGGATACTGGGCTCATTAATTGTTGAGCTTGTGGCTCTTTGTGCATATTCTAAGCTTTAACTCTTTTCACGTTGGTCACTCAGGTCATAACTCCTTTATCTGACCATGTATATTCATGTGTTGGAGTGCAACATTCCACATAATATGCTATCACTCACTTTCTTTCAATGTACACAGTCAGTTATCACAATCATCGGATCTAGGTCTAACATTCAACATTTAGTTAAGTACACTTTTCCCCGTTCACATACAATCAGTAAGCACTTCCAATACATTCCCGAATATCAAGCTTCTCGAACCAATAATTTCTGGAGTTATCATAACTATATCAGTAAATTCAGTAATTGACATTAATTAAAACAATTCAATCATAGTGAGAAAACATCTAGGTTAACTCACAATACGCTCCAGATAAGCTATTACCTTAGCAACCTGGCAATGTCTAGATGCTGACGATCTACTTGTGCTTCTTTAATCATGCAATACATACATATAGTTCACACATTACTAAGTTGATCAATTATATGATTATTCAATCATACACATGTTTATATGTGTTATGTTTAATGTATACTTAATTGACTGTCCCGGGTATGTATCCTTATTCACAAATCTTGATCATTCATTCGTCATAGCTTGCATATATCTAGTTTGCAATTAGGTTTATGCCTTAAGTAAGTTTGGTTACCCTAAATTCATCAATCCTTTCCAAGCATTAAGTATTCATATAATCAATTCTCATTCAATCATACCTAATTCATTTCTTATATCCTTTGAATCACATTTGCATTCACATGAACATCTTTATACCATTAACAACTCATACTTCTCAAATTCATATACATTGATATCAATCATTCCATTCCTTAATTTATGACCTCAATTAACAACTCAAACTTATCAAACACTTAATCATTTAATCAAACAACTTTTTAAGTTCATTTCAAGCCCCAATTAAGTGTAATAACACCATTATAAAATGTCTTAACCTTATATAGTCCAACAATTGCCCAAAACCAACCATTTCTCCTTCCAAAGTACTTCCCATGACCATGGTATGGAGCCTTATAAATCCCACAATCGTGGGATTAGTGAACCGAATGTTCACTCACCCATAACCTTCATTTTGCTTCCAATTTTTACTCTTCCATACTCTATCCAACACATGTTCACCAAAGTCCATCAATTTTAATTCAATTATACCTTATTCATGCTTCAATCCCTTATCAAATTCATGTCCAAACCTAATTTAAGAATCATTCATTAGACAACTCACAAATCATTATCTTTCACACATCAAAATTAAAATAGAAACTATCACTCACTATCAATCATATATCCTAGTTCTGTTGCCCTTTCAAGATCAATATATTAGCACCTTTCTTTAACATGAATTCACCTTCATTATACCTCAAATCCTAACCTAATTCATCCATAAAACAATTCATAACCTACTGTTCATACAACAAGAGCACAACAGAAAAGTGTCAAAGTTCATGCAGAAATTTTCAACAATTCATCATCAATATCATATACAATTCATCACAGTTTCATCATCATAAATTCTCTATTATAAAATTCCATTAATATCAATCTTTTCTTGTCTAGCTCAAATTTCAGCTTAAATATCAAGGTAATTAAGCTTTTCATACATGCAAGATCATCCAAACACAAAGTGGAAGTAGATTGGTTCCGGCAAAGGCAAGGAGATGATAGCATATTATAACTATCTTTAAGCATAATATTATATGAATCTTGAAGTGACTATGAATAGAAGTAAAGCAGAATTTCAAATCTATAGGGTTATGAGTGTATTTTGAAAATGTGAGGAAGGAGGAATAATGAATTCCAATAGAAAAATCTAAGGAAAGCCTTTGCCATATATATGTGTCGTTAGCTGAGTTAAGATAAATGTGTCCTTATTTAAGGACATTTGTCCTACAAGGAAGCAAGCGACATGTCTTCCCATTAAATGGTACACATGCCCTCTTGTTAAGCTGTCATATGTTCTCTTCTTAAATTGCCATATGTCACTTAATCTCTATGCCAAGTGTAACTCAATTATGTTTACCCAATGTCACAAATTTTATAGGCTTTGTCATCCCAATTTTCTATATATGCACTTGTCTTGCTACTTGACATTTTACCTAGACTAAATGTATATTTTAATTTATCAAATTTTCAATTGGAACAATAAATTCTAAGTTACCAATTATAGTCCATCAATTCTTATAATTGGAAATCCAAAGTACAAGACACTGAAATTGCACATTTATGTCACATTCATTTTAGTTTCATTTCTCGGAATATGTCAATTGAGTGCAATTTGTCTAAATCACAATTAATATGTGTATGCTAATATTATGCATATGAATACAATCATAAAATCATATCACAAATGTACAAAATTCATTCTATATGATGTCACTAATGTGACTCAATAGTCCAACACTTTAGATCCTTCAACAATTTAGGAGACAGGATATTACAATGGTTTTGTTTCACCCCTCTCTCTCGGTGAAAAGTAAAAGAAATAGATTGAACCAACATAGAACATGGGTTAAAGATGGTTCTCTACTTGACTCATATTGTTGAACATGGGTCTCTATCAACTCCTTGTTGCCCCATATTGCTTAACATAGGTCCCCATTGATACCATAGTCTTAAGTCCTTTCTATAAAATCATCCCAAAATTGCTTTAACTCAACTCAAACTTGCCCGAATTTATTCTTTCATTATTAAATAGTTAGAACATGTTATAAACATAAAATATAAGGAAAATTAAGTATCAAATTCAATAAAAATGATCTAAATACAAGTAAAATGCTCTCCAAATAATGTTAAAAATATATTACAATTAGCATTTAACATTATACCTCAAGTCTAATGCAAAAAACTTTTTGCTATGATATTACCAATCATATACTAATAAGCATCACATTTCCCTATCATCTACTAAGTGATTACCTTAATAACCTTATTAGATCACAAATCAACTTAGACAATGCTTGCTTGGTTTCACATATGATGGGAAACAAATGTGTGAAGTTGGATATTTCATTCTAGAAATTTTTTTAAAGTAATAGTATGAAACATAACCAACTTTGGACAAAACTCCAATGCTCTTCTCTCAGTAAATAAATACAATGAGAATCTTGTTGTCTTAACCTAATAAACACCTCAATATACTTGCTGGCTGACTTCAGTATCTTGAATGTGGAATTTCATTGATCAGCTAAATCTACAGGCAAATAGAGTCAATCATAACAAGTTTATAAAACTAAAGTAAATTCAAAGTATTAATCCCAAAGGAACTTTCTTACTCTATATATTAATCCTATCTAAGCAAAAAAACTAAAATAAACTAGGTTTTGGAAGTTATTAATTTACCAAATTTACACAAACAAGATAATTAATGAATAAATCAACAAAACTAATGCTAGGGATTTAGGTTTGACTTCCTTGAACTTATCATATAAACTATCATAGTTGAAATAACAACTAAGCTAATATTCCATGCCCTCTCTCAAGACATAAAAGTAGGATTAATTAGGTTACTACCACCTCTCGATGCACAATTCATCCTATTCAAACTTATTAAGCATATTCAATGCTTTTTATTATTATTGAAGTCTTTGTTCTTTAGATCTAAGGTGTTTACTCTCTTAAGGCATAAATCGTACTTCTCCTTTTATTCTTTTAGACAATCCTTGAATAAGATTAATCCAAGATTGAGACAAAAGAGAATAAATCCATCCAAACAATGATAAAATCTTGTATTAATAATCTAAGAATCCATCCCAAGCTACATCCCTAACCCTAACTATGTTTAAATACTTTATATAATGAAACAAAGCTAAAGAAAATCTTAACATAAAAGACAGAAGAAAAAGAAATAACTAAAAGAGTTATTACAAACTCCTCCAATTTTACTTCAAAATCCTTCCTTAATGCAAAGAAACCATAAAGCTAAAAATTTACTAACAAAGGAGGTTGTCAATGGCCTTCCTAGTATCCTCTACAAAAACCTAATAAGAGTATTTATAAGTAAGGATTACATAAAAGAGTTATAATGATCAAACTTTTAATTTTGTATGCCCTTGGAGTGTTTTTATGAGAACCAACACCTATTACACTTCCAAGCCAACGTCGATCTTGTTTGTAAATTTTTAGGTGTAAATAAGACAATTCCAATACTGATTTTGTTTTATGTCTTCTATAGAGTTGTATCCCTTTGATTTATCTTTCAAATAACTTTGAAATCACCTCAATTGGATAATTATAGAGATCATCACCCATGAAACAATGAATCAAACATAGGATAACCTTATATTATTCTATATAAAACTTGGTATAAAAATGCTAAATTACAAATAACTTACGCCCTAAAAACATGTAAAATAAGGATCTATCAAATTCCCCACACGTGACATGTTACTTTTCCTCAGGCAATTAAACATGAACCCTAACCAACTAATCACTCTTAATAAAAACAAGAACTAATTTCACTTTTGTAGGTGTACAATGGCATTTAGCATATACCACAAGTCTGCAAGCCTTTATGTGCCCCTAATTAAGGAATTATAGTCTCCTGATACTCGCAAACATCAACCTACACTCATTAGTTAGCTTTCTAATTAGAAACACAAGATATATAAATTAAAGTCTTTATTGAATTGCAAAAGTGAGACACATAGCATTTCTCAAGTAAATCATGATACGAGCATAAAAAATACATTATCCGACCTCCTTCATCATTATAAAACACTTCAATATTAAAATTTCCTTACAAGATATCACTCATTCATACAAGTATTTAAAATCTTGGTGACATACTCTCTTCATTTTCATATTAAAGTGAATTTTTTTTGAAAGATAATAGCTTTGACTCATAAAGTTTATGTACAATTATGTGATGCACAAATTCTAGGTTAGTATAGCAAAAGTTCTAGATTAGCTAGTCATGGTTCTCAATAATCTGGTTAAATAAGGTTGTTCAACCTAATCCCCATCTGTCCCTCAAGTTTATAAACAAGTTAGTAGCTACTTCTCTAGCTATCATGCCTATCCTACTTTGGTGTATGATTTCCTGGTGTATGTATCATACTTTGGTGTATGATTTCCTAGTGTAAGTGGCTTGAAATTCTAACTTGTTGCTCTAATAGGTGAAGTTAGGACTCTAAGGTAGTTCATAAGAAATATTGCTATCTTGAATCCTATTATAGGCTTGAGCAATTCGTTCTAATTTAAGGCACTATTAAAGTTGAAAATTTAACTTTTCTCTTTTTTATTGCTAGCCTAGAATGTTTGTTTAATGTTTTGAGTGTAGTGATCACTAAAGCAACTAAGTTTCTATCAGTTTAAAGAGTAGTAGAAGATCATCTGCAAAATTTAGGCTCACAATCTTTAACTTTTCTGTATCTTGCATGATATTTAAATGTTGGACTTCTTTTTACTACTCTTGAGAGGAGTTTGTTAACACCTTCATCACTAATAAGGATAGGTAGCATAATAGGGGATCCCTTTGCTTAATACCCTTAGCATCTTTAATTAACTTAGATGGTTCTTTATTGACTAGAATATCAAAGGAAGTAATTGAAATGCGTTTCCTTATCCATTTAGTGAAAACATTATGGAATTTAAGTGCTTAAATAATGTTGATGAAAAATGACTATTCTAACATATGATAAGTTGCTTGAAAATACACTTTTATAGCACAATTTTTATAGATTCCCTTCCTTGTGTAGTGCTTGAATAACTCATGGAATAGTGAAATGTTGTCACCAATTCTTTTTTCTAGTATTTCATCCTAAAAGTCTCCTATATGATTTTGAAGTAGTGATTTGAGTCTTCTAGCTAGGAATTTGGAGATGACATTATATATGGTGTTACAATATACAATTGGGCAATAATATTTCATGGTTGTTTGCTCTCTTCCTTTACGAATGAGATATATAAATGCCTCATTGTTTTCTTTGAGCATCTTATCTTTTTTAAGGAATTCCTTAACTGTATCCTTCATAAGATAGCTAGTCATGAACAAGTTTTAAAGAAAAAGCATTCATACTATTAGGTTCAGGAGCCTTAAAAGGATGTATTAAATTCATAGCACTAAAACCTTCTTGATTAGTAATTTGTCTTGAGAGCGGTGAAGCCTCCCACATAGATATTTGATCATGTATTATTTCTTTGATTACAAAGGATTGAGTTAATGAAAGGTTCCTAGAATATTTTTAAAATACTTTTCTACCTATTCCATAAGCTAAAATTGATTAGAGATGAAGGCACCATTGGAGTGCAAAGGGATAATCTTGTTGACAAATTATCTAGCAGCTACTTCTTTATGAAATAATGCTGATTTTCTATCTCCTTCATTAATCCAACTAACTTTGGACTGTTATCTCATTAAGGAGAAATCAACATTGATTTCTTGAGCATAATTAGACAAGGATGGCTTCTTTTCTCTTTTTAAGATGAGGATTTAGAATTAGAGACCAAGGCAGTCCGTGTATACTCCATTTCTTCTTTGCTTGTGTGGAGGAGATGATGTATGTTACCAATGTTGCTTCTATAGAAGGCTTTAAGCTCCTCTTTAACATTTAACATTTTCCTTATGAAAATGAATTGATTGGTACCTAAAGTATTAGAGCTTAGCCTTCTTTGAAATGTTTTAAGGCTAAAAAGTGATTTACCTCTTCCTTAGGGCCTAGAGAATTATACAACTATAACAGAGTGATCAGATAGAGAGGTGTTGGGATTGTTGGTTTTAGTGTAAGGGAAGGTTTGAAATCACTATAGATTGAAGAGGCTTTTGTCAAGTTTCTTTCTTAGAATGGTATGGTTTTTTGCTGCATTATACTTAACGCTACCTAAATGCATCACCTACAAGTATACGAGGTTGTTATAGTATATGGTGGATGCCCCGAGGTCTTCTCACAAGGAAGTTGTTAACTGTAATAACTTGATTAAAAACAAGAAATTAAATAATCAAATTCAAGAAGGTATAAAGGTTGTGAAATTATGAAATTAAACAAAAAGTATGAATTGCACAGAATTGATATAAACCTTTTAAAGATAACCTAGGGTTTACACTTTGATCAATTTTACGCCTAAATTCTTAAATTTCTCATTATATTAACCTACACCTTTATTGTCTCTTCAATAAAATTAGCAACTATCAATTTAATAGTTCTCACATTCATAAACTAACAATTACAATATGTTCGATGTTACAAATTAAGTAATCCCTTGAAATTATATTTATAATTCATTCTTAGGGTAATTGGTTGTTTAGTTCCAATATCAAGTTTCATCTTTCGATTCTTCACTCAATATCTTAAGACTATTAGGTGGCCAGTCTATTAACCTAGCATTTAACATAACACAATCAATCTAGGAAAGATATATATTAATGGGAATTATTGAATCAACATATTCAATTAAATCTAGATGCAAACCCTAGGTAAGAATAATTTAGCTCATCATTATAAAGTGAAAATAATACTCATATCAATTGAATTCAAACTAGTAAATTCCATTATATTAAGAAGAAATTGAAACAAAAAAATCTACAATCCCAAAAGAATAGAGAACAAAAGAACCCTTGGATAAAGGCTAGGAGTGAAACTCTGATTTGCTTTCTCTAGCCCTCAATCAATGTTGATGAAAAAACTCTATTGATTCTCCCTCTGTAGTTCTGTTTCTGTCCCGATACTTCTCTCTTCTTTCTGACCTCAATGCCTCCTTTTTTAGGTCATGATCTCTTCACTTAAGTTATCACTTCTCCTCTTCCCTTTCCAACGAATCCTTTTTGATTTAAAACAAAGACCTATAGATAAAGTTATGAGCCAAAAACCAAGGGAAGGTTAGACTAGGCCGGGACATATTTTGTATTTCATTCTTAGCCTTTTACTCCCCTTAAAACAACATTTTGAGCCTCTATTTTTACATAGGAATTATGGCCTATGATGTTGGCTTAAATTTTACCTTTTGAATAACCTTATTTGGATCTCATAAGCCTCAGATATGTTCATGTAAAGCTTCATTGGTTGAGAAATAAGTTTTACTTTAAACCAATAGTTGATGGTCCAAATGAATTTGAATAGCTACATATATAGGCTTCCTTAAAATCTTGAGATGTTATCTAAATATTCTTTGACTTTTTAAAAATCTTCTTAATTCCTTAAATCTCAACCTAAACACAAACACCTAACAACAATCTTGAACAAACATATTAGAAAAGAATAAAAATTGAACAAAAACTATCCAAAACCTAACACAAAATGCATTAAAAGGAAACAAAAATAAACAAGAAAGAATTTCACCAAGTTAAAAATTATTGGATAAAATCAAGACGAACCTTTTAATAATTTCCATAATTATCTTGAATTAATTTCTATTTATGTAAAATGTGGTCATGTTCCTCCTATAAATTACTAGTTAAACTATAATTCATATTTGAAATTTTTAAGATATTAACTTTCTCTAATTGAAGAATTTTAAAACAATACTAATCTAAAACAAAAGAAATCTAGATGTACACTTGAAGGTGATATATCTCTTGTTGATTCACACAATTATTTCATATATTTCATAATTTATTCAAGTAATATGCATGTGCATGAAATATGTATATATGTTTTTGTTGTATTTTCTATATCTTCTATCTAAATTAGTTTATTTGATTTTAAGTCATTTATTGGAAAGTAAAGACATTATATTCCAAAAAGAAGGCGAAGTCTTACAAGGTATTGATAGCTAGACAAAGTTAGTTATATACTAGATAGACAGATAACAATTATCAATTATACAATCATCATGTAGGGATTAAAGTAATCTAATAACTTCCTAATTCAAGCCATACCCATTTTTGACTTGATTAGAGACTTTTGTTTCATTGAAAAGGCACCAAATTAGCGCCTTGATTGTATGAATAGTGATGCTTTGAATTATTGTGCATTGATATGTTTTTTCTAGAATCTCTTTAGGTTTTTCTCCTATAAACCTTATATACCAAGGTGTAAAATGCTATCTTTAATAAGACATTATATGGATTAGAAGTACAGCTTTAGAAACGTGAAGTATTAGTCTATCCTAATCTATTACAAAATAAGTAAAATTGCATAAGGTTCTAATGCTTGTCTAGGTCTCCAGTACGTATGGACATTAAAAGAATAAATGATTCCTTGTTAAAATTTCCTAATCATAATGATAGCCTAAGGTACTAATCATTAAATCTAGGTCTTATTTTAGGTAATTATGTAAGAATTTCTTAAGGAATGACATAGCCTAGAAATGAGGACTTTACAATTCAAAATATTAAGAAAGTACCATTTTTTAGATGAATAAAATCATATGTCACCCATACTCTTCTCTGATAATATGGAGATGAGACATAACCTGATACATGAGATAAAAGAAGGTTATACAACAAAGAGAATTTCTAAGAGATATAGGGATAAGATGTGATCGTATCCTAGCCTGTATATCTTTAAGAAGAGTTATACATACATACATGGATTAAGACACATGTGCATCAGTGCCTATGACTTTTTCTCTATAAAGATTCGCAAGGAAACATTTGTAATTCTTCTCAAACTTGATCATAACTTTCTCATTTTATCTCTAATTAAGATGATTAAAGACGCTACAAAGAGCTTGTAAATAGATTTAAAAATTCCATTTTTAGGTTGTTTAGAAATAGAAAAATTCATGAACCCATTCTTTTTTAGATATCTCTTGGGACTATAAATTTAAAATAGCAAAAATTAGGGTTTTAAGAACTTCTAATTTTTCTTTTATTCTAGACTTTAACTATAATTTGAGTCAGTAGCCAGCTATTGAATGAGAGTCTAACAACAAATCTAAGGTCCCTTTTTGCTAGAGATAAATAAAAAATAATTATAAAGAATTGATCATTGATAGAGGATAGCGATTTTCATTAAGGATACCTTAAATTAATTTTTTCTTACTTTCAACTATTTTTTTCCATACATATGATTTTGTCTATGTATAGATGTAGGAAAGAGAACCTATATGTAAATTATTAGGGTAACCTTTTATGGGTTTCAAAAAACTTAGTGCATTTCGACAGAAAACTAATTAAATAGTAGTAATGGTTAAATCTATTTAGAAATAAGTGGTTGGGTATTAAGAGGTGGCAAATCGTTATGTTAAGAAAACTCACAAGTCTAAACAATGAAATTCTTGTAATTAATTGAATATAGAAGATGAAATTAGGTTTGGAAATAACCTCTCTACTAGTTAGGAGTAAGACTGCATACTACTGAATCTTCCAAGGACTACATACTACTGAATCTTCCAAACTCTGCGTGTCAGTAAGATTTCTACTGGACATTGTTATTATTGTAGAAGATGAAATTAGGGAAAATATGGTCTATGTATTTGTTAATATAAGTTTTCTCATGGTGATCTAAAGTAGTTGGCAATTTTTTTGGGTTTAAATTTAATCAATCATTAAGTCTACTTTATTATAGAGTAGATAATAAGAAGAGGATTGGATTCAATACTTCAAATGTTTTTCGTGAGATTGATTCCTAATACCACTTTATTAGTACCAAATAATAAATATGCTTGTCTTAATCGAGTATTAGAGTAGAAAGGTGATATAGAAACCAGTAATCAATTACCTTAAAAGAAGTAATTAAGGTTTATTATTACCAAATAATAAATATGCTTGTCTTAATCGAGTATTTGATTTTAAGTCATTTATTGGAAAGTAAAGACAGTATCTTCCAAAAAGAAGGCTAAGTATTACAAGGTATTGATAGCTAGACAAAGTTAGTTATATACTAGATAGACAGATAACAATTATCAATTATACAATCATCATATAGGGAGTAAAGTAATCTAATAACTTCCTAATTCAAGCCATACCCATTTTTGACTTGATTAGAGACTTTTGTTTCATTGAAAAGGCACTAAATTAGCCCCTTGATTGTATGAATAGTGATGCTTTGAATTATTGTGCATTGATATGTTTTTTTCTAGAATCTCTTTAGGTTTGTCTCCTATAAACCTTATATACCAAGGTGTAAAATGCTATCTTTAATAAGACATTATATGGATTAGAAGTACAACTTTAGAAACGTGAAGTATTAGTCTATCCTAATCTATTACAAAATAAGTAAAATTGAATAAGGTTCTAATGCTTGTCTAGGTCTCCATCACGTATGGACATTAAAAGAATAAATGATTCCTTGTTAAAATTTCCTAATCATAATGATAGCCTAAGGTACTAATGATTAAATCTAGGTCTTATTTTAGGTAATTATGTAAGAATTTCTTAAGGAATGACATAGCCTAGAAATGAGGACTTTACAATTCAAAATATTAAGAAAGCACCATTTTTTGGATGAATAAAATCATATGTCACCCATACTCTTCTCTGATAATATGGAGATAAGACATAACATGACACATGAGATAAAAGAAGGTTATACAACAAAGAGAATTTCTAAGAGATATAGGGGGTAAGATGTGATCGTATCCTAGCCTGTATATCTTTAAGAAGAGTTATACATACATACATGGATTAAGACACATGTGCATCAGTGCCTATGACTTTTTCTCTATAAAGATTCGCAAGGAAACATTTGTAATTCTTCTCAAACTTGATCATAACTTTCTCATTTTATCTCTAATTAAGATGATTTAAGACGCTACAAAGAGCTTGTAAATAGATCTAAAAATTCCATTTTTAGGTTGTTTAGAAATAGAAAAATATATGAACCCATTCTTTTTTAGATATCTCTTGGGACTATAAATTTAAAATAGCAAAAATTAGGGTTTTAAGAACTTCTATTTATTCTTTTATTCTGGACTTTAACCTTAATTTGAGTCAGTGGCCAGCTATTGAATGAGAGTCTAACAACAAATCTAAGGTCCGTTTTTGTTAGAGATAGATAAAAAATAATTATAAAGAATTGATCATTGATAGAGGATAGCGATTTTCATTATGGATACCTTAAATCATTTTTTTCTTACTTTCAACTGTTTTTTTCCATACATATGATTTTGTCTATATATAGATGTAGGAAAGAGAACCTATATGTAAATTATTAGGGTAACCTTTTATGGGTTTCAAAAAACTTAGTGCATTTCGACAGAAAACTAATTAAATAGTAGTAATGGTTAAATCTATTTAGAAATAAGTGGTTGGGTATTAAGAGGTGGCAAATCGTTATGCTAAGAAAACTCACAAGTCTAAACAATGAAATTCTTGTAATTAATTGAATATAGAAGATGAAATTAGGTTTGGAAATAACCTCTCTACTAGTTAGGAGTAAGACTGCATACTACTGAATCTTCCAAGGATCAGATACTCTTGAATCTTCCAAACTCTGCGTGTCGATAAGATTTCTCTTGGACATTGTTATTATTGTAGAAGATGAAATTAGGGAAAATATGGTCTATGTATTTGTTAATATAAGTTTTCTCATAGTGATCTAAAGTAGTTGGCATTTTTTTTGGTTTAAATTTAATCAATCATTAAGTCTACTTTATTATAGAGTAGATAATAAGAAGAGGATTGGATTCAATACTTCAAATGTTTTTCGTGAGATTGATTCCTAATACCACTTTATTAGTACCAAATAATAAATATGCTTGTCTTAATCGAGTATTAGAGTAGAAAGGTGATATAGAAACCAGTAATCAATTACCTTAAAAGAAGTAATTAAGGTTTAAATAGTGTCAAAATGTAATGCTTCTAATATGAGATTTTAAAACAACGAAAGTAATTCTCTTTCTAAATAAAAATGTTAAGCGATATATAATTTTTTTAATTTTCCATGTATTTTAAACAAGGAATTTGCTTGCAATGTGTATTAATTAAAATTAATGCCTCATCTCTACCGTAATATTCTTCATTGTTTTAAGGGAAGCCAGCCATATGTAGATACATATTGTGATGATGGCTATGCGAGGATACAAATTAAAGTTTTCTGAACTACTATGTATCGTCTCTGACTTGATCATGCGCAGCTCATTATCATATGTAGATCATGACCCGTAAAAAGTGTTTACTAGACTAGGACATAACATTCAGTTTGTTAGTCTTTCTTTGCAAAAAGGTCAATGAGCAAAAATGGGCATTATTATAGGACTGTTACAGAAATCGTCGGTTGCTTGAGAAGCTGTACATGTTAAAGTACAACTTAAAAGCAAAGCTCACATGCATCGAGCAATCAAGTTTTATTTGCTCAGAGTCACTGAAACAATCCCTAAGGTACTACCACCCATCTTCCATAGCCAACTGCTTTATTAACAAGCATCCTCGGCCTCGCTTTATCCCTACGTATAATGAACATTCATTTCTCAACAGTGTTTCTCTTGATAGCCCTGGCATTAGTGCGCAGATCACTAGCATATTATAAAGACGAGGAATGGCATATAAAGGACATTTCAAGAATGCACACGGATCAAGAGACGAGGTGTGACGGTGATTATTGCATAAAGGAGGTTGAAGAAATGACGATGGAATCGGATACGAGAAGAAGAATCCTTGCTCAAGCGACAAGGTACATAAGCTACGGAGCCCTTCTGAAAAATAAAGCTCCATGCAATCGTAGAGGAAAGTCCTACTATAACTGCTCATGGAGAGGGAAAGCCAACCCATATACTCGTGGCTGCAGCGTTATCACTCACTGTTACAGATTCACCAATTAGATCGGTTTTAATGGATGAAAATCCATTTGCTTAAGTAGATTCATTTAATTTTCTCCCGTTTTTTGTTATAATATTATCAACTCTTATTTCACTTCCACATTAGTTAAGCATAGTAGCTGGAGCCTGATGATTCTTTTAATGGCCTGAGAAATTACTGAATGGATCCAAAAGCTTGAATAATGCCTTACTGTCTCTACTTTCTAGTCTTTTTAGAAGAAAGTATAGAACCCGAAATTTCCTGAATAGTTTGTATCCGAATATGGATGCTTTATGCATATTTTCTAAATATTGTTTTCGTTAGAAAGTAATGCACTGCCTCCCAAGACTCTATTTCTATTTCTATTTATATAAAAAAAAAACAATTAAAAAGATTGTCGTTTCCAACTATTTTGGATTATCAATTTAGTCATTGTAAGCAAAGCATTCAACTATTCATCGATATATGTATAGAGACCTATTAAATGACAATCTCCTTATAGCAGAAAATTGTACATTGTGATTGTCTTTTATATTGTGTCTTTTGATATTTATATTATGGACAATTTGTTAGACATCATATTGCTAAACTTGGAAAGCTTTTGTTGTTATGGTTCTGTTGGCAATCGGTGATAGTGATAGTGATAGTGATAGCTGATTCTATCAGCTGTTAGTTGATAGCTGATTATATCAGCTGGTTTGACTAGCAGATTACATTAGCTGTTTGTTAAAGATGTTTGGTAAAATTAGCTGTTTAATATCAACTGCTTAAGTGTAAATTGACTTATAAGGACATGATTTAAAAAAAAAATAAGAATATGAATATTATATATTTTAGTATGTCAATGAATATTCTTATAAAAATTTAGATTTTAGATATTTAATTCTACAAAAATTAAGTTTATAACTCTAATAAAAAATAGAAATAATAATAATAATAATAATTCTTTATCATTATTAGTATAATAATAATAATAATAATAATAATAATAATAATAATAAAGAATAATAAAAGTATTATTATTGTCATTATTATTATTATTATTGTTATTATAACAATTTAAGAACCCATGCTTTTTTAATAAATAACAATTTAAGAACCCATAATATGAAATAATGCATCTCTTGTGAGCAATTGTTTGGAACCCATGCTTTTTTAATAAATGTTTTTAAAGACATGGAAACAGAGAGAGGCGTAAACATGGAACACATTGAACTTTTATTCTTCAAGCCAGGCGTAAACATGAGAGAAGCGTAAATGACGGTTGTAAAAAATTTAAGGGCCAAACTGGTATTATAAGAAAAAGTAAACAGCTGATTCATGAAACGCTACTATTAGGAGCTTTTTAATTTTGGCTGATTGGGTTGGCTGATTCAACCCAATCAGCCAACAACCAAACACAACAATTAGCTGATTGGTGAAGTCAAACAACTCATTTTTAGTCAATCAGCCAAAAATTGGCTGATCAGCTATTATCCAAACATGCCCTATAAGTTTCAACAATTGAGGTACCTGTGATTATGCCGTAATGATATGTATAATGGATAATTTCATAGTCAAGAACACATAAAGGTTGATCAATTAACTAATGTCTGTGATATCTTGTTTAGTTAATTTCAGTTTCGTATGTAGTATATTAAAGACAAAGCAACATGTTAACTAAAATAGCTATAATTACTCATTATGTTCAAATAAAATTGAACTTCAGTTTGTTATCTATGTTGTTGCTTCTTGGAAAGGAGAACAACCTCGGTACACAGTATTGTTTATTTTAATGTGTTAAGAGACAATGTTAAGAGACTTGGGGTGACCCATGGGTCACCCATGACCCACTAAACTCATTACTCAAACTCACTCACACCATATATACGAGACCGAACCACATGAACTTTTCAATTTTATTTCTTTCCTTTGTATAGAACATAGCTGTCAATTCTATTACAGATTCCATAACACATTAGCCAATAACTTTTCTTTATTTCTAGTATAAAATCCCCATTTGTACATATTAAGAGACTATGATGAAATAAGAAATTTCTTCATCTACAAAAACTTTCTTTTCAAGCAAATCAATGATGATAGCCTTATGTGCTAAAGACAAACTTTCCTTCATAGATGGAACATGCATGCAACCAACAGAAGACAGGGCCCTGCTTACCAGATAGAGAAGGGCAGATTTCATGGTCAAATCTTGGATACTTAACTCCATGGTCAAAGAAATTGGTGATGCCTTCCTATCATTCTCCACAGCTAAGGAGCTTTGGGATGAATTGAGAGAGAGATTCGATGAAGTCAACAAACCATTGTTGTACCAAATAGAAAGGGAAATCAGTCATTTTAAGCAAGGTAATCTCACCATTTTCACATATTACACAAAGTTAAACAAACTCTAGGATGATCTAGCTAGCCTGAGTCTAATACCAACATGCACTTTCGATGCTGCTAAAGTAATTACTATCAAGGAAAACATACACAGACTAGTGCAATTTTTGATGGTCTTAAATGACGATTATGAGCACATAGTAAACTAGGTCACATTGATGGAACCTTTGCCCATGGTAAATAGAGCTTTTACCATGATGCAAACTGTGGAGAGACAAAGGATGGTAAGTGCTAGCAATGACAGTAACCTGAATGTAGCTATGATGGTGAGACAATCCAACTCTAATGTCAAGAAAAGAGGCAGAAACAACAACAACAATAAGAAGAGACCGTTCAAAAAAAAAGGAGGACAAGTATTGTGAAAAGTGTGAGAAAACAAGACATACCATAGAGGCTTGTTTCAACATCCATGGTGTGCCTAAATGGTACAAGGAACTAACTGGCTAGAAGTGCAAGGCCAATTGAGCCATGACTAGTGACTCTCATACGGACATACAGCAAGAACCTAGTGAGTATATTGAAAGGAGTAGCCAAATTCCACAAGGCCTAGCTACCTTCATACAACAAGAAATATCTAAAGAAATCAAATGGAAGGCCACGGGAGAGAAAAAAGTTAGGTGGACTTGTAAATTTCATAGGTAATAACACAAATTACACTAATGTTCATATGCTGAAAATTACTGCACATGGTTGGTCGATTCAGGTGCATCATCACACATGATGGTTACAAACTTAGATTTCTACCATAAGCATGAAATAAACAACATATATGAGCCTACTACACTCTCGGATTGCATATACACAAATCTACAAGGAGTTTATAGGTAATGTGTCACTACAAGAAAAAGAGGCATTTCACGTCGTCTTCCCAGTAGACGTCGCGAAATGTAGGAGGATTTCATGACGTGTTCCTGACGTCCCGAAAGGGTCCAAGATTCCACGACGTTGTATAGAGACGTCGTGGAAAAACCTAGTATTAGCCGTCGTTTAGATAGTTAGACGTCGAAAAAACGATAGGCCGACGTTGTGGAGACTTAGACGTCGGGAAAGGTCATGTAAATAAGTTCTCCCGCTGGCCCACCAATGTATTTTCAACTCCCGCTCGAGCTCTCTGCCACCTTCCCTCTCATCCGTCTATCTCCCACGTTGAGCTCTCCGTCCCTCGAGCCACCTACCATCTCCCACCTCGAACCACCTTCTCTCTCCGTTAAGCCACCGTCCGTCTCTCATCTTCCGTCGAGCGACCACCGTTGCAATCATTGTCTTGCTTCACGAGTTGGCGTCCTGCTGTCGTCCACTGTCGTTGGTTCTGTCGCCGTAGGAATCGTTGGATTCGTTGGTCTTGGAATCGTTGGTCCTGTTGGCGCCCTTGGAATTGCCCTTGGAATCGTTGGTTCAGTCGTCTACTGCTTCGAGTTGGTTGAGGTAAGTAGTTCAACGAATCGTTGGAATTACCCTTGGAATCGTTGGTTCTATATTGAATCGATTGAAGTTACTAGGGTGTATTGTGGGTGTAAGATTGCTTAATCTGTTTTTCTGATTATCTGTAACACAATGCATTTGGGTTTGCATTATTGAAGTGGTGTAATCGTAAGTCCTCCTTTCTAAGCTAGCTTTAAAATGACAGAACCAAGTTCTAGACGAAGAGTAGATTCGGTGGCTAAAATTTCTAAGATTTTCTTAAATTAATTGATATGTTTTAGACTTTATTAGTTTGAGTCTGTAGCAGTAACTTCATTAGTGAGAAACCAATCTTAATTTGTTTCACTTAATAAATGGATCATTGTATAAAAATTTGTTATTCCTATCCCTATCTTTAAACCATTATTTCCAATATAATCAACTTTCCAGCTTAGGATCTTTTTCTCTAGTATTTATTCGATATCACTCTAAGCTTGCTACTAGAGCAGAACTATCAGTCAATTGGTTCCCCTATTGATTTTGGCTACAATCACTAATGAATCCGAACATGATGCACAAGAATGATAGTAAATTGAAGCAGTCCTAAGTATCACATTATGAAACTCTTGCAAAGTTCTGTTATCTCTCCCAAGTCCTAAGCATTTCTTGTCAATGCTTAACCCATCTTCTTCAAACATTAATTGCATCAACCATATAGAGGACTTCATAACCCTTCTTCTTCAACTTATCAATGAACTTATATGCAGTGTTTGATGCCACTAATAACCTCTTCTTTATGTAGTGTTTGATGCAGTGTTTGATGACCTATAGTTTAGTGTGTTTGATGCAGAGTGGAGATGACTTAACTGGTTACTTACCTTAACTAATTCATGCATGATTTCATAAATTAAGGTTGAGAAACCTAATTTATGATTAGACTTAGTATAATTGAAGGTAGATTCTTGTTATTTGTGTCCTTCTATGATATTTATTGCTTCATTTTCTAAAATTTTGCAAACTCAAGCTGGAAATATTAGTATGACATATTCCCATAGTTGCATTCCAAATACCTAAAGTAAAATGAAAAGCAAACAATAGATGCTCTATAATTTCAATAGCCTAATTGTAAAGAACACAAGAATCAGTTAGTGTAAGGAATTTCCTCAGTTGATCTATAGTGCTTAACTTCCCCTTAATAGTAAGCCATAAAATATTTGAGGCTCTTCCATTTAATTTGAACTTCCTTATTGGGTGAAAGTTGAATTAAAAGCTGGTTAGTATGTATTGTGTTGGATATTAATCCACTATGCGTAGTTAAGGCTTCATAATCTGAAGCATTTTCTGCAACTACATTCCTTATCATGTTAAGTTCTTGAAACTCACTCAAAGGTACAAATATGTACTGATTTTCATGCTAGAATTGAAGTGGAAGATCCATTGCTAATTTTATGTGAAAACTTTATTACATACCTTTATTCTAACATCAGTATGTGAGACATTGTCCTTGATCTATTATATTATGGTTCCAACTATCATAAACTTCTACTTTGAAATATTAAGCATGAATCTGCTTCACCTATAAGAAGTTCTTGTCATTTTATAATTCTCCATATTCTTTTGAGAATTTGTATTTAGTTGGTGACCATTGTTGAAAAGCTCTTGAATCAAGTAGCTTTTGAAGTAGAATGGAAAGCTCCTCTTCTATTGACTGAATATATTTTGCAGTAGAATAGTTGTATGGTCCGATAAGAAATGATTGAATACTGATGCTGCTGTTTTCTGCATTTTTTGTGCATGGTCTGATAAGAAATGACTGAATGTATACTGTTTTCTGCATTTTTTCTGCAGTTGCTCATCCTTCTCTTTTTTTGTTGTTGTTGTTTTCTTCTTTTGTCCTCTTGATTTCTACACTTTGGCTGTACCAAGAGCCCTACCCAGCCTCTTCTGTTACTGAACTCCAGACCTTAGTTTCTAAGATTAAGAATCTATGGTAGGTTTCCCTTCTTGCTTCAGGACTTCTCATTGCCGTTTGTTTGCACTGATCTTCTATAAATAAATTTGCAATTACAGTATGTTTTAAGGTAGCATGCATTTGAATTGAAATAACATAAATTGTGAAAACTATAAAAATAGATAAGCTATGCTAAAGTTTATATTGTTGTTGATATTAAAAAAGAGTTTCGTAATTCTTTTCCATTAATGAGATTGGATGAAGTTTATAATCTTTATCAAGATGAGGTATTGGTCACTTATTAATGGACGCTTTTAGCTCATCATATTAGAAAGACTTAGAAACCAAAAAGGAAGAGATTTGTTAAGGGAGAAAATTTTGAGTTAATGATGCTTGATAAATTAGCTAATGATCCAATTGATAATAAATATATAACCTAATCATTTAAATAATTTGGGCATCGATGGAGATTTTGTTACTATATCTTTAAGACATGATAAAATAATGCTTATTTTCCTTCTATGTCACCAAGCTCTCACCTCAATTAGAAATGGAGTTCATCGATCCTATATAATGCATAAAGAGGCTCACTTCATCATTTATTTATATTTAGGCCTCTTTATGTTTATAATATATTGATAGAATTATCAAAATGAGACAATTGCTTGATATATCTAAGTTAACTCACTTGAAACACAAAATGTTCAAAAGTATATAACCAGTTTAGGTAAGTAAAGCAACTACATCTTCCAAGAGAAAATCATTATAATAAAGTTAGACAGTTTAACAAAATATAAAATATAATATACTTTAAATTCATTCTTAGATGTACAAGAATAATGCATTTAGTTTAAATAAGTGCGACAAAAATACCCTTAAATACAAAATGGTATTGGATTCTTGAGTGATGCATGCGATCTAAAATGGTGATATAAAGAGAAGCAATGGCGAAGTACATAGATGAGTGAAATAAAGAGAGTAAAAGAGGAGAGAGAAAAGAGAAAGGAAAAGTGAGAGGAAAATAAAAGAGATTGAGAATAGTTTAACAAACTTCTTTATAAAATAATTGTTTGTTATTATTACAAACTTAGATATGCATTAGGCATGAGAAAACATTATCTTAAATAATTATTTAATTATTTAATTATTTTAAACATTATCTTTTGTTCATATTTATACTTGTTTAAATATTGTATGCGATGGCAATATCACCGTTACTATATTACATTATCCGCTCATCCATTGGTAGTTTCCTTCTTGAGATTACAATATTTTGTAATGTTTGTTTCATTCTATAGCTCATCATCGGTTGGTGTTTTTCGAACTCTGATGACTCTCTTAAGGATTCGGAGGAAAATGTTGAAGTAAATTGAGTGCCCTAACATATTTCCTGCAGAAGTAGTGGATCTGGTATGAAAATTCTGCATTTTATATTATGCAATTCCAATGATTTGTACTCTTGTCTTGTGTGGCAAAATGCATGGTTTTGTTGTACTGTAAACTTTACTATTATATGAATACTATTAACTTTTACTTAGCATCATAAGGAATAAGTGTGAAATAATGAGGTTGTGTATAACAAAGATAACCTTTTCAAATCATGTCATAACTTGAAAAGAATGGATGTTTGTTGTATAGGATAACTCGAATGGGATTGGATTATATGGGAGTAAAGTAAACAAGACAACATTTGTAGTCTAATAACTTATTGCCATAACCTTTTGAAAAGTAGCTATTACGTGCAATAAGTATATACAATCATGCAATACCACATTATTAGTCCAAGTATGTTCATAATGTGTTTTATGTGTAAATTGAATTCCCACTGACATAAGATAATGTTGTCATGTTTATGTTAAATTAATAGGTAGTTTCTGGTCAATGGATAAGAGTTGGATGAACAGTGTTAGGGTTTCCCGTGAATACATTGATGGAGTGAAAGCATTTATGAAATTTGTGGTGGAAAAAAAGGGAAGAGATTGTGAAATTTCATGCCCTTGTAGTCGTTGCATGAATGCTTATATAAGGTCCCAAATGAATGTTTGTGAGCATTTAATGAGATTCGGCATGGGCCAATCATACACTCGTTGGGTTTTACACGGTGAAAAGCCAGAATATAGATTTATGTCTAGGGTAGAAAGGCTTGATAATGCAAATGTAGACATTGATGGGATGGGGAATGATATTAATGAGGGTGATGGTGATGAGGAGGATGATGGCATGCAAGATTTGCTTCATGATATGGGTACCTTCGTAAATGATTGTCCAATTGATGAGGATGGAAGGACTCGTCCTAAAGGCGTCGAAGATTTTATAGGGCAAGGCTTTCATGAGTTGTTGAGTAAAGCAACTGAAGAGTTGTACCCTGGATGTACAAACTTTTCAAAGTTGTCGTTTTTAATAAAGTTGCTTCACTTGAAAGTATACAACAAGTGGAGCAACAAGTCATTTGACATGTTACTTGGTATGTTGAAGGATGTATTACCTAATTGTGAAACTTTGCCGAAGTCCTATTATGAAGCAAATCAATTTCTACGGAGCCTAGGTTTGGGTTATGTGTCGATACATGCATGTAAGTACGATTGTTCTCTATTTTGGAAAGAGTATGGGGACTTGCAAAGTTGTCCCATGTGTGGAACATCGAGATGGAGAATTAATGATGGCAAGGGTAAGAAGATACCTTGGAAAGTGTTGAGGTACTTTCCATTAAAGTCCAGACTGCAACGATTATTCATGTCAAGTAAGACCGCTAAACAAATGACTTGGCATAATGATAGGACTAAAGGTGACGGAAATACCATGGTTCATCCTTCTGATGGAGAAGCTTGGAAGAGCTTTGATGAGCTATATCGACTTTGCTAGAGAACCACGTAATGTCGACTAGGCTTAGCAAGATGGATTCAATCCACATGGCAATATGTCACTTTCATATAGCGTGTGGCTGTTGTTCTTTAGCATAAAATTTACCCCATGGATGTGTATGGATGAGTCATTTTTTATGTTATCGTTGGTTATTCCAGGTCCGAAAGCTGTTGGTCGAGACATTGATGTCTATATGAGACCACTAGTGGATGAGTTAAGTGAGTTATGGGAAGATGGTTTTGATGTTTTTGATGCCTCAAAGGGCAAAAAGTTCCAAATGCATGCGGCTTTATTGTGGACTATCAATGACTTTCCAGCCTATGGTACTATTTCTGGGTAGAGCACAAAAGGCTATAAGGCATGCCCTGTTTGTAACACGCACACTCCTTCTTGTAAATTAAGAAGTAAGATTGGTTACTTAGGACATCGTCGTTTTCTTTTGTACAATCATCCATGGAGAAGAAGCAAGAAGTTTGATGGCAAGAGTGATCATCGAACTATACCTAACTTACCAGATGGAGATGCTGTGGTTGAGCAATTATGTCATATGGAGAATATATGTTATGGAAAGCACCCCAGTAATAAGAGGAGAAGGAGATCGGAAGGAGAGTTGAATTGGAATAAAAAAAGCAATTTTTTTGATCTACCATATTGGCATAAGTTAAGATTAAGACATAACCTTGATGTCATGCATATAGAAAAGAATATTTGTGACAATATTCTTAGTACGTTGATGAATGTTGAAGGTAAAACCAAGGATACAATCAAGGCTCGGCTTGATTTGGAAGATATGAATATTCGGAAAGAATTACACTTGATAAGGGCTGCTGATGGAACTTTTGTGGGAAAACCTCCAGCATGCTATACAATGTCTTTGGATGAGAAGAAGAAGTTTTGTGAGTTTGTCAAGCAGGTAAAGTTTCCAGATGGGTACGCATCGAATATATCTAGATGTGTTAATGTGGAGTAAAGGAAGATTAGTGGGCTTAAGTCGCATGATTGTCATATATTGTTACAAAGCATTCTTCCTTTAGGGACGCGTGGCATTTGAATAAAGATGTGACGGGAGTTTTTTGAAGTTGGGGAACTTCTTTCGCAGAATTTGTAGACGAAGTTTGAACAAGGATGACGTTCAAACTATGTGTGAGGAGATTATTTTAATCTTGTGCAAACTTGAAATGATATACCCACCCGCATTCTTTGATGTTATGGTACATTTGGCTATTCATTTGCCAAATGAAGCCTTACCAGTGGACGATTAGTATAGATGGATGTATCCAATTGAGAGGTATTCTTTAAATTTATCGTATTACTCTTAAAAGTGAACTAAATAGTGGCCTATCTAATTATGCTGAATCATTTGTGAAGATTCCTAGGTACACTGAAGGGATTTGTCAGAAATAAAGCACGTCCAGAAGGGTCAATTGCTGAAGCATATGTTGTTAAAGAGTGCACGACATTCTGTTCAATGTATCTGAAAGGAATTGAAACCAACTTCAACGTGCCAGACCGTTTCAATGGTATGGTTGATGATAGTGACATTTCAATGTTCTGCCAACAATGTAAGCCAATTGGGTCTGGCAAAATAATTGCGCTTCCTACACAAGAGCTAGAGATTGCACATTGGTATGTGCTTATGAATTGTCATGAGATACGTTCATTTACCGAGTAAGTTTTGCTAAGAAACTGTTAAACTAAGATATGGAATGAATTGAGATAATTCATGGAAATTAATATAGTGGTTTTTTCAATGATCCATAGTGAGCACATGGATTGGCAAAGATTAACAAGGCCATAGGTAAGAGATTGGAGATCGAGATCTCCCCAACTGAAGGACGACCAACCAACTCCTTACAATCTGCCAAATTCTCCAGTGAGATTGGTTTGGTATCCCGAACTTCCTTACCTGTTAAAACAAAATTTTCAAAAATTACAACTGAGGAATTGGATATTGCATTTGACAAGTTAGACGTAAGTATTCTAAACCAATCTAATTTGTATGTGTTTTTCATATGCTTAGAACATTGACCAAGAATTTATAATTTTATGCGACAAAAGTTGGAAATCAAGGAATGAGGATGACAACGAAGTACATGCCTCTTGTGAAGAAGTTTCTTGCGTTAAGGTCCAAAGATCAAAGATATAGTTTAAAAAAGCATTTTACCAAGTACGGAAAGGATGTCAAGCCGGATAGTGTCACAGTGGCAGAGTGGATGGACTTATGCGAATATTGGGAGCAATCAGCTACAAAGGTTAGTTTATTTGATCACTACTATTTTTACAACTTATTATATTTTAGTATTTATGAATTATGATTTATAGATTTTATAATACATTTTCTTAACGTGTGCGATTAGGAAAAAAGTCAAAAAGCAAAAGTTGCTAGGAGTCAGGTCAAATGTCGACCAAACTCCGGCTCCAAGGCCTTTGTTGCCATACGGCATGAGATTGTGAGTTATTATCTTTTTAATTATATTTTCTTTTATTGACATTTCAAATTTTATAATAAATATTACTATTTATATATTTCTATGCAACAGAGTGTCAGAGACGGAGAAGAGTGTGACCGGATGAAGTTATGGTATCACACTCATTATGATGAAAGAAAAGATCAATAGACAACTCCTGAATGCAAAAATGGGTGAGTACATAGCTTATTTATAAATATTTCTTAAATCACATTGTATATGTTATTAACTCTTTACTTTTTCAGGACTTAATGTGTCACGAATTGACACATTCAGCTGAACAAGGTCATCCGATGACGATGGATGAAGTATCGACAAAGTCTAGGCACCGAGCAGATTACATTGTTGGCATGGGAATGGGGCCTCGACCACAAGAGGAAGACTTGATCGAAAGAGACTTGAGGCAATTAGCGGAGTCCAAGAAGGTTAATGAGGGCTTACAGTCTAAAGTCGATGACTTGACCAAAAAATTTGAAGCAATGTAGGATAAATTAGACATAATATGTTCTACACATAATATTCGCGTTGATTAGATAAGTATTCATACTGATATATTAGACATTTATGACATATTATGACATGTTTGGGATTTTAAATTATATAATTTATTGTCTACATCTATTAAATTCTTATTATATATTATTGATCATTCGCAAATCCATGATGTACTCAACAAATTGATAAATGACTAAATACAAAATTAAATATATAATATTAAATACTTATTAAATAACCAACAATTAATTATTCAATTACAATAATCATTCCATTAAAATTTTGATTTTAATGGAATATAATTCTCACTATTCTTAATAATTTATTTAATTATATGTCATTTAAATTTAAATATACAAAATTATAATTTATTAAATTTAAATTATTTCAATATATTTAAAAATAAAATTTAAAAAATAATCATCTGCGACGTTTGTTAGCAAACGTCGCAGATAGTAATGCTTTCTCCGACGTCTATAAGACGTCGAAGAACGGCAACCTATCAACGACGTCTATAACACGTCGCAGATATCCAAACTTTCTACGTCGTCTACGAGACGTCGAAAAATGTCAGGATTTCTATGACATCTAGAAGACGTCGAAGATTGTCATGCTTTCTACGACGTCTAGTACACGTCGTAGAAAGTTATGTCGTTTCAACGACGTTTACCTCAACCGTCGCTCATTCTCTTAAGTTTTATCGACGTTTCCGTCAACGTCGGAAAAAATCCCAGGATTCCTCGACGTTTTCTATATGACGTCGATAAAAACCTTTGCTTACTCCCCTTCTACGACGTTTGGTGCGACGTTTTTAAAAACATCGAAAAAACGTTTCCCCGATGTTTTTTAATCATTTGCGACGTTTTATAAACGTCGCAAAATGGGTGTTTTCCTTGTAGTGTGTGCACTACTTTTAAACCTTTGTCTTATGAGACAACAAGCAAGTCAAAGGAATGGGTGGACTCCATAAATACACAACGAACGGCCCTAGAAGAAAATCCGACCTAGGTTTTGACAAAGCTACCTAAAGGGAAACAAACTATAGCATCAAAGTGGGTATATAAAGTGAAATACAACTCAGATGGCACTAGACAAAATAAAATCAAGACTGGTAGCTAAGGGCTTCAACCAAAGGGAAGGAGTGGACTATTCAGAGGTGTTGTCTCCTATAGCCAAGATTATGATAATTAGAACATTCCTAGCTGTAGCTACAATCAGAAAATGGCCCATCCTACAGTGTGACATAAATGATGCCTATCTACATGGCGACCTAGAAGAAGAACTCTATATGTTACCTCCACAGGGTTATAAGAAAGCCAAGGCAGGAGAGGTTTGCAGATTAATAAAGTCCAGTTTTGGACTCAAATAGGTGGGTAGACAATGGCACAATGAATTGACCACAAAATAAAGGGATTGGGTTTTGATAAAGCAGAATCAAATCATTGCCTATACACTAAAGGCCAAGGCAATAACTTTATTGCTATCATCATCTACGTGGATGGAATTCTCATCACTGGAGCAAAGGAAGAACATTTAAACACTTTCAAACATACCCTACACAAAGAGTTCACAATCAAAGATCTAGGGTATGCTAAGTTCTTCCTACGAGTCGAAATAGCAAGGTTAGAAAAAGGGACGGTACTCAATTAAAGCAAGTATGTAAGAGACATTTGACAAGAAACAAACTTATTGGACTGTAAATCATATGTGACACCCATAGTTATAGGAAGTAAACTTACCATCGACGAAGGTGAGCTGCTCAAACACCTATAAATCTACAGGAGAATCGTGAGAAGGCTACAATACTTGAGCTTCACAAGACCAGACCTCATGTATATAACACAACAATTAAGTCAGTTCATGAAATCGCCAAGAGAAACTCACTAGAAAGCTGTAAAACATGTTCTTAAGTATCTCAAAGGAACACAGAACCAAGGCCTATTCTATACATCAAATTCAGACCTACAACTCACCGCTTACTTTGATTCGGACTGGGCAAGCTGTGTGTTTAGCAGATGGTCTTTGACTAGGTTTTGCGTGTTCCTTGAAAAATCACTTATTCATGGAAACCAAATAAGCAAACAGTAGTTAGTAGATCATCAACGGAGGTAGAATACAGAAGTCTAGCTTCAACTACATGCGAGTTAAAATAGATCGTTCAACTATTAAAGTGTTTTCGAGTGGAAAATAGAGAAGCCATACGTCTATTATGCGATAATCAAGCAACAATTCACATATTGAAGAGTCATGTCTTCCATGAGAGGACCAAGCATATGAAGATTCTTAGATCTTAGGCACATACGAACCAACACCAATTAGTCGATTTATTCACAAAGCCTCTCACCATATGCATGTTCAAAGACCTAATCTTCAAGTTTGGATCCGTTTGTCTCTTCGGGGTTCCGACTTGAAGGGGTTGTTAAGAGACTATGTTAAGTTATGGGTCACCATGACCCACTAAACTCATTACTCAAACTCACTCACACCACAAATAAGAGACTGAGCCATGTGAACGTTTCAGTTTTATTTCTTTCCTTTGTATAGAACACTAGAAGCTTCTACTGTAACAGAATTGTTGTCAATTCTGTTACAGATTCCACAACATAGTAGCAAATAATTTTTCTTTATTTCTAGTATAAAATCCCCATATGTACATATTAAGAGACTATAATTAAATAAGAAATATCTTCATCATCAAAAACTTTCTTTTCATAATGATATTTCAATTTGCTTTATGTATTTGTGTTAGAACTCAAGGCACCAATGTATGAGTATAATAGCATGCATTCATGTTACTCTTCATTCATTGTATAGTCAAATCAATAGATAAACTTTTCTAAATACTAAGGGCAAATGTAATTTCACCTATAGATTCTTACACTTTGATGTATGATAGTTTAGACTTTTAAAAATAGCATGTGTACGGTGTAGATGTAGCTAGTACTAGCAAGTACCAAGTTAATTAATCCCAAAACAAGTACAGATACCAATGATAGTCTTTTTTTATTATCTAACTATCAAATAAGGTGATGATTTAATTTAAAACTAAACTAAACTATAGCTCAATGCGATAATAAATCAATATAAATATAATACAAAGATTAATCTAATATCAAATAACTAGTACAAAGGTAATGAATCCTCCTAAGGTCCCTTAACTACTAACATTTTATCATGAAATTCAATTATTGATTATTGGATTATAAAATTCTTGTCTTATGTTAATGTCTTTTCTAAGCCCATTAGTAACTAATCCTTAGTAAATTAACTAAAATCTCTTTCTAATTAAAACCCTAAGATCACATTACTCAATTAATGAATTCCCCTATTAGATTTGAATCTAATTTAGAGGATTCACGACCTATCTCTAGCTTTGCATTTAACTCCTTCTAATTATGGTATATCTACTTATACAAAAGAATTTTATTCTTACATGAAATCAAATATTGAACTAATATACCAAATATATTAATTCAATAATAGAAACTCATAATTGAATCTCAATCATTCAGTTAATCAAATTTCATTAAGTAAAGGATCAAATCATAACATCCATCTCACCTTAAGGTTCATCCTACCTAGGCACTAAACAAATTTAGTTCTTAAGGGCTTATATGGTTTTTTTTAAAAGAAAATTAATGTATTCATTGATCAAAATGGAATACACAAAAGTGTAATACAATCCTAAAAACAATTATAGTAGGAACTTAAAGAAGAAACATCCAAAAGGAAGAGGTTACACGTTGTTGCTTAATTCACTTTATCTATCTAGATAATTCCCCAAATGTTGCTCATTTCAAAGTTGACTTTGTGCTTGTGATTACTAGTGCTTAGAAGTAATATGATTTTGTCCTATGTGATTATAATTAGCTCTACCTCCTTATATTTTAAGTTTGTCTGGATTATATTGTTTAAGAGTTGTTTTGTTTCTACTTTTATTTTTAATATTCTATTTTGTTTTCAAATTTAGTAAAAAGAAAATTATCATTTGAAATTTTGGTTTCTATTTTTTCAGTTTTAGTAACTTATGAAAATCATAAAGCGTAGTTTTTGTTTATGTTTCTATTTTTCGTAATCTAATTTACTATCAATTATATATATTATCTAATTATTTAAGGAATTAATTGATAATAAATATGAATACTTTAATTTAATATTAAATATTAAATATTTATTATTAATTATTAATAAAATTATAAATATTTTAATTAAAATGTTGTAATTAAATAAAATGAAATTAATTTAAAATTTATTAATAAATGTAATTAAATTTAAAGTATCTTTAAAATATAAATTAAAAATAAAATTTTATTTAACAAATTAAAATAAAATTTAATATATATAAAAATTTAAATTATTAAATTACTTATATTAATAAAATATAGTAGTTTTATCGATAATATATTAATAAATTTTTATAAGATATTAAAATAAATTTAATAAATAAATAAATAAATAATAATTTATTTTTATATTTGATCTAAAATGAAACCATTATCGGTAATAAAAAAACTAGATGGCGTTAACAACCAAACATGTTTTGTCTTTATTTGAAACAAAAGCACCAATTAAAAATAGAAATTGGAAACTAAAACTACATCAAAAAAGCATAAATGGAACCAAAAAGTCTATAAACATAGAAAACGAAACAAACATCAAAAGTTCAAAAGAATAATCCTCAAGAAAAGAATACTTAAATATGTATATTCCCTTTTTTCTCATGAAATTCCCTTCAATCCCTGGAGAAAGTCTACTATTTATTAATCTCTTGAGGTAATTTTAATATTTTAATTATCCTAGGTTTATAATTGAGGCTTTTGCTTTAAGTTTGACTATAACTTCTAACTCTAGTCTCTTCCTCCTAGTCTGCTATTCATAATTGCCTTTTATATAGTGAAATTAGGATTTTTGGATTATAAACGGTTAGTCATATGGTTGTATGAATGACAGTGTATCTTAACAACTGTTCAGAATCATGATTTTACACATTCTTAGTTATCTACACCTACATGGGACACAGCTATATATATTACTCACATAAGCGTGTATATCTTTACATGGACATGTGTCTCCAAAATAGCTCTAATTCTTTTTCTTTATGTCACGATTTCACTTGAATTCTTTTCCTTTTGATCCATAAAGGGAATTGAGACTTGAAATCATACTTGACATAATTCAAGTATAAAAAACAATGCAAAACTCTCAAATAACAAGAAAAGCATACTCAATATAGGCATAAAAACATAGTCGATTAACCATGTATCAGACATACCTACACTTAAGCTTTTTCTTGTCCTTAAGCAAATCATAATCCAATCATCAATATTAAAAATATTCATCCTTTATTAACCCCACCAATCCATCCACATCCTAAATCATTATATCACATTAATCAAATTAACATACAATTAGATTTAAGTTATCATACAACCAACTTTTATATGTTAATATCAATAGCAACCACATTGATAATCTTTTTGAGATAAAAAACATGATGTCCACACCCTCATAAAGGATTAACTCAATGAACTCTACGTGTCTAGGGAGAAAAATATAACAAAATCTCAAATCATTATATAAAAGGATTCTTAACCATAAGCTTGCAATAAAATCACATCTCTAATACTTATAAGTAAATTAGAAACAAAAATATAAAGGTATTTGAAATAGGATGTAATGAAGTTTAGGTAAAGGTCTGGTTTGTATAATTTAAAAGAGTAATAACATTGAAGGAAATTCACATAAACAAGATTGATTAAAACATAATTCTTTACAACATAGATCCTTTAATTTAAAAAATAAATTAATTGGTATAACACTCATTCCTCTCACCTCTAAAAAATCACAACTTTTATTTTTAAATGATCAAAAATTCAACTATCATATATTCTCGAAAATAGTTTAAGAAATACAAATTTTGAAAATTTGTATTTCTTAAAGTATTTTGGAGAGAATATATGATAGTTGTAGGTTGTATGATGTTTTAATAGGCATTTTAATATGTTTTCTAGTTGTTAATTAAATGATTAATTGTAGCACCCCACCCTCTTGAGACATGTACCCAACATCTTGAGTGATGTCCGAGTGCGAATCCCACAAGGGTGACATGTTAGAACAGTCAACCACTCGAAAACTCATTACAATTTTTTTAATTCTTTCGAAAAACAATATACGCAACCGCATATGCAGAAATCAGTAATCAAATTCTAACCCATTTTATGCATAAACATTTTCAAACACAAAGTTACAACTAGTACATAACTCATCAAAATTTCACTAGTCACTTGGGCCTAAATTCAAATACAAAACATTTCCAATTTCAAAAGTTATTACATATCGAACTATTCAAATACATATGATACAAAAATTTATAGAATAGACAATTTAGCACAAAAATAAAGAAATACAATGTAGACATGAACTAATCCTAACCTCTATCTCTAACTTGCATACAGGAGGTATACTCCCGTTTGCCTAATGGGGTATTCTTCTGATCCTGAGAAATATTTACAAATTTTGGGTGAGTTTTGTGAACTCAATGAGTGACCATCATCGATGGCTCACCCAGTTACATAGCATATAATTCACATTCATAACATTTCACATTTCACATTCAATATAATTTAACCATTCATGTTATGCATATATAGTGCACATGAGACTTTCTTTCTATTTATTACTTTATTATGACCGAGTGCCTAAACTGTCCTATATTCATTAGATACTGGGCTCATTACTAAATGTCCCTTATCTGCTTGGGAGATACGAGACTCATTTTACATAGTGAGCTTTAGGCTCTAAATCACTTTCGACCTCGAGGCTCTTTTTCAATCATTGAGCTTTAAGTTCTAATCGCTGACTACTCTGGTCACAACTGTCATTATGTTTTATGCATTCATGTAATGAAATACATTACAATATTCAGTCGATTGAAAGTGCTCAATAACACACAATCATATTCACTATCACATCTCATTTACATTATCATCGGACCTTAGTCCGACATTCAACGCTTAAGTCGAGAAAACACTTATTCTGTCCAATTCACATTCAATGAGTACTTCAATATTTAATTCATACATCACATTTATTGGCCCTCCTGTCTGGAAACCAACACAATTAATCACATTCATATAGTCATTCAATAGTCAATCAATATAAAAATTCAAAACAGAATAAACAATTAAATGAAACCATCTAGTTCTACTTATAGTATGCTCCAAATCGGCATTAGCTTCTATGATCTAGAAATGTCTGAATGCAGATGTTTATCCTGCACATCAAAATTATGCAATACACACATCGCACACACACATTAATAACTTTACACAATTATAAACCTTTATTTATACACAAATGTATATACGGACTGTGTACAATGCATGTTCTCAATAATCCCAGGTATATTATCAAATTTTATATCTTATCCACATTCTCATTTTATAACTCAATTAATCGCTATTTCATATTTAGCATTATTTGCTCTCATAAAAATCAAATTTTCATTCACTTTAACTTTAACTTGGTACTCATTACTCATTTCTTTTGGATCACAACCACAATCATATGAAACCCTTCATCTCCATTATACACATGTCCTTGGCACTTTAATACCAATAATTCATTCACTATTGTTATTCTAACATTATATGATCATACAATATCCCAACTCTCATTCTTTCTTATAAATTCTCTAAAATTTCAGACCTTTGGGTCTATTTTCCATGACCAATTAGAGAATGAAAATGAGTTAATTTGGAAAAAATTCATTCTAATAACATGTTACTATTGTATTAAGTTTCTAATAACACCAAGATAGTTCAATTTGGTTCAATATTCCAAAAGTTATACTCCAAATAATTCGGACCATTCCTTAACTATAACAGTATTCTATACCCAGATTCAAGTCAGATTCTAGAACTATAGAGACAAAATTGGAATTTGATTTCTTCATAACAATTGTATTCCTATGTCTCTATTTTAATCTAAATTAATAATCATTCCATTTGGATAACTACATAACATGTTATGCCTAAAATATCGAAGCATGTTCCATGAAAATACTCCAATTATCATTTTCCAAAACTCCTTATCAATTCCGTCCCAAATTCATCAATAAATATCTCCAAAATGATTTAATATTGTTATAAATGTTTGTGGAGATGAAGATCAATGAGTTACAAGTCCAATGGTTTAAGTCTCATATCGTTTGGAGGTCAGGAGAAGAAGTTATGACCAAAAAAGTGAAGGATGTTCACATTAGTCCACTTTAGCAAACATTCAATGTCACGATCGCGAGATTCAAGTTGGATCAGAAAAGTCACGATCATACTTGTCCGGAATTCTCCAAAAAGTCATGATCTTGCAGAAGCAGGATCGTTTAACCCTTCTTTTTCTTCTCCAAATTCAAGTGCTGCAAAGTCTCTTCTTCTCCAAAATAGACCTTTGGGTCACAATTTCATGGCAATTTTGACAAGGAAAATGAATGATTTAGGCAAAACACTCTTCTAAACAGTTGTTTTTTTTGTCTTAAGTTTCACATGAAACCAATTTCATGCAATTTGGTTTGATATTCTAAAATTTATCCTAAAAACACTATAGACTGTTCTAAACCACGACAAAATTCACAAACTCAACTTCGAGCTAAATTTTGAAACTCTTTGAGACAGAATTAAACTTCAATTTCTTCATGAAAAATATAGCCATACATCTCTAGTTTAATATGATCTTAAAATAATACTATTTGGATTTATCCAGGCTAAGATATGGCAAAAATACAGATGCATGTTTAGTGAAAACACTGCATCTGTACATTTTCTAACACTCTTCATCATCATTTTAATCTTAGTTAATCTCTTTTACTGCGTCTGTCACTTCTAGCTTATTTCATCAATATTTCCTCTTCATTCCTACTTCCATTTCAGTTCAATTTTAATTACAAACAAATCATGGTCTATATTTGATCATTAACCCAAAAATAGAACATATACAATTACCCATTCATTATCAATTTTCTACACATATATTTTACTCCTATATCACCATCTATCATCATATATACTACTATTTACACCACCCATGAATAACAAAGCTTAACTTACATGTTTAGCTCCAAAGCTTGTTCAAATTTTCGAATAACCCCCTCCAAGCATCATCCAATCATCACCTTTTTAAGGTGGAATTGGTTGGGTTTTTATCAACATAAAGAACATGACAAAGTGTTGAAGTTGTAACATCCCGTTATCGGAGTGACGGGTAGATTGGTAATTTGGATCGGGTTAGGATTTGGTACAGGCAAAGTGTTGCATTGCACATGCATTACAGTTTTGATAGTCATTGATAAATGATTATTGACTGCATAAGTATAAATATATGTACATACATGGATGACAATTCCCGACTTGATTGTGACATTGGAAATTGGTTATAATTGGTCCGATGAGAATTGGCTTAATTGTGCAATTGGGAATTTATCAAAATTGTACATATGAGAATTTGGTTTGTGAAAATTGGATATTTAGTAAGTGTATAATTGGGTTTTGAATATGAACTTGGAATGAAATGGATTATAGAGAAAGGGAAATTTGGAAATTTGAGCATAGGAATTGGCATTACTCAATTTTAGTGAATTTATGGAAATTTCTCCGAAAATTTTAGAGTAAGAGATCCGGACCGGAAAATTGGCTTAGTGACTGATTTATTTGATTCCGAGTCCGAGAAGAATGATAATTGATATGGAACAATTGGAATTATGATTTTGGGAGTATTGTTAATGGTTATGCGAAATTGGGAGAAAATGGAATAGAAATCGGTTTGTTAGACCCTAAGAATTGGACATGAGTCAAATGATTATATATATATATAAATGTATAAGCTTAAGAGAGAAGCTTAATTGTTCATTAAGCTCATCGACGTTCGTGGGTGAGAAAGCTGGGATTTGGAGTTGCTTGAAGGATTCTTAACGGATTGAAGCTCGAATCAAGTAAGTTTCTATATGTTTATGAGTTAAAATCGTTTCGTTTGATTATTGATTTGAGTGAGAAATTGTTTAGAGAATTTGAAAGCATCGACGATAGGGTTTGTGAGAGTTTGATTTGGGTGTTTGATGAAAAGGGTTTAAATGATGATCGAGGTTAGAAATAAGTTGGGCTTAAGGTTTAAAACCGATTGAGAGTGTTTAGATATGATTTGGAAGAATTTATATCAGTAGATCGGATGAATTTTTGGGTTTTCTGGGCGTGTCGCAATTACTGCTTGTGACGTCAGAAGAACACGCCATGACGTGGCGAAGCGGCGTCGCGACGTGTCCGAGCGGCGCCGGCGAAGGAGTACAAAACACGACGCGATTTAACGCGTCGTCGTCGCATGACGTGGGATGCCTGATTCGCGTGACAATGCAGATTTTCGAAAATGGAATTGAGGTTTTAAACATTTGGGATTAGGCAATTGATGATTCAATTAGCTATAGATTAAGTTCAATTTGGAGATTACGAAATTGAGAATTAGAATTTGAGATCGGGAAATTCGGAATTAGGTCGGAAATGTCATAATTTGCATAGTATGTCCATTATTTGATTCATATGCATAATTGAGCATCGGAATTGGTACCAGTAGTAATGTTAGTTATTTTTTGATTGTTATAGTGGCTCGAGTGGATCGCCGATCATCAGACGTAGGCGAGACTTCCCGGCAGTAGCTCGGAAGTTCAGAGGTGAGTAACCTAGTTGGTTTCTCAGCCTTATGTGTTTATTAATTATATGCATTGATTGCCATGAGGAAGCAAGGATGGATATATGTGATTGAGTGATTTGATTGATTTCGAACCATGGGTGCTCGAAATATTGGATTGTGATATTGAAGTGCAAATGTGAATAAATTTGTGTAAATGCATGAGTAAATTGGATTGTAAATGTGTTAATGAAATGAAATGTAAATGCATAGGAATGAAATACCGGACTAAAAGTCCGAGGACATTGGGAAATGATCGGAAATAGTAATTAATTGAAATTGGAAATAGAAATGTAATAATTGGAAATTGGAAAGTGACATGTGCATTCATGCATAGTAAATGATCAGATAATAGTAGTTGTGACCGGTGGTACCAACGTATGCAGAGCCACAGGCTCAATGTACTGTGCCCGTCACTGGGCTTTCAGGGCACATCATGCCCAATGTATATGAGAGAGCTTTAAGCTCAACGCACAGGACCTCAGGTCCAACGACTGATAGAGCCTTAGGCTCACCGCAGGCATATCAAGCCCAGCGATTTGAGCCACCGCTCAGCGTAAATGATCGGTATACGGTCACAACAACGAAACGAAAATTGAAAGTGTCTCATGGGCATTGCATATGTATATGACCGACTGAAAATGTAAATTGACTATGAATGGTGTGAAATGTGAATAAGGAAATTGCATGTGATATTCTTGTAAGTGCTCTTGTGTGTTATGTGTATATGATTGTGAATGCATGAGTTGGGTGAACCATCGATGATGGTTTCACCGAGTTCGCAAACTCACCCAACATTGCATCTATTTTTCGAAGTGAAGAGTACCCGTTAGACACACGGAGTATGTCTACCGCTAGCAAGGCGATGTCGGTTCGGGATCGGTGTCGTCACATCTGCATTAGAGTAGTGAATTGTTTGATGGGCCCTTTTGATTTATGTGTACTTGTATGGTATAACTGAAATTGGTTTATAAGTGAAATTGTTTTGTAATTGCAAATGTTTTGTTATAATTGGGCCAAATCATTATTGTTTTGCACACTCATTTGTTTTGAAAAGAAGATAAATGTTATAACGAGTTTTAAAAGGTAGTGATTGTTCTAGTATGCCACCCTCGCGGGTCACGGGCTCGGATATCACTGTTGATGTCGGGTTCGGGTCTCGTCGGGAGTGGGGTGCTACAGAAGTGGTAAGGTGAAGGTTGATACAAAAGCTTAACCTTGATGGGTGGGTTATGAGAGCATCATGTACGAGAGAAAAAGAGATGAAGAAGATGAGAGTATTTCGTGAAAATGAAAGAAATGACAAAATAAAGATGATCTTTCCATAGACGTAGATAAATGTGGGTTAAAAAGCTTGGTAAGTGTCATGACACATGTCACGACAGTCACCACATAAAATAAATACTAATGCCTTTCACTTAGGCTACTACATAACTCTTAATAATCAGTCCATTTATCACCCAAATTTCTACTTTAATTTTCTCCAAATTCTCAATATCATTTTCTCAACAAATCCAAAATCATATATGAAAATTTTTCAATATCATTGAATTATTATTTCTATTTTCATTCATTAATTTATTTGCCAAATAGCATTTTTCCTAAGCCAGTATACCTAACATTTTTCAGAAATTTCTCCTAAAATTCACCAAAATTCTAATCCAACTATTTATACTTCTCCAATTCGGTTTTCAATACAAATAATTCACAATTATCATATAAACAAATTTATAATCAATTATACCTGGAATGTCAACGAATGCACGTACGAGCATTTTAATGTGTGCAAAAATTCAAATTCACATGCGTGTATGCTAACATTAAGCATGAGCATGAAAATGTAGTTTTCTTAATCTCTCTTTGATCTCACATGTGCCGTATTTTTAGGCTCTAACTCTTAGTTTGTCTCTTCATCATTTCCTCTATTTTCTTTGGGTCTCCTAATATGCCATGTTCAGATATACAACCTACATTTTATTTGATCAAGCTAAGATTCACTCTCATTAAACTTGGCATATAATTGTTTCTACCTCTATAATATGTAAGATTAATCTCAATGTTCAAAATATTCACTTCATTTTTCGAATACATTCCAATTATCCTCTATAATCATCGTCACTAATTGATCCAATTGTGCTTGGATCACTTTAATCTTCAATACTATAATACTGTCGGGGGCATTGTTAACTCCAACAAATATAACCTAAATTTCCTTATGCCCATAATTTATTATCTTAATTCTTTTAGTATCTAATTCCTCAATAAGGTAGTATTATCTCATGTTATTTTTGATTTTCTCAATTGACTTCTTTTCTCGAATGATGTTTTTTTTCTTTTCAATTCATTTGATTTCCTATGATTTTCACATGGATTTATTCTAATGCCTGCACATTCATACTAGTTTCTTTACACATTTTGATTTATTAGAAATCTTAATTTCCTGTGTTAGTAACACATTCATTAGATCTTATTTATATCTCATATTCTTAATGTCACCTCGAATTCAGGAATCCCATCATATAGTTGGATACTTTTCATCATCAAAATGCATACACTCTTTGTAGCATATTCTACATCTTATGCTTGAGTCTCCGTTATGATTAGGACTCCAATATTCACTTTTGATTTATTATAAGCACATTTATAATCAATTATAATGTGTGCATAACATGTAATTCTTGAATTGAAAACCAATTAGCCAAATGGCACATTTTGAAAAACTTGTTTTTCATGAGCATGAACTATTCATATACAATTCCATCATCATTTCACACTTTATCAACCAAAATCCCATACCAATCATATAACCATTTCTCAAATCATCCAAAGCCCACAAATACAACAATTATGGAGCAATTTGAAATCATTCCCATATCACTCAAAATTCATTCACAAAATTCATATACAAAAACATATGACACATTCTCAAACCATTTTAAAGAACAATAAATGCACATTTCCATGGTAGTTGGAAATCATTTAATTCCATTTATTTGAAAGAAACTTTAATAGCTTATTTACTCAATTATAAAAATGTTACCAACCTTAATTTCCTTGCTTGAAAACTTGGTCAAGGATGTCCCTCCTCTAACTCCTTTTTCCTTTCTTGCCTCCCTTCAATATTGACAAAATTCCATTCAAAATGCATTCCAATTGGAAAAGCCAATGAAACCTATGCATGAAATTGATCCTATAATACTTATACCTATGCATTTCCTAAGCTCTTTGAACCAAAACTCTTCCAAAAATCCAAAAGATTAAATATCAACTTACCTTGAATCTTTACCAAACAATGATTTTCTTGGCTCTAATGGAGGCTTTAACCTTCCTCTTCCTTTTTTCCTTCTTGATCACTCTCAAAATCCCTCTTGAAGGTTAAGAAAAATCAAAACCTAGCATAACTCTCATTTTTCTTTAAACTCACAAAACTCTCTCCCTTCTTTCTTCAATTTCATGTTCTCTCTCTTCCAAATGCAAGACAAGTCTTCTTTCTCCCTTTTATACTCTTAATGATTGCACAATGTCCATTTTACCCTTCATTTAAAGCCTTAAGGTTTCTAAACTTAAGTGATCTTCCCAAAATACCCCTTATGCAAACTTACCACCTTAAACTTTATTTCCATTTACCTACATCATATTATCTTATTCACATTAGAATGCTAATTAGCTTCAAGCTAAAATAATCTAGCAAGACCCCAAAATAATATAATCATACTTATTTATCATAAAAAATAAAAATTTTCAGGGGCCAACAAAAGTGGTCCAAGCAAAATTGGATAAATTAGTGACTATGATCATAGAGGATAATTGGAGTGTATTCGAAAAGTGAAGTGAATGTTTTGAACATCGAGATTAATCTTACATATATCGTGGAGATAGAAATAATTACAAGCCAAGTTTATTGAGAGCGAATCTTAACATGATCGAATAAAATATTAGGTGGTGTAATATTTGAACATGACATATTGAAAATAGAGGAAATGATGAAGAGAGAAACCACAAGGAATATATATATGAGATCCGAAGTTTTCTAGAATAGCTAGAAATTGGATACCAACAGAGACTATTAGGGAGTTTTTGCTGATCTTAGTCCTTTGACAAAAATGTTTGAGGAAAAATGTGTAAATCGTATGAGTGATGAATGCAAAAAGAATTTTGAGGAATTATAACACCGATGTTAATCATATCGCTTTGATGTGGAGATTTTTGTAGTATATAATGAATTTTCAAATAAGAGATTAAGATGCAATCTGTTGCAATATTATAAAGTGATTTGGTGTACATAGGGACAATTAAAGCCTCATGAGTTGAATTTTGATACAGGAATTAGAATTTGCTATAATAGAAATTGCGTTGAGAACTTGGAGACATTATAAGTACAATGAAACATTTTAGATTTTATACAGATTATCAGAGTATGAGATAATTATTGAGTTTGAAAGAAATGAAAATGAGACTAAGACACTGGATAGAGTTACTGGAAGATTGTGATGTACAAATTAGTATTTCCTAATAAAGCTAGTGTTGTAATCTAATACTTGAACAAAAAATTCAATAACAAAATAGCAAAAATTTGGATATTGAGATTATCAAATCAAGTGCAATAAAGAGAATAGAATGTCAAGTTGAAATTGGGCAACATGAAATATTATTAGCTATGTTAGAGTTTAAAATTGGTTTGTATGAAAAGATCATCAAAGCCTAAATTGGGGATCCAGAATTGTGAATCTTATTGAGGAATTAAAAATGAATATGAACTATTGAGTCCGAATAGGAAAGATGTTACTTTGTGATTGAAATAAGAAGGACGTGTACCTAAAAAAGATGATTGACCAAAGATATTATTAGAGAAGGTATAAGTATCAACCTAAGCTATACATCCTAGCAGGAATGTGATGAAACTACGTTTAGTTGCCAACAATTTAACTGTTAGAGACAAGTTTAAAGCTTATAATTTAGAGTTCATAGGAATACGAGGTCAATGTATAGTGATATCATTAGAAAACTGTATGAGGCATTATACGACAAAAAGAGTCGTTCGCCCTTACATTGAAATGAAGAGGGCCAAAAAATAGTTAAAGGCCATAATAAATTCGAGATACTTTTAGTGAGTGAAATGAATCTGTAATAAAAAGAAAGTGGCATATAAAAGACGAATGAAGTTTGGTGGATCAACATTGATGTTACAAAATATAGTGAGACAGACCTAAGAGTTAACTGTATTAACCTTGAAGAGAAGTGAAAAAAATGAAAGGCTTTCGAGGTTATCACATTAGTAAGATGCACTCAGATTAAGAAAAAGGATAAACTAAGCTTGAATTGTATTGGTCTACATGAATTCATTAAGAGTATAGGACAAATAACTTATAAGTTTTATTATCAATAAAGATGTCTCAGAATTATAATGTGTGAGATGTGAGTATGCTAAGAAATAATGATATGATATGACAAAGAAGTATGGTCAGCTTGCAAAGTGAAAATATTGAGTAACTTGAATTATTGAGGAAACAGTTAAGATAGTGTGACATCTGAAGAAATAATTAGAGGACTAACTGATTACATTGACTGTAGTCATTTGGAAGAAATTATTTGATTGATGAAGTTTAAAAGGAAATAGAGGAGTATTTGAGGAAACAATACCCTTGCCTTCCTGATCAATTAGATAAGAATTTCGAGGATGAAATTTATTAAGGAGGGGATAAATGAAACATCCCATTCCCATATTAAGAGTTAAGACCCAAAAATACGGTACATATGAGATCAATAAGAGATTAAGAAAAATGCATTTTTCATGCCCATGCATATTGTTAGCATACGTACATGTGAATTTAAATTTTGCATGCATTAAAATGACTATAAATGCATTCATTGACATTCTAGGTCTAATTAAATTATGATTTGATATTAATGAGAATTGTGAAATTGTTGTATTGAAAATTTAATTGGAGAGTGTAGCTGTTAATTTTAAACTCTGGTGAATTTTAGGATTTATTTCTGAAAATGTGGCTGTAATTGTACTAGGAAATATGCCACTTGGCAAGTAAATTGATGTATGAAAAATAGAGATAGGAAACCAAATGATATTGGAGAATTGTTAAAAATGACTTTGTAAATTTCGAAGATGACTTAGAATCTGTAAATAAGAAGATGATATTGAAAATTGTGGAGAAAAATGTAATGAGAAGATGGGATTTAATGGAACTAGTTCAAATATAACTAGTTAGTTTGGGGAAATTAGCTAATGTCTCCGGAAGTGGACAATTGTCCAAATTTTAAGTTAAATTTCCTTAACCTTGAAAGACTAGTTACTGTTCTTGTCTTCATCTCTCTCTCATAGTTTTCTTCTCCAAAGTTGTTTCTTTTTGTAACCCAGAGTTTTTCATTAAAACTCCCCTACGTTAAACCTTGTTTTTATCTATTCACTTCTACTCGTAACTTCAGTTTCCCTCTCTTTGCATTAAGAAATATCGAAGCTTGTCAACCCCTACAATGGTGTACGTGAATTGCATGAAGTTTAGGGCTTCTTGAGCTTTTGCAGATTTTAGAGAAATATCAAGTAAGTATTGTTTAAATCATTTAGAGTTGTTGGTTTATGAAACCAAAATGGTGATTTATTTTTCATTGCATGATCATGAAAAAAAAGGCGTTTTCATGAACACCGAGGGCTTATGATATGAACATTTTTGATGAGTGATATTCGAATAATTGATGATCTATATGTATTAAGATATTGTATAAATTATTTATAAGTTGAAAGATCATAGAAAATGTGAATGATTAATTATAGAAAAATTTGGAGACAAGAACAAGTAAATGTTTTGTTTATGGTTATGTATTCATTGTATACATGAGTTTAGAGTGTTTTCAAAGATGACCAAAAGAAGGAATTTAGAGTTGAAGAATAGTTGTAAGATGATGATCTGAGATAAGAAAGATTGTTTTAAATGATAGTTAGAGGAAAAGGATTAAGAGAATGTAGAAAATGAAAATATAGAAAAATGCCAGTGAAAAAAACGCAAAAAATGGTGAAATGCTTGAATGATTTTTCTTCTGTTCTTGATGATTTTGTTTAGGCATGGATTTTTGGAATTGTTATGAAGGTGTTGAGCTGAATGAGAGTTAAAATGGTAAAATAAAACTGGAGAATGTAAATGGAAGGAAAGTGTAAAGGAATGAAAAAGGAAGCACAGAGAATGAAGAAGATAAGTTAGAGAAGTTAGTTTTGGTTTGAAACTTCTATGATTAAACTGTATTGATCTAGAAAGATTTTGACAAAATTGTCTTCATGAAAGTTGTAGATGTTTCTTAGATTTTTACCGATATAAAGTTTGAAACTTTTTGAGTTCTGGATTGAAGATTATATGGGGTTAGAAGTGAAGGAGGTTTGAAGAGAAGGTGTGCGACTAGGAAAGTCTTGATCGTGCTCCCGCTACGATTCAATGAAAGTCACGATTGTGCTTCATCATGATCGCGACCTCGATGTTTTTCACTAAATGTCATGATCGTGATGAAGCACGATCATGACTTCATGAGTTGGTCACAATCGCGACTTTGAAGGATGAAGGCTAATGCAACATCCTTCAATCTTTTGGCTATGTCTCCTCTTTTGGACCTCCAAATGACACGAGACTTGAATCATTGGACTTGTAACACATTTCTCTACCTCTCAACCAAATATTATAGCAATCTAAAATCAATTAAGAGAGATAGAATGAAAAATGTGAGACGGGTCTGACAGAGTGTGTTCACAACATTTTTTGTCCTTATCTGTCACACCTTTGACTTTTCCTCACATCTGTGAGTCACTCACACTCGTGAATTTTCTCCCACACCCCTGTGAATTTAATGCTAAATTGATGCATATTTGTAACATCAAGTCACTGTGCTCTCCAATAGTAACTGTGACTTGATTTTGGTTTGAAGACCCAAGAGAAATTGCAAGCTGAATAGTCCTGTTTCTTTTGACCATAACTTCTTCTCTAGAAATCCAAATGAGATTATATTTTATTTGGCATAAATTAGAGACATATGGTTACAAATCGTATGCAGAAGTCAAGTTGTAATTCTAAATCTAAGACTTTCAATTTATGGATGAAAGTTGAATCTGGTGTACTGTTTCAGAATGAGAACAATCCAAAAATATTAGGAGCATAACTTTCAAATTTCTGAACCAAATTGAATGATTTTGGTGTCATTAGAAACTTAAGAGATAAGAGAAAACTCCTATAGAAGAGAGTAATGCCAAATTACTTCATTTTCATTGTCTAGATGATTAAGAAAAGTAGACCCGAAAGTTAGTTTTTGGGAAAAATCTGAAAGTGATACAATGAGAAATGAATTGTGATTTTAATGGTTTTACTAAGGTATACACCTAAGTACAAATGATACTTAAGTGAGTTTTAAGATAGGATTGATTATGTGATGAGGATAATGAAAAAATTCCTAGGATTGTCATTGAGTATGCATCACATATTACACACATACATGTGTGTAAAACTGAATGTTATGTGAATGTGCAAATATTAATAATGTGTGTGTAACGTGCGTATTGCATAATTTTTGTATGCAAGATAAACACCCACATTCAGACATTTCCAGATCTTGGAAGCAAATGCTAATCTGGAGCGTACTGTGAGTTGACCTAGATAGTCTTATTTCATTGTTTGTTTTAAATTTTAATTTCTGCATTGAATGACTACGGTTATGACTATTATTCAATGTGAATATAATTTTTTTGGTAAATCAGTAATGAGATTAATAAAATAAAAATATATGTACATGGCTAAAGAGAGTGTAGAAACTCATCTCATTCCTATCAAAAAAGAAATCCCTGGACTAATATGAAGTGCCCTGAGAAATGCTTCACAGATGGCAATATATCAAAAATCTGGCTGGAAAATAAGCTTCATTGAGAACCTAATAGTGTAAGAAACAAACATCTAATGAAACAATCGAAAGTGACAATTGGTAGTAAGATTCAATCATGCAATTCTTCTATGGATGGCTCTAATAACTTTAAAAAAATCACTCATTCCATAATGTAAATATAATTGATATGAATGTGATGCTACACAATAAAGGTCTGAGACTTAATGCATAAATGTGATATTGAAATGTACTTGTATGTGAATGAGAAGAAATAAGTGTTTCTCAACATTATGATGAATGACAGACCAAGATCCAATGATAAGTGTAATCTGAATGTGAATGTGGATATGAATAAGAAAAGTGATTCTTAACTTAATTGTTGAATGCCGGAAGGTAGTTGTGACCGGAGTAACTACCGAAAAAGAGCTTAAAGCTCAGATTGTGAAAAAGAACTTCAAGATTAGAAAGTGTATAAGAGCCAAAGGCTCACTATGTAAAGTAAGCCCGGTATTCCTAACAGATACGGGATAATTATCAATAAGCCTGGTATTGATAATAGATATGGGACAGTTATAGGCACTCGGTCATAATAAAGTAATAAATTAAAGTGAGTATCACATGCATTGCATATAAAAATGATATGTATGCTTCAAATGAACTAAATGAACTATGTGACTGTTCTGAAAGCGAAATGTGAAATAAGCGATCAAAATGATATGTGATGCCATTTGATTATGATTGGAATGATGTGGATTAAGTGATTGCATAATCTGTATGTGTTTTGTGATTGAGTGAGCCATTGAGGGTGATTATTCACTGAGTTCGCAAAATTCACCTAAAATTTGCAATATTTTTTCAGGCTCAAAAGAATTGCCCCATTGGGCAAGCGGGAGTATAATCACTACATTCAAGTAAGAGGTAGAGGTCGGGATCAGTTTGCATCTGTATTTGTATTTTCTTATTTTTGTATAAATTTGTATATTCTGCGATTTCTATACAATGTGTATTCAAATATTTATGTGTGTAATAATTGGTGAAAATTGGAAATGCTTTGTTAAAGAGATTGATCAAAGTGTAATGACAATTTTGATTTCGAATTTTATCAAATAATAGTGTAAGTCCAATTTGATTATTACTTTCTGCACATGCATATGATAAATGTGAAAAAAATTTGTACTGAGTTGGCACCTCTTCCATGCCCTCTTTGTCTACCCCTCTCAAAATCCCTTACTTCATACCCATCATCATAGTCATATGGGTCTCCACCTCCAAGATGTTTGAAAGCAGCATCTCATCCTTTTTCGATATGTTACCCACTTTTTAAGACCTATCACACTTTAGCAAAAAATATCGAACATCCTTGAACAAGGTTGGCTAATAGAATCCACACGCTAAGATCTAGGTTATAGTCTTGTTATCTTTATAATGCCTTACATAAAGTGAACTATGATATTGCATCAAAATTTTAGGCATTTCATCTTCAGGGATACACCTGTGAATCACACTGTCAGCATATATCTTATAAAGTACAAGTTCATCCTAAATATAACGAGAACGGTGAAATATAAACTGCTTCCTTTGTTGATAAGAAAGATCAGAAGGAAGAATACTACCTGAGAGGTAGTTTGCAATACTTGCAAATCAAGGACGAAAAGGATTATCTACAATCACTAAAGCCTCATAAAAAAAAAACTCTCCTCGATTTCCTCTTCCTATTTATGGAGCCCTCCTTTAAGAGGTGGTTAACTACAACATTTTCTTCTTGTTTTTTGTCTTTAATCTCAATGTCGAATTCTTAGAGTAGAAGTACCCATCGAATAAGCATAGCCTTGGCATCCTTCTTCGTAAAAAGATATCGCAATGTTGCATAATCTGTAAAAACTATGACGTATGAGCCTAAAATATAAGAATCAAATTTCTCACTTGCAAATACCATGGCAAGCAACTCCTTTTCCATAGTTGTGTAATTCAGTTGTGCTCCTGTCAAGATCTTGCTTACGTAATAGATGGTGTGCACCCTTTTTCCTTCTGCTGACCAAGGACACAACCAATGACATGATCGCTTGTATCACACAAAATCTCGAAAGGAAGAGACCAATTCTGCGACGTCAAAATGGGTGTTGATATAAGTGTAACATCCCACCCCCTACTGGAAGGGTAAAATAGGAAATTTGTCATAAGATGAGATTGAGAGGGATTAATTAGTACTGTTCATGCATAATAGGATTGATACACAGTACCAATGGTGCACATGAAATTACTGTACATGCATTCATGATAATTCCCGGTAATTGGGCCTAAACGAGATTTTACTGTGATTAATGTGGTAATTGTATTTGAAAATTTTATTGGACTGAGTTTTTATGTGTTTTCTATTTTATGGGAATTATAGGAATTTTTCTGAAATTTTTCGGAGAAAATTCCCAGACCGGAAAAAAAATTGCCGAGTGGCGAACCGGTTAATTTTTCTACTGTTATTTGATCTTAAACCATTGCATATTAGGTGGGACCCAAAAGTGGACCCTTTAAATGGGTTGGAACCGAAAATGGGGGTGAAATTGTTTTGGTTTTGGTTTTAATTTTGTCAAAAATTGTGATTGGTTGTTGATTTTGTTGATTTTTTTACTTATTCTCATTTGGCCACCTAGCCACTCCCATTTAAAGCATTCTTATCCATCATTCTCGGTGATTGCCTTATGGAAATGAATAAAAAAAAGGTTTGGAGGCTTATGTTCATTACTCATCCGAAACCTCCACCATTTTCGCTTCTCCATCATTTTTTCTTCTTTCTTTCGTCAAAGTAAATCCTTCATCCTCCAAACCTTACCAAGCCACTTGCTTTCCTTGATGGATTATACTTGCATGGTGGTTGAAGAGAGTAGAGAAAGTGGGAAGTTGGAATAGTAGTAAAGAGTTGAAGAAATTGAAGGTGGAGGCTTGATTTGGTAAGTGTTTTAGTTAAGCTTTATATGATGTTTTAATGATGTTTCTATTAGGAATTGAATGCCATGGTAGTTAGGAGCTTTTAATGGGAGGGCTAGTGTACTTATTATGATGATGGATGCATTAAATTGATGTTAATTATGGCTTGAATTAATGGGTATAAGGTTAGGGCTGGTTATGAATTGAAAGTAGGATGATTGATGCATGGTTTTAACTTGATTTTGATGGCATATTGATCATTGATTTTACTTGGAAATGAAGAAGTGAGCGCTGCCAATTTTTGTGTATTAGCCCTAGTACATGTATGAATGGTATAAGAACTGATTTGTGTTCCTTTGGATGTTTAATGATGTGTTAAAGGCATTGGAAATGATAGAAACTAAGATTGGATCAAATCTGGAAATTTAGGGTTTTAATCGATTGTACTGTTTTGATAATAACTAATTGTGTAGGAATGAAATGAGGTGCGGTTTGTGGCCACTTAAACTTTGGGATGTTAGCTACATATTTGTGTGAAATAGGTGTTGTCAAATTGTAACTCTAAGAGGTTGAAATTTGGCTTGGAAAGTTACTGTTTTGACTTAGGTGAACAGTATCCGGATTAATAACCTGATTGTTTTGATGATTTTTCTAAATTAATTGAGAAGGAATTAGGACAAATGGACTATATGAAAGTTGAAGCCTATTCAGTTAGCTTTCCAATGCCACTGATTTTGCAATTTTTCGATATGTCTATTAGGAGTTATGGACTGATGATGTTTGGCTGTTTTTATGCATTGAATGAAACCTAGCTGGAATGTCAAATTTGGTGTACATTCAGATTAGGAGGAATTTTAGTAACTTATGTGCATTGAATTGGTGTTGGAAATCTACTGAATAGTTTTAGATGACACATTCATCTTGAAAATGGTGTATGGCATATAATTTCTGGAAATCAGATGTGGGAGTTATGGATTTTCACAATTTGAACCTACATTGTGATGTTAATTGCTGATTAGGTCAGAAACTTGCATAACAGATTTGACACTGTTAGAGGCTGAATTGGAGTCTGGTTATTTCACGAAGAATTGAATTTTGAGATTTTATCTTTTCAGGGATATAAAGAGGTGATTTGTTTGACTTGTATACAGGGAGATATGATTGATAGAAAGTTACTACTCAAATTGAGTGATTTCAGGGACAGCAACCTTGAGTGAATTATTTGACCTAGTTAGCAAGGGAATTGAAATTTGGGTTGTTTCATGCAAGTTGTAGATAACATTGTGATTTTGATAACAATATTTATTGTATAATTTTTGACTGCATAGAATGAAAGATAGCGAATTTCCAATGACTGTTCTGTTTTAGGAAGTGAATGTGTGGGTAGTAGCTTACATTGGATGTTTGACACCTGTAGGTGTGAAATTGATTTTTCTGGACTAAAGGAAACTTGTAGAGGGTTTCATTACCTTTCTAATGAGATATGGTTTGTATTTTTCTGAAATGTGTAGAATAAGTTATGATTTATTGAATTTCGGTTCAAGGAAAGGGAAAAAGAGTAGGAAATAAGGGCAATATATATATATATATATTAATTGTTGAATTTTGGTTTCTTTCGTGAATAACTTTTCCGTCCGACATCCGATTGACCTGATTCTTGAGGCATCGGATTTGTAGAATATTGAATTTCATTTTCTGAGAGATTGGAGATTTTTGGACGGAAAATTGACGTGGGTCCAGGTAAAAGTCTGTGTAATCACTGTTTTGTTTAATTGGGGACCTATAGAGGTCCGATTTGCGCACCGTCAGGGCCAATAGGTTACAAATTTTTGGATAAATATTTCTGATAAAAAAAATGGGATTAGGGCCGGGAATTCATGAACATGCATATTTTTACCTACATGTGCATCAGTAATTCATTCGGATTGAATCGTTAGTGATAGTTACCTTCTCTGATGCTTAGACACAACTGGAGCATCGATCGACCGACGTGACAAAGACTTTCCGACAATAGTTCGGAAGTAAGATGTGAGTAACCTAGTTGGTTATCCTGATCTACGTATTTACTGTGACTTGATTGCCCTACGGAGATTACGTGGATTATATATGGCCTTTATTGACTGTGAATTGGGCATTAGACAACTGTTTAATTGGACTGTACATTTGGACTGACCCATGGACTGTGATATATTATATTGACTTCAATTGGGCATGTGCATTCATGCACAAATGCATTCTCGCTAAAGGAAAATTGTGAACCGAGACGCCATCGATCATTGAGCGAGCCTAGAGCTCGACATCTGAAATGAGCCTCGAGCTCGAAGGAGATAATTCTCCCGACGGCGTCTACACTGAATACTGTTTATGCGCTCGGTCACAATACTGTAATAAAACTGAAAAAAAAGAGTCACATATGTATTGCATCATTACTGGATTGAATATCTGAAATGGATAATTATTGTGACTGTTTGACTTCGGTGTCTGTATTGTAAATGGATGACTCTTGTCTTTGTGGATCGCTTATCTTGTTGTGGTTGTCTTATTATTCGTAATTAAATATTGGTGTGACAATTGGTATGTAATATGAACTATGAATATTGACTGTATTAGTAGTACTAAGACTATCTTATTACTGTAATTTGTTATGTGATGCATGAATTAGGTGAACCATCGATGATGGTTTCTCATTGAGTTCACAAACTCATCCAAAATTGCAATCTTTTTTTTTTTTCAGGATTTGAAGAGTGCCCCGTTCGACGCGGGAGTATGTCTACTGTAGGCAAGTGAAGGATAGAGGTCGGGATCGGTTAGGTATGCGCATTAGTGTCTTACCAAATTGTGTTCGCAATCATTGTATAACAAAGCTTTGTATTTAGACTAAGCCCATTGTGGTGTTATTGTTTTACATTGACAATTACATTATTGTTGCTGATCGTAATGAGTGTTATTGTTTGTAATAAGCGGAAATAGTTTATTGTGCTCGTGGGCTTAAATTACTTCTTTTTTTACCGTTGTTTTTACCGCCAACGTATGTTATAAAAAACTTGTATACCGAGTTTTACCGACCGATGTAGTACTCCACCCTCGCGGAGCACGGACTCGGATATCACCCATAATATCGGGTTCGGGTCACTCGGGAGTGGGGTGTTACATTTAGGTGGTATTAGAGCCCGATGATGCGTAATGTATCAGGCACGATCAAACATAGGGTGCATGCATTTGAGTCGTGTCATTGCAGACCGTGGCAACTGATCCCTAGTTTGAGTCGCACGGGTAGAAATCCTACGTGTGCGTACGTGTCAAGTGATTAAGTGAGAGAAAAAGTGAGACTGTGTTAGAGGGTGAATCCCTGGAAGTGTATAAGCAATTAGGAAAGGAAAAAGAAAAAATGGATAAGGAGATTGATATTGTACTGTGGTTAGAATGACTGTGTTGGCATAGTCTGATTAAGGAAAGAAGTGATATTAATGAATTCCCGGATTAAAATGGCAATATTACGGCGATAGAGAACGAATATGTCGAGAACTTGGAGAGGTCCACTGGGGCTTTGAGACGTATACTGGTTATAGTAGGCCTAAGTGAGATTAAAGGTCCGGGATGATTAAGTAATTAGAGTTTTGACTGTATATGTGAGTAAATGGGAAACATTGGAACCGAGTAAAGTGTAGATGGTCCAATTAGGTAGATATTGATTCACTGTATTGGTGTTAGATATTGGTAGATATCATAGATAGATGATGATAGCGAGATTGTAAGAAGATCAATAGTGTACTGTAATGGTCTATCGAGAACTGAAAGAACTGAAAAAGCAAGATGCCTAGTGCCTAATAGAGTAAGAAAAAGTAGACATGGTGAGATAAAAGTGTACAGATAAACTGAAATGAATTGGGGAAACGGTTATGATTATGAGTGCCTAAGCGTGAGACTGAAATGGTTATGCGAATATTGTGCTTAGAGTTTGGAAACTAGTATCAAAGGATGGTAAGGGAAAAAGACAGACTGACAATTTTTTACTGAATGTGTATCGGGAAATTCTAGATTTGGTTGAAAAGATGTATATAGACACGAAATGGTAGCTGGATGGGTAAATAGATAGAGATACAATGGAGTTGTATCAACGATTTTAATCGTGTTTTGGGGATTTATGAATGCCCTATTATAGATTGTTTGAGGATATTAAAAAATACGAAGCAATAAGAAGATGACATTGTATAAGCCAGTGGACATGACCTTAAAAGGTCAAGTTGACACATGAATGCTATGGGAATGAAACTAGGAAATGAAAAGAAAAAATGAAACAATGATAGTGATATGAAAAGAGTTGTCACATTTAAGTCAATTTACCGTTGGGAGTACCTATTTGACGATGAAGTTGATCATGATTAATGAAATGTATGTGAAAGATACATGGAAATCATGGAGGAGATGATCGATGAATGATTAAATACGTGCTTCTATGAGTGGCTATAAGTGTAAAGTTTATATTAGGTTAAAGTAAGACATATGAGATGAATGTACCTTTATGAGAGGAAATGAGAAATGATTATGGCATCAGTTATTTATTTGAAAATTAGCATAAATGGAAAGGAGTCTTATGGAAGTCTGAATTGTATAGGTTACTAATTGGTTTCCGAATAAAATGTTGAGGTATAGATTACTGAATAAGTGTTAAAGAAAGTGTTTATGTGATTGTCACAAGGAACCTTAGTGTAAGGAATGTTCTGATCTTTTAAATTATGGCATAAAATTGTTCTGATTGAGATAGTACGTATAGTGAAGAATGATTGAAAAGCAATTAGGGATAATAATTGGTTGTTGAGACTTTCGTGAACAGTATAAAGATGGTAACAAGACTAATGGTCAAACGGAAAGAAGTATGGACAAAATTAAAAGTGAAATTGAGTCATATCTCATATTACTGAAGTTATCATGATTGTGTATGCGAAATGTAAAGTATCCAATAATATGAGTGGAATTTTAATTTGAGATGATCCTATTGCAATGTGAAGTGAAATACTCAAATGACGTGGAAATTGATGGAAGTCCAAGTACAGATGATTAGGTACTAATATATATATATCAATGTGGATGACAGAAAATCAATTGGAAAGAGAAAATGAATAGAGATAAGAAGTCCTAAAGGAAAACTGACAATGACGTGATGTAGTGTTATCTTCATAAAGGGATTGTAAATTCATTAATTGTGGACTTAATGAGAAGGTAGAATGTTGTTTAGTGATGTTTGGAAAAGTCATCAAGACCCTAATTGGGAAGTATGCGAGGTAAGCAAATGATAGTGATTATGATGATAGACGGAATGTGTTGGAAAGTGTTGAACAGTGATAAATTGAATTGACTTTGATAAATGGTATTGGTGTTATCATCGCAATTGTTTAAAGTCTTGGAGATTTTAGATTCCTATAGGGATACATAGTGTTAATTCGAGGAAAGAGACAGGCATAAATACCGACAATCTTTGAAATGAGCAGATTACGCCTACTAAACTCAACTAGTGAACAGATCATGCTGCAATGAACAGATCAATTACAGATATTGGGAGTTTCAAAGAATGTCAAGTAGATTGTGGGTGATTGTGAAGTGTTTCTGGAAAATTGAAGTTGTAGATCTAGTGATAAGAAAGGTTAAAAGTGCAGGAGGTAAAGTGGTAAGTCTAGTCTTATGAGTCATAAGTTAGATACGCAGTGAAATCGAAAAAAAAAACAACAATATTGAATGCTTCAAAGAATAAGTTGTGTACCCGATAAAAAGTGATAGAACAAGAAAGTGAACAGTCGAAGCTAGACATTCTAGTAAGCATATGCGAAAAGTGAAATTGAATAACTATGGCTATAGAATGAAGGGATTATAGATTCAAGTGCTTATAGGTTTGAATGTTCAACAGGAAAAATGTTTAAGTAGTTTGGGTTTCACAGGATTTTGATCGTGTTATAGAGTTACGATTCTTTGTAAAGATACTTTGCTACACATGCGATGTGTCTAACGAAGTCAAAGACCACAATGAATTTAAGGCGTGTTGAGTGAAACAAAGGAAAGTGACATAGGAAAAGCAGCATGGGTTAGCTAAAATGGATCGAGGATCGGATAAGTGAAGCAGTAAAATGCATATCCGGATAAAGCACGTGAAAACTATAAAACGTTGAATTGTCTAAGGAGAATTGAATTTGAGCAGAGAGTTGGTGGGATATAAAGAATGACGCATTAGGTAAAGTATCACTTGGTTATAGTGAAATAGAGCTAAATGTCATTGTATTGGTACCAAAGGAATATAGATAATCACTGACGAGATAAAGGAGGTTAGGGTATGTATCACCTTGAAAAGATGTACTCAATGGAATACGAATTAGTCATATATTCTTTGGAGAAAAGGTATTGGATGGTAGTGAGAATAAGGTAATATTAGTAACTTACACTGGATGGATAACACGTGATAAGTGAACAGGTTCGGAAATAAGGAACTGAATCATAGCATTGGAACCAAAGGTAATAGCTACTCTGAAAATGACAAGTGAGATAGTATGATAGTGAGATCGCCAACTGATAGCCTTGTTAAATGCGTCTACTGTGATGAGTGTTAATGAATTAGCCAAATAAGGGACTGGACAACTGACTGAGTGTGGTTACTGTGATCTTTTGGAAAATGAATCATTGAGTGGAAAAGTATATGAAATTTGTAGAGACATTTGATAACTGCCATAGTGAACTGTTGATTGAAAATTTCAAGGACAAAATTTTTATAAGGAGGGGGGAATTGTAACATCCCACCCCCTACTTGAAGGTAAAATAGGAAATTTGTCATAAGATGAGATTGAGAGGGATTAATTAGTACTGTTCATGCATAATAGGATTGATACACAGTACCAAGGGTGCACATGAAATTACTGTACATGCATTCATGATAATTCCCGGTAATTGGGCCTAAAAGAGATTTTACTGTGATTAATGTGGTAATTGTATTTGAATATTTTATTGGAATGAGTTTTTATGTGTTTTCTATTTGATGATAATTATAGGAATTTTTCTGAAATTTTTCGGAGAAAATTCCCAGACCGGAAAAAAAAATCACCGAGTGGCGAATCGGTTAATTTTTCTACTGTTATTTGATCTTAAACCATTGCATATTTGGTGGGACCCAAAAGTGGATCCTTTAAATGGGTTGGAACCGAAAATGGGGGTGAAATTGTTTTGGTTTTGGTTTTGGTTTTAATTTTGTCAAAAATTGTGATTGGTTGTTGATTTTGTTGACTTTTCTACTTATTCTCATTTGGCCACCTAGCCACTCCCAGTTAATGCATTCTTATCCATCATTCTCGGTGATTGCCTTATGGAAATGAATAAAAAAAAAGGTTTGGAGGCTTATGTTCATTACTCATCCGAAACCTCCACCATTTTCGCTTCTCCATCATTTTTTCTTCTTTCTTTCATCAAAGTAAATCCTTCCTCCTCCAAACCTTACCAAGCCACTTGCTTTCCTTGATGGATTATACTTGCATGGTGGTTGAAGAGAGTAGAGAAAGTGGGAAGTTGGAATAGTAGTAAAGAGTTGAAGAAATTGAAGGTGGAGGCTTGATTTGGTAAGTGTTTTAGTTAAGCTTTATATGATGTTTTAATGATGTTTCTATTAGGAATTGAATGCCATGGTAGTTAGGAGCTTTTAATGGGAGGGCTAGTGCATTTATTATGATGATGGATGCATTAAATTGATGTTAATTATGGCTTGAATTAATGGGTATAAGGTTAGGGCTGGTTATGAATTGAAAGTAGGATGATTGATGCATGGTTTTAACTTGATTTTGATGGCATATTGATCATTGATTTTACTTGGAAATGAAGAAGTGAGTGCTGCCAATTTTTGTGTATTAGCCCTAGTACATGTATGAATGGTATAAGAACTGATTTGTGTTCCTTTGGATGTTTAATGATGTGTTAAAGGCATTGAAAATGATAGAAACTAAGATTGGATCAAATCTGGAAATTTAGGGTTTTAATCGATTGTACTGTTTTGATCATAAATAATTGTGTAGGAATGAAAATGAGGTTCTGTTTGTGGCCACTTAAACTATGGGATGTGAGCTACATATTTGTGTGAAATAGGTGTTGTCAAATTGTAACTCTAAGAGGTTGAAATTTGGCTTGGAAAGTTACTGTTTTGACATAGGTGAACAGTATCCGGATTAATAACCTGATTGTTTTGATGATTTTTCTAAATTAATTGAGAAGGAATTAGGACAAATGAACTATATGAAAGTTGAAGCCTATTCAGTTAGCTTTCCAATGCCACTGATTTTGCAATTTTTCGATATGTCTATTAGGAGTTATGGACTGATGATTGTTGGCTGTTTTTATGCATTGAATGAAACCTAGCTGGAATGTCAAATTTGGTGTACATTCAGATTAGGAGGAATTTTAGTAACTTATGTGCATTGAATTGGTGTTGGAAATCTACTGAAGAGTTTTAGATGACACATTCATCTTGAAAATTGTGTATGGCATATAATTTCTGGAAATCAGATGTGGGAGTTATAGATTTTCACAATTTGAACCTACATTGTGATGTTAATTGCTGATTAGGTCAGAAACTTTCATAACAGATTTGACACTGTTAGAGGCTGAATTGGAGTCTGGTTATTTCACGAAGAATTGAAGTTTGAGATTTTATCATTTCAGGGATATAAAGTGGTGATTTGGTTGACTTGTATACAGGGAGATATGATTGATAGAAAGTTACTGCTCAAATTGAGTGATTTCAGGGACAACAACCTTGAGTGAATTATTTGACCTAGTTAGCAAGGAAATTGAAATTTGGGTTGTTTCATGCAAGTTGTAGATAACATTGTGATCTTGATAAGCATATTTATTTTATAATTTTTGACTGCATAGAATGAAAGATAGTGAATTTCCAATGAATGTTCTGTTTTAGGAAGTGAATGTGTGGGCGGTAGCTTACATTGGATGTTTGGCACCTTTAGGGGTGAAATTGATTTTTCTGGACTAAAGGAAACTTGTAGAGGATTTCATTACCTTTCCAATGAGATATGGTTTGTATTTTTCAGAATTGTGTAGAATAAGTTATGATTTATTGAATTTCGGTTCAAGGAAAGGAAAAAAGAGTAGGAAATAAGGGCAATATATATATATATATATATATATTAATTGTTGAATTTTGGTTTCTTTCGTGAATAACTTTTCCGTCCGACATCCGAATGACCTGATTCTTGAGGCATCGGATTTGTAGAATATTGAATTTCATTTTTTAAGAGATTGGAGATTTTTGGACGGAAAATTGACGTGGGTCCGGGTAAAAGTCTGTGTAATCACTGTTTATTTAATTGGGGATCTATAGAGGTCCGATTTGCGCACCGTCAGCGCCAATAGGTTTCTAATTTTTGGATAGATTTTTCTGATAAAAAAAATGGGATTAGGGCCGAGAATTCATGAACATGCATATTTTTACCTACATATGCATCAGTAATTCATTCGGATTGAATCGTTAGTGATAGTTACCTTCTCTGATGCTTAGGCACAACTGGAGCATCGATCGACCGACGTGACAAAGACTTTCCGACAATAGCTAGGAAGTAAGATGTGAGTAACCTAGTTGGTTATTCCGATCTACGTGTTTACTGTGACTTGATTGCCCTACGGGGATTACGTGGATTATATATGGCCTTTATTGACCGTGAATTGGGCATTAGACAAGCATTTAATTGGATTTGTACATTTGGGTGACCCATGGTGTGATATATTATATTGACTTCAATTGGGCATGTGCATTCATGCACAAATGCATTCTCGCTAAAAGGAAAATTGTGAACCGAGACGGCATCGATCATTGAATCGAGCCTAGAGCTCGACATCTCAAACGAGCATCGAGCTCGAAGGAGATAATTCTCCCGAGCGTCTACTACTCGAATCTTGTTTATGCGCTCGGTCACAATACTATAATAAAACTGAAAAAAAAGAGTCACATATGCATTGCATCATTACTAGGCGAATATCCGAAATGGATAATTATTGTATTTGTTTGACTTGATTGTCTGTATTGTAAATGGATGACTCTTGTCTTTGTATTGCTTATCTTGTTGTATTTGTCTTATTATTCGTAATTAAATATTGACTGTGACAATTGGTATGTAATATGAACTATGAATATTATTGTATTAGTAGTACTAAGACCGTCTTATTCTCGTAATTTGTTATGTGATGCATGAATTAGGTGCACCATCGATGATGGTTTCTCATTGAGTTCACAAACTCATCCAAAATTGTAATCTTTTTTTCAGGATTTGAAGAGTACCCGTTCGACGCGGAGTATGTCTCTGTAAGCGAAGTGAAGGATAGAGGTCGGGATCGGTTAGGTATGCGCATTAGTGTCTTACCAAATTGTGTTCCGCAATCATTGTATAACAAAGCTTTGTATTTAGACTAAGCCCATTGTGGTTTTATTGTTTTTACACATTGACAATTGCATTATTGTTGCCTGTCCGTAATGAGTGTTGACTGTTTGTAATAAGCGGAAATAGTTTATTGTGCTCGTGGGCTTAAATTACTTACTGTTTTTACCGTTGTTTTTACCGGGCCAACGTATGTTATAAAAAAAACTTGTATACCGAGTTTTACCGACTGATGTAGTACTCCACCCTCGCGAGGCACGGACTCGGATATCACCCATAATATCGGGTTCGGGTCACTCAGGAGTGGGGTGTTACATTTAGGTGGTATCGAGCCCGATAATACGTAATGTATCCGGGCACGATCCAAACATAGGGTGCATGCATTTGAGTCGTGTCATTGCAGACCGTGACAACTGATCCCTAGTTTGAGTCGCACGGGTAGAAATCCTACGTGTGCGTACGTGTCAAGTGATTAAGTGAAAGAAAAATTGAGACTGTGTTAGAGGGTGAACCCCTGGAAGTGTATAAGCAATTAGGAAAGGAAAAAGGAAAAATGGATAAGGAGATTGATATTGTACTGTGGTTAGAATGACTATGTTAGCCTAGACTGATTAAGGAAAGAAGTGATATTAATGAATTCCCGGATTAAAATGGCAATATTACGGCGACAGAGAACGAATATGTCGAGAACTTGGAGAGGTCCTTTGGGGCTTTGAGGCGATATCTTGGTTATAGTAGGCCTAAGTGAGATTAAAGGTCTGGGATGATTAAGTAATTAGAGTTTTGACTGTATATGTGAGGAAATGGGAAACATTGGAACCGAGTAAAGTGTAGATGGTCCGATTAGGTAGATATTGATTCACTGTATTGGTGTTAGATATTGGTAGATATCATAGATAGATGATGATAACGAGATTGTAAGAAGATCAATAGTGTACTGTAATGGTCTATCGAGAACTGAAAGAACTGAAAAAGCAAGATGCCTAGTGCCTAATAGAGTTAGAAAAAGTAGACATGGTGAGATAAAAGTGTACAGATAAACTGAAATGAATTGGGGAAGCGGTTATGATTATGAGCGCCTAAGCGTGAGACCTGAAATGGTTATCGAATATTGTGCTTAGAGTTTGGAAACTAGTATCAAAGGATGGTAAGGGAAAAGACAGATGACAATTTTTCTTGAATGTGTATCGGAAATTCTAGATTTGGTTGAAAAGATGTATATAGACACGAAATGGTAGCTGGATGGGTAAATAGATAGAGATACAATGGAGTTGTATCAACGATTTTGTCGTGTTTGAGGATTTGTGAATGCCATATTATAGATTGTTTGAGGATATTAAAGAAATACGAAGCAATAAGAAGATGACATTGTATAAGCCAAGTGGACATGACCTTAAAAGGTCAAGTTGACACATGAATGCTATGGGAATGAAACTAGGGAAATGAAAAAAAAAATGAAACAATGATAGTGATATGAAAAGAGTTGTCACATTTAAGTCGATTTACGTTGGGAGTACCTATTGGACAGTGAAGTTGATCATGATTAATGAAATGTATGTGAAAGATACATGGAAATCATGGAGGAGATGATCAGTGAATGATTAAATACGTGCTTCTATGAGTGGCTATAAGTGTAAAGTTTATATTAGGTTAAAGTAAGACATAGGAGGACTGAATGTACCTTTATGAGAGGAAATGGGAAATGATTATGGCATCAGTTATTTATTTGAGAATTAGCATAAGCGGAAAGGATTCTTATGGAAGTCTGAATTGTATAGGTTACTAATTGGTTTCGGATAAAATCTTGAGGTATAGATTCTTGAATAAGTGTTAAAGAAAGTGTTTATGTGGTATCACAAGGAACCTTAGTGTAAGGAATGTTCGATCTTTTAAATTATGGCATAAAATTGTTACGATTGAGATAATGCATATAGTGAAGAATGATTGAAAAGCAATTAGGGATAATAATTGGTTGTTGAGACTTTCGTGAACAATATAAAGATGGTAACAAGACTAATGGTCAAGCGGAAAGAAGTATGGACAAAATTAAAAGTGAAATTGAGTCATATCTCATATTCTTGAAGTTATCTCATGATTGTGTATGCGAAATGTAAAGTATCCAATAATACGAGTGGAATTTTAATTTGAGATGATCCTATTGCAATGTGAAGTGAAATACTCAAATGACGTGGAAATTGATGGAAGTCCAAGTACAGATGATTAGGTACTAATATATATATATATATATCAATGTGGATGACAGAAAATCAATTGGAAAGAGAAAATGAATAGAGATAAGAAGTCCTAAAGGAAAACTGACAATGACGTGATGTAGTGTTATCTTCATAAAGGTATTGTAAATTCGTTAATTGTTGACTTAATGAGAAGGTAGAATGTTGTTTAGTGATGTTTGGAAAAGTCATCAAGACCCTAATTGGGAAGTATGCGAGGTAAGCAAATGATAGTGATTATGATGATAGACGGAATGTTTTTGAAAGTGTTGAACAGTGATAAATTCAATTGACTTTGATAAATGGTATTGGTGTTATCATCGCAATTGTTTAAAGTCTTGGAGATTTTAGATTCCTATAGGGATACATAGTGTTAATTTGAGGAAAGAGACAGGCATAAATACCGACAATGCTGAAATGAACAGACAATTCTGCCTACTAAACTCAACTAGTGAGCGGATCATCGCAATGATGAGCGGATCAATTCTGAGATATTGGGAGTTTCAAAGAATGTCAAGTAGATTGTGGGTGATTGTGAAGTGTTTCGGAAAATTGAAGTTGTAGATCTAGTGATAAGAAAGGTTAAAAGTGCAGGAGGTAAAGTGGTAAGTCTAGTCTTATGAGTCATAAGTTAGATACGTGATGAAATCGAAAAAAAAACAACAATATTGAATGCTTCAAAGAATAAGTTGTGTACGATAAAAGTGATAGAACAAGAAAGTGAGCGATCGAAGCTAGACATTCTAGTAAGCATATCACGAAAAGTGAAATTGAATAACTATGGCTATAGAATGAAGGATTATAGATTCAAATGCTTATAGATTTGAATGTTCAACAGGAAAAATGTTTAAGTAGTTTGGGTTTCACAGGATTTTGATCGTGTTATAGAGTTACGATTTATTGAAGATACTTTGCTACACATGCACGATTGTCTAACGGAAGTCAAAGACCACAATGAATTTAAGACTGTGTTGAGTGAAACAAAGGAAAGTGACATAGGAAAACAGCATGGGTTAGCTAAAATGGATCAGGATCGAATAAATGAAACAGAGTAAAATGCATATCCGGGATAAAGTGCGTGAACACTATAAAACAGTGAATTGTCTAAGGAGAATTGAATTTGAACAGAGAGTTGGTGGGATATAAAGAATGACTGCATTAGGTAAAGTATCACTGGTTATAGTGAAATAGAGCTAAAGGTCATTGTATTGGTACCAAAGGAATATGAATCGTCCCTGACGAGATAAAGGAGGTTAGGGTATGTATCACCTTGAAAAGATGTACTCAATGAAATACGAATTAGTCTGTATGTTACTGGAGAAAAAGGTATTGGATGGTAGTGAGAATAAGGTAATATTAGTAACTTAGACTGGATGGATAACACGTGATAAGTGAACATGTTCGGAAATAAGGAACTGAATCATAGCATTGGAACCAAAGGTAATAGCTACTCTGAAAATGGCAAGTGAGATAGTATGATAGTGAGATCGCCAACTGATAGCCTTATTAAATGCGTCTACTGTGATGAGTGTTAATGAATTGGCAAAATAAGGGACTGGACAACTGACTGAGTGTGGTTACTGTGATCTTTCGGAAAATGAATCATTGAGTGAAAAAGTATATGGAATTTGTAGAGACATTTGATAACTGCCATAGTGAACTGTTGATTGAAAATTTCGAGGACAAAATTTTTATAAGGAGGGGGGAATTGTAACATCACACCCCCTACTGGAAGGGTAAAATAGGAAATTTATCATAAGATGAGATTAAGAGGGATTAATTAGTACTATTCATGCATAATAGGATTGATACACAGTACCAATGGTGCACATGAAATTACTGTACATGCATTCATGATAATTCTCGGTAATTGGGCCTAAACGAGATTTTACTGTGATTAATGTGGTAATTGTATTTGAAAATTTTATTGGACTGATTTTTTATGTGTTTTCTATTTTATGGGAATTATAGGAATTTTTCTGAAATTTTTCGAAGAAAATTCCCAGACCGGAAAAAAAATCGCCGAGTGGCGAATCGGTTAATTTTTCTACTGTTATTTGATCTTAAACCATTGCATATTTGGTGGGACCCAAAAGTGGACCCTTTAAATGGGTTGGAACCGAAAATGGGGGTGAAATTGTTTTGGTTTTGGTTTTAATTTTGTCAAAAATTGTGATTGGTTGTTGATTTTGTTGACTTTTCTACTTATCTCATTTGGCCACCTAGCTACTCCCATTTAATGCATTCTTATCCATCATTCTCTGTGATTGCCTTATGGAAATGAATAAAAAAAAGGTTTGGAGGCTTATGTTCATTACTCATCCGAAACCTCCACCATTTTCACTTCTCCATCATTTTTTCTTCTTTCTTTCATCAAAGTAAATCCTTCCTCCTCCAAACCTTACCAAGCCACTTGCTTTCCTTGATGGATTATACTTGCATGGTGGTTGAAGAGAGTAGAGAAAGTGGGAAGTTGGAATAGTAGTAAAGAGTTGAAGAAATTGATGGTGGAGGCTTGATTTGGTAAGTGTTTTAGTTAAGCTTTATATGATGTTTTAATGATGTTTCTATTAGGAATTGAATGCCATGGTAGTTAGGAGCTTTTAATGGGAGGGCTAGTGTATTTATTATGATGATGGATGCATTAAATTGATGTTAATTATGGCTTGAATTAATGGGTATAAGGTTAGGGCTGGTCATGAATTGAAAGTAGGATGATTGATGCATGGTTTTAACTTGATTTTGATGGCATATTGATCATTGATTTTACTTGGAAATGAAGAAGTGAGTGCTGCCAATTTTTGTGTATTAGCCCTAGTACATGTATGAATGGTATAAGAACTGATTTGTGTTCCTTTGGATGTTTAATGATGTGTTAAAGGCATTGGAAATGATAGAAACTAAGATTGGATCAAATATGGAAATTTAGGGTTTTAATCGGTTGTACTGTTTTGATCATACTAATTGTGTAGGAATGCAAATGAGGTGCGGTTTGTGACACTTAAACTTTGGGATGTTAGCTACATATTTGTGTGAAATAGGTGTTGTCAAATTGTAACTCTAAGAGGTTGAAATTTGGCTTGGAAAGTTCTTGTTTTGACTTAGGTGAGCGAGATCAGGATTAATAACCTGATTGTTTTGATGATTTTTCTAAATTAATTGAGAAGGAATTAGGAAAAATGGACTATATGAAAGTTGAATCCTATTCAGTTAGCTTTCCAATGCCACTGATTTTGCAATTTTTCGATATGTCTATTAGGAGTTATGGACTGATGATTGTTGGCTGTTTTTATGCATTGAATGAAACCTAGCTGGAATGTCAAATTTGGTGTACATTCAGATTAGGAGGAATTTTAGTAACTTATGTACATTGAATTGGTGGTGGAAATCTACTGAAGAATTTTAGATGACACATTCATCTTGAAAATGGTTTATGGAATATAATTTCTGGAAATCAGATGTGGGAGTTATGGATTTTCACAATTTGAACCTACATTGTGATGTTAATTGCTGATTAGGTCAGAAACTTGCATAACAGATTTGACACTGTTAGAGGCTGAATTGGAGTCTGGGTATTTCACGAAGAATTGAAGTTTGAGATTTTATCTTTTCAGGGATATAAAGTGGTGATTTGGTTGACTTGTATACAGGGAGATATGATTGATATAAAGTTACTGCTCAAATTGAGTGATTTCAGGGACAACAACCTTGAGTGAATTATTTGACCTAGTTAGCAAGGGAATTGAAATTTGGGTTTTTTCATGCAAGTTGTAGATAACATTGTGATCTTGATAACCATATTTATTGTATAATTTTTGACTGCATAGAATGAAAGATAGCGAATTTCCAATGACTGTTCTATTTTAGGAAGTGAATGTGTGGGCAGTAGCTTACATTGGATGTTTGACACCTTTAGGGGTGAAATTGATTTTTCTGAACTAAAGGAAACTTGTAGAGGGTTTCATTACCTTTCTAATGAGATATGGTTTGTATTTTTCTGAATTGTGTAGAATAAGTTATGATTTATTGAATTTCGGTTCAAGGAAAGGGAAAAAGAGTAGGAAATAAGGGCAATATATATATATTAATTGTTGAATTTTGGTTTCTTTCGTGAATAACTTTTCCGTCCGACATCCGATTGACCTGATTCTTGAGGCATCGGATTTGTAGAATATTGAATTTCATTTTCGAGAGATTGGAGATTTTTGGACGAAAAATTGGCGAGGTCCGTAAAAGTCGTGTAATCCTTTTTTTGTTTAATTGGGGACCTATAGAGGTCCGATTTGCACCGTCGGCGCCAATAGGTTTCTAATTTTGGATAGATTTTTTGATGAAAAAATGAGATTAGGGCTGGGAATTCATGAACATGCATATTTTACCTACGTATGCATCGATAATTCATTCGGATTGAATCGTTAGTGATAGTTACCTTCTCGATGCTTAGGCACAAGCTGGAGCGTCGATCGATCGACGTGATAAAGACTTTCCGACAATAGCTCGAAGTAAGATGTGAGTAACCTAGTTGGTTATCCCGATCTACGTGTTCTTGTGACTTGATTGCCTACGGGGATTACGTGGATTATATATGGCCTTTATTGACCGTGAATTGGGCATTAGACAAACTGTTTAATTGGATTGTACATTTGGAGTGACCCATGGACTGTGATATATTATATTGACTTCAATTGGGCATGTGCATTCATGCACAAATGCATTTAATCGCTAAAGGAAAATTGTGAACCGAGACGCCATCGATCTTGGTAGAGCCTGAGAGCTCGACATCTTGAATCTTGTTTATGCGCTCGGTCACAATACTGTAATAAAACTGAAAAAAGAGTCACATATGCATTGCATCATTACTGGACTGAATATCTGAAATGGATAATTATTGTGACTGTTTGACTTCGATGTCTGTATTGTAAATGGATGACTCTTGTGTTGGATTGCTTATCTTGTTGTGGATTGTCTTATTATTCGTAATTAAATATTGATTGTGACAATTGGTATGTAATATGAACTATGAATATTGATCGTATTAGTAGTACTAAGACTGTCTTAATCTGTAATTTGTTATGTGATGCATGAATTGGGAGAACCATCGATGATGGTTTCTCATTGAGTTCGCAAACTCATCCAAAATTGCAATCTTTTTTCGTGATTTGAAGAGTACCCGTTCGACGCGGAGTATGTCTCTTGTAGGCAAGTGAAGGATAGAGGTAGGGATCGGTTAGGTATCGCATTAGTGTCTTACCAAATTGTGTTCCGCAATCATTGTATAACAAAGCTTTGTATTTAGACTAAGCCCATTGTGGTGTTATTATTTTACACATTGACAATTGCATTATTGTTGCCTGACCGTAATGAGTGTTGACTGTTTGTAATAACTGGAAATAGTTTATTGTGCTTATGGGCTTAAATTACTTACTGTTTTTACCGTTGTTTTTACCGGGCCAACGTATGTTATAAAAAAAAAACTTGTATACCGAGTTTTATCGACTGATGTAGTACTCCACCCTCGCGGGGCACGGACTCGGATATCACCCATAATATAGGGTTCGGGTCACTCGGGAGTGGGGTGTTACAATAAGTGCCTTCTTTAACTTGTTAAAAGCATCCAAATAGGCATTATAAAAAACAAAAGGCAGATCTTTAACTAATAAATGAGTTAAAGGTCTAGCGATAAGAGAAAAATCATTGATGGACCGTCTGTAGAACCCTACATGACTAAGGAAGTCTCAAATGCACTTGATGTTAGTAAGAGGTGGTAACTTTTCAATTACTTTGGTCTTAGCTCGATCCACGTTAATCCCCTTGCATGACGTCTTATGACCCAATACAATTGCCTCTTGGACCATAAAGTGACACTTTTGCCAATTCAAGACTATATGATACTCCTCACATCTTTGCAGCACTTTGTCTAAATTAAATAAACATTGATCAAAAGAATCTCCAAAGATAGGGAAATCATACATAAATACCTCCATGAAGTTCTCATTCATGTCTGTGAATATGGCCATGATGCACCTTTGCAATGTGGCAAGTGTATTGTATAAAACAATTGACATCCTCCAATAAGAAAAAGTCCCATAAGGACAAGTAAAAGTGGTCTTCTCCTAATCCTGTGGGTATAAAACCACCTGATTATACCCTAAGTATCCATCAAGAAAACAATAAAATGCATGGTCGACCACCCTCTCAATCATTTGGTCCACAAAAGGTAAAAGGAAGTGATCTTTCTTGGTGGCCAAATTGAGCTTTCGGTAATCAATACATATTCACCAACTTGTGATGGTCCTAGTAAAAATCTTTTCATCTTTTTCATTTTCCATCACTGTCATTCCTTCCTTCTTAGGCACACATTATACCGAACTCACCCACTCACTATCTAAAATGGGATAAATAATCCATGTATCCAACAACTTTACTAGCTCCTTCCTCATAACCTCTTGCATGTTTGGATTTAACCTTTTCTGTTGCTCTCTTACAATTTTACACCCTTCTTCTAAGTTAATGCTATGCATCACCATATTGGGGCTAATGCCCATAATATCAAAAATTTGCCACCCCATAGTTCTCATCCTCTTCCTAATGGTCCCCACTACTTTCTCTTCTTGCATAAAATCTAATTGGTTCGAGATAATGATGGGTAAGGTATGGTTTTTATCTAAAAAGGTGTATCTCAAATAGGGAGGTAAGGTTTTAAGCTATAAAGTGCAGGGTTCAATGAAAGAAGGTGGTGTAGGCGTATCTGTTCTCTCTAACTTATTTAACTCAACTTCATCACATAAATCATTTTTTCTCGTACTCCCGTCCTTGTGTACTTTAATAACTTCATTAACTTACTCTTCAACCTTCTTCACACATTCATCCATAACATCAATCATCATACATATATTACCATCCATCGATTTCTTCAAAGATTTAGACATATTAAAGTCAACTTTCTTATCGCCAATCCTCAAAACAAGTTTTCCCTTATGGACATCAACTAATGCCCTACCAGTATTCATAGAGGGCCTACCCAAAATCAATGGACAATTTTTATCAACTTTAAAATTCAATACCACAAAATCAACAGGAATAATAAATTTATGTACTTTTACCAACACATCTTCTACAACTCCATATGGCCTCTTGATGGATTGATCCACAAGTTGAATAAGCATGGATGTTGACTCGACCTCCCCTAGTCCCAATTTCTGGAAAATAGACAAAGGCATCAAGTTAATGCTTGCACCTAAATCACATTAGCATTTGGAAAATTTAAAGTCACTAATAACACATGGAATTAAAAAACTCCCTAGATCTTGTAGTTTTGAAGGCATCGTGCTTGAGATAATTGAACTATAATTCTCTGTCAAATTGACCATTTAATTTTCCTCCCAAGTATGTTTGTATGATAGCACATCCTTCAAAAACTTCGCATACTTAGGCATTCATTTCAAAGCATCCACCAATGACAGGTTGATCTAAGCCTCTTCAATTTCTCCATAAACTTGGAAAAATGAATGTCCACTTGATATTGTCTCACCGTTTGTGGATATAGAAGTTTGGGCTTATATGGTGGTGGTGGCATATATAGACTCTCTTCTTCTTTCTCTTCTTAAATCTCCTCACCTTTTTCCTTTTCTTGGCTATCCTTTTTCACACTTGGTTCCTCCATCTGCTTGTGACTTCGAGGTGTGATAGCCTTCAACCTCGGTATTGCTTGGTAAGCTACTTGCACTTCTAGAAGACATAGCATTACTAAGTTGACCTACCCATAACTCCAAGTTGTAGATGGATGAGGCATGGTTCTCCACTATCTGATCAAACTTTACCTCTATCATCTTTAGACTTTCCTCCTGGGTCGAAAATATTCTCTTTTGGTTTGCTTATTCATTTCCCATTTTGGACCCCAAAATATCCATTAACTTGTCCATTTTGTTCTCCAAAGATCCAAGTTCATCTTGTTGAAATCCTGGAAGTCCTTTTAGCCACCTGCATTGTTAGTACTTCAAGAAAAATTTGGGTGGTTTTCCACTATAGATTATAAGTATTTAAGCACAAATTGTTACCTCACTGTGGTTGGCATAAGTAACTTACCTGTGCAGTGTTACTAACTCCCAAAAAAAAGCATTCTGCTATTTAATGGTTGTCATACCCTTATAACTCACACTATGATTGCATAAATTTGGTTGTAGATGAAGATGCTCTTTGTATATTGCTCAACTGCTTATGAGGGTTGTGATCTATGCCTACAAAGTGGTAATAGAGTTAATAGGGATCATACCTTTTTAGTCCTTTTGTCCCTGTCTACTCCTCTTGCTCGACCACATACAACTGTTGCTCACTAACTCTTCCAAAAGGTCATGTGTTGCATCGATAGTTTTCCTTATCAAAGATCCTTCCATAACTGCATCTATGGTCCCTCTTATGCTCTGATTTACACCATTGTAGAATGTTTGTATGCGAAATTCCCTAAAAAAGTTATGGTGGGGACAACTTCTTTGTAGTTCTTTCAACCTCTCCTAAGCTTCATATAAAGATTTCCCATCACTTTGTTGAAAATTTATGATTTCCTTAATGATCCTTATTGTCTTGATTGATGGAAAGTATTTGGCAAGAAATGCCTCAGCTAGCTGTTCCTAAGTAGTAATTTGACCTGAGCTTAGTGAATTGTACCACTCCTTTGCCTGATCTCTCAATGTGAAGGAAAATAATCACAACCTTATGGCATCATCAGATATCTCATTAAACCAAAAAGTTTCGCATATCTCTAAAAAATTGGCGAGATAGGCATTGGGATCTTCATTAGATAGCCCATAGAATTGTGCACTACTATAAAGAATCTCGAGGAGTGTTGACTTTCTCTCGAAATTGTTGGCTTCAATTACTGGCCTTACAACTCTTTGAGGACTGAATCCTGGTCTCATAAAGTCTATCAATGTCCTTTCAACCTCTTCTTGTTCTCCTTTTTCCACCATATTTCTTTGTATAATATCTTGGTGCTTTGCTCTTCTCAACTATCATACGTGCTTTGTGATATCTGCTAACTATTCATTAAGAAATTCAGTATTCCTTCATGTGTTCCTTGTATTCATGCACCTGCAAAGAAACAAGGAAAAGTATCAAAAACTCTTAAATCAAAGTAACCTAAATAAACAAGATGTTAAACAATCAATCCTCGGCAACGAGCCTAAAAACTTGTTGATTACAAAACACACTACTAGTCTCACGCTCAAAACTGTAAGTATACAGGTCATACTTGTAGTTGAAAGTGGATATCAATCCCACAAGGATTGTGTTTAGGCACTATTCAATTTAGGTTGTTCTTTGTTTAAAAAATTGTTTCAATTGAATTTAAAAAGATAAGTAAAATAAAGACAAACTAAAAGTAATAGGGAACAACACAACCCCAACAAAAATCGTAAACTAAAACTTGGAGAAAATCAATATTAAACATTAGGACTTGTCACTATCCTTATTTGCACCCCTCTGATTAATTGATTCAATTTATGCTTGGCCCAAGATTTCCTAAAATTCTAGCTACCCTCTCTCAAGGTGTAACTAAACGTCACTAGTTAAATAAATTAGAATTAACTTTGGGATCTCTCGATGAGCAAAGCTTTTCCTAAAAATTTAACTAGATATGAAGCTATTCTATAGCAGTGTATTGATATATTGAAATCTCTTCCTAATAAATCAATAACTTGTTATTTGTAGGTCTATTAATTGTCAACTCTCATTATACAATTAACACAAATTTCCAAGCTCATTCTCTCGATTTATTACAAGGTTTAAGCACAATAAATAACACAAACATGTATATCATTAAATCAATATCCAAAGGTTCACAAATAGTTCAACAACAAACCCTAAAAATTGTTTTAGCCAATCATAATATCCATAACATCCCTAACAATCAAATAATCCATGATAAACATGCTAGAAGAGAAAGAAATTGAAATAAGACTAGATGGGGCAGCTCCTCCTCTTCTTTTCCCAATCTGGAAAATTTAGATGTTGGGGTGCTCTTTGCCCAATCGGGAATGAAACCTTGATTCTCCCCTATCTTTAGGCTCTTATTCTATCTTTTAACTCCAAGAAGCAAGTTCAACGACCTTTTGTCGGCTCTCGAGATTCTATATCTTATAAAGTCACAAAAACCTAAAAAAAATATGAAACCCATGTGTCTTTTCGACTTCCAGTTCCCACAATTATGGGAATACACTTATGCTTCCCACAATTATGGTTTAACTTAACAAAAACTTTCTCCATAGATTTCCTGTGATTGTTGAAAACATGCTCTTTTCCACAATCGTGGGTTCTTGTTTTCTAGCAGCGCCACTTCTCTTCTCTTCTCTTAGTCCCTAGCTCAATCACAAAGGTGTCCACCCTCCATTCCTACACCAAAATAATCAATTCCTACCCTAAACCAATATCAAACACAAAAGAACAACCATGAAGATCAAACTAAACAAAAACACATTAAACAAGTCCTTAAACACAATAATACTAACATATCATGCAAGAAACACATACCAAATACTTAGAAAAACACATACTAATGCACAATTAGCAAGAACCATTAGCTAGTTTTGTTGACATTAATTAATTTAGTCATTAGCTAGTTTTGTTGACATTGATTAATTTTTTCAAATGCATTAAGTATTTGTTGGCATTTATTGATATTTTTAAATGCATTTCTTATGTCCATCCTTATCGGATTATATCCATCCTTTAGTACTTTACTAGTTCTCTTTTGATAGCTTTAAATTTCTAAATTACTTAGTAAGCTTGAGAGCTTGTGAGATTTATATTCATACCTCTCATAACCATCATGGTGAAATTAAGATGTTTGAGAAGAGAATTAAAGAATTAAAAAATGGATTCCTTTTAGGCACTACATTTCCTAGATATTTTTTTTTTGTAATGTTAATTTTGTTGTTTTATAGTTACTTGGTGGCACTAATTCAAAATTGATTCTCTAGAATTGTAAAAGTTTGCAATATGAATTTTGAGTCATTGTATGAGTGTAAAGGGGTGTGAAAAGAGTTAGAGCACATTTGAATTCATCAATTCTAAAAAAGGGATTAGATTGGAACACAAAATATTACATGACTTAGTCTTTGTTTAATATGTAAAACTATGAGAAAGTTATATTATTACCATTATCAATTTGAATATAATTTCTTCTAATTTTTAATTATTTTATTTTATTTGTTTAATATGACTCTTAATATAACAAGTAGTATTATAGATCCAATTTGCCTTAACCATATCGATCTTTTGGTAGATTGGGTTATTAAGAACCGAGTTTGATAGATGAGAGTGATTTGGAAGATAATCTTAGAAGAGAAAGTATTGACATATCAATTAGTGTAATGAATTTGAATGATTGTGATGATCAAACTCTTCTTAATGATGAGGATTTTGTATCAAATGATAATTAGGATTAATGCAATTTGAGTAGATATTTAATTGAATGAAGTTTCAAGTCTTTTAATTTCACTTGTATTTGATGAATATATTAAATTCTATATATGCAATAAAAAAATGTTTCAGTTTTCACTTCTAGTTAGTTGTATTCCTTAACATAAACTCTTGTTGTCATACTTATAGAGACATAGAATTTTATTATTTTAATATTTTAATGTAATTATTATTTATCAATGATAAAATTGTAACATTTTAAGTACTTTATATTATCCTTAGTTTTATATTTGTGCGATGATGAAATGATCTTTTTAATAGTAATTGGTTATTGTTTATATGTTAAATATGTGAAAATAATATTAATAGAAAAATAAATTGTTATTATTTCAAAATTTTATTGCTATGATTTTCAGAGATAAGATTTGATAGTTGTAGATTGCATGATGTTTTAGTAAGAATTTTAGTATGTTTTTAGTTGTTAATTAATTTATTCTTGCATGTCTAGGTTTAAAATTGTGTTACCTGGTTAGATATTTATGTTTTGAGTGTTGTGCATGCTATTTAATGTATTTATTAGTGTTTGAGATCAGATATTGAAGAACGGAGAAAATTTGGAGGAAGCACGAAGGAGGACCCAGGGTCACAATTGTGATAATGTGGCCTACGAGATAACAGAGGCGAACTGACCTCCCGAACTTAATTTTTTGCTGGTTATTTCATAATTTTAGGCTTAGGTAAAACCTAGTTTTTACCCCAATTAGTAAAGCAATATAAAAAAGAAGAGAAATGACTTAAAGGAGGGGGCCTCCATTTGCCACTTTGGGGAAAAACCTAAGGAAGAGGAAGAATGAAGAGAGAGAAAAAGAGAGAGAAGGTTGAGCTTTTGCTGCTGCTTTAGCCTCTAGTCCTCCTAAGTTATATTTTCTTCTTTCCATCATTTATTTGATGTATAAGATAGAATTGATGATGATGAACCTTGGTTTGAGGATGTTCTAACTTCTTTTAGGGATTTATACTTGATTTATTGTTAATCTAATTTCTTTTGTTGTTTATGATGTTGGGTGTTGTGATTATTTATTTTAATTACATACTTCGGTAATAAATCTAAAGAGTGAATCAAATGCAAAATGATTAGATTGGTTAATGAGAGTTAAACGATCTATTAGGCCGCACAAATAATCAAATTAGTAATTATACAGAGAGACATCTCATGTGAGGAATCAATTGTTATTGGAACACTCCTGTTTTATTAATCGAGAGATCACATATTCAGTAACTCAACTTAATTACAGTTTAGTTTTCAATTGTCAATTGGTGGTGTTCAAATTTGATTTCTTGCATTAATTTAGAATTCTCACTTCAATCACTCCATATTTGATTGTTTACTGTTTGGTTTTTGTTTTCATTTTAATTATACTTTTAAGCCTTAGACAAATTAGGATTTGATTAGCTCACTAATTCCTTGTGGGATCCACACCTCTTATACTACGACTCATGTGCTTATAGAATATTGAGGGTTTATAAGATAAAAAATGCTCAATAAGTTTTTAGTTCCATTTTCAGGGAATTATTTTAGGACTTTTTAAATCCCTTTATTTTAAGGAAGTACTACCCTTTCAAAAAAAGAAGAAAGAAAGAAAGAAAGGAAAGTTTGAGTGTAAAATAAAAGACATATCATTTTGCACATCACAAGGCAACTATAAGGAATTCAAAAAGTTAAATGCCAAGAAGAGATAGAAAGAACGATAATGGAGGAAGTATTTCATAGGCAGCAAAGTACCCTTGAGAACTTCAATGAGGCATAATTTGGTCAAGGAAGTAATTATCTTTATTAGAACACTTACAATCCAAAGTGGCAAAACCACCCAAATTTTTGTTTGTTTAACATTGCAAGAATTTAAATTGGAATTCAAGGCCTGCCAGGATTTCTAAAAGATGAGTCTAATTCATAAGATTCTAAATTGGACAAGATAATGGACAAGCTTATGAACATTGAAGAGCAAAAGAGACTAGAAAGGAAGTTGAGCAAGTAACAAAAGATCATACCTCTTTTATTCACAATCTAGAGATTCAAATGAGCCAACTTTATAGGGAATTATGTAAGAGAAATGTGGAAAACTTTATGAACAACTTGGAAGTAAATCCAAAAGAGCAATGTAAGGCTATCACAATTAGGAGTGGGAAAGAGCTAGAAGAACTAGCAGAAAGACAAGCTGAGACCCACTATGTAAAAGACTAAGAGAAGAAGAAAAATGAAGAAGACAAGAATAAGAACCCTCCATACATTCCTCCTCCACCTTATACACCAAAAATACCATTCCCACAAAGATTTCAGAAGAATAAATTAGATGTACCATTTGCAAAGTTTATGGAAAAGCTAAAGAAATGGCAAATTTACTTGTCTTTGGGGAAGTGTTGAAAAGCAGGCCCAAGTATGTGAAGTTCTTTATAGACATATTATCTACCAAGTGGACTTGAGATGATAATCAAATGATAGCCATAACAAAAACCTCCAACTTCTTAATTACCAACCATATGCCCCCACTGTTGACAAATCTAGGGAGCTTTACAATACCCTGTGTAGTTGGTAATTTAAAGATTTCAAAATGTTTATATGACTTAGGCATAAGTATAAACCTTATGCCTTTGTTCTTTTAATGAAATTGGGACTAAAAGATGTGAAGCCAACGTCTTTGCATATTTAGTTGGTAAATCGGTTGATAAAGAAATCGTTTGGCATGATAGAGAATGTACCTATAAAAATGGACAAGTTTATCATTCCTGTGGATTTTTTGTGTTAGACTTACTGATTCTTGGTATACCAATTTTTCCATCGAAAAAGCTTTGGTAGATGAGCAAGTGAAATTCAGCTTGAATAAGGTATTAAAGAATCTGAAGGAGGGTAGCTCATTCACAAGAATTGATGAGTTTGAAGCATACAAGGAAGTCTCTATTCTAGAAGCTAAAGAAGAAGAAAAGAAGAATAAAGGATACAAGACATAGAAGTTGAAGAAGATATAAAGTCTTTATTCATGAAATGAAAAAAAGAAGCGGAGACAGGGGTGATTGAGGAAGAACAAAAATAACTCACTCTCTTATAGGAACAACTACTGCATTCAATAGAAGATTCAGGAAGTTTTGTTATTTCCTATTTTATTGACAGTTTGATAGTAAAAAGAACATTACTGAATTTAATTGGTTTTCTTAATTTTATCAATATTGTCCTTTTGATTATTTTCCAACATGTAGTTTATTTACAAGCTATGAAGCTAAAATTAGGCAACAAAGATGGAAGCACGCCACTCAAAATTGATCGCCATTGAGTCTTGAAGGATGTAAGGTTAAGCTAATGACCATAACTTTGCACGTTTGATAGTTAGATTGAAATTGTTGAATAGTTAGATTTGTTTGAAATTCTAAAAATAATTTTTTAATGATTTGGAATGGTTTGGATTGCTAACTCTCTTATTCCTTTAAAAGCAATTTTAAGATAGGGTAACAATCTTAGGCGTCAAGTGTAGTTGGTTTCGGACTCCAATGCCATCACCGACTCAATCACCATGACGGTTTCTGATGCTGTAACCCTTGTCTTTTTATTTTATTTTATTTGTATGGTTTTCCTATCATTTTGTTTTATTCCTACCTTATGTCTTATTTGTTCTTCTCATATTGAGGATAATGTATAGTCCAATTGTGGGGAGGGTTAAGTGTATTATATGTTTTTAATTTCAGTGTTAATTTTGCATACCATATGCTAGTTTTATTTAGGTTTGCATGATGTGACTCGTGTGAATGTGTCAATAGCTAGGACTTAACATAATCAGATTAGCTTTGAACATAGAATTTTAGGCTGCTAAGATTTATTAACTTGTAAAATTAGTGTCCTAAGTTACTTTGGTTAAATATGCATGTTAATTAGGACATGATGCTAGTTCATTCACCCTAGGAATTGGACACAATCATTTATACTTTTAGGTCAATCGAACAAGTAGCATCGTTAGTATCTTTTTATGAGAATGATTAACTAAAGAAATGAGGTTGACAAGAAAACTTATTTTTAAAAAAAGTTGTGCATTTTTGTTTAATAAATAACTATTCCACTGGCCTTTGGGTCATGAATGGAGCTAATAGCTAGTTGAGAATGTGATCTAGCTGAGTAATTGGGAGACAATCATTATAAATGTTTGCTTTCGCATCAAAAGGCTAGAATGACATTTCAACTAAACCTATGAATAAAAAACATGACCTAGTTGAGTAACCAGTAGACATTCATCACAAATGTTTCCCTTCATGTCAAAAGGCTAGGTCAATGTCAATGTCAATGAAAATTAACAAAAATTGTGTTTTTATAACTAAAACTTATCAATCTTTATGAATAGCTTGAATTTTCATAAAAAGCTACTTAGAGATAGTTACAATTTTGATTGACTAAATAATTTTCAATGCGTATGTGCAAGTGATGGGGGTGAATGAATTTGACATTAAGGTATTGAATAGTATGCATATTTAGTCCAAAGTGCTTAGCAATAGATTTTGTAAGTTAATAAGTTAGGACAACTTGAAGGATTGTATTTTTAGTTATTTTTTTTATGAAATTCAATGTCATTGTACCGTTATTGCATATGTGTGTGTTGTTGTTTGGTGTGCTTGTTTTTTGTTTGTTTTGTTCTTGCTTGAGGACAAGCAAAAGTTCAAGTGTGGGGATGTTGATAGTTGTAGGTTACATGATGTTTTAATAGGCATTTTAGTATGTTTTTAGTTGTTAATTAATTAATTTATGCATGTTTAGGTTTAGAATTTTGTTAGTTGGTTAGTTATGTGTTTTGAGTGTTATGTGGGTTAAATCAAGCTATTGAGCGTTAATTTTTTATGTTTGAGGTGCTTTGATATGTTTATTAGTGTTTGAGATTAGATATCGAAGAAAGGAAAAGATTTGGTGGAAACTTGGCGGAGGACCAAAGGCCATGATCATGATAGAAGTTTGTGGCTTGCGCGATGACAGACACAGACAGTCCTCCTAAACTTAATTTTTCGTGGGATATTTCGAATTTTTAGACACGGGTAAAACCTAGTTTTTACTCTAATTAGTAAAGGAATATAAAAAAGAAGAGAAATGACCTAAAGGATGGGGCTCCATTTGCCACTTTGGGGAAAAAGCTAAGGAAAAGGAAGAAGGAATAAAGAGAAGGTGGAGCTTTTACTGTTGCTTTAACCTCTAGTCCTCCCAAGTTATCTTTTCTTATTTCCATTTTTTATTTTGTTCATTTGATTTATGAGATAGAATAGATAATGATGAACCTTGATTTAAGGATGTTCTAACTTTTTTTAAAGATTTATACTTGATCTAATGTTAATCTAGTTGCTTTTGTTGTTAATGATGTTGGGAGTTGTGATTGTTTGTTGTAATTGAACGATTCGACAACAAATCAAGAGAGTGAATTGAATACATAATGATTAGGTTGGTTAATTGGAGTTAAATGATCTAATAGACTACACAAATAATCAAATCAGTAATTATATGGAGAAAGATCTCGTGTGAAGACCTGGTTGTTTATTGGAACACTTAAAAACTTATTAAGTTGTGGGTTGTTTTGTTAATCGAGAGATTACATGTTCGGAAGCTTAACTTAGGGTTTATGATTTAGATCTTAGTGATTACAATTCTAAACGGACTAATTTATCCTTTGAAAGTTTAGAACTAACACCGCAGTAACACAAAAGTGGTTAAGTTGGCATTGATGATAGGATAAATTCGCTTTCTCGTAATTTGTTAATCTTCCTTGTTTGAATCTTCCTTGTCAATTGGTGGTACTCAAATTTGATTTCTTACATTAATTTAGAATTCTCTGTTCAATTATTTCATATTTGATTATTTACTTTTTTGTTTAGTTTTTATTTTTTTAATTACACTATTTGAACTTAGAAAAATTAGGATTTGATTAGTTAACTAATTCCTTGTGAGATCGACACCTCTTATACTATGCTATGACTAGTATGCTTGCATTGAGAGTTTTATAAGATTGAAACTTGCTCAATAAGGTTAGTGTAAAATTATAAATTATATCATACAACTATCTTACAATTTAAAAACAAATAAGTAGTATTTTATAATTTTTAAAAATTACTAAAAATTTTACTCAGTCGATACTTGTATTAGCACTATATTAAAATCCAATACTCATATGGTATTAAAACCAATACCGGTACACTATTCCTCTTTTCTTTTTAACTATAAATTTGACCCCCAAGAATTTGACGTCGCAATAAAGCGGGTTGTTCCTAGTCCTACCCTCGTCACACCAGTACACGTAGACCAATTGCTATTTAAGGGCTCCTTTGGTTAGTGTGGTTTCTGCTTTTTAAATAAGCTATTCGTCAAAACTACAGTAAAACCTCGATAAATGAATATTCGATAAATTAATAACGTCGATTAAATAATAATTTTCTCCGGTTCCGACTTGGGCCAATGGGATAAAATAATAACCTTGCTAAATGCATAAGATAATAATTTAAAAAAAATTCCTTGAGGCCCATTGAAAATATACAATAATAATTCATTAAATAAGTATAAAAATTACATATATAATTCATAAAATAAAGCACTTCCTAAACAATTTTTATTTCAAATTTTATGCTTTCCTAAAATATGAATCTATAGTCAATTGATTCTTCTTTTCATGCGAACTGAATCCAATTTCATCTTTAACTTTTTGGAGGGCATAAACTACATTCGACACATTTTTCTCATTTTGAAGCAAGTAACTTTTCAAAGTCTCTACAGCAAGAAAAGTTTCTTTTGGAGAAATATGTGATATAACGTTACTATCGTCTGGATCTTGATTGTTATCATCTTCCATACCTATTACTCCTTGAATAATTTCTTCATCCGTAGACGATTCCATTAAAGCTTCATTTTCACTATGATAATTCAGAATCTGCTCTACATTCAGGGCATTTCTATAATGTAAATTAGAAATAACTTCCTCTAATCTTTGAATGCCTTCAGCATCATTAGTTTCTTCTTCTAGAAGCATACCTTCCTCGGATCGAATTTTGCAATGTCGAAAACAATTTGTAATAGTTGTGGCATTCACATTAATATTTCAAGCAGCATTAATAAAATAGATAGCATCTAGCACATTAATTTTTTCAGAATTTATTACTCCCATCTCATAGCCTTCCAAGATGCTAGAATAAAAATGACGTCGATAATAAATCTTAAGTGATCGAATAATTCCAGCATCACATGGTTGAATTTTTCATGTTGTATTTGGAGGCAAAAAGAACAATTCAACATTTCTCAAGCCTTCAATAACCTTAGGATGGGATGGACAATTGTCTACTATAATCAGCACTTTTTTACCTGTCATTCTATCATCAAATCAACGAACAAATTCTTGAAAAAGTAATCCAGTCATCCATGCTTTCTTGTTGGCTCGATAATGACAATTAAGATTGTCAATATTCATATTTTTAAAGCATCTAGGATTAGCATACTTACCAATAATCCAAAGAGGTACTTTATCTGAACCATCCCCATTGCAACAAACAGCAATAGTAAGTCTTTCCTTGTCCTTTTTTTGTCCCTCTAATTGCTTTGTAGCTAGTGAATGATCTGCTTGCAAATGATAAAATTAACCTGTTTCGTCCATATTATAGATATCCCTCCAATGAAATTTGTCCAATTTAGCTTGAATTTCAAGTACAACTTCTTCAATATTCTTCATGACAACTGAACCGCTTTCACCAAACCTTCTATAAGACTTAATCCCATGTCTCGCCTTGAACCGTTCTAGCTAACCACTTGAGAAGTTAAATTCTGGATTTGCTTCACCGTACATCTTCTGTAGAAACTCTCTTGCTTTAGTTTGAATCATTTCTCCAGTCATGTTTACTTTCTCTTAATATTGGAGAAACCACTCATACAATACCTTTTTTAATTCGATATATTTTGCTAATTTGTGCCTTTTAACATTGCTATTTGTTATCTCTTTTGACAAATACTTTGCTGACCTTTTAAAAGTATTTGATATTGTTGATTGACTAATAGAGAGATCAAACTTTTGTTGAATCCTTGTTGCAAATCTTTTGACTCGAAGAGAGATGCTGACTTTTGTACTCACATAATGCTTTTCTCATCTCATCAGTTAGCGTAGATTTTTTTAAGCCTTTCAAATGAGTAGCCATGGAAAGAAAGAAAGAGTATAAGAGAGATTCACGTCCAAAGAAGAGAGAAAACGTGAATACCCTCTAAAATAATCCTAGAAGACCCTATTTATATTGGAGGAGGTCTCGTAGGAAAGGATTTCTTTTCCAAGTAGAAGTAGGTCTTTCTTTCCTTGTAGAATTATGATCTTTATAAAGAGATGATTTCTTTTCTAAGTAGAAGTAGGTCTTTCTTTCCTTGTAGAATTAGGATCTTTACAAGGGGATTATTTCTTTTCCAAGTAGAAGTAGATCTTTTTTTTCTTGTAGAATTATGATTTTTACAAGGAGATGATTTCTTTTCCAAATAGAAGTAGGTCTTTCTTTCCTTGTAGAATTAGGATCTTTACAAGGAGATAATTCCTTTTCTAAGTAGAAGTAAGTCTTTCTTTCCTTGTAGAATTAGGATTTTTACAAGGATATGATTTCTTTTATAAGTAGAAGTAGGTTTTTTCTTTCCTTGTCAAATTAGGATCTTTACAAGCGTAATATTCTAATACTTCATATTCTAATGTACCTGCATGTACTTTATTTTGAATCACACTAATTTAAGATTAATAAACTTATTTTGACAAGATTAATAAACTTAGATACAATGCACCATCATTAATTAATTGTTTATTTATTTTCTTTTCTTAGTTACGGAAAAACTAATTGTTTAATTTAATAAATATAATGTACAAAATAAAAGTATTCTATAAATTAATAAATATTAATTTATCGATAAAATAATAAAATATTTATTTATCGATAAATTAATAATCTCGTATAAAAAAATAATTTTTAATGTCTAAAAAGTATGAGGTTTTATGTAAGTGATTTCTGCTTTTTAAATAAGCTATTCGTCGAAACTAAAGTGATTCTCGCTCGGTAGAAAAGTGAAGCTTCCGTGTGAAGCACGACTTAGGATACAACCATGTCCCAGATCTTCATGTCCTCGGTGGATTAATCATAAAACCCTCCCCTCTCGGCTGTGCTGCGTCGACAATGGCTCCTCCCTCTCTTCTTGGCCCTCCAGAGCTTCAAAACCAGTCAACAACACCGCCACCACAACCCCACCAAATCACCGCTGGAGAACTTCCGATGGGCCTGACCGAGAACATGTCGGGCACCTTCTTGTCATCAGGCAATCTGTGCCTTGATTTTTTCTTCCATGTCGTTCCCGACACCCCATCTGACTCCATCATTGACCGGCTCCGATTGGCATGGTTGCACAACCCCTTGACTACTCTCAAGCTCATCTTCAACCTCAGGGGCGTGCGGGGTACCGGTAAGTCCGACAAAGAAGGCTTTTACACCTCTGCCTTTTGGCTTCACCAACACCACCCCAAAACCTTGGCCTCTAACATTCACTTCTTGGATAATTTCGGTTACATCAAGGACTTGCCCGAGATTCTTTACCGTCTTTTGGAAGGACCCGATGTGAGAAAGATCCAAAAGGATGAGTGGAAACAAAGGAAAACAGGGAAGAGCAGAAAAAACAAGTCGAAACTAAGCGAGTCCAGAGAGATTAAAATCGTGAACAACGAGGTGCAGAGAGGTGCCAATATAGAGAATAATAGTGAAAAAGTTGCGAGAACTGAGAGAAAGGTTGCAATGGCCAATAAAGTTGTTCAAAGATACAGAACTGATCCTGAATTTCGATTCTTATATGAGCGTGTGTCTGATTTCTTTGCAGATTATCTCATGGCAGATATGCAGCACCTGAAATCAGGAGAAACCAATAAGGTCAGTCTCGCAGCTAAGTGGTGCCCATCTCTTGATTCTTCATTTGATCGTTCAACCTTATTGTGTGAAAGTATTGCAAGGAAGGTATTTCCTCAAGAATTGTATCCTGAATATGAGGGTATTGAAGAGGCACATTATGCTTATAGAGTACGTGACCGTTTGAGAAAGGAAGTTTTGGTGCCACTCCGTAGGATTCTTGAGTTGCCTGAGGTATATATTGGTGCTAATAGGTGGGATTTAATTCCATACAATAGAGTTGCATCTGTGGCCATGAATTTTTACAAGGAGAAGTTTAAGAAACATGATGGAGAACGTTTCTCCAAGTATTTGGACGACGTTAAGACTGGAAAGGCTAAAATGGCTGCAGGTGCATTGCTTCCGCATCAGATAATATTGGCATTGGAAGACGATGATGGTGGCCAAGTGGCAGAATTGCAATGGAAGAGAATGGTTGAGGATCTTCTCCAGAAGGGAAAGTTGAGAAATTGTTTAGCTGTTTGTGATGTTTCTGGTAGCATGTCGGGTATGCCAATGGAGGTCTCTGTGGCGTTGGGTTTGTTAACTTCAGAGCTAAGTGAAGAGCCATGGAAGGGACAACTCATTACGTTTAGTGAAAATCCAACGCTTCAAGAGGTCCATGGTGATAGTCTTGTGGAGAAAACCAGATTTGTGAAGGAAATGGAGTGGGGTATGAATACTAATTTCCAAAAGGTATTTGATCTTATTCTGACGGTGGCTGTCAATGGAAATCTTAAGGAGGACCAAATGATCAAAAGATTGTTCGTTTTTAGTGATATGGAATTCGACCAAGCGTCTTTAAACCCTTGGGAAACCGATTACCAAGTCATAGTTAAGAAGTTCACGGAGAAGGGTTTCGGAAATGTGATCCCAGAAATTGTATTTTGGAATTTGAGAGACTCAAGGGCTACGCCTGTGCCTGGGTCAGAAAAGGGGGTTGCACTTGTAAGTGGCTTCTCCAAAAATCTGATGAAGTTATTCTTAGATGGTGACGGTGTCATAAGCCCTGAAGCTGTTATGGAAGCTGCTATATCATCTGAAGAGTACCAAAAGCTCGTTGTGATTGACTGATCTCGTCTTGTGAGTCACAATAATCCCTATACCCATTTCGATATTTACTTGTTTTTAATGGAAGTTGGTTTCTTAGATAGGCTTTTTTAATGAAGTTGTAAACCTTGTTATTGTTGTTTTTGTGGCTCCTTGTTTCCCCTTCTTCCATTGTCCTTATCCTCGTTGTATTGTAACTTCCTACCATCTATCATTCAGTTGTACCATTATTGTTACAAGCGTTTACAGTTTTCACCATTGAAAGTTCAATGCCGTTCACTTACATGTTTGATTTGTGTTCATTGTCAAAACTTTTCTCGAATATTTTGCTAATGTCGCTACATGGAACTGCTCTGCATGTCATTATATCATGAATTTTTATTTTTTTTGAAAAAATACATATATGAATTATTTGGAATAGATTTAAGTTCTGTAGAATTTTTAAATGAGATAGTTACTGATCAGGTTATTTTTTGATATGTGTAAGTTTTAATTAATTAACATCGATAATCGGCAAGTGTACGGTTTGTTCACGTAATACCTAATGTATCGATCATACGAGGAAAAATAATCTAATCTTAAAATCTAAGGCTAGAACAATTCGCAAAATTCAAAATTTAATAGAACTAAAATGAGAATTCAATTCAATCAAGCAAATTCATTCGAAAATTAATCATGAAAATATTAATAATTTAGCAGTTGCAACACACACTCAAGAATCAACCTAAAAGAATTATTAATTGAGAGAAAGAGAGTTTTTCATATCTTTAACGCTAATCTAATTAATTATGAATTATCGGATTATTCTAGACGATCTTAAGATTGATTACTTTCTCTCGAGTTACAACTATTAACCTTAAATTATAAACCCTAATCAAATTATAAAATTGCAGTTTTTCAATTAACAACTTATTCAAAACCTTAATTAGATTTGAAGTTATCTAATAAATATATCATAAACTTATGCAAGATTTCTCTTCGCACAATTTACTGATTTGATTTAATTTATAATATCATCAACATCCAAAAATCCTATCATCAATTATTATTCCAATTCTATACAATAATAAAACTGAAAATAGCAAGAAATACGAATTGAACGGACAACAAGCAGTAGTAACGTTGGGAAGCTTCTGATCCGGGAAGTACATTAAGTTGGCTTCTTCTCCTCTTCTCTATTCCTTCTTCTCTTTATCTTCCGATAATTCTCTCTAGGGTTTCTCTAAAAATGGCTTATGCAAAAGCTCCCCTTTCTTCTTTGTCTTTTTCTATAAATACCTTTTATACTCTAAGTAGCCCTAGGGTTTTTTGGGTCCAAAAGGTCTGAACAATTTCTCGAAACTTAATGTTTTTAAGTATCTACACATCTGCCCAACAAAGATCACGATCGTGGGCCACATCTGAGCCTTCTGTCATGATTATGGCAAGCAAACTATGATCGTGAGCCATGTCATGAGCTTCTATCATAATCGTGGCATATGAGCCAATGTTGTGGGCCAACTCTAGTGCTTCTGTCATGATCTTGGCATATTGTGCCACAATCGTGAGCTGTTATTTTAGTCCGAATGTCTTCGAAACTTCTCTATTTTTCGATGTTGATCATGAAACACTAACAAATGCATCAAGGTATCTTAAAAATATAATATTTAACCTAAACATATACTAAACGATTGAATTAACAATTAAATAATGTCAAACTAAGCCCTAAAACAAGATGCAATTTACACTTATCAACATCCTCACACTTAAACGTTTGCTTGTCCTTAAGTAAACAAAACAAAAAACACACAACATATAATGCAGATATGAGACAATGACTTCAACTTCATCAAATAAATTTAATTTAAAATACAATCATTCAAGTTATATTAAATCATTAACAAGCAAAATCTACGTCTAGGGACTTTGAACTAAATATATATATTAATCCAGATCCAAGTGTTAAATTATTTACCCTTTTTAATTGCGAACACACATTAATAATTCTTTGATCATTTAAACTTTGTAACTACTCCTAAATACGTTTTCATAAAAAGTTAAGCTATTACAAGTTCGGTAGGTTATTATTATTATTATTATTATTATTATTATTATTATTATTTTGTTTACTTTTTGTGAACATGGACTTAGTCTTTTTATATGGAGATAAACATTGGTGATGAATGTCGATTCGATTACTCAACTAAGTCGTGTTTTTTATTAAGTTGTTTAGATGGAACGTCATTATAGCCTTTTGATGCGAAGGCACACATTTGTGATGCGTGTCGATTTGGTTACTCAGCTACATCATATTCTTAACTTACTACTAGCTTTATTTATAACCCGAAGGTTAGCGGAATAGTTATTTACATAAAATTAACTAACACTTTTTTTTATTACCTACCTTGTTGCTTAAGCTATTCGTTTTCAAAAAAAAAAACCAACAAAGCTACTTAAGTCAAAAAGCCTAAAATTATTAATAAATGTGACAATCTAGAGGGTGACAACTCATACTAAATCCTAATTAACTTGCATATTAACTAAAGAACCCAATTCACTAATTTTGCGAGCTAATAACTCTTCACAACCTAATAATCTATGTTCAAAATTAAACCAATTTCAATCCATCTAAGTTATTGACACATTTACAAAATTCACAATATGCAAGCTAGCAACCCTATCATATAATATACACAATTCACACTTAAAAGCAAACACACATAATCCTCTCTACATGTGAACAACACATTGTCCTCAATATAAGAAGAGGACAAACAAACACACATGGAAAGAAGAGATATAAAATAAAGTAAAACAAAACTTAAATAAAGACTAAATTTAAAAAGAAAAGGGTTAGAACAAAGCCTCATGGTGATGGAGGCAGGGATGGTGTTGGAGGTAGCAGTTGGACGCCTTGAGCCTCAAAGTAACGATGGATACGACATATATCCCAGCTTTGACATCGTTATTCCATCTCCTTCATTCTTCTAGAGTTCTCAACAAGTGCGTCTATAATTACCTTGTTGTTTGCGGAGAACGTATCAAGCACTTTCTTCCAACCCGGTTCTTTTATTGCTTCTTCCTCCTCTTCTTGTTGTTGCTGAGCACTTGAACTCGCTTAACTGGTCCTGATCTTAAGGTATGTCTTGGCACTAATATCTTGAAGTTCCATATTGTGGGACTTCAGGATTTTAGCTCACCACATATGATGATAGTTCATGAATTCAGGACAGTAGACTAAGTCTGTTGCACTCAACTTCATAGTAATCAATTATGGCCAAAACTAAGTAACTCATTCCTAAGTTATTGCTCCTCTTATGTCGGGTAACAATAATTGCATTAAAGATGTGGGTGGTTATGCAAACTGGGATGTTGTGGTCTATACACCACAACACGAAAAGTTCCTTCGTCAAATACTTGTTGGTTTTTGTTTTGTCAAAAACAGTTTGACATATAAATTTGTGCAACAACAAGTATTCATGGCTCCTGATGATGTTGTTGTATGCGTTCTTAGTGTCAAAATGCTCTAATCTGGTTAGTTCAGTCTTGTAACATCCCATTCTTGTGGGAAGGTTAAAATAGAAAATGTGAGTGATTAATGAGAGTTAGAAATACATTTCCATGTTCATGCATATTAAGTCATGCACATGCATATGAATGGGGAAGTTGTGACACATGAAAATGATTGTACATGCATTCATGAATAATTTTGGATATAATTCGATTATGTCGTGATTTTTAGGTCTTTTGAGAATTGAATTTTATTTATATGAAAAATTTTATTGGTTAGTAAGAATATTGTAATTGTGAATTTTGGTGAATTTAGGCATAAATTACAAAAAATTATACAAATAGGAAAAGACATCAAATGAAGATTTTGAAATAGTTGAATTGTAAAGATAAGAGTTTAGGGAAGTTAGTTTCAAAAGAAACTAAGTTAGAGCTTAGATGTGAGGGAAGTGACAAATGTCACTTATGCTTGGTACTTTGCGAGAAGTAGGTCACTATTTTTTGAAACTTGAAAGGTTAAGTTATATGTCTAAGTTCATTCTTCATTGGGATCATCTCCAAATTTTCTTCCCATACATAGAGTTTTTCATCAAACTCCTTTTAAGAGATTCCTCTGCTTTTCCTTCCTACACTAAACCCACTTTGCTATTCATGTCTTCTGCCCTAAGAAAAACCAGAAGCTGGTTAATATCTTCAGTGAAGTACATAAATTGCATGGAGTTTAGGGCTTGAAAATTTTGGAGTTTTCAAAAGGCAAGTAGTGAATAAATCCTTTAGAGAAGGGGATTTATAAAAGAACGTTGATGAATTACTATCATTTGCATGGAAATGGCATTTAAGTGTATATTCATAAATACTGTGTGGTTGGGAGGAAAAATTTGGATATAGTGTTAATTTTAGTTTTTGAAACATTATTAATGATTAGGTGAAGAAAAAGTGATGTTGAAGTTGAGATAACAAAAACTTAATCTGAAATTTCAGTAAAACTTTTATACCAATCTAGATAGATTCGTCAAAATGGCCTTTATGAAAGTTATAAATCTTCCTTTTCATCTTCCCAACAGTATAAGTATGAAAATTATAGACATCTGAGCTGAAAGTCAAGGTCCTTATAAGGGAAGATGTTCAAAAGTGAAATTTACTTCTTTTGTCTTTTTTTTTTCTTCTGTGATGACATCATCTTCTTTTGTGATGACGTCATCTTCTTCTATATTTTATTCTTTCTAAGTTTTGCTCCTTCTGTGTTACTGTTCATGAACTCCTTTTGTGTTACTGTTCATGAATTCCTTATGTGTTACTGTTCATGAATTCCTTCTGTGTTACTGTTCATGAACTCCTTCTGTGTTATTATTCATGAACTCCTTCTATGTTACTGTTCATGAACTCCTTTTGTGTTTTGTTCCTTCTGAGTTTCACTTCTTCTGAGTTTTCTTCTTTCTGTGTTTTGTTCCTTTTATGTTTTGTTCCTTTTGAGTTTCGCTTCTCCTGAGTTTTCTTCCTTCTGTGTTGTGTTCCTTTCGAGTTTTACTTCTTATGTATTTTGCTGACGCATCTTCTTCTGTGTTTTGTTGATGCGTCTTCTTCTGTGTTTTGCTGACGTGTTTTTTCTGTGTTTTGCTGACGTGTCTTCTTCTGTGTTTTACTTCACTTCTTCTATCTTTTTACTTCTTCTGTGTTTTGTTCCTTCTGTTTTTTTCTCTCTCCTAGCCATAACTTCTTCTCTAGATACCCAAATGAATTGATTATTAAACCATGGGACTTGTAACACATTTCCCTACATCTCCACCCAAAAATCTTAGCCATCAGAAATGAATTGAGAAAGATTGAGCGAGAAACGTGAAATGGGTACAGTGAGTGCGCTCTTAAAGTTTTATGAACTGGGGTTATTCCACTAAACGTACTTCAGTGTTTTGATTATGTCTAGATCTATAGGATTCCAAATGAGTAATGAATTATGATTTTGATGGTTTTAGTGAGGCATAAACCTAAGTATGAATCATACTTAGATAAGTTTTGGATATAAGACTGATAATGTGATCGGAATAAGGGAAAGATACCTGGGATTGTCATGAACATGCATTGTACATAAGTTATTTCATACACGTGCATCATTGGATACTTATGATTGAAGAAATTGTGATATTGTGTATATTATTTGTTATAGAGGAGCAACTGGAACATCAACCTCTAGACGTTGCCGGACCATCCAGGCAATAACTTCTTGGAGCGTACTGTATGTCAACCTAGACGATTTCCTAGGATTGATTTGATTTGATTCGACTTGTTTAAACTTCCAATATTATTGAACTAGTTATGATTTGTTTCTGAATTATGGACTTAAATTCTCAGGAATTTGAAAGTTAAGCATGTATTGGAAGTGTTCAGATTTGATGTGAAATCCTATATGATATTTGAATTCTCAACGAATGTTAAACGCCGGACTTAGATCCGATGATTATGAGTTTATGATTGAACATCATATGTGATTGTCTAATATGGCATAATCAGTAGTTGATGCATTTCATAAAATGCATGCTCAGATAAAGACGTTGTGACTTGAATAGCCAGTATGAAGTGCTTCCACGTAGAGCTTTGCTTCATGATATATGTTCTGCACGTAGAGCTTTGCTATATGATATATGTGTGTGCACATAGAGCTATGCTCCGTGATTCTATTTTGACTGAACCCTATGGGCCAGTATTTGTATAAGTATGTGATAGGCACTCAGTCACAACAATAAGAACGAATGTAAGTCTCATGCATATAACATTATAAGATCGATATCCATTAAATAAATATCTGTGAAATATGTGATATGCGTTTATGATCCGGTGAACTTATCAATGATGGTTCACTCATTGAGTTCAGAAAACTCACCCAAAATTTGCAATTATTTTTTAGGATCAAAGGAATACCCCGTTAATTCAACGGGAGTATACTTACAGCATTCAAGTGAAGGATAGAGGTCGGGATCAGTTCGCGTCTACATTGCATTTCTCTATTTTGTATTGAAAATGTTTATGAATGAATGTGGGCCCAATTTGAGTATCGATTTCCGCATATTGTGTTTGTGGTTCAAAAAAAAATATACTAATTTCTAATTGATTGAGTGTTTTAGCACGCTAAACTCGTGGGACACGAACTCGGATATCACCTATCAATGTCAGGTTCGGATCTTACGGGAGTGGGGTGCTACAAGTCTAGTAGGGGATAACACGAAAATCATCGTGTTGATCCACTATGGGTGTTTCGGGAAACCACAAATTTCATACAAAGTCTCAAAATTAAGCTCATAAGGCTGTCGCCACAACCTAAACTATAATTCCCAAAGTTTATTAGATTCGTACTGAAGGCATGTAAAGAATTCTAAGGTAAGTTCTTTGTAAACTAGGTATTGAAATTGAATAAATTGTCCCATTGAATTCTCTCTACTAAATTTTTGACCTTGTCTCGCAATTCTAATCTATCTAAAGTCTCAAAATGAAAATACGTTGCAACCATAATTTTCTTATTGCGAAGAGAATGAAAGTGGGTACCTTCTTCATATGAGAAGATTATGAAAGGTGCTTTGTAATCAGTTGCCCTGTTCCTTCTCCCTCGTTCTGAGACTTGGTTTTGTCCCGATGATTAATCACACTTTGTTGATTGCTTAATGCGCGACATACTGGCTTGCTATTAGGTAGAAGTTGAAAGAGACTAGAATTTAGGGATTTAGGTAGAGAGAAGTGAGAGTGTTGGAAGTTCTAAACTTCGAGAGATAAAGTTAAAATGAAAGTGAGTGAAAAAGTAAAGTAAGAAATGAATATATAGGTGAATGAAGGGTAAAATAGTAAAAAAATAAACTAAAATTCACGTGTTCCAGTATTACCCTATTACAGGCCATGATCCACCAAGTTTTCATTTTTCTTTTTTATTCTTTCACACTTTCTCGAAATCACTTATTAACTCTTTGTTGCTCTTTCACCTCTCTTTTGTGTACTTCCTCGATCATCAAATTCATGTCGAAGTCCTTTGCCTTCCCGATTTTGTTAGAATGAAACAACCTAACTACAAAATTCACTCTATCTAAATAAAATCAAAGGAAACAACATCAAGTTAACAATCCACAGGTTTCCTCCCATGCAGTACTTTTTTTAACATCGTAGCTCGACACTCTTCTTGTACTCAGGGTGGTTTGAATGAATCGTACAATGGTAACATAGTCATCGATATTACAATTTGCATATGAGCTACCATGCCTTAGATACCATTCTTCCTCTGATTCTCCTTCCTTATCCTTCTTCTTCTCAATTGTTTCTTTCTAAATGCATTCCTAAGATCCTCAATATCTTCTCATTGTCCTCTAGGTTCAGTTTCCTTGATATTAGTTGGTGGTAAGGGAGAACTATTGTCTTTCTTCGACACTTTGAAGGTTATTTGATGCTTGCTGACTCTTAGAGTTAGTTCACCCCCATCAATGTCAATTTTGGAGTGAGTAGTAGGCAAGAATGGTTGTCCAAGGACATCAAAGGTTTTCACATCTTCTCTAATATCTAATTTATAGAAGTCTTCTGCTTCATCAACCATCTTTCTCATCAGTGATCCTACTGAAGCTGCGTAAATTATGCCTCTTATATGTGGGGTTACTCCATTACATAATATTTGCAACTAGAATTCCTTGGGTATGTTATGATGTGGGCATTTCCATTATAAATCCTGATATCTTTCTCACGCTTCATAAATTGTTTCCCCATCATTTTACTGAAAATTGGTAATTTCCATAATAATCTTCATTGTTCGACCCCAAACATTTCTTGGAAGTTAGAACTATTATATGTGAAATGTTGGAAGTTAAAAGCTAAAAATGTAGTTGAAACATGTTCACTGAGTAAGCTTTGGTGTTTTAGCCATAACTTTTTCTCTAGTTATCCAAATGCAATGATTCTTAATTTGGATTACATTAGAGAGATAAGGATACATTTTGTCTGATAAAATTTAGTTCTAATTCAGTTTCTAAGAATTTCAATTTCGGGATGGAAGTTGAACACATAATATTGTTTCAGTATAAGAACAGTTCGGAAATGTTTGAGATATAACTTTCAGATTACTGAACCAAATTGAATGATTTTAGTGTTATTAGAAACTTAAGACAATGAGGAACATTTTTTGTAGAAGGAAGTATTATCAAATTCTGTCAATTTTTTCATGATCATTAGTTAAGGAGTTAGAAGTATAAGGTATTAGTTATAAAGATAAAAGAAGGGTAAATATGGAAAGACTAGTTAATTATGAGGTTTTGATGGATTATTTTGGAGCTAGTAGTATGTAAATGGTTGTAGGATTTTATCATATGGTTCAATTGAAATAAAATAGTCTTGTAAAAGTATATATGTATGAGGGCATTTGGGAAAGAACACTTAAGCATTAAGGTTATAAGGCTTTGAAGGAAGGGCAAATTGGACAATTTAGACTCATTAATGGCATAATTGTAATAAGAAGGGTTGTTTGGCTTTTAAGGAAGAAACAAGAACGAAATTGAGAGGAGAGAAAGAAGAGAGAGTCGTAGAGAAGAGAGAAAGGAGAGAAAAAAATAAGAAAATCTAGGTTTTAACTTTCCTTGGCTTTCAAGAAGGAATTTGTGGTTGTTTAAGAAGAGAAAAAAGGAAGAGGAGGACTAGAGCTTCCATTTGAGCCAACAAACTCTTCATTTGGTGAAGATCCAAGGTAAGTTGGATTTTAAATCTTTGGATTTTGAGAGGGTTTTGGTTCATATAACTTATGAAATGTATGGGTTTAAAGATTCTAGGATCAATTTTATGAATATGTGTCTTGTGGGTTCTCAATTGGAATTCCTATTGAATAGAATTTTTTGCTTATGTTAAAGGAAATCAAGAAAGGAAAGAGGAGCAAGGGGAGAGGACATCTTTGAGAAAGTTTATGAGCAAGGAAATAAGGTGGGTTTCATGTTTATAATTGAATAATGAGTCATTAAAGTTTTTCCAAATCAAGAGAATAAATTGATTTCAATTATTTCATAAGTGGGCATATATTGCTTTTAAATGATTTAAAGAATTTGCTTATATGTGTGTATATACTTAATTGATTGGATTTGAATTGTTGTGAATGTGGAAAATGCATTGTGATGTATGATCATGTTATGCCATTGAAATGTGTCATGGCATTTTGTATAAAGAAAAGGAGGAAAAATAATGAGAATATGAAAATGTATGGAAATGCATTGAGCATAAATTGATTGTGTTTGGGCGAGAGAGAAACCGTTTCATAGTCATGTGCACGTCGACATAAAGCCTTCTCCTGACAGCCCGCTTGTGGCCTACAAGATTCGAAAAGTGGACTCATTTCGTTCATGGAGTAAACTTCGATTTCTTTGTTTAGTTCCACAAAACCCTCGAACCATTTGTTATGCATTGCATCTGTAAATTGTCAAGTTGATGCATACATGATTTGCATTATTGTGAATTGGTTGAGAACTATGTTTTTCTTGAACTCAATAAGAATTTTCTATGAAAAATGAATAATTTCAATGCTTTTTCTCGTTTCTTAGTTATAAGAATGTTACCCACTAGCTTTTAAGCTCACCCCAACTCTCCTTTCCCTATTCAAGTGAAGAGCAAAAGACTGAGTGAAAGAAAAATCAAGACATTACTCTGAATTTGCTTGTTTTGTTTTGTTTTGGAGTAGTTTATGTAAAACAAGGTTTCAGATGTATTTCAAGAATTATTGGGTTTTGCATTTTTTGTAATTTTGGATTTTGATATGGATGATGTAATGTGGCTTGGAAATGCCATTAAAGTTTTGTGAAACTCTTATTTCATGATGTCAAAATGAAATGTGAAATTGTGTATAGATGATTATCAAATTGAAATGTGAATTTGGGTATGGATGAGGTGGAGTTGAAATATGAATTAATTATGGATGAGGTTAAGTTGAAATTAGGTGCATTCGAGGAAGTTACCAAATTGAGATGATAAATTTTGAAATACGAATTTTTGTTTCATATAAGTGAGATGTATTATAGAAAGGAAAGATAGGAATTGTATTTTGAATTTAAGGAGAAGACTGCATTAATCTAGATAGAACTAGATAGAGTTGTCTTCTGGAAAGTTGTAACTTATCCTCATAGCTTTCCGACACTATAAAGTATGTAAAGTTGGGTATCAGAGTTAAGAGATATGAGCATTATAAGTGATGATGTTGCATGGGAAGTATGAACATGACAGCTATGGTGAATGATGAGAATTGTTGTATGAGATGAATCATTTGAGTTGAGATTTGGTATATTTATGAAATCATTTTGGTAATTGAATTTTTGAGGAGTGTTATTGCATTAGAAGAAGTGAAATTGGGAAGATTATGAGTGAATATGACGTTAGAATGGATGTAGGAAACATTGGAGGGGCTTTGGAGGGGTTTGAGAAGCCCCCATATCCATTTAACAGACTTTAGGTCCGTTTAACGAACCTTCTTGGGTCAAAAATGACCCCCAACATTGCCCATATCCGTTTAATGGACTTTAGGTCTGTTTAACGGACCTTCTTAGGTGAAAAATGGTTTCCAGGCTAGTCTATGTCCGTTAGGCAGACATATGTGTTCGTTAAACGGACATTCACGGAACAGCTATAGTAAATCATGATTTTGACTATTTTAGAGGTAGAATCTCAGTTCAAGTTCTTCATAAAAGTTGTACATCTCGAAGTCCTCTTAAAAAAAGTATAAAAATTACATCAATTCAACATCCGTAGAAAAAGTTATGGCAATTGTGCCAAGATAGGTACAAAATGATTAAGGACATAAACATGTTGGATTCTTTTGGCCATAACTTCGTCATCCGACTTCCGAATGAAGTGATTCTTAAATCAATAGATTACTAAGACATTTCCTACCTATATATAAAAATTTATGGCTTTTGGGTTTGGTATGAAAAAGATTTATGGTGAGAAAATGTGGAAATTGATTAGAAGAGCATGAATTGGTTATTTACTAAACATAAATTGATATTTTACTTATATTTCGAACGGTAGAGCTCCGATTGAGATGTTTCTTGCTTCAAATTAAACTAGAGACTTAGAGCTATGATTATTTTTGAAGAAGTCAATTTGTGATTTTGGTGTTTGACTGGTGTGGGTACATCACTCTTGTGAGATATAGTTAACCCGAGTTCATGGAAATAACCCTTCAAGGTAATACGCATGCTCACGTCTTATGATGAATCCGAATGTTGGGCTCTGGAAACGAGGTCTAACATATTATAGTATCATAAAAAGAGTTGGGTTCCGAAAGCGGTGCCCAATATTCATGGTCTTAGTAAGGGAAAAATACTTGTCTAAAACGACACGAACTAGCGGATCCCAAGTTATGACATTAGCTGGGTTGAGGGAATGATACCTAGTCTTTGCTCTATCTCTAAGGGTAAAAGGAAAGAGCCTAATTCTGATTATATCTTCTCACATATGATGGTACTGAAAGGTATCACATATTTCAAAGAAGTTCACTATAAGTGAGTTAAGATATTCAATTGTTAGTCCATAGAACTGCACGTTTTGTTAAAGCATGTTTAGGAGGGCTAGTTTGATTTCAAAATATGTTACAAAGTCCATAAGGGTCTATTGTTGACATCCTTGGTTTGCTCTATAGTCCAAATCTTGTTGAAATTCCTCAACCATTGTTACTTTTGTGATTTCTTCTTCTTCTTCACACCGAGCTTTTCTAATTAATCATTTTAATCGAGTTATGCATGTCTAACTTTAAGGTTTCTGATGCACGACTCAATCTTTTTATGACTATTGTGTTCATGTAAGAGCACGATTTCAGAAAGCAAAGGAAAGAAAGAACAGAAAAAAAACTAACTAAAGCGCACAGTTCATTCGCATAGTTCCTAAGATATCGATCCCATGAGGAAGCATAATCTAATCCTAAAATCTAAGGCTAGAATAATTCACAAAATTCAAATTGTAACAGAACTAGAATAAGAATTCAATTCAGTCAAGCAAATCTATTCAAAAATCAATACAAAAATATTAATAATTTAGCAGTTGCAGCACACACTCAAGAGTCAACCTAAAAGAATTACCAATTGAGAGAAAAGAAATTTTACCTATCATTAATGCTAGCGTAATTGATTATAAATTACCGGATTGTTGGTTCTAGACGATCCTAGGGTTGATTACTCTCTCTCGAGTTATAACCATTAACCCTAAATTATAAACTCTAATTAGATTATGAAAATTGCAATTTCTCAATTAACAACCTATCCAAAACCCTAAATAAATACGAAGTTATCTAATAAACATATTGAAAACCTATGCAAGATCTCTCTTTGCACAATTTACTGATTTAATTCAATTCTTGTTCTATTTTTTCTTATGAAAGTAGTCAATCTTATTGATTGAAGTATAGAAATACTTAAACAAATTTGTGGGTGATTATTAGAGAAAAAATTCATTGAATTGACCCATTTTAGAATTCCATTTGGGTTATTACTTATGTGTTTATAGAAATTCTCGTTATGATGAATGTATAAGTGATCCTTTGATATGAAATCACCAAAGTATGTCATATAGATATTATTATGTTTTGATACTACTTATGATATATTCTAGTCGATGGTAGCTTAATCAGTAATCATTGGATATAAAAGGAACCAATTAGAGATAGTTAACAGATCAATATTTGATTCATTACCCTAAAGTTTTTAGGGAAAATGTTTCAATATTCTCGATTAATATTTATATGGAAAATCCTTGTCTAAAGTTGAATGACATTTTGAACATATTTTCAAAATTTTGAACAAAATCAATTACTAACGACAGAGAACTAATCTAATTTGACTCAAATAGAATATACATTAATTACATGTCTAATTAGAACATTGTATGATGAAGGGATTAAATTATACAAAAATCATACATAAAAGGTTAGTTAAAATCATTTTGCAATTCATAAATATTTAGTTGACCATGATATATTTCTAAACATCAATTTTAATCTATCGATATAAATTCTTTAATTAGATAACAAAAGTTACATTAACTGAGTTTAATTTATCTAATCCTAAATACAATTTAGGGTTATAATTTATATCCATTGCCAACAGATATAGGATCTTAATATGTTACACATAAAGAATGTGCTAAAGAGAATTTTTTAATCAAGTTGGACTTGATTGTAAAGTTTGAAAATTTTAAAATTAAATATGAGATATTAAATAAGGATCAATATGAGATATTAAATCTTATTTTGATATAAATACTATTTAATTTGAATTAATTAAAATTCTAATTAATGATTAATTGAAATTAGAATTTTCTTCCAATTAAATTATTAAAATATCTAAAATATATTATAAGTAGACTTAGGCTCCAAGGGATCTATCCCTTCTTGCCTAACCCTCTCTATAATAATTGGAGAGTTCTCTTAACTCATTCTATGAATTTCATTAAAGACCAGACACATATGAGACTATAGTGATTGAGATTAACCAATTTTAGAAACGGTTAGAAGAAATGACAAGAAAAAAGATCAAGCTTCAAAATAACTTACAAATTATAATTCATGGTTTATTACATTTTATATGTTAATCATGTTATAGAATTTTAAGTAATCTCGACTTATAAGATATCAAAAAATATAGCTTTTATTTTAATGACATAGTATCAAATCTCATCCCAATTTCCCAACATTGTAAGTACCATTTATGTCATATCTGAAAGCAACTTGATCAAATCTTGTTACTACACTTACCTAGTAGCTAGCTTAAGATTTCTTAATTCTTCTAATGTCTTCTCTTTTGGCAATGATTGTTATTTTTTCCTTTCTATATCTTTAGCACATGATAGTGCAAAATTAGTGGAAATATACGCCAATTCCAAATAGCAAAGTTAACATATAAACATTATATGTCTACAAAGTCCTAAGAAGAAAAGCTATGACTTTTCTCTATCAATTATTGATGCATCAAATGGGATAAATAACAACTAAAATTATAAACCCTTAAGATGCCTAATTAGAACAAATTAATAATAATCAATAATAAGTGGATCCATCATTTTTAAATGTTGGAGGTAAATAGATTGTCTAGTGGTTCATAATTATTTTTATATGCCCTAACAAAATTTTTCTTTATTTTTATCTTATAATGTGTACGATAGATGGAACCATCAATTGTATAAACAACCTGATTTTTTCTTCTATCATCATAATAACAAATAGGAGTTTTGGTTACTTCTTTTTTTTGCTATGATTTGAAATTTATAGCTAAAAGTTACTCTATGGCTACAAAATTTTGTAGCCTATTGAAACAATACCTCCAACTTAAAATATTTCTTGGGTATTTTAAACTATTAGCTACATTCAGGATAGGCTACGTTTATATTCGTAGCTAAAAAGATTTTAGAGCATTTTTTAACTATGAACTTAGTTTTGAAGAAAAATGCTTTTAGCTATGAAATGGTTTTCGTAGCTAAAAATATTTGATGAAAATTTTTAATATGAACTTAGTTTTATAGCGAAAGATTTATAGCTATGAAAAATAAGATTTGGAGACATTTTTTAACCATGAACTTTTTTTTGTACCAAATTTTTTTTTGGTACAAAATATTTTTCATATCTAAAACACACAGGTCCCATAACTATCAACTAAAAACATAAATTTCATAGTTCAATATATTTTCAGCTAAAATATTTTTTAAAGAAAAAAGAAGAATAAAATCAATGAAAATGACATAATTAATTTTGTCCACTAAAAAGACATCATTTTCTTCATTTTGATAACCTAAAGACACTTCCTCCCTCTATTTTTTCTTCATTTGTCTTGTCATCTAACTGTTTTATTGTCCTCATCTTTCTTCTCTCTAGTGTGTTTCTCCGAACGACTCCAATATCTTTGTCTATCTTGGTTTTTCTTCTTATTAGTGTTCTTTTGTTTTCTCCAACAATTAACAACATCTATTTTTATGTATGTTATGTAAAACTCTTCTCTCCAAGCTTATGGTTATTATTTTGATGAAATCTAAACTAATCAATTATTGAAAGCTAAGTTACATCATTCACTTATAATAATGAAATTTGAGTTCTTACTATGTGTTATTCTTTGTTTTTTTTTTCTCTAATAACAGGACAACCCATTGTTATTATATGGTGCTAAGTAAATGGTGTTGTGTATGCAATAATCTTAAGTAAATCAATTTGTATGTCCATAAGATAGATCTAAATGATGGATTTGAGTTAGATATTATTAATATGACTTATGAAAAGAAGAAAGAACATGCAGACACTCCATAAGTTGAATAAGATCAAACACTATTGACTTGTGATAAAACTAAAGAATGAGTAAACTTGGTACTTTATTTCACTAAATTTATTTAGATTCCCAAGTATTCTAATTAATGAATGCAACTAATTAAATCATCTATTAGTATTAGATATTAATGTACTAATTACAAGTTCATAATCTTAGTTACTGTAAATACACGTCTACTTGCCCTCTATAAAGGCATCCTTTGACATTGTAACTTTAACTCCTAATTTTGATGGATGGACAATAAAGATGTTATACTCTTTAAGAATGTGCTCAACTTATACATGCATCTCTTTCATTAATGTTTAACACTAAGAAAAGTACTTTCACATTGTTTCTTCACTAGCAGAATATAAATTGTTTAATTGATTTACTATAAGTTATGAAGTTAGACTTAATTATTATATTTGAGATTTATAGATGTTTTCGCTAAGCTTTACTAACTTGAGCTTTTGGCTTATGTAAGATTATTATAGTGGCAAAACTTGCATTTAGGTTAACTTATCAATGACTAATACAATTTGGATGATAAAGATCAAAAGAATGTATTCATTGTGCCTTTTCACTCGAAAGCTTTCTTGGGTAACAAGGCTTATAGACTATCTTATAGACCTATATAAAAAGGTCTTAATAGGACATTTATCTACTAATTTAAGTAAGACCTTGTATCCTAATAGCCTATTTAGAATATTACTTAGTGTGTAATATTCTTCTTCTAATTTCTAGTAGAAGACTAATGGAATGCTTGGCACAAAAATAGCAAATTTTTAACTTCCCTTTTCATTCTTTTGTTATCTTTTCTTTCTTTTTTATGATGGATTACAAGCTTAAAGTTAACGTCCCCTTTGGCTTTTTGAATATATCTTTCCAAGGGAGTTTTATATAGAACAATATATAGATGATTTCTTTCACATGCTGAGCCAATCCAGTTGTTTCTTTAACCAACTTCCAACGAATTTAAATATGTTTGCCTTGTACTACAACTAACATAAGATGTTGGTTCTATTTCAACATGTTCGATGTGTTTCTTTGTATCATCCATCATTATTGTTGGTTTATCTTGTTACTTATTTTACCATATTAGAGTCTTAATAGAAGTAGGAGACTTAACATGTTTTTATAAGAAGGTTGTTTTGATTGCTTATTATTTTCTGTAGTACTTTTTAAGAAACATAAGGTAAGATTAGGCCCTAAAATCTAATGTTTGATTCCTTGATTCCTCTAACCCATGAAAAAAAAAGGATCCACCAATTGATCTTTATCCTACTCACAAAAGCTACCAAGGAAACATATATTTGAAAAAGAAATGCATTCCCATCTAGTCTATTTAATATATCCATCTTAAGTTACTATAGCATGGATAGAACCACTTTTTGAGTTCTTTCAAACTTTATTTTCAAACGATTCACAAGCAAGATGATGTTTCATATTGCAGCAACTTATTGCAACTTACTAAGGAACAACGATTCTTTGTTATATTTAAATATTTGTTTGACTTGAAAAGGTATGAAATTATTAATTCTTGTGTAATTTCATGCTCCAAAAAAAGATAACACATTTGAGAATTTCTTTTATTTAAGTTTGATGTTAGCATATTAAAGCTTAGATGTTTGCATCTTTTTTTCAATGATTTTGAGTTTCATAAGTACCTTTTCCACACCCATGGTTAGTTTAAAAAATTTAGGTGGTCTTTGTTATTTTATAGTGGAACATCTAACTCTATAGGTAGTAAGGTTATAGGTAAGGTTTTCTTAAAGTCTTCATGTGACATAAGATCTTTTAATTGATTCTTTCTTAAGAGTTATGTTATGCTTGTTAAAAATGATGATATTAGTACTCCAATTACAAATGTAATCAGGTGTTGAAGCTCATAATAGCAAAAGCACATATTAAATCGAATCTTACAATTCTTGCTTCTTAATTTGGAGGTATGTTTAAAACTCAATGCTTGAATTCTTGTGAAAGTTTGAGTAAAATCTTAGATATATGGATTATAGATGCATGCTTAGGCACTTTATTAATCTCATTGCAAACTAATTTCAGACCATCATTAAAACTATGTGTAAATAATGGCACTGAGTTTACTAATTTTCAAATGATTGAAATTTTATCAAAAGCTATATGAATTTTAGATCTATTTAGTAGTCTTTATACCCCTCAATAGAAAGGAATGGTTAAAAGAAAACATAGGCAATATTTGGATGTTGCTAGAGCCTTGAGATTTTATATAATAAAAAACTTGCTTTATATTAGAAATAGGTTTAAAACTTCTTCATTTCAAAATTTAAATAACATAACACAGCATATAAGATATACAACCTTCTTTAGATACGCATATAATCATAGTGACATGTTATGACATAATTGGAGGTGGCTTTCACTTTTTTCTTTATAAAATTGAATGACCTGTGGGTTTTGGAAATGGGTTCATGCCTACTATTCTAAGCTAGATCATATTTCTTAACCATAAAACCTTATGTTGCCATCTATCTTATTACAAAGTTTGTTATAATCTATAAAGTAATTGCATTCTTTAGTAGCATTCAAAGTTAGTATATTAATTTTTATTTACCATTATGTTATTTACAACATAAATTATTTAGTAATTTAGTAATGTACTTATAATTGTATAGTTGCATGGACAAAAGTTGGATGACTCATCAAAATCGTCCGATCAATTCTTCTATATATTACAATTTATATTTAACAAATTTTTCAATAGGATGGATGAAGATATAACGATGAGTGACTATGTTGTAAATGGTAAAATTATATAGTATTTGCTTTAATGAAAACTATATCATTCCTCACAATATATTTTGTTGATTTTAACTAATCTTTTAGATGACTATATGCTTATAGGCATGGACAACACTAGGTAATCGTTTGAGTTATGCTCTAATATTTTTGTAATCAAAGCATGACATAATATAATTTATAAATTGATCTCTTTATTTATTTATTTATTTTAAAATTGTTTAAAATGCCATTAATATCTTGTATAGGATCAAATAATCATCCTTTAATGTTATATTTATTTTGTTGGTATAATTTAATAATTTTATATAATTTTACTTTATATATACAATGCTTGATATTTTTAATTTATAATATTTTATGATTTAATTTTATAATAATAAGAAAATGATTTATAATAAAAACATGTCAATATATTATATACAAAGCATATTGTTCAATATCATTAGCTAAAATGTAAAAAAATAAGATATCATGACATTATTAAAAATATAGCGATTAAGATTTGGCTACATTATAGAAAACATAGTTAAAAATATTTAGCTATGTTTTTTAAAATGTAGATAATAATATTTGCTTAGGTTTTGACATAGCTAATCGTAGATAGCTATGAAGATGTAAACGTAACCAAAAACTATTGGCTACATTTTATTTTAGCTTTCGATCATTTTATTTTATTTAGTTATATTTTTGTGACATTTTAGTTACGAAATAATAGTTTGTCTATCATTTGTGAAAATGTAGCCTATAGTTTTCGGCTACAAAGAATTGACGACACTTTATGCAACGAAGCATAAATGTCACCAATAACTATAGGCAACATTTTTAAAACATTTTCTAATAGCCCATTGTCTATTTTGTTGTAGTTTATGGCTTTCTCAGTTGAAAAACTACAATGTTATTATAAGTTTGATTTCACTTATAAATTTAATTTCAAAATTCAAGAAATGTGTAATATATATAAATTATAACTATAAATTAATTATAATTGATATAAATTTTTTTGCATCTTATCTTATCCATAATTTTAATAGAATAACAATTAATCAAAACAGGAAAACTAATTTTGACACAAATATAAATCACAAGAGAACATTATTATTTTCCATAGCCCCAAAAGTCCATCTCTCCGCGAAGATGATTAACGGGATGAACTGATGATCCATTTGCATCCTCGTACCTCACTCTCTTAGAAGAATCTTCATTCCCCATATGGGAAGTAACAATCCGATCAAGCATAGCCCATTCAATCAAGCCCTCATGATCTCTTCCTGTAAGAACTTGAGAGGGTTCGCATGTGGTCACCTCTAGTGCTGGCTCACAAGTGGCTTGATACCTAAGACTTCCACATCCACTCTCACAGTCCCTAGCGTTTGACATGAGTTGCTTAACCATGACCGGTGTCTCAGAAGAGAGAGTTGAGTAATCGTAGCCTAGAGACTTGTTATGAGTTGGCATTAAGGCTTGGGATTGGAGTTGAGAATACTGAGAAGTCATGTGTGGGTAGAGAAGGTCCAGCTCAGGTTTACTATTTACTTCAAAGGGTTGGTGAGTACCACGCGTGTGATTTTGATTAAAAAGGGAACGGGTGTCTTTGTGGATAAAATTGTGAGGTTGAGTAGTACATGAGTTGATTTGTTGCTCAGATGTGTTAATGCTTGTTCCTCCTCCGTTTCCAAGCTTGAATAAAATTTTCTTCTTGAATACCCTGCATACGACTCACCCATCCTCCTGCACATGTATCGTGTGTAAAAGAAGTTCGACAAAGATTTTTTTGGGTGAGAATTAATCTACCACCATGCTGTTGCAGAATGATTTAGATGTTATCTGAAACAACCATGCTTGTGATATGTATAATGCTCCAAATCAATTTGTCTGATTTCCCAATTGATGAAGGGACAGCATGTCACTTCTAATCTTTAAAGAGTAGTAGCATCCAAAATTCTTTTAAGTTGTTGGCCTTGGAGTTGGGAAGTATTTGGGGACTGATTACATAAACAACAACTAATTCTTATGTGTAACTTGACAAACTAGGATAAATTAGTAGTTACCTTATATGAATTTAGTAGATTTCAAGTGGTAATTGAATTAAAACAGATCTCTTATTACGATTGTTATAGAATTAATTGCTAATTTTGATGTACCTAAAAATAAGATGCACTAATTTACGTAAATTTAAAGGTCAAACTTATATACCTAAGCTCAGTAAATGGTGAAAACACTTACACTAGAGCTTCCTTGATCATCACCATCTTCTAGTCGGTACTCGTGCATGATCCAGTCATATTTCTGAACATGAGGTGCTCTTCCCCGATAGAAAACAAGCGTTTTCCTCATTCCAATTTTCTTATAGCTGTTCCTAATGCATTTATCCCTACCAGTTGCCTTCCAAAACCCAGCATTTGTAGCTCTATTTGTTCTTGACCCAGTTGGGTACTTCCTGTCCTTGTGACTGAAAAAGTACCATTCGTTTTGTGGGGTTGACCCGATCCTACATCTTTCTACACATCAGGAAACACAAATTACTTGAGCTCCAGTTTATATAAAGTTCTATCCAAAAGGAAGGAAAAAGTGTGCGCAAGATTGTATATTTAATATTGTTCCAACGTGATGATCTTAAAATGTCTGAATGTTAATGATCATTTTAGTCATTCAATTTACTATATTATGTAAAAGTACTATAATTCAATTAACTATAAAGATAGACTGCGTCGAAATAGGGTGTATATCTTCATAAAATTGGTCAAAACGTAATTAATCCATGCATATTATAATTAATGTATGCGATTTCTTTGTTTATTTTAGAATTTGGAAACTCGAACTTTTCTAATATGCATGACTGCATGCCCTAAATAACCAAAATCCAAGTTAAGAATCCTTGAATACACAATGATGGCAGCATTTTATTGGTTACACCTTGGAATCAAAACCAAAGTAATAGACTTAAATGATTACGATGAGGGAAATCCAAAGAAGACGACTGTGAACTACGGCGACTTTGAAGATTAATTGTTCAAATATATTGATCAACTCCAAAATTTAAGGAATACCATAAATATCGTTATGCGACTTTTGAGCTTAGGATCAAACTACTAGATAATTACCTCGCAGCTGCCAAGGCTCCAACTTGTTTAAGTCGATCTCTCGAATGACCTCCATGTCAAACTTTTGAAACGAAACCTTCTTCTGCAGGTAATAATGAAGCAATTCTTCGTCGGTAGGGTGAAACCGAAACCCTGGAGGGACACAACCATTTGACGAAGCCATTACCATGCAGCTTACCCAATTATATTACTTGAATCATCAACAAGGATGAGTATTAATGAGCTCTTTTCGTCACTAAAACTTTGATATTACTCTACTGTAGGTTATAACTATGAAAGCGGGCAATCATTTGGTACTTAAGATTATGGCAAAGGGTTTTATATACGGTAATGGTTTTCAACGGGTGACAAAGTGGCGAGGTGAGAAAGTTGACTGCCGTTCACTACGCCCGCGGGAATGGTTAAAGATATCGTAAAAGGCAAGCGTATAGTAGATATTATTATTATTGTTTTGACTACGCTTTAGCTTTGAGATGGTATTCATTCCATCTCCACTTCCTCGTTGAAGCGTGCGGACATGCTAATAAACTATTGAAGCGTGCGGACATGCTAATAAACTATTCATATTTTTTTATATGTTTAAAGTTTTGATCGTGAACCGCAAGTGCACGGTTATCGAAGTGAGTAATAAATCGGTGAGAACTGAGTTGTGTTCATAGGGATTATGGAAAAGTTCAAATCTATACCAGCGGACAATGTTTGAAATCGGATTTAGAGAAATTTTGGAAAATTTAAGAGCAACGTAGAGAATTATTAAAAACTTAAAGGAATTTATAACCCAATTTAATGCAACCAAAATAACTATGAATATGATAAATTTATGTAACAACTAATTTCAGAAAAGAGTACAACAATTAACTAATTAAAAGTATTAACTTTAATGGGGAATGACTTTCTCTTAGAGAATGATATTTTTGCTAACCTTAAAATTGAATTAGCTATCCTCCACAAATGAAACATCCTAATCTTGTAGGTGAATTTTAAGCGTAATTAATTCCCTTCTCCCAAATGTAAATTAATCTATCCACTCTAGACATTACTTAGTAATCCCTTAAATTTTTCCTAGAATTTCTTAAGTTCCAAACCTAACTTTCTATTTTTACCTTCTAAGTTTCCTAACTCATAAGAAAATCCTAATTGAAATTCCTTCAATCTTCTAACAAAATCTTCCTTTTTTCAAAGGTGAATTTATACCAAGCCAACTTCTAATAATCCAAAGTAAGAACAATTAGATCAAGCAAAATCAACAAGCATATGAATATTTAGTCATGAATTCGAGCAATGTTCAATGTCAACATATTATAAAAGAGAAATTAAAATTCTAGCCACAAATCATCAAGCCAAGCAATCCAAAAATATAAACGCTAGACAAATTTATAAGGAATCAATTATAAATGCATAATATAGAAGTTGCGTTCCATTTGAATGCAGGAGACTGCTTGCTTGACTGGAGGGATGTGTTTTTGTGAATGAGAGGATGGAGGCTGATTCATGAATGAGTGTAGGATGTGTTGTTTTTGGAGGTAGCTTGTGTGTTGAAACTTGGAAGCTAGGCAACGTGAAAATCTAATGGAGCTTGCATTGGTGAATGCTTAAATGGATGGTTGTGTTGAGATAAATGAAGGTTGTCTTCTTGCATGGCTGGAAGTTGTGTTGAAGTTGCTGGCTACGTGAATCTATTGTTGGGAGGCTGCGTGAGTGACTAGTGGTTGGAGTGTGGAACGAAGTGGAGGCTGTGGTGTTTCGGTGAGTGAATACTTCAATAGTGGAGAGACTTTTCGTTGGAGGTGTGTCAAGAGAAAGGAGAGTGGCTATGTGTTTTTTTTGTGAATGGAGGGTTGTGTTCTTCTTTGAGTGAGTGATGGAGCCTGTGTTATTGAGTTGTATGAGTGGAGGTTGCTGCGTTGTTAAAAAATGCTTCCCATTAATGCTGTGTGGCTTTCTTGGTTTTCATGAATGGAGGCTACATATTGATAAATTGATGGAGAGTTGTGTTGATGGAGGGTGCGTCTTTATGCTGAAATGGGGTTGTGTTGGTGGAAGGCAGCTTGCGTATTGGAAGTATGGAGCTTGTGGCGTGGAGTGTTGCTACTTTGGTGAGTAAAAAAATGGAGGGTTGTAACGAATTGGGGTTGCGTGTTTGTGGAAGTGTCTAGAGTATGCATGAATGGAGCCAGGTAGTGTTATGAATTGAGGCTTTAGAGCTATTGCATTAATGGAGTAGAGAATGGAGAATAAAGCTACGTGGGAGCTACCATTGTTGAGTGAGAGGATGGAGCTAGGTGGGGGTTGTAGCTTGTGTGTGAAATCATGAATTGCAGGGGCTGGTCAATATAGGCTGCATGTTTTGATGGAAATAAATGGGGGCTAGACCTTTGCGGCAATCAATGAGTGAAAGTATGGATGGAGGCATTTTATCTGTGAATCCAAGCTGTGTTTGCGTGGAGTGGGGGCTGATGGAGATTGGAGTGAATGTTGAACTGGGGGCTGCTTCTTCTAGCTGTTGAATGGAGGCTTCTTTGTCTTGAAGTGGAGGTTGTTGCGTGTCCCTCTCCAATCTATTTTTTTTTTCATTTTTTTTACTTTTTTCTCTTATACACACTGAACTCTTTTTGCTACATTTTGATTCCTTTTTCTTTTTTTTTTTGCATTTTTTGACTCCTTTTATTCTTCAAAACACACCGAATCCTTTTATTTTTGCTTCATGGGTTGTGCATCATTTTTTTAATAAAACATTGAACCTCCTTTTGCTCTTTCTCCTCATGCTGCTTTGTTCTTTCTTTTCAAAACCAACGCTAGACCCTTTTTTTCTTTTTGCAAAACACTGAACTCTCACTTTTTTTGTCTTTTTTCTAAAACAATTCCTAACATCCAAATAATATAAAAATAGTAATTTAACAAATATTTACCCCAAAGTACCATACAATTGACCTAAATTAATGCATCAAATAATAGACTATTAGTATCTCTATCAAATACCTGCATACTTGAACTATTGTTTGTCCCCAAGCAATTTAAACACGATAACAAAAAATTCCTGCATTCGTTTTCAAAGAAAATCTAATGCGTGCTTTGATTTAAACTTTAGCAACTCAAGCATTGAACTACTACATATATCATAATTTTTTTTCATCCATGCACATAAACAAAGTCAAAAGCAGACACTATTGATCAAAGGCACATATAAAATTGTGATGGATTTTTCTCACGTTTTCACTCAAATCGCTCAAGTGTTTAAGGTTAGTATTTTAATCAAGACTCCCTCTAAATGACTACACTACTATAGGCTTGCATATTCACTAATTCTCAACTACATAAAATACACACCAACATGGATCAAAAGGATTTTTATTTAGGATTGTAATGGGTTTTGGATCAAGGTAGGATAAAAAGGTCACAGGTTGATTCACAAGCATTAAAATAGCACTAAGTAAAAGGGACAATTAAATACAAAGTCTGAGATATGCAAATGAATACATGGGACTACTACTACTCGTCACTAACTAATGCTACTATGTTTGCTTATTTTTTGTGCCTTTCTTTCTTCTTTTTTACTTTACTTTTTAAAACAAGAAAGTAGCATAACTCAGTAAAATATGAGTAGGAGTACCTCTATAAACATCTCAGAAAAACAAGTAAGGTCAAAACTCCCAAACTATAGACCAAATGATCACTTAACACTTCATTATACTTGTGATTGGGCAAGGCTAGTGAAATTTTGGGTTTTTAAGTGTTTATTTTGCAATCAAAAAGGGTAAAGGTTCAAAAGGGGTTGTAAGGGATAATATGAGTCATTTAAGCTAATGGGTTTAAAATAAAGAATGCCTTCATCATTTCCATAAAGCATGCATCTCGTAATTTCAAACCGGTTCAATGCAAGTTCTAAAGGTATTTTTCCTAGGGGAGTATCACATATAACAAAAAATAATGAAATGAATATCAAATAACTTCATGTAGGTTCAAAACCTCACATGTGTTTATGTGAAAATCAATTAAAATTTTACACATTACCTAATCACTCAAGCATCAAATTTTTGATTGAGTTTATGCAACTAACTACTTCAATCAATCCATATTATTCACCTACCCCTCAAGTTGCCTAATTTAAATTCAAGCACACAACTCAATCCTCAGTCTAACTACTATGAAAAAATGACATGATTCAACCTTCATCACAGTTCAAGTGTAAAATTGCAAAAAAATTTAAAATTGATCCCACCCCGACACTTAAATGAGACATTGTCCCAGTGTCCAAATAATAATAATAATAGTAAGGAGGTGAGAACATAAGGACTGCCTGGAGTATAGAAGGCTCAGCAATTTGAAATCAGAATTCACAGCTCCAATCTTGCATTCCTGAAAGCAAAACAGATAAAGAAAACACAAATGAAGGCAATAAAAAAAACTGAAACAACAAAGAACTAAAATGAAAGGATAAGATTAGGGTGCCTCCCAATAGGTTCTATGTTTAACGTCAATAGCTTGACGTAGCCATTTGATTACGGGTCCTTGAGTGAAATATTTGCAATGTTTCTCAACTCTTTACTATAAAAATGCTTCAATCTTTGCCCATTCATTTTGAAAGTTGTTCCATCACTTTCCTCAACTTTAATCGCCCCATAAGAGGTAACATTCTTCACAACAAAGGGCCTCGACCATTTAGAGCGCAATTTACCTAGAAAAAGCTTCAATTTTGAGTTAAAAAGTAAAACTTTTTCTCCTGGAGAAAATTCTTTTCTCATGACGTGTTGGTCATACCATTTCTTAGTTTTCTCCTTGTAGATTTTGGAGTTCTTATATGCTTCATTTTGAAAATTTTCTAATTCACGCAACTGAAGAGACCGATTTTCAATTGATTTTTGCCAATCAAGATTTAACTTCAACTATCCAATAAGCCTTTTGTTCCAACTCTACCGAAATATGAAAAGCTTTTTCAAAAACCAAACGATATGGAGACATGCCAATTGGAGTCTTGAATGTCATCCTTTATGCTCAAAGGGCATCCTCAAGCTTAACAGCCCAGTCTTTCCGATTAGGGTTCATCGTCTTCTAAACAATTTCCTTGATCTCTCGATTTGATATTTCAACTTGGCCATTTAGCTGTGGGTGGTAAGGTAAAGCAACCTTGTGTCGAACTCCATATTTCGTTTAAAGATTACCCAGAAGCTTGTTGCAAAAGTGGGTAACTTCATCACTAATAATGGCCCTTGGAGTGTCGAATCTTATGAAAATATTTTTCTTGAGAAATCTGAGAACAACCTTGGCATCATTTATTAGTGAAGCTATGGCTTGAATCCATTTTGATATGTAGTCCATTGCCAAAAGGATATAGGATTGTCCACAAGATTTAGGGAATGGTCTTATGAAGTCGATACCCTACAAATCAAAGAGTTCTTTCTAGAAAAAGTTAGTCAAAGGAAGATCATGTCGTCATGAGATATTTCCCATTTATTGACATCAGTCACACGTCTTAGTGAAAACATAGCTGTCCTTATGGAGCATAGGCCAATAGAAACCAGATTGGATAACTTTTACTGCTGTTCTGGTTAGGCTAAAGTGACCTCCATATGGTGAAGAATGACAATGCTCCAAAATTACTAAGACTTCATCTTCTAAGATACCTCTTCGAATCACTTGATGGGGACATCTCTTGAATAGTAAAGCCTCATCTTATAGATAACTTTTCGCATCAAATAGGAACTTTTTCTTTTAGGATGGATTTAAATCCAGAGGAATCAAACATGTAGCTAAATAATTCACCACATCGACAAACCATGGAAGCCTTTCATTGACTCTAAATAACTGCTCATCTGTGGAAGTCTCTTATATGGGTAATAGTGGCTTTGATTCCTCAAGCTTTAATCGAGATAAATGGTCAACCATTGCATTTTCTGTCCCTTTTTCATCTTTGATTTCCACATCAAACTCTTGCAAAAACAACACCCATCGAATGAGTTGCGACTTAGCATCTTTCTTTACAAAAAAATGTCGGATTGCTGCATGATCTGTAAAAATCACAACCTTGGACTCAATGATATACGACCGAAACTTGTCCAAAGAAAAAACAACCGTCAACAATTCCTTCTCTATAGTAGTGTAATTTTGCTGGGCATCAACCAAAGTCTAGCTGGAGTAGTTGAAAACCCTAAACACTTTCTCTCGCCTTTGGTCTAAAGTTTCTTCCACTGCGAAATCACTCGCATCACACATAATTTCAAATGGTTGTTCCCAATCAGGTGTGATCATCATGGGAGCTAAAATCAACTTTTTCTTGATCAAGTCAAAAGCCTGCAAGCATTTCTCATTGAACTCAAATTTCACATCCTTTTCCAAGAGATTACAAAGGGGTTTGGCAATCTTGGAGAAGTCTTTGATGAATCTCCGATAAAACCCTGCATGTCTAAGGAAACTGCAGATACCCTTTACATTTGTCGGTGGAGGCAACTTTTCAATAGTTGTTGTTTTGACTCGGTCGACTTCAATACCATGAGCAGATAATTTATGACCCAACACAATTCCTTCCCTCACCATAAAATGACCTTTTTTTTAATTGAGCACCAAGTTGATATCCTGACATCTTTTCAACACTAGAGACAAATTATGTAAGCAATTATCAAATGAATCACCAAAAACAGAAAAATCATCCATAAAAATTTCCATAAAATTCTCAACCATATCAGAAAAAATAGCCATCATGCAACGTTGAAATGTAGTAGGAGCATTGCAAAGACCAAAAGGCATGCGCCTAAATGCAAATGTTCCAAAAGGACAAGTGAATGTGGTCTTTTCTTAATCTTCAGGTGCGATGACTATTTGTTTATATCCCGAGTACCCATCTAAAAAATAGTAAAATGCATGTCTAGCAAATCTATCCAACATTCAACAATGATCTTTGCCAGTGGCTTTGTTCAACTTCCTATGATCCATACAAACCCTCCATCCGGTGATTGTCTTAATGGAAATAGTCTCATTGTTATCATGTTTAACTATAGTGAACCCACCTCTTTGAGGAACAATTTGAGTCGAACTAACCCATGAACTATCTAAAGTTAGGTAAATGATTCCAACTTTAAAACACTTCTAAATTTCGTTCCTAGCCATCGTTGCTTAATCTTTTTTGGGGTTCAATGCTAGGGGTGAATGAATCCTCCATCAAAATTTTATGCATTAAAATAGAAGGACTAATTCCTTTAATGTCTAAAATTGACCAACTCAATGCAATTTTTAACTCCCTTAACACCCTAAGCAATTTTTCTTCTTCTAAATGAGTCGATGAAGATGAAATAATGATAGAAAAGTTTGATTAGCACCCAAGAATGCATATTTCAAATTTTCAGGCAAGGGTTTCAAATCAATCAATGGGTTTAGATCTTCCACATCACCATCAACATCAACATTAGTTACACAAAACAAAGGCCCGGTTTGATAAAAAAATTTTCAAGCATTCAAAAGAATCCAAAACCATTATAAAATAAGCATCATCATCATCCACAACATCTTTTCTAAACATACCTTCCAAACATGTCAATAATGGATCTTTAAGTATAAGGGAACGAAAGATGTTACCACACAAGAAGATATGACATCCATTCAGTCGCAAGTCAGTGTATCACTTAGATGTTTGAGTGATCTGTATAACCTCACCTTCTCACCATTTATATGTGAGATTAGTTCCCCTTGTTCCATATCAATCACCGCACCTCCAGTATCCAAGAATGGTATCCCAATTATGATCAGCATCTCCTTATCTTCTTCCATGTCAAGCATCATAAAGTTTGCAGGGAGAATAAATTTGCAACACGAACAAGAACATCTTTTATAATACCTCGAGGATAAGTGAGAGAACGGTTGGTTAGTTGGAGGTAAATTGTCGATGACTTAACTTCTCCAAATCCCAAATTTTAGAAGATGGAAAGAGACATGAGATTTATGCTTGCCTCCAAATCGCAAAGCACTTTACCAAAATATGTGTTGCCAATCTCACACAGAATTGTGAAACTTTCTGGATCTTTCAGTTTCTGTGGTATCTTTCTTTGCAAGATTGCACTACACTCCTCGGTCATTAATACTGTCTCATAGTCTCCCTTTTTTTGGTAACATTTTCCTTTATGAATTTTGCATAATTCAGTACTTGCTCAAACTGTCTCATAGTCTCCCTTTTTTTTGGTAACATTGTCCTTTATGAATTTTGCATAATTCGGTACTTGCTCAATAGCTTCAATTAAGGGAATGTTGATCTCAAGTTTCTTAAAGACTTCAAGGAATTTTGCGAATTGATCATTGGTTTTATTCTGCTGAAATCTTTGAGGATATGGTAGCTTGGGGATGATTTTTGTTTGTAATTCCCCTTCTAGTTGCTTTTTCGAGTTATATTCCTTCTCAAATTGTGTAGGTGCACTTGCTTCTTCACAAGTATTCTTTCCTTCATTCTGGTTAGACTGAGTGGAGCTTTTTTCTTTAGGTTTCACTTCTTCCAATTCTTTTTCACTTCACAAAATGATGGCCTTGCACTGCTCTCTTGGGTTAGTTTCATTATTACTTGGAAATGTCATCTTATTCAAATTCCCAATAACATATGCAAGTTGTCCCAATTGAACTTCCAAACCCTTCACTGAAGTCCTAATATTGGTTACTTGCATCTTTAACTCATCCATCTCCTTCTCATTCTTGTGAAAACAGTTTCTTGTCTTAGTTACAAAAGTGCCAATCATTTCTTCCAAAGAAGGTCTCCGTTCTGCCAATGGTGGTCCATATCCAGGTGGGTGGGGCATGTTCCTTTAAATACCATAGTTATATTTATCCTTAGAGTTATAGCCTTGACCATATAGGTTTCCCATTGGTTGTGACTTAGATCCCAAGTTCTTTTGATTAACAAACTAGGTTTGTTCCACCCCCTCATCATTGGTGTAGAATGATTGATTAGTAGTTGCCACCTACTAATTATGTCTTTCTTTTGACATGAATTTTGAAAATTGATTTGATAGGGTTGCCAATTGAGCAGATAACTGAGTCACTTGGTCCACTTCTAAAATTCCTCTTTCCATTAGTTCTCTCAGAGGGCCATTGTTAGTTGTTCGAAATCATATCTTCTAGCAACACACACGATTCTTGAGATGTTTTTCTCATCAAAGTACCACCTACTGTTGCATCTATAATAGTTCGAGTTTGGCCATTCAACCCATTGTAGAACATTTCCGCTTGTACCCACTCTTGATATTCATGATGTGGACACTTTCTCAAAAGGTCTTTGAACCTCTCCTAAGCTTCATGCAATGATTCCAAGTCATACTATCTAAATGTACTAATGTCGGCTCTTAACTTCATAGCTTTACCAGGTGGAAAAAATTTAATCAAGAACTGTCGTGCCACCTCTTGCCAAGTTCACATTCTATCAACATAAATTGAATGAAGCCAATTATTTGCTTTGTCCTGAAGAGAAAATGGGAACAAAGTGAGCCTAATGTCATCTTGTGTTGCCCCTTCAGTCTTGATAGTGTCACATAATTCCTTGAAGCTTGCAAAATGATCATTTGGATCCTCCATTAGTGCTCGTACAAACTGATTTGTTTGAACCAAATTAATTAGTCTAGGTGAAATATGAAAATTTTGAGCAAGAACATTAGGTCTTTGAATACCGTGATAATTGTCTACCACTATAGGCTGAAAATATTCCCTAATAAAACGTTTGTACAATTGTTCCTATTCATTTCTGTTATCTCCTCTTCCATTTTCTCTGGTCAGATTAGCTACACCGAGTCTAGCCTCTAACTAAGCTAATCTTTGAGCCATTTCATCCCTATCTCTTTAAGTTCTTTGAAGTTCTTCGGTTTGATTTTCCATTTTCTTTGGCTAAAGAATTGACTTTACTGTTCTTTCCAACTATGGGTCAAACTATGTTTCTTTCCCTCTAGTGGTTTGAGGCATACAATCCTTTTACACACAAGCTACACAAGAAAACAAAAATGTAAAAAGAAAAAGAAATAAATAAGTTACTCTAGGGATAAAAAGAAAACAAAAAAACAAATATCAAACTAGCTATAGAAGCAAATATTCAAATATTAAACCCTAGCAACTGGGCCAAAAACTTGGTCATGAACTGCAAGTGCACGGTTATCGAAGTGAGCAATAAATTAGTGAGAACTGAGTCGTGTCCACAGGGATTATGAAGTTCAAATCTATGCTAGCAGATAATGTTTGAAATTGGGTTTAGTGAAATTTTAGGAAATCTAAAAACAATGTAGAGAATAATTAAAAACTTAAAGGAATTTCTAAGTAACTACCCAATTTAATGCAACCAAAATAACTATGAATATGACAAATTTATGTAACAACGAATTTCACAAAAGAGTGCAACAATTAACTAATTAAAATAATTAACTTCAATGGGGAATGACTTTCTCTTAGGGAATGATATTTTTGCTAACCTTAATATTTAATTAGCTATCCTCCACAAATGAAATATCCTAACCTTTTAGGTGAATTTTAAGAGTAATTAATCCCCTTCTGCCAAAGGTGAATTAATATATCCACTCCAGATATTACTTAATGATCCCTTACTTAAGTTTTTCCCAGAATTTCTTAAGTTCCAAACCTAACCTTTTATTTTCACCTCCTATGTTTCTTGGGTCTCCCAACTCACAAAAAATCCTAGTTGAAATTCCTTCAATCTTATAACAAAAATTCCCTTTTCCCAAAGGTGAATTTTGAAGTAAATCACTTGTTAATATAGATATCTAATATAACATGTAAACTGCACAAGAAGGGGGGTTGAATTGTGTAATCTTTTCAAAAATATTAATCTTTTAAGACTTTTTGAATTTCTTTACAAAAATTCAAATGATTACCAAAACACTTTGTTAAAGTTGATAAGTAATACAATCGCAAGTAATATTATCTACTCATCTAACAATAAGAAAATTAAAAGTAAGGGTTAGATAATAGATGTTGTGATTTTATACTAGTTCACCCCAAACCTTGGGCTACGTCCTGTCCTCAGAGTTTTTCTGAGATTTCACTATACTCTTCAACTTTACAAGTATTCTTTCTACCCTTGTAGAGCCTCTTTAGGTCTCTCTCACAAAGTATTCTTTATCTACTGTATTAGCCTCTCCAGGCTTTAGCCTTCCTTTCTCTCTTTTAGAAAAGTATTTTTGAGCTTTAGGTTATAGATGTATTCACTCACTTATTTCACACTTTGAATACAAAATTTATGCTAACACAAAAATGTTTGTCGTCTTAGTCTTCGACTAGAACTAGTATTTATAGCCTAATTCTCTAATTGTCTTCTTAAAAACTGCTTCTTGAATCTTCTAGAAATGGTTATTAGCTGAGTCCTGTAACTAACTCCAACTAACTAACTGTTTGACATTCTAGAATATCTTCCCTTTGTATCATCTGGAATAATGCTTCTTCTATTAGGATGTTTCGTTTGTTAATCCGCTTCGTCTGTTGTTGCATTTTGTCTGGTGTCGCGCTTTGTCTGGTGTTGCATTTCGTCTGTTGTTGCATTTTGTTTGTTGTTGCACTTCGTCTAGTATCGCGCTTTCGTCTGTTGTAGTGCTTTCATCTGTTGTAATGTTTCGCCTGGTGTCGCACTTTGTCTGTTGTAGCACTTAGATACCCATATCACATTTTTAAGTTGTGCAAATAATTTTACTAATTAAAATAAGCATATAGGACATTTGTATGAAAGAATAAGTATTTTTATTATGAATAATAATTTTTTAAGAAGAAAAGTAGGTATTTCTCTTTTTATAAAAACGTTTAAAAGTGATATTCTTAATATTTCGATCTAGGTAATTATATAATTTTTGGTTCTACTATTAAAATTTTTGTAAAAAATAAGAAATTTGAAATGAGTATAAAGGGAGAATGCACATCTTTCTCAAACTTAAAATGAAACAAATGTAGATTGGAAGTACTTGAAAGATTTGTAATGGATTGGAAAAGCTTTTATCAACACCAACTTTTGAATTATCATTATCTAACTAAAATTTCAGTTATCCTTATCTCTCACTACTATTGCATGCTCTGCCTTCTCCCTTCTAGTTTTATCTTTCTAGCCCTGTCTGGTTCCATTTTCAGAAAATAATTTCCCTCTCATGGTGTATTGATAGTAGCTACTCTCCCTCTGTAGATGTCCTAAAACTGACCAATAAGAACTAAAGGGATTCGGGAGAAATTTTTTGGTTTTGTCTTATGAATCCCCAACTGCAACTTCAACTTCAAGTCAATCTTGGGATAATGTTTGAAATAAGAAGATGCAGATCTCTTCAACCAAAATATAGATGAAACATCACTAAAAAGTGACCAAAGATGGGGTAGTATGTCCTCCTTAAATTGTTGAAGGTTGGAGAAAAAGATTGGTCGACCGCCTTGATAGGGTCTTTTAAGAATAAAAGGCTGGCATTTCCTAGCATTTAAACTTGGGCTAAATCAAAGTGGGGTAAGAGAGGTTTAGAGAGAACAATGCTAATGGAGGATTGCACAGTGTTGTTTAAATTTACTCTGGACAGTAACTTGGATGAAATATTGGAATTGGTATCATGGCACATTTGTGGACAACCAATGTTTGAAGAAAAACGAAAGCCTAGAATTAAGGTCAACAAAGAAAACAAATAGGCATTTCCTATCTAGATACAGCTCTATAATCTTCCACTGGAGTTATGGACAGTGGAAGGATTAAGCTTTAAAGCTAGTTCCTTAGGAAAGCCATTATGCGTGGATAGATTAACTTCTAATATAGAGAGGATTAGTTATGCAAAAATTGTGTGTAAGTGAGTAGAAATGTTGAACTTTTGGAGACATTATCCATAATGAGACTCAGATTAACAGGTTACATGGAGAAGGTTACCATTAAGCTATCTTATATGTGGAAGCCACAGAATGTCACCAAAAAATTGAGGCCTATTGGGAAGAAAATGAAAATAGTTTAGCAAAAGGAACTATTGGAATCAGAACTAGATTTGAGTGAGCATAGTAAGGTAGTTAAAGTATATTGGAGTTTTGAAATAGAGCAGATTAATAATTTGAATATTCCTTTTAATGGTGGTGTGGAATAAGGGTGTGTCAATGAGAATGTATATATGCAGCTGAGCCTAATCAATAAAGATGTTGGGAGAGATATGGCACAAATCTAGCCTCCTGTAGAATTGGGTATGAAAGTAAGGATACTGATAACAAGCTAATAATTAGTAATAATTTTAATTAAGAAACTAACGGTAGATATATCAAGGAGTGAGAGAGAATTCAATGATTAGGCTAATTTGTAGATTGTTCAGGTTGTGGAAGACTTGGAGACAATTCCCAAAATACCAGAAAAAAAATTAGAGCATAATGATCCTAAGGAAGGAAGATTTGTTATGCCTAATTACTCTAGAAGGAAATCTGCCAGAAGGTTGGTTAAATCTAAAGGAGTTTCCCCTTAGATGGCTATTCTTGTATGGAATACAAAGTGGCTAAATGACCCTCTTAGGAAGATGATGGTTAAAGAATTAGTGGCTGAAAGAAAACTTGTTTTAGTAGATCTTCTTAACATCAAAATAAAGACACTTTTTGATTAGAGGGGAGTGATTTTTTTAGGTGCTAAGTGGAAGTATATATGTAATCATTTATACCATTATAATGGTAAAATTTTAAGTTGCTATAAATTTGATTTTATTAAGGCTAAGGTCATTAGGATGAGTAAGCAACATATACATTTACATTGTTGACTAATAGGCAAGTTCAAATTTGAAGTAACAATTATTTATGCATCAAAATTTTCATTTCGGAGGGAAAAATTATAAGATGAGCTGCAGATTATTCATTCTAATATGTAGCTTTTAGGGCTAGTAATTGAAGATCATTTCAATTGTTGTCATAAATCTGATGAAGTAGTAGGTGGTGCAGGGTTTAATCTTTGAAAAAGGAAAGAACTCACACTGCTATTTCAAAGGGTTTTTCTGTTAGATATTAGTGGAATAGGTAGGTGGTTTACTTGGACTAACAAACAACAGGGGGATATGCTAATAAGGAAAAATTAGATAGAGATTTGGTGAACTATAAGTGGCTTAATTTCTTCTCTCGAGCTTCTGCATGGTGATCCTGTTTTCTTGGATCATGCCTCAATACTAATTCAACATATAAGTGATGATTAACTTAAATGGAGGATTAATGGTTTTAATTAGTAGGGTGTGGGATCAGGATGTGCAAACTTATCAACTTATGCAAAAATTAAGATTAGCCAAAGCTGTTACTAAACAAATTAGTAAGGGATATAACATTGGCAAATGCAAAGTAGGATTGTTATCTTAATCCTCATAATGTAGGCCTAAGTAATATAGAAGTTGAGAGGCTAAAGCAATATCAGGAAGCTAAACTTGCAAAACTCAATTCTGAGATAAAAAAGCAAATTAGACATTGATTAAGGATAGTGATGCAAACATAAAGTTTGTTTATGCTTCTTTACTTGCTAGGAGGAACATTAACAATATTACTGAGTTGAAGGATGAATTTGGTAATGCTATTTCTGATCATCAGGAGCTATCTAACTATATCAGAGTCTACTTTCTAAATCTCATAGGAAGGTGTCCGAAATGTAGTAGAGAGGATTTGGTGTAGACAGTAAACTTGAGTTCAATCCTAACTAGTCACTCCTAGAGATGTTTAATTCCCTTTTCAGCTCTCAACAGGTGAAGAAGGTGCTATTCAGTCTTAACAATTATAAAGCCCTAATCTAGATGGATATTTTGTTAGTTTTTTCCAAACAACTTGGTCCATCACTAGTCCTCTCCTGACTAATGTTGTGTTAAAACTTTTTTCTTTTAGTTCCATATTGAAGGAGGTAAATCACACCTTCATATGCCTAGTTCCTATGAAGGATAGGTGATAGCCTATCACTAACTACCAAATAATAAATTCCTAACTACCAAACTATGCAGAAAATGGTGAGTTAGGTTCAAACCATAGAGAGCTGGGATGCCAACGCTATTTTAAATGTTGTAACAAAAGAAAACAAAACACCCTGAAATGATGAAGACGAGATAACTAATATGCAATGAACGTAACCAAAAAGACAAGTATAAAACAAATTTAGAAAGTCTAATAACAATGGTAAGGAAGTGGGACAAAGATACCTTTTGGATTTCAGGATGTTCATTGATCCTTGAATTTAAATAAAAGGTACCCTCATCATAGTGTTAGTCTATAGACTCAATTAAGCTCTCGAATCCTTAATTTCTCTAAAATAGACAAAATTAGTAGGCTTTAGAAATGCCCCCGATCTCTACTATAACCTAGAGTGGTCTCCTTAAGTTTAATAGTGAAGATGCATTAGGTACTACGAAAAAACTAACTTAGGCATTAGGTACTACGAAAAAACTAACTTAGGCCACCTACTCATAAGCTAGGAAGGTATAACCTAAATGTATGGGATCATAGATTAGTTGATTAAGTATCTACAAACACGGTTAAGTTTACATTTTCCCTTTCCCTTTAAAGATGTTGCTTGATTTTCTTTGTTTGGATTCACATGCCTAGTAACAACCTCCTTCCTCTTTATTGATTTTTGCCCAAGGTGTAGTAGTCTCTAGTTGTAAATAAAATGCAAACATTGTTAAATTGTATGCTATTTAATAAGAATGCAAATATTTAACACTTACATTTAGCATCTACAACACTGTGGTTTCATTTGTGTATATCCCCTTCCCTTCTATCCATTTCTTGAACTTCCTATTTTATTCTTGTTAAAGATAAGAGTATGTAACAGGTCTTTTTCCTAAAATTTTTGCGTGATAATTTGAACTAAATCTGCTAGCACCAAACATCCTCATTCTGCTTCCATCATCTGCAACACCATAACCAGGCCCTCTTCTAGCTTTGGTTTTTTTTTTTGGTGGTGGCCTTTAAAGATGTACAATTTTTTTTAAACACCTCTAAGTGTTGGGAGAACAACTGAGGTTGTTGCATTTGCACTTCCACATACATAAGTAGTATTTGAGGTGTTACCAGTATCTGAAGTAGCTGTGACATCAGCAGATACAGACACCATAGTAGAGGTAGAAACAAAGTAATTTGCTCTTCTTTTACCTTTCTTTCCCCATTCAACATTGTTAGATGCAAATGTAGATGCAGAGGCACTTACTGGGATGCCAATGTTGGTTTAAGCTATAGATATGTCTTTTGGGGTTGACTATAGTTAGAGTAGTGCCCTGAAGGCAATCGCCTTTAGCGCATTTTGTACAAAGTCGTGTAAATACTTTATGAATAAATAAAGAAAGACATATTTCATTAATTTGATGTTCATTATTTATGAATGGTTATTGATGTTAGCCCCAATTTTTTTTAAAATTAAGCATGATTAGACTAATTGAGTGAGTTATGTTAGCATTAATTGAGTTGATATTAATTAGAATGTGATAGCATTAAAGAGTTAGGTGGTGAGTTAATGAGATTAATTATGTTAGTTGGGCCTTAATGAGGTAGGAAAGGAAAAGAGAATAAGATGGGCTTAAAGGATAATGGGCCTTAAGAAGTTTAAAGAGGAAAATAAGGAGGATATAAGGAGGAAGGAAGAATAAGTGAATGGGCTTTGGGCCTATGGGCTTAAGTGAATTAATAAGGAGTATAAAAAGAAATGGAATAAGTGATTTAGTAGGAAAAAGAAGAAGAGTTTCGAAATTTTAGAGGGAGAAGAGGGAAGATGTCGTGGAAGGAGAAAGAAGAAGGAGAAAAAGAAAGACTTGGCTAGGGTTTAAGATTCCAAGAGCTCAAGTGAGAGTTTGAAGAAAGTTCAAGAAGGAAAAGTGTAGAGGAAGAGCTAAGCTACATTTTGAACCAAGAAACTCTTTGGTTGAGTCAAGAACCAAGGTAAGTTATGATTTCAAGTGTTAGATTTTAGTTGGGTTTTGGTGTAGAAAGCTTAGAAAGGAAGTGAGTTTAGTGATTTTAAAGTTAATTTCATGAAAGAGGTTATGTAGAATTTTAATTGAATTTATGTTGAAATGGGTTCTTGTTTCTCTTAAAGTAGAGCAAGAGAGAGGAGAAGAGCAAGGAGAAGAGCACTCCTAAGCAAGGATTAAGCAAGTTATAAGGTGGGTTTCATTTTTATCTTTATGTTAGTAAGTTCTAAATACTATCTCAACTAAGGAAAATTAATTTTTTTCAATTACCTTGGGTTGAGCATTGATTGAGCTTTGGTTGTGTATTAATTGATTTATGATTGCCATTATATGAGAGTTTGATTAGTATATGACATTGCTTGCTTTTGCTTGACAAGTTCATGAATTGAATGAGCATGAATATTAGTGAAATCATGAAAGGTGATTTAAGCATGAAATATAATTTTCAAGAATCAACTATTTGGATGCATGAAAAATCCAATTTCAGAAATCAGCCAGCGGACAAGAACAGTCCAGATTTTAATGCATGAATTTGTGTTATATGGGTACTTAAGTCCACTCAAAGAAAGTCACGTGCATCGTTGACGATAGAAAAAGCTTCGCCACTTTGCCCGATTGTGGCATAGGATGTTCCTTTTGGACTCCTCAAGATACGACTACACTCGTGTAGTTAAATCGATTATTGTGGACTTATGAACCATCAGCTATGTGTCTATGTGTAGCATGTGTGTGCCAGAATGAAAGATGCATGAATAATGAAAGTTATGCTTTTAGCTTGATGAAATTATGAGAATGCAAGTTGTATGATTGTTTTATGAGAAAATTGCTAACAGTATGAATAATGAATAGATTCAGCTTATTTGCATAAATATAAACATGTTACCCACGAGCGAAAGCTCACCCCCTCCAATCCCGTCCCATCTCCAGGTGAGGAGCACGAGATCGACCATCGAGCTTAAAGGCATTACTCCAGAAATGATGATTTTGTATTTTCAAGATAGCTTTTGTAAATCAATGCTTTAGATGCAATTTGGGCAAGTTTACTTTTGCAAGTTGTATTTTGGATTTTTGATGCAAGTGGCTTAAAATGCCTCTAAAGCCTTGTAATAACTCATATTTTTCATATGAAAGCAAGAATGTTAAGTTCTAATGTATTTCGTGAAATCCATGTATGTTTTAAAACAATTGCATCATTGTATAGTTTGGATATGGTTAGAATGCTAACAGTGTGGTTGTTGCCTTGAATTGCATTTGGAGATGCTTTTGGGATTGAGTTATGTTATATGAGGTTACATGTTGAGTTTTATGCAGGTGGAAGCATTAGGATTGCAAATTGGTTAGTTGCATTTTCAAGGGAAGTGCTGTCAAATTTTCCTAAAATTTGATAGAACTTCGCTTCAATTTTAGACCCTCTTAGGGCTTGATTTAGATTGGGAAGTCTTCACGAAGATTGTAGTAGAAGTTCAGAACTTTCTAAGGGTGTATCATTTGTCTCAATTGGACTTAGGGTTAAAAATTTATGAGGTGAAGAACACATTCATCACTGTTCATATAGCTATATTACTGTTACATTGGTCTTTAATGAGCAGTGTCCTTTGAGTGGCTTTTTGCCTTGATTAATGATGGAATTAGCTTTTTCATCCTTCATGAGAGTTGTATAGAATCTTGTTATCTTTCCATAGAGGTATAGTATGCACATGTTGGAGTTAGGATTAAGAAGTTATGAGTTTTGAAAGACGCTAGTGTCAAGTGGTTTGAAGTTGGATTGAAGAGGAGAGGGTTTGAAGTTTTGAAGAAAGGCGTGTCCGTTAAACGGACACGAATGTCCGTTAAACAGACAGCCTCGGGTTCCAAAACACCCCTTACCCTGCCCATGTCCGTTAAACGGACTTGCATGTCCGTTTAACGGAGATTTGCGAACCAATTGGTACACTTTCACCCGAACGTGTCCGTTAAACGGACATGTGTGTCCGTTTAACGGACAGCTACGGGAAAAAGTGAAAATTGGACAATGTTAGAGGACGAATCTCGTTTTATGGTCTTCATAAGAGTTTTATATCTAGATGTCTACTTTCCAATGGTGAAATAACTAAAACAATCCGACATCTAGATAAAAAGGTATGGCAATCGCGCCAAAAGCATTTCAATTTGATTTAGGAAGTGAGCATGGTCTATTGTTTTGGGTATAAATCCCTCATCAGACCTCCAATTGAGGTAAGGCTTGAACCATTGGATTTATAAGACATATATTTTTATTTCTAGAAAAATTGGTATCATTTGGAGTTAAATTGAGGAATTTCACATTAAAGGAAGTCAGAGACCGGTTAGGAGAGCATGTTTCAGGTGTGAACTCTTTTAGGTTTTTGATGTGTATCTTGAGTTATATAACTCCGATTAAGGCGATTCTTGCCTCTATGCGAACGTGAGGCTTTAAGATATTTTTGATATGAACAAGTCAATATGTGATTACGATGTTTAGGTAGTGTGCGCTCATCACTTTTATGGAACAACAGCATACAACACTGCAATGTTATAAGCGCAAGGTTTTAGGAATACGGAAGTTGGGCTCCGGGAGCGGGTCCGACATCTTGTAGTATCAGAGCAAGAGCAAGCGTGGTAAGTCTAAGCAGTTGGGTCCTGGATCCAACAACTGTGGTATCAGAGCAAGTGTGACAGTGGTAAGTCTAAGCAGTTGGGTCCTGGATCCAACAACTGTGGTATCAAAGCAAGTGTGACAGTGGTAAGTCTAAGCAGTTGGGTCCTGGATCCAACAACTGTGGTATCAGAGCAGCTCTAGGTTTATGTTTTCCTAGGAACCCTAGTGGGTAGCCTCAAGGGTAGAGTCAGCATGCATCATGTTACATGAACCCTATGCATTGTTTTAAATACAGTACATGCACTATTGGTTTTGAATTGTTTTACATGATTTGAATTGGTTTCACAAAGCATGAGTTAAAGATTTGAAATGGTTTTCATTTAAAGGAGTAATATGCCGCCTCGAAGGAGAACTCGAGGAACTCAATCTCGATCAGGCTCTCAGCGGGGAAGTACGGATGAATCCCATATTCCCTGTGATGCGAGGACCATCCCTGCTTTGATTCAGAGGCACCAAGTGTGCAGCATAAAGTGCCTCTCCAGCCCCCTCCTATACCTCAAGTAAATCCAGTAGATCCCCAGTTCTTTCAGGCCTTCGCCCAGGCTTTCACTTACGCCATGGGCCAAGGAATGCAAGTTCAGATGCCAACTCCAGCAGATCGGAGTGGGCAGTATGACAAGCTCCGGAAGTATGGGGCTGTCGATTTCAGCGGGACTACTAATCCCGAGGAAGCTGAAGCATGGCTGAAGCGGACCGAGAGGGTCCTGAATCAGATGAAGTGCTCAGATGAGGAGAGGTTAGAATATGCAGCTAGTTTATTACAAGGGGATGCGCTGCACTGGTGGGAGTCAGTGCCCCGCAGTCAGGCAGTACCTCCAGTGCTGACATGGAGGGAGTTTCTGGAAGTATTCCGGAAGAAGTACTTCTCGAGGGTTTACGTCCAAGAGAAGGTCAGGGAGTTTCTGAGCCTCACGCAGAGGGAGCTGAGTGTGAGTGAATATGAGCTGAAATTCACTCAGCTGTCACGGTATGCAGCAAACATTGTGACGATTGAAGAGGATAAGTGCCGCAAGTTTGAGAGTGGATTGCACTTAGGGATCAGGGAGAAGGTGTTGATCCATAATTTCCATGACTACCAGCAGTTGGTAGATGCTGCTCTCCAGGCAGAAAAGTTGGAGAACATCAAGTCAGAGGTAAACAGAAAGAGGAAGACCAGGGAGCAGTCTTCCAGGAAGGGAGTGAGTGCTCCAGCACCCGAAAGGAGCACCAGGACTTTTCATTCTCAGGGTGGTATGGGTAGTAGTGGTCCTGCCAAGAGCCAGCAGTCAAGGGCAGTTTTTGAGCAGGTCTCTAGTGTGGGAGGCCCAGGGAAGACATGGAAAGGCAAGTATGCAAACCCTCAGTGTGGTCAATGTGGGAAGTTTCACCCGGGGAAGTGTCTCAGGGGATTTGGTGGTTGTTTCCAATATGGAGAGAAGGGGCACATGATGAGAGATTGTCCTCAGAGGTCAAGGCAAGAGGGCTCTCAATTTCAAGTCCAGAGGCAGACGAAAATAGCAGAACTGCACCGATTCATGAAATAGGCGATTCAGAGCATGAGGAAGGCAACCTGCAGGAGGCCAAGGGCACAGGTCGACACCGGTAGAGTATTTGCCATGACCAGGGAAGAAGTCGCAGCTACTCCCGGAGTTGTGACTGGTATGGCTCAATTATTTAATTCAGCAGTTTATGTTCTGATTGATACTGGCTCTACACATTCATTTGTGTCCTCAAGTCTGAATATGCATGCTGTGAATCCTGAGATTATGGATAATTTTCTAGTTGTTAGTAGTCCTTTAGGGAGTAAGGTGGTGATCAGTCTAGTCTATAAGGAGTGCGAGCTCAGTATCAATGGTGCTAGATTGGTAGTAGACTTGCTACCTCTAGACCTAAAGGGACTAGATGTCATACTAGGTATGGATGCCATGGAAAAGTACCGGGCAAAGTTAGATTGTAGCAGTAAGGAAGTAAGGAAGTGGAGTTTAACCTAGGAGATGGAGAGAAAGTGGTCTTCAAGGGGACAGAATATATGCCAAAGACTGAGGATCATTTCACTTTGCTGGTGACGGGATGATGGGCCAGGGGGCCGAGGCCTTTTTGGCACATGTGGTGGATCCAGAGGTGAAAGTAGGAAGGTTGGAGGATTACCCTATAGTGAGGGAGTTCCCAGAAGTATTTCAAGAAGAGTTACCCGGTTTGCCGCCGGTGAGGGAAATTGAGTTTGCAATTGACTTGATTCTGAACCATGACCATTTCAATACCACCATACAGGATGGCTCCAGCTGAGTTGAGGGAGCTTAAAGAGCAATTGCAGGAATTATTAGAAAAGCAGTTTATCAGGCCAAGTTCATCACCTTGGGGAGCGCCAGTTTTATTTGTTAAGAAGAAGGATGGAACATGGCGGATGTGTATTGATTACAGGAAACTCAACAAGGTGACGATTAAGAACAAGTATCCTCCGCCTGTGATAGATGATCTGCTTGATCACCGCAGGAGCAAGGGTCTTTTCGAAGATAGACCTCAGATCAGGTTATCATCAATTCCGAATCAGGGAGTCTGATGTTAGCAAGACGGCTTTCAGGACCCGTTACGGGCACTATGAGTTTAGGGTCATGCCATTCGGACTGACCAATGCTCCAGCTGCATTCATGGACCTTATAAATAGGGTTTTTCAGGAGTTTTTAGATCAGTTTGTCATAGTATTTATCGATGACATTCTGGTCTATTCCAAGGATGAAGGGGAACATGCAGAGCATCTCAGAATAGTGTTGCAAAGATTAAGGGAAAGAGAGCTATATGCCAAATTCAGCAAGTGTGAATTTTGGCTGCATGAAGTGGTTTTCCTTGGACATGTGATCTCCAGCAGAGGGATCCATGTTGACCCGAGAAAAGTAGAAGCAGTGGTGAATTGGCAAGAGCCTAAGACAGTAAAAGAGGTACAGAGTTTTCTAGGCCTAGCAGGTTATTACAGAAGATTTGTGGAGGGATTCTCCATGATAGCTGCGCCGATAACTAAATTATTGAGGAAGAATCAGCAGTTTATCTGGAATGAAGAATGTCAGAAGAGTTTTGAGGAACTCAAGCATAGATTAACGAGCGCTCCAATCCTAATCTTGCCCAATGGAGATCAGGGGGTATGCAGTGTACAGTGATGCTTCGAGAAAAGGCTTAGGTTGTGTGTTAATGCAGAACGAAAGAGTGATAGCCTATGCTTCACGACAGTTGAAGCCATATGAGTTGAATTATCCTACTTATGATTTAGAGCTAGCAGCAGTAATTTTCGCCCTGAAAATTTGGAGACATTATTTGTATGGGGTGCAGACTAGGATCTTCACGGATCACAAGAGTCTTAAGTATTTACTGAGCCAGAAAGAGCTAAATTTGAGGCAGAGAAGGTGGATTGAGTTACTTAAGGACTATGATTTGATGATTGAGTACCATCCAGGCAAGGGAAATGTAGTAGCGGATGCATTGAGTAGGAAGTCATCCATAGCTCATGTCCAGGTAGTTTACTTGGCTTTGTTGGAACAGATGGCTAAGCTTAAGATAAGCTTGAAGCAGGAGAAGTCAGAATGCATTCTTTCTCAATTCAGGGTGAGGCCGATACTTAGAGAGAAAGTCAAGGAGTTGCAGGAGCAGGATGCAGAATTGAGTAAGCTTCGTGAGGAAATCCAGAATGGCAAGCAGTCTGAAGTGGTAGTGAGAGATGACGGACTTATGGTAGTCGGAAGCAGATTGTGTATTCCGAATGTTAAGGAAGTCAAGGATGAGATCTTGGATGAGGCACATAACGCGCCTTATTCCATGCACCCAGGCAGCACCAGGATGTACAGGGACTTGAAGGAGCATTTCTGGTGGAAAGGCATGAAGAGGGATGTAGCAGAGTATGTGAGCAGATGTCTAGTGTGTCAGCAGGTCAAGGCTGAACACCAGGCACCTTCAGGCTTGTTAAGGCCATTGTCCATTCCTGAATGGAAGTGGCAAAGGATCACTATGGATTTTCTGATGGGTTTACCCAGAACTAGTAGGAAGCATGATGCCATATGGGTTATTGTAGATCGGTTAACCAAGTCAGCCCATTTTCTGGCAATTAAGCAGACAGATTCGTTGCAGGTGTTAGCAAGGAAATACATTGATGAGGTAGTGAGGTTGCATGGAGTTCCAGATTCCATAGTATCCGACAGGGATCCTCGATTTACGTCGAGATTCTGGAGTAGTTTGCAGGAAGCTCTAGGGACTAAGTTGAGTTTCAACACAGCATTTCACCCTTAGACGGATGGTCAATCTGAGAGGACCATTCAGACCCTAGAGGGAATGCTCAGAGCGTGTGTCATGGACTTCAAAGGAGCATGGGACGAACATTTGCCGTTGGTTGAATTTGCCTATAACAATTCATACCATTCGAGCATTCAGATGGCTCCTTATGAAGCGCTGTATGGCAGGAGATGCAGGACTCCAATATGTTGGGATGAAGAAGGTGAAAGGAGACTGGTAGGACCAGAATTGGTTCAGATGACAATGAATAAGGTTAGTTTGATCAAGCAGCGGCTTAAGGCAGCTCAGGATAAAATGAAGAGTTATGCAGATGCTCACAGGAAGGAGATGGAGTATGCAATAGGTGACAAAGTATTCCTGAAGACGTCTCCATGGAAGGGAGTCATGAGGTTTGGCAAGAAAGGCAAGTTAAGTCCTCGATATGTGGGTTCGTATGAGATTCTAGAGAGGAACGGGCCGTTAGCTTACAGATTGGCATTGCCTCCAAAGTTGTCTTAGATCCATGATGTTTTTCATGTTTCCATGTTGAGAAGGTACAGATCAGATCCTTCTCACATTATTCAGACCTCGGAGGTTCAGCTGAGTGATGATCTGAGCTATGAGGAGATGCCAGTGGCAATTCTGGATAGCAAGGAGAAAGTTCTCAGGAACAAGACAATTCAGCTAGTTAAAGTCCTTTGGAGGAATCATGCAGTTGAAAAGGCGACGTGGGAACCTTTGGATGCAATGAAGGAGAAGTATCCACACCTCTTCAATGGATCAGGTAAGAATTTCGAGGACGAAATTTCTTAAGGGGGGAGAAATGTTAGCCCCAATTTTTTTTTAAAATTAAGCATGATTAGACTAATTGAGTGAGTTATGTTAGCATTAATTGAGTTGATATTAATTAGAATGTGATAGCATTAAAGAGTTAGGTGGTGAGTTAATGAGATTAATTATGTTAGTTGGGCCTTAATGAGGTAGGAAAGGAAAAGAGAATAAGATGGGCTTAAAGGATAATGGGCCTTGAGAAGTTTAAAGAGGAAAATAAGGAGGATATAAGGAGGAAGGAAGAATAAGTGAATGGGCTTTGGGCCTATGGGCTTAAGTGAATTAATAAGGAGTATAAAAGGAAATGGAATAAGTGATTTAGTAGGAAAAAGAAGAAGAGTTTTGAAATTTTAGAGGGAGAAGAGGGAAGATGTCGTGGAAGGAGAAAGAAGAAGGAGAAAAAGAAAGGCTTGGCTAGGGTTTAAGATTCCAAGAGTTCAAGTGAGAGTTTGAAGAAAGTTCAAGAAGGAAAAGTGTAGAGGAAGAGCTAAGCTACATTTTGAACCAAGAAACTCTTTGGTTGAGTCAAGAACCAAGGTAAGTTATGATTTCAAGTGTTAGATTTTAGTTGGGTTTTGGTGTAGAAAGCTTAGAAAGGAAGTGAGTTTAGTGATTTTAAAGTTAATTTCATGAAAGAGGTTATGTAGAATTTTAATTGAATTTATGTTGAAATGGGTTCTTGTTTCTCTTGAAGTAGAGCAAGAGAGACGAGAAGAGCAAGGAGAAGAACACTCCTAAGCAAGGATTAAGCAAGTTATAAGGTGGGTTTCATTTTTATCTTTATGTTAGTAAGTTCTAAATACTATCTCAACTAAGGAAAATTAATGTTTTTCAATTACCTTGGGTTGAGCATTGATTGAGCTTTGGTTGTGTATTAATTGATTTATGATTTCCATTATGTGAGAGTTTGATTAGTATATGACATTACTTGCTTTTGCTTGACAAGTTCATGAATTGAATGAGCATGAATATTAGTGAAATCATGAAAGGTGATTTAAGCATGAAATACAATTTTCAAGAATCAGCTATTTGGATGCATGAAAAATCCAATTTCAGAAATCAGCCAGCGGACAAGAACAGTCCAGATTTTAATGCATGAATTTGTGTTATATGGGTACCTAAGTCCACCCAGCAAAGTCACGTGCACGTTGACCAGTATAAGCTTCGCCCGCCTGCCCGATTGTGGCATAGGATGTTCCTTTTTGGACTCCTCAGCATACGATTACACTCGTGTAGTTCGTCAGTTATTGTGGACTTATGAACCATCAGCTATGTGTCTATGTGTAGCATGTGTGTGCCAGAATGAAAGATGCATGAATCATGAAAGTTATGCTTTTAGCTTGATGAAATTATGAGAATGCAAGTTGTATGATTGTTTGATGAGAAAATTGCTAACAGTATGAATAATGAATAGATTCAGCTTATTTGCATAAATATAAACATGTTACCCACGAGCGAAAGCTCACCCCCTCCAATCCCGTCCCATCTCTAGGTGAGGAGCACGAGATCGACCATCGAGCTTAAAGGCATTACTCCAGAAATGATGATTTTGTATTTTCAAGATAGCTTTTGTAAATCAATGCTTTAGATGCAATTTGGGCAAGTTTACTTTTGCAAGTTGTAGTTTGGATTTTGGATGCAAGTGGCTTAAAATGCCTCTAAAGCCTTGTAATAACTCATATTTTTCATATGAAAGCAAGAATGTTAAGTTCTAATGTATTTCGTGAAATCCATGTATGTTTTAAAACAATTGCATCATTGTATAGTTTGGATATGGTTAGAATGCTAAGAGTGTGGTTGTTACCTTGAATTGCATTTGGAGATGCTTTTGGGATTGAGTTATGTTATATGAGGTTACATGTTGAGTTTTATGCAGGTGGAAGCATTAGGATTGCAAATTGGTTAGTTGCATTTTCAAGGGAAGTGCTGTCAAATTTTCCTAAAATTTGACAGAACTTCGCTTCAGTTTTAGACCCTCTTAGGGCTTGATTTATATTGGGAAGTCTTCACGAAGATTGTAGTAGAAGTTCAGAACTTTCTAAGGGTGTATCATTTGTCTCAATTGGACTTAGGGTTAAAAATTTATGAGGTGAAGAACACATTCGATCCTTTGCTCATATAGCTATATTACTGTTACATTGGTCTTTAATGAGCAGTGTCCTTTGAGTGGCTTTTTGCCTTGATTAATGATGGAATTAGCTTTTGCATCCTTCATGAGAGTTGTAGAGAATCTTGTTATCTTTTCATAGAGGTATAGTATGCACATGTTGGAGTTAGGATTAAGAAGTTATGAGTTTTGAAAGATGCTAGTATCAAGTGGTTTGAAGTTAGATTGAAGAGGAGAGGGTTTGAAGTTTTGAAGAAAGGCGTGTCCGTTAAACGGACACGAATGTCCATTAAACAGACATCCTCGGGTGGCAAAACACCCCTTACCCTGGTCATGTCCGTTTAACGGACATTTGCGAACCAATTGGTACACTTTCACCCGAACGTGTCCGTTAAACGGACAGCTACGGGAAAAAGTGAAAATAGGGCAATGTTAGAGGCCGAATCTCGTTTTTTGGTCTTCATAAGAGTTGTAGATCTAGATGTATACTTGCAAATGGTGAAAGAACGAACACAATCCGACTTCTAGATAAAAAGTTATAGCAATCTCTCCAAAAGCGTTTCAATTTGATTTTGGAAGTGAGCATGGTCTATTGTTTTGGGTATAAATACCTCATCCGACCTCCAATTGAGGTGAGGCTTGAACCATTGGATTTATAAGACATATATTTTTATTGATACAAAAATTGGTATCATTTGGAGTTAAATTGAGGAAGTTCACATTAAAGGAAGTGAGAGGCCGGTTAAGAGAGCATGTTTCAGGTGTGAACTCTTTTAGGTTTTTGGAGTGTATCTTGAGTTATATAACTCCGATTAAGGCGATTCTTGCCTCTATGCGAATGTGAGGCTTTAAGCTATTTTTGATATGAACAAGTCAATATGTGATTACGATGTTTAGGTAGTGTGCGCTCATCACTTTTATGGAACAACAACATACATCACTGCAATGTTATAAGCGCAAGGTTTCAGGAATACGGAAGTTGGGCTCCGGGAGCGAGGTCCGACATCTTGTAGTATCAGAGCAAGAGCAAGCGTGGTAAGTCTAAGCAGTTGGGTCCTGGATCCAACAACTCTGGTATCAGAGCAAGTGTGACAGTGGTAAGTCTAAGCAGTTGGGTCCTGGATCCAACAACTGTGGTATCAAAGCAAGTGTGACAGTGGTAAGTCTAAGCAGTTGGGTCCTGGATCCAACAATTGATCTATAAGAAAATTAATGAAGTCCATGATATATGACATAACATGAAGGAAATTGTGATGTGATCATACTACTGAGATTCCTATCATGTGCAATTATGTCAGTATCTAAATTATCCCTAGTCATAGGATTACTGAGACTGGACATCGGTAATTCGGAGAGACTAGCACATCTCAAACTCCTTGATTTGATCAAGCAGTGCATCTCAGAAGCTGTAAATATGAGATATTTAGGGTTGAGATGTGAATGCTTACTAGAGGTAGTAAGTACATTGGATGACCTGCTATGAGATCGTCACGTGGATGTCCTATTCTAATGTCAGTGATAATCTCATCATAGCAATGGTGCAAGTGTCCTTAGACTTGAGATGCTCAAGGATATCTTGGATACTGATTCTGTGCTTTGACTCCATTCCTTTTTGCCTTACAGAGGTTGCTCATAGGGTGGTGATTGGGTACAGCTTGAGGTATTCGAAGGTAATTGAGTAGCCAATAGAGGATTCACCACTTCTGTGATAGCAGAAGCTGATACCCATGGCCTCTTGTCAGGGTCATTACTTGGAAGTCTCTGGCCATAGCATATATTTCATGAAGAATGTCTTCATTGACATATTAAGTAATGAGTCCCAGGACAAGAACAGATATCACTTGGACTAGATTTGACATAGTCAGTCTAGTAAAGAGTTGACACTTTGCCCATACTCATAACCAAGTGGGGTATAGCATGGTAAAAGGACGAATTGCACGATAATTGTCTATGGAAAGGTTCGTGATATGGTTCATGATGAATACATGTTCATTCGTCAAACCAATTACTTTTCGGTTAATTGGGGTTCATGATGTGTTGCTAGATACCGCTCATGACTTGCTCAGATTAAGTGTTAATATAAGTGGCCAACATAACCGGGAACCTAATGGGTCACACGCATAAGAGTGTCTCGGAGAATTCGTAAAATAGTTTTGGACAGAGTTCCAATACATGGAGAGCAGTAGCATTAAATGGATCCCGATGAGATCGAGATATGTCCCGATAAGATCGCGACATCGATATTGCTAAAAATGGTTTCCGGTGGTTTTTCCATACCGGGACCCGGTAGGACCGACCCCAGTGTGACTGGACCACTTCAGCAGTTATATACATATATATATATGATTAATTAATTAAAGAATTAATATATATATATATATATATGTTGCAACGTGGAAAGGGAAGAGAAGGTTCCATTTTCATGCTTTGTCATTAATTTCATTTAATGACTATAAGACAAAATAAAGAAAGTGAAGAGGAGATGAGTATGTTCGTTGGTAAAGGATGAAAGAAGATAGGTTTTTAAAAGGAAAAGAGTTTTCCTCTCCTCATCTTGGTGGGTCGTTGGTTTAAAGAAGGAAGAAAGAGTTTTTTTTCCTCTCATCTCTCATCTTCATCATCTTTCAAGCTTCAAGCTTCATCTCCTCTTCATCGTTTCTTCAAGCTCTCCAAGGACAAAGGTAGGAGCTAGCACTCTTTAATTTGTTCTAGCTATTCCCGGGTCAAAGGGTTTGTCCCGGTTAGGTTTTCCGATCTCTGCGTGGATACCGTTAGAGACGGTCTCCTTTGACCATTATGGTTTGAGTTTGTTGTATTGACACATGGATCCTGACTTTCGGGAAGGTCTCGGAACAAAAATTTTTTGTTTTCCGCACCGTGGGCATGTGATGCTCACACCGGGATTTTCCTACAACTATGAGTTCGTTGTGTTTTGTTCTATATGAAAATGAGTTAGCTAGTCTAGGTTAAGATTTTGAAACTAGGCTAGAGCCTATTATTGATAACAGTGAGAATGGAACAAAAAAACCTACAATATTTCCACTACTATGAAAAAGAATCTTAGTTGTACCATAGAAAAAACAAAACAACGTAGAAATTACCTCTCTGCCCTTCCAAGGACAACCTCTTTTGTTGTGTCCATCTATATGGCAGTGGCTACATGTCATGATCATGCCCCTCCTAAACACGTGGTTAGCATTTTGCTTTTTGGTTACTTTTGTATTCTTTTGAGGCTCATCAATGCCCTTTTTCCTAGCTATTTTGGACCTACTAGGCCCTTGTTTAAATTTTGGCAGCCTAATAGTTTCTTCATTGCTAATGGGTCAGTCCTTCATATCAGAAATTGGTTGAATTGCATTTCTTTATGTTTCGACATATTCAGTCTTCAATAATTAACTACATGTCATTAGGCTAGTTAAAATAAAATAACTAGACCTACTACTATAGTAGTGGTGAGTCTAGGTCGATCCCACAGTGAGTGTGTGTAAAGTTTATGAACTGAAATTAACCGGTGTTTAGGTATAAAAGAAATTACTTTCATTCATATCGAAATTTTCTTTTTCAAACATGAAACAAAAAATGAAAAGATCACAAAATAACAGAAAAGAAATCAATTACGAACAAATATAAACAAAACACTAATCACAAACAAAAATTAAAACACCGCACTCCCCAACAACAACTCCAAAATTGATTGCGCATCGTTATGTTAGTCAAAATAAAGTAACTAGACCTACTACTATAACAATGGTGTGTCTAGGTCGATCCCACAAAGAGTGTGTGTAAAGTTTATGAAATGAAATTAACCAATGTTAAGGTATAACGGGGGGTGTGGGGGGTTTGTTTTTGAAAGAAGAAAATAAAATAAAGCTAACTAATAAAAACAAATTAAAAAAACATACAAAAAATGATAAAAGTGGGAAATTCGGTAGGGACCCGGTTCTTTGGTTCAATCTCGGCCTACACCCTAATTAACCATATTTCATTAATTTGTTGTTCTCAAACCTCTCCTAGAAACTATTAATCGTGAGTTAATAATTAACCCAAGTTTTCCCTTAAGTTTCGTTTAATCAAGATACGATCATTAATTAAACCTAACCACTGAATAACCTATGATACAATCTTTAGATTTAATTATCCAATAGAATTATGAATTAGTAAAACTGATTAATCAAGGCAACAACCACATACGATGCATCATTTAACCTAGATTATATTATCCCAAATGATTATGAATCATTAGTCACTACACATGGAATCCAATAAAACAATTACAGATTATGTTGAAATTCTACCAATGGATTTGCAATTAATGATTCAATGAATGCATTAAAATCATCTTTTCACAATACCCAATGGGTTCATATATAAATAACCGAACAATAATGAAAACCCGATTATCTATACACAATACTCAATTCAATTAACATAGGATGACACAATCAATTTATAATGAGAGAAAGAAATAACAAAATTATAAAAAATACTTAACCACGGTCGTTGGCATTGATGTCGCCTCTAAACCGGTGTCAAAAAATTAATCTTCCATCTCTATTTTCATGTTTTAATCATAGGTCATCTTCTCCATGTGCTCCACTAGCTTTCTGCCACAGGTCTTTACGTCTATTGTAGCTTGATGGGACGAATAAGGTTTAGGGGTTTTTGGTCCACTGCTCTTGTTCATCGACACACCATGTCTCAAGCTTGCACCAACTCTCCATGTTTGCCAAGAAGAAGCCACAGTTGCCCCTTCTCTTCATGCCTGTGCCTGCTGCGCCTCCATTGTTCTACTCCTTACTATTTTCTATTGCCTTTACTATAGCTTGATGGGAAAAACAAACCTTCTATCACTCCTATTCACTCACTTCTCTGCAGGCCTTCCTTTTGTTTTATTCCATGCTGCTATCTACATTTCACGCTGAAACATAGATGCCAACGTCTGCGTTTCAAGCATACGCTGCCATTTTTGCCTAGTCCTCCTATATTGCGTTTTCTTCATCTTCCACTTTCATTTTTATCTCTTTTTTTCCAACTAGTGCATTTAAATTTTTTTCTTCTTTGTGTTCTATGAAGAAAAGTAAAAATTGATCTTCAGAAAATAACCTAAATGTAGTACTTTCGACTCACTTTAATTTATTTGCTTCCAAATTGTACCTAAAATCATATATGAATTAAAGTGAGTATCTTAAGCATTTTCGTATCATTAATCACCAAGTGTAAATGATTAAATATATCAAAAATTAAACACATATCAATAACCAACTAAAAGTGTACTTGTTGGACCCCATCTCCGAGGCCCAACATTCGGACCCATATAAGCATACATAAGCATAGAGGACCCAAAACCGAACACAAACTGACCACAAATAGAGAAACTTTTAATAGAAAATTTGGGATTTGCTTTTTAAGAAAATTTTTCCTCATGATCTCACGATTCCAACGCCACTGAAAATGCTCAATTTGGATTAGAAATGAAGGAGTTATGGTTAAAATACTATCTTAAATAAAATAGTAAAAACTGACCCTCTACCGAATTCATGTCAGAATTTGAAAACTTTAGGGACTAAATGGCCAATTAGTTCCTTCATAAAACTTGTAGGTTTATGTCTCTAGTTTAATTTAAAATAAGAATCACCTCAATCTGAGCTTTATAGCTCCGAATATCTCAAAATTAGTAAAGTATAATCAGACTTGATCAGCCGACCTCCACACTTTGTTTCAAACCACCTATTTCAATTTAAAAGAAATACTGGTAAATCAGGTGTAGAAAGATAGAAAAATGTCTTAGAAATTCATCGCTTCAAAAATGGGATCAATCGGAGGTCTACACAAATAGTTATGGCCAAAAGAAGGAAGAGGGGTCGGTCGGCCAAGAACCGACCCCAAATGACGAGCTATCGCCCAGCGCTCGGGCGAGCGTTGGCTGTCCGAGCTCCATTTTCCAGACTCCGAGCACTGAAACTTCAAACCCTCATAACTTTTGCCTTCGAGCGCCAAATCAGACACGGTTTGTTTCGTTGGAAAGATAGAAGAAAAATCTACATTTTTCAAAAAGGATTTCCTGGCAAGCTCGGACACTAAAGGAATCAACATTTTACTCTAAGACCGATCGACTAGCTCTCCACAAACAGTACCAGAACTTACAAACACCATAACTTTTGACCCAGGACTCCGAATTTAGCAAACTTAGTGTCTATGGAAAGGTTAAAGAATTATATACAATTTTTATGAAGATCACCGACCTATATTCCAACTCTATGAGAGTCAAAAGTGGACTCAAAGCTCTGCCTGACAATCTGTCATATAGACAGCACCTACATTTAATTCTAACGACTCACACCTACCAATTTAACACATCATAAATAGCTTATAAAGCATTCTGGGAGAGTTCTACAGCTCGCCTAACCCTCTCAAGGAGTCAAAAAGATCCCAGTCAACCTATATCAACCCAGAAATTTCAGTACAACACAACATACACAAAGATGACCACCTGAGTGCATCAGCCCAGAATTTCAGCACTACATCCCACTTCAACAACACATAAACCATAACAATTTTCCAGAGGGCTCTCTCAAGGCAAAACTCAATAGCAACTCAGCAATTTAAAAGAACGCACACACATACCCTTTTCCAAGGCCATACACAGGTCGTAAATCAACAATTTCACATTATACTAGAGAGTACTAGAACTCTCATTCACATCTACCAATCGTACAAGAATTCATACACAGCTTTAGTTACATATCAACATATTCATCAAAATGAAGTACAAAATACAGAATATGAGATGCTCAATGCTTGATATGCTTATAAAGCTATTCCAAAAGCTGGTAACTAACTTAATACAAAAGTATCTAGGATTCTTGGAGTTAAGACCGATGCCTTGCAAGGTTCCAAGTTCAACTTGAATTTGCACCTGAGGAGGGAGAATGGGGTGAGCAAATACAGCTTAGTGGCTAACACGTTTATAGCCATCGAGTAATGAACCACACAATACATAAACAAGGATCCGAAGCAATAACAATTTATCATATCAAACACAAATAATCCAAAATCATCACATAAGGTAGAACATGCGAATTTATATCAATCAACCACATATTATGCATCATAAACTCAATTAAAAGATGGAATGCACATAATTGGCTCGAGAGTTCCTTAAACACAACGAATAAACCGAAGTTTATCGTAAACACAACGAGTCCATTTTTGAATCTCGTGGGCCAGAAGCGGGCTGTCGGGAGAAGGCTAGGGGAGGTCAACGTGCACGTGACTAACGATATAGGTTCTCTCTTGCCCAATCACAACCAATTTATGCTCACGTATTCAAACACAAAAATAGCATTTTATGCTTCTTTCATTGTATCAAATCATCATAGTTTCGTTCTTTTCTTTCAAATCAAGGGAAATACACTTTCAATATACTCACAATTAACAAAGATAGCACACATAGGGCATTTGCCCATTACACAACAACTATAAAAATGTTACCCACCTATCGTCGGTATCCGAATTCAAAATTTCCCTTCCTCCTTGTCTTGAGTGGGATTTTCTTGAGTTCCTTCAATTAAATCATACTTCATTCAATAAATACATTTTAAAAGAAAGTCATAATATTCATAAATCAAGCAAAGATGAAAATAAACTTTAAACCTAACCTACCCATAGGACATTTAAGCTAGAATAACCATAACCTTAGCTTAAAAGTCCCTAAAATCCATAGATCTCACCTTTCTCTCTATCTTTCTTCAAACTTTATACAAACCCTAACTTCCATCCTACAACATTCTTAAACCTAGCTTAAGCAAAGATGGAACTTACCTCTCACAAGTAGTTTCCTCCTCTTTTTCCTCTTCTTTCTTCTTTCCTCCAAGCCTCCTACGGCTCTCCCTCTTCTTCTTGGCCGCAAGCTCTTCTTTTCCTTAACTCACGTTTTACTCTCTTCTTTCCTTTAAGTCTATGACACTTGCTTCCTTCTCTAACAACTTAATTCATTAGCTTTCACTTAAAGCCCTCCTCCAAAACTACATAGTTTTGATACTCCTTAAAGCTCTCCATATAACTTACAAGGCTTTGGGCTCTCCTCCTCCTCACAAGCCCACTACACTTAACCACTTAAATTATAAAGCCCATACTTTCCAATATTAAGTCCAAGCCTTCATTTAATTTCTAACTTCTAATCCCAATCATACTTGCTAATTCCAAGACTCAATAAAATATATATCTATAAAAACACATAATTAAAACAATTAAAGCAAGAATAGCAAATAAATCAATAAATAATCAATTAAATAAACGAAAAAAAATTTCGAGGCCTAACAATTCTCCCCTCCTAAAAAAATTTTGTCCTCGAAATCCTTACCTGAGTCCATGAAGAGATAGGGGTACTTCTCCTTCATGGCTTCCAAAGGCTCCCAAGTCGCTTCCTCGGTCGAATGGTTCCTCCACAAGACCTTAACCAGTTTCACAATCTTGTTCCTTAACACTTTTTCCTTTGAATCTAAGATCTCCACTGGTTGCTCCTCATAAGTCAAATCCTCTCTCAACTGAACCTCTGAAGGTCGAACTATATGTGAAGGATCCGATCGGTACCTCCTCAACATCGATACATTGAACACATTGTGAATCTTAGATAACTCCAATGGCAAATCTAACTTATAAGCCAAAGGCCCAATCCTCTCAATGATCTCATATGGGCCTATGTACCTCGAGCTAAGCTTTCCCTTCTTGCCAAACCTCAAAACACCTTTCCATGGAGAAACTCTAAGAAATACCTTCTCACCCACTTCAAATTCCATCTCTTTCCTATGGGCATCTGTGTAGATCTTCATCCTATCTTGAGCTGCTTTCAGCCTTTGTTTCACTAACTTAACTTTATCAACTATAACCTGTACCAATTCAGGTCCTACATGTTGGCCCCTGAAATTTTTCTTATTTAATTGAGCATGTCTAAATTATTATGAGGTATTGTCTAATTTATTTTTGAGGTTCTAACTCTTAAGAAATGGAGATTAATTGATGGATTATGTTTAGATTAGAGTTGATTAAGTTGTTACAAATAAAAGGAATAAGAAGAGGTGAGGGCAATTTAGGAAGCTTGCATATGTTGTTAAAGTTAGAGGCTAATAAGGAGGGGCTCTTTGGTCTTTTAAATATCATTAGAACAAAAAGTAAAGAGGCTAATGAGGAGTAGCCGTATGTAGAGGAGATGGGATGAAAATTTGCAAGAAAAGAAGGATTTTTACCAAAACTACGTAGTTTTGGGAGTTAGGGCTTAGGTTTTTATAAGTTAAGAAGTAAGCTTACCTAAGGTTTTTAGTAGAAGACACGAAATTATCATAGAGGAAGGAGAAAAGAGGAGAGTTTCGGCCAAGAGAAGAAGAAGAAGAAGAGAAGAAGAAGAAGAAGAAGAAGAAGAAGAAGAAGAGAAGGAGCTTAGGTTTCTATGCCTTAGAAAGGAAGATTGAAGAGTTTCTTTAAGAAGATAAGAGAAGAGAAAGAGTTTTAGTTATCTTTTGAAACAAAAACCCAATTTCGTGGGACTCTCTCTAAGGTAAGATAAAAGTGAAATCTTTTGGTATTATGGATGGATTTAGGTATAAATGGCTTAGGATATTTATGGGTAAGGTTACTTAGGTTCTTTCCATACTTTAATGTCCTTAGAAATGGCAAATTTTGACATCTCATGTTGATATGGGATTTTTTTGTGTTGGATGTGTTTGATGAAGGTGAATTAAGGCAATTGGAGGAAGAAGAAAGGCCAATTGCTCAAGCTCCTAGCTAAAGAAATTAAGGTGGGTGATAATTTAATAGTTGAGTTAATAAGCTACTTAATTTTTTTGAAATAAATGTCATATAATGCTTTCCTATGGTTTCCAAATTTTAAATGAATTTTTTTTATGATAGTTGAAACGTATATGAAATGCTTTGAATGTAAAGACTTTGTGAAAATATGTGTGAAATGTTTGGTTAAGAGAAAAAGATCCGAATGGATGATTTCAACGATTATGTGAAAGTGATTTTGCCATTTAAGGCTAATGATTATGAATTGTGTGACTTATGTGATATGCATGTTTGTTTGGGTTTGTGGTGGTCCCTTATGTGTGAGAGGTGCACCTGTCTAAATATAGCCTTCTCCCGGCTGCCCGCTAGTGACCATAGAGCTCCTCACGGACTCCCTCATATGTTCACGGCTACACATGACCGCTTCGCGGAAATGTGTAGTACGTCCTGTTTGGATCCACCCAAACCATCTTATATGTGATTATGTGATATGCTTGTCTATGTTGTTTTTATATGTTATTTTGTTTTGTGAATGCTTTTGATAAATTGATTTACCACTTTATCTGTGCTTATGTGATAGTTTGATGTGATGAATTTGTGAAAAGTTTTAAATAAAATTATAAAGGTTTTCATCAATGTGATGTTGACTTTGAAAACAAGGAGTTTTGATGAAATGAAAGTGTTTTGATCGATGTAAATTGGCCTTGACAAATTTGAAAGATTTTTATATCAATCTAAAAGTTGCTTTGAGAATGAGAAATAAAGAACGTTTTTGCTTATTTCTTAATTATTAAGCTGTTGCCGACTGAGCTGTCGAGGTCACACCCCTTTTTCCCTCCACAGGTGGCGAGCGGGAACCCAAGTTAAAGTATTAGATTGAGGCATCACTTCAATGTTTTTAATATAGAAGTCATTCTTGGAAATTAAGAGTTAGGTTGTATTTTTGGAGAATTGATCCACCTTGTATTTTTGTCATTTGATCTTTTAGATTGTAATCGGGCGAAATGCCCTCTAAAGCGTTGTAATAACTCAGATTGTTTATATAAATACAAGAATGTTGAGTTTTAATGTATTTTGTGAAATTCATATATGTTTTATCACAATGCATTGTTGTATGGTTTGCATTTGACAAGAAGAAGGGAAATGTATTGTTTTATAATTTGGATATGATTAGAATGCTAAGAGTGTGTGGTTGCTATCGAAGTTGATCCTTTGGAATATTTGGATTGGTTGGTGTTATGAGAGATTGAGGATTTAGGTTTTTATACAGGTACTTGAGTTAGGTTGAATTGAACTGAAGATTGGATAGTGAATTTTTAAAAGATGTGCTGTCAAATTTTTGCAAAATTTGACAAAACCTTTGATGATGATTTAGACGCACTTAGCGTTGGAATTGAATTGGGAGGTCTCTTGAAGAATGTAGCATACGTTTAGAGCTTTCTAATGGTATATGGTGTGCCTTAATTGGAGTTAGGAGTAAAAACTTATGGGGGTTAAACCTATACCATTTACTGTTCATGTGGCTATTTCACTGTTTCATTGGTCATTATAGGAGCAATGCATTTGAGTGAGTTTTTGCCTCCTTCAATGATGGAATTGAGTTTTGCATCCTTAATGAAATTTGTAGGTCATCTTGTTATCTTTCCAGTGAGGTATAATATGTACATTTTAGGATTTAGAGTAGGAAGTTATGACAATTGGAAGATAACTGTTAAAGTCATTTTGATGTTCATACTGCTTGTGAGCTTATGATGGCCTTGATGACTAAGGAATGAATTCATGGTTTTGATGAACTAATTAAGCTGGGAATTGTGAAGTTGGTGAGTTGAACTTGGAGTTTGAAGTGTTATGAAGTGTTTAGGCTTTGGAATGAGTAAATTTGGGAAGTGTATTAATGGTTATGAAGTTAGGTTGAAGATGAGAGGTTTGGGAGAGGCTTTGGAGTTTTGGACAATTCAATGTCCGTTAAACGGACAGCCTCAAGTGCAAAAACACTTCTTAGCCTGCCCCTGTCGGTTAAACGGACTTGCATGTCCATTTAACGCACATTCTCGGATTATTTGGGCCACTTTCACCCTAACGTATCTGTTAAACGGACATGGATGTCCGTTTAACGAACAGCTACGAAAAATATTGGGATTTTGGACAAAGTTAGAGGCCGAATCTCATTTTATGGTCTTCATGAGATTTATAGATCTAGATGTCCTATTTATAATGGTCAAAGAATGAACTCAATCTGACATCTAGATTAAAAATTATGGAAATCGCTCCAAAAGAGTTTCAATTTGATTTTGGGTGTGAGCATAGTCTATTCTTTTGGGCATAAATCCCTCATTCGACCTCAAATTGAGGTGAGACTTGAAGCATTAGATTTCTTAGACATATATATTTCTGCCTACAAATATTTGTACCATTTGGAGTTAAATTGAAAAAGTTTGCATTAAAGTAAGTGAATGGTCAGTTTGGAGATCATATTTGGACTATGAGCTCTTTTAGGATTTTTAAGCATAACTTGAGTTATACAACTCCGTTTGAGGTGATTCTTGTTTCAAATTGAACTCGAGACTTAAGGCTACATTTTGTAAGAACAAGTCAACTCATGATTTTGATAATTAATTGGTGTGCGCTCGCCATGAATTTTGAGTTACAGCTAATGCCCCTGCAAGGTAATAAGCACAAGACTTCAGGACTCGGGAAGTTGGGCCTTGGAAACGGGTCCAATAGATGTGGAATTAAAGCAAGAGTAAGAGTGTTTGGTTATGAGCAGTTGGGGTCCGGTCTCTGGATCGGGTTCCAACATATATATATATATATATGTGTGTGTGTGTGGAGATGATGGAGGAAGAAACTTATGACTTATTGGGTAATTGTTAGTCATAGCTCACCTACTCTAAAGATTGAGGAGAAACTAGAGTAACATATGAAGGTGCTCATAATGATCATGTGGGAATAGATTGAGATTTGTTAAAGATTTCACAATGAGAAATAAATTAATATGAGAAGAATATTGTGTAGGGTTAATGGAGACCAATGAATTGGTAAGTGGTCAAAATAGGATGAATTTGATGACGCTACCCAAGCATGTGCGACAATAAGTAGGTTCTTTACTCCCTTAGGTTTTGGGTGATTTGAACATTATGACCTTGTGACAAAGATAGAAATTGGTCTTCTCGCAGTATTACAACTTGTTGGTATTAAGTGATTGATCAAGATTGCTTAAAGAGTATAGATGATGGTAGCTAGAAACCCTCTTTTGGAAAAAAAAAATGTTAAGTTAGAATAAGCAGATCAGATAGTTTATATTAAGGATGATCAATGAAAGAACTGATCCTGAAGGAATATGTAATGATTCGAAAGTTAGTACACTCCCTAACAAAGGATCAAGTAAGGAGGTGGATTATGTTACAAAAATAAATATGTATTTTGTTTGATGTAAAGGGGTCATATGAGTGGATTCTTAAATCTATGGAGATACGAATTTGCTAGTATGAGGAGTATGTACGTTCAAGTTACATTATGTGAAAGTATGTTGAGGAGATGCAAACCCAACTTGATGAATGTCTTAAAAATCAAGAAGGTAAGTCTGTAAATAAATTACAATGTGTGGAGAAATTTGTATGAATGAGCAAACATGAGAATAAGTCCAAGAGAGATCTGAGGAAAATTCAAGGAATGGAGAAAATCATTCGCGAAAGGAAGTCAAGTAGGCAATTGAAAAGAAAGTGAGACAATGTACCTCATTAAGGATTAGTTATTTAAGAAATCACGAAGGCTAATCAAGAGGCATATGAAATTTTGATAATAATTACTTGAGTTAACAAATGCCTAATAGCACTATGGTATTGGAGATTAAAGAGATTCAAGATTTGATGGTGTATTAAAGGCATTCGAAGAATTGCGAAAAATAGTTTAAATACATGGAGAAAAATGTGAAAAGCGTATGAGTAACGTGTATAAAGAGCATTTTGGAGGAAATATGTTAAGGTAAATTACATCATATAGATTTGGAGATTTTATAGTATACACTGATGTGGTATAAGAAATTTGGTTGAAATCCAATGTAGCGTAACAAAGTGATTTCATATGCATGGAGACAATTGAAGTCCTATGAGTTGACTAATTGATACATGATTTAGAATTGCTACATTAATGATTATTTTGAAAGTTTGAAGACAGTATATGTACAGGAATATCTCCAATATAAATATGCTAATACAGATCGTAAAAGTTTGAGATATACAATGAATTAGGAGAAGTATTTATAAGACGCAGAAGATTGATATAAATACCGAAAGGCTATGATTGTTCCAGCGAGAAAGTCCAAGTGAAGTTAAGTGGTATATCAGATGCCTTAAGTAGAAATGAGATATTGAGGTTATCAGAACTAATACAAAAGAAAGAATAGAATATAGGATTGGGTTTATCTCAAATTAAGGATTAAGAGATTATGAGATTGAAAATAGATATGAGTGTCAAGTTTGAACGAGTAGAAGGATATAGGGTGAGTGAATAAGAAGTATGTGAAATCAATAAAAATGCTTGAGTTGAAAGAATTGAATACGAGACTGAGGCAATAGATAGAGTTATTCGAAGGATTATGATTGTATAAGTGAGTGCTATACTGGTAAAGCTAGTGTTATGATCAGATGCACTAAATAGAGAAATTAATAGTAGTGTATCATAAATTTGGATTTTTTGAGGTTGTTAAATCTAGTGCAGTAAAGAGTGTAGAATGTGAAATTGAATTTTAGGCAAAATGATTAGTCACTGAAAGTTAGATCAGTTCATATGAACCAAGCCCAAATTAAAGATTCAGAAATTGTGAACCTTACCAAGAAATTGGAAATGAGTATGAATTTTGAGTTCAAGTAGGAAAAATGATACTGGGTGATAGAGATAAGAAGTATGCGTACCGGCAAAGATAATTAGACAAAGATACTGTGAGAAAAGTAATGGTGATGTAAGCTATACATCCTAGAAGAAATATGTTAAGTGACTGAAAGTTTAAATTGTTGACAGTCTTAACTGTCGGAGATATGCTTAAAGTTTATAGTTTAGAGTTTGTAGGAGCATGAGATCAATGTATAGTTTTATTTGACTATAAGCATCACAATCGTTGTCATAGTGTTTTCAATAGAATACTTTATGAAGAGTTAGAAGATAGAAAGAGTTATCATTTTTGTATTATGATGAGTAAGGCCTAAAGATGATTAACCGTCGGATCGATTGAAGAGGTATTAGAAATTAAGCGATCAAGAAAGATGAATGAATTTGGTGGATTTCACGGCAAAGATATGGAATACGGGAGATTGACATAAGAGTTACATGAACTAAGACTAAAACGATGTGAATTATTAAGTGAAAACTGAATTGTCTTTGAAGGTATCACCTTGTTTAGGTGTGCTCAAGTTAGGAAAAAGAATTCGCTAAGCCATTATGAATTAGTTCATATGAAAGTATTATGAGTTAATGCTACTGACAAAAGGATTCAAAAGATGATATATGTGAGTATGTTAAGGAAATATTGATGTGATAAGATTATGGTGTTACAGACACCAAAAGTGGAAAAAAAATTGTGAGTGATCTGAAGCATAAGGAGAAGCTAGTTAAGAAACTAAATGATCAAAGAACGAATTGAAAGACCGAATGAGTCTTCTGAACATTATCTTTTGAAAGAAAGTTTTCGAGTGATAAAGTTAAATGAGAAACAGAGGAGCATCCTACACTCTTAATCAATTCGATAAGAAAATTTGGTGTTCGGATATGAGATGAATGGTATTTAAGATAAGAAGTGAAAAATATTATGAACATGTGTGGTCAGAAATTTGAATATACGAATGACTAGGATTATTTGGAAGACATGAGTAAAGAAATTGTATTGCTTGGCGTTTGCTTAAGTATGAATTTCGGGGATGAAATTCTTTTAAGAGGGGGGAGAAATGTTGGCCCCTTAAAATTTTTTTATTTAATTGAGCATGTCTAAATTATTATGAGGTATTGTCTAATTTATTTTTGAGGTTCTAACTCTTAATAAATGGAGATTAATTGATGGATTATGTTTAGATTAGAGTTGATTAAGTTGTTAGAAATAAAAGGAATAAGAAGAGGTGAGGGCAATTTAGGAAGCTTGCATATGTTGTTAAAGTTAGAGGCTAATAAGGAGGGGCTCTTTGGTCTTTTAAATATCATTAGAACAAAAAGTAAAGAGGCTAATGAGGAGTAGCCGTATGGAGAGGAGATGGGATGAAAATTTGCAAGAAAAGAAGGATTTTTACCAAAACTACGTACTTTTGGGAGTTAGTGCTTAGGTTTTTATAAGTTAAGAAGTAAGCTTACCTAAGGCTTTTAGTAGAAGACACGAAATTATCATAGAGGAAGGAGAAAAGAGGAGAGTTTCGGCCAAGAGAAGAAGAAGAAGAAGAGAAGAAGAAGAAGAAGAAGAAGAAGAAGAGAAGGAGCTTAGGTTTCTATGCCTTAGAAAGGAAGATTGAAGAGTTTCTTTAAGAAGATAAGAGAAGAGAAAGAGTTTTAGTTATCTTTTGAAGCAAAAACCCAATTTCGTGGGTCTCTCTCTAAGGTAAGAGAAAAGTGAAATCTTTTGGTATTATGGATGGATTTAGGTATAAATGGATTAGGATATTTATGGGTAAGGTTACTTAGGTTCTTTCCATGCTTTAATGTCCTTAGAAATGGCAAATTTTGACATCTCATGTTGATATGGGATTTTTTTGTGTTGGATGTGTTTGATGAAGGTGAATTAAGGCAATTGGAGGAAGAAGAAAGGCCAATTGCTCAAGCTCCTAGCTAAAGAAATTAAGGTGGGTGATAATTTAATAGTTGAGTTAATAAACTACTTAATTGTTTTGAAATAAATGTCATATAATGCTTTCCTATGGTTTCCAAATTTTAAATGAATTGCTTTTATGATAGTTGAAACGTATATGAAATGCTTTGAATGTAAAGACTTTGTGAAAATATGTGTGAAATGTTTGGTTAAGAGAAAAAGATCTGAGTGGATGATTTCAACGATTATGTGAAAGTGATTTTTCCATTTAAGGCTAATGATTATGAATTGTTTGACTTATGTGATATGCATGTTTGTTTGGGTTTGTAGTGGTCCCTTATGTGTGATAGGTGCACCTGTCTAAATATAGCCTTCTCCCGGCTACCCGCTAGTAGCCATGGAGCTCCTCACGGACTCCCTCATATGTTCACAGCTACACATGACCGCTTCGCGGAAATGTGTAGTACGTCCTGTTTGGATCCACCCAAACCATCTTATATGTGATTATGTGATATGCTTGTCTATGTTGTTTTTATATGTTATGTTGTTTTGTGAATGCTTTTGATAAATTGATTTACCACTTTATCTGTGCTTATGTGATAGTTTGATGTGATGAATTTGTGAAAAGTTTTAAATAAAATTATAAAGGTTTTCATCAATGTGATGTTGACTTTGAAAACAAGGAGTTTTGATGAAATGAAAGTGTTTTGATCGATGTAAATTGGCCTTGACAAGTTTGAAAGATTTTTATATCAATCTAAAAGTTGCTTTGAGAATGAGAAATAAAGAACGTTTTTGCTTATTTCTTAATTATTAAGCTGTTGCCCACTGAGCCGTCGAGGTCACACCCCTTTTTCCCTCCACAGGTGATGAGCGGGAACCCAATTTAAAGTATTAGATTGAGGCATCACTTCAATGTTTTTAATATAGAAGTCATTCTTGGAAATTAAGAGTTAGGTTGTATTTTGGAGAATTGATCCACCTTGTATTTTTGTCATTTGATCTTTTAGATTGTAATCGGGCGAAATGCCCTCTAAAGCGTTGTAATAACTCAGATTGTTTATATAAATACAAGAATGTTGAGTTTTAATGTATTTTGTGAAATTCATATATGTTTTATCACAATGCATTGTTGTATGGTTTGCATTTGACAAGAAGAAGGGAAATGTATTGTTTTATAATTTGGATATGATTAGAATGCTAAGAGTGTGTGGTTGCTATCGAAGTTGATCCTTTGGAATATTTGGATTGGTTGGTGTTATGAGAGATCGAGGATTTAGGTTTTATACAGTACTTGAGTTAGGTTGAATTGAACTGAAGATTGGATAGTGAATTTTTAAAAGATGTGCTGTCAAATTTTTGCAAAATTTGACAAAACCTTTGATGATGATTTAGACGCACTTAGCGTTGGAATTGAATTGGGAGGTCTCTTGAAGAATGTAGCATACGTTTAGAGCTTTCTAATGGTATATGGTGTGCCTTAATTGGAGTTAGGAGTAAAAACTTATGGGGGTTAAACCTATACCATTTACTGTTCATGTGGCTATTTCACTGTTTCATTGGTCATTATAGGAGCAATGCATTTGAGTGAGTTTTTGCCTCCTTCAATGATGGAATTGAGTTTTGCATCCTTAATGAAATTTGTAGGTCATCTTGTTATCTTTCCAGTGAGGTATAATATGTACTTTTTAGGATTTAGAGTAGGAAGTTATGACAATTGGAAGATAACTGTTAAAGTCATTTTGATGTTCATACTGCTTGTGAGCTTATGATGGCCTTGATGACTAAGGAATGAATTCATGGTTTTGATGAACTAATTAAGCTGGGAATTGTGAAGTTGGTGAGTTGAACTTTGAGTTTGAAGTGTTATGAAGTGTTTAGGCTTTGGAATGAGTAAATTTGGGAAGTGTATTAATGGTTATGAAGTTAGGTTGAAGATGAGAGGTTTGGGAGAGGCTTTGGAGTTTTGGACAATTCAATGTCCGTTAAATGGACAGCCTCAGGTGCAAAAACACTCCTTAGCCTGCCCCTGTCTGTTAAACGGACTTGCATGCCCGTTTAACGGACATTCTCGGATCATTTGGGCCACTTTCACCCGAACGTTTACAAGAAAGATTGTGATTTTGGACAAAGTTAGAGGCCGAATCTCGCTTTATGGTCTTCATGAGAGTTGTAGATCTAGATGTCCTATTTATAATGGTCAAAGAACAAACTCAATCTGACATCTAGATTAAAAAGTATGGAAATCGTACTAAAAGAGTTTCAATTTGATTTTGGGTGTGAGCATAGTCTATTCTTTTGGGAATAAATCCCTCATTCGACCTCCAATTGAGGTGAGACTTGAAACATTAGATTTCTTAGACATATATATTTCTGCTTACAAACATTTGTACCATTTGGAGTTAAATTGAAAAAGTTTGCATTAAAGTAATTGAATGGTCGGTTTGGAGATCATATTTGGAGTATGAGCTCTTTTAGGATTTTTAAGCATAACTTGAGTTATACAACTCCGTTTGAGGTGATTCTTGTTTCAAATTGAACTCGAGACTTAAGGCTACATTTTGTAAGAACAAGTCAACTCATGATTTTGATGATTAATTGGTGTGCGCTCGCCACGAATGTTGAGTTACGGCTAATGCCCTGGCAAGGTAATAAGCACAAGGCTTCAGGACTCAGGAAGTTGGGCCTTGGAAACGGGTCCAATTGATGTAGAATTAAAGCAAGAGTAAGAGTGTTTGGTTATAAACAGTTGGGGTCCGGTCTCCGGATCGGGTTCCAACACTACAAGCTTCCTTTCACCTTCCTCATCCCAACATATAGGAGTTTTGCATCTCCTACCATACAAAGCCTCATAAGGTGCCATCTGAATTCCCGAGTGGTAGGAATTATTGTAAGCAAACTCAATCAAAGGTAGGTGATCATCCCACGAACCTTTGAAATCCAAAGCACAAGCTCTCAACATCGCCTCTAAAGTCTGTATCGTCCTCTCCGATTGTCCATCGGTCTGCGGATGGAAAGCCGTACTAAAATGCAATCTAGTCCCCAGAGCCTCCTGTAAGCTTTCCCAAAATCTGGAGGTAAACCTTGGATCCCTATCAGAAACTATCGAACTCGGAATCCCATGAAGTCTGATTACCTCATCCACATACTTCTTAGCCAAAACATTCAAAGAATCTATCTGCCTAATTGGCAAGAAGTGTGCTGACTTAGTCAGCCTATCCACATCACCCAAATAGCGTCATACTTCCCGCTAGTCTTCGGTAATCTCATCAAAAAATCCATGGTAATCTTCTCCCATTTTCATTCCAGAATCGGCAAAGGATTAAGCTTGCCTGAAGGTGCTTGGTGTTCAGCTTTAATTTGCTAACACACTAAACATCTTTTAGCATACTCTTCCGCGTCTCTCCTCATTCCCTTCCACCAAAAATGCTCTTTCAAATCCCGATACATCTTAGAACTCCCTAGATGCATTGCATAAGGAGCATTATGCGCCTCATCAAAGATCTCATCCTTCAGCTCTAACACGTTTGGAACACACAATCTCTTGCCCATAACCATCAATCCATCTTCCTTTACCTCTACCTCAGAAGGCTTGCCATCTTTTATCTCTTCTCTAAGCTTACTCAAGTACCCATCCTGTTCTTGCAATTCTTTAATCTTCCCCTTTAACACTGGTCTCACTCTGAAATTTGCCAAAATACAATCAGGATCAACTTGTCTCAACATCACATCAAGTTTGGCTAAATCTTTCAGCAAAGGAAGATACACTGTTTCCACATGTGCCATAGTGGACTTCCTACTCAAAGCATCGACTACCACATTAGCTTTCCCCGGATGGTAGTCTATCATCAAGTCATAATCTTTCAACAACTCTAACCATCGCCTCTGTCTCAAATTCAGCTCTTTCTGAGTCAACAAGTACTTAAGACTCTTGTGGTCTGTAAATACCTGAGTAGTAACTCCATACAAGTAGTGTCTCCAAATCTTCAATGCAAAAATAATAGCGGCCAATTCCAAGTCATGAATAGGGTAATTCATCTCATAAGGCTTCAATTGCCTAGAAGCAAAGGCAATCACTTTCTCTCTTTGCATCAATACACACCCTAAACCCTTCCTAGAAGCGCCATCAGAACAACGATCCATCATCACCATAAGGTAATGTCAAAATCGGTGCAGTAGTAAGCCTATTCTTCAATTCCTCAAAACTACTCTGGCACTCCTCAGTCCACTCAAACTTCTTATTCTTTATCTTCAATTTGGAAAGTGGAGCAGCTATCAAAGAAAAGCCCTCCACAAACCTCCTGTAATATCCAGCTAATCCTAAGAAACTTCTCACTTCAGCTACATTCTTAGGCGCTTCCCACTTAACCACAGCTTTTATCTTTTGTGGATCCACATGCACTCCACGCTCCGAAATCACATGCCCAAGGAATACTACTTCTCTTAGCCAAAATTCGCACTTATCGAATTTGGCATACAGCTCGTTCTTTCTCAAAGTCTCCAAAGCAACCCTCAAATGATCTTCGTGCTCCTCATCACTCTTAGAATAGACCAATATATCATCAATAAAGACAATGATAAATTGGTCTAGGAAAGACTTGAAGACTCTATTCATCAAATCCATAAAGACTGCAGGAGCATTCGTTAACCCCAAAGGCATAACCAAAAAATCAAAGTGGCCATACCGAGTCTTAAAAGCAGTCTTTGACACATCGGTCTCCTTAATCCTCAACTGATGATAACCCGATCTCAAATCTATCTTGGAAAAGACTCTCTCCCCTTGCAATTGATCACACAAATCATCTATGCGCAGGAGCGGATATCTGTTCTTAATGGTGGCCTGATTCAGCTTTCTATAATCCACACACATCTGTAACGACCCATCTTTCTTCTTCACAAAGAGAACCGGAGCTCCCCAAGGTGAAGACCTCTGCCTAATGTAACCCTTCTCTAATAGATCCTCAAATTTCTCCTGAAGCTCCTTCAATTCTGCCGGAGCCATTCGATAAGGCAGAATTGAAATCGGCGTAATACCTGGAAGAAGCTCAACTGGAAACTCGATTTCCCTAGGCGGAGGTAATCCTGGCAATTCCTCGGGAAAGACATCCGAGAATTCCCTGACTATAGGAATGTCTTCCAACCTCCCTCTATCTGCCTCCGTGTCTAACGCATAGGCCAAAAATGCTTCACACCCCTTACTCATCAATCTCTCTGCTGACATAACTGAAACAATCCGAGGCGGACTGGCTCTTCTAACTCCCACAAATACCACTTTTTCTGTCATCCTCTAGCTCAAATTCCACTGTCTTCTGCTTGCAGTCTAAATTGGCATGATACTTCTCTAATGTATCCATACCTAGGATCACATCCAATCCTCCCATCTTCAAAGGCATCAAATTCACCACAAACTTTCCTCCACTAATCTCTATCTCACACTCTTGATACACTTGACTGATAATAATATACTAGCCGATCGGAGTACTCACCTGTAGGAAAATCCCGGGGTGTTCATCACATGAACACAGTGCGGAATTTAAAATTTTGAGTCTCGGGACATTCCCGAAAGCCAGGATCCATGTGTAAGTACAAACAATCAAACCATAACGACCAAAGGAGACCGTCTCTAACGGTATCCACGCAGAGGTTTGAAACCTAACCGGACAAACTCTTTTGACCCGGAATAGCTAGACTAAAGAAAAGAGTGCTAGCTCTTACCTTAGCCTTGGAGAGCAAATGAAATGATCTTGGTGGAGCCTTGGAGAAGTAGAAGCCAAGTTGAATGGAAAGATGAAGAAGATGAAAACAAAGTTTTCAAAGCTTAACACTTAAGCATTTTCGATTCTACTCCTTCCATAACCGCAAGCTCCTTTCATATCTTCTAATATGTATTTTAATGAGTTAAAACACATATGAAAGGCTTGGTGGATGGGCATCCACGAGATAGCATAAAATGCCTTAAAATGCTAAATGATCATTAAGTTTGACTTTTCAAACTTATTTCATCTCCACCATTTTGGTTCCACCGAATTCAATATATATATATATAATTAATTAATTCTTAATTAATTAATTAATTAATATATATTTGTCAAGAGGTCCATCAAACTGGGTTGGTTCTACCGCCTATCGGGCCCCCCATGTAAAGATCGCCGAAAACGGTTTTCAGCAATGTCGATGTCACGATCTCATCGGGACATATCCCAATCTCATCGGGATCTATTTGATCCTATTGCTCTCCAGATATCGGATCTCTGTCCGAAACTATTTTACAGATTCTCCGAGTCACTCTTATGCGTGTGACCCATTAGGTTCCCGGTTATGTTGGCCACTTAGATTAACACTTAATCTGAGCAAGTCATGAGTGGTATCTAGCAACACATCATGACCCCCAATTGACCGGAAAGTAATTGGTTTGACTAATGAAACCATATCACGAACCCTTCCATAGACAATTATTGTGCAATTCGTCCTTTCACCATGCTATACCCCACTTGGTTTGAGTATGGGCAATGTGTCAACTCTTACTAGACCGATCGAGATCAAATCTAGTCCAAGTAATCAGTTCTCGCCCTAGGACTCGTTACTTTATATGTCCATGAAGACCATCTTCATGACATATGTATGCTCCGCCGCCAGAGACTTCAAAGTAATGATCCCGATAAGAGGCCATGGGTATCTCTTCCGCTATCACGAAGTGGTGAATCCTCTATTGGCTACTCAATTACCTTGAATACCTCAAGTCGCACCCAATCACCACCCTATGAGCGACCTCCGAAAGGCAACAAGGAATGGAGTCAAAGTACGTAATCAAGATTCAAGATATCCTCGAGTACCTCAAGTCTAAGGATACTTGCACCATTGCTATGATGAGATTATCACCGACATTTGTATAGGACATCCATGTGATGATCTCATAGCAGGTCATCCAATGTACTTACTACCACTAGTAAGCATCCATATGTCAAATCTAAATATCTTAATATTTACAGTTTTCGAGATCCACCGCTGATCCAATCAAGGAGTTTGACATGTGCTAGTCTATCCGGATTAATGATGTCCAGCCTCATTAATCCTATGACTAGGATAATTTAGATCTCGACATAATTGCACATGATAGGAATCTCAGAGTATGATCGCATCATAATTTCCTTCATGCTATGTCATGTATCAAGGACTTCATTAATTTGATTAAAGATCACTATCATTTCATAATAAAATGAACATCAAATAAATGAAATATGCCTTGCTTTATTTATTCATAAAGTCTGCATACATGACTATGAACAAAATGCGCTAAAGGGATTGCCTTTAGGGCACTACTCTAACAATCTCCCACTTGACCTAAAGTCAATCGCCTTGGTATCTAATACCATAAGCGAGTACATGAGAATCAAAATTCTTCTGTGACAATGGCTTTGTCAACGGATCAAGAATATTCGCGCCTGGGAATTCTCTCTATCAGGACATCACCTCGAGCAATAATCTCCCGAATCAAATGGTATCGGCGGAGTACGTGTTTGGACCGTTGATGAGACCTTGGTTCCTTTGCCTGCGCAATAGCTCCATTGTTGTCACAATACAACTGTATGGGTCCATCACAGCTAGGAACCACACCAAGTTCAAGAATAAACTTTCGATCCAAACGGCTTTTGCTGCGTCGATACGGCAATGTACTCGCTTCGGTCGTTGAATCGGCAATCGCCTCCTATTTGGAACTCTTCCAACCGATCGCTCCGCCATTTAGTGTGAAAACGTAACTCGATTGGGACTCGAGTCGCCCTTATCGATTGAAAATCGCATCTATATGCCCGCCACTGAGACTTCCATCTCCATATATCAAGAAAACATCCTTAGTTCTTCGTAAGTACTTTAGATATTCTCGATACCACCCAAAGGACCCTCACCAGATCCGATTGGTATCTCGCCGTAACACTTAGAGCATATGATACATCGGGTCTCGATATAGCATTGCGTATAATAGATCCTATCGCAGATGCATACGGGATCATATTCATACGCATCCTCTCATCTTATGTCCGAGGACATGGACTTCGAGAGTGTTATCCCATGAACAATGGGAAGAAACCTCTCGATTGCTCCATGCTAAACCTCTTAGCACCTTGTCTATGATCGCTGATCGTGAAAGACCAAGCAACCTCTTCGATCTATCTCTATAAATCTTTATCCCAAGGATATAAGTTGCTTCTCCAAGGTCTTTCATGGCAAATTGTTTGGACAAATAAATTTTACAGATCAGAAGATTGAGACATCGCTTCCTAGCAACAATATGTCATCTACATATAACACAAGGAATACGATCGCAGTTCCATTAACCTTCTTGTACACACAAGTGTTCATCCGGATTTTGTGAGAAACCAAACTCTTTGATTGTCTCATCAAAACGGATATTCCAACTCTGGATGCTTGCTTCAATCCATAAATGGATTTGAAGCTTGCATACCTTTTCGCCATCGCCGAAATGAAGCCCTCAGTTGTGTCACGTACATCCTCACCAGATTTCCATTCAGAAAGTCGTCTTCACATCCATTTGCCATATCTCATAATCATAATGAGCGGCAATGGCTAGGAGTATCCTAATGGATTTAAGCATTGCTATCGATCAAGGTCTCGCCATAGTCAACTCCTTGTCTTTGATTTAAAGCCTTTAGCCACAAGCCTCGCTTTATGGGTAATCACATTACCATCCATGTCGGTTTTCTTCTTGAAACCCATTTGCACCCTATAGGTTTTATCCTTCGTGCATCAACCAAAGTCCATACTTGGTTTTCATACATGGAATCCATTTGATTTCATGGCACGGCTATTTTTAGACTCTAAACTCTTCGTAACCTCTTCATAGGTAGTAGGCTCATCATCCTCTATGAGCAATACGTCATTCTGTTCACTTACGAAATCCATATCTCGGGAACAGAGCGTATCCTACTTGACCTACGAATTTCGTGTGTAGTAGAAGGTTGAACTGTTACCTCATCTGTATGAGTTACAGTTTCAGGTTCAGGCAGTTGATCTGCGTCTGTCCGAGCATCTTGAACTTCTTCAAGCTCAATTTTGCTCCCACTGTCCTCTTTTAAAAGAAACTCTTTCTCTAAAAAGACAGCATGCCTTGAAACAAACACCTTTTGTTCCTCAGCAAGGTAGAATTGATATCCCCTTGTTTCGTTAGGATATCCTACTAACAAACACTTGTCAAATTTTGCTTCAAGCTTATCTCGATCAAGGCGTCCGCTTATATAAGCAGGACAACCCCATACTTTCAAATGAGAAAGATAAGGTTTCTTGTTAGTCCACATCTCATATGGAGTAACATCAATCGACTTTGATGGAACTCGCTTAACAAGTAAACAAATGCCTCAAGCGCATACCCCCAAAAGGATTTTGGCAATTGTAAAGCCCATCATTGATCGTACCATGTCCAACAAGGTTCGATTTTTCCTTTCTCGCCACACCATTATGTGGTGTGTAAGGAGGAGTCCATCGAGATAAAATCCCATTATCTCCGAGATAATCCAAAACTCTTGGTCTAAGTATTCACCACCACGATCGGATCGTAATGTTTTAATACTTTTCCCAAGTTGGTTTTCTACTTCATTTCAATTGTTTGAACTTTTCACACGCTTGATTTGTATCTCATCGAGATACAGTACCTATATCGAGAATAATCATCGATAAAGGTAATGAAGTAACGACAACCACTTCGCATGGATGGACATCGACCACATACATCCGAATGTATTAGGTTTAATAATCCAATCGCTCGCTCACCCTTTCCTTAAAGGTAACTTAGTCATCTTGCCTAACAAACAAGATTCACATGTGTCATATGATTCATAATCAAATGACCCTAAACTTCCACTCTTGTGGAGCTTAGCGATCGCCTCTCATTTATATGGCCAAGGCGACAATGCCATAAGTAAGTTGATTTTAAATTATCTCTTTATGTCTTTTAGCCATTGACATTCATAACCGGATGTGACATATCTAATATGTAAATACCATTGCATAATGTACCAGATTATAAACCATTCCATTTGAGCTAATAGAACAACCATTGTTACCAAAAGACAAATGGAAACCAAATTTATTTAAACAAGAAATGTATAATATGTTCTTTGTTAACACGGTACAAAATAACAATCATCCAAGTTAAGTACAAGCCCACTGGGAGTGTCAAAACATAAGTCCCTACGGCTAATGCAACAACCCTTGCTCCATTGCCAACACGCAGTCCATTTCTCCTTTATGAGCCGCCATCGTCCCCGAGGCCCCGTGATATCATTGCATATGTGTGAGCCACAACCGTATCTAATACCCATATGTTATGATCGAAAAAGATAACCTCAATGAAAACATACCGAAGAAGTCGAGGCATCCGATGCCTTCTTCGCTTCGATTCTTCCAGATAAACTTTGTAGTTACGCCCAATGACCATCTTTACCGCAATGGAAGCGGTACCTTTTGGTGCGTCTCTTTGGTCTTCTTCTTGCCTTTGCTGCACTTCCTTTCGCTTCGAGCCTTTTTCTTCTTCTTTTCTTCTTCGAACCAGAGGAAGAAGAATCCACCAATAGAACGCCTTGCTATCTTGCTTGATGTTTTTTTCATTGTCTTGAGCAGATTGATCACTCGGGAATTGTGGTGGATATTTGGTTCATTCGATAGTTCAACACAAACTATGAATAACTATCGACAAACCAACAAGAATTAAGTCTATACTTAACTCGTAATCCATCACAAAACCTAAGACGACCAACCTCTCAATATAGCCATTCATCTTCAATGCATATTGCAATCGCAGATGAACCAGAGTCATCTTCGTTGTAAAGAGCAACCTTGAGGTCTCGAACTGCTCGGACCGTGCTTGCTCATCAAACAACTCTAAGATGAAACACTATCGTGTGAGCATCCATAGACTCGTCGCTTCGCAGCTCAGTGACATCGATGCAAGCATAATGCAGTGGCTATGTCACCGCCTTTTAAATGTTACGATATGCCTTCCGATCATCATCGAAGCTCCTTCAGAAGTGGATCCGAAGCGGAAAATCAAGGATATATCCTAGATCCTCGATCTCGAGAACAATTTCAAATTACGCAGCCAATCAAGAAAATTTGGTCCAGCTTAATTTGTTCGAGTCCATTAGAGCGCCAAGATTCACACCGGTCGACATCTTCAACCAACCTAAATGTAGAGAGAAAGAAAGTTAGAATAGAATTAAATGTATGACCATAAGGACTTAAATGACATACATATAGCTCCCACTAGTTTCAACAGAATCCATAACCCTCATCATGAATCCAAGAAACAAAATGGCACATTGACCTAGTGGGTCGATATCCGACATTACTAAGAATGACCTTGGGTTTGCCCAACAAGCCACCTTAGGTCAATCGGTAGGTATCGGACATACCAATTGCATCTCAAATGCAACTATCGCCCAGTGCTATCAACAGTTGATGTATGCACATACATTGGGTTATCAACACTTAATGCATGTACATTTGATGTACACTACCCAATTTCACCTCTGTCCACGTTGACCTTGAGTTTGCCCAACAAATCAACGCTTCTAGGAAAACCGACCCATTAATCCGAAAATCTCATTTTCATGGTTCGAACATATCCGTATAGGGCGAGCTTGAGTTTGCCCAACAACTCAACCCTATAAGAACTCTGGTTCTTACCATATTAATGGAAGGCGTTAGTTTTCATATTTAAATTGAGGGATTTTAGGTCTCATCTTTCTAATCTCATCCAAGGATCATAGTCACCATGACTATATGGTCTGATTTAGGGCATTGCATCAATCACATTGAATTCATACCAAATCATCCCATGTTCAGATGCTTTCAATCGACTAACAATAATGCCAACGACTATTGCTTCAGACTGTGCTAGTCGACTAACAAGAATGCCAATCGACTATACATGATTTACCAATGACTAACACAAGTGATAGTCGATTGGTGATCAGATGTCCCGATCGACTATCACAGAGTGCTAGTCGATCAGGGCATCAACAATCGATGACCCAATGACTCATCGCAAGAATGATAGTCGATCGTGCACGTGAAATGCTCTCTAATCAGCTAATTTCAATCCGCATTTCCAATTCACAATACCATATACAAGTATATTATCCTTTATATTAATGTGCTAATGAAACATTTTCATTGAAACATACATGCCATATAGTCTAACTATATATGAAAACCTTGAAACCGATTAATCCACCATTAATCACTAGATTTCCACATAATTCAAGGACACCAAATAATCATGCTAAGTATCTCTAGTAGGCTACACGTTATCAAGATTACTCCGCACTTGTCACAAAAATTGCGACGGCCAAAATAACCAAGATAACTAATAAGCTAACGAGACGCTAAAGTGACCTATTCGACATCCAAAAATTATTGGAAACCTAAATTCAAGAATCTCAACTTGGCATGCATACCACATCAATATAACACATTTTAATCACTATAAAATGATTCAAGGCATTGAACTGAAAATAACACAACCAATCATTCCAAACAAAATAGACCTAGCAACTTTCTCAAAACTGCTAAGCTCAACATTTTGCTCAAAATGACTATTGAAAAACTTTCAATAAATACTGAGAAAATTACAGAGGTGAAAAAATGTTCCCAACATGCTCCATGAAGTTTTCCAGGATTTATTTCCCACAAAAACTCATTGAACCTCAGCAATCTAGCCGAAACAGAATCTGTGTTCTCCAACACAAACATTCCCATCAGCACACAAGTAATTCGGAAATAAATAGTAAATCACCTTGAAAACAATTTTCCATCCACAGAGACATTCACAAGCATCTTAGGGACATGTCGGTGAAAACCAATCCGAAAAATAATTTTCTAGAATTTATTCTCGAATTTACAAGCATACCTGTTTCAGAAACGTTCAACAAGACAGCATCCGAAACTTGAGGGAATTAAATAGCAAAAACATATCAAACGACATCGATAAATTTTTTCCTTTTATAGACACATTCAGCAACATCTTATGAGCAGGTCTATGCAAAAAAATTTCGAAAACCCTAAGTCTATACTGATTTCGAAATTCACAGAAGCAGCATGCTACACAGCTCAATTCACAAAGGAACTCCGACCTAGTTATCATTTCTACTGTTTATACAACACAAGCGTCTCTGATACCACTGTAGGAAAATCCCGGGGTGTTCATCACATGAATACAGTGCGGAATTTAAAATTTTGAGTCCCGGGACATTCCCGAAAGCCAGGATCCATGTGTAAGTACAAACAATCAAACCATAACGACCAAAGGAGACCGTCTCTAACGGTATCCACGCAGAGGTCGGAAAACCTAACCGGGACAAACTCTTTTGACCCGGGAATAGCTAGACTAAAGAAAAGAGTGCTAGCTCTTACCTTAGCCTTGGAGAGCAAATGAAATGATCTTGGTGGAGCCTTGGAGAAGTAGAAGCCAAGTTGAATGGAAGAGATGAAGAAGATGAAAACAAAGTTTTCAAAGCTTAACACTTAAGCATTTTCGATTCTACTCCTTCCATAACCGCAAGCTCCTTTCATATCTTCTAATATGTATTTTAATGAGTTAAAACACATATGAAAGGCTTGGTGGATGGGCATCCACGTAGATAGCATAAAATGCCTTAAAATGCTAAATGATCATTAAGTTTGACTTTTCAAACTTATTTCATCTCCACCATTTTGGTTCCACGAAATTCAACATATATATATATAATTAATTCATTCTTAATTAATTAATTAATATATATATATTTGCTGAAGAGGTCCAGTCAAACTGGGGTCGGTTCTACCGGCCTACCAGGCCCCGCCGGCTAAAGATCGCCGGAAACGGTTTTCAAAGAATGTCGATGTCACGATCTCATCGGACATATCCCAATCTCATCAGATCCATTTAATCCTATTGTTTCCAGATATCGGATCTCCGTCTCAAACTATTTTACAGATTCTCCGAGTCACTCTTATGCGTGTGACCCATTAGGTTCCGGTTATGTTGGCCACTTAGATTAACACTTAATCGAGCAAGTCATGAGTGGTATCTAGCAACACATCATGACCCCAATTCGACCGGAAAGTAATTGGTTTGACTAATGAAACCATATCACTTAACCCTTCCATAGACAATTATTGTGCAATTCGTCCTTTCACCATGCTATACCCCACTTGGTTTGAGTATGGGCAATGTGTTAACTCTTACTAGACCGATCGATCAAATCTAGTCCAAGTGTAATCGTTTCGCCCTAGACTCATTACTTTATATGTCTATGAAGACCATCTTCATGACATATGTATGCTCCGGCAGAGACTTCAAAGTAATGATCCCGATAAGAGGCCATGGGTATCTCTTCGCTATCACGTAAGTGGTGAATCCTCTATTGGCTACTCAATTACCTTCAATACCTCAAGTCGCACCCAATCACCACCCTATGAGCGACCTCGAAAGGCAACAAGGAATGGAGTCAAAGCAGTAATCAAGACTCAAGATATCCTTGAGTACCTCAAGTCTAAGGATACTTGCACCATTGCTATGATGAGATTATCACCGACATTTGTATAGGACATCCATGTGATGATCTCATAGCAGTCATCCAATGTACTTACTACCACTAGTAAGCATCCACATGTCAAATCTAAATATCTCAATATTTACAGTTTCGAGATCCACCGCTTGATCCAATCAAGGAGTTTAACATGTGTTAGTCTATCCGGATTAATGATGTCCAGCCTCATTAATCCTATGACTAGGATAATTTAGATATCTTGACATAATTGCACATGATAGGAATCTCGAGAGTATGATCGCATCATAATTTCCTTCATGCTATGTCATGTATCAAGGACTTCATTAATTTGATTAAAGATCACTATCATTTCATAATAAAATGAACATCAAATAAATGAAATATGCCTTGCTTTATTTATTCATAAAGTCTGTACATGACTATGAACAAAATGCGCTAAAGGGGATTGCCTTTAGGGCACTACTCTAACATCACCATCAACGGAGTATCCAATGGGCTCAAAATCCTCTTAGGCACAGTCCTACCCGACGACACAAAAGAATGGGTAGAACCCGTATCAAACAAAGTAAGAACACAATCATCAAACAATTTAATCATACTCGTTACCACTTCTGGAGTGGTCTCTGCCTCCTCTCTAGTCATTGCAAACACCTTAGCTGGCGCTTGCCCCTAGATCTGTCTGGAGGATGAGCTCTTTTAGGAACCCCAGAGCTACCCACTTCAGTCACAGCCTTCTGTCCCACTGCCTCTGTCCACCTAGAAGCTTGCATCTGTGATCCCTCTCTTCTGTCTGGCTTAGGACACTGCTTGGCTATGTTTCCTCTCTGTCCACAATTGAAGCATGCTCCTGTTACTTTGAAACATTCTCCACTATGATGCCTCCCACAGTGCTCACACTTGGGAAGAGGTGGCCTCTCCTCATCTCCTCTTCTACTGCCGCCCACCGTTGAGGCTTGGTGAGAAATAGTAGAAGTCCTCATAGGTCTAGGTCGGCTCCCACCGGTGCTCCTCTCCTCAGACTGCACAGGAAAGGTTCTGGCACTTCTCTCAGGTATAGAAGTACCACCTCCCCTCCTGAATTGCTCTCTTCCCTTCCTCTTTCTGCTAACTGCGCTCTTAATGTTCTCGATGTTCTCAACCCTCAGAGCCGCTTCAACCAGCTGCTGAAAATCGCCAAAGTTCTGTACTACCTCCTTCTCTCTGATAGCTAAATGTAGGCCCGACTCAAACCTGCGGCACTTGGTAGCCTCACTGAACATCAGCTCTGAAGCATACCTCGACAAATGAGTGAACCGACGCTCATATTCAGCAACAGTCATCTCCCTCTGGGTGAGACTCAGAAACTCCCTCTGCTTCTGTTGAATGTACACTTCAGACAGATACTTCTTCCTGTAAACAACCAGGAAGTCTTCCCATGCCAACCCTACTGGTCTCATCTGACTCCTCGGCACCGTCTCCCACCAATGCAAGGCATCACCCTGAAGTAAGCTGGCAACATAGACCACTCTCTCATCATCCTCACAATCCATCTGATCCAAGACCCTCTCGGTCTTCATCAACCATGTCTCGGCTTCCTCATGGTCCGTGGTCTCGTAGAAGTCCACCGCTCCATACTTCCTTAGCCTATCAAACTGTCTCCCCTTTTTAGTTGGGGCCGAACTAGAAGCCTGGGGCATTTGTCCCATAGCCTGAACAAAGGCTTGAGTAAATGCCTGGAAGAGTCTCGGGTCTAGAGTAGGCACTTGCTCAGACTGACTAGGCGACGGTTGAGTCTGAGATCGGAGGGGCTCACTACTCTGCCCTAGAGAAGCCTCAGCTGGGGCCACTCCCAGGGCTACGGACTCATCCGTGCTCTCCTCTCTCAGTGGAGAGTCAGGTGCAATCGAACCTTGCAGAATTCCTCGTTTCCTTCTACGAGGTAGCATCTTACTCATTCAATGAAAATATTAATGATTAGCTACAATCCTTTTTAAATCTAGTTCTTGTATGGATGCATGATATGCATGTCACTTAGTACAAACAATCACTTCATAATGCAAACATTTAATCACATAGCAAGACAATTTCCCTACTATGCATTCTAAGCCTAGGAGTGAAACCTAAGCTCTGATACCAAACAATGTTGGACCCCGTCTCCGAGGCCCAACATTCGGACCCATATAAGCATACATAAGCATAGAGGACCCAAAACTGAACACAAACTGACCACAAATAAAGAAAATTTTAATAGAAAATTTGGGATTTTCTTTTTAATAAAATTGTTCCTCATGATCTCACGATTCCAACGCCACTTAAAACGCTCAATTTGGATTAGAAATGAAGGAGTTATAATTAAAATACTATCTTAAAGAAAACAGTGAAAACTGACCCTCTACCGAATTCATGTCAGAATTTCAAAACTTTATAGGCTAAATTGCCAATTGGTTCCTTCATAAAAACTTGTAGGTTTATGTCTCTAGTTTAATTTAAAACAAGAATTGCCTCGATCCGAGCTTTATAGCTCAGGATATCTCAAAATTAGTAAAGTACATTCAGACTTGATCAGCCGACCTTCACATTTTGTTTCAAACCACCTTTTTCAATTTAAAAGCAATACTGGTAAATCAGGTGTAGAAAGATTGAAAAATGTCTTAGAAATCCATTGCTTCGAAAATGGGATCAATCGGGGGTCTACACAAATAGTTATGGCCAAAAGAAGGAATAGTGGTCGGTCGGCCAAGAACCGACCCCAAATGACGAGCTATCGCCCAGCGCTCGGCATGGCGCTCGGCATGAGCGCCACAAGATAAGCAAGTCTCGCCGCCAAGCCAAAAGCTGGCTGTCCGAGCTCCATTTTCTAGACTCCGAGCTCTGAAACTTCAAACCCTCATAACTTTTGCCTTCGAGCTCGAAATCAGACACGGATTGTTTCGTTGGAAAGATAGAACAAAAATCTACATTTTTCAAGAAGGATTTCCTGGCAAGCTCGGACACTAAAGGAATCAAAATTTTACTCTAAGACCGATTGACTAGCTCTCCACAAACAGTACCAGAACTTACAAACACCATAATTTTTGACCCAGGATTTCGAATTTAGCAAACTTAGTGTCTATGGAAAGGTTAAAGAATTATATACAATTTTCATCAAGATCACCGACCTATATTCCATCTCCATAAGGGTCAAAAATGGACTCAAAGCTCTGCCTGACAATCTGCCATATAGACAGCACCTGCATTTAATTCTAACGACTCACACCTACCAATTTAACACATCATAAATAGCTCATAAAGCATTATGGGAGAGTTCTACAGCTCGCCTAACCCGCTTAAGGAGTCAAAAAGATCCCATTCAACCTATATCAACCAAGAAATTTCAGTACAACACAACATACACAAAGATGACCACCTGAGTGCATCAGCCCAGAATTTCAGCACTACATCCCACTACAACAACACATAAACCATAACAATTTTCCAGCGGGCTCTCTCAAGGAAAAACTCAATAGCAACTCAACAATTTAAAAGAACGCACACACATACCCTTTTCCAAGGCCATACACAGGTCATAAATCAACAATTTCACATGATACTAGAGAGTACTAGAACTCTCATTCACATCTACCAATCTTACAAGAATTTATACACAACTTTAGTTACATATCAACATATTCATCAAAATCAAGTACAAAATACAGAATATGAGATGCTCAATTCTTGATATGCTTATAAAGCTATTCCAAAAGCTGGTTACTAACTTAATACAAAAGTATCTAGGATTCTTGGAGTTAAGACCGATGCCTTGCAAGGTTCCGAGTTCAACTTGAATTTGCACCTGAGGAGGGAGAATGGGGTGAGCAAACACGGCTCAGTAGCTAACACGTTTATAGTCAATGAGTAATGAACCACACAACACATAAACAAGGATCCGAAGCAATAACAATTTATCATATGAAACACAAATAATCTAAAATCATCACATAAGGTAGAACATGTGAATTTATATCAATCAACCACATATTATGCATCATAAACTCAATTAAAAGATGGAATGCACACAATTGGCTCGAGAGTTCCTTAAACACAACGAATAAACCGAAGTTTATCGCAAACACAACGAGTCCATTTTTGGATCTCGTGGGCCACAAGCGGGCTGTCGGGAGAAGGCTAGGGGAGGTCAACGTGCACGTGACTAACGATATAGGTTCTCTCTTTCCCAATCACAACCAATTTATGCTCACGTATTCAAACACAAAAATAGCATTTTATGCTTCTTTCATTGTATCAAATCATCATAGTTTCGTTCTTTTCTTTCAAATCAAGGGAAATACACTTTCAATATACTCATAATTAACAAAGATAACACACATAGGGCATTTGCCCATTACACAACAACTATAAAAATGTTACCCACCTATCGTCGGTATCCGAATTCAAGATTTCCCTTCCTCCTTGTCTTGAGTGGGATTTTCTTGAGTTCCTTCAATTAAATCATACTTCATTCAATAAATACATTTTAAAAGAAAGTCATAATATTCATAAATCAAGCAAAGATGAAAATAAACTTTAAACCTAACCTACCCATAGGACATTTAAGCTAGAATAACCATAACCTTAGCTTAAAAGTCCCTAAAATCCATAGATCTCACCTTTCTCTCTATCTTTCTTCAATCTCTACACAAACCCTAACTTCCATCCTACACCATCCTTAAACCTAGCTTAAGCAAAGATGGAACTTACCTCTCACAAGTAGTTTTCTCCTCTTTTTCCTCTTCTTTCTTCTTTCCTCCAAGCCTCCTACGGCTCTCCCTCTTCTTCTTGGCCAAAAGCTCTTCTTTTCCTTAACTCACATTTTGCTTCTCTTCTTTCCTTTAAGTCTACGACACTTGCTTCCTTCTCTAACAACTTAATTCGTTAGCTTTCACTTAAATCTCTCCTCCAAAACTACATAGTTTTGATACTCCTTAAAGCTCTCCTTATAACTTACAAGGCTTTGGGCTCTCCTCCTCCTCACAAGCCCACTACACTTAACCACTTAAATTCTAAAGCTCATACTTTCCAATATTAAGTCCAAGCCTTCATTTAATTTCTAACTTCTAATCCCAATCATACTTGCTAATTCCAAGACTCAATAAAATATATATCTATATAAACACATAATTAAAACAATTAAAACAAGAATAGAAAATAAATCAATAAATAATCAATTAAATAAACGAAAAAAAATTTCGGGGCCCAACAGTACTCTTCAATATTAACCCTAGGAATGTTGATAGGCCGGGTTGGGCTAGGGCAGCTATTTTAAGCCTATCAGGCCCTTGTTTGAATTATGGTGGCCTAATAGTTTCTTCATTGCTAATGGGTTAGTCCTTTATACCAGAAATTGGTTGAATTTCCTTCCTATATCCTTTGACATATTCAGTCTTCCATAACCAACTAGATATGTACTCTTCAACATGAGCCCAAAAATAAGTCGGGCCAAGCCTAGGCCGGTCAGGGACGTCCCTAATTAACGCTCTTGTTTAATAACACATATGGCATGTTCATAAGAAATTCCAGAGAGAGTATATCTTATATAAGAACATATGTCCTCCTTCTCCATTATGACGTACTAAACAATGTTAAGCAATCATGGCACTCTTCTCTATTGCTTCCCATATTCTTAGCCTTAAATTTCCTTTCCACTTGGCAACCTTTTTCCTTTGTCTCACAATTCTTTTCATCAATTCTATTCTAATATGCTCCCATTAACTAGAGTCTTATGGAAGGCTCACATAAGTTATTGTCAACCAACTCAATCATAGAATCTTCCCTTTGGAAAGCTCTGCACTATTTTCTTGTGCATATTGCAATTATGATATTAACATCAGGGACTTACATAGAAAGCAAACAAATAAGAAAAAAAAAAGAAAAAAACATAATTAAAAAGAAACCAGAAATAAAAGATCTATTGAATGCACAATCTATTAAAAGAATAAGTATGAAAAAATGGCTTATCCTAAGTGAGAATATTGAAAGGAAACATTAAGTGAAAGTGACAAATTGAAGCACAGCACAACATATGAAAGTTAATGGATTTTCACACTATATATATGTATATAAACTCTTTTAAGAACTTACCAAGTTCTATTAGTTAAGGTACGTGGTGATTTTACACCTGTGAATCAAGAAAGGGACATCTCGTTGTGGCTCCTAAGCTTATTAAATTTTTCACCTGTAAGCCTCATGCAAACTGCATCACTGATTTTCGGCCTATATACCATCCTAAGTGTTTATTATGCCTCAACGTTTCAAAAATACCTATATTAAATGCAATCCTCGTTCAACTATTACATCAACTTTATCACTTCTTTCAATCTTGAAACAAGAAGTTTGTCTATGGTCTTAGAAAATGTGTCATTATAAAAGATTAACCTGAAGTATTTAAAGGAACTTGGATTCAGAATTTTAAGGATAAGACTAATAATGGTTTTATTAATATCCTAAATCATTTTCCCAATCTCAAAGAACTCCAATACTACATCAATTGTTAAGTCAAAATGACTTTACATCAAAATGACTTTACAATACAACTTTGTTTCAAAATAAGTAATGATAAAACTTGAATCTAAAAGAGAGATAAAGTAAGAGTAGTTGACACAGCGATTTATCCTAGTTCACCCCAAACTGTAGGCTACGTCCAGTCCTCAGAGTTCTTTTTGAGATTTTCACTATCTCTTCAACTTTACAGGTATTCTTTGCGAGCCTCTTCAGGTCTCTAAAACCAGTATTCTTTCACACTTAGCCTCTGCAGGCTATCTGTACTACTTTCTCACAGATAAGTGTTTGAAAACTTGTTACAATAAGAATAACTCTCGGCTAATTTGCACAGAATGCTTTTACGATCACGTAGATGTAATTCAGCTAATTTTTCAATTATTCAGCTCACATTTTTTTAACTAACTTTGCAATCTTCGACTTCGACTTGTATTTATAGCCTTTGTCTCCAACTGCTTCTTGATTCTTGTTTCTTGAATCTTTAACAAAAACGGTTAATCAGTTGAGTTCTATAACTAACCCGAACTGACTCTTGCATCTAATTCTCAATTCCTCTTCTGCGTCTGTCTTTTCTATTCGCGTCTTTGTCTGTTTTACTATTGCGTCTTCGTTCTGCATTTATATCTTGTGTCTCTGCTTTGCGCCTCAGATTTTCTTTTGCATCTGCGTTGCTTTGTCTGTGTTTATTTTGTGTCTGCGTCTGTTTATTTCTTCTGCGTTCTACGTCTACATCTTATTGTGCGTCTGCGTCTGTGTTGCTTCGTCTGTGTTTATTTTGTGTCTGCGTCTGTTTATTTCTTCTGCGTTCTTCGTCTACGTCTTATTGTGCATCTGCGTCTGTGTTGCTTCGTCTGTATTACTTTGTGTCTGCGTCTGATTATTTCTTCTGCATTCTTCGTCTATGTCTTATTGTGCGTCTGCGTCTGTGTTGCTTAAATGCGCTTTTTTCGCTCGCTTTTTTCTTTTCTTTTCTTTTCTTTTGCTCTTTGTTATACATCAAAATTATAACTAAGTAAAGTTATTTTGACTTAACAATCTCCCCCTTTTTGATGATAACAAATTATATACAATCAAGATAACAAAATACAATGTATAAGACAAAAAAAACTTATCTTCAAAAAAAATCTTCTTCTTCTTCCTTCTTCTTCAGCTCCTTCAATCACACCCTTAAGATTTGACAATTTCCATTCCTCTTCTGTTCATTCTCTTCTCCCCCTATTTGTTATAATAAAAAATGATTAATGACGACGACTCATCAACAGTTCTGACATCATTTTCTTCAGATCATTCATCGTCTCCTTTATCTCGTTTACTTCTTCACGTAATTGACTGATTTTTGCTTGGGAGGCAAACGTTGAGGAGGATTGATCATTATCTTCGGAGGGTGCAGTGAACGCAATTGTTGTAGCATATGTGTCCGAGGATGGAACATAGTCTTCATTAATCGCAAATGTGGCTTGATGAATGAATACACTTGACTCTGGAATATCCAAGTCATAGGGAGCAGGTAGCATCAGCAACTGTCTTCCTTGCAAGGGTATGCCTTCAGCTTCAATAGACAGTGTATTAGATAAGGGTCTAATACGCAAAACTATCTAGACAAGGAATTCAATGAATGTCCCTGTTGTCAATTTTCCCCTTACTGGACAGTCTTCTTTCTTATCAGTATAGCTATAACTAGCTCCACCATTATTCTCTTTAGAAGCGCATGCCTCATTAATTTTCCGCACTTCTTCTTCAATTTGATCTGCGGACAGATCATCACTAACTTCTTCAGGAAAAAGTATTGATTTCTCCTTATTCAAATCCAAGGGATATCTTGGTTGAATGTCTGGTACAACCTTTATTATCGACTGTTTTGTGACTGGATAAATAGTGCACGGACGAGAAGACATTTTTGTAGGGTATGGCCTTGTAGCAGCATACCTTAAAGTATCATAGAAGTTCCTTTCGTCTTCATTCAATATGTGCCATGTCTCACTATTTATCAGAATAGGTTGTAAGGTAGCCTTTATTTCCCTTCTAGGTTGACTGCAGATAGCAATTGCAATACTCCTCGTTGTCACAACTTCAACCAGTCTGCCTTCAAACTTATCCTTTCTTAAAAATTTGGAATAGTTATGAACGACCAGACTAGGTTCATCAGATTTCTTCAATGGTACCTGCACTGAGCTCAAATCTGCTGTGACTTCTTGTTGATTATCGGCAGGAGTAGGCTGAACCAGGTTAGGCTCTACTGGTTCCTCTGGTTTCTCAACAATGGGAGTATTCTTCTCTTGATTAGCTTCCTCAGGAGTAGACAAACTCCTCCTTCGACTAACCACTTTAGTTTTTATTCTTAGAGTTTTCTTCACTTGAGACTTTTGTGTCTCAAACTCCAATTTTCTCTTCTTCTCAGTCTCCTTGGTCTGTTTGGCTGATTCTTCCTCCTAAATTGAGACGAGAGATCTTGTCACCTTTGCCCTTGGTGCGCTGGATCCAGAGGCTTCTTCTTGTTCCTGCTCTCTGGTTCTTCTCTCTTCTTGTTGCCTTAAGGTTCGAATCCTAGGTGATCTCCTTGCTTTCTTAGTGATTTCACCTAAAAGATTCTCTCCTTTTCTTTTTGTCGCACCATCTTCTGTCCTCCGAGCAATATCATACTCTTCTCTAGGACATGCCAGTTTTATCAAAGGCTTTTTATTTAATCTTCTCCTTTCTTCTATTGGCATACTCACACTTCCATGAGATTTAGAACTTGTTGCTGGAGAATTCTTTAATAACCACTCCCCCTCAGTTCTAGTTCTCCTTGAAGAGTCTGCATCTTCCTGAATCACTGTCCTCAAACCCATTCACCGTATAGTGATTGAGTCAATAGTACTCTTCACAGGTACAATCCTTCTATTTCCTCTGTGTAGAAGGACTCCGGATTCCTTAAAAATCCTTGTAAGAAGCATACCATAAGTGTTGGATCCCGTTACCGGAACCCAACTACTTATACGTATTCCCTCACTATGTACACAGGATTCCTTATGAACTCTTTTCATCCGTTGCCGAATATCCATTCTCTAATCTGAAAATCCCGATATAAATTTTTTTTTCATTCTTATTCATCTTAACTCCATTTTCATGATTCGGGTCTTAACCGGAGAACGAAACGAAGACAAAACAAAAGTACATTCAACGAAATGGAGGAAAAGCATACAGAAATGAAGAAACATACTGAAAACAAACTACGAAGCACATGAAAATCAAAGAATAAAGAATTGAATCCGAAGCAAATTACAAAGCAAATCGAAGGCTCGAAATCGAAAGCAAAACAAATTGAAACGAATCGAATCGGATAACAAAGTGTAGAAACAACCGAAAACGGAAGCCAAAGCAACTCGAACTGAAAGGTATAAGGTGGAAGAAAACAAAACAAAAGCGGAAACAAAAGCACATCGGTTCAAAAGGCATAAGGCGGAAGCAAAGCGAACATCTCGAAGCATAAATCAAATAGAGCAAAGCGACAAGACAAACGTGAGGGCTAATTCCGCCAAAATTCAATTGAGCTAACAATTGGACATTTTTGGCAAGGAAAGGTAAGAAACTTGATGAGAAATCACTGGTTCGAATTTCGGGTGAATCGGAGGCCAAATGAGAAAGTTATAAGAGAAAATGCAAAATGACCAAAGGAATAGTAATTGACCATAAGAATAGTAACCGGCCAATTTCCGACCCTTATATCTTTTTACTCCGAATTCCGATTGGGATATATTATACCTCTTTTTAAAGATATCAAGACCCTCTACAATTTTCATGAAGGACGGAAATTTCAATTCCCGCTCTAAAGCGGAAAAAAACCCATCCGAAGGTTCAGCCCAAAATTGCCCATGAATAGTAATTCGGGAATCCCAAATGCATAATGGGCAGCAAACTTAAAACGCTCATATCTTTTTCATCTTAAGTCGAAAACTAACCCATTTTATACCGTTTTAAAGTTCTTAACTTGTTCTACAGTTTTCTGGAAGACATCCAAAGTGAATTCCCTCATTATGAGGGTCTAAACCTTGTTAAGTTGCTGCCCAAATTTAGGAAAATTTGGACAGCATCTCCCTAAAATGCTCTAGCCAAATCCTAAATCTAAACCATCCAAGCTTCAAACCTGCAAAACCACTTCAATCTTCCTTACATTCATTCATCCAACTTCAAACTCAATTCAACTCAATTGGCAATGCCACAATCTTAGTTATCTATCATTTGTTTTCTCATTTCCAATTCTACAATCATATAACAATACATTTTAACTTCAAACTTTTACAATTGCAAACTTCAAAACCATAATAATTACATGAAACTAAACAAATACAATGCTTGAAGGGCATTCTAGCCTAAATACAACCGAAAAGATAAACTGCATTTACAAAGAACAAACTAAAGCTTTGAGACTTCTAAACCAACAAAATGCATCGGATTTTCCTTAATCCCGTCGCGATTTAACCGGATTCTTGCTTCTACCGAGGAGGGAAAATGGGGGTGAGCTCGACGGCTCGTGGGTAATAACTTAATAAACGAGAAATACGCTAAAACCGTTATTCATTCATTCAATCTTTTCACACAAGTCACATTGAGAAAAGCATTTTAATTTGTCAAAACTCTTCACTAATACTACACTTCAAACAATTACAAATTCAACAAATATCAAACAGCACATAACATTTCGAATGGTTTGGTTTCGGCCCTAACGGAGACGATCGCACATTTCCGATAAGCGGTCATGTGCAGCCGTGAACAGAGGGGAGTCCGAAATCGAAACTCCTAAGCCACTTGCGGGCAGCCGGGAGAAGGCTATCAGAGGGAGACAGTGCACTGACTCTACGGAGGGGACCTAACCAAACCCATACAATTCACATATTCGTGCTTAAAACAAACAGATTGCCCGAAGGCACTTTTCGAAATTTGACTTTCAAATTGTTTTCAAATCATATCATTATCAAAACTAATTCAAATATTACAAAGCATCGGAATTCACGTTACAAACCATTTAACAATCCATTCCAACATAAATTCATATTCAAGAATATCACATATAAGTGAAAGACATCACATAAAGTAATTCATATAAACATGCTAAGTCATTGGTGGAAAACATTAGTTTACATTTATTAGAAAAACTTTAATGCATATTATCTCAAGTATTAAGAAATCACCCACCTTAATTTCCTTGCTAGCATCTTGGATTGGTCCAATTGCCTTTCCTTTACTTCCCATGCCTTATTGGACCTTAATCAAGACATAAAATCCTAATTAACATAAGGTCCACATGCTGAATTTTTATAAAAGAATAGAAAACATGCTTAACAACCTACCTAACTATGCCTATGCCATTCCTAAATTATAACTATCAAAACCTATCTCAAATGAATCAAACTTTTCAACAATCTCATGCCTTAAAGACACCACACCAAATCTGTTTTTTTTTTTTAATAATCCTTCCTCTTTCCCTTTTTCCTTTCTTTTCTTTCTCTTTTATTCTTTCTTGAAAAAAACTCTTCAACTAAGGCATAAGAATCCTAATTACTATAAGATACACATGCTGGAAAAATTCTAAGGTTTGGGAAAACTTGCATTTAACCTATTCTAATCTTCCCTATATCTTCATATTCACACTACTAACCACCATGTTTGAACAAAAATGCCAACTCTCATATATTCTCTATGCTGAAATTTTCTAACTTCATGTATTCTTCTTCTTTCCTTTTTCTTTAACCAATACCCTTCAAACCATCATATGAAAACATGAAAAACACAACTCTCACAACAAAACCATGAATTAAAAACAAGTAACCAATGCTGGAATTTTAAACCATCAAGGAAAACATGAAATTTCTTTGCTATCATCTTAGCTATACTTTATTTAAGTCATTGTCCTCAAAACCTAACTCAATAACCAACAACTTTCTCAAACTCATGCTTAAAAGTTACCTATCACAATCTGATTTTTTTCCCTTAATCTTTCTTTTATTATTCTTTCCTTCTTCCATCATACATCATTCTCCAACCATACTTTTGAACCAAGCAAAGCAAATCCCATCTTTAAGCAAACCTCTAACAATAGAATCATAATAAACAAAAACCAACTATGCTGGAATTTTTAAAAGGATGTTCTAACTTCCATTTAAACTAACCTAACCTACCCTTTCCTTCATATATACTCTTCAAACCATCATTTTTAGCAAAATTCTAACAATAACACCACAATTAACATAAGGGACATATGCTGGAAAATGTTAAAGAATACAAAATCTAGGTTTAACACCCATCTCACTTGACCTATACCCTTTTTAAACAATTAACATCATAACCCCTCTCTCAACCAAGCAAAATCCCATCTTAGATTCACAATTTAATAAAAACTCCAATGCTGGAATTTTCCAAGAATGGGAAAAAAAACTTGAAATTCATGCAACATCACCTTACCTATACTTTAACCTATCCCTTAACAATAAAACAATCATTAAAGACACAAATCCTAACAAAAACACTAAGGAATTTCGAAAACCCTAACCCAATGAAATCAACTCTTCTTCTTTAATTTTTTTCTTCATGAATAACTCTTCAATCTACCATGAATAAGCAAGAAAAACAAAAACCCTAACTATTAAACCATAAATTTCGAAACTCTTACCTTGAATATAAGACCCACGAAATCATCCTCTCTTGACTCTAATGGAGGATAATCTCTTCCTCTTCCTTTTTCTTCTAAGAGAACTCTCTCAATCACCTTCCTAAACCAAGAAAACCAAAGCTCTCACCTTTTCTTCTTCTCCAATGGCCGAAACTTCTATCTTCTCTTCCTCCTTTTGGTGACTTTCGGATGGTGCTAGAATAATGACCTAGCTTGCTTCTTTTCTCACTTACTTCCTATGCAAAAACGACTCCACTTTGGCCTCCCTCCCTTAAATTTTCGTTAGCCTCTTCTTAGCCTTAGGAAACTTCCTAAGCCTCCTTCCATTACCATAACCCTAATTCCTTAACTTAAACCTAAGCCCAAGTCTTCAAGCCCAAAGTTTCCCTCCTTATAACCTTTCCCAAATTTTCATTTCCCTCCTTCCCATTTGAAATTTCGTGGGCTCCCACTTAAAAGCCCAAATGCTCCCTTTCTTTTTCATTTAATACATAATCAACTACTAGCTAATGGACCTAGCCCAATTACTTTATTCTCCTTCATTTAACTACAATTTAAAAGGGCTAAAAGATATATAACCATATATCATCATCCAAATTTATCCTAACACCATTTTATTCTTTTCAAGTCTAGTACCAAAATCAAATTCTAATTTAACTCAATTCCTTCAATTAATAATTTTACTTAAGCACTAAAATCCCAAATTCATTAATCTAAACCTTAAAATAAGAGCCCAATTCTTCTTCATTCCTTAATATAAAAATCATTACAAGGCCCATCTTTATAAACCAATACCATCTTATTCTAATTAAATTCCAATAACTCTTAACACTCTTAATGCATATAATTCTTTTTATTACTCACAATACATCATAAAATAATAATTCTCAATAAATCTAATTTCCTAATTTCTTCATTTAATACCTCAATTTATTCCAACCAAATTAAAAAAAGTCATCAAACTAAAACCTTAAAATAATTTAAACATGCCTCAAAATAATTGACACATGCTTATTACGAATCGGGGCCCAACAATAAGGATAGCTATTTGTATCCTTCATCCCCTTAATCATATAATGAAAGATTAAGAAGGGTAAATCAATAGGATTGCGATTCAACAGGTAGAACAAACACTGTTCATCCAGGGTGGTCACCAAATGTCTTGAACCTGCTCTAGGTAAGATGCAATTAAACAAAATCGCATGAAGAACCCTAGCTTTTGGAACCGCATCAAGTCTTCTCTCCAGAAGGTCGTTCACTCCATACAGTTGTTTGCTAACATCTTCCACCTTCATGTTGACCATTGTCATCCACCTCGCCTTGGTTGACAGAGTCTCACCAATCGATGGACAATCGGTCACCTTTCTTATCAGCTCCTTAGTCACGACAACAGATATACAGTCTACTAAGGATACAATAGTGTTGTCTACAAGTTGAGCGTTCTTCCAAAAGTCAAATACCTCATTGGTGTACACTGGTTCTCGTATCTGGAAGAAATTCCTCCAACCAGCTCTTTTAATCTCAAGTTCTACGTCCATACCATCCTTTCCTAGTGACTCGAAATCCACATGCCTTCCGAAAATCATAGCTGCCTCCATTGTTTCAAAATGAAAACTGTCTCTGGTAAGCTTTTCTTCTATGGTAGGATGATTGAGAGAATTTGGAAAGCAAGATGAACCGTCTAGAGATGAGAGTAACCGCAATGATTTCAACTTCAGGCTACTTGAAGGGTCTTATCACGCGTGCCTTACTATCGTTGGGATTCTAAAGGTCATGAAGCGTTTCCCTCCAAAACTTTCTTGTCAGAGAAGTTACCAGCTGTAACTCACTGTATCTGACGTCGTTATTTTTGACGTCCCTTTAGTCTGACTGTTCGCTTAACATAACCATGTTAAGGTTGCGTCTGATCTTTTGGAACCGTTCTTCACTCAGTGGTTTGGTGAAGATGACTGCCCACTGATACGCTGTTTCGATGAACTGAAGTTTAACTACCTTCCTCTGAACATAGTCTCTCAAGAAGTGATGTCTGACTTCGATTTGTTTCACCCTCGAATGCTAAATCGGATTCTTTGACAAGTTAATTACACTGGTGTTGTCGCAATAAATTGGAATCTCCTCTTCTTGAATTTAATAGTCTTCAAGTTGATATTTGATCCACAACGTTTGTGAACAACATCTTGCAGCAGACATATACTCTGCAGAAAAAAAATATAGACCCATCTTTGTTTCTGAGTTCACAAAGATTTTGATTGAATGTGACTGTGAAACCAGAATCACACAATTGACTGACGCTGATCAAATTATGTTTCAGACCATCAACAAGCAGTACATTATTTATGCATGCAAAGGAATCTTTACCTATTTTACCGATTCCAATAATCTTGCCTCATTGGTTGTCTCCAAAGTTCTTGATCCTCCTTCTTATACTGAAGATCTAGGAACATAGACCTTCTTCCCGTCATATGTCGCGAGCATCCACTGTCTAAATACCAATGGTGCTTGCCGCATCTTCCAAGGAAGGATATCTGCAGGAGAAGCTATTTTATTTTTTGGTACCCATATTTTTCTGGGTCCTTTATGGTTAGTACCATGCACATAATGAGTTTTTTTTTACCTATTACTAGGTCGTTGATTAATACGAAATTTATTATAGTTTCTCTTCTGAGTGAAAGAGTTCTTATGGGGATGAGACTTATTGCCTGTAAACCCTAATCCAGTTTTATCACCCGAATGTCTACATTTTTCAAGCATCTCATTCATTTTCTTTGTGTTCTCGGTGAAAGTAGCTAAATCAGCTGACAGATTCTTAATTCTCAGTTTTAGCTGATTGATCTCTTCTTATCTGTCTACGACTTTCTTTTTCTCCTCTAATTGCTTCTTCAGACAGATATTTTCTCTCTCTATTACTTCCATATGTCTAATATTTTCTGCATACTTTTTCTTTAACAGTTTGTACTATTTCAGAATAGCATGAGAATCTTCTAACAATTCTAAGTAGGCATCATGCAAGTTATCGTAATTAGATTTTACCTCCTCATCACTATCTTCCTCGGCTATTAGGTAGATGTTTGCATGTTCAGACGACTCGGAACCTGTATCTGATTCTGATGAATCTAAGTCCTCCCACGTTGCCATCATGCTTTTCTTGCCTTCTCTATTCTTCTTTGGTTTCTTCTTTAGAGTTGTACATTTGGACTTGTAGTGTCCAGGCTGATTGCACTCGTAGCAAATGACAGATAACTTCTCTGATTTAGCTTCATCTTTGCCATTCTTCTTGAAAATCTGATTTCCTTTGGACTTCTTCTTCCACATGCGTCTTATCTTTCTGGAGATGAAAGATAATTCATCATCTTCATCACTTGACTCTTGTTCTGATTGGCTGGAGTCATCATTCTTTGATTCTTCAATCTTTAACGCTTTTTATGACTTCCTCCTTCTTTGAGTCTTGTGATTCTTTTGTCCGGCCTTCAGTGCTATTGTCTTGTCCCGTTTGGGCTTGTCTTCAGCATCGAGTTCAACTTCATGAATCTTCAAGGATCCAAGAAACTCATCAAGCTTTAGCACGCTTAAATCTTTGGCTTCCTGCACCACAGTAACTTTAGGTCTCCACCTCTTCGAAAGACTTGTTAAGATCTTTCGAACATCATCTCGATTGTTGTATGTTCTTCCAAGAGCTTTCAATCCATTGACAATTGTTTGAAATCTTCCAAACATTTGATCAATAGATTCTTCATCTTTCATCCTGAAAAGTTTGTACTGGTTCCCAAGAATACTTATCTTGGATTCTTTAACTTGGCTTGTGCCTTCGTGACCAATGGAAAATGTGTCCCACGTCTCTTTTGCGATGTCACATCCGTGGACTTTGTCATACTCACTCCTGCTTAGGGCACAGGTCAAAAAGAACTTTGCTTTTGAGTTGAGCTGTATTCTCACCTTTTGGTCAGCCGTCTATCTGATTCGTGGAATAGAATTGTCATCTTCATCTACTGGTGTATAAGGTTCGTTCTCTATCACGTCCCAAAGGTCGACCTGATTAGATTCTATGAATAGTCACATCCTATCTTTCCATTAATGATAATCTTCTCCGTTGAATGTTGGAGGTCTAGTGACTGAGGATCCTTCTGCGATGTATACATGTGATTCTGCCATTATCTTTGATCCACACTTTGCTATAGTGATCCTTGGATACCAGGCTCTGATAATAATTGAAGTGAATCACATATTAATACAATGCTGAGAAAACGATATAAGAATGCACGAGAAAGGGGGGTTGAATTGTGTATTCCCCTTTTTGAAAATCTTTCAAAACTGTTTATTAAAAATAAAATTCTTTTACAGAATTTTCAATAGATTATAATTAATCAAAAACTTTGTTTCAAAATAAGTAATGATAAAACTTGAATATAAAAGAGAGATAGGGTAAGAGTAGTTGACACAGCGATTTATCCTGGTTCACCCCAAACCGTGGGCTACGTCCAGTCCTCAGAGCTCTTTATGAGATTTTCACTATCTCTTCAACTTTACAAGTATTCTTTGCGAGCCTCTTCAGGTCTCTACAACCAGTATTCTTTCACACTTAGCCTCTGCAAGCTATCTGTACTACTTTCTCACAAATAAGTGTTTGAACACTTGTTACAGTAAGAATAGCTCTCGGCTAATTTGCACAGAATGCTTTTACGATCACGTAGATGTAATTCAGCTAATTTTTCAATTGTTCAGCTCACGTTTTTTTAACTAACTTTGCAATCTTCGACTTCTACTTGTATTTATAGCCTTCGTCTCCAACTGCTTCTTGATTCTTATTTCTTGTATCTTGTTTCTTGAATCTTTAACAGAAACGGTTAATCAGTTGAGTTCTGCAACTAACACGAGTTGACTCTTGCGTCTGCTTCTCAATTCCTCTTCTGCGTCTGTCTTTTCTATTCGCGTCTTCTTCTGTTTTACTATTGCGTCTTCGTCTGTTTTATACTGTGTCTCCGTCTGCGTCTGTATTTCTCTTTTGCGTCTGCGTTGCTTCGTCTGTGTTTATTTTGTGTCTGCGTCTGTTTATTTCTTCTGCATTCTTTTTCTATGTCTTATTGTGCGTCTGCGTCTGTGTTGCTTCGTCTGTATTACTTTGTGTCTGCGTCTGTTTATTTCTTCTGCGTTCTTCGTCTACGTCTTATTGTGCGTCTGCGTCTGTGTTGCTTCGTTTGCTTTTGTTTCGTCTGCTTTTTTTTCTTTTCTTTTCTTTTGCTCTTTGTTATACATCAAAATTATAACTAAGTAAAGTCATTTTGACTTAACAACAATAATCTTCAAACATGTTGGAGACATTAAACATGAAGATTATAGGAAGATTTGATGCAATATATCCGTTGGAGTTAGCAACAAGTCGACCAGTATATCTAAAGTCGACTAAGAAATCAAGGATCATCAGATGGAGGTTGAAACAAGTCGACTATTTTTGAACAAGTCGACTACAAATCAACTGAATAGGTGTACTAGTCGACTATCATGTCACTAGTCAACTTATCGAGAAGCAAAATTAAAGCCTGCAGTGAAATATGTTAACACTAGTCGACTACAATAGCTCGACTAGTCGACTATCAGATAGAGCTGAACAAGATTTATCCGAATCATTCACAAATGGAAAGGAGGAATTAAAGCAACGTCCATAAGAAATCAGGCAACGGCTAGAAAGGTTTACCAACGTCTATATTCTTCTTTAAACTCAGTATAAAGAGTGGATGATCAAGGGATAAAGTTTTACCGAAGTCCAATAAGCCAAAGTATTCCACTATTGTTCTAAATTTGCTCCTTATTGCTCTTAACTTATTTCAAATTTGTATTGAGCATTGTTCTTACATCTTTATCTCATTTCTCTTATGAGTTGAGTGATTAGTGAAAAGTCAGTTGTGAGGTAAGATTTGTGCTGGAAAACAAAACGATTGTAAAGGTAGCTTGAGCCAGAAATCAAGTGGTGTTGCAAGAGTTCACACTAAACTAAAAAGTGTGTAGTAAAGTGGTTTGCCAAATCCTAAGTGGGAGCTTAGGTAAAGGACATAGGTCTTAACACCGAACCTCTATAAAAATAGTATTTGCTCTTCTTCCCTACTCTTTACATTTAAATTTGTTTAAATTGTTTTTTTGTGAATTAACTTTTGATTTTGTTGAGAATTTTACAAAAAGCTTTAAAGATCTATTCAACCCCCCTTCTAGATCGTTTACAACCCGAACCCGACATCGATCGTGATATCCGAGTCTGTGCCCTGCGAGGGTGGCGTGCTACATCACTCAGTCAAAACTCAGTATAATTTTTTAAAAAAACACAAACATACACTAGTGGGAAATAATTAACATACACACTCACCGGTAAATACAATGGCCACGGGGGCCCTTTTCATAAATACAAATGATTTCATTCCGTTGACTTTACAAATTGACCTAATCATTAATACAAAAAATCAGAAAATACAATATTATCAGACACTAATGCAGACGCGAACTGATCCCGACCTCTTCTCTCACTCACAAGCAGATTGCTATACGCCCGTTGCCTAACGGGGTATTCTTCTAGGTCCTGAAAAATAATTGCAAATTTTGGGTGAGTTTTACGAACTCAGTGAGTGACCATCATCGATGGTCCACCTAATCTCATAACACAATTTAAATACATCTAACTTTATTTCATAATGCACATTTACAATATTTCACATTCACACATTTACAGAATTCCACATTCATATTTTTCATATTTGATATATGCATATGAGACTCACTTTTCATTTATTATCTTGCTGTGACTGAGTGCCTAAACTGTCCCTTGTAGGGCTCATTAATAACTGTCCCTTATCTGTTGGTGGATACAGGGCTCATTAAACGTTGAGCCTGAGGCTCTGAATCATTTATGAGCTCGAAGCTCATTTTCACTCGTTGAGCATAAAGCTCTGATCGGTGGCGACTCTGATCACAACAACCATTAAATTTCATGCTCTTATGTCATGTGATGCATCAGTCACTACCACTCACTTTCACATATTATCGGATCGTAGTTCGACACGTATCAATCACATCACACTGATTTCAGAATTTCACATTACTCAAAATATCATATGATCACATAAGCAACACCTTTATTATTCACACAAGCATAGGGCATTTCGCCTTTCACTCAATCAAGTATATGTAAGCAAATGAATATGAAATGCCCATGTGACACTTTCCAATTTATTTCGGTGTTGTGACCGAGCGCCTGAACTGTCCCAATATGGGCACATTAATTGTTGAGCCTGAGGCTCTAAATCACTGTGGAGCTCGAGGCCCGAATACAATCGTTGAGCTTTTAGCTCTCAGTGGCTGCTCCGGTCACAACTGTCATTATCTAGTTAAGCATTCATGAATGAAATTCATATGCCACAATTAATCACATTATTATGCACGTATGCATATGTCATAATCAATCAGCCTATGAATGACACAATCAACATTTATGTATCACAATTAATCACATGTATCCCAATTAGTCACATCATAGGCACATAGGTCACAAATTCACATACAAGTAGCACTTCTATAGCCAACTCCCCATTACACAATCATCGGACCTTCTGTCTGGAATTCACAATCTCAGCTAATCTCAAACGCACCATTATTCACCGCATTCAGCAATCAATTTATACAAAATGAAACAAAATAAAACAAAAGGGTGAAATGAAACCATCTCGGTCTACTCATAGTATGCTCCAATTTAGCATTCGCTTCTAAATTTTGGAAACACCTGACTGTGGATGTTCTAACCTGCACAAACCATTTATGCAAGATACACATACATCACACTTTTTACAATCATAAGTGTTAAATAATCCACATGACTGAAATAAAATATGTACAATGCATATTCATGACAATCCCGGGTATTTTCCCATTAATTTTATTAGAAAAATAATTCCCATTTCAAAACTCATCCAAGTATAATTAATACTTAGATTTATGCCTCACTAAAACCATTAAAATCTCCACTCCTTTCTCAACAACTAACTTCAAAATTTTTCCAAATCATACTTTCGGGTCCACTATACACATTCAATCAGAAAGTGACACTAGTATAATTTTGCCATACTATCTTCTATAAAAGTGTTCCTCTATGTCTTATCTTTCATTTGACACCAAAATCACTCAATTTGGTTCAACAATTTGAAAGATATGCTTCAAACATTATCGGGTTATCCCAATTCAAAAACTGTGTACTATGCACAACTTTCCAGCTTACCCAGCAATCTCGCCCTCGTGCTTAAACATGAGGGTACAAATTTTCCATCTTCAAAAGTCACTGTCGTGCTTATGCACAATGGTGCAACTCTACTGTGTGTAACATCCCACCCCCTCCTGGAAGGGTAAAATAGTAAAATTGGCATAGGATGAGACTAATAGGGATGTATGAGTAGTATCCAGTATCTTTGATCATGGTGCTCGATGAATTTGTGCCTGAACTGCTTGGTCATGCATTCATGACATTCCTAGAATTGGGCCTAACGGCATTTTATTGTGATTAACGTGGTTATGGGATTTGAAAAATTATTTGGACTGCACCATAAATCGTTTTACATTTTAGGGATTTTAGGAATTTTCTGGATTTTTCGAGACAATTCCGGATCGCAAAATCGCCAATTCATGTAACCGGTAGTTTCTCGGTAGCAAAATTGCTACCCACCGCACTGTAATATTGGGTATTTTATTTTGGGACTGAAAGTAGGGTCATTGGAGTTAAATGGAGTAACATTTTGGACTGAATTAATTAAGTAATAATTTGACTTTTCAAATAAAACAAGCCAATCATCAATTGCCACTTTGAAGCAACATTAAATGCTTCTCTTCATTGTTCTGGAATGTATAAGTGTTTAAAGGAAGGATAAATTGTAAGGCATTTTGTCATCTCACCCGAAACATATACAACACACAAACTTTTCTCCCTCAAACCATCGCAAGTTTGGCTTTTCTTTTCTTCATTTTCTCCCTAACTTCAAGCTATTATCTCTTACTCCCATCAAAGCTTGATGATGATGAGTATTACTTTAGAAGGAAAAGGTGGTAGCTTGGTATAGAAGTTAGAAGGTAAAAGCTAGAAGTTGAAGCTTTGAGGGAGAATTGGTGTTAGGTATGTATTCATTATAGTTTTGAGTTTAAATGATGTCTTTCATATGGATTAAATGCCATGATAGTGTGGGGTAATTAATAAAAGGGGTTTAAAGCATGTATTAGGTTTAAAGTGATGATTATTATGATTTGAAAAAAGGGGATGAGGTTAGGTGAAGATGCATTGAAGTTAATGTTATGGTTTGATTTTGAATTGAACAAGGTTAATTAATTGAGTTTTTGAATGGAGGAATTAAATGCTGTAAATTTTTCAGTGTTAGCCCTAATATATGTATGACTGTATTTATATTTAATTTGTATTTATTTTGATGTCTAGTGGTGTGAAAAAGGCATTGGAAGTGATTGAACTAAGGTTAACATTGAATCTGGAAAATTGGAATTATAATTGATGTTACTGTTTTATTCATAATTTATTGTGGAAAAATGTAAATGAGGTAAGGTTAGTGGCCACTGAAAATTTGGGATGTTGGCTTCAATTTAGTGTGAAATAGGTATTGTTAAATTGCAATGATAGAAGGGTGAATTTTTTAATGGAAAGTTACTGGTCCATTGCCTGTGAACAGTAACCGAAACCACAACATATGAACTTTGCTGATTTTTCTGAATTACTTGAGATGGAATTAGGGAAAATGGTCTTCATGGAAGTTGTGGAATATTGAATTATCTTTCCATTGATACTGATCTTGATATTTTTAGAATTGTATATTGGGAGATATGAATTGATTACTAATGACTGGTTTTGAGCAGTTTGGGTGAAACCTAGCTTAAGTGTGATTTTGTGAGTTTACTGATTGGAGACAATTTTAACATTTTATGTGGACTGAATTGGTGTGAGTGAGCTTCTGAAAAGTTGTAGAGGAAGAGATTACCTTGAAATTGATATATGGTATGCTATTTTTAGATAACATAATTGGGACTTATGATTTTTCAAAGATTGGACTGAAGTTAGGTTATGGACTGCTGAACAGGGCAGTAACTTGCAAGACTGTTTTAAATTGGTTAATGATGAAATCTGATTCTGAGCCCTTCATGAGAAGTGTAGGACTGTGTTTTATCTTTTCATGGGTATAAAGTATGCAATTTTTAGACATTTGTACAAGGAATTATACTGTGTGAAAAACCACTGTCCAATTTGAGTACTTTCAGGGGCAGTAGCCTTCACTGAATTGTTTAACCTAGATAGCTATTGAATTTGAATTTAGACTGTTCATGGAAGTTGTATATCACATTGTGATCTTGATGAGCATATTTATTCTGTAATTTTTGACTAAGGAAATGAGAAGTTATTGAATTTGTAAAATACTGCACTGGTTAGGAACTCTACTGCACTGTTTTGATGGGAATTGAGTAGGCAGAAGGTTTGATGGGTTATTTGACACCCTTAGGGTTGGAATTGATTTTTATGGTCTTCTTGAGAATTGTAGAGCTTTTCATAAGCTTTCCAATGAGGTATAGTGGGTATTTTTCTGATTTGTGTGTTAAAAGTTAGCATAATTGGAAATTGGGATTTAAATGGAAAGAAAGGGAAAGGAGGGCGAGACAAACTCGCCGTCTCATGAGGGCGACATCTCGCCTCATGAGGCGAGATTAAGAGGCTGGTCGCGAGGGCGCCCGCCCTCATGACAGCGAGGTGTATCCGCCTCATGAGGGCGGGCGTCTCGCCCCATGAGGTAGCGTGGGTATACTTTTTTATTTATTCTTGAATTTTTATTTGGTATTAATTGATCCGATGGTTCTTTTGTCAATTTCTTTCCCGTCCGACGTCCGATTGACCTGATTCCAGAGGCATCGGATTCGTTGAATATTTAATTTCATATTATGAGAAAACGGGAATTTTTAGACGGGAATTTGACATAGCTCCTATTGACGGAACATGTAAACACTGTTTTATTTAATTGAGGACCTATAGAGGTCCGAATTGCGCACCGTCAGCGCCTATGGATTTCTAATTTTTGATAGAATTTTATTATGGGAAAATATTGAATTAGGACCGGGAATTCATGAACATGCATATCTCATCAACATGAGCACAAATTTCATATTTCGTGACTCGTACTTTTTCTGATTTATATAGAGGCCCAATTGGAGCGTCGATTGACCGACGTCACAGAGGTTTTTCGACATTAGCTCGGAAGTAATAGGTGAGTAACCTAGTTGGTTTCTCAAATTTCTGATTGTTTACATGCTCAACGTGAATTACGTGCAAAAGTGAATTGAATAATCACTGTATGAATACTGGCATGTAATGTATGGGATTGTATTGTATGATTTTACTGATACTGATACACTGGGCTTTATAGCCATATTGTGAACTGACTGATACACTGGGCTTTATAGCCATATTGTGGATTGATGATACATCGGGCTTTATAGCCATATTATGGATTCTTGATACCTTGGGCTTTATAGCCAAATCGATATTTACTAAATCGCATCGCATGCATAATTGCATGATCGGATAATGGGCGTGCCTAAGTTGCTATTATTATCGATAAGAGCTTGAGCTCTCATCTTATCTTGATCGACCGCCTCGAGCCCAGGGGAGAAATCACGACGCGTCCCCATCGAACACCGATGAGCACTTGGGCACAATAATGAATAATCGGAAAGAGTCATATGCATTGTATTCGCATAAGTAATCGCTTTCGTGATGGTATGTGTTCTTGTGAATGGTTTCTTTATTATCGCTATGGTTATTGACTGCTTGACTGCTTATTGGTAATTGATGATTACTGTACTATACTGTATGCCATGGGCGTAATGCATGATTTGAGTGAACCATCGATGATGGTTTCTCACTGAGTTCGCAAAACTCACCCAAAATTTGCATCTATTTTTCAGGTCCTGAAGAATACCCCGGTCAACACGGGAGTATGTCTACTGTAGATGAGTAAAGGTTAGAGATCGGAATCAGTTCGTGTCTGCATTAGTGTCTTAGTAAACTGTATTCCGCAATCACTGTATAACAAGGCATTGTATTTTTACTGAGCCCTTGTGGTATTAATGTTTTACTGCATTGACTTATTGTAATTAGTACTGGATGACTGTAATAACTGAAATGGGTTTATATTGAATACGGATTTTATTTACTTACTGTGTTTGCCGTGTGAACGTGGAGTTAATGGCTGCAAAATGAAAAGAAAAAAAAATGTATACTGAATTTTAAATCGACTGACGTAGTACGCCACTCTCGTGGGACACGGACTCGGATATCACCAACGATATCGGGTTCGGGTCTTACGGGTGTGGGGTGTTACATTTAGGTGGTATCGAGCCCAAGTGATACGTAATGTACCAGGCGCGATTTGGAACATAGGTTGCATGCATTTGAGTCGCATCGTTGCAGACCGTGGTAACTGATCCCTAGTTAGAGTCGCACGAAGATAAATCCTATGGGTGCATAAGTGTCAAGTGACTAAGTGAGAGAAGAGTGAGACTGGATTAGAGTGTAAATCCCAAAAAGGGGATAATCAATTAGGAAAGGATAAAGGAAAAATGGATAAGAAGGTTGATATTGTACTGGGTTAGAAACCCTCATATGTGATAGCAGAATGACTGTGTTGGCCTAGACTAATTAAGAATTTCCGAATTAAATTGACAATATTATGGTGACAGAAAAATGAAGATGTTTAGAACTTGGAGAGGTCCACTAGAGATGTGGGAAGAATATTGGTTATAGTAGACCTAAGTGATATAAAATGCCCGGGATGGTTAGGTAATTACGCCGATCATTGTATATGTCATGAAAGGGAAATATTGGAATTGAGTAAAATGTAGATGGTCCGATCGGGCATATTTTGATTCAACGTATTCGAGTTAGAGATCGATAGATATTATAGGCGAAAGATAATAGCGAAATGGAAAGAAGCTCAATAGAGTCTCAGAACGGTTTATTGAGAACTAAAAGAATGTAAAAGTGTACAGATAGACTGAAATGAATTCGGGAAATGGTTATGAACTAGACCGCATAAGTTTGAGACTGAAATTGTTAGGTGATTATGGTGCTTGAGGTTGGAAATTAGTATGATAAAATCGTAAAGGAAAAGAGAGATGATGATTTCTCTTGATGGTGTATCGGAAATCTTGAATTAGGTGTATATGGACAGAAAATGGTAAATGGATAGGCATATAGATAGAGATAAAATGGAGTGGTATCAACGATTTTGTCAGGTATTGGGCACTGTGAACACCCGATCATAGACTGTTTGAGGAAAATAGAAGATAAGGAGCAAAATAATAATAATAATAATAATAATGATCAAGTCGATAAGTTAAATTGATATGACCTTACAAGGTCAAGTTGCACATAACGGATATGGGAATGAGTCATACAGTTTAATGATAAGGGGAGAATGAAATAAAGACCTTGAAAAGAATGAAACCACAATAGTGTTGTATGAAAAGAGTTGTCGCATTTAAGTCGATTTACTGTTGGGGATATCTATTGGACAGTAATGTTAATTGTGACTAATGAAATGTATGTGACAGATATATGGAAATCATAGAGGAATTGAGCGGTAAATGTTTAGAGTGATTATAAGTGTGAAGTTCTTAAAAGGTTAAAGTAAGATAAAAGTGGATTTGAGTGTACTGTATGAGAGAGGCGAAAAGTGATTACGGTATAGATTACTGAATAAGTGTCAAAGAAAGTATTTAAGTGACTGTCACAAGGAACCTTCGCGAAAGAAATGTTCTGATTTGTTAAATGATGGCATAAAAGTGTCTTGATTGAGAAAGAATGATTGAAAAGCAATTCGGTATAATAATTGATTGATGAGACTTTCGTGGACAGGAACAAGATGGTAGTAAGACTAACGGTTAAACGGATAGAAGTATGGACTAAATTAAAAGTGAAACTGAGTCATAGCTCATATTGTTGAGGTTATCTGCACAGTATGTACAGAAATGTAAAGTATCCAACATAAGTGAAATTCTAATTGGAGGTAATCTAATTGCAATGTAAAGTGAATCGATCTCCAGTTATGATGTAAAACTGTTGAGGAATCTAGATTTGAAACGAAGAATAAAAGAGTCTCGAACTGAGAATTGAGAGACTAAAATAAAATGGAAATTTTGGAGGTTTAAATATGGATGACAAGGTATTAACACATGTTGATATGAATGATATGAAAATAATTGAGAAGAGAAAATGAAAAGAGTGGCGAATAGAGACAAGAGGGTCAAAAGGGAAACTGACAATGAGGTGATGTAGTGACATCTTCATAAAGAAATTGCAGATACACTAATTGTGGACTCAATGAAAAGGGTAAAAGATGTATGGTAAAGTCACCTAATAGGATTTATGCGAGGTAAGCAAATGGTAGTAAGCGTGATTAGAGATGAATGTGTTTGGAAGTGTTGAGCGGTGAAAAGTGAAAAGAACGATAGGACTAATTGAGGAATCGACATCGATGATATACATACTTTGGAGGAGTGGCGGTGAATATTGAATCGACTTTGATAAATGGTACTGGTGTCATGTTCGCGATTGAAAATCTTGAAGCCGTAGATTCCTATAAGGATACTTTGGGTTAATTTGAGGAAAGAGCGGTATAAATACGGCAATGTTGAAATGAACGAACAATTCTACCTACTACACTCAACTAGTGAACAGATAATGCGGCAATGAACAAATCAATTACAGATATTGAGATTTTCAATGATTGTCAAGCAGATTATGGGTAATAGTGAGGTGTTTCTGGAAAATTGAAGTTGTAAAAATAGTGATAAGAATGGTTAAGAGTGTAGAAGTAAAGTGATAAATTTTATGATGAGTTTGATTATACAAATTAAATTGGAAAAACAATAGTGAAAAATTCAAAGAAGAAGTAAGTGGACCCGATAAAAAGGTACTAGAACAAGAAAGTGAACAGTTGAAGTTAGACATTCTAGTAAACATATGTGAAAAGTGAAATTGAATAACTATGGGTATAGAATGAAGTGATTATTGGCTCAAGTGTTTATAGTTTGAGTGTTCAACAGGAAAAAGGTTTGATTATGATCGTAATATAGAGTTCTGATTTATTGGAGGAATATACTATTACACTGTATAGTGTCTAACGAGAGTCAAAGATTGATTGTGATAAGTGAAACAAAGGGAAGTGACTGAGGAAGCCTGCATGGTTAGCTAAAGTGGAATCGGATCGGACAAATGAGATAGAGTAAACTGTATATCCAGATGAAGTGTGTGAACACTATAGAATAGTGATTTGTCTTACGAGAATCAATTTTAAATATAAAGTGAATGGCATATAATAAATGACTGCATTAGGTACATTGTTACTGATTATAGTGTAGTGGAATTAAATGTTACTGTATTGGTACCAAGGGAATGTAAATCGTCCCTGACGTGATTAAGGGAGGTACCAATGACATGGAGATGTCCTCAATGGAATACGAATTGGACTATATGGCACTGTGGGAAAAAGGTATTAGAGGAATAAAATGTGATAAGTGAATAGGTTCGAAAATACTGAACTGAGTTAAATATCGAAACCAAAGTTAGTGACAGTTCTAGAAATGGTAAGTGAGATAGCTAAGAAAATGAGATCGCCAACTGATAGTTTTGTCAAATCCGTTTACTGTACTAAGTGATAATGAGTTAGCCATAGTAACTGAACCACGGACTGAGAGTGGTTACTGTGATCACTCCAAAAGTGAATCATTAAGTGGAAAAGTGTATAGGATATATAGACTCATATGATTACTGTCATAGTGAACCGTTGACTGAGAATTTCGAGGATGAAATTCTTATAAGGAGGGGAGAATTGTAACATCCCACCCCATCCTGGAAGGGTAAAATAGTAAAATTGGCATAGGATGAGACTAATAGGGATGTATGAGTAGTATCCGGTATCTTGCATCGGTGCTCGATGAATTTGTGCTTGTGAATCGTTTGGTCATGCATTCATGACATTCCGAGAATGGGCCTAACGGCATTTTATTGTGATTAACGTGGTTATGGGATTTGAAAAATTATTTGGACTGCACCATAAATCGTTTTACATTTTTAGGGATTTTTAGGAATTTTTCTGGATTTTTCAGGAGACAATTCCCGGACCGGCAAAATCGCCAATTAGCGAACAGTAGTTTCTCGGTAGCAAAATTGCTACCCACCGCACTGTAATATTGGGTATTTTATTTTGGGACTGAAAGTAGGGTCATTGGAGTTAAATGGAGTAACATTTTGGACTGAATTAATTAAGTAATAATTTGACTTTTCAAATAAAAACAAGCCAATCATCAATTGCCACTTTGAAGCAACATTAAATGCTTCTCTTCATTGTTCTGGAACGTGTATAAGTGTTTAAAGGAAGGATAAATTGTAAGGCATTTTGTCATCTCACCCGAAACATATACAACACACAAACTTTTCTCCCTCAAACCATCGCAAGTTTGGCTCTTCTTTTCTTCATTTTCTCCCTAACTTCAAGCTATTATCTCTTACTCCCATCAAAGCTAGATGATGATGAGTATTACTTTAGAAGGAAAAGGTGGTAGCTTGGTATAGAAGTTAGAAGGTAAAAGCTAGAAGTTGAAGCTTTGAGGGAGAATTGGTGTTAGGTATGTATTCATTATAGTTTTGAGTTTAAATGATGTCTTTCATATGGATTAAATGCCATGATAGTGTGGGGTAGTTAATAAAAGGGGTTTAAAGCATGTATTAGGTTTAAAGTGATGATTATTATGATTTGAAAAAAAGGGGATGAGGTTAGGTGAAGATGCATTGAAGTTAATGTTATGGTTTGATTTTTGAATTGAACAAGGTTAATTAATTGAGTTTTTGAATGGAGGAATTAAATGCTGTAAATTTTTCAGTGTTAGCCCTAATATATGTATGACTGTATTTATATTTAATTTGTATTTATTTTGATGTCTAGTGGTGTGAAAAAGGCATTGGAAGTGATTGAACTAAGGTTAACATTGAATCTGGAAAATTGGAATTATAATTGATGTTACTGTTTTGTACATAATTTATTGTGGAAAAATGTAAATGAGGTAAGGTTAGTGGCCACTGAAAATTTGGGATGTTGGCTTCAATTTAGTGTGAAATAGGTATTGTTAAATTGCAATGATAGAAGGGTGAATTTTTGAATGGAAAGTTACTGGTCCATTGCCTGTGAACAGTAACCGAAACCACAACATATGAACTTTGCTGATTTTTCTGAATTACTTGAGATGGAATTAGGGAAAATGGTCTTCATGGAAGTTGTGTAATATTGAATTATCTTTCCATTGATACTGATCTTGATATTTTTAGAATTGTATATTTGGAGATATGAATTGATTACTAATGACTGGTTTTGAGCAGTTTGGGTGAAACCTAGCTTAAGTGTGATTTTGTGAGTTTACTGATTGGAGACAATTTTAACATTTTATGTGGACTGAATTGGTGTGAGTGAGCTTCTGAAAAGTTGTAGAGGAAGAGATTACCTTGAAATTGATATATGGTATGCTATTTTAGATAACATAATTGGGACTTATGATTTTCAAAGATTGGACTGAAGTTAGGTTATGGACTGCTGAACAGGGCAGTAACTTGCAAGACTGTTTTAAATTGGTTAATGATGAAATCTGATTCTGAGCCCTTCATGAGAAGTGTAGGACTGTGTTTTATCTTTTCATGGGTATAAAGTATGCAATTTTAGACATTTGTACAAGGAATTATACTGTGTGAAAACCACTGTCCAATTTGAGTACTTTCAGGGGCAGTAGCCTTCACTGAATTGTTTAACCTAGATAGCTATTGAATTTGAATTTAGACTGTTCATGGAAGTTGTATATCACATTGTGATCTTGATGAGCATATTTATTCTGTAATTTTTGACTAAGGAAATGAGAAGTTATTGAATTTGCAAAATACTGCACTGGTTAGGAACTCTACTGCACTGTTTTGATGGGAATTGAGTAGGCAGAAGGTTTGATGGGTTATTTGACACCCTTAGGGTTGGAATTGATTTTTATGGTCTTCTTGAGAATTGTAGAGCTTTTCATAAGCTTTCCAATGAGGTATAGTGGGTATTTTTCTGATTTGTGTGTTAAAAGTTAGCATAATTGGAAATTGGGATTTAAATCTGGAAAGAAAGGGAAAGGCAGAGGCGAGACAAACTCGCCGTCTCGCGAGGGCGACATCTCGCCTCGCGAGGGCGAGATTAAGAGGCTGGTCGCGAGGGCGACGCCTCGCCCTCGCGACGAAGCGAGGTGTATCCGCCTCGCGAGGGCGGCGTCTCGCCCCCGCGAGGCTGGCGCATGGGTTTACTTTTTTATTTATTCTTGAATTTTTATTTGGTATTAATTGATCCGATGGTTCTTTTGTCAATTTCTTTCCCGTCCGACGTCCGATTGACCTGATTCCAGAGGCATCGGATTCGTTGAATATTTAATTTCATATTATGAGAAAACGGGAATTTTTAGACGGGAATTTGACGTAGCTCCTATTGACGGAACATGTAAACACTGTTTTATTTAATTGAGGACCTATAGAGGTCCTAATCATGCACCGTCGGCCGCTTATGGATTTCTAATTTTGATAGAATTTTATTATGGGAAAATATTGAATTAGGACCAGGAATTCATGAACATGCATATCTCATCAACATGAGCACAAATTTCATATTTCGTGACTCGTATTTTTTTCGATTCATATAGAGGCCCAATTGGGCGTCGATTGACCGAGCGTCACAGAGGTTTTCGGCATTAGCTCGGAAGTAATAGGTGAGTAACCTAGTTGGTTTCTCAAATTTCTGATTGTTTACATGCTCAACGTGAATTACGTGCAAAAGTGAATTGAATGATCTTTGTATGAATCTTGGCATGTAATGTATGGGATTGTATTGTATGATTTTACCGACATCGATACATCGGGCTTTATAGCCATATTGTGAATCGATCGATACCTTTGGGCTTTATAGCCATATTGTGGATTGAGTGATACATCGGGCTTTATAGCCATATTGTGGATTTCTTGATACACTGGGCTTTATAGCGAAATCTGCATATTTACTAAATCGCATCGCATGCATAATTGCATGATCGGATAATGGGCGTGCCTAAGTTGCTATTATTCGATAAGAGCTTGAGCTCTCATATTTGTCTCGACGGGCCTCGAGCCCAGGGGAGAAAATCACGCGCCCCACCGAACACCGATCGAGCACTTGGGCACAATAATGAATAACTGGAAAGAGTCACATATGCATTGTATTCGCATAAGTAACTGCTTTCGTGATGGTATGTGTTACTGTGAATGGTTTACTGTTACTGGCTATGGTTATTGACTGCTTGACTGCTTATTGGTAATTGATGATTACTGTACTATACTGTACGCCATGGGCGTAATGCATGATTTGAGTGAACCATCGATGATGGTTTCTCACTGAGTTCGCAAAACTCACCCAAAATTTGCATCTATTTTTCAGGTCCTGAAGAATACCCCGGTCGACACGGGAGTATGTCTACTGTAGATGAGTAAAGGTTAGAGATCGGGATCGATTCAGGTTGCGCATTAGTGTCTTAGTAAAGCTGTATTCCGCAATCTTTGTATAACAAGGCATTGTATTTTCTTGAGCCCTTGTGGTATTAATGTTTTCTTGCATTGGTGATTGTAATTATTACTGGATGACTGTAATAACTGAAACGGGTTTATATTGAATACGGATTTTATTTACTTACTGTGTTTGCCGTGTGAACGTGGAGTTAATGGATGCAAAATGAAAAGAAAAAAAATGTATACTGAATTTTAAATCGACTGACGTAGTACGCCACTCTCGTGGGACACGGACTCGGATATCACCAACGATATCGGGTTCGGGTCTTACGGGTGTGGGGTGTTACACTGTGTCTTCTCTACCGACATCTCAACTTCAAACCTCCTTAACTTTTGATCCAGAACTCCAAATTTTACAAATTTTATATGAATGGAAATATAAAATAAAGATATACAATTTTCATGAAGACATTGAGAACAAATATTGCCTTTATAAGGATCAAAATTGCAAATGAATTTAACTTTCCCGAATATCCATCCCATGTAATATCACAGACTTCTAAATATCATATCTCTTCATCCCCTTTGCAAAAAATTCCAAGCTTTATATCAATAAAAAGATCAGAACATATTATACAACTATCATAACTTGGAAGCAAATTTAACCTCTAACCAGATCAATTTCTCAATCAAAGTGTCTGCCCATATAAGTGTCATTCTCAACAGTAACACAATCTTCCAAAATGCATAACTTCCTATCCTATTATCGAAAAATTCCATCCTTTATATCACTAAAAAGATAAGCAACATGCTACAATTCTTATGAAGGACTTAAAAGGAAATTCAAACTATAACTAGGTCAAATTCTCCCATTATTGTGGCTGCCCTGTTTAAGAGTGTTAAATCAACATATCACCTAAACCTTGTCCATCCTTTAAAATTTCATAACTTACAATCCTTACATCCAAAATTTCCATATTACACATCATTACAAAGCTAAGACATTACTATACAACTTTCTATAAGACCACTTGAGCTACTTTAAACCATAACAGCCCAAAATTGGCTGCATAACACAGAACTTACAAAACCCATACATTTAAAAGACATTTTCAACCCTAAAACACATTAATACATGAATTACCATCTGAACGTTAACAAGCCATAACTTTCAACCTAAAAATAAAAAAATTTCATACTTAGTGGCGATAGATAGCTCACAAGCAAATCTTCAACTGTCATGAAAACTGATATCTCAAAATCTGTCTACTTTAGCCTAGAAAAATTCTCCAAAATTTCTGGTAACAAATCGTAAATGTTAGAATCATGACTATTTACCCTGCACATATTGCCTCCTTTCAAGGCAAAATTTAGAACCCTTCAAGCCACAATTAGACAGAACTTCCTTCATAAGAATTCTAGCCAAACTTCGCAAGTTTATTTTAAGTCAAACCTTGTCTCAATAGCATAACCATATAAAAGTTATGACCAAAAACGTTGAAACATATACACATCCAATTTTCTAGATTCTCAACCTAACTTAATTTCTACCACTTCCATACCATTTCTCATCCAATTTTCTCTCAATTCACCTCATAAATCCACTATAACTAGCTCACAAGTTTAGCCTTGAACATTAATCCACAAAATTGCAGCACAAAACTTTCAAACATCCATACATTTCCTACACTCTTCTACCTCTACTTTCACATCCAATACCTATCCCAACACACATTCAATAAATTCTATATCATCTTTCATTCATCAAGGCAAGAAATTTATACACACACACACATTCACCCATCACTATCCACGACATATACCCAAAATCCCATGTCATACAATTAGCCTCTAAACTATCATCACAATTGTTTCATTTAACCAAAACCCATGATGTTATCAAGATACTTACTTCCAAGCTCTTTCAAATCACAAGCAACCCTAGCTCTTCCATAAACACTATCTTCACCTTGGTAAGGTGGAATAGGTTGGATAAGAAAGAAGGCAAAGTCCAACATTGAAGCTTTAAAGAAGAAAGTGTCGTAAGGCATGAACAAAGAAATGAAGAAAAAGGAGATGAAGGAGGCTACGTATATGACGGAGAACTTCCATCTAAAACACTTTTAATTCCTTCAAATGAGAAGTATCGAATGGCTAAATGAAAGACCCAATTGTGGTCTTTCATGTAACAAATTTCGTGGCCTAATTTGTGGTGAGGCAAGTGACACATGTCACTTGCCACGTGTCACTTCCTTATGATTCCAATTGGTCCACTTTCGTAACTAGTCCATTTGGTCTCCAATTTTTACTCCAAATTCTCCCCAAATTTCAATGGTTTAGATTAATAAATTCAAAAATCATGTATTTAAAATTCCAGTGCCATTTGACAGTTATTTCTAGTACCGAAAATCCAATCAGTCCGTCAGTTGGCAATTTTTTCGGTCCGAAAGTTTTCCCAGAAATTTTTCAAAAAAATTTCTAAAATTCTAAAAAAATGCAAAACTCACAAAACCCACTTCAATTAAATTTTCAAGCACTAAAATCTCATTTTTCACAAAAATCACATTTATAGACACATATGCCAGGAAATGTCATGAATGCATGTGCAATCATGTGCATGTGCAAAAATTTCTATTCATGTATATATGGAGGCTATATTATGCATAAACATAGCAAAACACTTGTAATTACTCCTAACTCGTTCCAAATTACCGTTTTACCCTTTCCATCGGTGATGGGATGTTATAATTCTCCCCTCGTAATAAAAATTTCGTCCTCAAAATTCATTTTTTTGATATTGAATAAGGTAGGGGTACACTCCTTCGTTTCTTATATCATTTTTCTACTCTATGCTTCCTCCCATAAAATCACAATTGATAACGTCGATAGGTCTCTCAATTCTCTATTTAGATATCATACTTCCTCAATTATGTCCTTAATGAGTTTTGCAACTCTTTACTTCCAGTCTCAATACCACATATATCGGATTATAACAATACTAACCATAAAATCACTCATAATGCCATAGTCCCATTTTTACCATGGTTGTATATGGACTACTTTATGTCACACTTAGTTTCCCTTATTACTCTTGTATCTCATCTAGCTAGACCTTCTCATCGATGTTAGTATACTGAACCTTCAAATCTTTCACCATATAGTCACAACTTCGATGTGATCCACCAAAATCCATTCGTCTTTCAAAACCACTTATTCAGATTTTAAAATCATTTCACTCACTAACAGTATCCCCAAATTTGTTATGGTTTTTACTCAGAGTGATTGACTCTTTTTGTCGCCTGATGCCTCTAATGGTATGACCAGGATAATGTTGATTATGTCTGTAGTCACTTTGCACTGTACATTAATCTCATATATACTGAAACACTCCAGACATATATGCTTTATACATGTCTCCAATAGGCAAGACTACAAGGAACTCAAACATGTAATCACTCAGTTCGCTATGATTAGCCGCCAATTGCTCTTTCGATGTATTCTTACTAGAACATATATCTGGATTAGGTAATACACATACTTTTTCAACTAATCATAGTCCCTCAACTCCTTAATTTGGACTTTCCCCCTTTCCTTTTTGCTATATTATACACTCCACATATGTGGTACTCTACTATGAAATGTTCTATTCGATATAGTTGATTGTAACATTAACTTTATTAGGACAGGTTCCTCTGCACAATCCTTTCAATCCTTTTCAATTCAAATTTTAACCTCCATCTCCACTAATCTGTCTATTCATACGTATATCAAAATTCCAAGTCTTCAAACCCATTACTACAAAGCATCTTTCAAGTCATGTATCCAAATTCAGATCATAAGACTACAATTGTCCTTAAGTACACAAAATCAATTTACTATTGCAATAGATTGTATCTTAATGAGGGAACTTTGTCATATACAGCAAAATCGTGGATTCCTCAAAAATTATTTTTACCTTCATCATTAATGCAACTTACATATATTTTGCACACTTTTTCAATATAATCATAGTCTCTCATTGATATCATGTTGCTTTTTAACGCCAATAGATATAACCTCAAACTCATTGCGCTTATATTTAGTTCTCGTAATTCCTTAAGTAACTAATTCCTCAGTAACATCATATGATAATGATCTTTTCAATCTTCCTATTCACTTATCTGTCTTGCATAATTTTTCTCCACACCTGTATTAGTAATACCCTTATCAAATATACTTTGTGGTTCCCCAAATATATTTACACAGACTATGATGTGGACCAAAGTTCACCTCACAGTAGCAAGAGTATCCTCTCTAATTGCTGAAATCCACTTATATAGTTGGATACGTTACATCAACAACATATATACACTCCCAATAGCCTTTTCTAACTCTTATACTTGCGTCTTTGCTATGGATGTAACTCCAATGTTCACTTTTGACTCATTATTTATTCATCCTTTTTTTTTTAAGGAAAACAACACATCACAACTTTTTTTGGAGACCTGTCTTCTTATTTCAAAATTCCCTCCGTTGCGTCTGTCGGTTCCTATCCGAAACAAACCCGATTGAATCAAGTGAGGGGCCTTTGACCTCTATGGAAGAATTATCAGATTCCATTGTTGAATCGAGAGTTGAATCGAGAGAAAAGCTTATGATCTCAGCTACTGGTCATGGAAGGCCTGCCTTCATTGGTCATAAACTAAATTACCCGGCTTTCTGACCCTATCTCAGTGATTTCTTGATACAAACCTCGATATTGTTTATAACTCCTTGTCAATCACCTACTTATTGGTCATTCTTAATACCTCAAAAAAAATCAATTTCAACATTTCATACTATCTTAATAAGATCAATTTATATCATGACTCCTATGGTCAATACATTCTCGATAATAGGGCTCAATGAGACATTAAGCAATTTCATTTACTCAAACACCCTGATATATACCATCCAAACTCCTTACATCGTACCCACCAATCATTAACAGTCGTTAATGATACTAACATATCAATTTATTCTAGTTCCTGCCCATGATTGGGGTTCACCATATGATCCTAACACCAATTTTTGTAGGCCCATATCGTGCCCTGCACTTTCATGTTCCTATGAATTCATCATCCATATGTATCTTCTCAATTCATTCAGAAGTATAGATGCAGAATCATCAAAAAATTTAATCTCATTATCACAAACATCTTCTTACGCTAAATCCTAACTTTTATCACATTCCAAGTCTATCCTTTCACAGTCATAGAAAAATTATTTCTTTTGACCGGGCTTGTACCCTTTAATCTCATCATTTCTGCTTCTTCCAAAAGTGAAGTTATATCTACCTTATTGACCCATGTAATTTTTCTCATTTCCAATTATCCCCATTTTATCGAACATACAAGTCAGAATCATACATACCTAGTCATTCTGAACTTTTGATCTCACATAGACATACTCTTCTGCTAAATCATACTCTTATCACTTTAACCGATATTCTTCTCATGTCACTTTTGACCTCTCCAGGCTATCGTAAATTACACTTTAAGTCTCATTATCCATTATAATATCACTTCTCTCCTCAATCAGCCCATGCCAAATGTATTCACATTCATGCCACATTCAAGGGTTATAGCCACTGTACAATATGAATATCATTATCCATTTTTTTTCTTTTCCCATTTCTAATTGCCCATAAACTGTCATTGGCTCATATTCTGACATATCATCACTTTTTTCACACTTAAACACTTAACACATGTTCATGTTTTATGAATCATACTCATGCGACTCCGACTAGGGATCAGTTGTCACGGTCTGCTGTGACATGACTTTAATGTATGTGACTTAACCCATGTTTCAGAAAATGACCATATAAGTTCGTACTTCTGGGCTCTGATACCACCTAAATGTAACACCCCACTCCCGCATGACCCAAACCTGACATCGATAGTGATATCCGAGTCCGTGCCCTGCGAGGGTGGCGTGCTACATCACTCAGTCAAAACTCAGCATAATTTTTTTTTAAAACACAAGCATACACTATGCAGGAAACAATTAACATACACACTCACCGGTAAATACAATGGCCACGGGGGTCCTTTTCTTAAATACAAATGATTTCAGTCCGTTGACTTTACAAATTGACCTAATCATTACTACAAAAATTCAGAAAATACAATATTATCAGACACTAATGCAGACGCTAACTGATCCCGACCTCTTCTCTCACTCACAAGCAGATTGCTATACGCCTGTTGCCTAACGGGGTATTCTTCTGGGTCCTGAAAAATAATTGCAAATTTTGGGTGAGTTTTGTGAACTCAGTGAGTGACCATCATCGATGGTTCAGCCAATCTCATAACACAATTTGCATACATCTAACTTTATTTCATAATGCACATTTACAATATTTCACATTCACACATTGACAGAATTCCACATTCATATTTTTCATATTTGATATATGCATATGAGACTCGCTTTATATTTATTATCTTGTTGTGAACGAGTGCCTAAACTGTCCCTTGTAGGGCTCATTAATAACTGTTCCTTATCCGTTGGTAGATAAAGGGCTCATTAAACGTTGAGCCTAAGGCTCTAAATCACTTATGAGCTCGAAGCTTATTTTCACTCGTTGAGCATAAAGCTCTGATCGGTGGCGACTCTGGTCACAACAGCCATTAAATTTCATGCTCTTATGCCATGTGATGCATCAGTCACTACCACTCACTTTCACATATTATCGGATCCTATTCCGACACGTATCAATCACATCACACTGATTTCATAATTTCACATTACTCAAAATATCATATGATCACATAAGCAACACCTTTATTGTTCACACAAGCATAGGGCATTTCGCCTTTCACCCAATCAAGTATATGTAAGAAAATGAATATGAAATGCCCATGTGACACTTTCCAATTTATTTCAGTGTTGTGATCGAGTGCCTGAACTGTCCCAATATGGGCACATTAATCGTTGAGTCTGAGGCTCTAAATCACTGTGGAGCTCGAGGCCCGAATACAATCGTTGAGCTTTTAGCTCTCAGTGGCTGCTCCGGTCACAACTGTCATTATCTGGTTAAGCATTCATGAATGAAATGCATATGCCATAATTAATCACATTATTATGCACGTATGCATATGTCACAATCAATCAGCCTATGAGTGACACAATCAACATTTATGTATCACAATTAATCACATGTATCCCAATTAGTCACATCATAGGCACATAGGTTGCAAATTCACATACAAGTAGCACTTCTATAACCAACTCCCCAGTACACAATCATCGGACCTTCTGTCCAGAATTCACAATCTCAGCTAATCTTAAACCCACCATTATTCACCGCATTCAGCAATCAATTTATACAAAATGAAATAAAATAGAACAAAGGATGAAATGAGACCATCTCGGTCTACTCACAGTACGCTCCAATTTAGCATTCGCTTTCAAATTTTGGAAACGCCTGACTGTGGACATTCTAACCTGCACAAACCATTTATGCAAGATACACATACATCACACTTTGTACAATCATAAGTGTTAAATAATGCACATGACTGAAATGAAAAATGTACAATGCATGTTCATGACAATCCTGGATATTTTACCATTAATTTCATTACAAAAGTAATTCCCAGTTTCTGACAGTTCGCTGCAGTTCTGGTTTGCCACGGCGAACATCCTGAAGCTCAGGTACTCGTGCTGACTCCATTTAAACCCATTGACTCCTTTCCCTTGAGGCTCCTACAATTAAAAATAACAATTTTGCAGTATCAATTGTTCTTAGAAAAATTTATAATGTCAACTTGTAACAATTTTTACCATCAAATTGCATAAAATAAAGTGCAAACTCAAGGATCAATTTAAACATAAAATCAAGAATTAGGAGTCAAAAAGTGTAGTAAAGGTCATAAAAGTGTTGTCAATTTAGATAATAAGCTTGGGCTCAATCACCATCTCATTCACAATATCTTCCTCAAACTTCTCTAACCTTTACACTTTCTTTTTTTTACCAATATCAGAATCAAATGTTTTACCACTCTTAAGTCTAATGGCTAATACTTGATTATAGGACTTACCTTAATTTCAAGAGCTGATGTGTGAACCAAGCAAGCCAACCCCTTCAACAAAGACTAGAGCGTGGATCAGGCGACGGTGAAGATGCGTTAACCAGGCAAGATAACCCTGACAAAAAGACTAGAGCACAAATCGACCAATGGTAAAGATACGTCAAAGAGGGAAGACGGTGGGAATTTAGGGTTTTTTGTAACTTTTACTTTTAGGGAATTTAGGGTTTCTCTCTTTTTACTTTAGGGAATTTATAGAATTTATGGTTAAAACCATGCAAACTTTTACTCTTTTAAACGTTAGTAACAATTCCACATCATACATTGTAATGGTGAGTATGCCTCCAAAAAGCCTTAAATTAAGCATGCTCATGAAATTTTAGACCTTATTTGAGCAAGTTTAAGTCCTAAATTGATCAAACTTAAAAGCTTAAGCCCCAAATTGGGCTTTTAGTCAATTTATCAAACTTCACAATCAAGTTCAACTTGATTAAATGCCTTTGCTTTCTTCAATTCATTTTATATGTTAGGTCCATTAGGTTCTCAAATATGTAGGCAATGATTATAAGTTATAAATATAATTCATAATTAGAATTAGATAAATTAAAACTCCTTTCAATTTATCTTTAATTCTCTAAATAAACAATTTATAATTATAGATCAAGATTGGTGTCTAGGAAAGCATCATGATAACCAAAATATTTAGGAATGTTAAAGTGGTTTTGACAGCCTTTCCGTTCATAATTATTCTCTATAATTCAATCTTTTCATTATACAATGCTCCGATTAGACAAAGCATGGATTTAATATCTACTCCTTTTTAGACCAATAATATTAGTTATCCGCCATTAGCTATTGATTCAATTAATGACATTTGTAAACTATTTACAAATATCACTCTAACTTGACCAAGGATTTCTTGAATCAATACTAATTAAGAAGAACATAACATTATTCCTAATTACTTTAGGGTGACAAATCATATCTTGATTACTCAACTACCTACTTATAGTTCATACTACATCCAATGACTACCTATTGAATGACTCAGGATTAAACAGATCATAAGTAGTATCAAAACATAGAAATCCCTATATAAATTAACCTTAGAGATCTCAAGTCAAAGGATCACTTATACAATCATTACAATGAGATTTTATAGATATACAAATAATGTTCCAATTGGATTTTTTATATCTGGTCAGCTCAGTGAACTTATTCTCTAATAAGCACCCACATGTTTATTTGAGTATCTCCATACTTTCATTTATAAGATTGACCACATACTTCAATAGGAAAAGCAAAATGCATGCTAGCCTTTTTTTATAATATATTAACGTCCAATCTTAATAGAATAATGACTATGAATAATTTATGGATAATACATAATTATGCAACATGAATATCATAATTATAATCTCATTATAATTTCACTTATAATGTATAACTATCCTATGGACTTTATCATATACATATAAACAAGTACAAGATAAACAATGCATTTAAATAGTTTTTCACTTGACTACAACTAATTGATTGGTTGTAGGGCATAAACCAACATTGACATGATTCAATTGACCAATAAAGGTATTTTATCAAAACATCATGCTATCATGTCAAAAAATATTTTTTTCCATTTTCCTTAAACAAAATTCAATTCCATTTGCTATAAACACAAATTATCCATTGTAAGTTGTATAAGCGATGAGTTATGCACATAAAAAATCTCCAAAATATCATTAACTTTTTAAGCATATAATTTCCATAAAATTCTTAAGCATACTTAGGAACAACAATTTATAATTATATTAATGCAACAATACATGATGTCAAATTTTAGTATCTTGTAATTTTTGAATTATTGGTATTTATCATCTCATTTCTTTTTAAAAGAGATTGATTTTGATTTTAAATTGCAATTATGTGTTATATGGTATTAATTGCTCGAATAATCAAATGATTATAGATCTTTGGAAAAAAATCCAAAACGGTTAATATAATTTTCTATTTCCATGTTTTTTCTATGCAAAAGAACATAAATGAAATTGAACAATAACAATTGAGGTTTTACATGTACTTAAATAGTGCTTTAAAACTCTAAAAGTTCACGAGTCAAGACTTGTAAATTCATTGGATGAGCATCATATATAGCCTCCCAATTTGTTTCATGCAATTAAAGTTGATTAGTTAAACTACAAAAAATGATTAACACTTAAGCATAATTCTTTTTTCAATGATAGAAATTCAACGTCAGAATTATTGTGACATTTGTTACTAGAAAATATTTCAATTACTGGATATTAAATATGGGTTGGAACAACTCACATTCAATCTCGACTAAAAAACAAGTACATAATCTAAGGTTAGTGGTTACAAATAAACTATCCTAGGAGCTCCTCTAATCCTTCCATTGGTTCACTTTCATTAAAATAGTAACTAGTTCTTGCTATAGTGATCAATTGATCATGACAATGTCATACCTAATGTGTGTAAAATATGACATTAACTGATGCGAAACTCCAAGGCTAAAGAACCTAAATCCCCTTAAACACACACTTTAGATATTACATGAACAAGACGAAATTACAACCCTAATGAACCCCCAATCAATTATATGATAGGAAATGAATAAGGTTGATTTGAAAACAAGAATAAAAACTCGCCACAAGTATTTACCTTGATAAGAATTTTATTCTTGATGCAATAGAGAAGACAAGAAATCCTCCCTTGTAGAATTCGTTATTCATCCAATCTAACCTTAAACAATGTTTATGACGATGTATTTATACCCTTGAAAAGAAAGAAACCTAACTACATAAAAGGCCTTTAAACATGGGCCTTTCACCAAAATAATTAAAACCCAAACTAATATTTCTAAAATACAACCCATTAAATATAAGAGATTTAAACAAGCCCAATACACCTAGTGGGCTGCCGAAAGTTATGCTTCTAACATAAAATAATTAATTAAACAACAAAAAAAAGCCTTCTTGCACATTCCACCTAACTTGATTAGTTATAATGTCATTGGCCTTCATTGTCTCTTGAGAATCCATGTCATCTACAATTCGACCTATATGATGCGCTTCTTCGAACTTCTTAGCTCTTGATTTTGTTATTGGTCCCTCCAAAATTACCACTCATCTTTGGCTCCACTTTGCTCACAACGTCCCATAGTGGTGCTCACATCATCTCCTCCCTCTTCAAAAGGATTCATCCTCGAATCTGGATCAAAGTAAAAAGGAGATAAGTCAGAAACATTAAAAGTACCACTAACATTATATGCACCTAGCAATTCTATCTTGTATGCATTATCATTAATGCGTTCCAACACTTGGAATGGTCCATCACCCCTTACATCGAGTTTAGAATTCCTTTATTGTGTAAATCTTTCTTTTCGTATACACACCCAAACCTAATCATCTAGTTCGAAGAGAACTTGCTTTCTACCTTTATTTACTTTTTATGTACATATGCGATTCTTTTTGTCAATCTATTCACATGCTTTCTCGTGTATTTTCTTAACCAAGTCAGCCTTCTTCTTGCCATCTAAACTAGCAATCTCAATCAAAGGTAAAGGCATCAAATCCAACATAATTAATGGATTAAAAACATACACAATTTCAAATGGAGAATAACGTGTAGAAGAATGTATACAACGATTATATGCAAACTCAATGAATGGAAAACAATGTTCCCAAGTTTTCAAGTTCTTCCTAACAATTGCAGGCAGCATGGTTCCTAAATTCTTGTTGACTACCTCAATTTTTCCATCAGTTTTTGGATTATATATCGTAGAAAATAAAAGTTTAGTACCTAACTTTCCCCAAAAAACTCTCCAAAAATGACTTGGAAACTTGACATCCCTATTTGAAATAATGGTCTTTGGCACACCATGAAGCTAAACCACTTTGTTAAAGAAAAGGTCAACAATATTTGTTGAATCATCTGTTTTTTGGCAAGCAATGAAATGAGTCATTTTATTAAATCTGTACACAACAACAAATATACTATCTTTACTTTTCTTAGTCCTAGGTAAACCCAATATAAATTCTATAGATATATCAGTCTAAGGTTCACTAGGTATAAGTAAAGGTATATACAAACTATAAGGCATGGACTTAGACTTAACTTGTTTATATGCAATACAGTTAACACAAACCCTATCCATATATTTTCTCATATTTAGCCAACAAAAATGTTCACTGAGCATATCTAAGGTCTTTTGCATACCAAAATGCCTCGTTAACCCTCCACTATGTGATTCTCTAACAACCAACTCTCCAGTAGAACATATAGGAATGCAAAGTTGTTTACCCCTAAAAAGATATCCTTCATATCTATAGAACTTATCAAATGCAGCATGTTCATAAGCTTGATATACATTAGCATAATCAACATCTTCCATATACAACTCTTTCAAATGCTCAAATCTAAGTAACTTACAAGTAAGCATAAAAATCAAACTGTACCTTCTCGATAATGCATCAGACATAACATTTTCCTTAGCTTGCTTGTATTTAATCACATACCTAAATGTTTCAAAATACTCCACCCAACTTGTATGCCTTTTGCTCAACTTCCCTTGTCCCTTCAAGTGCTTGAGAGATTGATGATCACTATGTATCACGAACTCTTTAGATGGCAAGTAACTTTCCCAAACTTTAAAAGCTCTCACCAAGGCATAAAGCTCTTTATCATAGATGGAGTAGTTCAAAACTGATCCGCTAAACTTCTTACTAAAATGTGCTATGGGCTGATTCTGTTACATCAAAATAACCCTTATACCAATCCCAGAAGCATCACATTAAATTTCAAAAGTCTTGGAAAAATCAGGCAAGCATAAAATAGGTGCATTACATAACTTTTCTTTTAAAGTATTAAATGCATTTTCCTGATCTTTCTCCCATATAAAACCGACATTCTTTTTGACAATTTCATTCAATGGGACAACAATAGTAGAGAAATTTTTAACAAATCACCTATGAAAACCAACTAAGCTATGGAAACTCCTAACCTCACTAATTGACTTACGTGTTGACCATTCTTGAATAGCTTTCACCTTTATAGAGTCAACCTCAACTCCATTAAAACTTACCACAAATCCTAAGAAGACAACTTTATCCATGCAAAAAGAACATTTTTTAAGGTTTGCATACAACTTCTCATTCCTAAACACATTCTTAACATGCTTAACATGCTCATTTAAGTTCTTATTGTAAATTAATATCTCATCAAAATAAAATAAAAACACAAATTTACTAAAGAATTCATGCAAAACATGATTCATTAAGTGCATGAAAAAACTAGGTGCATTAGATAAGCCAAAAGGCCTCATGCAATCTATATTTGGTCTTAAATGCAGTTTTCCATTCATTAGCTTTTTTCATCCTAATCTGATGATAGCCATTTTTTAAATCAATTTTAGTGAATATGCAAGCACCATACAACTCATCTAATATATTATCTAATCTAGGAATAGGATGGAGATACTTTACAATGATCTGGTTGGTTGTTTTACAGTCCACACACATCCTTAAGTTCCATTTTTTTTGGCACTAAAAGAATTAGCACAAAACAAGGACTCATACTCTCCCTCACCTACCCCCTTTTTAAGCAATTCATCTACTTACTTTTGTAATTCCTTTATCTCCTTTAGATTGATTCGGTAAGCTAGATGCTTAGGAATTTGAGCTCTTAGTACCAAGTCAATATGATGCTCAATCCCTCTCAAAGATGGTAACCCATAGGGTACCTATTCATGAAAAACATGATCATAATCCTACAATAAGGTTACAAACACAGTAGGCAAATTTAGGTCAAGGTCAATGTTAGTAAACAAAGTTTCCTTAAATCGAATCAAGATTAAAGTTTTTTTTTCCTAAGTATGCACTCTTTAACTCTCTATCTTTCGCATTAAAGCATGCTTGTGTCTTAACTTTTTCACTCCTCTCAATTTTTCTTTGCTTACTTTTCATGTTCTTTTCTTTCTTTTTACTCACTGACTTCTTCTCTCCTACACATCCTAAGTTCTTTTCCTTATATGTGCAGTCACTTATTATTGGTCCTTTAATTTTATTCTTTTCTTTGATGGCCTCTTTTCTCTCTTTTTTTTCTTTTTCACCTTACTACCTGAATCACCGCTTGATGATTGTAGAATTTTCAATTGTTCAAGGTATACTTCTTTGGGTGATAAAGGAGCAAGCATAACTTTTTTTTCCTATTATACATAAAAAAATTCATATTTATGTACCCATCATGCATAACACATCTATCAAATTACCATGGCCTACTTAACAATATATGACTAGCTTGCATAGGCACGACATCAATCACCACTTCATCCGCATATCTACCAATAGAGAATGCAATAACTACTTGCATAGTAACTTTAACTTCACCACTTTCATTCAACTATTGCAATTTATATGGATTACGATGTTTATCACATTTTAATCTCAATTTCTCTACCAAAGTAGTACTAGCCACATTAGTGTAATCTATAATCATGCTACAATCTTTCCCACCTACTAATCATCTTGTGTGAAATATGTTCTCCCTTTCTTCTAGGCTATATTCCTTCACTTTCAAGTTCAATGCATGTCTAGCAACTAAAGATTCACCCTTTATAGCATATTCAACATTCTCATCAACATTAAAAAAATCTTTTAAAGGTGGCATACTTTAATCACTACCATCTGACTTATTACCATCATCAGACTCAGAATCAATTTCACCACCTTTAATAAACATAATCTTCCTATTAGGATAATCAAATGCATAATGACCATACCTTTAACATTCAAAGCTCTTAATATCCCTATGTTTAGAAGGTTTAGAGGATGGATCAGTAGTACCTTTTTAAATTAAAGTACTCCTCTCCTTGCCTTTGTCTAAATTTTTGCCTTTCTCCTCGGAATCTGAATAGTGCTCCATCTTCTTATCTTCATTTTTTCTCCATTCTGAATTCCATTTTCTGCTGGAATTTGAGAAAGACTTGTTGCCTTTCTTTGTTTTTGTTACCTCTCCACCTTCATGGTGATGTTCACTAGGTCCTCCATCTCTACATAATGTCATAACTCAACCACATCATCAATTTCCTTATTCAATCTACCTATGAATTGAGCTATTTTCATCTCTTCCTTCTCTTCTATGTTAGCTTTAATCAATAGTATCTCCATCTCCTTGTAATAAGCTTCTACTAATTTAGTTCCTTATTTGAGTCTATGTAATTGCTGGTGCAACTCTCTATAGTAATGAGGTGGCATAAACCTCTTTTTTATCACTGTTTTGATCTCTTCCCAAATGGATATAGGTGGTTCTCTATTTCTCCTCATATTCTTTACCAATTCATCCCACCAAACCAATGCATAATCAAAGAATTCAACTATTTTCAGCCTCACTTTCTTATATTTAGAATAGTTGTGACATGCAAAATTCATGTCCACCTTTCTTTCTTATTTTAGGTACACTTCAGCATCATTCCTATCTTTGAAGAATGGATCATCTTGATGACATTAATATTGCTATCTTTTCTCTCCACTCTTTCTTCCCTCCTTACTCTACCCCTAACAGATTGCACTTGATCTTCATACTCGTCATACATTCTTTCCAATTTTTCCTCCCAATGCCTATGACTATCAATTGATCTACTATGATTTTGGATTCTACTGGTCTCATTAATTCTCTCATCCATCCCATTCATCCTAGTAAATAACTTATTGAACTCATTCATTAAGGCCTTATACATTACTTTAAATCAGGCACATTGTCATCCTCCTTTAAATCAGACACATTGTCATCCTCCTTATGTAATGTTTCCTTTACATCCCATTTATTAGCCATTTTTATAAAAAAGGTTCCAAGAGAAAATGGTTAGCAATAAAAACATAACCTCACAAGTCATTCCCTTACGTGTTTCACTTAAAAGATGGTATTCCACTCGTGTTTCACTTAAAAATTGGCTTTTACTCTCTTTTAAGCTTGCACACTTAAGCCTTTTTCCATTCAAGCTTGTTGTCCTCAATTGCACTTCAGAATTCAATTTTTAGTCAAGGTAATGTGCAAACAGCAAATTATGATTTAAGAATGCAATGAAAATACCTAAGAAAGACAATGAACACAAATCTAGAAGCAAGTATATTGAAATGAATGAAGGCAAAATGGGCACATAAGAGGAAAGGATGTATGATGCCTAAAAATATATAGAATTTAAATTAACAAGAATCAATTTGTTCGTTATGGTGTAAATGAAAAAAAAAATAAGAGATTTTAAAAAATAGAAACTTAGAATGAAAGAAAATGACGAAACTAATGCATAAATGCGGAAAAAATCAACTTGAATGGAAAGATATAAAGATACTAAACAAAATAGGAAGCCAACAAAAGAAAATCTTATAATCACGCCAACTCCAAAGATATTTTTTTGCAATTGATTTTTTAAACACTAGCTAACGTTTTTGTTAAAGTCTTTAACACCAACACCTCATCTCTTTTTTTCATTTTTTGATTTTTTATCTTTTTTTTTACGGAAACAATGTTTTCTTTTTTTCTAGCTACTAATTTTTCATTTTTTAAAAATACAATAATAAGATGAACCCTAATTTCGAGCTCTAATGAAAATAATAGTAATAACAACACATAAACACAAGATAACAAGAATTTATCCTATTCCAAACTCTGATACCAAATGATGTGGAGCAAAGCTAAAGAATTTGAAACTCCTTAAACACACACTTTGGATAGAACATGAACAAGACAAAATCTCCATCCCTAATAAACACTCAATCAATTATAAGAGAGGAAATGCATATAATAAGATTGATTTGAAAACAAGAATAAAATTTGCACACTTGATAAGAATTATATTCTTGATGCAATAGAAGAAGACAAGAAATTATCCCTTATAAAATTCGTTATCTATCTAATCTAACCCTAAACAATGTTTATTATAATGTATTTATACCCCCTTAAAAAAAAGAATCCCTAAATACGTAAAAGGCCTTTAAACATGAGCCATTAACTAAAATAACTAAAGCCTAAATTAATATTTCTAAAATACAACCCATTAAACCTAAGAGATTTAGACAAGCTCAAGACACACATAGTGGGTTCTTGAAAGTTATGCTTCTAGCGAAAATAATTAATTAAGAAAAAACAAAACTTTTCTTGCACATTTTGCCTAACTTGATTAGTTATGGTGTCATAACTCTCATTGTCTGATGAGATTTCATGTCATATGCAATTCGACCCATGTAGGATTGAAACGTTTCTTTCGACTTCTTAGCTTTTGATTTTGTTATTGGTTCATTTGATATTACTAGCTCATCTTTGGCTCCATTTCGTACACAAAATCTCATGATCATACTCACGGCATTAGCACTAGCAAAACTTATCAAATTACTGTAAGGACTATAATAGAAAATTAATTAAAGAGAAAAGCATCAACTAGCCTAAAACTAGATACTGCGCATGGTCTACACTCTAGTCGACCCAGCTTGATACAACTCTTCAAAAAAATGTTAGGCAAAGTCTGATCACTGGATTTTGTGTACTGCGAAGTGTTAGTCTCCAAAAACTGTTTAATTTTTTAAAACTAAACTTGTCCATAACCCGTTCGCAACTATTTATTTTCATTTGAATATAAAAGGAAAAATGCATGATGATAAAAGGAACTTCTTTTGAACTTCCAACCAAAGTCACGGTTACACCAAATATTAGCATGCATGTACATGTAGGAGTACAAATCTTCTACTAAGGCTTAGTACAGGCATGCACGCGCTGATGAAGCAATTTGGATTGTGACCTTCTCACCTCCCAGTTAACCGGTTTAATGGCGAGCAATTAATACAATAAACGATCCCGAGGAAAATTTATACTCAGATGACCATGGGATACTTGATTGCTCCCAAAGCAAGGCTTAGAAAAACTGCTACTAAAACTCCTTGGAAGTTTCGCTCCTTGATTGGACGGCCAAAGTATATTAAAGTCTAACAAAATTTAATCCGTAGTCCTATGAATTGTTGGTTGGTTCCATATTTCAGTTCCTTTTGTAATGCTTGGGCTGTTAACATGTGGGTATTAGCTTATAAAATGTTTCAGATTGCTTGTTTTGAGATTTAATGTCCACCAGCAAGAGTTTCAACTTTCAAGTGTTATGATTATAAGGTATGACAAGAAACGGGTGGTCGCGTCAATTACTCTAGCCCAGAGTTTATGAATTCTCTTTTCTTTGAAAGGCCTCTACGTCCTCTTCTATTCCCTCTCCAGCTACAGCCACTAAATAAAAATTTGACAAGAGGATTCGCGTACTGCACGACAAGAAAACTGTAGATTAGTGGCAGAAAAGAAATCGTTGAAAATTATTGACGAAAAGCATAATTTTGTCCCTAATATTGATTAATTTAACGACGGTATTAATACTCATCGCTAAAAATGGAGGGAAATCATCGCAGTAAAATTTACAACAAGCATTAACGACGAAAAAATATAGCCATTGGTAACAATACAAAAAAATTGAGAATTAATGACAAAAAATTACCGACATAAAATATACAGTTGCAAATTACCGATTGAAAATCCAAGTCCGCCGGTAAAATTAACGGAAAAATTTTCATTTAGCGACGGGAATAATATCCGTCATTAAATATGGAGGAAAATCATCTCAACAAATTTTGCGATGGACTTTAGCGACGGTATAAGATTCCTGTCGATAAAGGATTTAGCGACAGTATAAGATATTCGTCAGTAAAAAGGCATGAATTATTGGCAGAATAAAATAATTTTGAGTTTACCTACGGAAATTTTCGTCAGTAAATTTTTTTAGCGACAGTATAAAATATTCGTCGGTAAAAAGACAGGAATTATTGGTAGAATAAAAAAATGTTGAGTTTACCTACGGAAATTTTCGTCGGTAAATTTCGTCAATAAATTCTTTTTAAATTCAAACTCATCCGACATATCCCCCCCTCCCCCACCTACGCCTTCTTCTTCCTTCTTCCTGTATCTTCTCTTCGATTTTCTTTTCTCCGGTTTCTCTGTTGTGGACTACTTTTCTAATTGTCGACGTTGTCTTCTCCGGCCATTGTTATCGTGTCCTTCGGTGGAAGTATTTTTGTAATTACTGTCGTATGTTTTTTCGTATAACATAGAGACAACCTTGTCCTTATTAAGCTTAGGTGAGTATTTAAGCCTACTTTAGTTTTACAAACAAAATTCTACTTCTATTGGTCCTCAATAGTGTTAGAAGATTAGCATAAAATTTTTCTTTTTTTTCTAGATGCTTAAAGAAGCTAAACAGCTCAGAACATTGTTTCTAGCTCCCATCAAAATTGCTGGTAGTAGAACAAAAAAGTTGTTGCCAAGCCTTCTACATAAGTGACAGCCTATAAGAATATTCATCTAGAGCATTTGAATAGGTAAAGCCATGTTGATATGTAGAAGCACAGCATACCGCTTATATTTAATGTCGGGTTTTTAAAAAAAATTAAAATTATTTATCGACGGAAAATAAAATTCCGTTGTTAAAATCTATTATATTTACTAATGGAACACCAAAAATCGTCGGTAAAATGTAAGATATTTCCGTCGGTAAATTTATCAACAGTCATTTTTCAGACGTCTTTTGTCCATCAGAATATTCCGTTGCAAATTTTTGTTATTGACGAAGTTTTACCATTTTCTATTGCAATTTTCCACTGCTAATCGACCTTTTTTCTTGTAGTGCTTCTGTTTTGCTTCTTCTACATTTCCTCCTCCTCCCTCGATAGAATACACCAATTAAAAAAATCTAATAAAAAAATCACTTAGAAAAGTCTACTAAACCTTACTCTTAACTAATAATTTTTTTTTCAAATGACCTACATAAAGTGAAATAATAATAATAATAAATATACATTATAAATAATTAAATGAAAATAATAATGATGATAATAAGAAAATTAATAATAGTAATTATAATATAATATAATATAACTACTAAATCAAGCTAGGTAGGTAAGGCTTATTTTAAATCTCTATGAGGTAAGTATTGTTTATTTACAAATTACGTTAACTATAAAAGGAAAAAGTTAAAAGACTTATAAGAACTACAAAGATCTCTTTATGAGAGATCATTTATCTGAATTATGCAAAGTTTGTTATTATAGGTCATATCTTCGGTAAGTTACAACATTACCACATCATTCTTAATCAACTCTATCTAATTCTTCTTAGGCCTCTTTTTTTTTCATCTTCCTATCTCTAAATGCAATCTTTTCTCATCTTCTTAATAGAATGTCTGGATGTCTCCTCTTAACATATTCAAACCACTTAAGCCTTTTCTTTCTTAATTTGTTAATAATATTAGCTACTTATAATTTGTCTCTTATCATACATTCCTAACCTTATCTCTTTTAGTAAGGTTGCACATTTAATAGAGCTTCTTCATCTCCATCACCATTAACTTATGATTATGTACTTATTTAATAGGTCAACACTCTACTCCATAGAGCATAATCGATCTAATTGCTAACAATATAATTTACTTTTAAGCTTGAATGGTATCTTTTTATCACATAAAACTCGTAATGTACTTCTCAATTTAAGCCACCATGATCTGATCCGGTGAACTATGTCTTCATTAATCTCTCTGTTGCTTTCGATGATAGATCCTAGATATTTAAAACACTCCTTTTGCAGTAACCACCTTATGTCCCAAAAAGTTACACTCCACGTACTCACTCTTATCCTTCTCAATCTAAAGCTCTTCGATTCTGATGTATCCCTCCAAAGTTCAAACTTAGCATTGAACCCCTCTTTTGTCTCATCCATTGAAACAATGTCATCTCAACCTTCACACGAGTGAGTACAATTAATCGTCATATTATTATCATACCTCTTTTTCAAACCATTAATCGTAGATTAACAGTAAGCTCTTTTAATCCCAGTTTTCCCTTAGATTGTATCAAATCAAAATAAACTCTTTAATTAAGTATAGGTATTAGATAACTTAAAATAAGCTATCCAGATTTAGCGTGACAAATGCATTATGTAATTAAAAAATAGGTTAATCTAGGCAATAAGCATACAAGCTCATGTCATTTAACCTATGTATATTATCTACAATGATGCACATCCATTTGTTTACAACAAGTGAATTAGAGTTACAATTATTACAAATTGCAATCTAGATTTTGACAATGAGTTCATATGTAAATAATCTATTGGAAGTGCTTAAATCATTTATACATGAATCCCAAAACATTAAAAAAGAATAACACAATCCATACTAAAAGAGAGTGAGAACAACACAACCAAATCAAGAAATGCTCAAACGTGCTCATCAGCCTCGATGTCCTCTTTGAACTGAAAAGATGAAAGTTAGCTCCTTATAGCCATCAAAGAGGTAAGAAATCTTCCCCCTTTCATGTCTCTAAACTCTTCTTCCTTTTCCTTTGGTTGCATAAATGTCCTTTTATAGAAAAAAAATTGGGGTTCTACAAGATACAAGGCTAGATACATAGGCATATAGGTCACACTATGTGTCATTTTTTCCAATTTCTTGAACTTACATGTTCTTGATGAGCTACACAATCGTGTAGCTCACTAACACAACTATTGCATAGGTTGTAGTTGAGGCCGAAATTACATTTTCATGCTCTTATATGCTTCCAATGATTTACACAGTCTCATACACAACAGTGTAAGTTGCAATAACTTCAGATCATTCATTCTTTGTTCCATCTAACCCTAATTCATCTCTTTCTTATTTTAAAAAGGAAAATAATATTGAACATCAACATATAGTTTTAAGGATATGTTTTTAGCTTATTTTGGTTCTTATTCTACCAACTTGATCTAAAACAAGATACAAAATAAAATAAAGTCTCTTAAACACATAATAACATTAATCACAAAGTATTAGGGAGTAAATATACAGTTAATCAAGCACTTATCAACTACCATCCGCTTCTTTATCTAGATCAGAAATCAAATATTACTTTGCTGACTAAGATGTTGTAAGAAAGTGAACAAAAATGGAAAACGACATTAATTGTCTTTTTTTTAGAAAAAACCTTCTTAACCTACACTTAACCAATAGGCCAGAACATAATGGAAATCTTATGAGCTATAAGAAATGGTAATAAAAAGGAAGGTCTCGTTCTCTTTAGGTTTGACTCCCTAAAACAAGCACACAAACTCCTTAAAGTTGGATTATGAAACTACAACTTGAAATACTCCCAAAGAAGTGGAAACCAGGAATTCATTTTGAAGATTTAAAGCAAAACATATACTGTTATGGATAAACATCCACAGTAGTTCACTATAATATTGGACTACTTTGTCTAGAATAAATTATGCAAGGTTATGCATATTAGTTGATGCCAATTAAAACCTCCATAAAACTATTCCAATTATGAGACTAAATGAGCAAGGACTTCTATTTTAGTACCAAGTGTATGTTTCTTATACATAAAAGCCTAATAATAATATAGGAAAATAAAAATGAAACCTTACGAGATGAAGGTTCACAACAGGATTTTATGATGAGTTGTCCAAGATCAATCTTATAGAAGTAACAACTAATGAAACTTTAAATGTCAAGAAGAACCTATTACAAGTATAGTTGAGGACACAGTATCATTGACCAAGGAAAACTCTACATCTTAAGAAGATGTAAGGGACTTAGAACCTACAAACCAAGAACTAATCATGATTGCTAATGGTACTAATCAAGAAGATACACTAAGAATAAATAAGTGAGCACTGCTAGTGCAAAGTAGCTATCTTTAGACACAATGGGGGAGGTGTAAGGCTTTAAGATAGTACACAAGAAGAAATCTAGTAGGAAGCCTAAAACTTCCCATCCTCGTGTAAAATGTCCATAATAGTATGGAACATTCAAGGACTCAATATTCCTTATAAATAAATAGCATTCTTATACTATTTAAATAAAATGCATCCCTGTATGGTAGAGATTTTTTGGACCAAAATAGTGGAAAACATATGCACAAATCTTCTATTTTCTATGAAAGGATGAGGATTAATAACTAACCACAAAGGGAACTTCTATGGGAGAATAATGTAGTTTTTGATCAAGGAAAACTACAAATTCTAGATCAGTTATGCTCACATAAATCCATTCATCTAAAGTCATGCTAAGAGAGAAGAACATAAGCCTATATCTATGCCTCTAATAATTCATATCAAAGGAATAACATGAGGAATAGGCTGTTAGACTTGAAAAGCCATAAGGATTTACCATATATAGTTTTAGGTGACTTTAATATCACCTTATACTCATCAGAGGTAGAAGGGAATGTTAACATAAGGAATTATGGTGGTGACTTGAAGTATGTTTCAAATGCATTAGGTACTTGACAGATTGTATCCATTAGTCAACATTCATTTCTTTTTTCCCATTATGATTAAAACCTCAAGAAGATGGAGACTAATTCAATTCATAATTGTCATTTTAGACTCATCCCTTCTCAAAGGTTCACATAATACTTAATAATAGCACTTATGATTTCAAACTGAGGGTAGTAGTATAGTTATAACTGACTTAAGGAGTTTTGTGCTAAAAAGGTCAAAGAAAGTTTCAAAAAAACAATATGTAAATGGATGAGGACTAATATAATTGAATAACAAAGAGATTGAAATGGAAAAAGGAAAAATCATGAATGTTAGAGAATAAGGAGTAAAATGATAGTGTATAACTTGTTATAGGTTAAAATTAAAATCCCTTTTTAATTTTAAAAAATCACTCAAAAGCGTAAACAAATAAAGAAGTGCCCGTGCAAGTTAAATTGGCTTTGGAAGAGACAATAACCTTTTAAAAAATAATTTATAATTCATTAAATCTCTTCTTTTTTTCTCTGAAATATCGTGTTTCATTCATCCTTCACTTCAGTCTCAGCCATTGATGTCTATAGAACTAGTCCTAGCTGTCCATTTCTTTATATACATATATATCATTCCGTTTTTTGGAAGCATTTTAGCTTTCTCCCTTTCTCGAAATATATAGTAAAGCTCTCATCTCTTTCTATTCCAAAAAGCTAGCTATAGAGTATCATCGTGGGTGTTTAGCTATACATTTAGATTGATAGATTTCGTTATTCTAGTGTCAAAAAATGATATATTAGTCAACTGAGATTGTAGGCAACAAAAGCAGATCGTTACGCCTTTGATGCTTCAGCCTATTTCGCCTTTTAGTGTGAACTGAGATTGTAGGCAACAAAAGCAGATCGTTACGCCTTTGATGCTTCAGCCTATTTCGCCTTTTAGTGTGAACTCATTCAGAAACACTCCAATTTTAAGCATATATATTACTAATTTCCCTTAAGGTTAGAGTCAAATAACATACACCTTGCAACGTCATTAGTCATTTTGTGCCCAATATTGGATAATTCTTTACATAAATGTATCTTAATGTCCAAATTACGTATAATAGAAACATCCTTCACATTATTATAGCATTGATAGTGGTCTCAGTGGTGTGAGACGTGCACTTAAGTGCAACAAAACCTTGAGATCACAGATTCAAGCGACGAGATCCGCACCTGATGACTAAAGGGGACAATACCAATTTACTTGGTTGAAGTTCAGCAGACGAGATCCGTAGCCCAACCAAACCAGATAGATTCCACAAAACTCAATCCAATTGAACCATGTACTAAATATTTATTCAAAATCATTTTCCATTTACTAGCCTAACAATTAGACATTACATTACACTCAACGGAATCTAATTTTTTCTATTACTTTTGATAAGTAACTGGAATTATTTTTTTTGCAATTTCCTAACAAAGTGGCATTTAACGTTAATAGAAAATAAGTTTAATTAATTAGTAGTATTATAAGAATGTAAGTATAGTAATCTGTTTGTTTCTATTTATTTTTGTTTTCTATTTTGCTTTCAAATATAGTAAAAAAATGTTTGTTTGAGTTTTTATTTTCGTTTTGGTTTTCGTTTTTTGTTTTTAAAAGTTATGAAAACAAAAAAATTGTTTATGTTTTCAGTTTCTTTTTCCATAATCTAGTTTACTATAAATTAAATATATATTATTTAATTATTTAATATCTTAATTATTAATAATTATGAATAATTTAATTTAATATTATATCTAATCAATTAAAATTATGAGTAATTTCATCTAATATAATAATTTAATTTAAATTTTGTAATTAGTTTAATTTAATAATGATTAATAAATATAATTGAATTTAAAATATCTTCAAAATATATGAATTTCAAATAAAATATATTTAAAATAAATATTAATTTATAAATTAATATTATTTTAGAATTAATATTTAATAAAATAATTTTTATTGATAATTTATTAATAATTATCTAAGATATTAAAGTTAATTAAAATAATTTATATTTAAGTTTTATCTAATATATAATTATCACCATTAATAATAAAAATATGACGATACTTACATTAACGTTTTTGTTTTTCTTTAAAACTAGCGGCTGAATTTGAAACAGGAAATGCAAGTACAAATCTAGTGATCCCATACACCAATTCCAGATAGCAAAATTGACATCGTAAGCATTATATGTCAGCGACGTCCTAGTAAGAAAAGGCAGGGCTTTTCTCTATCAGTTGCTGATTACATCATCTGTGATAAATAATAAATAAAATTTTAAAACTTTAAGATGCATAAGTAGAATAAATTGATTATAATCAATAATACATAGTAAGTGGATCCGTCCTTTTAAACTGGTGGAGGTAAATAGATTAATAGATTGTCTTATGCCTCATAATTATTTTTATATCTCCAAAAGATTTTCTTTTTATTTCTATTTTATAGTAAATAAGACAGATGGAGCCATCAATAGAATAAACAACCTGATTTCTCAGCTGAAAAACTCTTTTGTTATTATAACTTAGGTTGGCTTTATAAAATTCTTTAATTAAAAAATTAATTACAAAAGATCATAAATTTTGGTCAATTTTATAATTGTAGTCTGAATTTTAAAAATAAAATACAATGCTCAAATTTTAATTTTTCAATTATAGTCTAACATTAATATTTTGCTAAGTTTGCTAACATGACATACTACTTGTCCTGAAACTCTTATTATTATTACGACGCCGACAGTAGTTAACAGAACAAATCCAAAATAATAAAACAACGTCATTTAATCACATAAGTAAATGAACTTATTTCCAACTGTGAACTTTCACCCTTTCATTCATTTTGCTATTTGATTGCATTTATAATCCAAGGAAGTTAGGTCATTTTAAAATAATGACATTGTTTACTTATATGATTAGACGATATCGTTTTATTAATAAGGATTTGTTTTGTTAACTACTGTACTAATAATAAGAGGTTTTGGACATATGATATCTCACGTCAACAAACTTAATAGATAAATTAAAGTCAAATTAAAATTGAAAAATTTGAAAATTTCAATATTTTATTACAATTTTTAAAATTTGGGCTGTAATTATAAAATAAATTAAAGTTTGAGATTTTTTGTGATTAACTCTTTAATTAAGAAATGTGTAATAAACATAAATTATAACTATAAATTAGTTATAATTAACATATATAATTTTGCATCATATATCGTCTATAATTTTAATAGAACAACAATCAATCCAAAGAGGAAAAATAATTTTGATACAAAGATAAATCAAAAGAGAACTTCATTATTTTCCGTAGCCCCAAAAGTCCATCTCGCCACGAAGCGAGAGTTGATTAGCGGGATGAACTGACGATTCATTTGCATCCTCGTACCTGACTCCCTTTGAAGAATCTTCATTCCCCATATGAGAAGTAACAATCCGATCAAGCGTAGCCCATTCATTCAAGCCCTCATGATCTCTTCCTGCAACAACCTGAGAGGGTTCGCATGTGCTCACCTCTAGGTCTGGCTCACAAGTAGCTTGATACCTAAGACTTCCACTTCCACTCTCGCAGTCCCTAGGGTTTGACATGAGTTGCTTAACCATGACTGGTGTCTCAGAAGAGAGAGTTGAGTAGTCGTAGCCTAGAGACTTGTTATGAGTTGGCATTAAGGCTTGAGATTGGAATAGAGAATACTGAGAAGTCATGTGTGGGTAGAGAAGGGCCAGCTCATGTTTACTATTTACTTCAAAGGGTTGGTCAGTACCATGCGTGTGATTTTGATTAAAAAGGGAATGGGTGTCTTTGTGGATAAAATTGTGAGGTTGAGTAGTACATGAGTTGATTTGTTGCTCAGATGAGTTAATGCTTGTTCCTGCTTCGTTTCCAAGCTTGAATAAATTTTTCTTCTTGAATACCCTGCATATGACCCACCCATCCTCCTGCACATGTATCGTGTGTAAAAGAACTTCGGCAAATATTGTTTTTAGGTGAGAATTAATCTACCATCATGCTATTGCAGAATGATTTAGATGTTGTTTTCTGAAATAAACATGATTGTGATATGCATAATGCTCCAAATCAATTTGTCCGATTTCGCATCTGATGAAAGGACAGCATTTCACATCTAATCTTTAAAGATTAGTAGCATCCAAAATTTTTTTAACTTGTTGGCCTTGGAGTACAGTATTTGGGGAATGATTAACATAAACAGAAACTAATTCTTATGTGTAATTTGAGAAGCTAGAATAAATTAGTAGTTACCTTATTTGAATTTAGTAGATTTAAAGTGGTATTTATTTATACCGATGAATTAAAACAGATCTCTTATTGCTATTGTTATAGAATTAATTGCTAATTTTGATGTACCTAAAAATAGGATGCACTAATTTACCTAAATTTAAAGGTCAAACTTATATACCTATGCTCAATAAATGGTGAAAACACTTACACTAGAGCTTCCTTGATCATCACCATCTTCTAGTCGGTACTCGTGCATGATCCAGTCAGATTTCTGGCCATGAGGTGCCCTTCCCCGATAGAAAACAAGCGTTTTCCTCATTCCAATTTTCTTATAGCTGTTCCTAATGCATTTATCCCTACCAGTTGCCTTCCAAAACCCAGCATTTGTAGCTCTATTTGTTCTTGACCCAGTTGGGTACTTCCTGTCCTTGTGACTGAAAAAGTACCATTCGTTTTGTGGGGTTGACCCGATCCTACATCTTTCTACACATCAGGAAACACAAATTACTTGAGCTCCAGTTTATATAAAATTCTATCCAAAAGGAAGGAAAAAGTGTGCGCGAGATTGTATATTTAATATTGTTCCAACGTGATGATGATCTTAAAATGTCTGAATGTTAATGATCATTTTAGTCATTCAATTAACTATATTATCTAAAAGTACTATAACTCAATGAACTATATAGATAGACTGCGTCGAACTAGGTGTATATCTTCAAAAAATTGGTCAAAACGTAATTAATCCATGCAATTTCTTTGCTTATTTGAGAATTTGGAAACTCGAACTTTTCTGTTATGCATGACTGCATGCCCTAAATAACCAAAATCCTCGCAAGTAAAGAATCCTTGTATACACAATGATGGCAGCATTTGATTGGTTACACCTTAGAATCAAAACCAAAGTAATAGACTTTGAAGATTAATTTGTTCAAATATATAGATCAACTCCAAAATTTAAGGAATACCATAAATGTCATTATGCAACTTTTGAGCTTAGGATCAAACTACTAGACAATTACCTCGCAACTCCCAAGGCTCCAACTTGTTTAAGTCGATCTCTCGAATGACCTCCATGTCAAACTTTTGAAACGAAACCTTCTTCTTCAGGTAGTAATGAAGCAATTCTTCGTCGGTAGGGTGAAACCGAAACCCTGGAGGGACACCACCATTTGACGAAGCCATTAGCATGCAGCGTACTCAACTATTACTTGAATGATCAAACAGGACGCGTATTAATGAGCTTTCTCCTTCCCTAAAACTTTGATATTACTGTACAGCTGGTTATAAATATGGAAGCGGCAATCATTTGGTACTTGAGATTATGGCAAAGGGTTTTATATACGGTAATGGTTGCCAACGGGTGACGAAGTGTTGAAATGAGAAAGTTGACCGCCGGTCACTACGCCCGCGGAAATGGCTAAAGATATCGTAAAAGGCAAGCGTATAGAACAAACTATTATTATTATTGTTATAATGAATATAGCATAGCTTAGAGATGGTTTTCCATCTCCACTTGCTCGTTGGAGCGCGTGGACTTGCTAGTAAACTCTTAATTGATATCATCTAACTTCTTTATTGTTGTTATCGTGTGTTTTCTTAGACATTAACTCGCGTAATTATTTCTCGTATAATCTAAAAATATTATTATGTATTTTAGTTATAAATAACATTAAATTTCAAATCATAAATAATCAATTTTAACTTACTGTACAAAAGGTTGAACCTCTTGACAATTCAATAAAATATAACTATGGGTAACCTTTATTTCTTCCTCTCTTAACATTCTTTTTGTTTAACGTCTACATGTTCGTCTAGGATACGTGAAATGAAAAATTTACTATCAGCATCACCTGTTCCCCCCTCTATCGCCATTACGAGAAACTTTCTGTCACTTGTGTGAACATGCGACTCAAAATAATATGAGAAAAATATACTTGTTTCATCCGCTAAATAAGCATTACATATTGAACTTTCAACTTTAGCCTTGTTTTTGATATTTTTTCTAGTGATGTAGATACCTACATTAGTGAATAGGGTTATTACAATTTTATTATTAAAACATGTTATTCCTTCAATTTATATATTTAATATAATTACCTCTTAAACGAATACATCCATCGATATTAAGCGGTACCAATAAGTTTAGCCTCGTATGCTAAATGCATAGGTAGATGCTCTATACTGTTAAAAAAGCTTGGAGGAAAAATCCCTTTAAATTTGCACAAAATTATTGGAATTTTCTTTTCTAGTTTTTCCATTTCAACTAACTTTTATTTCAGATGATGTTAAGTTTTTGAAAAACAAACTCAATTTTGTTATAACTTCCCAAACCTTATTCATTAGAAACTCCTAAAATGCAATTGAAATTAACCTTTGCATAAACACATGACCATCATGACTTTTCATTCCAAATAATTTGTACTTCCTCGTGTCCATACACTTTGCCAAGTTTGAAATATTATCATCGGAAAACTTTATACTTTTCAACTATTCACACAATTTTTTTTTTGAAGTGTAACATGCTTTCAGATATTTACCGGTGCGAATATCTTTATCTAACTCATTCCTTCTACAAAATTGTTTCAAATCAGTTAATGATTTTGTGTTGTCCTTTGTCTGCCCTTTAATGTCATTTATAGTATTGAACAAATTGTCAAAAATATTTTTTTCAATATGCATCACATCTAAATTATGATATATCCAATTAGTTTTCCAATATGGCAAATCCTAAAAGATGCTTCATTTTCTCTAACCAAAGTTTTTACTAATATTTGTATTAAATTTATCAGCTTCAAATTCTGTAAATTTCAATAACCCCAATTCATCAATCTCTTGCAATATCTCTTCACCTACTTTGTGAGGGGGAGGAGGTGTTCATACCACCCTATTTTTAATGAAAATTTGTTTATTGCATTTAAATGGATGATCGAAAGGAAGAATTTTCTTGTGGTTGTCAAATCAACATGATTTGCCCTTGTTTAGAAGAAAAAACACATCAAAATTATTACTACTATAAGGACAAGCCAATTTTCCTATTGTGCTCCATTGAGAGAACATAACATATGCCAAAAAATTACTAATAATCCATATCAAAAATGCTCTCAACACAAAATTTTGTTTTAAAGACACATCATATATCTCCATACCATATTCCCAAAGATGTTGCAATTAAGATATCAATGGTTATAAGAATACATCAATTTTATGTTTTGGATTTGTAGGCCCTAGCACAATCACTTCCATGATGAATATTGTTCGACAGATTGACCAAAAGGTTAAAATCCATCTATCGACAATCCCAACATAACATTTTGACTTTCAGTTGCAAACTTATAATGGGTGTTATTGAAATGTTTCGATGCTAGTTCATCCAATGGATGAATCATTATTCCATCTTCTTGTTTGTATTCATTATGCCATCTCATGCGAGATGTAGTAACATCAGAAACATATAGTCTTTGAATTCTTAGAGCTAGCGGTAAATAGTACATCATTTTCATGGTATTAATTTCTATTTTATAGAATGCTTTATAGGCTTGAACCTATATTGACCACAAAATTTGCACTTTTGTAATTCTACATTATCTCCCAAATATAGCATACATCTCAATTTGCAACAATCACCTTTTTTAACAAGAAAACCAAGGCCCTTTATAAGTTTCTTCATATTGTAAAAAATATTAACTATTGTAAGATCAGGAGGCAATGATTCATAATGCCATCAAAGAATTTTATCAAAAATACGATAAAAAAATATACCCTTCAGACTTTATGTTCAATATTCAAGCAATTGAAGACAATTTGGCTATAACTCTTGGCCAGTTGAGTGTACTAAGTCAAAAAGTTGTTTTACATGTGGCTTTGGTTCTTTTTCAAAATTTTCTATATTTTCCTGAAAAATATAACCTGTTGTATCATAAACCATTTGCATGTAAGGATTTTCAGTTACACCCACATTATTTGTTCTAAATACAATCCCCTTTTAAACTCATCTACATTTATTGATGAGTTTACTTCATTATCCCTTGAGGTGCTACAAATCAATGGCTCCCCATGTCGTGTCTACTCAAATTAATTTAAAGCAAACCCTTTTCTCAGCAAATGACCATTCACTTCATCAATAGGAAGGAAACAAATATGTTTGCACTTTTTATATAGACATCTAATCTTTAGGCCATCCATATATATAGGTTGAGAACATGCATAATGAATAAAAGCTTCAACTCCCTCAACAAACTCAGGATTAATGAAACTATCAAGTGTTAATCGCTTATACATCCAAGATCTATCAACATTACTCATTTCAACAAAATTGTTAATTTAAAAAAACAATTTCATAGTTAGTATCCTTTATGTCTCATAAGTTTATAGAACATTTAAACTTTACACAACATCCTTTAATAATTAATCAACCAAATTAATCATCTACAGTTGATTTGAATACTATGGTATTTGGCATTGTTTACACCTATGAATCAAGAAGGCATGTTCTCGTTGTAATTTCTAGGCTCCTGGAATTTTTCACCGATAAGCCTCACAAGAGCTGCATCAGGGTTTTCTAGCCTATATACTGTCATAGGGGTTTATTATGCAATTAGACCTATGAATTTCTTGTGTTAATACTAATTTTGAAATAATAATATTGAAGTTGAAGCATTTATGTTTCAATCAATCACCTATAATTGATTTAAATACTATGATACGTGGCATTGTTTACACTTGTGAATCAAAAAAGCAAGTTCTCGCTATGACTCCTAAGCTCGTGAAAATTTTCACCGATAAGCCTCACGGGAGCTGCATCAAAAGTTTCTAGATTATATACCATCCTAAAGGTTTATTATGCAAAGAACTCTCTTGTCTATTAAACCTATGAATTTCTTGTGTTAATACTGTAACATCCGATTGCTAGTGGAAAGGGGTGGGATGGTAAATGTGAGTGACTAATGAGAGTTAGGAATGTATCCTACATGTTCATGCATAACTTGCTACATGCTCAGACTTGATTGTTGCACATGAAAATACTTGTACATGCATTCATGAATAATTCCGGGTATAATTGGAATGATTTGAGAATCTTGAATATTATTACATTGAAAAATTTATGGGTTAGTGAAATCTTGATATTCTGAATTTTAGTGGAATTATTGTATTAGTATATGTTGGTGAAGTTATGGAGTATTGAGAGAGAGATATTTATAGTAGGAACAAGAAATAAATTAAATAAAGATTTGGAGATAGTTAGGTTGTAAAGATGATTGTTGTATTGGAAAGAGGGGAACTAAATGGAGTTAGTTTCCAAAGAAACTAAGTTAGGGTTTAATCATTTAGAAAGTGACATGTGTCACTTAGACCTTGTAATCTAGCTAGAAGTAGGTCTCTATTCCTTAAGAGTTGACAGGTTAAGTCTTGTCCAAGTCCTTTCTTTATTCTCATCTTTCTAAAACTTCTCTCTTCGAAAACACAGAATTTTTCAGCAAAATATCTTCTAAGGGACTCTTGTGTTCTTCCTTTCTTTCACAAAACTTACTTTGCCATGTGTGTCATCTACTCTAAGGAAAAACCAGAAGCTGATCATTTCACTCAGCGAAGTACGTAAACGTTTGGAGTTTAGGGCTTGAAGATTTTGGAGTTTTCAGCAGGTAAGTGTTAGAGAAATCCCTCACTGTAAGAGATTTGTGAAATAAAGTTGATAGATTTCTGTCATCTGCATGGAAAATGTACTTCATGTGTTTGTTCTTAAATACTGGTTAGTTGAGGAGAAATAAATTCAGTTATAGTGTTAATTAGTTTTTGAGAAAACTTTTGGTGTGTGGTGACGTAAAGTGTTGAAAGTCAGAAAGTCTGGGAAAATTCTCGCTGAGCATGTTTCAGTATTTTGGCCATAACATTTTCTGTGGTTGTCTAAATGAGATGATTCTTGATTCCAAGTAACCTAAGAATATATGGCTACAATTCATATGAAGACATTGAATTTCATTTCTGTCTCTAAGAGTCTCAAAAGTTGTCACGAAGTTGAGAACTGGGTGCTGGATGTTAAGAGTTGAGAGAAAATTCGTGTTCCAAGTTCGGGAGGGATTTTCGACCTGATTTAGATAGATTCTGGCAAAATTTCCTTCTGAAAAGTTGTAGATCTTTCTTTTAGCTTTCCAACGGTATAAAGTTTGTAAATTTTGGACATCGGAGTCAAAAGTTATGCATCTGAGAAAGTAGACGCATAAAAGTAGATGCAGAAAGTAGACGCATAAAAGTAGACGCAGAAAGTAGACGCATAAAAGTAGACGCAGAAAGTAGACGCATAACAGTAGACGCAGAAAGTAGACGCATAAAAGTAGACGCAGAAAGTAGACGCATAAAAGTAGACGCAGAAAGTAGACGCATAAAAGTAGACGCAGAAAGTAGACGCATAAAAGTAGACGCAGAAAGTAGACGCATAAAAGTAGACGCATAACTGAGACACAAAAACAAGCTGTACTCTTTTGGTCATAACTTCTTCTCTAGACCTCCAAATGACCTGATTCTGGAAGCATTGGATTTCTAACATATTTATTTATTTCTACACAAAAATTTATGGTCTTTGGTATTAAATTGGAAACGATTGACTGAATCAAAGTAAGGGTACAGGTGGAAGGAGTATGAATTGGATATTTTATTGAATGTGTTTCAGTATTTTGATGATAACTTGGTCTATAGGATTCCAATTGGGGTGATTCTTGATTTGTAGTGAACTAGAGTAATAGGGCTACAAATTATATGAAGGAGCTGAATCTTGATACGGTCTCTAAGGTGTTCAATTTCCAGATGGAATTCGGATATAATACACTGTGTTTGGAGAAAGATCTGAAATGGTTCATTGGATTATGAGATTGGATTCAAATGGTTTATGGAGGGTTAAATCCCACATAATGAGGCTAATTAAGTGAGTTTTGATAGTTTAGCGTCTTGTGAAGAAATTGATGGGTTGATACCTGGGATAGTCATGAATATGCATCGTACATATTTCATCTCATTCATGTGCATTATTAAACACTTATGATTGTTCAAATTGTGATATATGTATATGTTATTTGTTATAGAGGAGCCATTGGAGCGTCAACCTCCAGACGTTGCTGGATCTTCCAGGCATTAGCTTCAGGGGAAACTTGTGAGTAACCTAGGCGGTCTCACTCAATTAATTGTTTGTTTTAGAATATTTTTTGAATGAGTTACTTAAGTGCCCCAAACATGCGAAAATTGTAAATGTGCATATGAATGCAAAAGTGTGCTAAGCATTTCTACTGAATGCCAGACTAAGGTCCGATGATAAATGTGATCAAAACGTGAATGAGCATCCATGTAATTGACTGAGATTATGATATGTGAAACATTTATTACATGTATGCATGAAAGATAAAGGAAGTTATGACTGGAGTTGCCAAGATAAGGAGCCAAAAGCTCAAAAGTGTGAATAGAGCCTTGGGCTCGAGTGCGACTGTCCCCAATATCTACGAAGAGATATGGGATGTTATTCGACTAAGCGACATCCAGAAAAGGGATGAGCTGGAAAAAGGCACTCGGTCATAACGACAATAATAAATGAAAGTGAGTCTCACGTGCATTGCCAATGACAAGTGTTGTGTGTTTTTATGAACAGTGTGATACATTGTGAATATGCAATGAAGTGAATATTATGTTATGTGCGATAGTATGATACATTGTGAATATGTAATGGAATGAGCGTTGTGTTATATGCGATGATTTGATGCATGAATTGAGTGAACCATCGATGATGGTTACCTCATTGAGTTCGCAAAAGTCACCAAAATTGCAACGTTGTCCTTTCAGGATCGAGAGACGACTCTAGTTGTTAAAGAGGATCTTCTAACCGAGTAGATTGCGATTGGAGTTTGAGGTCATGGCTCAAAGGTCGGTCAGCTGGGGTTCTTTTGGATGGTTTAAATAAATTTGATACACTTTCCTCATTCGCGTAGTACTATTGTATTAGGTTTTCTGATGATGTACATACAGATATTGTGGACAGACAATGTAGACCTTGGTTTTTGTGAAATGTAATGAGGGAAAAGTTGGTTTTTAAATATTGTGATCTTCTTATGATGCTTTATTCTCGAATTATGTTACCATGCCATAGAAAAGGAATGTAGTGATCGATCGTAGCGCGCCCTCATCGTAGGATATATGCCGGAATGACCTCCGGGCATCCTGGTGTGTACCCTAAGGTAAGGGGGCGCTACAAATACTAAGTTTGAATTAATCACATTGAAGTTGAAGTATTTATGATTGAATTAATCATCTTCAGTTGATTTCAATACTATGGTATGTGGTATTGTTTACACTTGTGAATCAAGAAAGCATGTTCTCGATGTGACTCTTAGGCTCTTGAAATTTTTCACTAATAAGCCTCACGAGAGCTGCATCATGGGTTTCCAGCCTATATACTGTCCTAGGGGTGTATTATGCAAAGAATTGTCTTGTCTATTAAACCTACGAATTTTTTGTGTTAATACTAAGTTTGAATTAATCACATTGAAGTTGAAGTATTTATGTTTCAATTAATAACCTACAATCGATTTCAATACTATGGTAAGTGACATTGTTTATACTTGTGAATCAAGAAAGCAAGTTCTTGCTGTGACTTCTAGGCTCGTAGAATTTTTTACTGATAAGCCTCATGGGAGCTGCATCATGGGTTTCAAGCCTATATTCCATCCTAAGGACATAGTTATGCCTTAAATCATCCATAAGAACTCAAACTCATTCCACATACAGTAAATAGTTAGACTATTAAAGAAGAGCATACAAACTCATCAATGATTATAAGAATCTTTTAAACAACAACCTAAAATCAGAACCTCCTTTGCATTCACATAAAACCCAAACACATAAGAATCGTATTATTAAAGCAATACATATGGTAGATATTAGTTGGATGACTTACCTGGATGGATGGACAACTCCAAATTACAAAGAAGAAGGATAAGCGACACTCTTCAACACAATATAATGCCTACGAAAAAGAATATTTCTTATTTAATATAATAAACTTGTTTAATAGTTTTGTTATATTTTTAATATATTAAAACAAGCAATCCAGAAAATAATATTGTTTATTTTGAAATAGAAATATGTGGACTTTTAATGGGAGTAATGTTAAAAATATTACTAGACCAAACCAATCTGATTTGCTTGGTTTAAACTATCTACAAAACTATCTGAATATTATAGAATATTCTAGTAATAATTTTCATTTTGATAATCGACATGACTATCATTAAGAGAATTTGACTTAAAATAATATATAAAAAGAAGGGTAAATTATTAAAGAACACAAAGTGTGAATTCTTTTTATTATTCATATATCAAAATTTTAAATACATATAGTTAACAAAAAGTATTATCAATCATAATAATCAAAATTAACCTAATAATTTAAATACTCTTTAAATGTTTATAAAACTAGTCTTTCATCAATAATTAATCAATTATTTAATAACAAATTAAATTACACAATTTAAGTTATCAAAGGAATAACAGAATGTCTTACATTTTCATCTTACCAATCTTACGTTTTTTCTTTGAATCTTTCCCTAAATTTGTAAAATTTTTCATAAGCCTAGGTAATTATTTAGATGAGCATGATTAGGTGCCTAACACCTACCCTATCTTGCAATCAATCCCCAAACTTTCATTCTTAGATTAGGACTTTACAGTTCCTTTTTTTAAATTTTTTTCTATATATTCTTAATATGGTAAAGTTGTGAATCTGTTGCATAAAAATCATCATCGATCAATCCCTCGTATTTAGGGTATGCTCTATATGTCAAGGAAAATAGGGAAGAAGTTGGTTTGACAATAAGGGTAGGTTTATACTACAGATACCAACTAGGTATGTAAGAGACTCTAAATGGTTCTATAGAGGTTTGAAGATTCATTTTTTCAATGTAGGAATGATTCATTTTTTTCATTATAAAGACTTATATCAAAGTTATAACAGTCCCATAATTTTAAAAAAGTACTTCTATCAATTCAAATAATGCAAAACACCCCATACATACATAGAACACTCCCTTCATTTAACTTCAACATAACAGGCATTTCATCAAAAACCTTAAATGCATCAGAAATTCATCCCAACATCACAACTAAAATCACGTCTTATCCCTTCCATAGCTAACATTTATACATTAAAATTGTCTTCCAATCACAAAATACCCAAATAAACGAATGTTATTAAATACCTAAATACATCTAACATCACACAAAATAACAAAGATGAAGGGCTACAATAATACCTCCGTCAAAGGACATAATGACAGTAGTCGAAGAAGACAAATGATGACAAGCAGAAGAGGAGTCCACGATAGAGAAACCGGAGATAGGAAAAAAGCAGGAAGAAAATACAGGGGAGAGAGGAACTATAAAGAAGAAGACGCAAGGGAGGGGTCTTTCGGGTGAGTTAAATGTAAACGAAAACGACATCATTGGGTGTTAAAGTATGTTCTCTTGTTGATCAAATTAATACTGCAAATTTTGATTTTGTATTGCAGGAAGAAGAAGAAAGGGAATTGGACTTGGCTAAAGGGATTGATGAGTATTTCCAATTGCTAGACCATGCAACAAAGGGAGAGTTTGACAAATTCTTAGAGACATATCCAAATGAGGAGAAAAATGCTACCCATCGAAAGAGAGCATGACTATTGAGACATCTAACTTTCATACATTAAATAAGCGCTGAATGGGAGGGAAACCATACAATTTCTATTTTGTTTTTCAATTAGTAGTTATTCCTTTTATCTCTACTTATTTTATTTTTAATTAAAAATCAATCCTTACCCACCCTAATTTTTAGTCTCTTCTATTTTTCTTCCTCGCAGACATTCTCCACTCCTCATCATAGTTCACCATGCTCCACAATGCACCAAAGCTCAACATAACACACCAACCCCACCTTAGCATTATATTTCTATCTTTTTTCTTTTTATTGCTTGTTAGCTTAGTTTCTTTTTGATTTAATGTTTGTCCTTGTTTGAGTTATTTTGCATCTCAGATCCCTCTTTTATTTTCTTATCACATTGGGGGTAACGTGATATATAAGTGGGGGTAGTATTTAATTAAATTTTTTATATATTGTGTGTTTTTCCAATTTAATAGTTAGAGATGCATGGTCATTAAGTAAACTTGATCAAGATTAGAAATTTATAATATGAGTGAATAAGTATACTTGCATGTTCAGGCTGATTGACTTGATTTTGATTTAAATGACATTAACTTGTTATGATGGATGAATGACACTTTCTTTGGTAAGATTTTGAGTCTTTTTGAAATATTAAACACCAAATTCAAGTGTTCTTTTTTGAGAGTGTTGTTTCATAATTAAAGAACTCTAGAACTAGCTTGTGGATACCAGTAGAGATCACATAATCTTATGTAAACATTGAAATGATTAAGGTAATTAGGATTTACCCATTTTTGCTTAAAAAGCCATCATAATTTTAGCCTTAATGAACCCCCTTTGAGCTTAACATGAAACCCTTTCTTTCTTTAAACCCAAAGTATAAGCCTTAACCTTAATTATTTATCCTCTTCATTATACCTACCATAAAGGCAAGTTGAGCATTTGAAATGGTATGACTGGGTTTAAGGAATTCTTGAATAAGTGTGGAGGAATCATAGCTCATGGTTGGCTATTGAGTTAAAAATTGGTATCATAGTAACAAATTAGATCTCTCCTCTATATTTTCCCTCCTTAAAACTTAACCTCCCCGGAGTGAGTGTTTATCATAATTGGTAATGGTTCTTTGAATTGAAGAATTTGTTAATTTTGACTAAGTATGCGGAGAATAGTTTATTCATGGAGTATTATGAGTTTTAAGTTCTCAAGTTGTGTTTATTAAAATGATTGTTGATATCTTTGACTATTATTTAGGAATTTTTTTTTGTTGTGTATAGTTTAGTTTTCTTAATTTTTCTTGGGGACAAGCATAGTTTAAGTATGGGGGACTTGTTGTGACTCATTTTTGTTGACTTTGCAAGCCTTTATATTTTGGATTTTGGTTACAAATTCTTGTGGTTTAATCAAAATTTCAATGAATTGTGGATCTTGGAGTATTTTGTGAAGGTTGCCTAAAAAAAAGAAAAAATATACATGAAAGATGATGTGATCAAAGAGTCACGCCTATGACAAGTTTTGATATAGGTGTGAAAAAGGTGTCATGCCTATGACAAACCTTATCATGGGTGTAAAAATGGCTCTTATAAGGGATACAAATTTGTCACGCCCGTGCACATTCTCTTCACTGAAATCAATATCACACGTGTTAAACATATAGGTGACAACGGATTAAAAAAAAACCTAAACCTAGACCTTCGAGATAAATAGAAAAGTTTTTAAATAGAAAAGGAGGCAGAAAGAGGTTGGAAAGCTGAAGGAGGAGAAAATAACGGAGAATAGAGGTGGAAAAAGAAGAGAAATATAACAAAGCAAAGTCAGGTGAGAAAGAGAGAAAAATAGTAGAGACAATGTGAGCAACCATTCTTCTGGGTGAAGGGCATACGTAGAAGGCTAGAGCTATCGTTAGATAGCTTAATCTTGGCAGGAGATTGATCGTTAGCGTCTTCGTCTGAGAGTTCTTCATTTTTTTTGTTCATTTTTATTTCATCTTCTGCTGCTACTGTTGAGCCCATTTTATCTTATGTTTTGTTGAACTTGTTTACCCGGTTACTGTTTGATATTCCATCTTCTATGTATTTCCTTTGTTATCTCTTTTATATTTCTTTGTTTACTGCTGAACTTGGGATTGAAGATTGTGAGGATGATGAACTATTTTCATTTCATTATGAGTTGATTGCTTATTCTTTAGAATTAATGAATCTAATTTAGTGGACTATGCATGATTGAGTTATTGTTTTATTGTCTTGATATTTTCTATGGTTTTTAAACTTATTGGATGAAATAGTTTGACCAAGTTGTGCATCAACTTGATATTAAATGAAGAATTGAGAGAAGAAGTTTAATATTAGAATGAGAAACTATAAACACTTAAGTTATGAACTAGAAATATATTAATTTAAGTGGGTAATTATTAGTTGGGTTTACATAATTGATTTTGGATGATAAACTTGTGAATACAAAATTATATTTAGTTTATTATTTAAATTGATTTTAAACCCAATTGGTAATTTTATCAAGGCAATTATCCAATTAATTCACCTTATCCATGCATAGGAGATTAAATTATTGAAGTTAATTTCTCAAGAGTTCACCAAATTGATTGATCAAATCGTTCTTACTTTTAGTTAAATCAGCTTATTTTTAGTGTAATTGCTTAATTTTCTTTAAAACCTTTTGTTGGACCAATGGTGGTTGACAAATTAAATCCCACTTATGTTTTGATAATAATAAAATATATAGAATTGGTTAAGAAATTATTTCAGGTATTGTGGATTGAAATAAATCAAGACAAGATATAAATCATGGTGAAATCAATAAGGCAATAATCCTCAAACATCCTGGAGACATTAAACATGAGATTATGGAAAGATTTGATGAAATATATCCGTTGGAATCAGAAACAAGTCGACCAACATATCATAAGTCGACTAAGAAATCAAGGATCATCAGATAGGGGTTGAAACAAGTCGACTAATATGGAACAAGTCGACTACAAATCAATAGAATAGAAGTACTAGTCGACTAATCATGTCACTAGTTGACTTATCGAGGAGCGAAGTTAAAGCCTGAAGTGAAATATGCTAACACTAGTCGACTATAACAGCTCGACCAGTCAACTATCAGACGCAGCTGAACAAGATTTATCTTAATCATTCACTAAAAGGAAAGGAGGAAGTTAAGGAACGGCTATATGAAATTATACAATGGCTATGAAGGTTTACCAATATCTCTATTCTTCTCTAAACTCAATATAAAGAGTGGATGATTAAGGGAAAGATATATAGAAGTCCCATAAGCCAAATTATTCCACTATTTGTTCCAAAATTGCTCCTTATTGCTCTTAAGCTTATTTCAAATTTGTATTGAGCATTGTTCTATCTTCTTTATCTCATTTCTCGTGCTAGTTGAGTGATTAGTAAAAGGTCACTTGTGAGGTAGGATTTGTGCCGGAAAACAAATCATTTGTAAAGGTAACTTGAGCCGGAAGTCAAGTGGTATTGTAAGAGTTCACACTAAACTAAAAAGTGTGTAGTAAAGTAGTTTGCCAAATCCTAAATGGAAGCTTAGGTAGAGGATGTAGGTCTTAGTACCAAACCTCTATAAAAACAATGTTTGCTCTTCTTCCCTACTATTTACTTTTAAATTTGTTTAATTTGTTTTTTTGTGAATTAACTTCTGATTTTATTGTAGAATTTTACAAAAAGCTTTAAAAATCTATTCAACCCCCTTCTAAATCGTTTACAATTGGTATCATAGCAGAAGTATCCAGGGATGACACACAACAATCTAGCGGAAGAAGGTAACACTAATAATCGCCCTCCTTTGTTTAATGGTTCTAACTAATCTTCTTGGAAAAATCCTATGAAGTATCATATTATAAGCGAGGGAGTAGAATATTGGAAGATCATCATATTCGGTCCACAAGCACCTTTGAAAGAAAATGGTGAGTTAAAAACGGAGATGGAGTATGACGACAATGATTGGAAGCAAGCTTACATCAACGCAAAAGCTATGAAATTGATATATTGTGCTCTCACGGTTAAGGAAAGAAATCGAGTAAACTCTTGTACCAATGCTAAAGAAATGTGGGAAAGACTTCGCATCACTCATGAAGGAACAAACCAAATTCGAGAGACAAAGATCAACATGCTTCTCCATGACTATGAAATGTTTGTCATGAAAGAAGGTGAGTCTATTTCCACTATGCTTGATCATTTTGCAGAAATTATAAATGGATTAGGCAACCTTGGAAAGCATATGATGAATAACGAAAAGGTAAAGAAGATTCTTCGCTCACTACCGAAAGAATGGGACTCTCAAGTCACCGCTATTATGGAATCTAAGGATCTCAATCATTTGAAATTCAACGCTTTGGTGGGATCTCTCATCAACTATGAGATCATTCTCAAATCAAGAGGAGGAAGAGGTAAGTTACAAAAGTCAATTGCTTTAAAAGCTAATGCTTCTTCTCTTGATGAAAGTGATGAAGAAATAGATGAAGAAGAAGACGAAGAAATAGAAATGTATGCTAAAAATTTGAGAAAGTTCAAAGGACTACTCAAAAATAGGAGGAAAGAATTAAGTGGTGGAAGAAATGGAGAACGGAAGAAGTACACAATGGAAAGAAGATCTAAGGGCTATGAAGAAAAGAAGAGCAATGAAGAATGTTGGAAATGTGGAAAAAGAGGACATCATGCTAGAGAATGCAAAAGCTCATCTTCCACTTCAAATTTTTAGAAAAATGACAAGTATGAGAAAGGGAAAAAGAAAGCTAGCCTAGTAGCCACTTGGAGTGATGATGAGAAAGCATAACAAAGTAATGACGAAAACAACTTAACGCTTATGGCAAATAGCTCCTCAGCAAGTGATGACAAAGATGAGGTAACCTTCTTTGATCAAGATCTTAGAGATTCTTTTAATGCTTTACAAATAGATTTTGAAGAAGCTATTGAGATCAACAAGAAAATGAGAAAGAAAATAAAAGAATTAGTTGTTGAAAATAGTGCTTTACACGAGACTATTGATGAATTAGATTGTCCTAAGGTAGATCATTCTACATACCTTGCTGAAAAAGAAAATCTTACTTGTGAGCTTGATAGACTTAGAAAGGAGTTTTCTTATGTGGTTGGAAAATTTGCTAATGGAAATGAGAAGTTTGAAAAGATGTTGTCTTTATAATGATATTCGATTTCTAGACATGGTTTAGGATATGATCCTTTTGATAGAGATTGTTCTTTGATTTCCAATTGCACTAAAGATGGAAAAGTTGCAAAATGCGCTAGATGTTTAAAGGAAGGTCATATAGAAATTGCATGTAAGGGTATTAGGAGATGTATCAATGTTAAGAAAAGTTGGGTTGAAAAAGGTACCACACCTTCTAATATGGTCTATATGACTAACCAAAATGGACCCAAAATAGCTTGGGTACCTATAAGGAGAAAGAATGTTGATGTTGCAGGTACAAGCAAGGAATGAAAATTCATCAAGCACATGGTACATTGATAGTGGATGTTCAAGGAATATGAGCGGGAACAAGAGCCTATTTGCAGAAATCAGACCAAAGAACCATAGATATGTCACATTTGGAGACAACAACAAAGGTAAAGTCATTGATATTGTTAAAGTGGGTAAAGAACCTTTGCCTACCATTGACAATGTCTTGCTTGTTGATGGCTTGAAACATAATTTGCTTAGTGTTTCTCAATTGTGTGATATGAACTTTAATGTGACATTTGAATCATCTCATTGCATGGTTAAAAAGGACGAAAATGTTGAATTCATTGGTTTGAGACATGGTAATACGTATATTGTTGATTTGTGTGATGATAGTTCTTTTAATGAAAAATGTTTGGTGACATTATAAGAAAATGCATTTCTATGGCATAGAAAGTTAGGACATGCTCCATTGCCTTTAATTTCTAAGCTTTCTAAAAATGATATAGTGAGAGGTTTGCCTAAGATCAAATTTGTTAAAAATCATTTATGTGAATCTTGCTTGAAAGGCAAACATGTTAGGGAATCTTTCAAACCAAAGAAAGAAATTTGTATATCTCGCATTCTTGAACTTGTTCATATGGACTTAATTGGACCATCTAGACATGCTAGTCTTAGTGGTAAATTATATGTTCTTGTTATTGTGGATGATTTTTCAAGATTTACATGGGTGAGATTTCTTGCAAATAAAAGTGATGCTTTTAATGAGTTTACTAAGTGGAGTAGGTTGGTTTAAAATGAAAAGGATTTGAAAATTGTTGCATTTAGAACCGATCATGGAGGTGAATTTGAGTGTGAACCATTTGAAAGGCTTTGCGACAAATATGGAATGGAGTACAATTTCTCAACACCAACAACACCACAACAAAATGGTGTAGTAGAAAGGAAGAATCGCTCACTTGAAGAAATGAGTCGAACAATGTTGAATGAGTACAATCTTCCTAAACCCTTTTGGGCGGAAGCAATTAATACCACGTGCTACGTCATCAATAGAGTGCATCTTAGACGAGACAAAAACAAGACACCATACGAGCTATGGAAAGGTAAGAAACCCAACATTTCGTATTTTCATCCTTTCGATTGCAAAGTTTTTATTCATAATAATGGGAAGAACAATTTAGGAAAATTTGATTCAAAATCTGATGTTGGTGTGTTTATTGGTTATTCTCTAACTAGTAAGGCATTTAGGGTCTATAATAACAGAACTAAGTGTGTTGAAGAAAGCATCCATGTTAAATTCGATGATATGATTTCACCCCCGAGAAAGGTTTGTTTTGATGATGATGCAAGGAATCTAGGAAATGAAGTTGAAGAAATTGAATCCAAGATTGAAGAAATGAAATTGGATGATAAAGATCATGTTCCCAACAGGCGAAAGCAAAGAACCATCCTATGGAGCAAGTCATTGGTAGCTTGGATGATGGTTTAAGGACTAGGAGAAATGTCTTTGAGCAAATGAGCAATTCAACTTTTATCTCCTTAATGGAACCTAAGAATATAAAACAAGCTCTTGAAGATGAAAATTGGCTATTAGCTATGCAAGAAGAACTTAATCAATTCAAGAGGAATAATGTATGGGATTTGGTAGCACCACCAAAAGAAAAAAACTATCATTGGAGTCAAGTGGGTAAATAGGATAAAATATGATGAGAATGGTGAAGCAATCAAGAATAAATCAAGGTTAGTAGCACAAGGATTTTATCAAGAAGAAGGTCTTGATTATAATGAGACCTATGCTTTTGTGACTCGATTGGAGGCAATCAGATTATTATGTGCATTTGCGTCACACAAAAGGATCAAATTAAATCAAATGGACGTCAAGAGTGCGTTTCTCAATGGATACATTCAAGGGGAAGTTTATATCAAACAACCACCTGGTTTTGAAGATTATGAACATCCTGATTATGTCTACAAACTTAAGAAGGCACTCTATGGGTTAAAGCAAGCACCTAGAGCATGGTATGAAAGGTTAAGTACTTTTCTAACTCAAGATGGGTATATTCGTGGTAAGATTGATAATACCTTGTTTATTAACATGTTAATAGAGATATGCTAATTTGTCAAATATATGTCGATGACATTGTGTTTGGTGCTACTAATGAATCTTTTTGTAAAGAATTCAGTGATTTAATGCAAAGTGAATTTGAAATGAGCATGATGGGGGAACTCAAGTTCTTTCTTGGGTTGCAAATCAAGCAACACAAAGATGGCATCTTCATTCACCAATCAAAATATACCAAAGAGCTTCTAAAGAAGTTCAAAATGGAAGGATGCAAAGTAGCGGCAACACCTATGGCAACAAATGTGGTCTTGGAAAAATATGAACATGAAGAAGATGTTGATCAAAAACTTTATAGATGTATGATCGGCTCTCTCCTATATTTAACTGCTTCTAGACCTGATATTATGTTTGCTACATGTCTTTGTGCTAGATTTCAATCTTGTCCTAAAATTTCTCATTTGAGTGCTTGCAAAAGAATTTTTAGATATCCGAGTAGAACTATTAATCATGATTTATGGTATCCCAGTTGTGAATCATTTAAATTGTATGCTTATAGTGATGCTGATCATGGTGGCTATAGGGTAGATAGAAAAAGCACTAGTAGCCTATGTCACTTCTTAGGATCATCTTTGATCTCTTGGGCGAGTAAAAAGCAAGTTAGTGTAGCTATTTCCTTCTTTGAATCAATATGTAGCAATTTGGAAGTGCATGTGCTCAAGTTCTTTGGATTAAACATCAATTGCTTGATTATGATATTTTGGTAAAAAATATCCCTATTTATTTTAATAATACCAGTACAATTTGTTTGAGTAAAAATCCAATTTTGCATAGTAGAACAAAGCATATAGAAATTAGACATCATTTTATACATGATCATTGCTTGAAAGGTGAAATTTGTTTGAAGCATGTTTCCTCTAGTGACCAATTAGCTGATATATTTACTAAACCCCTTAAGGAAGATGTGTTTGTGAACATCAAATTGAAACTTGGTATGTGTGATTTAAATTCTCTTGGTTGATTTTATCTTGCTGCATACATTATTACATTGAAATGGTCAAAATATAAGGCGATTATGCAATTCCATCTGAAGAACACATCATCATGTTCTACACTTAGGCTAAAGTGTGATTGATTTGAAGTTTTGCAACTTTCCAGTCGACTATTTGAAGTCTAAGTCGACTGAGGTAGAGGAACTATTCAAGTTAGTCGACTAACAGTATACGACCAGTCGACTAATACACCCATTTTTCAAAACCAGTCGACTAGTTTTCCCTCTGATAACCCCCACTTATGCTTTTAATTTTATTAGTTGACTACTCTCATACCAGTCGACTATAAGACTTCTGGAACCACTTTAAAAATCTCATTTTCCCTAAATCTCCGAAATACCTCCTGTCCTCTTCTTCTCAAAATCTTCACTCTTAGTCGACTACTCTCCTCTGATTTTCTAAAATCTAACATACCCACTGAAAATCGATTCTCTAAAATACCAAACCCATTGATTACCTCTTCCAATCCTTCTCCTTCTCCTAAAAACCCTTTTCGACCACATAAACCCTAACCTTTCGAAATTTCCATTCTATCTACCTTAAATCTTTCAATCTCTTCATGGCTCCAAGGAAATCTACTGGGAAAGGGAAAAAGACAACCACTCCTCCACAAGAACCAAGAATACGTGGGTCTTCCTCAAGAGGAGGTGGTAATCGAGAAAATGAGGAGGTTGAAGCAAGGTTTGTCTCCCGTGAAGCTCAAAATCTTTATTACACGGTACTTAAATCAGAGGTACTGATACCTTCTATGAGATTTGATTGGACTGAGTTAGAGCTTAGTGAACACAAGGATTTATTTTCAGAAATCACTAGTTATGGATTGCGTTATTTCTTGGGCTATAGTGATAACATTTATGAGGACATGGTAAGGGAATTCTATGCCAATCTTGTAGTAATTCGGAGCAATGTGGATACTGGTACACAGTTGAAATCACATATTCAAGGAAATGAAATGTTTATTTGTGAAGATTACTTGTCTAGAGGGTTTTAATTGCCTACTGGTAGAGTTAGGCCTAGTGCTTCTATGTTAGATTTAGATATTTTAAGACATGAAAATGGTGACACGGATGAAGAGGCTGAAGAAAATTTTAGTTACACTAAAGCAAAGGGTAATGATTTACTTGCTCGATTATGTTCCGATCATTCGCCACCGTTTGAGGCAATGGACTTGCCTCTTAACTATAGACTGATGCACTATGCTATAAATCGTGTGGGGTATCTAAAAAAGGCGAGCAACAATCATATAACATCTTTGGACAAGGAGATACTTTGGCACTTGGACGAAGGGAGAAAAATCAATTTTCCAAGCTTGGTCATTCAAATGATGAGGAAAAAGGCAAATTTACTAAGGGGTGAGCTGAAAGGAAAAACGGACAAACACAAAGGCATGCCATATGGGGCCTTGATGACTCACATGGCTAAGCTGCAAAGATGCAATTTAAACGCCTAGTGTCATTTTCCCTTTCCTCAAAGCTGGAGATTTACTCCCTATATTCTTCGCAGCATGAAGTTGGTTAAAACTATTGAGAGAGGTTGGGTTTACTCTTATCATGTAGAGAAGCTAGGCTTGACCTTGGAGGGTGAACAAGCACCTAGGAGGAAACGGTCTATGAGAGCAAGTGATCATCCTAGCAGTTCCCTCCCCAGTAGTGTGCGAAGGGGTGAAGCATCTTAAGATGAACTTAGGGAGATTCGAGAGCAACTGGAAGAACTGAATGATCGTACTGATGATCAACAGGCTATGCTCATACAATTGGATAAGAGTGTCAAAGAGCAGAAGAGTATGCTTACCTGCCTGGAGAAAATCTTTGATAAGTTGGGCTATAGACATGATGATTCTTTGTTGTGATGTGTTCTGCATTTTCACCTAGACCGACAGCTTTTTCTTATGCTCTTACTAGTGTGTGAAATATTTTTTATCTATTTGTCTTAGAGTACTGCTTAAGATTCTTAGTGTTTGATGGTTTACTCCTATGTTTAATGTGATGCGATGGTTTCTCTTCTTTATATTTGTGTTGTTTTCATAATATTTGTGTTCTTTATATTTGTTCTTTTATATTAGTTGTTTTGATTATGACAAAAAGGAGGAGTAAAATTGGAAATTGTTGGATATTCGTTTACTTGATTAAGGGGGAGTTATATTGTTAAAATGTCCTTGATATAAGATTATCTTGATTTTGACTTAGTCTTACAAATATAATTTTACAAAGTTTTTATATTCAATATTTTATATGATTAAGGGGGAGACTTCTAACTAAAAAGACAAGGCTTAAAAACCTTGATCAATGTTTCCTTGTTTTCATTTTTTAAACAATTTCTAAGTATTTTGTTAATATCAAAAAGGGGAAGATTGTTGGACCAATGGTGGTTGACAAATTAAATCCCACTTATGTTTTGATAATAATAAAATATATAGAATTGGTTAAGAAATTATTTCAGGTATTGTGGATTGAAATAAATCAAGAGAAGATATAAATCATGGTGAAATCAATAAGGCAATAATCCTCAAACATGCTGGAGACATTAAACATGAGATTATGGAAAGATTTGATGAAATATATTCGTTAGAATCAGAATCAAGTTGACCAACATATCATAAGGCGACTAAGAAATCAAGGATCATCATATGGGGGTTGAAACAAGTCGACTACAAATCAACGGAATAAAAGTACTAGTCGATTAATAATGTCACTAGTCGACTTATCGAGGAGCAAAGTTAAAGCCTGAAGTGAAATATGTTAACACTAGTCGACTATAACAGCTCGACCAGTCGACTATTAGACGGAGTTGAACAAGATTTATCCTAATCATTCACAAAAAGGAAAGGAGGAAGTTAAGGAACGACTATATGAAATTATGCAACGACTATGAAGGTTTACCAACGTCTCTATTCTTCTCTAAACTCAATATAAAGAGTGGATGATTAAGGGAAAGATATATAGAAGTCCCATAAGCCAAATTATTCCACTATTTGTTCCAAAATTGCTCCTTATTGCTCTTAAGCTTATTTCAAATTTGTATTGAGCATTGTTCTATCTTCTTTATCTCAATTCTCGTGCTAGTTGAGTGATTAGTGAAAGGTCACTTGTGAGGTAGGATTTGTGCCGGAAAACAAATCGTTTGTAAAGGTAACTTGAGCCGAAAGTCAAGTGGTATTGTAAGAGTTCACACTAAACTAAAAAATGTGTAATAAAGTGGTTTGCCAAATCCTAAGTGGGAGCTTAGGTAGAGGACGTAGGTCTTAGCACCGAACCTCTATAAAAACAATGTTTGCTCTTCTTCCCTACTCTTTACTTTTAAATTTGTTTAATTTATTTTTGTGTGAATTAACTTCTGATTTTATTCTAGAATTTTACAAAAAGCTTTAAAGATATATTCAACCCCCCTTCTGGATCGTTTACATCTTTTATTCAATAAATCGGGATAGAGTGTTTGGGATTGTATTTGTTTTTGTTTTTATTCAAAATTAATTTGATTGAACCAATTTAATCTCCATGAGAGATAACCCTGAGTATTTGACTTCAATTACCTTGTATACTTGCGAGTAGGATAGCCTAGGTTTTTAGAACTTAATGTGGCACAATAGTCATTATATAATGTTCCGATTAGACATAAAACATGAAATTAATGTGTACTCTATTTTGAGTCCAATCATATTAGTTCTCCACCATTAGTTATTGATTCCATTAATGAAATTTATAAACTATTTAGAAAATATCATCCTACCTTGGCCAAGGATTTCCCAAATTAATACTAACTGAGAATAGCAGAACATTCTTCCTAGTTACTTTACGGTGAAGAATCATATCTTGATGACTTAACTACCCTTATATAGTTCATGGTACATCCAATGACTACTAATTAAATGTCCCATAATTAAATAGGTCATAAGTAGTATCAAAACATAACAATCCCTACACAAGATAACTTTGGAGACCTTAAGTTAAAGAATCATTAAATAGATTGTTGCAATGAGAATTTCAATAGAAATACAAGTAATGTTCCAAATGGATTTCTAGGTCAATTCAGTGAGATTGTTCTTTGACAAGTACCCGTACGTTTGTTTAAGTATCTTCACACTTAGTCTATGAGATTAACTACTTTCTTCATAAGGAAAAATATAACATGTGATAATCTCTTTACGTTCTATTAATGCCTAATCTTTATAGAACAATGACTAGGAATGATTTAGGAATAATACATAAATGCAATATGAATATAATAATTATAATCTCATTATAATTCCAATTGTAATGTAAAAATATTTCATGGACTTTATCATATACATCTAAACAATTTTTTTCAACTCCAATGCATAAGCCACGCTTTATGAAACATGTATAAGATAAAGAATGCCTTTACATAATTATCACTAAACTACAACCAAACAAGTTGTCTATAAGGCATATCCTAACAAATTCATTAAATTGTAATATAAAATACATTTCTTTATATACTCTTCACCATGGTATCAAAACTCACTTTATCTTCTAATATTTTCTCACTCAAATCCATTTCTCAAATCAACTCAAAACAATATATGTTTATAGATCAAGTTATATCAAACATTTTATTGACTTGAAATTTGTTTAGATCATTACAAGAAAAAGAATAAAATTTCTTTTGCTACGATTTGAAATTGGTAGCTAGAAGTTACTATTTAGCAATGAAATTTTAAAATCATAGACTATTGCAATAGTATCTCCAATAATATTTTTTTTTGTTTTTTTAACCATTAACTATGTTTAGGTAAGCTACATTTTATATTCATAACTAATAGCTTCTGGAAACTTTCTTCAACTATAAATAACATTTTGTATCAAAACATTTTTAACTATCAAAATAACTTATGACAACTTTTTTTACTGTGGACCTAGTTTCATAGAACAATTTTTTTAGCTATGAAATATCTTTTGTAACTAAAACTAAAGCCTATTCTTGATACATCTATGGTAACACACCTCCTTCACCTAAAATTAATAAGACCTGCTCCTGTACATCAACCAACTTAAAAAAATTTCATTAATGAGAAAAGAATGATAACTAGGCGTATTGTTTTATGACTATGACCTTGTTCTTCTATTATTGCCTCTCTTATTCTAGGATGCACCACCTTATGCCAACTTTGGACAACACTCGAAATTCACTTCTTGGAACAAACAACTACTTGTCCTTCACTTCTGAAACGACACTTTCACATTGCCAAAAACAACTACTTGTCCTTCACTTCTGAAACGAAACTTTCACATTGCCAAAAAAATTCACTCCATTATCAAAGATTATCTTAAGATTGTCTCCTCTATAATAAAATACCTCATGATATTCAGAGCCCTTAATTTCAATGAAGACTACTCTTCTCCCTCAATAGATTGCCCAAACGATTATGAAGCCTTCATCACTATTATCATGAATCAAAAATTACTACCATCGCTTACTTATTTATATGCAAAGCTTCTCCTTTACAAGCAATGGTTGTTTATGTTTCACTAACCCTCAATTACTTCCATTGATGTGGCCATATATCTCAATCTAAAACTCTTATTATCTAAAAATAAGAAAATTATAATAACCTTATGCCAATAATGCTAAATAAGTTGGAAATAGGGATATATTATTGCAAATTTAGGTATTATGAATTAAAAAATAATCAATCCGACCAAAGATTTACATAGATTTTTTTACTTTGAAAATTCAACTAAAACCTAACTTGTCCTCATTTATCTTAAGGGATATCATCGAATGGTTACTTGATACGAATCCATCAATTCACATGATTCTCATTCCATAATTTATTTAATTTGTGACTATATATCAAAGTTTAAATCAAATGATTTGTTACTTGTAACACTCTTCCAATAGACATTCATACTATCGATACACCTAAACCCTTTACATAGATCAAGGTTTTAGTTGTACCTAAACTCATCATGAATCCATCGTATGATGCATGTTTACAAAGACAATTCTTATTTAATTGAATTTCCTCCTTGTTATGTTATGAATGACCTCACAATTATGATACATCTTCTAGCTGGGGACATTCACCAAAATCTCTACCGAAATTCTATTCACTTTCAAAAATCATATTACCCTTATATACATATAATCTACTCTTCTAAGGCCACCAATGTCTTATTCATCCTTACATGCCACTTTGTTAACTTTATCTCTTCTTTCAACAAACAAGTATAATGTAATAAATCTTGATAACTCATATTTTTAAGGAAAATATCTTTTCTTTCTTTCTTTTTATCAACTCGGGTCTCCATAAAACTTTGCTAACTATTTATTGTAATAGTTGCAGACCTTTATCCTTACTCTTATATTTTAAGTTATAATGCTTAACCATCTTCATTAATGATCTTAGTTTATATATATATATATATTCCTTGACACTTTAGTCCCATTTGTAACATACCACTCCTATAGAGCATAAACCCGAACATACCAGAGGATATTTGAGAACATACTCTAAGAAAATGGTATATTAGGACAATCAATCCAACTCATTAAAGGCATTAAACATATCATAAGCATTCTAAAAACACATTTCTTCCCATTTCATTCACAAACATTTAAGTCACATTCATTACTATTCAGAATCCATATATATATTGTTGGCCCCTAAATTTTTTTCTTAATGAATAACCATGATTTAAATGATTTTGGAGGTTTTAATAGATTAAATTGAATGGGTAAGAGGAATTAAAGTGTTAAGGTTATAAGAATATTCAAGGGTGTTTTTGGTAAGACACTTAAGGATAAAGAACATAAGGCAAATAAGGAAGGGTAAAATGGACATTGCACACTCATTAAGGATTGGAAGAGAAAAATGTGGTCTTACATTTAAAAGAACGAGAAAATGTGAATTGGGACAGAAGAACAGAAATAAGAGAGAGAAAGAAGAGAGATTTCAGTGGTTGAGAGAAAGGAAGAGAAAACAAGCTAAGGTCTCAATTTTCTTGGCCTTCAAGAGAGATTTTGAGGTTGTTCAAGAAGGGAAAAAAGGTAGAGGAAGAGAAGAGCTTCCAATTGAGCCAAATATCTCCTCATTTGGTGAAGAATCAAGGAAATCAAGAAAGAAAAGAGAAGCAAGAGTAGAGACATTTTAAGCAAGCCTATAAGCAAGCAAATCAGGGTGGGTTACATGTTTATAATAGAGTTATGAGCCATTAACGTTTTTACAAATCAAAAAAGAAAAATGATTTCCATTACTTCATAAGTGGTGCATTATTACTCTTGAATGATTTGAAAATTTTTTATATGTTTGGTATATGAATTTTGTTGACGAATTTCAAAATGAAAAAGGAAATGCTTTGAAACATTTTTTGTTATGCCTTGAAATATGTCATGGAATTCTGTATAAATGAAAATATGAGAAAGCATGAAAGTATGAGAATATGATAAAATGATTTGAGCATGATTACGTGCATTTGTTTGAGCGAGAGTGGAACCATTTTGTTCATCACGTGCATGTTGACAAGACCCTTCTCTCGACTACCCATTTATGGCATAAGAGCTCCGAAAAGTGGACTCATTTTGTTCATGGGGTAAACTTCGGTTTCTTCATTTTGTTTCCATGAAACCCTTGAGCCATTTGTTTGTGCATTGCATCTTTGAAATTGTCAAGTTTACTGCATAATTTGAGTGCTCTATAGTGATGGTTAAATGTACTTTACTATATTGAGGTGAGGACATTTTTAACTATAAGTTTTGAGCAAAACGATCGTGAAATTGACTGAGAATTTGAGAACAAAGCGTTTTATAAATTCACTATGACGTTTATTCTTTGTTATAAACTTGTTACCTATGAGCTTTCAAGCTCACCCCCTTTTCATCCCATCTTCAGGTGATAGCTAAGAGACCAAGTGATCAAGAGCCTAAGGAATTTCTCCAAATTTGTTTATTTTGTATTTTGAATTGATTTTGGGAAAGCAAGAAGTTTGTTTGTTTAAGGATCTTTTGTAATTTGAGATTTTGAGATGATGATGTAATGTGACTTAGAATGCCATTAAAGATTTGTAAAACTTTATTCTTTTGATGTTAATGAAATGTGAATGGTGCATGGATGATGTGAGCTGAAATTAGACATACATGAAGAAGTAATCAACTTGAGTTGATGATTTTAGAGCATAAATCATTGATATATATATATATATATATGTACGTATAAATGAGATGTTATGGGAAGGAAGATAGGAATTATGACTGATCAGATGTAGTTGAACGTGATGAGACAAATGAGTTGAGATTTGAGAGTTTAATGAAATCATTTTGGTAGTTGAATGGTTTTGTTGAGAACATTCCAAGTTTGCATAGTGCAAAATTTCAAGTCTTCCATAAGGGAAAAATTCATGTTCTGACTTTGGGGCAAAATCTAGATTGATCTAGGATAAATTTGACAAGGAAGTTGTAGCTTATCTTTCTAGCTATCGAACGCTATAAAGTATGAAATTTTTAGATATCGGAGTCAAAAATTATGGTCCTTATAAGTGGACATGCTCAGGAGTACAGGAAGTATCGTCTGGTGATGATGTTTCGTCTAGTGACAACGCATCATCTGGTGAGGACGTATCATCTAGTAAGGACGTTTCATCTGGTGAGGATGTGTCATCTGGTGAGGATGCTTCGTCTGGTGATGGCGTATCATCTGGTGATATCATATCATCTGGTGATGACGTCATATCGTTTGGTACACTGTTCATCTGATCCTATCGTCTGGTCCTATTTTTGACCCTATAGATGATAAAATTTGTATTAAAGTTCTCACAAAAGTTGTAGATCTTGAAGCTCTCTTTCGATACCTTGATTCGATATCTCTAGAGAAAGTTACGCTAATTGCAGGATATCTTCTGTGTACTATTCATAACCTTCTTCTGATCACTGTTTATAATGTATCGTCTGGTCCAATTCTGACCCTTTACATGACAAAATCTCACTTCAATGTCTTCATGAAAATTATAGATATTGAAGTTCTCTTTGTTATCTGGCCTCTAAATGAAGTGGTCCTTGAGACAATAGATTCCTCACACATTGTGCTATCTCTCCACAAAAATTGACAGCATTCTGAATTGATTGGAAAAAAGTTTTGATTGAAGGAAAGTGAAGGAATATATTGGAATAGTATGAACTAGTGTTACTTTATTGAACATGCTCCGACATTTTGAATATATCTAGATCTGTAGGGTTCCTACTGAGATGATTGTCAATGTGGAATAAACTAGAGGCATAGGTTTACAAATTATATGAAGAGGTGAAATTCTGATTCAACCTCTAAGATGTTCAATATCTAGATAGAAGTTGAACAAAGAATATTTTCTTCAATATAAGAATGATTCGTAAAATAGGGCCCAACACTTACAGTATCAGAGATTGAAGATAAACCAAGGATGACTAATGAGGGTTAATTGGAATAACCATTCATGGTAATAAGTACAAACACACATTTTAGGACATCCTAGTTGGGCTCCAGAATCGGGGTTCAATAGTTGTGGTATCAAAGCGAGAGTTGGGTTCCGGAGTTAATGTCCAATACTTATGGTATTAGAGCCCAGAATTGAGATCTTACATGGGCAATTTTTGAAATATGTGTCAATCTCAAAGGCGATTGTTAAGAGTTCGGGAAAATAGACTTAGTAAGAAGAGAATGATGATCTGGAAAAATGTGAGAAAAAGAAAGTTTATGGATATTACATAGTCCGATATGTTAGATATAGATGCAATACTTGTGATTATGTTAGTGAATATGGTGATGGAATTTTGTTGTGGATACGTACTTCGGTTGATATGGATGTGAAAATATTTGCATGAAACGACTAAGAAGAAATAGAGACATTAGTGGAAATGGCAAGATTTAAGGTGTACAAGCAAAGTGGAATTGAAAGGATGAACTTGGAAGTAGAATGATTGTTTAATTGCTTTGATGAGAGTTATAATCCAGTATAAGAAGATATTAGTGGAATTGAGATTAGAATTTTATGATGATTATACATCTATAATTTTAAATCAATGACGAATATACATATGTAAGATATAATGTGAAGGATAATTGGAAGATGAGATAAATGATAGCGATATATGTACAAGTTTAAAAGGTTAAGTTCAATTGTTATTGTGAGTATCTATATGATAATGAGATGATATAGGAAGCAATCTATGACTTAGTGAATATTTGTTAGTCAGAGTTCCTATAGTTTAAAGTCTAAGAGGAACTAGAGTAACACATGAAAGTTCTTATAATGATCAATCGGCAATAGATTGAGATTGTTGATGATGTTATAATGAGTAATGAATTCAAAGATAAAGAGAAGAATATCATCTAGGATCAATGGAGATTAAAGTGTCAATCATGTAATATATAAATTTTTGAATTGTTGGAGATAAATATGTAGACAAAATGGGATGAAATTGATGATGCCCACCTAAGCATATGCAACAGTAAGTATGTTCATTACTCCATTGAGTTTTGGTGATTAGAACATTATGACCTTGTAAAAATGATAGAAATCGATCCTCTTAAGGTATTAAGGATAGCTGATAATGTGATGATGTTAATTGAGTGCATATATTATCTTGCAATGTTTTCTAAACCATGATTCATATATGTATACGAATATTATGCATGTGAATGAAATGCAGCTCGTAAATTCTTAAATGAAATAACTCATGTGACTCAATCTAACAGTTTAAACTCTTAACAATTTTAGGAGGTAGGATATTACAATATAACCTTAAATGGAGGTGTCCAATCTGGTGGTGATAGAATTGGTTCTTATGTTATTGCCTCATTTAGTTTGTTGAAGGCAAACATACACTTGTCATCGAATAGAAAAGTCACATCCATGACTAACAACTTTGTCAAGAGTCTTACAGCTTTCAAGAAGTCTTTGTTAAATTGACAGTAAAATCCTACATGACCTAAGAATCCTCACGCACCTTTTATGTTTCTTGGTGGTAGGAGTTTCTCTATAACTTATGTTTTTATTCTGTCCACTTCAAATCTTTGGTGTCAGATTTTATGCCTTAGCACTATCCCCTATTGCACCATAAAATAGCATTTCTCCCAATTCAGCACTAAATGTGACTCTTCAAATCTTTGAAACACTCTGTCCAAATTGGTTAAACACATTTCAAAAGAGTCTCCAAAAACTAAAAAATCATCCATGAATACCTCCATTATATCTTTGATCATATCGACAGAGATAGACACCATACATTTTTAAAATGTAGTCGAGGCATTGCATAGTCCAAAATGCATCTGTCTATAAACAAAGGTACCATAAGGCAGGTGAATGTGGTCTTTTCTTGATCATCAGGGTAGATGAAGATTTGATTGTATATTGAATATCCATCTAAGAAACAATAAAATGAATAACCAACCATCCTTTCTATCATCTGGTCAATGAATAGGGGAGGAAAATGATCTTCTTTTAGTCGCTAAGTTGAGTTTGGGATAATCTATGCACACTCTCCATCCTGTGATTGTTCTTATTGAAATTACTTCTCCACTCACACTTTCTATTATCATCATTCCATCCTTTTTAGGTACATATTGTACTGGACTAACCCATTCACTATCAAAAATGGGATAAATTATCCCTGCCTCCTTCATGTTAGGGTTCAACATTCGTTGACGCTCCCTCACCGTTCTACATTCTTCCTCGAGGTTTATTTTGTGCATGCAAACATTTGGGCTTATACCTCAAATATAAAAAATCTGCCATCTGGTCGCCTTCCTTTGTTTTCTAACAATTACTACCACTTTGCTTTCTTGTTTCTCATTCAGTTGATTGAAGATGATTATCAGTAACATTTGACCTTCACCTAGAGAGGTATATCTGAGATGTGTAGGTAAAGGTTTAAGCTCTAATGCGGTGGTTTTTGTGTGGGTGGTGGTATGGGTGCTTCAGTTCAGATTAATTTATCTTAATGCATTTAAACATCCTACTCTTCCATCTCATCTTCTTCAAGTTTCTCATATCCATTATCTATCTTTGTTTCCACTAATTGCACTTTTATGATGCAACTCTCTACTTCATGCATGCGCTGCTTGCTGTCAGATTGTTTAAATCCTTATTCATATTGAATTTGATCTAATCTTTGCCTATTTGAAGTGTTAATTTCCCTTCATGAATGTCAATTATAACTTTCCTTGCATTCATAAATGGTTGATCAAGGATCAGTGGACATTTCTTATCTTATAGGAATAATAAACTTGTCCATCTGTATCAAAACGTCTTCCACTATTCCAAGTGGTCTTTTAATATATTGATCAAGCAACTGAATTAACATCGATGTCGGCTTGACCTTAGCCAGCCCTAACTTCTTGAATATCGAAAAAGGTATAAGATTAATACTTACTCCTAAGTTGCACAACCACTTTGTGAATTCAAATTCACCAACCGTAGATCCTTTAGCTTAGATGGCCTGTAGCTGGTGACTATTGAACTGCAGGTGCTAGTTAGAGTTATCGTTTGGTTATCTTCCCAAGAATGCTTCTTTAATAATATGTTCTTAAATTTTTTTGCATATTTAGGCAAATGTTTCAAAGCCTATACAAATGAGAGATTTATCTGTAATGTCCTTAATTTCTCAAAGAATTTTGCAAATTGTGCATCCAACTTCTTCTTTTGTAATTATTGAGGAAAGGGAATCTTGGGTTAATATTGTGAAAAGGAGACATAAGGAGAGTATTCGCTCATATTCACTTCTTTCTCCTTTTTTTGATCTTTCTCAACAGGAGGACGAGGCTCCTCTTTTGTCTTTTTAGGTGGTTCAAGTTCTTTCCCACTTTGAAATGTAATAGCCTTTAGTTTCTCCCTTGATTTTTTCCCTAAAGTGTTAAGGAAGAATTCCCACTTTTGTGTAGAGAAAGCATTTGACAATTGGTTTACTTGGACCTCTAGATTGTGGATAGAAGAGGTTTGATTCTTTGTTACTTGTTTGAATTTGCCTTCCAGACTCTTTTAAGCATCATCTAGGGCTCCAAACTTGTCTAAGCTTTTGTCTAGTTTAGATTCCATCAAACTTGATTTTTATTGTTGGAAACTTGGTGATCCTTGAGGTCTAAACTATCATCTAGTGTTGTGTGTCCAAGAGAAGTTTGGGTGATTTTTCCACCAAGGATTATATGTGTTGGAGTAGGTATTGTTTCCTCCTCCTCCTCTGTATTAGGTTCTCATATAGTTTACTTACTCTGATCCATTATCCTTCATTAAGAAGAAATCAACTGTATCACGATCCATTTGTTTATAGAACTCGTACTTCAGCTGAATAACTTTTACTAAATTTGAGGATAAAGCCTTCATGTTGTTTAGCTGTCGAGTTAAATTATCAATTTTAGCCTATATTTCTATCATTTGATTGATAGCTACCACTCCTTTTTACTTACGGAGATTTATGGGTTGTCTACTCTGCTCATGTCAATAAACAATTATTAGTCTCCATTTCTTCTAATAACTCTTTTGCTTCTTCTACCATCTTCATCCTAAGTGATCCTCCTGGAGCCGCAACAATTGTGCGTCTTGTATAGGAGGTAACTTCGTTATAGAATGTTTTCAAAAGAAATGATTTAAGTAGATTATGGTGTGGAAATTTTCTTTGTAAGTCTTTGTATCATTCCCATGCTTCATAAGTTGATTCCCTATCACCTTGTTGAAATTTTGTGATCTCCTTGATAATCTTTGTAGTCTTGGTAAGGGGAAAGTACTTCTCTAAGAAGGCACGAACTAATTGGTCCCAAGTGGTGACATTAATCGGGTTAAAGGAATGGTACCAAGATTTTGCTCTATCCCTTAAAGTTTTTTAAAAAGAGTTTCATTCTTACAACGTCCTCTGACATCAGATAATAATGGAAGGAATCATAAATTTCAAGGAAAATGACAATATGTGTATTTAGGCCTTCATTCATTAATCCATAAAATCGCATATTTTGTTGAAGCAAATTTAGAAGGGCTTATTTGATTTCAAAGGACGCTGCTTGCATGGGTGGCCTAGCTATACCTTGATTGGCTGCATTGAAGCCTAGTCTTATGAAGTATATAAAGGTTCTTGATTGATGCCTTTGGTTTGATCCTTGATTGAACTATTGCTAAAACTCCTCAGCTATTGTTGCTTTTACGAATTCTTCTTCTTCTTCACACCAAGCCCTTCAAATTGAACATTCTAAATGACTAATGTCAAGCTTAACAGTTTCAACTATGTGACTCAAACTTCTTATAACTCTTGTGTTCATGCAAGAGCACATAGACCCACAAATAGTGTAGAACAGATAAACTTAAAAATAACTAAACTATTCTTCACCCTCCCTAGAAACTGTGCCAAAAACTTGATTGTCGACTAAGCGTTAAAATTTATAAGCCATCAAATACTGTTAGTGCATGGGTCTGAAATGTAGTATAAAAGGTGTCGATCCTATAAGGAGGGGGAGTAATCTAATCCTAAAAATCTAAGGCTGAAAAGACATGACTAAAAATAAACAATGCAATGGGAAGTAAATACGAGAATTGAATTCAGCCAACTAAATAAAAAATTAAACATAAAAGAAATAACAATTGAGCAATATGGTTGCACAATTGAAATCAACCAAGAAATTTACCAAGTAATGAGAAAGGGGATTTTACCTATAATTAATGCTAACCTAGATAATTATGTGTTAATGGGATGTCAACTCTAAACGATCCTAGGGTTGATTATTCTCTCTCGAGTTATAACATTAAACCCTAATTGGATTATGAAATTTTTAATCTTTTAGTTCCCAAATTATTCAAAACCCTAATTATATCTTAATCACTCTAATAAACTATCAAAATATCACACGATATCTCTCCCCAAACAATTACCAATATGATTTGTCATGATTTCTATTAAATCACCTAACTCTCATCAATTCGATTTAATTGTTTTTCATTTAGTTAACCCTCTCAATTTATTACTAAATTATGTAAGAATGCAATCAAATCACAACATTCATACAATAAACACAATCAACTAAATTATCATTAAATCAAAATAAATATTTATGAAGAGTTAGAACATCATTAAAGTTCTACCATCTATCATCATACAATGCATCACAATTGTATGCATGAATAAAATTGAAACAAAAACGAAATAGAAACTTAGAATGGAAGATCTGGGAATACAGCAGCATCAGGAAATCTCCTGATTTGGGAAACACATCAAGTTCACTTCTTCTTCCTCTTTCTTCCTCTTCCTCCTCTCTTTCTCTTTCTCTTTTTCTCTTAGGGTTTCCAAAAGTGAATGCACGAAAAAGATCTATAGCATCCTCTCTCTCAAATGATTGATATATTTAAAGAGTTAGACTAACAAGTTATATGAGTGTTAGCATATAGAGTGAAATTGGTACGATTGAGACATGATTATTATAATTATATTCAAAGGCATGATATGAGAATACAGACATGAATTGTGAATTAGACAAATGGTACTCAATTGATATGTCCCGGGGTACGAAAAATGTTAGGTGAAAAAGCTGTGAATTGTGATTTGATATGTCTTGAATTTTGGTATGATTGGATTTCAATTAATGAATTGAAATTACTTGTGATTAATTTGGAGATTGATGAAATAAAATGTACATTTGTACTAGGAAAAACATTAAGTGGTAGGATAAATTGTTACAAGAAAATTAGGGTGAATAAGCCTTAAATTAAATGACATTTGGCAGTGTTAAATGTGTGACAACTAGACTGGTAACTAAATGAAAATTTGATCAATTATTATGCATGAAAACCACACCTAAATCCTTTACGAAATTGCCAAGAAAACTAGCTGATTATGATCTTCATATTGCTGTCTGAAAATTACCTTGCTTTCACCAGAAGTTTAGGTTGACTTTGCTTGCATGAAGACTTGGTTTAATCTGAATTTTTGTGTTGAATTATAAGTCTAATATGTAAGTAACAATATTAGTTTTATTTCATGTCAACTGATATAATAATGATGCTTGAATGGGAATGAATTGCATGTGATAGTGATGAAGATATGTGCTGGAAAATGTTACATGAACTTGAAAGTTTTTCTATTTTGTTTTTTGATATATGACAATCGTGGATTATAAGGAATTATGTGGATGAACTGGACTGGAATTTAATGTATAAATAAGTTGGATTTACTCAAAAGAAATTTGTTAAAAGAGTGTTCTTGAATTGGGAAAGAATTAGGACTATGTACATGACAATGTATGAAGTGAGTTAATTATAGTGGTTCCACTAAACATACATATGTATTTTAGCCATCTCTTGACCTGTAGATATCAAATGGGGTGATTTTAATTGTAGATTAAACTAAAACATATGTATACAATTTTTATGAAGGAATGGAATTTTAGTTCTGTCTTTAAGGGTTAGAAATTTGGCTTGAAGTTTAATACTGGTTGCTACCATTGTTTGATAACAATTTGTAGTATTTTTAGTATAACTCTAGGAATAATGAACTAAATTGCATTAACTTAATCTCATTAGAAACTTAAGACATAGAGGAACATTTTTTTAGAATAACATATTACCTATAAACCTCAATTTCTATGTCAGAATTGCCATAAAATACTGACTCGAAACCTATCCTGAGAAAATATGGAAAACTAGTGAAGGAAATGGATGAGGAATTTTGGATAACCCATCCCATGATTGTGGGAATTACATGGCAGTAAAGAAAACGTTCTTTTGTGTGATTATTGAACCAATTAAGGATAAGGTATTTAACTATGATGCATTTAGACTTGATTGGGGTTAAAAATGAACCTAATCTGATGTGAAAAAGTTGGTTAAATGTTTGATAAGTTTTGATTGATAATTAATGTTATACCTTAAGGAAAAGACGGTTTGATATCAATGTATCTAAGTTTGGAATGAATGACTATTAAAGGAATGAAGATTTTCTTTTAAATGTAAATGTATTCCAAAGATTATGAATAATGGATTAGGAAGGAATGAATGAGAATTGGGAATTTTGTGAATTCTTATGATGCTAGAAAATGGTTATTGAATTTATGGTTAATGAATTAAGCATGATCAAGTGCATTTAATGTATTAACCTAAGTGTTAACAAGACATATTCAAGTGATTATATTTAAATGATTATAAATTGTGATTAAGGAAACATACCCTAGATAGTCATTGAGCATGCATTGCATATGACACATATATATGTGCATAGTTGAATATGTATTTTATTGATCAAGTTAGTAATGTGTACAATGTATGTGTATTTAGATGCTCACAACGTACGCCATCATTCCAACATTATTGGACCATCCAGGAAATAGCATTTACATGAACTTACTATGAATCAACCTAGATGATTTCACTAGGATGGATTTTGTTTCTATTTAATTCCCATTTATTGAACTAATAATGACTTGATTATGATGATTCTGGACATTAATAGTTTAAGGAGTTTTATATTTGGGAATGTATTGGAAGTGTCTGTTTCCATTTTAGTTATGACTGATTTCTAAATACTCAACGATAGCTAAATGTCGAACTGCGGTCCGATGAATCTGAGATTTTGTCTGTGCATCATAAGTAAATGTTTTTGTTGGACACGATTCACATTAAGCATGTTTTATTTATTTTGAGGATTAGTTTACTAATTTCCTTTTAGTTAGAATAATTTGGGGTTTTTAGTGCTTAATTAATGGAAATAAATTGAAGGGATTTAGTCAAAATTAGAGTTTTGATGTAGTTGTTAGAATTTAAAAGAATAAGATGGTGTAGGGGTCAATTAGGAAGTTTGTTTATGTTGTTAAGACTTAAGGCTTATAAGGAGGGGACTTTGTAGTCTTTTTAATGCCATTAAATGAAGAATTAATGAAACAAAGGATGAATTACCGTGAGTGGAGAGGAAGGATACGAAAATTTCAAGGAAAGAAAGTGACTTACTTAAAACTACGTAATTTTGATATAGGTTTTAAGTAAGAAGCAAGTCTCCCTAAGTCATTAAAGAGGCTTACGAAATTCACCAAGGAGAAAGCAAAGAAGGAGGTTTCGGCTAAGAGAGAGGAAGAAGAAGAAGGGGATAAAAAGGTTAGGGCTTTGGTGTATTTTGCCTAAGAAAGGAAGGTTAGAGGGTTTCTTTAAGAAAAAAAGGAAAGAGAAAGAGTTTAAGCTTCTATTGGAAGCAAATCAAATTTCGTGGGTTATCTTCTAAGGTAAGAGAATTTCAAAATTCTTGGATATTTTAGGTAGGTTTTGGCTTAAATAGTTTAGGAAAGGCATGGGTAAGGTTATATAGGTATAAATTCTTGATTTCCTATCCTTAGAATTTCCATTTTCAGTATCCTATGTTAAATTGGGATTTTTGTGCTTGATAAAGGTGAAGGGAGGCAATTGGAGGTAGAAGAAAGGCAAATTGACCAATCCTAAAGCTAAAGGAATTAAGGTGGGTGATTTCTTAATAATTGAGTTAATAGGCTTATTAAAGTGTTTATAATAAATGCTAATTATACTTTCCAATGACTTAAGAATTTTATATTAATTACTCTTTGCGATGATTACAATTTGCATGAAGCGTCTTTTGTATGTAAGTTTATGTTGGAAGTGTTTGAAAAATGATTTGTTAAGTGAAAAAGATTCGGATATGTGATTTCGACGATTATGTGAAAATCAAGTGAAAGTGAATTTTTATAAGAGCCATTTGTGGCTAATGTGTATGAATTGTGTGAATTATATGATATGCATTTTTTCTTTGGGTTTGTGGTGGTCCCATAAGAGTCAGGTGCACCTGTCTAACCATAGACTTCTCCCGCCTGCCCGCTAGTGGCGTTGGAGCTCCTCACGGACTCCTATAAGTTCACGGCTACACATGACCGCTTCGCAGGAATGTGTAGCACGTTCCGTTTTGGATCCACCCGAACCACTTTTCTGTGATTATGTGATAGGTTGATTTGTAACTTGTTTGATGTGATGAATTTTTATAAAGAGTTTTGAGAAATTGAAAATGTTGTTATCAATGTGATATTGATTTTGGAAAGGAATGATTATATAATGTTTTAGCTTATTTCTTGATTATTAAGTTGTTACCCACTGAGCCGTCGAGCTCAACCCCCTTTTTTCCTCCACAGGTGATGAGCGAGAAACCGAGACACCTCATCAGGATTGAGGCATTACTCCGATGTATTTTTATTTTTGAAATCATATGTTAAAAAACAAGGTTTTAGATAGCATTTTGGAACTAATGATGTACTTTGTATTTTGTTCTTTGAGACTTTGATGTATTTGGGCTAAAATTCCCTCTAAAGCTTTGTATTAACTTGTTTTCATGTAAATGTAAGAGTTTTGAATTGGAAATGTAACTTGTGTAAGTTCCCTTATAATGTATTGTGGTATGATTGAAGTTGACAAAAAGAAAAGAGTAAGTTGAGGTCGTTTTATGTTTGACAATAATTAGATTCCTAGGAGTGTGTTGCTGCCATTTTGAGCTAGATTATAAGTTTATATGGATTGCTTGGAGATTGGGAGATTTAGGATTGTGTAAATTGAGTTTTTATGCAGGTAAATGAATTGGATTGAAGATTTTGGCTAGATACATTATAGGGAAGGTGCTGTCCAATTTTTCCTTAAATGGACAAAAACTTCACTTAGGTTTTAGACCTTCTTAGAGCTTGAATTCGTTTGGGAGGTCTTCTTGAAGATTGTATCATATGTTTAGAGCTTTCTAATGGTGTATAATGTTCCTTATTTGGAGTTAGGAATAAAAACTTATGGGGGTTAGACCTAGTACAGTTACTATTTATTTGGCAAATTTGGGCAGAAACTTGATTTGGGTTTTAGAACATTTTAGAGCTTGAATTGAATTGGGATGTATTCTTGAAGAATGTAGTACCTGTTTAGGATGAAGAAGTTATGAGGGATGAAAGATTTCAGTTACTGTTGATAAGGGTCATAATTGTGCAGTACCTTTGGAAGGATTTTTCACCCCCTTAGAGTCTACTTTGATTTTTGCACTCTTTATAGAAAATGTAGCTTGTCTTTCTCCCTTTCTATTTATGTATAATTTGCAATTATTGTAGTTAGGAATAAAAAGTTATGAGGTTGGAAAAATGGCAGGTACTGTTCATTTGGTCAAGTTACTGTTCCATTGGCTATTGTATAGGTAGAAACTTTGAGAGGGTTTTTACCTCTTTAAACGACTGAATTGATTTTTACTCCCTTCATAAAACTTGTAGATTATCTTTTTATCTTTCCAATGGGGTATAATGTACCATTTTTGTACTTTTTTGTTAAAAGATATAAATTCCCGAGTTTTAACCATTTTGTGGAAAATTTAAATTTATAGGCAGAAACTTTGAAGCAATTTTTGAACCCCTTAAGAACCAAACTAGTTTTTCAATCCTTCATGGAAGTTGTAGAGCTTCCTATTAAATTTTTATTCATACAAAATTTGCAAATTTTGGAATTCGGTATGAAGAGTTATGAATATTCAAAAATTTAATGTGTAATGTTTGGTTTCCAAAGAAAAACAAATCATGTGTATACATATATACATAAGGAATTTCGGACTCACTGGCGCCCTTGTGAGCTCGAGCGCTCGCAAGGGCAAGCACCTTGCCCTCGCGAGCAGCTTGCGACCGCGACCGCAAGTGGCCGTGCGTGCAAGGTGACGCCGTTTGTGAGTTTTTGATTTTCCTTCATTTTCTTTTTTCCAAATTAAGCCTCCTCTCACTCTTTTGCTTGTAACTTTTTCGTTTGGCCTCCGATTCACTTGATTTTTTGAAGCATTGGTTTTCTAAGAAAATTTTTCTACCCTCTCATAAAAATTTTAGAAATTTTGAGATTAAATTGGATTTTGTCGGATGTTATCAAAGAGAGACAATTAGTCGGATATATTCAACATGCTTCTGTATTTCGATGATTTCTTGATCTCGGGAGCTCCGATTGAAGTGATTTTTGTTTCTAATTATTATAGAGAAATGGAATTTCATTTTATCTTAGGGATTAGAATTAATTATAGTCCCTAAGCAGATTAATTTTTATTGGAGGATTGGTTCTGATGACATTAAATTAAGTCTATTTTGAGTTTAAGTTCGTCGTGAGGAATTCCTCCCTCGTAGGATGCGCATCCTGATGTCACGTAGGATTTTGGACACGTGTCTCACCAGGGTGGGGTTCCTACAGTTTTGATGGCATATTCTATTATTTGATGCATTTCATAAAATGCATGTTCAGATAAAGGCGTTATGATCAAAGTAGCCAGTCTGAAAGAGCTTTAAGCTCATAAATCTATATGTTGAGCTTTGCTCCATGATTTCTGGATCTGACTGAGCCCAATGGGCTAGTATCCATATCTGTATCTGAAAGGCTCTCGACCACAACAAATAATAACAAATCTAGGGACTCATATGTATCTACATTTGTGTATTTATTATTATGAAATATATGATTATCAAACCTTTTCTAAAATTGTGATGATAAAGTGATATGCCATAATAATGTGGTTGATTGGGTTATACATGTTCTCAAAGAATGTATATGAAATGTGTGACATTCATTATGCCTTATTGAGAGGGAAAATGTTTTTGAAATTGTTTGGTTGTGTGATATTTGTGTATTTGACTTGAGTGAGATCATCAATGATAGTTCACTAATAGAGTTCGCAAAATTCATCAAAAATTGTAACGTGACTTTTTAGGTTCAGAGGAGTTATCTAGTTAGACCAATTGGAGTTAAGCCACTACAAATAAGCATAAGTTAGGGGTCGAGATTAGTTAGCACCTGCATATGTCTTCAGTTAATTTGTATTAAGCATTGCATTATGCAACTGTTCTATTATGTATACATGAATTCTAAATTGACTTTTTTGATTGAATATGTTTGTATTGAAATGGGCCCAAATGAAATATGAGTTGCTTAAGATATTTCTAATGCGTGAAAAGTTTGTAATGTGCTATTTTGATAGTCTTAACGTACCATCCCCGTAGAGTATATTCTCAAATATCGTCATTACATTCGAGAATATGCCCTATGAGAGTGATGTGTTACAAGCTCCCTTGCTCTCCTTTTGTTGTTCTTTAAATAGTCTCTTATATTTTGGATAACCCTAAGGCTTTTTAGGGTCTGAAGTCCAAAAAAAATCCTCGAAATGTGAAGTTAGTAAGTGTCTGTGCATCTGTCTGACGTAGGCCACGATTGCGGCTCACATTTAAACCTTATGTCACAATCGTGGCATGCAGGCCATAGTCGTGGGCCATTTCTGGAGCTTCTGTCATGATCTTGACTTGTATGCCACAATAATAGGTTGCTGTTTTGGCCCGAATCTCTTCCTATGTTCCTTCGTTCCTCGATATTGACCTTGAAACACTAACAAGCACATCAAGGTACCTCAAAAACATAATATTTAAGCTCAAAAACTTATATTAACCCTTAAAACACTTGCAAATAAAAAATAAACAAACCAACCCAATTCTAACCTAAACACATACTAATTGATCAAATTAATGACTAAATATAAATCAAACTATGCACTAAAATATGATACAATTTACACTTGTCAACAGTCAAAGATATCAAAAATTATTTCAATAAACACAACCCAAGAAGTTGAAACTCATAATACTCTATGGACAAGTTATTCTCTACATATTTAGCCAAAATCAACAAGCACTTCAATTTAAAGGACCATCAATAAATGTGATAAATACTCATTCCACTCTCCATCCTCTCAAGCATTCAAAGGTAGGATATATTCACTCATTATTAATTTCATGGAAGGCATCTACCATAAGCTTGCTTACTAATCCAATCTCCACCACTCATACAAACACAAACATCAATCCAAAGGAAAAAGGTAGGAAAAAGGAATATCGCAATTTAAAACCACAAAATAAATTAAGCATTTAAAGTAATGTAAACAATGAAGCCTAAAACACTCAAAATTTTCCTATCAAGTTTAACATGATTAACACTCCCCTTTTTATGTCACTCCTGTTTTGTTTCATTTTTTATCTTCTCTTCCTTCCTTTTCTTTTCTATTTTTGTTTCTTTTTTCTTTTTCTCTTTTTTTCATTCATTCATTTTTTTACTTTTTTATTTGTGTATTTAAAACAAGGAAACTAAGAGAAGAGAAATATAGAGGAGAAATAAAAATTTCTACAATGATACCCATCCCTAATGCAATAACCAACTATATGCTATGATTCCCCCACACTTATTTCCTAAACCCAATTATGCTTATTCAAATGCTTAACTTGCTACAATGAAGAGGATAAATAATCAAGGTCATGCTAGAGTTACGTAAATATAGTGCCCTGGAGAGCAAGTGTATTTACATGTAACTTAATCTTCTTCCAATTACAGTTTCGTAATGAAAATATTTATTATTAACAAAACAAAAGAGTTTGGTTTTATTTGTATAAGCATAATATAACTAGTCATAAGGAACCAAGATTCTTTTGTTAATAATATACATATTGTTAAGTCAGAATGACTTTACATATAAATGATTTTGATGTATAACAAATATAGTAAGATCAAAAACAAGAAAACAAAACACCATGCATTTAATTCGAGATAGGCGAAGAAAACGATATCTGCATTTAAGTCCAAGACATACGAAGTTTGAATAAATGAACGCATTTAAGTTGCAAGACATCATCGACATGCATTTAAGTTGATACAAGTCAAACATGAGCGAAGTTTGTCAAAGTAAAAAATCAACACAGACGCAGATGACACAAGACAATAAACAGACAAAGACACAAATGTAGATACAGACGCAGAAAGAAAAGCAGACGCAGACGCAGACGCAGAAAAGAAATAGACGCAAGAGTCAGTTCGAGTTAGTTACAGAACTCAACTGATTAACCGTTTCTTTAAAGATTAAAGATTCAAGATTCAAGAATCAAGAAGCAGTTACAGACGAAGGCTATAAATACAAGTCGAAGTTGAAGACTGCAGAGTTAGCTGTTTTGAGAAAAAATTACACAAAGTGAAAAAGCGATTAAGTCGAATTAGTGAACGCTATCTTCATCGTAACAAAGTGTTCAAATACTTTTCGAAAAGAAAGAGTTGTACAGATAGCTGCAGAGGCTAAGTGTGAAAGAATCTTGGTGTAGAGACCAAGAGGCTCGTGAAAGAATACTTGTAAAGTTTGAAGAGATAATGAAATCTCGAAGAAACTCGAGGATCGGACGTAGCCCACGGTTTGGGGTGAACCAGATAAATCTACGTGTCTCGACTCTCACTCTATCTCACTTTTAGTTTCAAAGTTGATCTTTATTTACTATTCATATACTTAGCATTGAAAAGTTTTGATCAATCAGATTAATAAGAAGTCTCAGAAGAATTTTATTTCTAACAAGTAATTGAAAAAGATATTCAAAAGGGAATACACAATTCAACCCCCCTTCTCGTGCATTCTATTATCATTTTATAAATGTTGTATTAACTTGTGATTCACTTCAATTGGTATAAGAGCTTGGTATCCAAGAATCACTTTGGCGAAGTGTGGATTAAAGATAATGGCGGAGTCACATGTATACATCATTTGAAGGAGCCTCAGTCACTAGACCTCCAAAGCATTCAATGGAGAAGACTACCATTACTGGAAAGATAGAATGCGGTTATTCATCGAATCTACACATGTAGACCTTTGGGACGTAATAGAGAACGGACCCTATATACCTGTAGATGAAGGTAGTTCTATTCCACGAAGCAGATGAACGGTTGATCAGAAAGCAAGAATACAACTGAATTCAAAGGCGAAATTCTTCTTAACATGTACCCTAAGCAGAAGCGAATACGACAAAGTGCATGGTTGCGACACTGCAAAAGAGATGTGGGACACATTGTCCATTGCTCATGAAGGCACTAGTCAAGTTAAAGAATCCAAGATAAGTATTCTTGTACATCAATATGAAATTTTCAGGATGGAAGATGAAGAATCTATTGATCAAATGTTTGGAAGATTTCAAACAATTGTCAACGGATTAAAAGCTCTTGGAAGGACTTACGATAACCAAGATCATGTTCGAAAGATCCTAAGAAGCCTTCCTAAGAGATGGAGACCTAAAGTAGCTGCAGTGCAAGAAGCAAAAGACTTGAGCGTGCTGAAGCTAGATGAGTTACTGGGATCCTTGAAGATTCATGAAGTAGAACTCAATGTCAAGACAAGCCCAAGCGAGACAAGTCAATAAGATCAAGGCGGACGGAAGAATCATAAGACTCGAGAGAAGGAGGAAGTCATCGAAGGCATTGAAGATTGAAGAATCAAAGGATGATAACTCGGTCAATCTGAATCGAGTCAAGTGATGAAGATGACGAATTATCTTTCATTTCTAGAAAGATAAGACGATGTGGAAAAAGAAGCCCGTAGTAACGGACATTCGGAAAGAATGGAAAAGATGAAGCCAAGCCGAAAAGTCTTTTATCATTTGCTACGAGTGCAATCAGCCCGACACTACAAGTCGTAATGCCCTACTCTCAAGAAGAAACCTAAGAAGAGTAAAGAAGGCAAGAAAAGCATGATGGCAACATGGGAGGATCTAGATTCATCCGAATCGAATCTGAGACTCGAAGTCATCGAACATGCAAATATTTGCCTAATGGTGAAGAAGATAGTGATGAGGAGGTAAAATCCGATTATGATAACTTGCATGATGCATATTCAGAATTGTTAGAAGATTCTCATGCTATTCTCAAACAAAGACAAGTTGTTGAAGAAAAGTATCGAGAGAATATTAAACATACCGAGAAAATAGAGAGAAAATATTTGCTTAAAAAGGAGTTAGAAGTTAAAAGGAAACTTGTAGACAGATCAGATGAGATTAATCAGCTTAAGCTAAGGATCAAGAATCTAGCAGCTGATCTAGCTACTTTTACTGAGAGTACAAAGAAAATGAATGATATGCTAAGAAAATGTAGACATCCTAGTGATAAGACTGGTTTAGGGTTTACTGGAAACAATACTCAGTCTCGTAATAAATTTGTCTCTCAAAAAGGAAGAAATAGGACAACACATTTTAATCAACGTCCGAGTAATATGCATTATAGATTACATCATGTGCATACTACTAACTATAAAGGACCCAAGAAAATTTGGGTACCAAGAAATAAAATAGTTTCTCCTACAGATATCCTTCCTTGGAAGATACGACAAGCACCATTGGTATTTAGACAGTGGATGCTCGCGACACATGACGGGAAGAAGGTCTATATTCCTAGACCTTCAGTATAAGAAGGGAGGATCAGTAACTTTCGGAGACAACCAACAGGGCAAAATCATTGGAATCGGAAAATAGGTAAAGATTCCTTTGCATGCATAAATAATGTAACGCTTGTTGATGGTCTAAAGCATAACTTGATTAGTGTGAGTCGGTTGTGTGATTCGGTTTCACGATTACATTCAATCAAAATCTTTGTGAAGTCAGAAACAAAGATGGGTCTATACTTTTCTCTGCCAAGAGAAGAAACAACCTTTACAAAATCAATTTAGTAGATTTTCAAAATCAAAATATTTCATGTTTTCTATCTTTTGAAGAAGAAAGAATAATTTGGCATAAAAAGCTAGGTCATGTCTCTTTGAAACATATTTCAAAATTGGTAAAACATGATTTAGTAAGAGGTTTGCCAAAAATAAGTTTTGATAAAGAACTTTTCTGTGAAAATTGTTTAAAGGGAAAACAAGTTAAAACCTCTTTCTCTTCTAAAAGTTTTGTAACGTCTTCAAGACCTTTAGAATTATTACATATGGATTTATTTGGTCCTACAAGGACATTAAGTCTTGAAAGAAAGAAATATGGATTTGTCATTGTTGATGACTTTACTCGATTTTGTTGGATATTATTTTTATCACACAAAGATGAGTCCTTTAAATGCTTTAGAACTCTATCCAGAAAGTTACAGAACGAAAAAGGAATGTCCATTGCTAGTATCAGGAGTGATCATGGTGGAGAGTTTGAAAATGAGAAGTTTAGAGTTTTCTGTGAAGAGAATGGAATTTTCCACAACTTCTCGCCCCTAGAACTCCACAATGAATGGAGTTGTTGAAAGAAAGAATAGGGCGGTTCAAGAGATGGCAAGGACCATGCTATGTGAGACTAATCTTCCTAAGTATTTCAAGGTAGTCGTGAACACAAAGATGCTATATTCGAGTAAGGATCTTGTTGCGACCTATGTTGAAGAAAACTCCTTACGAGTTATGGAATGGAAGAAGACCAAGCATATCCTACTTTCATCCATTTGGGTGCAAATATTCCATTCTGAATACGAAAGAGCTGTTGGATAAATTCGACTCGAAGACCTATCTAGGAATCTTTCTAGGCTACTCATCATCGTCTAAGGCTTTTCGAGTTTACAACTTGATTTCAAAGACTATTGAAGAGACAATTCATGTCAAGTTTGATGATAGTTCTCAATCCCATAAGGAAGATGACATGGAGATTGAAGGTCCTTCAAAGAACCTAGATGATGCCTCAGAAACTCCCTCGTCAGATACTCATGAGGATAAGATTGAAGATATTCCAGAAACTATAGAACTAAGACGAGATTGGAAGTATAAAAGTTCTCATCCAGAAGAGTTAATTATCGGTGAGACCTCAGAAGGAGTTAGGACAAGATCCAGATTCAGACGAGAAGCTAATGTAGCTTTTATCTCTGAAGTAGAACCTAAGAAGGTTGAGGAAGCTCTTCAAGACGAAGCTTGGGTGTTAGCCATGCAAGAAGAGCTGAACCAATTCATAAGGAATAACGTCTGGTCCTTAGTTCCAAAACCTCCTAAGAAATCCATTATTGGAACCAGATGGGTTTTCAAGAATAAGCTAAACGAATCAGGAAGAGTGAGTCGTAACAAGGCCAGATTAGTAGCACAAGGCTACAATCACCAAGAAGGAATAGACTACAACGAAACATATGCTCCAGTAGCGAGACTTGAAGCTATAAGGATTTTGTTGGCATATGCAATCTGTCACGATGTAAAGTTGTTTCAGATGGATGTTAAGAGTGCATTTCGAATGGCTTTATAGGCGAAGAAGTCTATGTGAAACAACCTCCGGCTTTGAAGATGTTAAAATCCAGATTATGTCTATAGACTTCACAAAACCTTATACGGCCTGAAGCAAGCTCCCAGAGCTTGGTATGATCGTCTGAGTACTTTCTTAATAGAAAATGGTTTCAGCAGAGGTTAAGTTGATAAGGCGCTCTTAGGAAAAGTTCTCATAATGATTTTATCTTAGATGATTTACGTTGATGATATCATATTTGGTGCTACTTCAAAAGGGTTATGCTTGAAGTTTGAGAGTCTAATGAAAGAGAATTTGAAATGAGTATGATGGGTGAATTAAAGTTCTTTCTTGGGTTGCAAGTTAAGCGGACTAAAGAGAAGATCTTCACTCATCAATGTAAGTATGTGAAAGAGTTGTTGAATAAGTTTGACATGAATAATGTGAAGCCAATGGCAACTCCGATGCATCCTTCAAACCTTTTGTCGAAAGACGAACTTGGTAAGAAGGTGGATCAAACCCTATATAGAGGATGATCGGTTCTTTATTGTATCTTCTGACAAGTAGACACGATATTACATTAGGTGTATGCTTGTGTGCAAGATTTCAAGCCGATCCTAGAGAGTCTCATTTTTCTTTGTTAAAAGAATTTTGAGATATCTCGCAGTACTACCGATCTTTGCTTAATGTTTGAGAAAGGTAAAGATTTGAGTTAATCGGATCTTGTGATGCAGACTATGCCGAGATAGAATCGAAAGAAAGAGCACAGTGGAGGATGTCACTTTCTTGAGGAAATCTAGTCTCTGGTCAAGCAAGAGACAAAGCTCAATTGCTCTATCAACCGCCGAAGGTAATATATATGCCGCAAGTTGCTATTCACAGACTATTTGTGGATCAAGTATCGACTTGAAGACTATTTAGTTAAGGAGGAGGAGATTCCAATTTATTGCGACAACACCAAAGGTCTAATAAATCATCAAAGAATCCAATTCAAACATTCCACAAGAAAGCATATAGAAGTCGACATCATTTCACGAGAGACTACGCTCGAGAGAAAGGTGGTGCTTCTAAAGTTCGCTGAAACAGAGCTTCAATGGGCGGACATCTTCACTAAACCACCGAGTGAAGAACGTTTTGAAGATAAGACGCAATCTCAATATGTTGATGCTAAATGAGCGGTTAGGCTAAAATAACGTGAGAAACTAACGGCGTTATACGATGAGTTACAAATGGTAACTTCTCTCACAAGGAAGATTTTGGAGGAAATATCGATAAACTCGAGGTTCTTAATGATTGAGAACCCTCGGTCTATAACTCTATAAGTAGATCGAGATGAGTTTATAGCGATCTTTTCATCATCTCCTGACGGTTCATTTCTACTTTACCAATTCTCTCAAAATCTTCTCACTCAAAAGTTTTTCAGAAGATAATCTTTCACTCTATACAATGGAAGCAGCCATGGTTTATGGAAGACTTGTAGATTTTGAGTCACCGAGGAGAGACGGCATGGATGTAGAACCGAGATCACAAGAGTGGTTGAAGAACTTCTTCGATTCAAGAATCTGCCTATACGGACGAGGTTTATGAGTTCGGAAGAACGCTTCGTTTGATAGAAGACACTATTGTATCCTCCGTGGATAGAATATCGTTATTGTCACAAAGGATTTGATAAGGAAGGTAATCGGTTGCCCATCGGTTGAGAGAAACTGTCTACCAAAGCGGGATGGATGTCCTCGTTGGAATGAAAGAAGAAGATGTCAAGAGGCGCTCTATGGCACAAATGATTCGAGAGAGGAAGACATCAAATCGATTTGAAGGCCGAGTTCTTCATGCAATCCTGTTCAACTGCATTCTTCCCAGAGTTGGTTCAAGGCATTTGGTGACCACTCTAGACAAACAATATCTGTTCTTTCTTCTCAATCGAAATCCTATAGATCTACCCTTCTTAATCTTTCACTATATGGTTAAGGGGTTAAAGGAAACTTCCAGTTATCCTTATGGTATGATTTTGACAAGGATTTTTATAGAATCCAGTATTCGTCTGCACCACGGCATTAGACAAATTGTTCCTGTGAAGAGCAAAATCGATGCACACACGATTCGGCGAATGGGTCTTAGCACAGTAGACAAAGATCACGCCGGTTCTTCAAAGAAACCAAGAACTGAGGGGGAGCGTGTATTAAAGAAGACTCCTGTCTCAAGTTCTCAATCGCCTGGAAGTATCAAATCGCCTACTGCTGAATTAAGGAGAGTCCTAGGGAGACCTCTTATGAAAATGGCGAGTCCTCTTTTCGAAGAAAATCAATCTCAGAGGGCAAAGCAAACTGCACTAAAGAGACAATTAGAAAGTCTCTTGAGTGAAGTTGTGAAGAAAGCCAAGCGATCTCCAAGAATCAGGACTCTGAGGCAACAGGAAGAAAAGATTGCCAGAGAACAAAGGCGAGAAGAAACTTCTAAATCTTGTGCAGCCAAAGCCACAAGATCCTTAGTCTCATTCGGAAGAGGATACGGCGGAAGATCTAAAGAGACCGAGAGGAAGAGAAAAGCAACAATTGTTAAAGGAAAATTTCCTGTGAAGAAATCAGTAAAACTAACTGAAGCAGAAAAAAAGACTAAGAAGGTTAGTCAAAAGAAGAGCATCTCAACTGCTGAGGATGTTAGTCTACAAAAGAGCTACGTCATTGTTCAAGTTGAAAGCGAACCGAGCATTTTATAGTTCAGATACTATCGTGGTCCAACAAGAAGAACCAGTGAATGAAAGCACGGTTCATGAGACACCTGGCATTATAAAGGAGGAACTAGCAGAAGAATGGCCGGTTCAGGAAACTTCTAAGGGAACACAACAAGAAGCAACTACAGTACCAGATTTGGCTGATGATGAAGCAAGACTGAAGGTATATAACTACCAAAAGTTCTTGAGGAAATATAGGTTGGAAATCAAATTGGTAGAAGTTATTACCAATCTGAGCAATGCTATTATAATCGGTGTTGAACCAATGAAGAAAATAGTAGCTCTGGTGCAACCTATGTTGATTAATGGTATCACGTGGTAGTTACTAAATGAAAAAGAGAAGTCTTTTTACGATACCTTGAGGCTTACTGATCATTTGCCATATCCCTCAAGACGTCCCTGCCCACCGTGTACTATGTTCCCAATCACAGAGAACACAGAGATAAAGGTTGTTCCAGATATTCAGCCAAGGCGTACAAAAGATTTTACAAAGGGAAAGTCAAAATTATTTCCTGAAGATAATGTTGATGTTGATCTGTTCGCAGATCAGATTGTAGAAGAAGTGCGGAAAATTGATGAAACATGCATTCCTGCACAAGATCCAGATCAAGCGAGCTGCAGCCATACAAATCGTGCGGAAGACTGTCCAGTAGGGGGAAGTATAAGAACAGGAACATTTACTGAGTTCCTTGTTCAGACAGTTCTTCGTATTAGGCCTCTGTCTAGTACACTGTCTATAGAAGCACAAGCTTTATCCCTGCAAGGAAGACAGTTGCTGATGCTGCCAGTTCCTTTTGATCTAAATCTTCCTGAAGCTGCAACATTCATTCGTCCACCTACTTTTGAGATTAATGAAGACTACACTCCATCTTCGATGCCTATACTACTTAATTCCTTTCGCTCCTCCATCAATGAAGCGAGATCAAGCCTCTTCGCCGATGAAGTCGAGAGATTAAGAGGTGAACTCAATGACATGAAGGAGACGGTGAATGATCTAAAGAAGATGATAGCAGAACTGCTGAAGAACCAGAATTGATAATCATTTTTTATTATAACAAATAGAGGGAGAGCAGGAAAAGAAGAAAATAATCAGAAGAGGAGAGGATGTTTAGATGAAGAAGGTGTGACCACAACAGACGAAGACAGGAAGAAGATAAGTTTGTTTTTTGTCTTATTTTGTTTTCTTTTCTTGTATGTAATTTGTTATATTCAAAAAGAGGGAGATTGTTAAGTCAGAATGACTTTACATATAAATGATTTTGATGTATAACAAATATAGTAAGATCAAAAACAAGAAAAACAAAACGATCCTGATTTAATTCGGAGATGACAGAAGAAGACGATCTGAGGCGAAGTCCAAGACATCTGAAGTTTGAATAAATGTACCGACGCGAAGTTGCAAGACATCGCCGATCTGAGGCGAAGTTGATACAAGTCAAACACAGACGAAGTTTGTCAAAGTAAAAAATCAACACAGACGCAGATGACACAAGACAATAAACAGACAAAGACACAAATGTAGATACAGACGCAGAAAGAAAAGCAGACGCAAAGCAAAGCAAAGCAGACGCAGACGCAAAGAAAAGCAGACGCAGACGCAGACGCAGACGCAGACGCAAAGCGAAGCAGACGTAGACGCAGAAAAGAAACAGACGCAATAGTCAGTTCGAGTTAGTTACAGAACTCAACTGATTAACCGTTTCTTTAAAGATTCAAGATTCAAGATTCAAGAATCAAGAAGCAATTACAGACGAAGGCTATAAATACAAGTCGAAGTCGAAGACTGCGGAGTTAGCTGTTTTGAGAAAAAATTACACAAAGTGAAAAAGCGATTAAGTGCGAATTAGCTGAACGCTATCTTACTGTAACAAAGTGTTCAAATACTTTTCTGAAAAGAAAGAGTTGTACAGATAGCCTGTAGAGGCTAAGTGTGAAAGAATACTGGTGTAGAGACCTGAAGAGGCTCGTGAAAGAATACTTGTAAAGTTTGAAGAGATAGTGAAATCTCAGAAGAAACTCTGAGGACTGGACGTAGCCCACGGTTTGGGGTGAACCAGGATAAATCTTCGTGTCTACTACTCTCACTCTCTATCTCACTTTTAGTTTCAAAGTTGATCTTTATTTACTATTCATATACTTAGCATTGAAAAGTTTTGATCAATCAGAATTAATAAGAAGTCTGTAAAGAATTTTTATTTCTAACAAGTAATTCGAAAAAGATATTCAAAAAGGGGAATACACAATTCAACCCCCCCCCCTCACGTGCATTCTATTATCATTTTATAAGTGTTGTATTAACTTGTGATTCACTTCACATATACATGGAGATGTACGGGAAACGTGTATATTATTAGAATTTAAATTAGTTGATTCACAGCTGAATAATCAAGTTGGTCAGTTAATTATGGTTTAGACTGTAATGTTGCGATTTATGCCTATGTACATAAAGGAGTTTATTTCAAGGGAATGATGAGTTTCATATCATGATAGTAGTCGACTATTGATAATGGCACTATTAAATAATTCTGGAATCAAGTATGTTTCTAATAATAAAGTAGGTCGTTACTTTAGTCTTAAAACATACATTTTAGCATTTGCTTATTATGGACCACAATCTTGATGAGTGGTGAACTCATATATGTTTCATTATAATTCTTCATATGATCAGAATGGATTTTTACAGAGATTTAATCCAGTGTTTGCATGTTAAAATTATTAATTGAAACATGTATAAGGAAACATTCACTCAAATAAAGAGTTTATAGTAATATCATCACTTCTAGATGTTTTATGAAGATTGGTGATTAAACTGGCGCCAGAAGTTTGATGGACTAGTTACCCATCAAGTCTTAACGTCAAGATGAGATCTTGTGTGTTAATCACCATATAGAGTAAAACGAGAGATCTAAAAGGAAAAACTAATACAAGGGCAAAACAATAATTTTACCCTTTATTGTGTGGATGGCTATAATAAGGTTCATAATAGGGTTTGCAATTGGACATCTTATTTGAAATATTTGTTCTCGTAATATTTAGTAATTCAAGAGTTTAACTAATTGTCTTTAGTGGAATGACATTTAGTTATTAATCTAGATTAAGTATAATGAGATTAAATTAATTATAGGCTTATTGGAGCTTGAATTATCTAAGTCCAATAAGATTCCCCACTTGACTTCAAGGAAGGTTATCAAGCAAAGTAAGAAATATAAATGGTGGTTCTAAAGCCCATGATTGAATTTTGGGCTTGCACTAATTAATGGTTAATTAGAAGCCCAAATGAACATTTACAAATGGGCTAGACTTTGGTTTAATTTGATTAATTAACTTAAAACAAAATTCTAAAAAATTGATAAGGTGTAAGTGAGGTATTCTTGCTTTTTTTGGACTCTCTCTCCTTTCTTATATGTGTTAGTTGAAATTTGCATGAGGTGTCTCATCTTTGGCTTCTTTCTTTTAAGAAAAAACTCCTCCAATGTTTTCTTCTCCTTTCCCACCAAAGGATCTTGTTAACCAAGTTGTCTAAGGAGGACAAATGGTAGATCGGATTGGTTAAGGATACAATATCGAGAAGTAGATACAATAACGAGAAGAGGACACATCGCTTAGGAGACGATATATTCTTGAGGATAGGATAACACAGCGAGGAGCTAAAGTTGTAACGAAGGAGTCGGTAATATAATCTCCATCTTATTCTTACGATAATTATTTTCCATATACTGTATCATGTATGGCTTGGCATGTTGATATGGTTTCCTTGCTTCCATTATGTTTTGATTTCTAAAAAAGTTTTGAAATATACCATTTTAACTAAATCTTGCATGCTTTATTTTTCCAATCCAACAAGTTAAGGCTCATAATTGGGTTTAAAGAAAGTAAAGGTTTCATGTTAAACTCAAAGGAAGTTCACTAAAGGTAACATCATGGTGGCCTTTTAAGCAAAAGGGGTAAATCCTAATTGCCTTCATCATTTTAACATTTGCATAAGATTATATGATTTCAACTAGTATTTGCAAACAAGTTCTAAAGTTCCTTAATTATGAAAGAACACTCTCAACAAAGAATACTTGAATTTGGTGTTTAATATTTTAAAAGAGCTCAAATTCTAGCCAAATGGAAAGTGTCATTCATCTATCACAACTAGCTAATGTCCTTTTAACCAAAATCCAAGCCAATTAATCTAAGCATGTAAGTATACTCATTGACTCATATTATGCATTTCTAATCCCAATTGAGTTTATGTCATGAACATGCATCTATAACTATTAAATGGAAAACAAATAAAAAACACATAATTAATAAACATTTTTTAACTAATACTCCCCCATGTTTGAACATCACTCTATTCCTAATGTGATACAAAACAATAAAAGAGGGGTCTAAGAAAACGACAAAAATTAACACAAACAAGGACAAGCATTAAAACTAGAAGAAATTAAACTAACATGTAGTAAAAATAATGAAAAGAAAGAGATAGAAATACAATATGAAAGTGTAGGTGGTAGTTGCATTAATGCGGTATATAACATGGCAGTAAGCATTTCATCCTTCATTGAGGAGTGGTGAACAACCCTAAGGTAGACAAATAATAGAGATTGAAAATTAGGCCTATGCACACAAAGCAAACAGATTAAGTCGAGTTTCACTAAAAAGAAATAACAAACAACTAATTAAAAACCAAAACAGAAACTATATTTCCATTTAGCATTTCTTTAATGTCTTTTAATTGGCCACCTCAACTGTTATGCACAAGGTGGATTACTCAAAGTGATTGAGTCCATTTCTTTCTTCTCTTCACTGGGACCTTTCCTCAAGAATTCACCAACCTCTCCCTTAATTGCATCTACCAATAATTAACAACATTCATTACTCTCTTTAGCCAAATCCAACTTTGTTTCTTCTTCCTATAAGGTGAAATCAAAATATGTAGCATTAACTTGATTGACAAAAGAACACTCTTCAGAAATAGTAGTAGTCACATCAATTAAAGTATTAGTAATGGCTATAAAAGGCCTCCCTAAGAGTACGTTATGGTCATTCCCTTGATGTTTAACCTCCTCTATGTCTAGGCCCACAAATTCTATAGGAACAATCAATCTGCCAACCTTCACTAACACATATTCCATTATTCCTTTCAGATAACAAATTGACCTATCAGCTAATTGAAGGCATATATTAGTTGGTCTTAAGTGTCCTAGATCTAGTTTCTGATAAATATATTGATGCACAAGGTTTATACTTACCCCAAGGTCAAGTATACCCTTAACCTCATCACCATTACCCATTGATACTAGTATAAGAAAACTCCCTGGATCCTTCAATTTCGGGGTAATTGCTGCTGTAGCATCACACTTGCAACTTCTAAAAAATCACATTTTCATTTAGGTCTAACTTCCATTTCTTGGTGTTTAATTCCTTGAAGAAATTCACATAAGTTGGAATTTTTTTAATCATACCTAACAAAGGCAGGTTAATATTAACTTTAGAATGCATGTTATAAAGATAAAAAAATTGCTTACCTTATTTTGATTCCTTAAGGCGACTCAAATATGGGATTGGTGGTCTATAAGGATTAGTCAACTTATGCAATATTGTTCCTTCATTACAATTGATTGTATGACACAAATTTTCACCTTTTTATACCTAACATGAAGGATTGTTGTGCCTATTGCTTCCTCCATTCTGCTCACCTTCTTCGTTGGGGAGGCTCTTATCTTCTTTATTACTTTCATTAGACATATTAGTGTAGGAAAATCCCGGGAGGTACATCACATGTACCAGGTGCGGAAAACAAAAGTTTTTGTCGCCGGGACCTTCCCGAAGCCAGGATCCATGTGTCTGTATGAAAACTCAAACCTAAACAACCAATAGAGACTGTCTCTAAAGGTATCCACGCAGAGATCAGAAAACCTAACCAGGACAAACCCCTTTGACCCGGGAATAGCTAGGACAAATTAAAGACTGCTAGATCTTACCTTTGTCCTCGGAGAGCTATAGGAAACGATTCTGAAGCCTTGGAGGAGAAGAAAAATCGTGAATCTTTTTTAGAGAAACCTTGAAAACCATTTTCAAGGACTTAACAATTAAGTCTCTCTCAACTCACTACCATAACTCTCGACCATCAAGCATCCTTCCTTAGTCTTCAATTTGTTTATCACATAAACAAAAGGAAGACAACGAAAAATGCTAAGGAAGAGAGTGTCATCGTGAGCCTTTTTGAGAGAAATCCTTTAAAACACTTTTTAAAGGTTACTTAACAAGTAAGGCTTCCAAACTCTTATATAAGTTACACGACCATCAACTTCTCCTTACTTTCATTGCCACTTGTCAATTACTTAATTAAGTAAAAGCTAATGAACCAAAGCCTCCCACGTTGATGCCTTAGGTCATTAAATGAAGGGTGAGTCATTAGGTTTGACTTAGTCAAACCTAATCCTCTCCTAAGGCTAACGACAAAAGCATATATATATATTAATTAATTAATTCTCAATTAATTAATTGATATATATATAATTGCTGGAGAGGTCCAGTCACACTGAGGTCGGTCCTACCGGCCTACCGGGCCCCGGTGGCGAAAAATCGCCGGAGACCCTTTTCAGCAATGCTAATGTCGCGATCTTATCGGGACATATCCCAATCTCATCGGGATCCATTTAATCCTAATGCTCTCCATAATTGGATCTCTATCCAATACTATTTTACAGATTCTCTGAATCACTCTTATGCGTGTGACCCTTTAGGTTCCCGGTTATGTTGGTCACTTAGATTAACAATTAATCTGAGCAAGTCATGAGCGGCGTCTAGCAACACATCATGACCCCCAATTGACCGGAAAGTAATCGGTTTGATGAGTTCATCATAAACCAGATCACGAACCCTTCCATAGACAATTACCGTGCAATTCGTCCTTTCACCATCCTATACCCCACTTGGTTCTGAGTATGGTCAAAGTGTCAACTCTCACTAGACTGAGTCTAGCCCAAGTGATATTAGTTCCTGTCCAGGACTCATTACTTTATATGTTCATGAAGATACTCTTCATGACATAGTTATGCTTCGGCCGAAGACTTCAAGTAATGATCCTGACAAGAGACCAGGGTATCTCTTCTGCTATTTCAGAAGTGGTAAATCCTTTATTGGCTACTCAATTACCTTCGAATACCTCAAGCTGTACCCAATCACCACCCTATGAGCGACCTCTGGAAGGCAACAAGGAATGGAGTCAAAGCACAGAATCAGTATCCAAGATATCCTTGAGTACCTCAAGTCTAAGGATACTTGCACCATTGCTATGATGAGATTATCACGGACAATTAAATAGAATATCCATGTGATGATCTCATGACAGGTCATCCAATGTACTTACTACCCTTAGTAAGCATCCACATGTCAAATCTAAATATCTCAATATTTACAGTTTCTGAGATCCACTGCTTGATCCAATCAAGGAATATGACATGTGCTAGTCTATTCGAATTAACGATGTCCAGTCTCATTAATCCTATGACTAGGGATAATTTAGATATTGACATAATTGCACATGATAGGAATCTCAGTAGTATGATCGCATCATAATTTCCTTCATGCTATGTCATATATCATGGACTTCATTAATTCGATTAAAGATCCATATCAATTCATAAAGACTGTTCATGAATATCAAATTAATGAAATATGCCTTTCTTTATTTATTCATAAAGTGCATGCATAAGAATTTGAATAAAAGCGCTAAAGGGATTGCCTTTAGGGCACAAATTAAACAGTACCGTCCTTGCATAAGTCGACTTACCCCATGTACAAGTCGACTTATCGGTACTGAATACGTGTAAGTCGACTTACACAATGTACAAGTCGACTTGCACTTACAAATCTCCCACTTGACCTAAAGCCAATCGCCTTAGTATCTAATACCATAAGCGAGTACATGAGAATCACAATTCTCCTGTGACAATGGCTTTGTCAACGGATCAGCAACACTTTGCTCTGTGAGAATTCTCTCTATCAGGACATCATCTCGACCGATGATTTCCCGAATTAGATGAAATCGGTGGAGTACGTGTTTGGATCAATGCTGAGACCTTGGTTCCTTTCCCTGCGTACTAGCCCCATTGTATCACAATACAATCCTATGGGCTCATCACAGCTGGGAACCACATCAGGTTCAGTAATGAACTTCTTGATCCGAACTGCTTCCTCTGCGCATCTCATGCGCCAATATACTCTGCCTCGGTTGTTGAATCGGCAGTTGTCTCCTGTCTGGAACTCTTTCCAACTGACCGTCGCGCTATTCAGAGTGAATGTATATAACCTGATTATGATTCAGAATCATCCTATCAGATTAAATATTAGCATCTGTATGCCCGCTCACTTGGAGATTTCCATCTCCATAACTCAAGAAAACATCCTTAGTTCTTCGCAAGTACTTAAGGATATTCTTGACTGCCACCTGGTGACCCTCACCAGGATCCGATTGATATCTGCTCGTAACGCTTAGACCATATGATACATCGGGTCTCATACATAGTAATGCGTACATGATAGATCCTACTGCAGATGCATTCGGGATCATTCTCATGCGCATTCTCTGATGGATTGCTTCATGCTAAACTTCTTTAGCATCTTGTCCATCTTGACTATGTACGTTGATGGTGAAAGACCAAGCAACCTTTGATTTATCTCTATAAATCTTTATTGCTTTACCAAGGTCTTTCATGGCAAATTGTTTGAACAACCAAATCTTTACAGATTGTAGCATAGAGATATCGTTTCCTAGTAATAATATGTCATCTACATATAACACAAGGAATACGATTGCAGTCCCACTAACCTTCTTGTACACATAATGTTCATCCGGATTTTGTGAGAAACCAAACTTTTTGATTACCTCATCAAAACGGATATTCCAACTCCTGGATGCTTGTTTCAATCCATAAATGGATTTCTGAAACTTGCATACCTTTTCTCCATCATAGGAGGTGAAGCCCTCAGGTTGTGTCATGTACACATCCTCGGATAGATTTCCACTCAGAAAAACTGTCTTCACATCCATCTGCCATATCTCATACTCATAATGAGAGGGAATGGTTAGGAGTATCCTAATGGATTTAAGCATTGCTACTAGGCTGAAGGTCTCGTCGTAGTCAACTCCTTGTCTTTGACAAAATCCTTTGGCCATAAGCCTTGCTTTATAGGTAATCAGATTACCATCCATGTTGATTTTCATTTTGAAAACCCCTTTGCACCCTGTGGGTTTTATTCCTTTAGGTGCAACGACCAAAGTCCATACTTGGTTTTCATACATGGAATCCATTTCAGATTTCATGGCATGGAGCCATTTGTCAGACTCTGAACTCTTCAGAACCTCTTCATAGGTAGTAGGCTCATCATGTTCCATGAGCAATACGTCATTCTGTTCACTTACGAGAAATCTATATCTCTCGGGAACAGTGCATATCCTACTTGACCTACGAACTTCGTGTGTAGTAGAAGGTTGAACTGTTACTACATCTGTATGAGTCACAGTTTCAGGTTCAGGCAGTTGAGCTGTGTTTGTTCGAGCATCTTGAACTTCTCCAAGTTCAACTTTGCTCTCACTGTCTTCTTGTAAAAGAAACTCTTTCTCTAAGAAAACAGCATGCTTTGAAACAAACAACTTTTGTTCCTCAGCAAGGTAGAATTGATATCCCACGATATCCTATGAACAAACACTTGTCAGCTCTTACATCAAATGTATTTGACTGTGTCCGCTTCACATAAGCAGGACAACCCCAAACTTTCATATGAGAAAGATAAGGTTTTCTGTTAGTCCACATCTAATATGGAGTAACATCAACTGTCTTTGATGGAACTCTGTTTAACAAGTAAACAGCTGTCTCGAGCGCGTACCCCCAAAACCTGTGCAAAACCTATCCTTAATCGCACCATGTCTAACAAGGTTCGATTTTCCTTTCAACCACACCATTATGTCTTGGCGTAAAAGGTGGAGTTCATCGAGATAAAATCCCATTATCTCGAGATAACCCAAAACACGTTGGTTTAAGTATTTCCCACCACGATCCGATCGCAATGGCTTAATACTTTTACCAAGTTGGTTTTCTACTTCATACGAATTAGTTTGAATTTTCAAATGCTTGATTTGTATCTCATCGAATCTGTACCGATATCGAGAATAATCAGCGATAAAGGCAATGAAGTAAAACAACCACTTTTGGCATGGATGGACATCGGACCACATACATCTCAATGTATCAGGTCTAATACTCCAATCACTTGTTCACCCTTTCCCTCAAAGGGTAACTTAGTCATCTTGCCTAATAAACAAGATTCACATGTGTCATATGATTCATAATCAAATGACCCTAAACATCCACTTTTGGAGCTTAGCGATGTGTCTCTCATTTATATGGCCAAGGCGACAATGCCATAAGTAAGTTGAGTTTAAATTATCTCGATTATGTCTTTTCGAGTCATTGACATTCATAATTGGATGTAACATATCTAATATGTCAATTCTATTGCATAATGTACCGGTACCATAGAGCATTCCATTCGAACTAATAGAACAACTATTGCTACCAAAAGTCCGATGGAAACCAGCTCTATCTAAACAAGAAACATACAATATGTTCTTTGTTAAAACAGGTACAAAATGAAAATCATCCAACTTGAATACAAGCTCACTGGGAATGACAAGACATAAGTGTCTATGGTTAATGCAGCAACTCTTGCTCCATTACCTACACGAAGGTCAAGTTCTCCCTTTATGAGCTTTCTACTGTCCCTGAGGCCCTGCATATCATTGCATATGTGTGAGCCGGTTCACAACCGGTATCTAATACCCATATGTTGTGATCAGAAACGGTGTTAACCTCAATGACAAACATTAATGAAGCAGGTGAGGCATCTCATGTCTTCTTCTGCTTCAAGGACTCCAGATAGACTTTCTGCTTTTGCCTCAGTGGCGGTCTTGCCCTGAGGAAGCAAATTCCTTTGGGGTAGACATTTTGGTTTTCTTTTGGCTGCACTTCCTACTTTCTCGATCTCTATCGAAACATCAACAACAAGTGGATCTGGAAGTGGAACATCTAGGACAAAGTCCAGTTCCTCAAATCTGAGAACAATTCTCAGATTTTTCAGCCTATCGAGAAAATTAAGTCCAGAAGAGTGAGCGTAAAATCACACTGAAAAAATGTCTTCAGTCAACCTAAACGCGATAGAGAGAAGGAATGTTTGAATAGAAATGCCTGCATGATCATAAGGACTTGCATGACATGCATATGGCTCCCACTAGTTTCTATGAATTCATAACCCTCTTTACGAATCCAAAGAAATTATGATAGAATGTCCTAGTGAGTCGATATCTGACATTGCTAAGAATGACCTTGAGTTTGCCCAATAAGCCATACCTTAGGTCAATCGGTAGGTATCGGTCATACCAATTGCATCATCGATAACCGACTTTGAGAATGACCTTGGGTTTGCCCAACAAGCCACCTTAAGTCTCGGGAGGTATCAGCCATACCAATTACATCTCAGACACAACTATCGCCCAGTGCTATCAACTGTTGATGTATGCACAAACATTGGGTTATCAACACTTGATGCGCGTACATCTAATGTACACTACCCAACTTCGCCTCTGTCCACGTTGACCTTAAGTTTGCTCAACAAATCAACGCTTCCAGGAAAACCGACCCATTAATCAGAAAATCTTATTTTCATGGTTCGAACATATTCGTATAGAGTGAGCTTGAGTTAGCCCAACAACCCAGCCCTATAAGAACTCTGGTTCTTACCATATTAATGGAAGGCGTTAGTTTTCATATTCCAAATAGGGATTTCGAACTCTAGACTCCAAGCTGAAGGATTATAGTCGCCAGGACTATATGGAATGATTTAGGTTTCATCAATCACATTGAATTCATCCTTATAATCATCCATCATCCAACCTGAGCATGTCACAAGTCGACTTACATAAGAATGCAAGTCGCCTTATGCTCCTGTGCTCCATCAAGTCGCCTTGTATCCTACAAGTCGACTTACGCATCTGGTCTTGTTCAAGTCGACTTACCTGTTGCACGTCGACTTATACTCCTGCGCCTGTACAAGTCGACTTGTTCTGATGTGCAAGTCGACTTATACTCCTCATGCAAGTCGACTTACACTAAGAATTGCTAACAAATCGGCTAATTTCTCAATCCATGCAATTCCAATTCACAATACCAATATACTAAGTATATTGTCCTTTATATTGATGTGCTAATGAAACATTTTCATTGTATCATGCTTGCCATATAGTCATACTATACATGAAAATCTTGAAACAGATTAATCCACTATTAATCACTTAGAATTCCACATAATTCAAAAACATCAAATAATCACCCTAAGCATCTCTAGTTAGTCTACACACTATCAAAACTACTTCGGCACTTGTCACAAAAATTTGTGACGGCCAAAACAATCAAGACAACGAAATATACTAACGAGACACTAATGTGACCTATTTGACATCTGAAAATTATTGGAAAACCAATTTCAAGAAATTCAGTTTGGCAAGCATACCACATCAAGATAACACATTTTCAATCACATTAAAATGGTCCAAGGCATTGGAACTGAAAAATGCACATTCAATTATGCCAAGCAAAACAGTCCTAGCAATTTTCACAAAACTGCCCAGTTCTGCATATTGCTCGAAATAATCATTGAAACAATTTCAATAAATTCTGAGCAAATTACACAGGTTACTACATGTTCATAAAATGCTTCATGAAGTTTTTCAGGATTTATAGCCATCAAAAACGCAATCAACCTAAGCAACAAAACTGATTCAAAATCTGTGTTCATCAACACAGCAATTCCCAACAGCATAGAATAAATTTGAAAATAAATAGTCAATCACCTTGAAAACCATTTTCCATCCTCATAGACATTCAAAAACATCTTAGAGACATTTAGGTGAAGGAAAATCCTGAAAACAATTTTTTTGAATTTATTATCGAATTTATTCTCATGCCTGTTCCAGAAATGTTCAACAAGACAGCATCCGAAACTTTAGGGAATTAATTAGCAAAACTATATCAAATCATATTGATAAATTCTCATCTTTCACAGACATATTCTATAACATGTTATTAACAAATCTGGGAAGAAAAATTTCGAAAAACATATCTCTATATAAATTCGAAATTTGAACAGATCAGATGCATCAGCTACAAACTCAAATAGGAATTCTGACCTAGCTAGGGTTTTAGCTTCATACACGACACAAGTGTCTCTGATACCACTGTAGGAAAATCCCGGGAGGTACATCACATGTACCAGGTGCGGAAAACAAAAATTTTTGTCGCCGGGACCTTCCCGAAGCCAGGATCCATGTGTCTGTATGCAAACTCAAACCTAAACAGCCAATAGAGACTGTCTCTAAAGGTATCCACGCAGAGATCAGAAAACCTAACCGGGACAAACCCCTTTGACCCGGGAATAGCTAAGACAAATTAAAGACTGCTAGATCTTACCTTTGTCCTCGGAGAGCTATAGGAAACGATTCTGAAGCCTTGGAGGAGAAGAAAAATCGTGAACCTTTTTGAGAGAAACCTTGAAAACCATTTTCAAGGACTTAACAATTAAGTCTCTCTCAACTCACTACCATAACTCTCGACCATCAAGCATCCTTCCTTAGTCTTCAATTTGTTTATCACATAAACAAAAGGAAGACAACTAAAATGCTAAGGAAGAGAGTGTCATCGTGAGCCTTTTGAGAGAAATCCTTTAAAACACTTTTTAAAGGTTACTTAACAAGTAAGGCTTCCAAACTCTTATATAAGTTACACCGACCATCAACTTCTCCTTACTTTCATTGCCACTTGTCAATTACTTAATTAAGTAAAACCTAATGAACCAAAGCCTCCCACGTTGATGCCTTAGGTCATTAAATGAAGGGTGAGTCATTAGGTTTGATTTAGTCAAACCTAATCCTCTCCTAAGGCTAACGACAAAAGCATATATATATATATATTAATTAATTAATTCTCAATTAATTAATTGATATATATATAATTGCTGGAGAGGTCCGATCTGCACACCGAGGTCGGCCCCACCGCCTCATCAAGGCCCCGGTGGCGAAAAATCGCCGGAGACCCTTTTCAGCAATGCTAATGTCGCGATCTTATCGGGACATATCCCAATCTCATCGGGATCCATTTAATCCTAATGCTCTCCATAATTGGATCTCTGTCCAATACTATTTTACAGATTCTCTGAATCACTCTTATGCGTGTGACCCTTTAGGTTCCCGGCTATGTTGGCCACTTAGATTAACAATTAATCTGAGCAAGTCATGAGCGGCGTCTAGCAACACATCATGACCCCCAATTGACCGGAAAGTAATCGGTTTGATGAGTTCATCATAAACCAGATCACGAACCCTTCCATAGACAATTACCGTGCAATTCGTCCTTTCACCATCCTATACCCCACTTGGTTCTGAGTATGGTCAAAGTGTCAACTCTCACTAGACTGAGTCTAGCCCAAGTGATATTAGTTCCTGTCCAGGACTCATTACTTTATATGTCCATGAAGATACTCTTCATGACATAGTTATGCTTCGGCCGAAGACTTCAAGTAATGATCCTGACAAGAGGCCAGGGTATCTCTTCTGCTATTTCAGAAGTGGTAAATCCTTTATTGGCTACTCAATTACCTTCGAATACCTCAAGTGCACCCAATCACCACCCTATGAGCGACCTCCGAAGGCAACAAGGAATGGAGTCAAAGCACGTAATCAAGATATCAAGATATCCTTGAGTACCTCAAGTCTAAGGATACTTGCACCATTGCTATGATGAGATTATCACTGACAATTAAATAGAATATCCATGTGATGATCTCATGACAGGTCATCCAATGTACTTACTACCCTTAGTAAGCATCCACATGTCAAATCTAAATATCTCAATATTTACAGTTTCTGAGATCCACTGCTTGATCCAATCAAGGAATATGACATGTGCTAGTCTATCCGGATTAACGATGTCCAGTCTCATTAATCCTATGACTAGGGATAATTTAGATATTGACATAATTGCACATGATAGGAATCTCAGTAGTATGATCGCATCATAATTTCCTTCATGCTATGTCATATATCATGGACTTCATTAATTCGATTAAAGATCCATATCAATTCATAAAGACTGTTCATGAATATCAAATTAATGAAATATGCCTTTCTTTATTTATTCATAAAGTCTGTACACGACTTTGAATAAAACGCGCTAAAGGGGATTGCCTTTAGGGCACAAATTAAACAGTACCGTCCTTGCATAAGTCGACTTACCCCATGTACAAGTCGACTTATCGGTACTGAATACGTGTAAGTCGACTTACACAATGTACAAGTCAACTTGCACTTACAATTAGAAGGGATCTCAATATATTTATCGATTACTTTACCACTTCTTTAAATAATGGCTACTTGGGCTTACTCAGGTTAACCACACAACTTTCCTTTCTAATTGTTGTTCATTTGAGCCACGAGTTTCCTTACTTGGATATCAATCCTCTTCACAAATGCCTCTAAAGAATCGAACCTCTTACTGTTCATTTCTTGATTTTGAGTTGTGACTTAAATAAACACCTTCAAGCTTTCCTCCAAATAAAGCTTGGTTGGTGGGTTTTGAAGTGAGGATTGCCCTTGGTAACAATTTGGCCTCTGAAAATTTTGATATTTTGGTTGTGGCTGTACTGGTGAACTATTCATATTCCATGAAAAATTGGGGTGATTTCTCCAACAAAGGTTATAGGTTTTTTAGTACGGATTATTTCGCTCCCTTGGTTAAAATCCATTGAGTGAGTTCACTTATTCTTCCCTATCTATAGAAGTCTCACAAGAAGATGAACAAATGTTAGCTCTATGACCATAAGCTCCACATATACCACATATCTCTTGATTTGGAACATTTTAGGGTAGTCTTGTGATTGTCATCTTTACATGCCTTGTCAACTCATCTAATTGCATAGTCAATTGTTGATTCTAGCTCACGTCATGAACTCCACCTCTTCTTCCCTCAGGCTCTTTCGTTGAGAATTATCCCCCAACATATTGAAGATCTCATACGTTTCTTCAGCTGTCTTCTCTCCCACAACTACTCCTACCGCATTGTCCACTTTATATTGACATTGTTGTGTCAATCCATCATAAAAGAACTAGTTCTATATGTGGAGTGGAAAATAATGGTGTGGCAACTAAATGAGTAAAAGTTTGAAGCATTCTCTTACCTCATGGAATGCCTCTCCCTCCATCTGAGTGAAGGTAGCTATCTTTGTCTACAACTAAGAAGACTTTTGGTATGAATAGAACTTCCCCATAAACTTATTATACACCTCTTCCCATGTAGTCGATGAACCAAGTGAAAGGGTCATCAACCATGCCTTAGCTTGATCCTTTAATGTGTGTGGGAAGCACCGAATCTTAGGTTGATCTAAGATGAGGTGCTTCCCACCAGTGGAGTGCATCCCCCTGTAACAAGTTGATTGCAAGTCTAGTTTCTCTTCATCAGAATATTTCATTTGAATCAAGACTCTCTCTGTCCTCTTCAGCCATGCTTCAACCTCTTTAGGATTTGTAGTCCTATTGAAATCTATAACTCTATACTTGAGAAACATATCATACTGTCCAGTCCTCTCCACTATAGCTTGCATTGGAACTTGAGACCCTTGGCCCATGACATATGAGAAAGCCTAAGCAAAGGCTTGAAAGAACCGTGGATCCATATGGTTTGCTTGAGGCATCGAAGGAGGCGGTATAGGCATTTCCTATTGCATACTAGGTGCCTTAGGATCCAGAGTAGAATGTGTCCCCGCATCTTGTGGGACATAGGATTCATCTATGCTCCCTTGGTGAGAGCCAGATCGAGACAGATTTCCTCGAGTATTTTTTCAAGGTGGCATAATCACTCCTTCAATTTACAATCACTGAAAATCTTTAGTTAATGCAAAACAGTTTCGATCCTGTAAAACAATTCAGAATAGTGCAAGTTGTTCATTTAAAAAATTGTATGTTCATTTCGTGTCCTAAGCTACCCATTTCATGCTTAGGATACTCATAAACTTAGTTGCTCTGATACCATAATTGTTGGACCTTGCTTCTGAAGCCCAACATCAAAGTCGTGAGAAAATGAGCCTAATATCCTGTAGTTTTCGAAGCCCAACAATCTGGAGTCATAAAGCGTGAGCGGATTTCCTTATAGGGTTATTTCAATGAACCCTCATTAGCCATCATGCCATAAGGGTGATATGCCCACACTAGTTAAACATAAAATCACAACTCAAATTTTTCAAAAGAATTATAGATCTATGCCTCTAGTTTATTTTGAAATAAGAACCACCTCATTCAGAGCTATATAACTCAAGATATGCCTAAAAATCCAAGTTTGTTCATAACCTAGTTATGCTCTTCCAACCAATCCCTTATTTTCTTTCCATGAATATTTTTCAAATCTACATCAAAAGCTACCAATTTTTAAGGAAAGGTAGAAAAATGTATTAGGAGTCTATTCCTTCAAAAATCACTTCATTTGGAGGTCTAGTGATGAAGTTATGGCCAAAAGAATCAAGTATGTTTACGTCCTCGATCATATTGTACCTCTCTTGGGAGAATTATCATAACTTTCTCTAAAAACCTCAGATTGGGGTCTTTATTAGACGGTTTAAAAGAGAACTTATACATCTACAGCTTCTATGAAGACTCCAAAGTGAAATTTGATTGTTTATAGCATCAAAAATGGGACCAGACGATAGGATCAGATGAATAGTGCACCAGACGAAGCGTCCTCACTAGATAATACGTCCTCACCAGATGAAACGTCCTCATCAGACGACACGTCATCACTAGAGGATATGTCATCACTAGATGATCCATCCTCACTAGATGACACGTCATCACCAGACGATACCTCATCACCAGACGATGTGTCCTATACTCCTGAGCATCTCTACTTATAAGGACCATAACTTTTGACTCAGATATCCAAAAATTGCAAACTTTATAGCGTCGGAGAGCTAGAAAGACAAGATACAACCTACATAAATACAACTTGTCAAATTCATCCTAGATCAATCCAGATTTTGTCCTAAAGTTAGAACACAAATTTTTCCCTTATGGAAGACTTGAAATTCTGCACTGCGCAAACTTGGAATGTTCTCAACATAACCATTCAGCTATCAAAATGATTTCATTAAACTCTCAAATATCAACTCATTTGTCTCATCACCTTCAACTACATTTGATTAGTTATAATTCCTATCTTCCTTTCCATAGTATCTCGTTTATGCATGCATATATATATATATATATATATATATACATATATATATATCAACGATTTATGTTCCAAAAGCATTAACTTAAGTTGATTGCTTCTTCGCGTATATCTAATTTCAACTCACGTCATCCATACACATTTCGCACTTCATTAACATCAAAAAACAAAGTTTTTACACACTTTAGTGGGCATTTCGAGCCACCTTACATCATAGTCCAAAAATACCAACTTTATAAGAACAATAATTTCTCAAAATGTAACTAAAACCTTATTTTACATGATCTAACTTTGAAAAAACAAAATATGCAAATTGGAGTGATGCCTTGACTCTCAACTTGATCACTTGATATCTTGTTCATTGCCTATAGATGAGGAGGAATGGAGGTGAGCTTAAAGCTCGTGGATAACAATTTTATAATGGTAACAAGCAAAAACCTTGAAAACCCTCATAATTATAAAAAAAATTCATGAAAATTCATACAACATAAATTAGTCTCCTTGCTTATTATTCAGTTATAAAAATGTAACCTACCTTAGTCTCCTTGCTTGAAAACTTTCTCAAGGATGTCTTTCCTCTTGCTCCTCTTGCCTCCTTTCAACATTAGTAAGAATCCCTATTCAGAAAATGAACTCCGATTGGAAAACACAAAGAAACCTATGCATGAAATTGATCATAGAATATTTATACCCATGCGTTTTCTAAACTCTTTGAACCAAATCCCTTTCAAAAATCCAAATATTAAAACACCAACTTACCTTGAATCTTCACCAAACAATGAGTTTCTTGGCTCTAATTGAAGCTTTAACCTTCCTCTTCTTTTTTCCCTTCTTGCTCAACCCCAAAATCCCTCTTGAAGATTAAGAAAATTGAAACCTAGATGACCTCCTTTCTTTTCTCTTCTTTCTCTCTTAGTGCTTCTCTCTCTTCTCTCTTTTCTCATTCACGATTTTGGCTTCTTCCAAAAGCAAGGCAACAAATATTTTTCTCCCCTTTTATACCCTTCCTTTAATGCCTTAAGACTTTACAACTTAAGTGATGTTCCAACAATGCCCCTTATGCAATCTTACCACCCTAACACTTTAATTCAATTAACCTATATCATATAATCTCACTCACATTAACATGCTAATTAATTCCAGCACAAATTAATCTAGCAAGACCCCAAAATTAATCGAATCATGCTTATTCATTAAAAAAATTTGGGGGCCAACACATTTCATGTCTTAGCTTACCCAATTCATGCCTAAACCTAATTCTAAACCTGGACCTAAACCTTGTCGCTCTGATACCACAACATGTTGGACCCCAATTCCAGAGCCCAACATCGGACATGGGATCATGAAGCTTGAGCGTGGAGGAAGGCTTAGAATTTGGCAATTTAAAAGAAAAAATCATTTGGAAGCAAAGGCAGGTTTCGTCGTGGCAAAATGTGGCTTTGTCGCAGTGAACATATGTGGGAAAACTTCAAAGACCCTTTGGGTCAATTTCACCGTAGCGACAAGTATAACTTCGCTGAGGAAAGTTGCCACGAGAAAAGCATAATTTTCTTTGGGTTTGCCACGGCTAAAACCCTTGTAGCAAAACCCATAATCCAAAACTACCTATCTTATTAAAAGCCAATTTAAACACCTTCAATCACATTCATCAATTCAACCCAAAAACAAAATTGATAAAAAACTAACCCCAAACAAGTTCTCAAAATCTTAATCTCAATTCCATAATCGGATACTTTGCGAAAACAAGAAAAATCATAGACAAATCCAAACACATATTTCATTAATATCAAAGTAGGAGTTTTACAAAGCTTTAATGGCATTTCAAGCCACAAATACATCATTTGCTTCATAATCCAAAAATACAAAAATATACTTGAAATGTAGCTAAAGCTTTAAATTCCCAAAAATCTAACTTAAAAATACAAAAGTAAGCCAATTTGGAGTGATGTCGTAACTCTTGACCTACTCGATCTCTTGCTCATCACCTGTATAAAGGGAAGAATGGGGGTGAGCTTAAAGCTCGTGGGTAACAGATTTATAATCGAGAAACAAGAAAAAATAATTTTAAAAACTTATTGCCATTATACATTTTGAAAACCATAGTAATTTCGCATGAAAAATCACCAAACACTTATTTCTCAAAATTCTCAATTTATCAAACAATTCGTGAGCAATTATAAATCATGTATACATCAAGCTTGTTAACACTTCATAAGCACATAAGCACATCAAAATGGTTTGGATAGATCCAAAACAGAACGTACTACACATTTTCACAAAGTGGTCCTGTGTAGCCATAAATAGAACGTACTATCGCAATCCCATTTAATGATCTTACGTAGCTGTGAACTTATGGGAGTCTATAAAGGAGTTTCATGTCACTAGCGGGCAGGCGGGAGAAGCCTTTTGGTGAAAGTGCACTTGACTTAACTTAGATGACCATCACAAACCCACATAACATGTACTTCATAACTTGCAAAACTTATTGCCCAAAAAGGAAAATTTTCAAAAACATGATTCTCTTAATATTTTCCACAAATACATATTTCAGAAACACAATTGTCTATAAACATGAAATATGTCACATGCATTTCCATCAACCAAATTCATATACCAAACATAAAAAAATTTCTCAAGTCATTGAAAAGCAATAATGCAACAATTATAAAGTAACTGAAAACATTTATTTCTCTTTCCTTAGAAAACATAGTTATGGCTCATTACTCAACTATAAACATGCAACCCACCTTGAAATCCTTACTCATATATTTGCTTAAAGAGACCTCTCTCCTTGCTTCTCTTGCCTTCCTTGATTTCCTTGAACAATAATAAAAATTCTCATTCAATAGGAATACAATTTGAGGATCCATATTTATAGCATATTCACTAAGATCAATTCTAAATACTCAAACTCTTCTAAAAGTCCAATCCTTTGGGTCAATTTTACATGATCATTCAGATTAGGTAAATGATGAAATCTATTAACACTTCCTTCTAGAAAAATGTTCCTTATTGTCTTAAGTTTTTAATGACACTAAAATCATTCAATTTTGTTTAGTACTCTAAAAGTTATACCCCAAACATTTTCAGACTATTCTTATACTAAAACAACATTATGTGTTCAACTTCCATTCAAATTTTGAAATTCTAAAAACTGAATTAGAACTCCATTTCATCATACAATTTGTATTCCTATGTCTCTAGTTTATGCCAAATTAAAAATTATCTCATTTGGATAACTACAAAAAAGATTATGCCTAAAATAATAAAGCATGTTCTGTGTTGGAAAGTTGAGTTGCGAACTTGTCCAGAAACATGCTTTGAGAACATGTTTCACGACATTCTTCATGTTTTTACTTCAAATCTTTCACATATAACCCATCTTAACACCCTCGTATTACTTGGGCAAATAGGATGCTATCCATGTCTTCTACTTCATTTTTAACTTCATTTCAACCCAATATCATTTACAAATACATCATAATCTATCTTTGATCATTAACCCTAAAAGAGAACACTTGCCTATATCATTCAACAACAACTTCCCACACACATTAAGCTATATTGAGTTTCATTTAACCAAACCCATGAAATTTAAAGCACAACTTACTTGTTGAAGCTTCAAAATCTTTAAACTCTTCAAGAATCTCCAAAAACCCTAGCCTTTCTCTTCTCTTCCTCCCTTCCATGACACTTTCTTCTCAAACAAGACAACAGTTACTTCTTCTTTCAACTTATACTCTTAACAATCATCAAATTTTCCTTTTACCCTCCAATATAAACCTTACGTATTTTAACCTTAAGTGACTTGTCAATGTTTTCCTTGATACATTCTTACAACATTATCACTTAAATTCCATCAATCCATGCGATAAATCCTCCTAACATTAAGATGCTAATTACTCCAAAATTACTCTATCAAACCTTATAATAAATTAAAATCATGCTTATTCATCAACAAAAAAATTTAGGGACCAACAATTGACCATTAGAGCCATTTAGCGTGTAAAAGGAGTTAAGGTCTCATCAAAGATCCAATAATGTGTCTACACAATTTTTCTTAATTATGATGATAATTATACTTCCAAGTTGTAGGATTTAAGTAAGTGCTCACTATAAAGAATCTTGAAATTTTCTCTCATTAAGCCACTATCATAGCAATGGTATAATCATCATATGGTGATTGGTATATGATACTTAAACAATTAACTTAGTGCAAGTGAGAGATTATTAGTTTATGCTTTACAGCCAATTACTTTAGTTGTAGTTTAGTGACAAAATAATTTAAAGGCATTATTTATCTTGTACATCTTTAGATGTATATAATAAAGTCTATGAGATAATTGTACATTGTAAACAAAATTATAATGAGATTATAATTATAAGATTCATATTGTATTTATATATTATCCCTAAAGTATGCTTGTCATTATTCTATTAAGATTCTAAATTAGTAGAATGCAAAAATACTAGCATACGTTATGCTTTTCCTTATGAAGAAAGTAGTCGATCTTATAGGCTGAAATGTAGAGATACTTAAACAAATGTGTAGGCACTTGCTAGAGAACAAGTTCACTGAACAGACTCGAAATAAGAAATCCATTTCGAACATTACTTTTATATCTATGGAATTCTCATTGTGATGATTATATAAGTGATCCTTTGAGTTGCGGTCACCAAAGTTATCTTGTACAGGGATTGCTACATTTTGATACTACTTATGACTTATTTATTCATGAGTTGTTCAATCGGTAGTCATTGGATGTAGCATGAATTATATGAAGATATTTGTTTGATCAAGATATGATTCGTCACCTTAAAGTAATTAGGAAGAATTTTCTATTATTCTCGATTAGTATTGATTCGGGATATCCTTGGCCAAAGTGCAATGACAATTTGTAAATAGTTTACAAATTTCGTTAATTGAATTGATGACTAATGATGGAGAATTAATAAGATTAGACTTAAAAGGAGTAGACATTAATTCCTTGCTTTGTCTAATCAGAACATTATATGATGAAAGAATTAAATTATACAAAAAATCATGCACAGAAAGATTAGTCAAAAACTACTTTGACATTTCTAAATATTTGGGTAGTCATGACGCATTGCTAGACTCCAATCTTAATTTATGATTATAAATTGTTTAATTAAAATTAAAGATAAATTAAAAGATTTTTAATTTATCTAATTCTAATTATAATTAAAATATAATTTATAATCATTGCTAATTTATTTGAGAGCATAATGGATCTCATATAAAGAATGGGTTGAAGAGAGCAAAGTTATTTTGATAAGGTTGGACTTGATTGTAAAGTTTAAGAAACTTTACGATTAAATATGAGATATTAGATCTTATTTGGACATAATTGATATTTAATTAGAATTATTTGTAGTTCTAATTAAAGTTTAATTAATTTGGATTTTAATTTCAATTAAATTACCAAAATGTCCAAAACCAATTATAAATAGGCTTTAACTCTGTAAAGCTAGTACTTCTTGTTTAACGTTCTCTATGAAAAGTTTTTCTCAACCTGTTTTGTGGATACAATTAAAGATCAGACTCTTGTGTGGCTATGATGGTTAAGATAAATTGATTTTGGAAATAGTTTGAGGGATTTCATAAAAAAAAAAGGATCAAGCCTTAGAATAAGGTACAAATTAAGTTTCCACTTTATTATAATTTGTGTTAATCATTTTATAAAATTAATTGATCTTGATTTTTGGGAAACCAATTTATCAAAAAATTTCATAATTATTACGCTACAGCGGGGATCAAATCCTAACCTGGTTTCCCAACAGTAGGGTACGTAAATACTACGATTCTTATGTCAGGATAAAAAATATCTAAGTTCTAGCTTATTGATGAGTCATTTTGGGAATGACTAATTTAATCACTGCCATAATATGGTTGTTCCTACATGGATAGAAGTGTGGGGTGGAGTATATATTTAATAGGTACCCAACACTTTTGTTCTTGGTATATATGTACTCCTATCATGATAGTTTGCTAACTTTCTTAAGACTCTTTAGTTGTCTGCTTTAAGCTTCACATTTAGCCAAGAAATATAACAGTATCTAAATACGAAGACCATCATCAATAACTCAAGCGTGTTTGTAACCAGTATTCTATCTATATTTAGATTAATATAGTTTCCTACTTCTATGAAATTTTTACAAAGCGCTCTTTCATAAAATTGTTACTAGAAAATATGTCAATTACGGGAGGATAGATGTCAGTTTGACCAAATAACATATAATTTGGTCTCGAAATAAACCAAAAAAAAAAAAAGTACATATGGTAAAGAGTCAGTTGAATTTTATTGAGAAATCGGGTTGAGATCTGATCTCAACTGTAGCAAAATAATCATGAAATTTTTTTGTGATTTTTTATTTCCCAAAAACCAAGATCTATTTAATTCTATAAAATGATTAATATAAATCATAATGAAGTAGAACTTAATTTGTATCTTATTTTGAAGTTTGATCTTTATTTTCTTGTATCCCTCGAACCGTTTTTGAAACCAATTCATCTCAACTACCGTAGCTGCAAAAATGTTCAGCCTCTAACAGTTTCCTGAAAACAGGTTGAGAGAACTTAACTCTTACAGAGAGGTTTAAACAAGAAGTGCTAGCTCCACATAGCTTAAGCCTATTTATAATATGCTTAGGACATTTTAGTAATTTAATTGAAATTAAATTCTAATTTCAATTAAACTCTAATTAGAATTACAAATAATTATAATTAAATACCAATTATGCCCATATAAGATTTAATATCTCATATTGATCCTTATTTATTAAATATCTCATATTTAATCATAAAGTTTCTCAAACTTTACAATCAAGTCCAACTTGATTAAGTTAACTTTATCTCTTCAACCTGTGACCTATTAGACTCCCAAATATGTTGGCAATGGTTATAAAATATATTTTTAATTCATAATTGAAATAGATAAATTAAAACTCCTTTTAATTTATCTTTAATTCTCTAATTAAACAATTTATAATTATAGATCAAGATTGGTGTTTAGCAATGCATAATGACCACCTAAATATTTATGAATTTCAAAGTGGTTTTGACTAATCTTTCCGTGCATAATTTTTGTATAATTCAATCTTTTCATCATACAATATTATGATAAGACATAGAGCATGAAATTAATGTCTACTCTATGTTGAATCTAATCATATTAGTTATTCACCATTAGTTATCGATTTAATTAATGACATTTGTAAACTATTTACAAAACATTATTTCACCTTAGTCAAGGATTTCTTGAATTAATACTAATGGAGAACAACGAAACATTCTTCCTAATTATTTTAGGGTGATAAATCCTATCTTAATTACTCAACTATCTCTATATAGTTCATGCTACATCCAGTGACTGCCGACTAATTGACCTATGATTAAATAGATCATAAGTAGTTTCAAAACATAGCAATCCCCATATAAGATAACTTTGTTGACCTCAAGTCAAAGAATCACTTGTATAATTATCACAATGAGAATTCTATAGATATACAAGTAACATTCTAAATAGATTTCTTATATTGGGTTTGTTTAGTAAACTTCTTCTCTAGCAAGCACCCACATGTTTGTTTAAGTATTTCTATACTTTAACCTATGAGATCGACTACTTCTTTCATAAGGAAAAACAAAACGTGTGCAAATCTTTTTATGTTTTATTAATATCCAATCTTAATAGAATAATAAATAGGAACATTTAGGAATAATATATAAATGCAATATGAATCTCGTTATTATAATCTCATTATAATTTCATTTGCAATGTTCAATTATCCCATGGACTTTATCATATACATCTAAACATGTACAAGATAAAGAATGTCTTTAAACGATTTATCACTAAACTACAACCAAAGCGATTAGTTGTAGGATGTAAACCAATAATCTCCCACTTGTACTAAGCCAATCGTTTAAGTATCTCATACCATATCACCATATGACGATTATTCTATTACTAAAATAGTGTCCTAATGAGAGAATTCTACACGATTCTTTATAATGAGCACTTGCTTAAATCTTACAACTCCCATCTTAATTATCATCATAATTAAGAAAATTTGCCTAAACACATTCTTGAATCTTTGATGAGACATTAGCTCCTTATGCATGCTCAATTTCTCTAACGTTCTACAACATATTATTGTCTTGTACAATGTAAAGAAACTATATCAAGTTCACTTAAAAACTTGTTGATCCAATTAATCATTTCCACTAAACGAAAAATGCATTATGTCTTAATTAGCAACCAATTGCTAAATTGGAACTTTTCCAATCCTAAATGATATTGTTCTAAGTAAATAAACCTTAACTAGGATTTACTTCTAAAGTTGTATCCTTATCATCTTGAACTCAAGTATCAACTCAAACATAGAGTAATGAATATCATTAATACTTCAAAAGTATCTGATATCTTAAATACTAAACATCTTTAGTACATTATCTATGCACTTGGACTTAGAATAAGTTAACAACATCCAATCTATCTCTATAGATCTAATTCCCATAATTATGTTGTTACCTTTTCATATCCAACAAAAGTTGTTCTTGGAAAATTATATGTTCGACAATTAAAAGTTAGAACTTTTGTTCTTTGTGAGCAATATGTCTCCACATAATCCCATTAAAGTGGAAAACTATACTCCCGCTTACCTTCCTATAGACGTGATAAATTCAAAATCATCTCAAAAATAAACTTTTTGAATTCATCATGAAAGTGAATTTTTCAATGTCTTATAGCCTTTCAACTATACATCAAATGTATCGTTAAAGGCATTAGTTTCAATTAGATGTAGTGTTATGAGATTTGAACCTTTCAAATTCCTTTTTACATCCACTACTTATCTTGAGAACCATTCTCCTATAAGTATGCATTGAATCAAACAATTTGTTTAATGAATCTGTAAGATTATATCCAATCTTTTGGATATCTAATAAAACTTTTTTTTTACTCAATTTAGTTCCAAACTAAATGGATAATATATGCTTCAAATAAGCATCAAATCCTTGCATCATTAGTTTTAATTATTTCAAAGACTTAGCATTTCATATCTAATATGAAATCTTGTTAATTGATTTAATTAGAACTATGAAGGTAAGTCATTATACTAGGCATTGATTAAAAGACATACTATTGCATCATAAAATATCTCATATTGTATTTTACTCCTTGCATAAATCCATACACTTATGAATTTAGTTGTGAAGGAATTCACTAAAGAATCTCATTCCCTATAGATAACTGAAAATTTAAAAATTACCACAACGATCTCATTGAAGTGCTTTAGCAGTCTCAATGCTTTATTTTTACTTAGATTTAAACAATTTGAACTTTTCAAATTTTTAAATCATTATTGCATTAATATAAATGACTATATCATATAAATTCATTACTAATACAATGAAATACAATATTATCCTTTTATGAATTGTTATTCCATCTAATACATCACATGTATAAGATTTAACCATTTAATACCATCATGATCATTTCGCCAAAGGTTGATTTGGTTATTCTTCAACTATACAAGTTTTACAGGTTCCATACGATTCATAATCAAAAGGATACATATATCCTAGTATGTAACTTTATGATTCTCGTTATATTGATTTAACCAATTTGGCATAAAAGGATAATCTCAGTTATCCAATTTTTTATTCTTTCCATTTATGTTAAACATAAATCTCCTTTGATCCAATACATATACAAACTATTTGTAAACTTGGATCAACTACTTTTACTTAACAATCTATTTCTTATCATGTTTTGAACATTAAAATACTATTGAATCGAAATTCAATATCAAATACACATAAGCATAAGCTAGAAATTAATATGATCTCTATCATATCACATATAGGTAAAAAAAAGTCATGCAATCGTTTTCTTTCAATGATAACTATTATCATACTGTTACTAAACCTTTAATTGTAGTCCGCACTTATGCTTTTAGTAAGTTAAAGTAAATGGAGTAATTCCAACAAGATACTATGCCTTTTAACTTTACTTTATACAACCTCTTGCATCTTGTTACCATGATGTTGACACACATCTTACATATTGTCGTCAAAGTTTATGAGGCATTAGTCAACTTCAAATGTCAATACATCTTGTCATCCATAAGATTTTGACATATCTCTAAAACTTTAACACCAAATCCTCAACAAGGATTGTAACAAATTTACATAATAGGCATACAATTTTCTTTTCTAACTTTTAAGAAGTCTTCTCAAACATAACCTATGTCTAAGAAATTTGGTTCACTAACTTAGCATCAACTATACTAAACAACGTAATTTTCACTAATAACAAAATAAATGTAAGAAAGTAAGTAATCAATTATATGTCATGACTACTAAATAAGATTAGGACTTTAATCATACATTTGGTTACTCCTACTATTTTATTCGAAATAATAACCCTCACTACTATTCAGAAATATTACTATAATTTTTCTAGTGGGCTAAGATCTCATTCAAATATAGTTGATCTTGAGTTTGCTCAATAAACCAACTAAACTTAAATTAGGTAGATAACAACTTTATCAACTACATCTTATATGACTCCTAGGTCTGTTAAGTGACAACTCTTGTCAAAACATATCATATATATTATTCCTAACCCTGCCTCTAAATTCATGTGATCATAAGTTTGCTCATCTAAATCACATAAGTTTAGTTAAGTAAAAACTATTGTCATAAGACTAAATATGTTCGAGTTAAAACAGCCTTGAGTTTACTCATCATGTATACAATAAATAGAACTCTGATTTATTCTTATAACAATCAAAGACAATAATCATGTTTTTAATGTATACTTAATATTTTAACGAGGATTTAATTTTGTTCGTCTCATCAAACATAAAATTACATGTAAAATATTACGCATATAAAACATACAATCATGCATCCATATATATATATATATATATATATATACACACACACACACACATATAAATAAAGTATGCATCTTATGTACTCATAATCAAATTATACGCATAAAATATCAAGCTTCTTTTGATTTTAGTTATTTATCTTTATAATTTAAAATAACATTTTCAACTCCTTGGAAAAATTAAATTAGATTAAAACTATTGATTCTAAATAAATTAAATTCTTATTCCAAATAGAAATTTAATTTAGAATAGAATTTAATTTGATTGAAAACAATTTTCAACAGTTTCCCAACAGTGGTATCAGAGCATAGTAATCTTCACACAAGATAACTTTGATGACCTTAAGTCAAAGGATCACTTATACAATCATCACAATGAGAATTTCATAGACATACAAATAATGTTCCAAATGGATTCTCATATCGGGTCTATTCAATGAACTTATTCTCTAGCAAGCACCCACGCATTTGTTTAAGTATCTCTATATTTTAACCTATTAAATCGATTACCTTTTTTATAAGAAAAAAAAAACAAAATGTGATAACTTTTTACGTTCTATTAATGTCCAATTTTAATAGAACAATGACTTAGAACATTTAGGATTAATACGTAAATATAATATGAATCTCATAATTATAATCTTATTATAATTTCATTTGCAATGTTCAATTATCCTATAAACTTTATCATATATATCTAAACATGTACAAGATAAAAATGTCCTTAAATAATTTATCACTAAACTATAACTAAAGCGATTGATTGTAAGGCATGAATCAACAAATTTAAGGTTGGAGGTTATTACTATCCTACCTAATTAATCCTTCTACCCAGAACTAAGAACCTTCTTGTCTACCTTACTATTACTGCAAGCTACCTAGGAGCTCCTTTATCCCTTCTCTTTAAAAAAAAAAATTTCGAAGGGGAGGGGAAGGCTCTTCTAAGCTCTAGGAAAATGCCAACCAAAGTTACGGTTATACCAAATATGTACATACATATATGGGAGTCCGAATCTTCTAATGATGCTCGTACACATATCCACGCGCTCATGGTGCAACTTTGATTGTGATCTTCCTACCTTCTAGTTAACCGGTTTAATGGGACTAATTAAAACAATAAGCGATCCCCAGAAAAGTTTATAGTCACATAACTATGAGATACTTGATTGTTCCTAAAGCAAGGCTTAGACAAAGTGATACTACAACTCCTTGGGATTTTCGCTCCTTGATTGGACGGCCAAAGTATGATAACTTCTATCAAAATTTAATCCATATTCGTCTGCCTTGTACGTTGATTCCATATTTCGTGTTCAGTTCTTTCTATAACGTTTGGAAGCTCGATCGCCATTTTGCAAATGTGGCTATATATAAGAGAGTAAGTTTGCCATCTGGTTTTGACTTTGTGGGCTTGCTGATTTATCGGCGGGTGATTGAGTCAAATTAACATGTAAATTCACTAAATCAAACAGCAAATTTACAAAAATTCAAGTTCCAAACTATTTATTCCAACTCAAAACACCATTACACTTTAATGTTCATTGTTGCTTGCTCTAGTGTTCTCTCTGTTGGCATCCTTCCCCTCCTTTTATACTCTTCTTCTTCACTCTCAACTTCCCTTTCTCTATCAGTTCTTGTCCTCTCTTTCCAACAATTCCTAGCTTCTCAAACTCTCTTCTATTGCTCCCATTCTTTATAAACTTTTTACTCACTACAAAAAATTAATATAATTTACGACGTTTTATTAAAAAGACGTCACAAATTATAAAACCTTTTTGCGACGTTTAAAAAACGTCACAAAAAGTGTGAAAGTTTTGCGACATTTTAATCAAACGTCACTAATTTATAACATTTTTCCTGACGTTTTATCGTTAAAACGTTCTGGAATAGAATTTGGGACGTTTTGTTAAGTAAAACGTCGTTAAACCTTTAGCAATATTGTTTGGTTTTAAACCAAATTGAAAGTCACCTTTTACATTTCCCTTTGTTCCGCCAGAAGAAAGAACTCACCATCTTCAACTGCCAACTACGAGAGCCCGACGGCCTACGAGCTCCAAAAGATCCCTCCCATTTCCGATTCATCGGACACAGAGGCATGCGGCTGATGATAACCGCAGTGAACCTGATGACAGTGGGAGGATGGTTGAGGCGGAGGAGTAGTCTGGTAAGCGAAAGGGTGGAGAGAATTCGCTAATAATTATCGCATCTAGTCTCGGGTTGAACCATATTTAGACCCGATCCGCTCCGTCTCCTTCTCCTCTTGGTTTGGTCACGCCTTGCAAGTTTGAGAATGATGACGGTTTTCGTAAAGAGTATCTCAACCCTAACCCTATTCGTTGACGATACTAGTGCGTTGTTAGGGATTTCAGCGTAGGAGTTGTTTCTTTGGTTTCCAGTGAAAGGGATTAGGGTCGACTTACCCAGAAAGGGATTAGGGATTTCGACTATTTCGCCGAATGCAACGCACCATGTCTCGCTAAGTACTCCATCTTCGGTGCCCACAACTCCCTCCCTATTTCGCCGCCCCCGCTAAAGGTCACAGTGAGGTTTCTTTCTCTCTATTTTTGTTAATTTAATTTAATTTAGTGAAAAATAAAACTATTAGTAAAATTTGTGATATGTTTATGTAGATTGCGGACTTATTGCTTGAGAATGGAACTGACATGAATTCGAGGAATTACTGTGGCCAGGTAATGCTTTTCTGTGATTCTTAGACACTATTACTAATCTTTTGAAGGAATTGTGCTGTAATTTGATAGTTTTGTTTCATGTTCAGTTCTTTCCTATCTCTTTTTGTGTTGCTTTGATGTTGATGCTGCTGCTTAATATCAATTTTCAATTTGGAACTCGAATGAAAGACTGCGTTGATGCAAACTTGTCAATATGGGAATTGGGAAATTGTACAGGCTCTTATGTTTTTTAGATGCAATGTCAGTTCTACTCTTATTATGTTTGGTTGCATTTCTACATATGACTTCTTCTTTTTCTCCTTTTATGGAAACTTTGTTTGGATTGAGTGGATAGCATCTTATTATGGATTATGGGTTTTGAATGTCATTTCAGATTCTAATAGGCAGGCGCTTTGTAGAGTACAATTTCAGGTTTTATAATCATGGAAATGTGTTCAAAACTTATTGTTGTATTGGTTGATTGAAACGGGAAACTTTAGAATGGACATTTTGTATTTGTGGTGTAATTTGGAAATTTTGATGCAGGGTCGATCTGGCAACTTCAGATATGGGGTTGGTCAACAGAATAATGCGAAGGATGCTCTCTGAAGGATCAGGATAAAGTTTCTTGAGGTATCTATAGCTCAATCAGCTAAAGGTTTCTCCTATTTGCTTCTTCCTTTCTTTTTTTATTCTTTGTTCTATCTTTTCGGGTGAAGGGGCTCTTAAGTGCACAATCCAGACACATGAACTTTTGTTCATATTCATAAACAGTGACTGTGCATCATGGAAATTGTGAAATTGCAGATCAGCCTATTTAGTTAATAACATTACATTTACATTGTATATCTAAGTGAATCATGGTTCTTCTGTAGATATGTTCCTTGCCCTTGATAAAGATATGAATGGAACATTGAGCAAGCAAGAGCTTCGAGAATATGCTGATGGAACACTGACTGACATTTTTATTGAAAGAGGTTGGAGAAAGTTTCACTTGCCATGCTTTTATAAAACATTCATGTCTTATTGTGTTAAGTTTGCCAACATTTTCAGTTTAGCAGTAAGTCATTATAGGTGTCTGTCCATGATAAGATTTTCACCTATTCCACAGCAGCTGCACAATAAACTAGTCCAAATTTCTGTGGTTGTGTTGCTTTTTCTTGCGATTACTCATCATCTTTTTTCTTGCATTACATTATTGAGCATACCAATTGAATTTTTGGTTCTGAAAATATGTTAATTCAGATCATTATATGTTGGACACAGTACTATGGTGTTGTGCTTTCCTCAGGTGCTTGATTTTCTTTTCTTACACTTTTGGAGATGTCTCCCCTTCAGTTTTGTTTTCTTATTTCATTATTTTCATTTCATTCCCAAATTAGTATTCGATGAACATGTCCGTCGTGGAAAAATGGGGGAGGAAATTCTCGGGAGGATTGACATGCTTATTTCGATGTCTTGATCTTCATGGGTGAGGATTCCTTACAACAGTCGATATCCACTCAATTTTAATTATAACTGAATAAGCTTAACAGCTAAGGGAAAAATGGACAGAAGAAGAGCATCATAAATTCCTTAAAGCTCTAAAACTTTAAGGTTGTGGCTGGCGTAAAAGAAGAAGAGCATTCGAAATAGGTGAGTACATAGTTCATTTACAAATATTTATTAAATGAGACTGTGTATCTAATTAATTTTTAATTTTTCAAGAATTAATGTATAAGGAATTTAACTGTTTGCTTAACGTAATATGTATTGGTCTGACGTGGCTTGCTCTTGTGTCTTTTACTTTTCATGAATTAATGCTGTTAAGGTATAACATGTATGTATAATGTAACAAGCCTTTGCTTCTTTCAGGATGCAGACAAAATAACAGAGGCATCAAAGAGAGAAAAGGAAGATATTTTAGCCAAGCCTACACAAACTGAAAGGACGCTTGCAGATTCAAGAAACAGAGTAAATAAGTTAGAGGAAGACAATAGAAAACTTCACATGCCAATACTTAATAGAATGTCCGTGGACTTCGATTATTTAGTGAACTTCATAGATACAAGAATGTTTATGTTCTTATATTAGTATCTTGATCAATGACTCGATATTTGGGCTGCCTTAATTTGGTATCTCCATTTTTTTTCCAAAATATCAAATATTTCATCCTTTAGTTTTGATATTAATCAGTGTATTATGTCTTGTTTGTGAATTGTAATTAAATAATACATGAATAATTATTAAAATTAATGATATATTAAAAATTAAAGAATTATTAAATAAAATTTATAAATAATATTGAATAGTTATTAAACAAATAAGATTTAAAAAATTGTTATTTTAAAAATTATTAAATTTGAAAATTATTAAATTTAAATTATTTTGAAAAATAAAAATTTTCTAATTTAAATTATTTTGAAAAATAAAAAATTAATAATTGAAAGAAAATAACTCTAAAAACGTCACAAAAGACAATCCGTGACGTTTTTAAAAATGTCACAAAGACATTTTGCGACGTTTCCAAAAAAACGTCGCGGATTCTCTTATATTTTGTGACGTTTTAAAAACGTCGCGGAATGTTAGACAATTTACGATGTTTTCTATAAACGATGCGGAATGTGTACACTTTTAATGATGTTTTTATAAACGTCGCGGAATGTGCAAACTTTTAGTGACGTTTTACATAAAACGTCGCGGAAAGCTTTTACCTACGCACATTTCGCGACGTTTTTTGTGACATTTTTTAAAACATCACAGAATACATTTTGCGACGTTTTTTGGACATTTTGTGACATTTTAAAAACATCGTAGAATGCTTGTTTTCTTGTAGTGACTCCCTCTCATTTACCTTTCTCCATTCTAACAATTAGTACTCCCTCCTTTTCTCGGATTACTGACATTTTAGGTGTTACCAACTCTTCTTTTCCAAAAGAGGTAGCATTATTTCCTCCTACTTCCTCTTCCCCTACTAAGAACTCTCTTAACCATCCTAGTCCCGTTATTATTCATTTATTATAAGAGATTGTTGATACTTTGAACTCAAACATGCTTAAAATAAGTAAAAATGTAGATCAAGTAATCTTTACTTCTGCTTCTGATCCCTCTCAACATTAGAGGAGAGAAACTAAAATGAAAGTCCAAAGGAGACTCATGTAATAGAGAACATTTTATGTAATATAAGGAGAACCCCAAAAGGGATAATAATTAAAAATGAAGCTCAATTTCAATTTCAGTTTTTCCTATCTTAATCAAGTCAGCATATCAATGAAGAAAGTAGAGAATTTTACTCTTCGAGATAATTCCCACTATGATTATCTAGTTGGAAACCAAAATTAAAGAAGAATATGGTTTCTTGGTAACAAATAGGGGATAATTTCTTGTTACTCAACACATTATAATGGGAGAACTATCAATCTTGATGTCATTAAGATTATCCATAACTAACACACTAATTCCCTCTTGAATCTCAAATTTGTTTATACTAAAGTAAAAAAGGTTATCAATGTCACCTTGATTTATGTTGCTAATTTGGCTTTTTAAAAATTACAATTTTAGAGAGACTTAAAGGCTTTTTGTACTTCCAAAAATGATCCTTGGTTATTTTGGGTGATTTCGATTGCATTCTATTTGCTCAAGAAGTCGCAAGTTTAAAGCTAATGTCTAAGTAAACAGATGATGACTTTAAAACATATTTAGGAAATACTAAAGCCTTTTATTTAAACTACAGTGGTAAGTCCTTCACTTATTTAAACAAGCAACAAGGAGATTGATTTATTATGAGAAATTTTGTTAAGGGACTAATTGATAATTGTGTATTAGTGTGTGTTTTTCTAAGTATTTGGCATGTGTTTCTTGCATAATAAGTTAGTTTTATTGTATTTTAAGACTTACTTTGTGTGTTTTTGTTTAGTTTGATCTTCATAGTTGTTCTTTTGTGTTTGAAGTTAGTTTAGGTCAAGAGTTGATCATTTTGATGTAAGAATGGAGGGTAGACACCTTTGTGATTAAGCTAGGGATCAAGAAAAGAGAAGAGAAGTGAAGCTGCTGAAGAACAAGAACCTATAACCGTAGGAAAGGGCATGTTTCCCACGATCGTGGGAAATCTATGGAGAAAGTTTCTATCACAATCACCTATGTTCATAGGAAGCACAAGGATAATTTCCACGATCGTCGGATGCTTAACCTAAGGAATCACACAGGTTTGACTTTTTTTTAGGGTCTTATGATAAATAATATCGCAAATCCCTAAGGCTGAAGAGGGTGGTGGAAACTAGCCTCCAGGAGATAAAAGACAGATTGAGAGCCTAGAGATAGGTGGAGAATCAAGGTTTTCATTCCCAATTGAGCAGAGAGCATCTTGTCATCCAAATTTTCTAGATTCGGGCAAAGACGAGGAGGAGCTCACCCGGTCTATTTCTTATTTTAATTTTTTTCTCTTCTAACATATTTATCATAGATTGTTTGGTTGTTGGGGATGTTAATGACATTATGATTAGCTAAAATAATTTTTAAGGGTTTGTTGTTTGAGTTATTTGTGAACCTTCAGTTGTTGATTCAATATTAGTACTTACAAAAGAATCTTAGTACCTTATGACTTGATATATAATGCTCATACAAATAAAATCAAACTCTCTTGGTTTATTAATAATAAATATTTTCATTAGAAAAGTAATTAGAAGAAGATTAGGTTATATGTAAATACATTTTCTTTCCAAGACACTACTCCAACAACTACTATCTCAGTGGTTTGTGTGTCCTTTGTAAATTTGTTCCTAAATACCTTGAACATCTATTTTTTCATTGCACTTTTATCTTATCCTATCTAGCTAAATATGCTTAAATGGTGTAACTGTTATCTCCAATATGGCATATGGATCAGGTTATAAATTGTTCATTGGATGTCAAGTATCAAAACAAAAGTGATCTAGCCATCTTTAAAATGTTTATAAGTTATTGCATCTATATGATTCATAGGTATAAATTATAGTGTATTTTGATAGGTATTTTAGTGTGTTTTTAAGTGTTTCTTATATGATCATCCTATTCATAAGTTTAGAACTATGTCATTACGTGTATTTGTTTATATTCTAAGTGTTTGTGTGGTTCAAAGCATGAATTCAACCTTAACTTTATGTTTCATGAGGTGGTTAATGTGTTTGTGAGTGTTGGAAATCAAAAGATTAAATAACAAATAATATGGAGGAAGCTAGAAGTATAATGCAATCGCTCTCCATGGAACACGATCATGCTAAAGAGGAATAAGTTGGAGGCAAGATTATGCTAGAAGGTTTCTAGTTGTAAATTTGTTCATCTATTTTAAGGTTTGGGGTTATTTTTGGAACTGAACAAAGAGGAATAAAATTATAGACAAGACCTTAAGACCCTAATACACTATATAAGAACGTGAAACACGCCAAAAAATGCAGCAACCAACATCAAAAGGTGGGACAAACGTGATAAGATCAAAAGAGGTCTAGGAATTCTAACTTTCTAGATCAAGGCTTCAATAGAGTTTTTCTTCTTTTCCTTTAGTTCTTTCTTTATCTTTGATATGTAATATGGGTTCTTAGAAAAAGTTAGGTTCAAATTATTATCTATTGTATAATCCTCAATGGAATAATAACCTCTTATATTACAAGATACAATCCATATACTTGCGGTTATGGAGAGTTTTATTTTGATGCCATTGCTGGAGATTTAACATTAGGACTATTTGAATCCATTGATCTAAGGAATTTTTTTCATTCTTATGTCCTTAGGGTTGCATCAACACAAAAATTACTCGGATTTCAAGAAAGATCGAAGACACTTTAGCTCTTGACATCACAAGATAAGAAAGAGAAATTTGAAGAGCGAGATGCCAAGAAGAAATAGAAAGAATAATGGCAGAAGAATATAATCACGAAGACTAGTGGAGAATCCTTATGGATTTAATGAGACCAAGGTTCAATGCAACACAACAAGGTATCACTCGATCACTGGTGTCAGCCACACCATTCAAAATCAAACTAGCATTGCTGAATATGTTATAAATCAACATGTTGTTCTATGGGTTGCCTAATGAAGATCCCAAATTTCATTTAGTGTATTTGGTACCTTCTAATGTAATGGTATTTTGGCAGATGTTAGGTTGAAGCTTTTTCCTTTCACACTAAAGGATAGAGCCAAGGTGTGGTATTATTCCTTAAACCCAACTAGCATCACGACATGGGAGCAGTTGATGTGTGCCTTCCTGGACATGTAACACCCACATACCCCTAGGAGGATATGCAAGTGTCACACAAAAGAGAACCAAAATCATCCAAATCATACCAAACATGCATTTCAGCAACTCAAGCAAACATACATTACATATCATTAAATGTTGTTGTAAACTGTACTTCATATATAATGAACTTACCAAAATATATGCCCTAAACACATCCTGTAATAAGGTTATTACAAACCATTAAACAAAATACAAACTGTCTCATATTGTCATATACAACTCAAAAACTTAAAAACAACTTCCAAAGAAGAACACATTCTTCATTGGCCACTACAATAGTCCTTGTCCCTATTTTGCATGTGAACCTTAATGGTGGAGAAATAAAATGATATGCAAAGTTATGGAATGACATGATCATGAATGATATTCAGTATACCTATGGATATATTTTAGTTAAACACATTTTTCAAGTTTGCCCTTAGATTGCTTAGTTTTTGAAGGGATTGAATGTTGATTGATCATGAGCAAAAGCTTGTAATGTTAAGCTCTTGCTATAATTTTTGAAATTCATTCATCTATGTTTATGATTATGTATTCTTGGAAAATATGAGAATTGAGTAAATATTTTTGGGTCTATGAACTTAAGTTTGATGTTTTCCCGAGGACGACCAAAAGCTAAGTGTGGGGGAGTTTGATAAGTATAAAATATTACATCTTATATCCTCCTAAACTTATTCCATTCAGTTATTTTATCACACATTTAGGTAGGATTATTCATATTTTATTAGTTAAAACCCAAAATTATTTATTCTAAATTTTTGGAGCCAAGCAAAGTGGCAAACTCAATAGAGTTTTTCTTCTTTTCATTTAGTTCTTTCATTATACTTGATGTGTAATCTGAATTCTAAGATGTTAAACATGACTATGGAATTCTAAATTTCATTTTAAGATTTATTTTAGAATTATTTTGTGACTTTGATTACTGTTAATTTCAATAGATATTGGATGTTTGTGATAATTATTTATGTTTAAACTTGACAAAAAATCGAGAGAGTGAGTCAAAAGTAATCAGTGTTATATTGTACAACGAGAGTTGGCAGTTTAATAGACCCACAATTATCAAATTAACAATCATTCGAAGAGAGATCTTACTTGAGAAATTAATTATCCAGTAAATAGTTTCAGATCTAATTCAATAAGTTAGGCAAAGTTTTGTGAATCGAGAGAATGCAGAAATGGAAATTTCGAATTCAATTAGGGGTTAATTGATTATATCTTGAAAGACAATAATAAATACCTTAGAAAATCTAGGATCAAATATATAATTTCATCAATAAGATTAAAGGAATCAAAATAAGGAAAGAATAAGTCCTAAGCATTCTATCTTGATTAAAATGCTAAATTTCATTAGCAGCTCATTGTTTATTTGCTTATTTGCTTTACTTTATCATTTGTTTTAATTTATTTTAATTAAATTTTATTCAAATCAATTTTGTGTTACCTTAGACAAAGCTAGGTTCAAACTGTTAGCTATTGCATAATCTTTGCGGGAGCGATAACCTCTTATACTACAAGATATAATTTGTATGCTTACGGGTATTGAGAGCTTTATCATTAAATATAAAACTTGCTTAATAGGGATATGGAGAGAAAAAAATAATAGAGTTTTCGTAAAAAAGAAATATATTTAGCTTCAATGCTCATACTTACATATAATTGGATCACAGAGAAATTTGGCTAAAGGGATACATCTCAATTGTAATGTGAGAAGTTTGTCCAACCGAAATCTTTTTTGAACTTTCTTAAAATTGAAAGAGGTGTCAACAAAATAGCTATTACTGACAAAATAAATATCAAGCTATAATGTGATCAAATTACTCAACTAACAAGCAACAGATGAAACCTATAAACCAGAAACATAGTATTCAGGAAGATTTTTTAAGCTAGAATTTATATCCATAGGCTTAAGTTGTTTATTCAGTGAGACTTTGTATTCCTTTTTGTGACTTGTAAGTTGACAATTCTTTCGTGAGTTTTTATTTTATTACTTATTAGTACAATTTTCTTTAAATTTAAAAAATAATGTGGAAAAAATACAACTATAAAGGATTTATTGACAAATCTTGTTTGAACTTATTCCAGGCATTTGTGCAAAAAGCAATTTGGACAAATCTAGTATGGCTCATCACCAATTCCAGTAAAAAAAGTTGGACATATTAAAAAAAATCAACTAACATCCAATGTAAACTCTATAATCAAAGTTCTTGAAATGTTAAATCGCCTCTTATTCAATTAATGTTTAACTTATTCAAGACCCAAACTGTCAGGAATCCCACATCGGACAGCTATAAGAGTATTCAAGAATTTACAATAATGTGCAAACCTCCTCCTCTTAAGCTAGCTTTTGAGGATGAGTTAGGTACTTCTAACATGGAAGAGTATTCAAGAATTTATAATAATATGCAAACCTCCTCTTCTTGAGCTAGCTTTTTAGGGATGAGTTAGGTACTTCTAACATGGTATTAGAGCCAAGTCAGTTTGTCTCGATGGGTTGGGGCGGTGTCCGGTTATATCCCTTTACCCAATATATCCATCAGATGTCCAATCCTACTCTAGACTGAAGGAGGTGTGTCAGGAATCTCATATCAGACAGTTATAAGAGTATTCAAGAATTTATAATAATGTGCAAACCACCTCCTCTTGAGCAAGTTTTTGAGGATAAGTTAGACACTTCTAACACAAGCATTGAGTTCATGTAGAGTGGTCCATGTTTGTAGCGTGGGTTAAGCAGATGAGATATGCTTACGAAGACAACTTAATAGTCTTAAAACTAACTCTTTTAAGTATGAAATATATGTAATATCGCGAAAGAGAATAGGGGGATTTTCCAAAATGAATTTCAAGTGTTCAATTAGAGCACATTTAGATATATTAGAGGGATAAATTGTGCTGATGAGGTTCATCTAAATATAAGCACAGAGCTGGCCACCAACTAAACCATTTCTCAACTCTAGATCATAATTGATTACAATGCTAAATCCAATATGAGACGGCACACTGAGGAGTTTTAGGGTTTATTATTCTCCTCCTACCTGCCCTAAGTTTTATGGGTTTTGTTATATTTCACTTTTAGATTCTGTTGTTCAGCTATAGTTTTTTGCTTTAGCTTTGTTTTTACTCCATTCACCTTGTTCCAATCTTTTCAGGTTCTGGTTTAGTTGTACTCTACATTTTCTTGAATTAAATGCGGCTTTTTCATCTTTCAGAGAGGAAATAAAAACACTGATCACACTACTGTAACAAACGGATACGCCGAAACATTGGAGTTTAAGTCATTTAAATTGACTTAACATCACAATCTGCTCCCCTAAAGCTTACTCTACTTCATGCGGAAGATAACAGCGTCGTCATGGAACAAGAGGCAAGTTTAGATCCAGCGTCACTCATTTTGTAAGAAAGACTTCCATTGCTTGTAGACAGCCCTTGACCTATAAACCCCAAGAAGGGAAATCCCAAATCTCAACACCTCAACTATCACCAGGGTACTTGGCACTTGGACCTTTTCTTTATAAATAGTTCCGTAAAAAAAAAAAATGAATGTAAAAGTGTTCTATTTTTGTGAGTACACTTGAACACACTATTAAGTATGCAAAGGGCACTATATTGTCTCCAACAAAATAAGCTACTTGTTCCACATTTAGGGTGTGTTTGGTAAAGAACTTATCAGCTCTTTTTTAGCTGGTCAATTTATTTTAACTAGTTGACTTTAAAAAAGATTCCATAAGTTTGTTTGATAAATAGCTGATTAGATTGGTTGATTCAACCCAATCAGCTATTTTTTAACCAGCACACCCTCAATCTCTTTTTTCTCAACCAAATCTCCAAAATATCCCATACTTTCGCACCTCACTTCTCATTTCAAAGTCTCCAGACATTCCAAATCTTTTCCTTCTTTGTTGCTTTTTTTTGTTGTTAATAAATGATAATAATAATATTATTATATTATTCTTTCATTCTCCTTCTTTTGTTGTTAATAATAATAATAATAATAATAATATTATTATTATTATTAATATTAGTATTATTATTATTATTATTATTATTCTTATTATTATTATATTAATACTAATAATAATAAAGAATTATTATTATTATTATTATTATTATTATTATTATTATTATTATTATTATTATTATTATTATATGTTTTATGTTTTTATTAGAGTTATAAACTTAATTTTTGTAGAATTAAATATCTAAAATCTAAATTCTTATAAGAATATTCATTGAAATACTTAAATATATAATATTTATATTCTTATATTTTTTAAAATCATGTCCTTTTAAGTCATTCTATACTTAAACAGCTAATACTAAACAGCTAATTTTACTAAACATCTTTAACAAACAGCTAATACAATCCGCTGGTCAAATCCGCTGATATAATCAACTATCAGCTAACAGCTGATAGAATCAGCTATCAACTATCAGCTATCAGCTGATTGTCAAACAGGACCTTAGACTGCGTTTGGTGACTAATGAATCAACTAATTCTTATGGTGACTGACCAATGAATCAGCTAATATCAACTAAGAATTAACTGATTCATGCCTTTCAGCCGTTTATTTCAAACAGCTAAAAGTTTTGTTTGTTAACAATATAAAAAATTAGCTCATGTGTATCAAAAGACCGAATTTAGAAAAGCTGATATTAATCACGAAAAATCAATTATACCTTTCTAAATAAACAAAGTTATACATTAATTAATTTTTGCAAGCCAATTTATGCCTAATTACAATTATAATTTATGTTTGGATATATCATCATCATCACGATGATGATAATGATGATGATAATAATTATTATTATTATTATTAGTTCTTTATTATTATTATAATTATAAATTTAATTTTGTAAAATTAAATATCTAAAATCTAAATTTCTATAAGAATGTTCAACGAAATATTAAGATATATAATATTCATACCTTTATAATTTTTTTAAATTTATATCTTCATAAGTCATTTTACACATAAACAATTAATACTAAATAGTAAATTTTACTAAACATTTATAATAAACAACTAATATAATTTGGTAATCAAATTAGTTATCATCTAACAGAGCTAATGCAATCTGCTTATTGCCAAACAAGACCTTAATATAACTGAGATACAAAAGGAATATAGCACCGACCAAATGAAATTCAGCTTTTGTGGGGCTGTCGGTAAAAAAACTGAAGTCACTAGGCATTGACGTGAAACCTCACGATTGTTTTCAATATCTGCCTCTTAAAACTGTCTCATCATTCACTTCGACACAACAGTCTCTCTGGGGCTTTCAGATCGATCAGACGAAGCAAATGTATCAGCTGAACTGTAAAATGTCGCTAGAATCCAATTCTATACGTCTACTGGCATGATAGTTATACATTCTTCCATAGTAGATAATATACACAAAAAATGAAGGTATAGCGCATTACAGAAGATTGTTTATAGTCAGTAAGGAAACAGTGAATTATTTGGAAGACACAGAGGCATGATCTTTTGATTCACTTGCAGAAGGATTCAAGTAGTGAACCGAAATCAAACCATTCTCCACTGCTCCTACTGACACTGCAGAACTCTGACTTATCGATGGACCTCTTGATGACATGCCTGCAGAGTACAATTCACATAATGAAATAATTTCTAGCAAAACCTTCGATGCTCATCGAAAAGACTATATGAAAAACTAAAAGCACAGAATATCCAGCAGGGATTTTCTTAGATACATATGCTGGTTTTGAAGCACATTACAATTGAAGCAGATGCTAACAAATCAAATTTGCACTTCGCTAATACGAACAGAAGAGCGACTAAAGGGTAAACTATGATAAAAATGGACTAAAAAGTATCAAGAGACATAAAGAGAGGTTTTCAATTATAGAAAAACCACAAATGCGGCAATAAAGTCAAACAATTTAAAGGAGAGAACAGCTAATGGGCAAACTAAGCAAGAGAACATCTCCAGCTTAAAGAAGGTTACTGTGTAGAATACAGCAAATGACTCTACATGCAACTAGTCTATTAGTCCTTGAATCCATAAGAATACCTTCCTGTCTACAGAACAACCTGAGAGGAAAAGCAAATATACTGGAGCTAGTACAAAATTGCATCTTGAACAAAGAACAAGATAAGTGCGAATTAGTAATAGTAGGTAATTTATAACTTCGAAAGATGATTGCCACTATGCTTAAGCTGAAAAACATTTAAACGTTACCTTGAAAAATAATCACTAGAAAAAAGAGGAGAGTGAACAACGTGGCTAATAGATTGCTGCCGGATGATGAAGCCTTTGTGGCTTTCATTTTCTTCAAGGCTTTCATTCGCTCAATCCTTGCATACTTCTGCATAGAAAGTTCAGAAAGCTCCTTAATGAACTTCTGATCAGTAGAATCCAATGACAGACCTCTTGGAGGCCTTGGAGGCTTTTTATTACTCATCTTCTGGCGCTTCTCCTTGATCACTTTCCTCTCTGCATCATCAACAGTTGTTCCTTTTTCTATATCCGCAGAAAAACCTTTTACATGGCCATCCACATTCACTCCAACTTCATGTTTGATTGATCCGTCCAAACACATAGCAGAAATTTCAGGTACCAATGCCTTTACATGTAGTTTGGAGCCCGAAGTTTGCTTTTTGCTTGAATCATCAGCAGCCACTATTCCTCCACATTCAAGATCAACCCCGAAATCTCCAACTTTTGGAGCCACATGCCCCATATCTGATTAGCAAGCCAAATCCAATATTTTACTTTCTCCAAGTTCCTACAGTAAATAAAACACCTAACACTAGTAATAATAGATAAAGGTCAAATCTTTCTAGTTATATCTGCACAATGCAGAATGCTAAATCTTCGACAATTCCAAACTATCTTGACCTTGACGTCTGCGGTTGTGTCTCTAATCCGTAACCTAAAAGAAAATCCCCTTAGTATTTATTTGTAGAAACGCATACTTCGCCAACGAACGAATCTCTGCATCACGAAGCAACCCAAGTTCAGTGTACAGAAAAAGATTGGTAATTTGTGAACCAGAAAAAGGTCAAGATTTGAGAATAAATGAGCAAATGAAATACACGATTTTCAAACTCCTTCAGACCAAAAAGAAACAAAGGGATAGGAAATGGAAGACCTGAGAAAACATATGAATGGATGGAGACTAACGTGAAAACCAAGCCAGGGACAAAGTGATACTCCAATATCAAGCAACACAAACAAAAAAGACCAGTTAAAACAAAGAAGTAAAAAATCATTTAGAAAAACCCACAAATGAGCAACCACATCAAACCTCAAACCTCAATACAGGGGCCGGATAACACAAAAAATGGGAGACACTATACATAGAGACCCTTTAGAAAGTAAAAAGTAGCACAAGCACCTGGATAACACAGCAACAAATAAAGGCCCAGATCCGAGAAGGGCGCGAATATCATGAATTAATACATACAGGGATAAAGATAATGTCGTAAAAGAATGATCGCAGAAGAGAGAGGGTGTCCGAGAGGTGCAGGAAACAAGGGAGCGACTGTTTTAGGACCAAGACAAAAAATTCCAAAAATTACGCAGGGCGATGGAAAGGAAACAAAAATGGTTAAAGACTGGCTAAGGTTTAGAGCACGAAAAATTGGTTGAGGTCTCCGGGGTCGTCGTGGGGCGACACCACCTGGAGTTGTCCATTTGCTTTAATTATTATTATTATTCGTTATTGGATGATTCAACAATAATCAGAACACGGATAGTGGAAGGATGTCACTCAGCACGTGACTGTGTCGCAAGAAACCAAAGCTGCACCGACACTGAACATTAAGATGATTCGTGGTAAAAAAAAGAAATTAATAAAATAGAAAAGGAACCGTGGGCTTTTCTTGTTACCAAAGTGTTCAATTTCCCTTCAAGTTAGTATGGATAGAACTTTGTTAAATCTCCAAATATCAATCACAACAGTTTCTATGTTCTAGTTCTAATAGAATGCTAAGAAAGCAAAGAAGATTTGGCTTCACTACCACTAAGTTTTCACATATGCATTCTATTTCTTGACCAATACTTTCACTGAAATTTCACAGAATTGACTAGTGCTTATGGACCCATATACAAACTTGGCATTGTGAACACCTTGTTATATCCTCAACCACAATCTCTCAAACACCTAGCAAGTGTGTCATTTTCACAAACACCTAGTGTGTGCCTCGTTTTAGTGAGTACGGACAAGAACATTTTTAAGGCACTGAATGATATGTGTTATTCATGCAGAAGATTGATAACAATACTAAGGTGAGACTGCATTTGTCTCACACTAACACATTACACTTGTATAAATACCTAACATAAGATTGATAACAATACTAAGGTAAGACTGCATTTGTCTCACACGAACACATTACAGTTGTATAAATACCTAACACAGTAGGTTATAAAAGTTACCACGTAATTATGTTTGAAGCAACATAAATCTTCAGACAAGCTTATCCAAACATGTCCCTTATATTATTGCAACATTAGATTAACTTAAAGAGCAGTTGGCCAACCCTATAACCGATCAACTGACATAGTTAATAACTGTCATAACTGCCAACCCATCATCGGTCCATCCAATAGCTAGAACAATTCTACTTGCTCTAGAATTGTTGTAAGAAGTTTTCACTTTGATGATCTAGACCTTGACTAAGTTAGATCAATGCTTGAAGTATTCCACTAGCTATGCTTGAAGCCATCTCCAAGTTGAATTGTTTTTGTTCCTACAGTATGCTTCCCATGCCTGATCTGGCTTCCAAGTTGCAAAAATTCGTTTGCTACCAAATTAGTCTGAAATGTGCAACGGGACTTATAGACCTCCCTCACTTGAAGGAGCCAACATCCATATCAAGAGGTTCTCAAGGTAGGTCTTTATCTTCTCCTCAAACAACCAAAGGAAGTGTCTCTTTCCTAAGCTTTTTTTTTTCTAAGAAAATACTTGTATTAATAATAGGATGCCCCACACGTGAACACATGAACAATAACAAGCAACTACAAGGTCTAATAAACATACACCAGTAGCTTCTCACAAAGCAACACAACGCTTAAAACATACAACAGAAAATGAGACGTTTGACAAAAATGGGGTAAGCGCAGATCACGTCTTTCCCCATTCACCTAATCCAACCAAATTAGGGATTAGGTAACGAGCGATCGTAGTAGTCCCGAAGAGATATGCTTCAGTCGATGGATTATCTTCAAAGTATCTTGTTGAATGTCCTCTCTAGTTGTTCTCGTGTTGCATGGACCAGGGTTCATGTCTAGAGTCTACAAATTTGCACTACACGTCAAAAAGCGGAAAGAACTCTAGGCGATTTGTGGTCTCGCTCCTAAGTTGCACCAGCAACTTTCCTTTCTTTCCATTGCACCAAAAATCCCATCCTTTGATTTTTTTATGCTTTCCCAAAATACGATGGTCAAGAATCTTAATTATATCATCATCAATTTGATTTTACACCATCGAAGGGGCACACTTTGACTTGCTATGTTATGGTTCTTCTATATCTTCGAGGAACCTACATAAAAAAACTCACATGGAAAGGTAAGGTGTACTGTAGTCTTTTGGGCATCTTTAAACAATAGGCAACATTCCTTCTAATAGAATGGGGGTTGGAAGTCCACAAAACGATGAATAATGAACTAAATGGTGTTTCAGAGAACTAAGAGAACTTGGGATCAAAACACAAAGTTTAAAGTGTTCTAAGTATGTTGGACACTTTCCCTAAATTGTTATTTACACCCACTATGCTTGCAAACCGGGTTAAAGGCAAATTACTTCTAGGATAACAAAGAACAGAAGAACATTTAAGTTGCAAGAGTATGAATGTTCTTCGAGAATTATGAATACAGAGATTGTGTTGATAAAAGTTGTTAAAAACAAACATTTTTAATCTTGACTAAAAGTTATGTCTATATAGAGTTTTCATAACAGTCATGTTTGTTCACTACCAGTCACAATTTTTGGAAATAAAGCAACTATTCAGAACAATCGCGTCTGTTTACTACAAGTCGCAACTCTTGGTAAGGAAGCAACCTTTCATAATAATCACATATGTTCACTACAAGGCACAACTCTTGGAAAGGAAACAACTTTTCATAATAGTCACGTCTGTTCATTACAAATCACAACTCTTGGAAAGGAAGCAACTCTTCATTTCCAAGTTTGACTTTAACTGTTTATATCACAAACTGATTTCCAGCAATCCCCCACTTATTTTGTGACATAAAAAAAACAAAACACAAAGAAGCAATCCTACCTAAAGGAAGGTAGCTTTCACCTTAAACCATTCTATAATACAAACATATCATAAAATCCAAACGAAATGATTAATGGCTCATTGCTTAAACCATCATTCACAAAGGTTCAGACATGTCGCACACGTTAACCTTCTTAGCATTTAATTAATTCACATTACAATTTTAGCATTATTATTGACCATGTGCTTTTGCATAAGCTACTTTGGAGATAAACTCTAGAGAGAATTATTGAGAGATTGAGAAAGAGAAGAAGGAAGAGAGAAGAAGCGAACATCAATGTACTTCCCAAATTTAGAGTTTCCCGACGTAATTGTTTCCCGTCTCTATTTAGAATCGTATTTCCTGTTATTTTCCATTTTTATTATTGTATAGAATCGGGAATAATAATTTGATGATAGGATTTTGAATGTTGACATAATTTATACTCACCTTTAGGTTTTTTTAATCTTTGATTTAATAAAATCTAATTGTTTTATGTTTCTTGGATTTATTATGATTGATTCTGTGACTGCATAATTCGGTAATAGATTGAGGGGTAAATCGAATGAAAAATAATTTAATTGAGCCAATGATAGTTAGTAGATTTAATCAAAACGAGAAATTAATCAAATCGGTAATTGATAATTAGCAGATTTAATAAGAATGAGAAATTAATCAAATCGGTAATTGTGTAAAGAGAGATTTTGTATAGGTTCCCGATAGTTTATTGGACAACTTTAGATCTAATTAGAGTTTTGGATAGATTGTTAATTGAGAGATTGCAATTTTTTATAATCTGAATAGGGTTTAAAATTTAGGGTTAATGGTTATAACTCAAAAGAGAGTAATCAACCAGCGGATTGTCTAGGAACAATAATCTTATAATTCATAATCAATTAGGTTAGCGTTAAAGATAACTAGAAATTTCCCTTTCTCTCAATTGATAATTCCTTTAAATTGATTCTCAAGTGTGTGTTGCAACTGCTGCTTTGCTAATATTTTCGTAATTGATTCTTGAAATTGAGTTACCTGATTGAATTAAATTCTTGCCTTAGTTTTGTTACATTTTGAATTATTGCGAATTGTTTTGTCTTTAGATTTTAGGATTAGATTATCCCTCCTCGTGGAATCAACACCTTAGGCTTTTTCACCTTCTTTTTAATTAAAAAAATGGGTATAAAGTAGACCACACATTAACTTAGATATAACCAGATAATAATGGTAAATCTCAAGAGTTGTAAAAAGAGATAAAAAGAACGATCATGGATAATGTATATTATAGGGAGCAAAGGACTCTTGTAGATTTCAATAAGCCTCACTTTAGTTAAGGAAATCATCATCCTTATATGAACCATACACTTCGAGGTGGCAGAACCACCCAGATTTCTATTGGTCTAACAATGTAAGTACCCACATGGGACATTAAGACCTATTGGAATTTCAGCAAGATGAGTCCAGTTTATAGGATTCCAAACTGGATAAAATCATAGATAAGCTAACAGACATGAAAGAGAAGCAGAAGAGACTGGAACAACAATTTGATAAATTAATAAAAAAATCATGCTACTTCTACTCACAACTTGAAGATTCAAGTAAGACAAGTTTCCATGAATTTTGTAAGAGAAGTGTGGAAGACTTTCTGAGCAATATGGAATTATATCAACGAGAGCAATATGAGGCTATCACACTTAGAAATGGGGAAGAATAAGGAGACCTAGTAGAAGACCATGTTGAATATTATCTTGTAGAGGATCAAGAAATGAGGAAAGAGGGTGAAGAAAAGAATGACAACTCTCCTTATTATTCCTTAGATCTTGGTATACCATGCTTGAACATTGAAAAAACTTGGGTAGATGTCTATGAAGAGAACCTCATCATTCGAATTAGTGATGACCAAGTGACATTCAACATGAGTGATGTATTAAAGAATCCAGAGGAGGGCGACACATTCAAAAAAATTGATGTGTTCGAATCTTTGAAGTAATGAGAGGACAAAGAACAATTGATAATGGCCATTAAGTTTGAAGAAGCTATGGAAGTCTCTATTCACAAAGCTAAAGAAGAAGAGGAGATGAGGGGAAAATGAGGAAGAACCAAGAATAGAACAACTCACCCTCTTACCGAGCAAACTGTTAGATTCCATGGAAGATTCAGGGAGTTTTGTTATTCCCTGTTTTATTGATAGTTCACTCAGAAAAAGGACATTACTGAGCCTAATTAGTTTTCATAATTTTATCAATATTGTCCATCTTATCATTTTCCAATTTGTAGCTTACTTACAAACCACAAAACTAATGTTGAACGAAAAGGGTAGAAGCAAGCCACTCATAATTGATCCTAGCTGAGCTTTAAGGTCAAGCTAATGACCCTAAATTAGCACGTTTAGTAGTTAGATTTAAATTATCACCTAGTTAGGTTTGTTTTAAATTCTAAAATAAGTTTTGAATGATTTGGAATGGTTTGGATTGCTAATTCTTTTAATTTCTTGAATCACTTATAAGATAGGGAAACACTCTCGATGTCAAGCATATTTGGTTTCAACACTATTGCCATTACCATCTCCATCACCATAAAGGGTTTCGTGTTCTAACCATTTTCTTTTCATTTTTGTTAGTTTTTTCTTCTTATGATCATCATATATTATGTTTTATTTCCCCTAGTGTGTTGGTGTACCCCTCCCACATTGAGGACAATGTGTTGTTTAAGTGTGGGGAGGTTGTTTGTTTTTACCATGAGTGTGAATTTTGCACATTGTATGATAGTTTGCTTAGGTTGCATAATATGAATTGCAATGTTTCAATAGCTTAGATGGATTAGAATTGATCTAATTTTGAACATAGTCTATTAGGTTGTGAAGAATTATTAGCTCACAAAATTAGTGAATTGGGGGTCTATGCAACTTAATTAGAATTTAGTGTTAGTTTGTGACCCTCTAAATTGTCACATTCATTCATAATTTGAGGCCTTTCTAGTTAGGTAGCCTTGCTAGTATTTTTCATGGAAACAAGTAGCTAAAGCAACAAGGTAGGCAATAAAAAAATCATGTTTGATAATTTTAAAATAAATAACTATTTCACTGGCCTTGGGGTCTCAAATAGAGCTAGTAGCAGTTAAGAAAGTGATATAGCTGAGTAATCGGATCGACATACATCACAAATGTGTGTCTTTGAGTAAAAAGGCTATAATAACGTTCCAACCAAGTAGCTTAATAAAAAACATGACTTAGTTAAGTAAGCAGATCAACATTCATTACCAAGTTTGCCTCCACGTAAAAAGATTAAGTCCATGTTCATAAAAAATAAATTAAAATTGTGCGCATTTTTTAATAAAAACCTACCGAACTTGTAATAGTTTGATTTTTCATGAAAATTTACTTAGGAGTAGGTACAAAGTTTGAATGACTAAAGAATTATTAATATATGTGTGCAATTGAAAAGGGTAAACAATTTAACACTTGAGTATGAATTGATATGTATATGTAGTTCAAAGCCCTAAGATGTAGATTTTGGATGTTAATGATTTGAAATGACTTGAATGATTGTGTTTACAATTAAATTTATTTCATAAAGTTGAAGCCATTGTCTCATTACTGCATTGTGTGCTGTGTGAATTTTTTTGTGTTTGTTGTTTTGTTTGCTTGACGACAAGCAAACGTTTAAGTATCGGGCTGTTGATAAGTGTGAATTGCATCATGTTTTAAGGCTTATTTTTTATAAGTATTATCTTAATCTTTTAGTATATGTTTAGGTTAGAATTGTTTTAGTTTGTAAATTAATTGTGTTTAAGTGTTTTTATGGGTTAATACAAATCTTCGAGCTTAATTATTATACCTTTGAGGTACCTTGATGTGTTTGTTAGTATTTTAGGGTCAATATCAAAGAATGAAGAAGTTTCGGAGACACTTGGACCAAAACAATGGCCCACAATTGTGGCACAACATGCCACGATTGAGAAAGAAGCACTAGAGTCAACCCACGATCATGGCCCATATGCCACGATCATAACAAAAGCCTAGGACATTACCCACGATTGTGGCCTGATTGCCATAATCATGATAGAAAGCTCAGATGTGGCCCACGATCATGACCTGCAGGGCCACAGTCGTGGCCTGCATCAAACAGACGTGTAGACACTCAAGAACTTCAAGTTTTGAGGGAATTTTTAGGCCTTTCAAACCCTAGAAAAAACCTAGGGCTACTCAAAACCCAAAAGGTATATAAATAATAAGACAAAGAAGATGAAATAGCTTTTGCATCAACCACTTTGGAGATAAAACCTAGAGAGAACTATTGAGAGATTGAGAAAGAGAAGAAGGAAGAGAGAAGTGGAGAAGAAGCTGATTTCGATGTACTTCCCGAATTTGGAGTTTTCTGATGTCACTACCTCATATCTCTGATTAGAATCATATTTCCTGTTATTTTCCATTTTTATTATTGTATAGAATTAGGAATAGCAATTTGATGATGGGACTGTGAATGTTGAGATATTCTATACTCACCTTTGGGTCTTTTATCTTTGATTTAATAAAATATGATTGTTTTATGTTTGTTGGATTTATTATGATTGATTTTTGTGATTGTATAATTTGGTAATAGACTGAGAGGGTGAATTGAATGAATAACAAGAGCTATGTCATTTAATAAAAACAAGAAATTAATCAAATCAGTAATTGTGTGAAGAGAGATCTCATATAAGTTTTCAATAGTTTATTAGATAACTTCAAATCTAATTATTTTGGATAGATTATTAATTGAGAGATTTCAATTTTTCATAATCTTATTAGAGTTTAAAATTTAAATGATTTTAACTCGAGAGAGAGTAATCAACTATAGGATTGTCTAAGACTAATAATCCAATAATTCACAATCAATCAGGTTAGTGTTAAAGATAGTTAAAAATTCCCCTTTCTCTCAATTGATAGTTCCTTTAGGTTGGTTCTTGAATGTGTGCTGCAGTTGCTACATTGTTAATATCTTCATAATTGATTATTGGAATTGAGTTGCATGATTGAATTAAATTCTTACCTTAGTTTTGTTACATTTTGAATTACTATGAATTGTTTTGGCCTTATATTTTAGGATTAGATTATCCCTCCTCATAAGGTCGACACCTTAGGTACTACGCAAATGACCTGTATGTTTGTAGATTATCGAGGTTATTAATTACAACTTACACCCATCGAAAAACCACGATCAACAGCCCTAAACTTTCAAATATGACAAGTTTGGCTTCCTTCCTTTCAATTATTCATATGGAGACACTTTAGTCTTTAAGGATGGAATTCGATTTGGAAAATGAAATTCAACCAACAAAGCCTTACCCCACAAGTTTTTTGGTAAACTAGAACTCAACAGCATAAAATTAACTATGTTTTGATGAGTTCTACTTTTCCTTTCCAAACCATTTTTTGGGGAGTATTTGGTGCACTAGTTTGGTGTCTAATACCATTTTGTTTGCAGAATTTTGAGAACTCATTATAGAAGTATTCTCCTCCTCTATAACTTCTCAAATTTTTTTATCTTTTTACTCCATTTATTTTTCATTTATTTTCAACAAGAGACTTGTATGTTTTAACCATATTAAATGCTTCATCTTCAACAAAAGACTTGTATATCTTAAACATATTAAATGCTTCATCCTTGGTTTTCATCAAATGAACATGCACAAATCTAAAGCAATCATCAATGAAAGTAATGTAGTGTTTGTTACCACATCTTATTAAAAAACCATTAAATTCACGTATATTTGAATGCACTAAATCAAGCAATTTTGTATGTCTTTCAACTTTAGGAAGAGAAAGTTCTGTTATCTTTTCTTGTATGCATGTTTCACATCTCTTATTCACTTGGCCATTTTAAGAGATTAGTCCATTGTTAGACATATAATGAATCACTTAATGACTAATATTTCCTAATCTACCATGCTATAAAGAATAAGAAGCCTTAACCATATAAAGAGAAACATCATTCACTTTATTAAGATTAAGCTTAAACATGTCATTACAAGAATATGCTTTTCCTACAAAAATACCATTCTTAGACAAGATTACACTATTTAACTCAAGTATAACCTTCAACCCCTTTTTGTTCAGGATATTTGCAGAAATAAGGTTCTTAATCACGTCTGGAACATGAAGAACACTAGTGAGCACCAACTTTTTCCTAGAAGTGAATAGCAAATGCACATCTCCCTTTTCATGAACCTTGGCTTTCATACCATTGGCCATGACCACCTCATGTCCTTCAAGAACTTCATAGTTTTTGAATTGGTCCTTGTTATTGCACATATGAATTGTTGCACCGAAATCATACCACCAATCATATGATGTTTCCTTTTTGCTTCTTATTGGATCTACAGTCAGCCTTGTAGTGCCCTTTCTTTCCATAATTATAGCAAACCTAATTCTCTTTCTTTTCTTTAGCATTAACATTTTCAAGTTTCTTCCTTTTATAATTGTTGGATTTCTTCTCATCCATAAAATTCACCTTTGGATCTCCTTCCACTTCTTTTCTTTAAAGAATTCTTGCACCTTCTTCAATTCGAAGATGTTTCAAAAAACTAACAATATTTAAAATTTCATAAGTGTACAATAACTTCTTTTGATAATCATTCCAAGAAGAAGGCAACTTAGTAATAATTGCCCCCACTTGTAATGATTTGGAAATTTCAACACGCAAGTCTTTAAGGTTTGAAACAATCATTTGTAAATTGTGGCTTTGATCCATAAGAGAGGAAGCATCAATAAATTAAAACTCAAAATATCTTTTAATAAGAAACTTATATATGCCTTACTTTTGAGATGCATATTCACATTCAAGTGACAACCAAATCTCCTTTGGACTCTTCATAGTGATAAAGAGATCGTAAAGGTTGTCTGAGAGGGTGTTGAGAATGTGACCCTTGCAAAGCAATTCATCTTCTTGGCGCTTTTCTCATTCATCCTTCCTTGTGTCTACTTCACCTTCCTTTGGAAGATGAATTTTAGGAAGAGTGAGATCAAGTGTATATGCAATTTTCAAAGTGGTAAGGAAGAACATCATCTTGTCCTTCCAACGATTGAAGTTAGTGTCAGATCCATTGTAGCACCCCAACTCTCGCGAGACCCGAACCCGACATCTACAGTGACATCCGAGCCCGTGACCCGCGAGGGTGGCATGCTAGAGCAGTCAATCACAATTAAAACTCGTTATGAAAATTTTCTTCCAAAAATGTTTTAAAGCGCGGAAATCAAAACACACTTTGGGCCCGGCATATCACCAAAAACATTTTCAGATACAAAACACTTTCAGTTATTAATTAGCACTCAACAGTGCTCAATCAGTATATAAGCAGAAAGGCATGACCCAACTGGGCTCGATGCCATTTCTGAACACAATTCAGTAATCAAAACCTCAATACACTTTTACATTTATTAAGCTAGGGCCCACCAAACAAAACACTGTACTCATGCAGATGTGACAACACTGATCCCGACCCGTTACTCTGCCTTGCTAGCAACGATCATACTCCTGTTAGTCTAACGGGGTACTCTTCAGTTCCTGAAAAATAAATGCAATGTTGGGTGAGTTTGCGAACTCAATGAGAAACCATCATCGATGGTTCACCCAACTCATGCATTCACAATTCATATACACACTGAATCACATATTCACACTTTTATATATTCACATGCATTCAATTTCACTTTCACACAGTTCACTTTAGATCATTTACATATGCAGTATGCATGCGACACTTTCAGTTTCATTTCATTGTTGTGACCGAGCGCAATCAGAAATCAGTAATCACATTTTTGGCAAGTAGGAGGGCCCTATGGGTATGCACTACTGCCCACTCACATTAGGGATAGGAGAGCCACTGGTATGCACTAATCCCTTTCACATAATAGGACCCACACCCCACCCATAGGTGTTTGCGAGTTTCTTTGCGTGGTGTGTTCTTGGGTTTTACCGCGGCGTCCTCAAATATACAGTGGCGTCTCGGGTCAACAACTATCATTATCTGATCATTTAATTATGCATGAGTGCATATGTCATTCACATTTCACAGTCATATCTCATTTATTTGGACCTTTAGTTTGGTATTTCGATCATATACATATCTCAATTATTTCACTAACACTTTTACAATTCGATTCACTATTGCATTTATGCACATTTATTCACATTTTGCACTTCCATATCTCAATCCAATATTTCGAACACCCATGGTTCGAAATCAATCAAAACAGTCACACATATCCATCCGTATCTCCACATGGCATATGTACACAAAATGTAACACATATAGGTTGAGAAACCAACTAGGTTACTCACCTGCACTTCCGAGCTACAGCCTGGAAGTCTCAGCACTACCCGTGGAATTGCTCCATCGGTGCCTTTAAAACAATCAGAAAAATCGAATATCACTCATTGCACAATTTTCAATATTCAAAAATGCAAATATAGAAAAATACCTTGAGTCTTGTACATGTTATGACATTCCCTAAATTTTTCCAATTCGATCATTTTCACTCTAATTCATAGCAAAAATCCAATTACCATAAGTCAATAGACTAATATCCAATTCTCTGCAGTCACATTCCAATTAAAATCACAATCACTATTTATTGCCACTAGATTCCCATAATCATCGAATTAAAATCCGAAATTCCATCTTATCAATTCAAATTCTTAATCTCTAAATTCCAATTAATCACTTAGAAAACAATTCAATTGAAATCAAATCTCAAATTCATTACTTGTAACAATCATCTTAAAAATCACTTCATTTCATTCTCCCAAATTGAAATTCCTAGTCTCAGAAATTCAATTGATCCATAGCCAATCCATTAGAAACTAATCCTCCAAATTCATAATCTCCATATTGAATTTAATCCATAGGTAATTGAACTATCAAATTCCTACATCCCCATAATTTAAAACCTCAAAATCTCATTTTGGAAAATCAGCATTCCTCGTGCGGCATCGGATCCTTCGCCGCATGAGCTCCATTCTCGCCACGTTCATGGCGTAATTACGCCTCGCCTGGATGACCATGGCAACCATGCTGTGGCGTCGCACGCGCATCTGACGCTGCGACGTGCTCCTTTCTTCCTCGCCATGGTAGCGCCTTCCAGCAAGACGTCGCGGCGTCTAAGCTTATTCTGAAATGCTCACTTGGCGTGTTCTTCATGCGCCACGACGCGTAACGATTTAACACGTCCGAAAACCAGAAATTTCCAGATTTCTCATATTCTACTCCATCCAAATCCATTCTAAACACTCCCAATTAGTTTCATACACTATACTGAACTCATTTCTAACCTCAAAACTATCTAAAACTTATTATTCATCAAAATCCCAAATCAAACTCAACATTTTCTCAAAAACCCTAACATCCGAAACTTTCAAATTCTCTAAACAATTTCATAACTCAATCAATGATCAAATTAAACAACTTATATCATAAGGAAACAAAGACTTACTTGATTCAAGTTTTAAACATTTCCAAATCACCAAGAAATCCACATGAGGAAGAAGAAGAACAAAGCAATTTCTCGAGCGAAGCAAGCATCATCAAATTTCAAAGGCTTAAGTTATATATCTTGAGTACCTTAAGACTTGTTTGGCAATTAATTGCCACCAGTCGAATCGAACAACCTCAATCCAATTTCGATTCTAATTTCTCCGTCGCAATAAAATTAATAATAAATCCTAAAGTCATAATTCAACTTGCCTTATATCAATTGCCAATCAATCACGGACCCGGAATCCGGTTTATCAGTCACTATACCATTTTTCCGGTCCGGACTCGATTCTCTAAAAATTCCAAAAAAATTTCCATAAATTCACAAAATTAGGAATTGCATATTCCTACACTCTAATCTCATAATTCAGTTCTCTAAATTCAAATTTTCTCATTCCAATTCATATACAAAATTCATTTATACACTTTTCGCACAAATTTCCAATTTCCACAATTCAATCGGGAAATGTCATACATGTACGCATATTCATATACTTACGCCATCAATAATCATTTACCAATGACTATATAAACTATAATGCATGAAGAATTCACATTTGCCTGTACTTTAACCTGACCCGATCCAATTTACAAAAATACCCGTCACTTCGATAACGGGATGTTACATCCATCAAGGCAATCTAACTTGACAAAGTCTTGGTTCCTCACTTTGAGAGTGGATTCTTGAGTGGACTCCATGATAGCAATAAATAACACTTTAAGATTGTAATACAATGGGGGTTGAAAGTCCAGAAATCAAAGGGTGAACAATGAAGTAAATGTTGTTGCAGAGAATTGAGAGAATTTGAGATCAAAAGGCAAAGTTTAAAGTGTTCTAGGCGTGTTGGACACTTTCTTCAAAGTGTTATTTTCCCCACTATACTTGCAAATTGGGTTAAAGGCAAATTACTTCTAGGATACAAAGAACACAAGAATATTTAAGTTGCAAGAGTATGAATGTTCTTTAAAAATTTTGAATGCCAAGATTGTGTTGGTAAAAGTTGTTAGAAACAAACATTTTTAATCTTAACTAAAACTTGCATATAAAGAGTTTTTAAAATAGTTGAAATAACCAATTTCTGTACCGATGGATTAAATATTATATTACTGATCCTTACGAGTTCCATGATCATAGAATTTATTTAGTACATTTAGTGGTATTGCTATCGTCTACAACTAAATTAAAAAAGAAACCAACTTCCGTTAATACAAATTTAATGTAGTAGTAGAAAGTGGGTATAGTTCCCACAAGGAATTTTAACGGTAAAGAGTTTACAAGTTCAAAACTAAAATAAATTAACAAATGGGGGTTTCAATTCACATAAATTCAAAAGTGTAGAAATAGCAAAAATTGAAAATTAATAAAAGTAATTAGATCTAAAAATTTAATAGACAAACCTTGGTTTGGGGTCATCGATGTTATCACACTAAAATGGATCCTTGATATAAAATTCAGTTTATCAATAAACATTCATTGGGGGATGTTTTCTCTTAAGTGTAAATGAATAGAAACATATATTCTAAGCATTCTTCTTAATCAACAACCTAGATATGATCGTAGGTTCAATTGAATAATAACTTTAAGAACTAAGAAACCAATGAACAAGATAACACATATACGACATGCATTTAATCAAGATGAGTATTTTCTTATAATTTTCCACTATAACGTAAAGAAGGTAATCCTAATTGCCACTTGTGATTAATAAAATTGAACGTCATATTTCACTAATCTAGCTATTAAATGAATCAATTCCTAGTTGCGAACCTAGAAATCAATTAATTCAATTAGAAAAAGTAATTCGGAAGACACTCAATGTTCATCAACAAAACAAACTTTGTTTAAGCATCTCACACATAATAGATGTAACATCCCACTCCTGACAGGAAGGGTAAAATAGTAAATTGTCATAGGATGAGATTGATAGGGATTAATTAGTATTGTTCATGCATACTAGTATTAGTAAATAGTGAAATTATGCACATGCAAATTTCGGTACATGCATACATGACATTCCCGGTAGATGTGCCTACTGCAATTTTATTGTGATTAACGTGGTTATTGGGTTTGAAAAATTATTCTGAGTGTGTCATTGAGTTTTTTATATTTTAAGGGGTTTTTAGAAAATTTTCAGGAATTTTCCGGAGAAAATTCCTGGACCGGAAAAAATCGCCAAGTGGCGAACTGGTTGATTTTCTACTGTTATTTGGTACTAAACTATTAAATATCTTGGTGGGACCGAAAGTGGACCCTTAAACCTAGTTGGAACCGAAATTGGATTGAAATTGCTTGGTATTTGTTTTCTTTTTTCAAAAATTTGATTGGTTCTTTGACTTTTCCTCATTTCTCCTCCAATTGCCAAGTGTTCCTTTCATTTAATGCATGATTATCCTATGCATTCTCGGTTCTTCTATGAGGAAGGAAGGAAAAACATGTTTTATTTGCTCATTTTCCAAGTTCAACCGAAACCTACTCTCCTTTTCAAACCATCCATCGATTTTCTTCTTCTTTAAGTCCCTCTTCCTCCAAACCTTAAGAGCTCTTCTTCTTCTTACAACAAAGTTGTTGTCTTGCCATGGAGAACTTACACTTGCATGGGGTTAGAAGAGGTTGTTAGAGAGAATAACAAAGAAAGAAGTGAAGAGAATTGAAGAGTGGAAGCTAATTAGGTAAGTTTTTAAGTTAAGCTTTAATGATGTTTTAATTATGAATTTAATGACTTGGTAGTTAGATGCATGCAATGGGAATTATGAAACATTTGTTGTGCTTATTGATGCCTTAATTTGATGAAAAGTATAGGTGGAATTGGTGGGTAGAAGGTGAGGTTTGAGTATGGTTGGATGAAATAGTATAAGTGAAGTGTTGTAGCTTGATTTTTGAATTGAATATTAATGATTAATCTTGTATGGAATTTAAGAGATAGGTGCTGCCAAATTGAGATAGGTATTCCTAGTGAATGTATGATTGATATAGGGACTGGTTTTGTGTCCCATTGAGATGCTTATGGTAGTAGAAGTTCAATTGGCATGATAGGAGTTGTGATTGAGTAGTAAAGCTGAAAATGTGAGTTTGACCTACTGTACTGTTTTGAGCATAACTCATTGTGTTGTTATGAAAATGAGGTGAGGTTTGTTCCAAATAAAACTTTAGTTTGTTGACTACAATTTTGTGTGAAATAGGTGTTTCTAATTTTAGCATTAAGAGGTTGAAATTTGGCTTGGAAAGTTACTTCTGGGACTTATGTGAACAGTATCCGGATTGATGACCTGATTGTGTTGATGATTTTTCTAAATTAATTGAGAAGGAATTAGGGCAAATGGTCTAAATTAAAGTTGAAGCCTGAATTGTTAGCTTTCCAATGCCACTGATTTTGTAATTTTTCGATATGTATATTGGGAGATACGCATTGATGACTATTGGCTGGTAAAATGCATTTGAGTGAAACCTAGCTGAAATGTCGGTTTTGTGAGCATTCTGATTGGAAGCAATTTTAGAAATTTTTGTGAATTGAATTGGCTTGAGTGATCTTCTGAAGAGTTGTAGAGGAAACATTGATCTTGAAAATGGTATTTAGTATGCAATTTTTGGAGATCATATTTGGGATTTACGAGTTTTCAAAAATGGAACCTGCATTAGGTTTTTAACTGCTGCCCTGATCAGTCACTTGTTTGGCAGTTTTGAATTGGTTAGAGATGGAATTGGCTCTTAAGCTCTTCATGAAACTTGAATTATGTGGTTTTAATTTTTCAATGATATAAGGTAGTGATTTGTTTGACTTGTGTACAGGGAGTTATGCTTGATAGAACATTACTGTCCAGATTGGGTGATTTCTGGGGAAGCATCATTGATTGAATTATTTGACCTAGTTAACAATTGAATTTGATTTTGGTTTGTTCATGAAAGTTGTAGAAAACATTGTGATCTTTCTGAGAATATTTATTGTGTAATTTTGGACTGAAGAGAATAGAAGTTACTGAATTTACCAAGTATTGTTCTGTTTTGATAGGTTTTGAATGGGCAGAAGTTTCAATTAAAAATTTGACACCCTTAGGGGTAAATTTGATTTTATGGTCTTCATGAAACTTGTAGAGGGTTTCATGATCTTTCTAACGAGGTATGGTTTGTAATTTTTTGAATTGTGTGTAAAGAGATATGCTAGTTAGAATGTCAGACAGGAAAAAGGGAAAAAGAGAAGGAAATAAGGGCTTATATATATATATAGTAATTATTTTATTTGATTTTTGTGTTCTTTTGCTCATATCTTTTCCGTCCGACGTCCGATTGACCTGATTCTTGAGACATCGTATTCACTGAATATTTAATTTCATTTTTTGAGAGATTGGGAATTTTCGGACGAGAAATTGACATGGGACCGGGTAATGGTCTGTTTGGTCACTGTTTGAATTTATTGGGGACCTATAGAGGTCCAAATTGAGTACCGTCAGCGCCATTAAATTTCTAATTTTTTTAGACGGATTTTTCTATGGAAAAAATGAGATTAGGGTCGGGAATTCATGAACATGCATTATACACCTATATGTGCATCGTTAACGAATTCGGATTGGATAATTAGTGATCGTTTTCTTCTCTAATTCTTATAGAGGCCCAATTGGAGCGTCGTTCGACCGACGTGGCAGAGACTTCCCGGCATTAGCTCGGAAGTGATAGGTGAGTAACCTAGATAGGTTTCTCAATTATTACTTGTCTAATATGGGGATAATGGCGGGATCAGGAATGTGTACATTGTGTGACCTGTTTGTCATTACTGGATTTACTGTGATTGATTGTGAATTATGGGCTGACAATTGTTGTGAATTATAGACTGTTACTTGTGCATACTGACTGTTAATTGACTGTGCTTGACTATGAATGATTAACTATTTATGGGATGTTGTAACTGGGCATATGCATTTCATACACAGAGGCATAAATGGATAAAAATAATTGTGAACCGAGTCGCCACTGATACTGAAAATGAGCCTAGAGCTCGAAGGGAGATAATCCTCCCTAGACGCGTCTACTGATTACTGATCACTGCTTAAGCGCTCAGTCACAACACTGTAATAAAACTGAAAAAAGAGTCACATGTGCATTGCATCATTACTGGACTGAATACCTGAAATAGTTTTTACTGTATGTGATCAGATTGTCGCTTCATCGTAAATTGTTGTGTCCATGGCGATGTGATTCTGTGGATGTGTATTGGATTGTATGACTTCGGTGACTATATTGTAAATGGATGATTACTGTGCCTGTATTCTTACTATAGCGGTACTGTGACTATTGTGACTGTATATTACTGTGACTGTAGACCGTAGTATTACTGCAATTGCCTAATTACTGTGATTTGGTTATGTGATGCATGGATTGGGAGAACCATCGATGATGGTTCCTCATTAAGTTCGCAAACTCATCCAAATTTGCAATCTATTTTTTAGGACTAGAAGAGTACTCCGTTTGACACGGGAGTATGCCTACTGGGTGCAAGTTGAGATAGCGGTCGGGATCAGTTCGCGTCTGCATTAGTGTTTCCTAATATTATATTCCGCAATCTTTGTAAACTGATTAGTATGTGAACTTTATGGTTACTGTAAAGTATTGTTAAATGATTGTAATAACTGCAGATGTTTACTACTGTCTACTGTTTATTCCGCACGAATAAATGTTTTAAAACAAAAAGTTTTTTTTACCGAGTCCTACCGAATGATGTAGTACGCTACCCTCACGGGGCATGGACTCGGATATCACCAATGATATCGGATTCGGGTCACGTGGGAGTGGGGTGTTACAATAGATGATAACATGGTTCCCCTCAACCAAGAAAAGGGATTTAACTACTCATAAAAAAAGTGAAAATCAAAGAAATAATAAAACATAAAGTCTCCATCCCTAGTTTTTCTCTAAAGAATCCAAAAATACTTAAAAGAAAATGTAGAAACGTCAACTAAAACTGAAGCAAAATCTACAAAAAAATATAAAACTATTCTAAAACTAAAGGTTGCCCCGAAACCTAGAAGAAAAGAATGCAAAAAACGTAAAATACTTCTAAACTATCTGCTGTGAATAGTAGCACGCAAATCCCTCTTTATCCTTTCAAATCTTCTCAATCTTTCTTTGATTTTCAGCAGATAACCTTCCTACAGATTTAGGTGGTCGATCCCCACCAATAAGGATGAAATCTAATTCTCAAAATTAACAAAATCTAAAGTGGATCAGATATATATTTTAAAAATAAATCTGACGGATAAATTTTGTCCTTACACGTGCCTATGTTTAGTCACTGAATTTCCTGCCAATCTGGAATTTCATATTTTCTTTGTTTCTTTTGCATCTTTTTTATTCAATTTCATCTCCAAAGTGTTGAAAATCATCTGAAAACAATTAAGAGACAATTCCATTAATTTCGAATAATAATTTCAACATATTAAAGAGAATTTAATACAAAATAAGCACAAAATGACAATTTAATCCCACACCAAACCCTTGCTCGTCCTCGAGCAAATATGCCAAATCACTACACTTATTAATTCATCTTTCATAAGACTAAGTGCACACAATCTGTTAACTTAGGCCAGTAAGACTTAGGTTGTAACATACATCATAATCACTTTTCACCAATTCAAATAAACAAAGTCAAAATAAGACATCTTTATTCAAAGGGCAAGTATGAAACAAAAGTCAATTCTTCTTACAGATTTCTTTCTTACACTCAAGTGTTTAAGGTTAAAGTGTTTCTCTGAAATCTCCCTCTAACAGATTGCATTGCATAGGCTTGCAAATTCACCTGTTATCATTCATTAGAATTACATGAGCTCATAGATCATAAGGACTTTATTATAGGTTGTAATGGGGCTAAGTTCAAAGGTAAGGTTAAAAAAAATGGAAAAGGGTTAATCACAAACATTCACAAATTACCAAGTAAAAGGGATACTCGAATTAAAATTTTGAGATACCATATGAATACAAGAAACTACAAATACTCATTACTAACTAATGCTGCTATGCTTTATGCTTTATGCTTTATGCTTTTTCTTTTCTTTTTCTCTTTCTTTTTCTTTTCTTTTTCTTTTTCTTTTGTCTTTTCTTTCTTCTTTATTTCTTTCTCCTTTTTCCCTTTTTCCTTTTTTCTTTCTTTTTTTTCCTTTACTTGAATAACGCTAAAAATAAGAGAAAACAATAGCAGCATAATTTAACAAACACATGAGTAGAAATATCTATAAAAATATCTCAGAACAGAATACAGAACAAAAGTCCTAAAATCAAATGTTTACTTAGTACTTCATTCAACTTGTGATAGGTTAAGGCTAATGGGGTTTTTGGGTTTCAATTTAAGGTGATTAATTGAAAAACAAGGTTAAAGGCTCAAACATGTTTGTAAAGGGAAAATAACTAGGTAGGTCATTTTTAAGATAAAGGGTTTAAAAACAAAGAAGGCTTTAATCATTTCTATATCCCATGTAATCAAACAAATTCAATCCGGTTCAGTGCAAGTTCTGAAGGCAAACATGACTAGAAGAGCATCACACAATTCAACGAAATAAAATGACATAAAGATGATGTCATTAAGGCTCAAATTTGCTCACAGGTTTAATTTAAGAATTCACCTTAATTCCATATATTACCTAATCACTCAAATGTCAAAATTTTAACTAAATATATAAGATCGATTATTGCAATTTATCCGAATGATTCATTTAAGACTCCCATAGCCCAATTTAATTTCATACACACACTCAATCTCATCCAAATTAATATGACAAAGCTTCATGGCTTAACACACAACAAAAGCATGCAAAGAACAGAAAAAAGAATCAAAGAAAGGCAAGATCACATATTCACACACATGTACTACATATACTTCCCCCACACCTAGAATGGGCATTGTCCTCAATGTCCAAAAACAATTAAAAACACAAAAAGAGGGATGGGAACAGAAGTATTCCCCTATATTGAAGATGTCATATGTAGCTTTGAAAACATAGATAGCAGTGTTGAAGTGAAAGATAGCAGCTTCCTTTTCAAATGCCTATAAACAAAACAAACCAAAGAAAATAGGTAAAACGCTCAAAGTAAACACTCAAAAGATATGCATAAAAGAGAAAACACATAAAAGAAAGGGATATATATGGGGTGCCTCCCATCAAGCATTTATTAAAGGTCATAAGCTTGACCCTTAGCATAAGTACATCATCCATTATTGAATGGATGCTTGAGCCTAACAGGAAGCGTGCTCAAACTTCATAAGGAACTTGGAGCAACTTCCCTTGAAGTTGGTTCTTCTAAGCTCGATGCTCTATGACTTCTGATGAGTGAAACTTCATTGTTTCACCATCATACTCTAATGTCCACTCATCTTTTCAGGCATCACTCTTCTCACTCAAAGATGGTCTCTGTAAAAGTGACACCAATGGTTGTGGAGACTTAACATCCTGTTTGCCAACTTTGATCTTCAACTTGCTTGCCCACAACTCGTTTAACTCATATGTGATTAGCAGCTTTTCTTCTTCTTGTTTCTCTTCTTGTTTTTCTTCTTCTTTTACCTGTATATAACTAAGAAAAGGAAATGAAATTCACCTAATGATAACGTGAACTACATCACTTACCTTAGGAGGTTGCACATCCTCCATCTTTTCTTAAACTATAACCTCTTCCTCTCCTAACTCCGTTGCTCTTCCATCTTTGCCTTGGCAAATTGACTCGGAAAAGGTGGTGGAACAATCATATTCTGCATAGTTGTTTATGTCATTTCTAGTTTTTTATATTCCCTTATGTTGCTTCTTCTTCTACCTCTCTTCTGGAAATTTTTGGATGTGATTCTTGCAATTCCTTACCACTTCACAATGTGATAGCCTTCACACTTTGTTTGGGATTGATTTTTGGTTATGCATTTTCAAAAATTTGTGCCTCCAATCAATTTATAACAGTTATCATTTGGCTCATTTGATTTTCAATATTTTAGATACTTGCTTCAGTATTCCGCTGAAACATCAAAGTGTTAGTGGTCAAAGATTGAACTATATCTTCCAAAGAGGTCTTACCTTCGAAATTGGGTGTTATATTTTGATGTTGTTGAGGCATATATGGTTGTCTAAACTGCTGGAATTGAAGAGTACTCATCGCCAAACTCATGACGATCTCCTCCAAAGACATCTCATCAGCTTGTGGTGGCAATGGTGGACATGAAGGCTCTGGCTAGAAGTAGGGCTACTCTTGATAGTAGCTCGGTGGAGAAGCGAATTTGTACTGTGTATCTTACAAAATAGGACACGTACAAAAAGAATAACCCAAAAATGAGCAAACTTCACATACCTTAGCTTGTTGATCATCCCTTGATACTTGCACGGCTAAGGGTGTGAAATCTGTCACTTGATAGTCAAACCTAGAAATAGCAACAGATAGAAACTCATCATCATAATAAGGATAATATGAAAAATCAAAATTAAAAGAATACTGATAGTGAGCCATGCCACTAAAAGATCAAAAAATCAGAAAAAAAATGTGAAACTAAAACAAACAAAAGACAAGGTAACCAAGAGCAACGAAACCGAAAACAAAAACAAAACATCACTAAAAAAATCGTTAAGAGATTCCTCGACAATGGTGCCAAATTTTGGTACTACTATCACCTACAACCAAATTTAAAAAGAAACCAACTTCTGGCAATGCAAATTAATGTAGCAATGGAATGTAGGGATCGTTCCCATGAGGAATTTTTAACAGGAAAGGTTAACGAGTTTAAAACTAAAACAAATGGAGGGGAATTGGCTTTAATTCATAGCAATTTAGAAAAGAGTAACAAAAATAAAAAATTAACTAAAATAATTAGATTTGAAAATTTAATAGACAAACCTTGGTTTCAGGTCACCAATTTTATCACACTAAAATGAATCCTGGAAATAAAATTAAGTTCATTAATAAACATTCATTGGGGGATGTTTTTTCTTAAGTGTAAATAAATAGAAACATGTATTCCAAACATTCTTATTCATCAACAACCTAGATAAGGTCGCAGGTTCAATTGAATAATAGCTTTAAGAACTAAGAAACCAATGAATAAGATAACACATGTATGGCATGCATTTAATCACGATGAGTATCTTCTTATAATTTCCCACTCTAATGTAAGGAACCTAATCCTAATTGCCACTTGTGATTAACAAAAATGAAAATCATATTTCATTAATCTAGCTATTAAACAAATTGATTCCTAGTTGTGCACCTTGAAATTAACCCAATTCGATTAGAAAAAGTAATTCGAAAGACACTCAATGTTCATCAACAAAACAAGCTTTATTGAAACATCTCACACATAATAGAAGATAACTTAGTTCCCCTCAACCAAGAAAAGGGATTTAGCTACTCATAATGAAAGTGAAAATAACAAAAATAACAAAACACATAGCCTCCATCCTTGGTATTTTCCTAAAGAATCTGAAAATACTTAGAAAAAACTGTAGAAATGTAAACTAAACCAACTTTCTAGCGAAAACCAAAAGAAGATGACTGCAGAAATGTAAAACTACTCCTAAACTATGCTAATGTTCCAAGCTGCGTGAACAGTAATGTTTTCCCTCTTTTGATGCTTTTGATCGTCTCCTTTTTCTTTATGAGCTGCGACTCACCTCTCACTGCTACAAACTCTTTTCATGTAAATGGCACAAGGTGTTTGTTCATGAAATTTTAAGTAACAAAAACATTGATATTTGTTATGGTCTTAGAAAATAAGAGTTTAGGAAGGTTATAAGGGATGTATATGGTAAGATTGCACAATATAAAATAATTGGAATTTATGATAAGTATCAATTCCCTCATCAACATTTTATGGGAAGGTACGTTAGAAGACAAAAAAGGTTTGAAAGCTATGATAGAGTAATTCATCAAATTATGTTTGAAGATGAAGGTGGTATTGGAAAAATCAAATATTTCTAGCTATATTCCCGTGTTTGCAAGGTTAAACTTACAAGACTTAGAGAGGACAACAAAGAAAATCTTTATCGGATTCAAAAATTTCCTTATATTTTACAATTTGCAAGTGTTTGAATTCGATTGAAACCAAAAAGATTGGAATTTTAATTTCTCTTAGTCCTACTTATTATGTAACAAGCACATTTAGCAGCAAATCCAATAGAAAACAATCATACAACTTTTTTGTAACGAATGATTAAATGAAAAAATTAAGTTTGAGTTCAAATTGATGAATGTTTATGAAATATTTGAATTCTTTTTTAATATTTTAATATGTTTTAGTTTAAATTGAATTCTAGTAAAAATATTATTGTCCAATATCTTTTTTCACCTAATCAAATTTAATTAAAAACTTGTCTAATGTGGAGATTGGAGCCTTCAGGAAAATACACAAATTAATCTTACCGAACACTTAACAAAGAAACTACTCCTTACGGAGGTGGCACAAAACAAAATGGTGTATAGATCATTGCCTCAGAACTGCCCGCACACTATGGATTGCCCTTAAAATCAAACTTCCTACTTTTAATAGGCTTGGAAAATACACGTACATTCTAAACTGGTGCACTTTGCAACAAAAGCCTAAAATCAAACAACCATCTCTTTTTTCATTGCACATACTCTAACAAAGCTTGGAGAAACATTATGACTTAGTTATATCGAACTATTCTTTTTAAATTTGAGAACAAAAAAGCTTTTGTGGCAGTAAGCGTAGGATTTTATCCTTAATCGTAACGAGACTCTTTTCATCGACGCATATGTGTCTTGGACAAGAAACAAGATCCAACGATTTGAACACGTGCCAGGTATCCCCAATTTCCTTTGATCTTTTGACGTTGTCTCCCACCAAAAGCGGCGTCGTTCATTCCGCACATCTGCTTGAATCAGGCTTGGTCTAGATTGCTTGCTTGCTAGAGTCCTGTACAAACGTTCTCGTTCTTCCTTGAGATTATGCACTATGTGGTGACATCTAGCATTTCATTCTTTTTCTTTTATGGTTTTCTTAATTGCAGTTGCTTAAAAACGCGAATGTGAGATTTACATAATGTTATTACTAAAATGTTTTAGGTATTTCAGTTATTGCTTGCATAAAAAGGTTTCAGGTTTTCTGTTAATAAGTTCTAAAGTAATGGTGCTGTCATATTTCTTTAGAGCTCGTTTGGTGATCATATGCATTAATTTTTATGAGCAGATGGGTCTTTTTAATTTCACTTTGTGCTTGTTCTGGCCAGTAGTTTCTAGTTTTGATTCTTTTAAATTCTTCTTTAATTGAATTATATTAAAAATGGTGAATAAATTGTCCTTTACAATGTTAAACAATTTTCTTCTTCTACTTGCTCACCGTGCTTCATATTTTTATACAAATTATCAACCGAAAAAGAGAATTGAGGGAGTTTTTGCTTCTCTTTTTCTTTTGTTCAATTTCTTTTTTTAAATAAAAGTTTATTTGTCTTAACATCTTTACTTTTTGTTGTTTCCAAAAATTTGAAAACCAAAATAGTTTTAAAGAAACAAGAATTTTATATTCTTATCAATTGATATAATTGCATTCCAAAATAACAAGGGTTATTTTGTGTAGATCTAATTTGTGTACACTTGCACTTTTAATGATATTTTTCTTTTCCTTCTTCCCCCTAAATAGATTAAGATTTTATATACTTAAGTTGACAATAAGAGACGACAAAGAAGAAGCACTAACTTCTCAAATTTACGATTGGATTTGAAAATTTTCAATCCTTCCTTGCATTTTCTCTGAATTCTTTCTATTGCATTTCCCAGAATGCCTTTATTTCCATCCTTTTTTGGAAACACAATTTTTCGCCTGTGTCTCCTTCCTTCTTTATGGGTTGAATGGGGGTTTTGGTAATTGAGGCTCTAGCCTCGTAGGAAGGCTTTATGCTTTCCAAGTTAATATGGAGCAAGGAGAGTCCCTATTCTCTCAAGAAGATTTTCGTGTCCTCTTCCGTGATACACTTATAGTGAGAAATGTTGTCTTGTCTAAAAACAATAAGCAGAATGTCGGAGACAAACACATGAGAAACCAACCAGTTGGTCCATGGAAAAATAAGGTTCACATTCAACATCGCAAAGGGCTTCTCACACATTATCAGAATATGGTTAAAGATAAAGTGGTTACCCCTCCTATCGAATTGTTGAAGGTCGCTGTGCAAGCTTGGTCAAGTGCTTGAGTTGGATTCTTTTGATCCAAAAGACCAGCTTTCTCGGTTGTGGAAACTTGGGCAAAGCTAGATGGGGTAATAAAGGATTAGACAAAGTGATGCTTAAGGCAGATAGATCCATTCTCTTTAAATTCACTAATGAGGCAAACTTAACATATATTGTGGAGCTGGGGCCTTGGCATATTGGGATCAACCCCTCTTTGTTAAGCTGTGAAAACCAGGTATGGCTTGATAGAAGCTTGATTGAAGTGTTGCCTTTGTGGGTGAATTTTCACAACTTACCTATGGAATTTTGAATAATTTCCAAGCTTAGCTTTCTAGCTAGTTCCTTAGGGAAGCCCATCTAAATGGGCACACAACAGCACATTGTAGAGACTTTGTTATGCTAAGATATGCATTGAAGTCTATAAGTCTACCCCACTTCATAATAAACTCTCTGTAATGAGATTAGGTGAATCAAGTGAGCATCAAAAGGCTGACATTTCAATTACCTATCTATGGAGGCCTAGCAATGATATAAAAAATGGAGACCTACTGGCAAGAAATTTGCATTAGGATGTTATGATGAGCTTATGGCGATTGAGAGGCATACTCCTCCTCTTGAACAAGTCACTATCTGAACATGTCGAGAATCAGGGCATTGTGACTTCTCCTCCAGTTATGGCATCTAAGGAAGTAGTTAAGCATATTAGTTTAAAAGAGGACACTGGTAAGGAACTTTAGATGGTTTCTAAAATAAGGCAGGTGGAGACTAGCGACATAGAGGGAGCTACTCTTTAGCAAGTGAATATGTTGGTTAATGATCTAGTTATACAAGCCCTCACATTTCAATACTAGTATGGAACACTAGAGGGCTAAAAAACCCTCTTAAAAAACTAGTTGTGAAGGATATGGTAAGAGTGAAGAAACATATTCTCATTGGTATGCTTGAAACTAAAAAAAAAACCTTCATAATCTCTCTGGATCAAGCTTTTTTGGGTGCTAATTACGAGATGTTTTCCAACCTTAACTCTTATTTCAATGGCAAGATTATCTGCCTTTTTAACTCGTATCCTATGGTAGTACATGCTATAGAATGTTTCATCTCCATTGCAACTAAAAACTAGTAGTATCAGATTTCTGATAGGAATCGAGAGCTCTTACAGGACTGGCTGCAGAAATGAAGAACAAGAACAACAACAATCACAAAAGAAACAGTACTCAAGAACAAGAACAATAGATCAGTGTAATAGATCACACTTTGTAGATTGATTTTATTGAATGTAATAGGATAAACAGTTATTCGAGTGGCTGCATCACTCCTATCAACATTTTGAGAGGTTGATTCTTTCCAGAAAATCCATTGATTAACAAAATCCCTCTGTCCTTTTTTGCTCTGTCACCTTATATTCATCTTCCACTACCTCAGCACATTCTCTGTGTGATGCTTGTTGTCCACATCATTCTATTGTAACAAATTATCCATGTTAGCAGGTATATTCCGAATCTTCTAATTCTAAACTGAGCCCCCTAAATCTTTGCCCTTTGGGCCATGCTTCTTCCCTCTACGCTTGTACTGCCATCTAATAAGAGGCTTATCATTACTCCTCCCAACAAGATGAACCTTATCCTCAAGGTTGAAATAAGGAAACTGTTGGTCTCAAAAGACTCCCAAGTGGCCTCAAATTTCGGAAGATCCTTCCAAGCAATTAGAACTTATAGCACCCCACTCTCGCATGACCCGAACCTGACATCGATGATAATATTCGAGTCCGTGCCCCGTGAGGGTGGCGTGCTAAAACACTTGACACATTCATATTTCCGTATAAAAAAATTTAAAACCACAAACATTTTATGCAGAAATCGATACTTAAATTGGGCTCATTTCCTTCATAAACATTTTTAATCCATACAATAAAGTCAATAAGTTGGGCCCATTAAAAAAATAGAAGACTTGTAGTCATAATTTCATTACACTTCAAAATCATTTACTAACATTTCCAATTTGGAAAATTGATACAATCATTTCTGAAAACACAATCTGATATAAATACAAGAAATAAAAGTGCAGACACGAACTGATCCTGACCTCTATCCTTCACTTATGCTATAGGTTTACTCCCGTTGACCTAACGGGGTATTCTTCTGATATGAAAAATAGTTACAAATTTTGAGTGAGTTTTGCGAACTCAATGAGTGACCATCATCGATAGCTCACCCAGTCACATACTACATAAATTCACATATTGCACATTTCACACTATTTCACTTTCACACTTCATATTCAATTCACTCAAACATTCATATTATGCATATGTCGTCTGTATGAGACTCACTTTCGTTCTTATTGTTGTGACTGAGTGCCTGTCACTCACTTATACAGAATACTGGCCCGTAGGGCTCAGTCAGAACAAAATACTAGCCCATAAGGCTCAATCAGAACGGAATCACGGAGCATAGTTCTACGTGGAAGCGCTTTATACAAGCAACACAAGTCATAACGCCTTTATATTTCATACATTCATGAGATGGAATGCATCACTTATATTGCATGCTCTTATTCAGTCATAATCACTTATCATTGGACCGTAGTCCGGCATTCAACATATAGTTGAGAATTCACACTTTTACTTGCATGCAATTTCACATTCAGAATTCACTTAGCAATTTCTTCAGTGCACTTAGTTCAACTTATTTACATACAAGCAGCACTTCGATATCCAAATCAAATATCGCAATCATCGGAGCTCCTGTCCGAAAACCAACATAAACAATCACACCGAAAAGTCAATCAAAACAAATAATGGAATGAGACCAATCTAGGACTATTCACAGTACGCTCCAGATTAGCATTTGCTTTCAAATTCTGTGAACGCCTGAATGCGGACACTTGACCTGCACAACCCGTTTATGCAATACACAATTCACACACGTTACAAAACTCATTTGTGCACAAATAGCTATATGGACTATGTAAAATACATGCTCAGTGATAATCTCGGGTACCTTACCAACTTCCCAACTTAATCAAAATCTATCATTTTTCATACTCATCAAAAATAGAAACATTCATTACGTACATTCATCTCATTTTCTGCATTACTGCACTTTCATTCACTTCACTTTTTTTCTAGCTAACACTTAAATCTTTCTTTCTCAGCTCTAAACATCATCATACACTTTTTCATTGATCTTCCGACTCCAAAATCATTTCTACAATTTCTTATAACATTTGATCATTAAATCCAAAGAAAATCATATATATAGCATACTCAAAATCTCCTCACTCATTTTCCAGCAATTACGAATATCACTGTTCTTAACCATTTAGCAGTGAACTAACAATGCATGCTTCATTTCATACAAAACTACGTAATCATAATAAGCTTACTTATTTGAAGCCCCAAAACTTGCAACCATCACAAAGCCCTAACATTTTCAAATCACGTGAACCCTAGTTTCTCATGCAGCCCACGTACCTCATCTTGAAGGTTGACAAGGGGTTCGGTCTTTTCTTAGAATAGAAGAAAGAAATATTAGAGTGGAAGTGATGACAACAGAGAAAGCCAAGGTTTAACTTCAGGGAATATTTGATGAAAAGCTCTAGGTTGGAGGAGCTCTAGAGAAAGAAGCTTTGAGAGAAAGAAATTAAGGCAAGTACCATGACTTCTCCTTCAAGGTTATTTAAAACTCCACTTTAACTAGGACACCTGTCCAATTCTTAGCCACTTATCCATTTCTAGATCTTTCCATTGATACCAAAATTACTTAATTTGGTTCAGTACTTCGAAAGATGTGCCTCAAATATTTTTGGATTGTCATAATCCAAAATAATGTACTATACCCAACTTCCGTTTAGAACTTAAATATCTTATAAACTAAATCAAAATTATACTTCTGAGACAATTTGTAGGCCTATATCTCTAATTCACTCCAAAACAACAATCGTCTCATTTGAAATCCTACAGGTCTAGATATACTCAAAATACTGAAGTGTTGCTCAGTGGAATAACCCCAGTTCATAAAATTCTAGAGCACACTCACTGTACCCGTTTCACGTTTCTCACTCAAGCTTTCTCAATTCATTTCATATGGCTATCATTTTTAGGTGGAGATGTAGGGTCATGTATTACGAGTCCCATGGTTCAAGAATCAATTCATTTGAGTGTCTAGAGAAGAAGTTATGTCCAGACGAAAAAAAGACAGAAGAAACAAAACTCAGATGAAGCAAAACACAGAAGAAGACACGTCAGCAAAACACAGAAGAAGACGCGTCAGCCAAAACATAGAAGAAGACATGTCAGTAAAACATAGAAGAAGACCTGTCAGCCAAAACACATAAGAAGACACATCAACAAAACACAGAAGAAGACGCGCCAGCCAAAACACAGAAGAAGACACATCAACAAAACACAAAAGTAGACGCGTCAGCCAAAACATAAAAGAAGCAAAACTCAAAAGGAACAAAACTAAAAAGAAACGAAACATAGAAGGAGTTCATGAACAGTAACACAGAAGGAGTTCATGAACATAGACGATACAAAACACAGAAGAAGATGACATCATCAATGATATCATCACAAAAGAAGCAAAATATAGAAGAAGCGAAAAGGTAGAAGATAGCAAAACTCAGACGATACAAAACACAGAAGAAGATGATATCATCAATGACGTCATCACAAAAGAAGCATCTTTGCTTACAAGGACCCTGACTTTCAGCTCAGACGTCCAAAATTTCTACACTATATGTCGTTGGAAAGATAAAAGAAATTCCTACAACTTCTGAAAAGACAAATTTCTCTAATCAAGCCTAGATTAATCCAGATTTTCCCTCGAATATATAATATGAATTTTCTACATTCATTCAATGTACTGCCCCCAATTCTCAACTTTATGACAAACTTTGAGATTCTTAAAGACTGAATTTCAATTCGATGTCTTCATAAGAAATGTAGCCATAGGTTCCTAGTTTAATCCCAATCTAGAATCATCACGTCTGGATAACTAGAGAACAAGTTATGGCTAACAAACCGAAGCACACTCAGTGAACATTTCCAGATCACTCTTTCATCTCCCTCTACTTCTCATTTTCAATCAAATCACATTAAAAAACAATCATACCCGGAAGTTGTCAATGAATGCATGTACAATTATTTTTATGTGCAGGAACATTTACTATTTACTATGTATGTGTATGTCATATAATGCATAAGCAAGGAACGTGTTTCCTACTTCCTCAGCATTTTCTCTCATCTATTAATTTTGCCTTTACTAGGGTAACGGGATGTTACAGAACTTCCATGGTAGATTCACCATTAGTTGGATGAACATTGAGTACTTTATCCGACTCAACGTCCCACTCCATGTTGCTAGAAAAAACTGGAGATATATCTTATGGTGGAAAAGAGGATCCCACTGCTGCTCGAAGTTGAGACACATGGAAAACTGGGTGCACGGATGAAGTGGGAGGTAACTTCAACTTATATGCCACTTCCCCTATGCGTTGAACAACCTCATATGGCCTATAATATCTGAGAGCCAACTTCTCATTAAACCTGCGAGCCAAGGATTTGGAATGATAAGGATGGAGCTTCACAAAAACCCAATCCCCAATAGCAAAAACCACTTCACATCTCTTGGCATCAACCTCTTTTATCATACGATTTTGAGCTATCTCCAGGTGCCCCTTCAATCCATCCAACATCATATTACAAGTCAGTAACTGCGTTTCCAACTCTGAATTTGCAGTTTCATTTAATCCGTAGCGGATCACAGGTCGTGGATCTCTTCCATAGACAACTTTGAAAGTAGAATAGTGGACAGCCGTGTGGTAAGAGGTGTTGTACCATAACTCCACCCATGCCAGACATTTTGCCAATAAATGAGGCTGCCCATTTGCAAAACAACGAAGGTATGTCTCAACACAGCGGTTCACCATCTCCATGTGCCCATCCGTTTAAGGACGATATGCGGTACTATGCCGCAAAGTTATCTGCTGCAACCTGAACAACTCACTCCAAAATTGACTCAAAAAATCTTATCCCGATCCAACACAATAGAGCGTGGAAAACCATGCAACTTCACCACATTATTACAAAAAAAATTCCCCTTTTGCAGTCGTATAGGGATGTTTAATAGCTATAAAGTGAGCATATTTTGTCAAACGATCAACCACAAAAAAATAGAATCATACACATGTGATGTTGGAAGTCCTTCAATGAAGTCCATCGACACATCCTCCCAAATAGCCTCTGGAATTGGAAAAGGCTGTAGTAACCCCACCGGAGAAAGCGTGAAATACTTGTTTTGCTGGCACACCATACACTTGGTGTTGGAACCCCTCCTTGGTGCGACACGTGTCCGACGTCCTACGTGACATCTGAATGCGCATCCCACGAGGAAGGGATTCCTCACCACTGAGGAAACCTCGAATGGAACTTAAGTGCATGTCATCCGAATAAACTGGATAAATTTACCCTAATTATCCTCCAGTAAAATTTGATCTGCTTAGGGCCCATAATTACTCCTATGCCTAAGCTAATCCGAAATTCCATGCCACTAGGTCAAATGAAAATAGAAAACGCCTCAATCGGATCTTTATATCTCACAAAAATGCAATTTCGCACAAAACCGACACACATCGGCCATAAAGTCCAACGAAGACCCGACACTCTCACTTAACCAAAAAGGGATAGAAAATGTTAGAAGGATTTAACGCATACATATGTTAAGAAGGTCATAAATGGTTTTCACATTTTAGCCTAACTCAATTTCGCTTACACCATGCCAAAAGTTTGAAAATTCATATCTTTTGATATCAAAAGCGAAAAATGCCCTATTTTACCTTTGGAAGAATTAAAAGATGTTTTACAACTTTCATGAAGAAAACAAAAGTCATTTCAATCATTAAAAGAAGTAGAAACTTGATTAAAGGTATTGTCTAGTTAATTACCATATGAATAGTAAAAATGACCAAATGAATAGTAATCAGAAATTTTCAAATGCCTATAACTTTTTCATCTTAGGTTAAAATTTATACCGTTTTAAAGATCTTGACAAGCTCTATAAACTTTAAGAAATACTCCCGCTCAAATTCCTACTCTAACATGCTCTAAAACCAAAGTAGGTGGCTGCCCATTTTTAAAAAATGGACAGCACCTCCCCTTAAAATGCTCTAGCCAAATTTTCAATTCAACCCAACTTCCACCTACAAAAAAAAACACTTCTATCTTCCAATTTCACACCAACATCTAACTACAATTGTCCCAACACCAATTCAAAAGGCAACAACGCAATCTTAGATATCTAACCTAACTCCTAAACATCATCCCATTTCCATATCATAAAGAAACTACAAGCTCATGCTTGCTTTTACAAACATACATCCATACATGCTTAAACATATACAATATACAATGGAAACTTCAACACCTTTAATATTTACATTAAATAAGCAAATACAATGCTTTAAAGAGCATTTTAGCCCGGATAAATCAAAATTTCAAAGAAAGTTTACAAATCCAATCTTTGTCTAAAATGCTAGCCAAAGCATTGTTTTCAAAAGTATGACTTCAAAATCAAAAGCATCGGAGTAATGCCTTATTCCCGGCGCGACGACCCGATTCTCGCTTCAATACCTGTGGAGGAGGAAGGGGTAAGCACGACACTCCGTGGGTAACAGTTAATAATTAAGCATAAGCTAAAGCATGCATCAACAATTTAATTTCAAGTCAATATTCAACAACTTCAGTTTCTAATACAATAAAACATTTACAACAAAATCAACGAATGTCATATAATAACACAAAATCACATATCAAATGGTTTGAGTGATCTAACAGACGTACTACACATGTCCGATAAGCGACCATGTGTAGCCGTGAATGAGAGGGAGTCTCGATTTGAACTCCTATGCCACTAAGCAAGGCAAAAGGGAGAAGCCTAATGCATAAGTGCTCACTTGCTAACAGAGGGATCACTACAAACCCAAGTAATCATGCAATTTTACCTTAGGCATTCATCCAAAATCACATATTCAAGTCTTTTCACTTTCAATCAATTTTCCAAACATTACACTATTCATAAAGATTGGCCACAATTGGCCCTTACAACAATTCACTTCACATAATCTTGACAAACAATTTATACATAGTTACACAATGTATTTACATAAAAAGGCACATAATACATATTTAAACTATCATAATTACCACTTCATTCAAACTTTGAAAATCATAGGAAACCATTTAAGAGATATTTAAGTAGCTCATTACTCAATTATTAAAAAGTTACCCACCTTGACTTCTTTGGCTTGGCAATTGATTAACTTGTCCTTCCTCAAGCTCCAAATGTCTTAATTGACCTTAATCAAAGAATAACAAGTCTAATTAATCAAAGAGCACAATGCTGGAATTTTCAAGAATGTAAAAAACTTGACTTTCAATCTACATAACCTCACCTAAACCTTTCCTATACCATTCCTATGCTATATTAACTCAAACTTCTCTCAATTTAATCCATTATTTTTGAAAATTCTCAACCCTAGAGCCATCCATGCATGCTGATTTTTTTCACCAAGCTTCCCTAACTTTTCTTCTTTCATTTTTCTTTCACAACACACTCCCTAAACCACCATTAGACAAACCCTAATAATAAAGCCATGAAATTTCAACTTCTCCTTCCCTCATGAAACCCACGGCATCACCCTACCAATTTCTAATGATAGGATACTCTTTCCCTTCTCATTCTTTCTCTAAAACCTTTTCCAATCATCCATTTAAAGCATGAAAAACAAAACTCTACCAAATCAATTACACAATCTGATTTTTTTCTCCTCCAACAACATCTCCTTCTAATCACTCTTCTAATCACCAATATGAAACAAAAAAGATAAAATCCCTAACAATATAACCAAGAAATTCGAATTTCCTTACCTTGTAGGAAACCCACGAAATCTTCTTTTTCTTGCTAAAGATGGAGTATCCTCTTTCTCTTCCTTTCTTCTTACATAAAACTACTTGAATCCTCCTTGCTAAAGCTTAAAAAACCTACCTCCCTTCTTCTTCTTCTTCTTTAATGGTCAAAACGTTCTCCAAGCTCTCCTCTCTTTCAATTTTTGAAACCTTCTCACTCTCTCCTCTCTTTGATGACTTTGACCTAATTTGCTTCTTTCTCTCTTATTCACCTAAGCAAAAATGACATCACTCCACTAAAGCCTCCCTCTTCTTCAATTTTCGTTGGTTCCTTAGCCTCCCTCCCTTTCCTAAGCTTTCTTACATTAAACCCTAACTCTTCATTAACCTAACTCTTTAACTTAAAACCTAAGCCCAAGTCTTCAAGCCCAAGTTGTTTCCCTCCTTATAACCTTCCCAAATTTTCATTTTCCCTCCTTCCAACTTAAATTTTCGTGGGCTCCCTCTTAAAAGCCCAAATGTCCAACTTTCCCTCCTTCTAACTTAAACTTTCCCAAAATTTTCATTTTCCCTCCTTCCATTTAATAATTTCGTGGGCTCCCACTTAAAAGCCCACTTGCTTCCTTTCTTTTTCATTTTCCCTCCTTGCTTTCCCCATCATTTAAATAACATTCCAAAAGCCTAAAAGCCCACTTAAGTAACCTAAAGCCTTAAAACCTTATAAACACTTCCTAATTTATCCTAACACTATTTATGGCCTAATCTACCATTTTCTTATTCTTTTAAAATCTAACACCAAAATTAAAATTCTAGTTTAACTAAATTCCTTCAATTAATAATTATTGCACTAAAATCCCAAATTATTCTAATCACTAGGAAATCTAATAAAACCCTAATTTCATACTAACCAAAAGACAATTTAAATTACAAACCTATATAATAGGAAAAAAGGGATCGGGGTCTAACATTTCTTCCCCCCTTAAAAGAATTTCGTCCTCGAAATTCTTACCTGAATCAATGAAGAGCTGAGGATACTTCTCCTTCATAGCTTACAATAGTTCCCACGTGGCCTCTTCCACCGAATGGTTCCTCCATAACACTTTTACTAACTGTACTGTTTTATTCATGAGAACCTTTTCTTTTGTATCCAGAATCTGAACTGGAAGCTCTTCATAACTCAAATCCTCACTCAAATGAACTTCATCAGCTTGAATGACATGAGACGGATCTGATCGGTATCTCCTTAACATTGAGACATGGAAAACATCATGAATCTGAGATAACTCTGGAGGTAAAGCTAACTTGTAAGCCAACGGACCAATCCTCTCCAGTATCTCATAAGGTCCCACATACCTCGGACTCAGTTTACCCTTCTTTCCAAATCTCAGAATTCCCTTCCACGGAGAAGTCTTAAGGAACACCTTATCGCCGACCTCATACTCCATCTCTTTCCTATGAGCATCCTCATAGCTCTTCATCCTCATAGCTCTTCATCCTGTCCTGAGCTGCCTTCAGCCTCTGCTTAATTAAATTGACCTTATCAACGGTCATCTGTATCAACTCTGGACCCAAAAGTCTCCTGTCTCCCTCTGCATCCCAACACACTGGAGTCTTACATCTCCTCCCATATAGAGCCTCATAAGGAGCCATCTGAATGCTCGAATGATACGAATTATTATATGCAAATTCGATCAAAGGCAAGTGTTCATCCCAAGCTCCTCGAAAATCCATCACACAAGCCCTGAGCATTCCCTCTAGAGTCCGAATGGTCCTCTCAGACTGACCATCGGTCTGAGGATGGAAAGCAGTACTGAAACTTAACTTAGTGCCCATAGCTTCCTGCAAACTGCCCCAAAATCTCGAAGTAAAGCGAGGGTCCCGATCAGATACAATCGAATCTGGGATTCCATGCAATCTCACAACCTCGTCAATGTACTTCTTAGCTAGCACATGCAGAGGATCTGTCTGTCTGATTGCCAAAAAATGAGCTGATTTTGTCAATCTATCTACAATCACCCATATGGCATCATGCCTCCTACTGGTCCTGAGCAATCCCATCAAAAAATCCATAGTCACTTTCTGCCATTTCCACTCAGGAATGGATAATGGCCTCAATTGGCCTGAAGGTGCCTGATGTTCAGCCTTGACCTGCTGACACACCAGACACTTGCTCACATACTCAGCCACATCTTTCTTCATACCTCTCCACCAAAAATGTTCTCTGAGATCCCTGTACATCCTGGTACTGCCTGGGTGCATAACATAAGGTGCATTGTGCGCCTCATCCAGAATCTCATATTTAACCTCCTTGACATCAGGAATACAGAGCCTATTTCTGACTGTCAGGAGTCCATCATCACTCAGCACCATGTCGGACTCCTTACCGTTTGCACCTCTTCCCGCAGCTTACTCAACTCGGGATCCTGACCCTGCAACTCTTTCACTTTCTCTCTGAGGATCGGTCTTACCTTGAAAGTAGCAATCATGCAATCAGACTCTTTCTGCGTCAAACTGATCCTGAGCTTAGCCATCTCTTCCAATAGAGGCAGATAGACTGTCTGCACATATGCTATGGAAGACTTCCTGCTCAAGGCATCTGCAACTACATTTGCCTTACCCGGATGATACTCAATTAACAGGTCATAATCCTTGAGCAGCTCAATCTACCTCCTCTGTCTTAAATTCAGCTCCTTCTGTCTCAACAAATATTTGAGACTCTTGTGATCTGTGAAGATCCTGGTCTGAACCCCATACAAATAATGTCTCCAGATCTTCAAAGCAAAGATCACTGCTGCTAACTTCAAATCATGGGTCAGATAATTCACCTCATAAGGCTTTAGCTGCCGTGAGGCATATGCTATCACCTTATCTTCCTGCATAAGCCCACATCCTAACCCCTTTCTGGAAGCATCACTATACACAGAAAAAACTCCCATCTCCTGTGGGCAAAGCTAGAACTGGAGCACTAGTCAATCTGTGCTTCAGCTCCTCAAAACTTCTCTGGCATTCATCACTCCAGACAAATTTCTGATTTTTCCTTAACAACTTAGTCAAAGGAGCAGCAATCAAGGAAAATCCCTCCACAAATCTCCTATAGTAATCAGCTAATCCCAAAAAACTCCTCACCTCTTTCACTGTCGTCGGAGCGTGCCAATTTACTACAGCTTTAACTTTCTTTGGGTCTACATGTACCCCATTCTCAGAAACGATATGACCAAGAAAGACCACCTCACGCAGCCAAAATTCACATTTCGTGAATTTGGCATACAATTCTCTCTCCCTCAGTCTCTGCAATACAATCCTCAAGTGCTCCTCATGATCTCCCTCACTCCTGGAATACACCAGAATGTCATCGATAAACACGATAACAAACTGATCTAAAAAGTCCTTAAAGACCCTGTTCATCAAATCCATAAAAGCAATAAGAGCATTGGTCAGTCCAAATGGCATAACCAAAAACTCATAATGGCCATACCGAGTCCGGAAGGCTGTCTTGCTCACATCAGACTCCTTAATCCTGAGTTGATGGTAGCCAGACCTGAGATCAATCTTGGAGAAAACCATTGCTCCTTGCAGCTGATCAAACAAGTCATCTATCCGGGGTAATGGATACTTGTTTTTCACTGTCACTTTATTTAGCCTCCTGTAGTCAATGCACATTCTCCAGGTTCCATTTTTCTTTCTAACAAACAAGACCGGCGCTCCCCAGGGTGAGAAACTCGGCCTAATGAATCCCTTCTTTAACAAATCCTTCAACTGTTCTTTCAGCTCCTTCAGCTCAGCTGGAGCCATCCTATAAGGTGGAATCGAAATAGGAGCTGTCCCAGGAGCCAAATCAATAGCAAACTCAATCTCCCTCTCCTGTGGCAAACCGGGCAACTCCTTAGGAAACACATCAGGAAATTCCCTCACAATGGGAATATCCTCCACCTTACTCTCCTTCACACTAGTATCCAGAACACACGCCAAGAAGGCTTCACAGCCTCTTCCCATCAGTCTATCAGCTAACAAAGCTGAAACAAGTCGTGGCGGCGTCAATTTTCTATCTCCTCTAAAAACTACTTTCTGACCCTCACCCAGATCAAATTCCACTTCCTTTTTACCACAATCCAGCTTCGCCTTATACTTCTCCATCACGTCCATTCCGACGATCACATCTAACCCCTTCAGATCTAGAGGTAGCAGATCTACTACGAAACTAGATCCATCAATCACAAGCTCACAATCTCGAAGATCCGGCCACGATAATGACCTCCCTAACAGCAGTACTAACAAACGTAAACTCATCCAAAAGAACCGACCGCATACCGTGCAATAACACACTGCAGAGACAAAGGAATGGGTGGAACCGAATCAAAGAGAACATAAACATCGAATGAAAAGTCGAGCCATACCAAGAATAACGTCCGGTGTGGCTGCACCTCCTCTCGAGTCATAGCAAATACCGAGCCTCGGCTTGCCTCTCGTTCTCCACGGAGGAATGGGCTTCTTCATCGACCTGTAATCGCCCACCTGTAAACCGGTCGGTCCCCATTGTCTCCACTCTCCTCTGAGCCTGTGACTGAGATCCTGCCCCTCGGGCCCACAGAGGATAGTCTCTAATTATGTGTCCCTTCTCTCCACACTTGAAGCAAGCACCTGACAATTTACGACATTCACCCCGATGTGGGTTCCCACAATGCTCACATAGAGGGGTCGGGTTCTTGCTTCTCTCTGTCCTGCTGTTTCCTCCCACTGAGGAGGCCTGCACTAACTCTGCTCTGAATTGCCTGCTCTGCTGAGGGGCACTACTGCCTCCCGGACTCTGCACACGAAAACTCTTCTCACCCTCGAAGTCTGTCTCAACACTACCCCTCTCCTAGAAACCGCTCTCTACCCTTTCTTTTCCTGCCACCCTCGTCTCGATGTTCTCGGTTTTTCGCTGAGTGCCGCATCCACCATTACCGATAATCGAGAAATTATGAATCACTACCTTCTCCCTGATTCCCAGGTGGAGGCCTCCTTCAAACTTTCTGCACTTGTCTTCTTCATTAGCCACCATATATGCTGCATACCGAGACAGTTGGGTGAATCTCAGCTCATACTCACTAACAGACAGCTCTCTCTGAGCCAAATTCATAAACTCTCTGGCCTTTTCTTGCATATAAACCCGGGAGAAGTACTTTTTCCTGAATAATTCTCCAAAATCTCTCCATGACAACACGGGAGGTACCGCCTGACTTTGTGACACCGACTCCCATCAGTGAAGAGCATTCCCCTACAATAGACTCACTGCATACTCAAGCTTTTCCTCATCTGTGCATTTCATCTGCACCAGGACCCTCTCTGTTCTTTTCATCCAAGCTTCAGCTTCCTCAGGATTAGTGGTACCATGAAAGTCCACCGCACCATACTTCCGTAACTTCTCATACTGCCCGCCCCTAATCACTGGAGTTGGCGCTGGAGCCTGAGATCCCTGTCCCATGGCCAAGGTGAATGCCTGGGCAAAAGCCTGGAAAAACTGCGGATCCATCGCAGGCATAGCAGGGGGAGGAGGAGGTTGCTTCTCAGGTTGCACACTAGGTGCCTCGAGGCAGAGTGAGTGTGTCCCGCATCTTGTGGGACATGCGACTCATTTGTGCTCCTGGCGGAACTAGCGAGAACGAGTTCCACGGATCTACGCCGAGGTGGCATATTTACTCCTTCAAAATAAAACCGGTGAAAACTTTAATTCAAAAAGTATCGTGCAACACTCAAGTTACAATCATCCAAAATCATCATTTAGTCGAAATCACCATGTACGCATGTAAAATCAATTAAAACAATGCAAAAGAACACAAATCATGTAAGTTTAATAGAAATCATGAAAACCCTAAAGTTCTCCTTCTACCCGAATCTAAACCGAAAGCTCTGATACCATAAGTGTTGGAACCCCTCCCTGGTGCGACACGTGTCCGACGTCCTACGTGACATCTGAACGCGCATCCCACGAGGAAGGGATTCCTCACCACTGAGGAAACCTCGAATGGAACTTAAGTGCATGTCATCCGAATAAACTGGATAAATTTACCCTAATTATCCTCTAGTAAAATTTGATCTGCTTAGGGCCCATAATTACTCCTATGCCTAAGCTAATCCGAAATTCCATGCCACTAGGTCAAATGAAAATAGAAAACGCCTCAATCGGATCTTTATATCTCACAAAAATGCAATTTCGCACAAAACCGACACACATCGGCCATAAAGTCCAACGAAGACCCGACACTCTCACTTAACCAAAAAGGGATAGAAAATGTTAGAAGGATTTAACGCATACATCCGTTAAGAAGGTCAAATGGTTTTCACATTTTAGCCTAACTCAATTTCGCCTACACCATGCCAAAAGTTTGAAATTTCATATCTTTTGATATCAAAAGTGAAAAATGTCCTATTTTACCTTTGGAAAGATTAAAAGATGTTTTACAACTTTCATGAAGAAAAAAAAAGTCATTTCAATCATTAAAGGAAGTAGAAACTTGATTAAAGGTATTGTCTAGTTAATTACCATATGAATAGTAAAAATGACCAAATGAATAGTAATCAGAAATTTTCAAATGCCTATAACTTTTTCATCTTAGGTCGAAATTTATACCGTTTTAAAGATCTTGACAAGCTCTATAAACTTTAAGAAATACTCCCGCTCAAATTCCTACTCTAACATGCTCTAAAACCAAAGCAAGGTGGCTGCCCATTTTAAAAAAAAATGGACAGCACCTCCCCTAAAAATGCTCTAGCCAAATTTTCAATTCAACCCAACTTCCACCTACAAAAAAAAACACTTCTATCTTCCAATTTCACACCAACATCTAACTACAATTGTCCCAACACCAATTCAAAAGGCAACAACACAATCTTAGATATCTAACCTAACTCCTAAACATCATCCCATTTCCATATCATAAAGAAACTACAAGCTCATGCTTGCTTTTACAAACATACATCCATACATGCTTAAACATATACAATATACAATGGAAACTTCAACACCTTTAATATTTACATGAAATAAGCAAATACAATGCTTTAAAGAACATTTTAGCCCGGATACATCAAAATTTCAAAGAAAGTTTACAAATCCAATCTTTGTCTAAAATGCTAGCCAAAGCATTGTTTTCAAAAGTATGACTTCAAAATCAAAAGCATCGAGTAATGCCTTATTCCGATCTGACGACCCGATTCTCGCTCAATACCGTGGAGGGAGGAAGGGGTGAGCACGACGACTCCGTGGGTAACAGGTTAATAATTAAGCATAAGCTAAAGCATGCATCAACAATTTAATTTCAAGTCAATATTCAACAACTTCAGTTTCTAATACAATAAAACATTTACAACAAAATCAACGAATGTCATATAATAACACAAAATCACATATCAAATGGTTTGAGTGATCCTAACAGACGCACTACACATGTCCGACAAGTTTATATGTAGCCGTGAATGTGAGGGGAGTCGATTTGAACTCCTATGCCACTAGCGGGCAGGCGGGAGAAGCCTAGCAGACAAGTGCGCACTTGCTAACAGAGGGGATCACTACAAACCCAAGTAATCATGCAATTTTACCTTAGGCATTCATCCAAAATCACATATTCAAGTCTTTTCACTTTCAATCAATTTTCCAAACATTACACTATTCATAAAGATTGGCCACAATTGGCCCTTACAACAATTCACTTCACATAATCTTGACAAACAATTTATACATAGTTACACAATGTATTTACATAAAAAGGCACATAATACATATTTAAACTATCATAATTACCACTTCATTCAAACTTTGAAAATCATAGGAAACCATTTAAGAGATATTTAAGTAGCTCATTACTCAATTATTAAAAAGTTACCCACCTTGACTTCTTTGGCTTGGCAATTGATTAACTTATCCTTCCTCAAGCTCCAAATGTCTTAATTGACCTTAATCAAAGAATAACAAGTCTAATTAATCAAAGAGCACAATGCTGGAATTTTCAAGAATGTAAAAAACTTGACTTTCAATCTACATAACCTCACCTAAACCTTTCCTATACCATTCCTATGCTATATTAACTCAAACTTCTCTCAATTTAATCCATTATTTTCGAAAATTCTCAACCCTAGAGCCATCCATGCATGCTGATTTTTTTCACCAAGCTTTCCTAACTTTTCTTCTTTCATTTTTCCTTCACAACACACTCCCTAAACCACCATTAGACAAACCCTAATAATAAAGCCATGAAATTTCAACTTCTCCTTCCCTCATGAAACCCACGGCATCACCCTACCAATTTCTAATGATAGGAAACTCTTTCCTTTCTCATTCTTTCTCTAAAACCTCTTCCAATCATCCATTTAAAGCATGAAAAACAAAACTCTACTAAATCAATTCATAAATTTCGAAACCCTAATCCATACACAATCTGATTTTTTTCTCCTCCAACAACATCTCCTTCTAATCACTCTTCTAATTACCAATATGAAACAAAAAAGATAAAATCCCTAACAATATAACCAAGAAATTCGAATTTCCTTACCTTGTAGGAAACCCACGAAATCTTCTTTTGCTTGCTAAAGATGGAGTATCCTCTTTCTCTTCCTTTCTTCTTACATAAAACTACTTGAATCCTCCTTGCTAAAGCTTAGAAAACCTACCTCCCTTCTTCTTCTTCTTCTTCTTCTTCTTCTTTAATGGCCGAAACTTTCTCCAAACTCTCCTCTCTTTCAATTTTCGAAACCTTCTCACTCTCTCCTCTCTTTGATGACTTTGACCTAATTTGCTTCTTTCTCTCTTATTCACCTAAGCAAAAACGACATCACTCCACTAAAGCCTCCCTCTTCTTCAATTTTCGTTTGTTCCTTAGCCTCCCTCCCTTTCCTAAGCTTTCTTACATTAAACCCTAACTCTTCATTAACCTAACTCTTTAACTTAAAACCTAAGCCCAAGTCTTCAAGCCCAAGTTGTTTCCATCCTTATAACCTTCCCAAATTTTCATTTTCCCTCCTTCCAACTTAAATTTTCGTGGGCTCCCTCTTAAAAGCCCAAATGTCCAACTTTCCTCCTTTTAACTTAAACTTTCCCAAAATTTTCATTTTCCCTCCTTCCATTTAATAATTTCGTGGGCTCCCACTTAAAAGCCCACTTGCTTCCTTTCTTTTTCATTTAGTTCTCCTTTAAAACCCTAGCCTACTTGTTTGCTTTCCCCATCATTTAAATAACATTCCAAAAGCCTAAAAGCCCACTTAAGTAACCTAAAGCCTTAAAACTTTATAAACACTTCCTAATTTATCCTAACACTATTTATGGCCTAATCTACCATTTTCTTATTCTGTTAAAATCTAACACCAAAATTAAAATTCTAATTTAACTAAATTCCTTCAATTAATAATTATTGCACTAAAATCCTAAATTATTCTAATCACTAGGAAATCTAATAAAACCCTAATTTCATACTAACCAAAAGACAATTTAAATTACAAACCTATATAATAGGGAAAAGGGATCGGGGTCTAACACTTGGTGAAAAACTCTTGAATATCTTTCTCCATGCCCTCCCAATGCAACTCTGATGCAATCCGCTTATAGGTTTTAAAAAACCCAGAATGACAACACAAAACACTGCTATGGTACTCCTGCAAAAGCTTCTCAATCAATTCAGAACAACGAGGTATAACTAATCTGCCATGGTACCACAATTGTCCCTGTACCAAGGTCCAACCAGCCTTCCCATTTGGATCTTTTTTTAACTCCTCAATGACAGTTGAAAGCTTTGGGTCTTGTTGAACTTTTTTCGAAATTATAGTCGTATCCAACACATTTTTCACTATAATTGGCTCCAGAATAACCTCCGCATTTTCCCTTTCATGAATTCTAGACAAAGCATCCGCCACTCTATTTTGCACACCCGGATTGTATTGAATTTCAAAGTCAAAACCTAGCAACTTGGACAACCATTTCTGGTGCTCCATGGAGACTAAGCGCTGCTATATTAAGAACTTTAAGCTGCTCTGATCGGTCTGGACTATAAACCTCCTCCCAAGCAAGTAATGACGCCACTTTTGGATCGCTAGCACAATGGCCATGAGTTCCCACTCGTATACAGATTTGAACCAAGCTCTTCCCGACAAAGTTTGACTAAAATAAGCGATAAGATGCTTATTTTGTGTCAAAACAGTCCCCAAACCAGTCCCCAACGCAAGATGAATGGTTTTGTGAAGTTGGGCAGCGCCAAAATAGGGACCTTAGTCATCGCTTCCTTTAGTTGTTCAAATGCTTTCGTCGGCTCTTCATGCCACACAAATGCATTTTTTTAGGAGTTGTGTCAAAGGAAAAGCTATTTTCCCATAGTCTTTAACAAAGCGACGATAATACCCCGTTAACCTGAGGAATCCACGCAATTTTCTCTGGATCTGCTACAAACCCTAGGCCTGAAATTAAGTGACCCAAGTATTCCACCTGTTTTTGACAAAATTGACATTTCTTTTTTTTAGCATACAAACTGTGTTTACTAAGCAAAGAAAGTACCTCCCTTAGATGACAAACGTGCTTTTCCAAGGTCGGGCTATATACTAAGATGTCGTCAAAAAACATCAGCACACATTTCCGCAATAATTTTCAAAAAACAGAGTTCATCAAGGATTGAACAATAGCTGGTGCGTTGGTCAAACCGAAAGGTATTACAAGGAACTCATAGTGTCCCTCATGAGTCCTAAATGCAATTTTGGGAACATATTCAGCTTTCATACGAATTTGGTGGTACTCGGACTTCAAGTCTAACTTTGAGAAATATTGCGCTCCATACAACTCATTAAGAAGCTCATCAATGGTAGGTATAGGGAAACGGTATGGAATTGTAGCCTTGTTCAAAGCTCGATAATCAACGCAAAAACGCCAACTGCCATCTCTTTTCTTCACTAACAACACCGGATTTGAGAAAGGACTTTCACTTTCTCTAATGATCCCAGTCGCCATCATCTCTCCCATCAACTTCTCAATTTTTGACTTTTGGGCAGGCGGATACTGATAAGGACACACATTGATTGGTTCCACTCCCTCATTTAAGACAATCGAATGTTCCTTATCTCGTATAAGTGGTAATCCACTAAGCATATTAACAATGCCTGCAAATTCAGCCCAAATTGGTTGCACAGCTGGTTCCTGATGTACATCCTCCATGATCAACTGAGCTTGCATCTGCCCAAAATCAATCATCAACATTTGACCCTCTGCTTGACAAAATTTCCATAGCGATTTGAAAGAGACCGCGAATTTACACAACCCTGGGTCACCTATGAAGACCACCTTAGTGTCCCCCATTTTCACTCTCATCTTGAACTTTTGCCAATTATTACAAGTCTCCCCTAGAGTAGTAAGTCATTCATTCCCAAAATTACATCAGAGCTTCCAAGTTTCAGAGGCAAAAAATCCTCAACTACAACCAACTCCTATAACCTCACTGCCACCCCCTTGCAAATCCCTTGTCCTCCTACGAGCATTCCCGTTCCCATAACAACCCTATACTACTCCGTTTTGTCTGTGGAAATCACTTCTTATCAACCAATGCGACTAAAATGAAATTATGTGAAGCTCCGCTATCAATTAGGACGATAACTTTTTCACCTTCAATCTCCCCATTCAATCTCAAAGACTTTGGTGATGTAGGCCCACCACCAAATTCAGTGACACTTCTATCGTACCCATAGTCAAATTACCTTCCTCAGCCTGCGCACAGGCCATCTCCAGGTCCTCCTCTACTTTCGAGTCGTCATTCACCACCAAGATCTGGAGTTGTCAATGCTTACAGACATGACCAGGATGGTACTTCTTGTCGCACCAGAAACACAGTCCTTTTTTCCTTAGTGCCTACACCTCTGCCCCCATATATCTCCTAAAGGTCCCACGGCTCCCTCCTTGGAAAGGTGAACTGGCTGTAGATGTAATAGTGGATGATCTGTTCTTTGGGTTTGAATTTATGGTAAAGTTGGGTTGTGGGTTTGGACTTGTAGTAGAATTTTGGGTGTTTTTGTTTGTGGATGACCAGGTTTGGGTTTTATGGCTGGTGTAGATTGTTGTTGCTGGTTTAGGAGAGTGGTGTCTCCATGGATTCATATTGGTGAGAACAAAAGCTAGGGCTTCTACTCTTTGGGCCTCATCTATGGTCGCTGCCAGCCCATTAGGATTCAACAAGATTACTTCAGCCTTGACCTTCTTCTCCAACCCATTGATGAAAACAGTCACCATGGCATCATCGTTCAAGTTCAATGGCAAAGATAGAGTCTCAAATTATTCCCTATACTCTTGTACAGTCCCTTCCTGTTTTAATGATAAAAAACGCTGATGCAGGATGTTTGAATTTCCACCCAGAAACCTTAACAAAATCTAGTTCTTAAGCTCTTCCTAAGTCAAGAATTTCCTCCTCTTCTCCTCAAATCTCATCCATGAAAGAGCCCCTCCTTCAAAGCAAACAGCTGCTGCCTCCAACTTCTACGAGTTAGGTTGTTCACTGAGAAATAACTTTCTGCTCTAAAAACCTAAGAGTAAGGATCCTCTCCGGAAAATAGTGGCATCTCCAACTTTCGAGTATACTCCTTACGTTCCCAATAATTGGTGTGGGTATTGTTTGATGTTTCAAAGGTTGTATTATCTGTTTGGCTGGTTTGGTGTTGGTGTTGTGGGCTTGACGAGTTGGGTGGTTCGTTTTGGTTATCTGGTGAAGGGTGGAATGAGTTGATGTTACTTGGTTCTTTGGTAGAGTTGAAGTGTTTTGTGGTATTTAATAGGTGTGTAATCTCTTCAAACCGTTTGGTGGATTCTTCAAAGTTTTGCTCTATGTTTGCCACAAAAGCTGCCAACGATGTAGCCAAACTAGCTATGCTTTCTTCAAGTAATGGGATCCGTTTCTCCATCGTATCTACCCTTTCTGTCATCCTTGTATTGGGCATCTGCAATATCCAGAATCAGAGATTGCTTTAATACCAAATTGATAGGAACTGAGAGCTCCTACCGGATTGGGATGCAGAAATGAAGAACAAGCACAACAACAATCATAAAAGAAACAGTACTCAAGAACAAGAACAATAGATCAGTGTAATAAATGACACTTTGTAATTGATTTTATTGAATGTAAAAGGACAAACAACTATTCGAGTGGCTACATCACTCCTATCAACATTTTGAGAGGTTGATTCTCTCCAGAAAATCCATTGATTAACAAAATTCCCAACCCCTTCGCCCCGGTCCTTTTTTCCTTTGTCACCTTATATTCATCTTCCACTACCTCAGTACATTCTCTGCGTGATGCTTGTTGTCCATATCATTCTGTTGTAACAAATTATCCACATCAGTAAGTATATTTCGAATCTTCTAATTCTGAACCTAGCCCCCCAAATCTTTTCCCTTTGGGCCATGCTTCTTCCCTTTACACTTGTACTGCCATCTAATAGGAGGCTTATCATTTTCATGACTCACTTTTGTATGCTTCTAATTTTAACTTCCAACGAGATAAATTATGGAGGGAATTACATCATATCCAGTAGATAATAAAACTACCTTGGCTAGTGGTTGGTGATTTCAACTACTTTCTTACCTTGACAAAAATTGAGGGTGGAAGGGATGCACATCCAGGACACACAAAGGAATTATCTACTTTCTAAGGGAACCTAAACTTGATACTGTACAAAAAAATATTCGTCATCACCATTTACAACATTTGGAGGGAGAGAAATCGAAGAAGATTCACATATGCAAAATAAGAGAAATACCAATTGGCTAGTACAATAGTAAACCATACTTGAGCATGTCTGGTGGCACACCATACACAACAAAATCTTTCTAGGGAGATGAAATGTCGTTGCAACTTATAACTGCCTTTTTTTTCTTTTTATTGTTTGATGTACTTCCTTAATTTAATTACTTTTGATTTAATTTAGTTACTTTTGATCTATTGTACATATATGGTTAAACTCACTATTATGTAGTTTTAGTTTCATCTATAGTAATACCATATTCATTTAAAAAAAGGATTAGATTTGAAAACTTGGACTTTAATGAATGAGCATATAGGAACCTCATAAAGTTTTGTTGATAAGATGTAAAGACTATATTGACCAAAAAATATCGAATATATTGCAAAAAAAATGTACTACCAATCTATGAACATAATACCCTATATATGTATATTAAATATCATCTTGCATAAAACATAAGTCACACCTTCACATTAAAGCAAGAATATCATCCTCAAATAGGAAGAATATCATGGCTCCCATGTGTATAAAAAATATTACCACTTACAATAGATAAGCCACACATTCACATTTAAATGAGAATACCATCACTAAGAATGAAGAATACACATAATTTTATACCACAAACAATCGTTATAGATACAACTTCACAAATCCATTATCATACATACATACATAAAACACTATCATGAAAAAACAAATAAGCCACACCTTCATTTTTAAAATGAGAATATCATCACTAATTAGAAACAATACTATGCATCAATAAAAACTATACCAAATCTCCATACATCTAATACGTAGATTATGTACAAAAGTACCACCACTTATAACAGATAAATCATGTGTTTACCTTAAAATAAGAATACCATGGTTAGAATAAAGAATATATAGTGAAAACTATACTAGGTTTCCATATAACTAATACCACATCTATGTGCAAAATATACTACCACCAATAATAGATAACTCTGATATTCACTTTAATAAAAAAAAAATGCCATCAATAAGTGTGGTGAATATCATGCCTTGATAAAAATTATACTAGGAATTCATATATCCAATACCACATCCATATATAAAAGATTCCACCACCTATAATAGATAAATCAAGCATTCAATTTAATACAAGAATACCATCACCAAGTATGAAGAATATTATGCCTCGATAAAAAACAATACTAGTAATCAATATATCCAGTGCGATACCTATGTACAAAAGATACCACCACTTACAAAGATAAATTAGATGTCCACATTAATACAAGAATACTATCATTGAGTATGAAAAATATTATGTTAATACAAAACTATATTAAGACTTTTTATATCCAATATCATGTTTATGTATAAAAATACCGATATCTTTAAAAATAATTTTCAACTTCATTTTAATACTAGAATTCCATGTTTTAATAAAAATTATGTCAAGACTCTATACATCTAATATTGTGCCTATGTATAAAAAAATACCACCACTTATAATAGATAAGCTACACTTTCACTTTAATATGAGAATGTTGTGCCTTAATATAAAAAAAAATACCACCACTTATGATAGATAAGCTACACTTTCACTTTAATATGAGAATGTCATGCCTTAATAAAACCATACTAGGCCTTTATACATCTAATACCACGCCTATGTACAAAAATTATCATCACTTATGACAAATAATTTACACTTTAATATGAGAATATCATGTCTTAGTAAAAACTATACCAAGCCTCAATGCACCCAATACCATGCTATGTAAAAATAAATAAATATAACTACCTATAATATATAACTTAATCCTTCACTTTAATACTAGGATATCCTGTCTTAATAAAAACTATACCTTACCTTTGTACATTAATACAATGCCTATGTAAAAAATATCTTCATCCATAATATAAAACTCACACATTCACTTTATTATGATAACATCATCATCGAGTACAAACAATTCCATAGCTTATTGTAAACTGTACCAGGACCCCATAAATCTTATCACACATATTTATGTAAAATATCACCATCGATAACGGATAAGTCACAACTTCACTTTAAAATGAGAATATCGTCATCAAATAAGAAGAATACCAAGGTTCAACAAAAACAATTCCATGTCATTTTACATTCAATATCATGCCTATATATAAAAAATACTATTACCCCCTATAATAGATAACTCACATCCTCACTTGGAAATGAGAATACCATCACCAAATAAGAAGAATACCATGCTTCAATAAAAACAATACCAGGACTCTTTACATCCATTATCATGCTTATATGAAAAAAAAAATACCACCAATAATAGATAAGTCATAACTTCACTTTAAATAAGAATGCAATCACCCATTATGAAGAATTCCACGTACAAATTTCAACATTTTTTATACCACTCATATTTATAAAAGTATAAATACTTATTATAGATAAGTAATATCTTCACTTAAGTATGGGAATCCATGTTTGCCTTACTACAAACTATACCATGACTATATAAATCCAATACCATACCTTTATGAGTAAAATACCACCACCTATAATAGATGACTCACACCCTCACCTTAATGTGAGAATACTATCACCGAGTATGAAGAATACCATATCGCAATAAAAATTATACTAGGAATCCATACATCCAATACCATATCTATGTACAAAAGTTACCACCACCAATAATAGATAAGTCAAACTTTTAATTAAATATAAGAATACCATCACCGAGTACGAAAAAATATCATGCCTCAGTATAAAGTATAACAAGACAGAAATATAATACCACATTTATGTAAGTAAAATATCATTACCTATAAGAAATAACTCACACCTTCACTTTAATATGAGAATACCATAACTGACTATAAAAAATTCCATGCTTTAATGAAAGCTATACTAAGAATACAAACATTCAATACCATATCTATGTATAAAAGATACCACCAACCACATCAGATAAGTCATAACTTCAATTAGATATGAGAATAGCATCATTGAGTACAAAAAATATGATACCTCAATATAAGTTATATTAGGACTCCATAAATCTGATACCTCACCTATATGAGTAAAACACAACTACCAATAACAAATAACTCATACTTTAATTTTAATATGATAATGCCATCACTGAGTTTGAAGAGTACCTTGTGTTAGAAAATAATATACTAGGATTTTGTACATCTAATACCATGTTTAAGTATAGAAAAAAATACACCATTCATAATAGATAAGTTAAACCTTCATCTTAAGATGAGAATATCATCACTTTAAGATTAAGATATCATGTCTTAATATAAACTATACTAGATGAGATTTTATATGACTAATTTAAAACAATACAATGCTTCAAAATGAAGAAAATAGATTAGTACATGCTCGTACACCACAATATATTGATTATATGACATACCACTTCCATAGAGCATATGTTAAACATCCATAGGATATTCGAAAACATTCTGTATGAGAATGGCACGTTACAATAGTCACATAACTTATTATGGCATCACACATATCACAAGATCAACTTTTCTCATTTCATTCGCAAACATAACTTACATTATAGCATTATACTTCATAATCCATATATTTACATTACCTCTTTTACAAAATGTTCTACATGAAATGAGAAAAGTAAATAAACACAATCTACTAGACACCTCAGATATCAGCTGACCAAACTTTTGAGCCATTTTTATTCCTAAAAATTGACAGTACTAAACTTCTACTAGATTGTCTTAGAAGATAGGTCTCCCTTGTATCTAAAAATCAACGTTACAATTTTGATAAGCTTGTGAATTTAGTTAGCGAACCATCATCGATGTACTCACTCAATTTAGAACACAAACATCATAGGTATGAAACCAAATTCACAAGTATATGACAGTATCCAATTTTGTATACCACAATACCTTTAATCACATTTTAATAAGTATAATAGGTACACAACATCACATATCACTATATTAAAATAATTTAGTAATTCATTGCAATCATTCACATAATACATGTAAAGTTATATGTGTAAATGCATATGTGACTCCACTTTTATTTTACTTTGTTGTGACTGAGCACCTATTTACTGTCTCGTTTCTGTTGTGGATATTAGGGTCATTTTATTTACTATCTCTTATCCTTGGTGGATACCGGGTTCATTAATAACTGAGCTTGTGGCTTTTTATGCACATCTTGAGCTTAAGGCTCTATTTCATTTTGTTCATTCCGGTCACAACTCCTTTATCTAATCATGTATATCAATGTAATGGAATGCATCAATTCATATAATATGCTATCAATACTTTTCATTTAATCTACTCATGTCATTTATCACATTCTTCATATCTAAATCTAGCATTCCACATTTAGTTGAGTACACGTTCAGTATTACACATACAATTTGAAAGAACTTCCAATACATTCTTGAATATCATACTCTTCAAACCAACAATATCTGGAATTATCACAATCACATAAGTAACAATTCAATAACTGAAATTTAAACAGAAACAGATTGAACATTATGAGAAAACATCTAGGTTAACTTATAATATGCTCCAAATAAGCTATTGCCTTGATGACCTGGCAATGTCTGGATACTGGCAATCAATTTGTGCTTCTTTAGTCATGCAATACACATATATTTTACATATTACGAAGTTGATCAATCATATAAATATTCAATCATGCAAATATATATGTGTCATGTTCAATGCATGCCCAATTGACTTTCTGGGTATGTATCCTTATTCAGAAATCTTAACCATTCATACATCATAGCTTGGATATAACTAGTTTACAATTAGGTTTACACCTTAAGTAAACTTGATTATTCTAAATTCATCAACCATACATTCACCAACCCTTTTTTAACATTATATATATTCACACAATTTTCCAATTCTCATTCATTCATTCCTAATACATTACTCATATCCATTGGATCACATTTGTATTCATAAAAACACCTTTATTCCTTTAACAACTCATAATTTATAGATTTAGGGTATAAACCAACAATCTTCTATTTGTACTAAACGAATCATTTAAGTATCTTATACTATATCACCATATAACGGTCATGCTAATGGTGGGACAATGAATTAGTTATGGAATTTTAGTAGATTCTTTATAGTGAGGAGCACTTGCTTAAATATTACAACTTTCATCTTAATTATCATTATAGTTAAAAGAAACTTCCTAAATATATACTTAGATCTTTGATGAGACTTTAGCTCCTTTTACAACCCCAATGTCTTTTTTATTCTATAGTACATCAATGTCATGAATAATGTAAGGAACTATACCAAGTTCATTATAAAACTCCTTGATCTTAAATAATTGTATTTTTAACAATTAAAATATGAATTATTGTTGTCCCTATAAGTAATATGTTTGCCCTAAGCCGCAATGACACAAACGTTTATCACCACCAGGTAGCTCCTCGACTCATGCTTCTGTAGCCCGCAGTCATCATCGTTGCGCTTTGTCTAGCTGCAGGTTGCTACCATCTACCGCGAATCAACCATTGCAATTGGATGTGCCTACATGCAACTTCATTTGCAATAATGTAGGAGCTGCATAGCTCACCCCACCAGTCTCCAACATCCAGCATCAGGCCTCCAAGAATATTTAAGAGAAGACTTTTAAAAAAGAATATTTAACACTATATCAACAAAAATAACTCCCCATCAATTGAGAGATTTTGGGAAATGTTTATTTTTAAAGATTTAACCAGTTAATCTATATAATTTAATATTGATTTAGTAATGACAAAAGGTCAAATACGTAGTTGTTTAATCCTCTTAATTATTGCTCAGTAGACTTTATTGTATGGGTACTGGAATAATTTAATATTGATTTAGTAATGACAAAAGGTCAAATACGTAGTTGTTTAATCCTCTTAATTATTGCTTAGTAGACTTTATTGTATAGGTACCTCCACTGTTGTCATACAACTCATTGAAACTTTGAAATTATGTGGACGGTGATATTAAGAAGTAGAGGGTGACTCTTTTCGTCTTTGTGTGCTACCCTGATTAATAGATGGATGATCTCAGATATAGGATGACACACAAAAATAGAAACAAGGGAATTGATCCCGATATTAAGTCACACGTGAGAATGAGATGGTGACAAAACATCCCGGAAAAGTCCATTTTCACCATGGCAAAACTACATGTTTATTCAAACGCCATTTAATCAAAACGTATTTGTATTTAATAACTATAATTTTATTTTTTAAAGAATATAACATTAACATTGTTTGGGATTTGATTTTAAGTTGAGAAGCCGTGTAGCTTAGTAAGTATGAGAGTTAGTGGGGTCCTGTGATATAGTTCTTTCCGAGGCACACTAATACAAAATATGGTCTCCACTTATTACACAAGTAGAAAAGCAAAACAAACTTGGTAACAAGAGAAACATCATAAATGCTAAATTGTCCTTAGTCAACATATTAACTACGCATAATTAATAACAAGGGAGTCAACAATAGAAAGTTGAAGTGGAGGTCGTTTTGTCTGATATATGTTGCACGGCGAGTTAACGAGAGAAGAAAGAAAGCTGTAGGGAATTGGACTCCGTTGCTGCAAATAAGGCTACAGGCGCCTGCATGTGTTCTCCGTCTCTACTCGTCCTAACACATTTTGGGATCCTCATCCTGTAATAAATTCCAGGCATGTTCACTCTTGTTTTATTCCTCGATTACATCGAATTTCTGAGTTATTCGCTTTTTCTCGTTCTTTGTCTCGTAACATCCTTTGTAATCTCTTATTTAAAATAAGTGTTATTTTAAAAAGATTTTAAGTATTCAAAATAAGTATTTTTTATGATTTTTTTATACATATTTATAATTTTATTTTCATAATTTTCTTTTAATTTATCTCATATTTTAATTATACATATTACATTTTAAAAATAATTTAACATATAATTAATAAAAATATATCAAATATTTCACTAACTTTCTTAATAAATATATATATTTTTTTAAATGACACTACTTTTAAATAAGAGGGGGTAATATTATAACCGGTGACAGTAGGAATGTTTTAAGTTCCCATTTCAACCTTTATACTGAACAAAAATTACGGGAGGAATCTAGTAACCTGACCCATCAACCATGCACAGTTAACAAATCTGTAGTCAAAATTTTCAACCAGAAGAGGCCGGATGGAATTAAATCCTCTTTAAAAGTCAAACCGAAGGGCCCCACACTCACAACCTACAGGGATGGGCACTAGCCTTCATATTCTCCCTTAACCCCCAAGTACTGGAAGGTCCACGTGTTGCTTTCTCCATCACCGACCCACAAGAAACAACGGAAGTCGTTCCAAGTAAAAGATAGGTTTTAAGTAACCTTTTGCTTTTAGATACTTATTTAGTAACTGTTAAACTTACATTAAAAAACATGAATGGACGCAATTGACTAGGAAGGGAAAACGGTTACATCTTTGAGGATAAAACTAATTGAGAAATCGAACCGTCTGTTGCGCTCACGCGGTTCAGAATGCCCTTCTTTATCCTTGCACCGTACGGACAAATTTGGGGTGGAGAACTTGTAAACGATAAAGAATAATAGTAGTACTAACTTTTCTTGTGTCTTTGAAACTGTGATTACGTAATAGAAACCACTCGGCTCTTGTTGTTCTTGTTTTTAACTTTTTTTTCTCTCAATTGAATAAAGCTTTTTCAAATCATTCTTACTAGAGGGCAGAGGCAACTCTTTAATACTGCTATGGATAATTTGACGACACCCACTTGATCTAGAAAACTTACAAATCAACTTTTGGTAATGTAATGTAACATAGAAAGGATTGACTATATAATTAATTATATGACATCCAGTTAGATAACTTGAAACTCATTTTCTTAATAACATTGAAGAAAACAACCCACCAACTGTTTTATTAGAAACTGTCTTTGAGAAATGTGGCCAGAAAAGTTGAAAAATTGCACAACTGCTTAAGTTTATTTTTACTTAACAATGGACTTTTAGGGGGTGCTTGTTTGAGGGGTATAAGAAAAGTAGTATGGGTATAGAATGAAAATTGATGCTTGGTATAAGCTTATCATTGAAGACCTAAGAGTTTCATTCCTTAGTTTTAGACAATCCTCCATTCTTTTCATAATCTAGAGGAATGAGGAAGAGGAATGGGAGGAATAGATTAAATAAATAATTAATTACATTATAATTAATTAAAATATTGTAATCAATTAATTAATTAAAATATAATTATTCATTAATTAAAATATTGTAATTAAAATTATATTGTAATTAATTAATTAATTAAAATATTAATATTATTTAATTAATTACATTATATTTAATTAAAATATTATTATTAATTAAAATATAACTATTTATTAATATAAATATTAATTAATTAAAATATTATTATTAATCAATTAATTGCAATATAATTAATTAATATATAATTTATTCATTAATTAAAATATTGTAATTAATTAAAATATAATTTATTTTGTAATTAAATAATTATAATATTTTTACTAACTAACGACAATCAATGGTAATGATAATTATTCATTCCTTTTAACCAACTATTATAATTGTAATGATAATCTTCATTCTTATTCTTTACTATATTCATTCACATTTCTATTATTATTCTCTCATGCTAACCAACCGCCTTCTTAGGTTATGTTTAGTTGATGATTTTATAATGACATGGAGTAGAATGAAATATTATCCTATTATTTGGGATGAGGTTTTATAATAAAATCGAATGAGATGAGATGAAAGAGAAGGATTTCATATTACATCTCATTCCAACCTAAACAGTAAAAATGAAAAATCTTCGATTTGAAGGTCTAGGATGAAATATAAAATAATAAATAATTTTACATTATATTATATTATAAATCTTTCGTCCAAATAACATTTCATTATATTATATTATGAAACATTTCATCTCTTTTAAATAATAATTTTTTAATATTTCAGACATTCAATTCTATTAAAAACTTTAAGTCTTAAGGAAGGTTTTAAAACTCGGACCGGACATCGAATCGGAGGCCTTATTGATCACTTGTTCGATCGGTTCGATCGGTTCAACCATTGATCGAATCGGTGTGACGTCATAATTATGTAATAATTATATTTAATTATATATAATAATAGTAATATTAAAAAATAGAAAAATATACTAAATAATATTTAAAAAATATTAATTAATAAAAATAAATAAAAAATTTATTAAACCAGTTATCAAACAAACGATCGATCAATTGACCGATTTTTACTGGTTCAATTAAATATCGATTTTAATAGGTCACCCAGATCTTACAGTCGATCAGTCAATCCGGGTTTGAAAGAAATGGTCTCGAGGTTAAATCAAATCAATATAATTTGCGTTGGATACAATTTTGACCAAAGCTACATGCTAAAGCGGACAGTAGATTAGTTTAAAACCATTTTCAAGGATGGTGTCATCAAGAAATTAGATATTCAATTTTTATTACTTTTGAAAATTTCAAAGATATTAGTGGCAGCTTTCTAGCTTCTAAGACAAAAGCATGGACCCAGTTCCCTTTAAAAAATAGTGATAAAAGAGAGGAAAAAGAAAATAAAAGAGAGGTATCTTTGGTATTCCTGTTACAGAGAGATATGAATCCCATATATATAGATTGATAGATGCCTTTTAACCCTTATTGCCTTTGTTTCAACTTTCAACAGTTTCCCCCCCTTGGCTTTCTTTGTCTTCTCAAAGAATTCAGAATTTGCTGCTGTTCCTATTTCAATTGGATTTAGCTTTAGTTCTGATATTGTTTTTTCCTTCAGTCACTCGGTTTGTTTGTTTGCTAGTTTTAGTTTGTCCGTTTGTTGGTTTTCTCGCACTGGTTTTCTTTTCCCGGAAAGTTGATGCCCTTTAGCATTTTCGGTTTAAGGAGAGGAAGTAATCTCATTCTCCACTGCAGCGCTTTGCACTGGTAATCAAAACCATCAAACTCTTTCCCGCAAAAAACATGGGTTTCTGTTGACGACTGAGAGGATAAAGTGTGAGAGGTTTTCTCTGCCTAGTCGTTAACTTCCTCTTATTTTCTCTTGTCTTGCTTTTCTTCCTGAACTCGCGTCCTCAAGGAGTGAAGAGGTTTTCCGTGATTTAACGCGTTTTTTTCTTCGTGGGTTCTTTTTCTTTTTGTTTTTTTGATACAACTTGAAGCATTAACTTTGAATCTTTGGATGTCTTATTGTGAAGAGAAGTGGTACCTTCAGTTTTGAACAAAGCAGAGTCCTACAGGCTTGAGGTTTCTTTAAGCTTAGAGAAGAATTAAAATAGCAAGAGAATCGGAAAAGAAAGGAGGGAAGAACAGAAGAAAGCAATCACTTTTAGTTGGGGTTCGAATTTGTTTTAATTGTTCACTAAGACCAAACTGGCAATCAGAACGGCCGGTGATCGGAAAATGTTGTGAACTTTGACAACATTGGCATGTACCAACCTGAGACTTTTCTTTCCATTTGAAACGCAAAGAAGAGATCTTTTTGTTTGAGTCTCCTTATATTTAGCTGTCCAAACGTCAAAAAATAGAATCCTCATTCGTTTTCTCTCTCTCACTCTATAAGGGAAATCTAATCCCGCCAGTCTCTCTTTCTTAAGTCATTCCTCTGTTTCTCCTTGTCCTTGGGCTGTTTTGCCAGGGTTTGGGGAGAAAGTAAATTTCTCTCTCCCCTCTCTCTCTCTCTCTCTCTCTCCAACCATGATTTCCGACAAAGGGTCAGCACAATCAAGCCTGGACTTCTTTCTTCAATGCACAACCCCAGTAGTCCAGTCCCAATTTCTCCCCAAGGTATGACCTTTCTTTTTTCTTCATTGCCCTTTTGTTTGTTCTTGTTATTTTGTATTCTTTACAGTTGTGACAATTATATTGATTGTAAGGTTAATTTCTGTCGCAGAGCGAGATTAGGAACCTGAACCGTTTATGGCACCCGTGGGAGAGAGATGCTGTTGAGTATTTTACCCTTGGTGATCTATGGAATCGTTTCGATGAATGGAGCGCGTATGGGGCTGGAGTTCCTATTGTTTTGGACAATGGTGAAACCTTATTTCAGTACTATGTGCCTTATCTTTCTGCAATCCAAATCTTCACAAGCAGTTCCTCTGTCAACGGTTTAAGGTAATCAAATACATCCTACGTACGTTTGGTTGTAGACACGGTTGATTAATCGAATAACTCTTGGGAATTTATGTGATTTGTGATGGTTTGATTGGTTTTCTTAGGGAGGAGACAGAGTCTGGTGATGGGGAAACGAGAGATTCATTCAGTGATTCATGCAGTTATGAGAGCGAGAGTGACAAGCTGTATAGGTGGGATGGATGTTCTTCAGAGGAAGGAGGGTTTGAGCAAGATAATCACTGGCATCTAAAAGACAGATTGGGTTACCTGTATTTTCAGTACTTTGAGAGATCAGCTCCTTATGGAAGAGTCCCTTTGATGGATAAGGTCCGTTTGTTTTGTCTTTTTCTTTTTCTTTTTGGTCTTCTCAATCTCATGTTCCTTGCTTTCGTTAGTGTTTATATTTGCCTTTCTTTTTGGAAGAATATGACTAATCCAGACAAAGTGGGCTGATACTGTTAAAAAGATGATGTCTATATAGTTGTTAGGAATCATTCCAAATCCTTTTCGTGATTGGCATCTGCTAAAGATGAAATGGATTTTTTGACTTTAGAACAAGTAACTATACACATTAACAAATTGTTGTTGTGACCAAGTTTTATGATCGATGTTAATTTTAGATTGATATGAAATAAAAAAACATTTTATTCTGTTCAACACCAACTAATATTCGGTGATGAGTCAAGTCTTTCTGTCATTGACATCATCTTGTCCTTGTTGTTTTCAGATTAACGAATTAGCTCGAAGATACCCAGGATTGATGTCATTGAGAAGTGTGGATCTTTCCCCAGCAAGTTGGATGTCAGTTGCTTGGTCAGTCTCTCTCTAGTAAAAAAATGTGTACATAAAGCTGTGGTTGGAAACAGATTATGAGTTTTTATATGTAAATTATTCAAATGAAATGACCACGTCAGAGCAAGATTCATTTTCTCTGGCAATTGCGTTGTTCAGGTACCCCATCTATCATATCCCAATGGGAAGAACCATAAAGGACTTGTCTACCTGCTTCCTCAGTTACCATACTCTGTCATCATCTTTCCAAGGTACCCCATCATACTTAATTTTTGTTATGATGAATTACGGCTTAGGTTTTAAAATAGTATGTTGAATTGTGCAGATATGGACATGGAAGAAGAAGATGATGATGAGAGTCCAAAAGGGAAGCGCAAAACAGGGGGAACCATATCTCTCCAACCTTTTGGTTTGGCAACTTACAAGATGCAAGGAAACGTGTGGGTCGCAGGTAATGGTGGTCGGGACCAAGAAAGGCTGGTTTCGCTTTTGAGTGTGGCAGATTCATGGCTAAAGCAACTAGGGGTCCAGCACCATGACTTCAATTTCTTCGCCGGCACTAGGCGTGCTTAAAATCTGAGGATTATAGTTGGCTCTTTCTTTCTGATTACCAAACCTTGGGATTTTTAGGGGCAGTCTAGTTAGTGCATACGAATGAGATTTGGGTTTAGTTTGACCGTCTTCTTTCTGTTCTGCTAATGCAAGGGAGGATTGAGCGGGCCTTTTTTCCTGTAAAGTGATTGACGAGGTCCATGACTCTGACCTCTCTCTTTCTCTCTCTACCTTGTAGTTAAATAATTTTTGACTTGTGGATTGTGTAGCATGGAGCCTGCTTGCTTGTCTCATTTCTAAGGTTTATAATTGTTGGTCTAAAACCGGAGTCCAATCCAAATGTGCATTTGGTGAGCAGCCGCTGTTTTGTAGCAGTTCCCAGCAAATGGATTGGAATGTTAATGAGGGGTCAGCAAGCAATTGATAGTGAGTGATTCCCTTATTTTTTAAGTTGGCGCTGGCGTTTTGTTACTTCTGGTGGTGGGTCTTTGGCTGGCACCTCTATTAATTCAATTTTATAATTTCTGAACCGAAACCCAACCATAGAAACGGCTCAATTTAATGTCAACGTTCAATCCCCAAAGTCTAGGCTGAGAGTACACTTGTCTGGCCTACAGTCCACATAGCACGTGCTATGGCACATGTATTTCCTCAATCAGTATTCACGACTTTGACAAAATACCTAATTTTGATGTGAAACCAACTTGATGATATCCACTTTCACAACTTCGCACAAATCTGCTTTATGGACTTGAAGTCGTCCCAATCTTATCCAGACAACATACGAAAACACTGTTCCCAATTTTGCAACTACTAACCATATAAATTAAGTTTTGTGGGGCTGTTACCGCCAACTAAGCACTCTCCCATAAACAAAATAGTTACTCATTGAGTAATGGTCTCCCAAGTCAAAGTGGAGTGTGCAGATTTTCCTTTTTATGTAATAGAAATACTGACACTTGGAAGTCAGAGCACATCAACGATTAATTCTTTCCAAAGGTCGCAAACCATCATTGTTCCGATCTTTCTTTCCATCAATTCTCTAGTATGATTGGATAAGCTCATCTTTGTGCGCTTCATCTTCAACATAGCACGTCTTTGATTTGTACGTTTTTACAGGACCCATTTTAGGTCAAATACTTTCTTCTTCTGCCTTTTTTTCTTCTCTAGGAGAATTGTCGGTAATACTTTTAAATTATTACCACGCCGAGATTAATTCCTACTCGTGTGTTACTGAATCTGAAAATGTTACTTAGCACTACCACCAAATATTTAACCCTATCATATTTACAAATGTTACTTAGCACTACCACCAAATATTTAACCCTATCATATTTACAAGTAGGAGTCGAACTCCTAACCTTGTCTAAGCAAAATCAGCCCCTTATTATCGAATTTCGGTGTTCAAACACTTTCTTTTTCACTCACTATATTACAACAAAATAGACATTTAGTTACTTTTTTTTTGTGACGCTCTAAAAATCATCGCTAAAAGTTAACATATTGTGACGATTTTCAAAATCGCCATTAAAATTAAGCCTTTAGCAATTAAACATAAAAGCGTCACAAAAGGATCAACATTTGGTAACGAATAACAAAAATCATCCCCAAATAGTGAACATTTAGTGATGATTTCTAAAAATTGTCACAAAATGGTCCACAATGAATGACGATTTTAAACATTCGTCGGTAAATAAACTTTTGGTGACACTTTTCAAAAATCGTTACCTAATTTGGTAAACATTTGGTGACCAATTTCCGAAATCGTCACCAAAGGATTCACAATTGGTGACGATTGTGTAAAATCGTCACTAAAAAAACATTCGGTGATGATTTTCAGAAAGTGCCACCAAACATTCGTAGACATTAAGCTACGTGTTTTTTGCTATATTTTTCACATTGTTGCTAAAAGTAACCATTTGGTAACGATATTTGAAAGCATCACTAAAGGGATCAACATGTGCTGACAAATTTTAGAAATCTTCACCAAATGGTCCACATTTAGTGACGATTTCTGGAAAACGTCACCAAAGATTCCACAGTATTTTGAAACACATTTGGGAACATTTTCCAAAATTGTTTAACTAACATTTTATAATCTATCATAGTTAAGATATGCTTTATTGGAAGTTGATATTTGATTAAGGGGGAGACAAGTTATTTCATTGATTTGCCATTATGTTGATCTTTACTTTAATCTTTGATTTATTAATTAAGGGTGAGACAAACTAACCATCAAGACAAGGGATTAAAATCCTTGATCAAGTTTTATGTCTTTCAATTTTTTTTTCAATTTCTAAATATTTTGTCATTATCAAAAAGGGGGAGATTGTTGGACCAATGGTGGTTGACAAATTAAATCCCTTTATGTTTTGATAATAATAAAATATCTAGAATTAGTTAAGAAATTATTTCAGGTATTATTCAATGAAAGAATTGTGCAAATCAAGATGAGCAAGTGTTTAATCATTGAAGAATCAAGATAGGAGGTTCCTTATAAGGAAAATGACATAAAACATGAGGATTATAAAAGATTTGGATAGCTGTTACCGTTGAAGGCAACATAAGTCGACTTGCAAAGCATAAGTCGACTTATATATGAAGATATATCAACACAAGTCGACTAACCATACACAAGTCGACTTATCGAGGACGACAAGTCGACTTACATAGCACAAGTCGACTTATTGGAGAGCGGAGTTAAAATTTTTACGTAAATGGTTGAAACAAGTTGACTTATTCATTCGACAAGTCGACTTATGGATGCACCAAATCAGCTCCAACGGTCCAATTAGCCAAAAATGGACGGGAGATTATCAAGGAACGGTAATGTTAATCAAGCAACGGCTAGAATGACCTCCAACAGCTATATTTCTTCAAGTATAAATAGAAGATGATGGAAGAAGAGTAGATACAAGTTCTATAAGCCTAAATACTCTTCTATTGCTCCAAATTGCTCTCATTTTGTTGCACTATTATATTGAGCTCTTGTTCTTCAATCTTTGCTATATTTCTTTTACAATTTGAGTGACGAATGGAAGGTCACGTGTGAGGTAGGATTTGTGCCGGAAGACAAATTGTTTGTAAGGTAGCTTGAGCCGGAATTCAAGTGGCATTGTAAAAAGTTCACACTCAACTACAAAGTGTGCAATAAAGTGATTGGCAAAATCCTAAGTGAGAGCTTAGGTAGAGGACGTAGGTCTTAGCACCGAACCTCTATAAAAACAGTGTTTGATCTTCTTCCTACTGTTTATTTAAATTTATTTAAATTATTTTGTGTGAATTAACTTCTGATTTTGTTGTAGAAAATTACAAAAAGATTAAGGATCTATTCAACCCCCCCTTCTAGATCACTTACAATTGGTATCAGAGCAGAAGTATCCAGGGATGATACACAATAACCTAGCGGAAGAAGGTAACACAAACAACCGTCCTCCTTTATTTAATGGTACTAATTATTCTTCTTAGAAAAATCCTATGAAGTATCACATCATAAGCGAAGGAGTGGAATATTGGAAGATAATTATCTTCGGTCCACAATCACCTTTAAAAGAAAATGGTGAGTTAAAAACGGAGCTGGAATACGATGACAATGACTGGAGACAAGCTTACATCAACGCGAAAGCAATGAAGTTAATTTACTGCGCTCTCACGGTTGAGGAAAGAAACCGAGTTAACTCGTGTACCAGCGCCAAAGAAATGTGAGAGAGACTTCGCATCACCCATGAAGGAACCAACCAAGTCCGGAAGACAAAGATCAACATACTGCTTCATGACTATGAAATGTTTGTCATGAAAGAAGGTGAGTCTATTTTCACTATGTTTGATCGTTTTGCAAAAATCATAAATGAATTAGGCAACCTTGGAAAACATATGACGGACAGCGAGAAGGTAAAGAAAATTCTTCGCTCACTACCAAAAGAATGGGACTCACAAGTCACCGCCATTATGGAGTCCAAAGATCTCAATCATCTGGAATTCAACGCCTTGGTGGGATCACTTATCAACTATGAGATTATTCTCAAATCCAGAGGAGGTAGAGGTAAGCCACAAAAATCTATTGCTTTAAAAGCTAATACATCTTCTATTGATGAAAGTGATGAAGAAATAGATGAAGAGGAGGAAGACGAAGAGATAGCAATGTACGCTAGAAATTTGAGAAAATTCAAAGGGCTTCTCAAAAATCGTAGGAAGGAATTAAATGGTGGAAGAATTGGAGAAAAGAAAAAATTTGCAATTGAAAGAAAATCCAAGGGCTATAACGAAAACAAAGTCAATGAAGAATGTTGGAGATGTGGAAAACGGGGACATCTCGCAAGAGAATACAAAAGCTCATCCTCCACATCAAACTTCCAGAAAAATGACAAATACGACAAAGAAAAAAGGAAAACTAGCCTGGTGGCAACTTGGAGTGATGATGAGGAAGCATACCAAAGTGATGATGAAAACAACTTGGCACTTATGGCAAAAAGTTCATCAAGTGATGATGAAAATGAGGTAACTTTCAATGACCAAGATCTAAGAGATTCTTTTGATGCCTTACAAGCTGATTTTGAAGAAGCTATTGAGATTAACGAAAAATTAAGAAAGAAAATACTAGAATTGGTTGCTGAAAATAGTACCTTACATGAAACAATTGATGATTTAGATAGTCCAAAGGAAAATCATTCTGCATGCCTTATTGAAAAGGAAAAACTTGTTTGTGAGCTTGATAGACTTAGAAAAGAATTTTCGTATGTGGTTGGAAAATTTGTGAATGGAAACGAAAATTTTGAAAAATTGTTATCGCTGCAAAGATACTCAATTTCTAAACATGGATTAGGATATGATCCTTTTGATGGAGATTGTTCGTTAATTTCTAAATTTACTAAGGATGGAAAAATCGCTCAATGTACTAGATGCTTAAAAGACATAGAAATTGCTTGCAAGAGTACTAGAAGATGTGTTAAGGTTAAGAAAATTTGGGTAATTAAAGACACAACACCACCTAATGTGGTTTATATGGCTAACCAAAATGGACCCAAAATATCTTGGGTACCTATAAGAAGAAAGAACGTTGATATTGTAGGTACAAGCAAGGGATGAAAGGCCGTCAAGCACTTGGTACATCGATAGCGGATGTTCAAGACACATGAGTGGAGACAAGAACCTTTTTGCAGAAATCAAACCAAAGAATCAAGGTTATGTCACTTTCGGAGACAACAACAAAGGTAAGGTCATTGGAATTGGTAAAGTGGGTAAGGAACCTTTGCCAACCATTGACAATGTTTTGCTTGTTGATGGGTTGAAACATAATTTGTTAAGTGTCTCTCAACTTTGTGATATGAATTTTAATGTAAGTTTTGAATCATCACATTGCATGTTTAAGAAGGATGGGTCATGTAGCTTTCATTGGTTTAAGACATGGAAATACATACATTGTTGATTTACATGTTGATTTACATACATTGTTGATTTACTGAAAAGTGTTTAGTGACATTAGAAGAAAATGCATTTTTATGGCATAGAAAATTAGGACATGCTCCTTTGCCTCTAATTTCTAAGCTTTCGAAAAATGAAATAGTGAGAGGATTTCCTAAAATCAAATTTGTTAAAGATCACTTGTGTGAATCTTGTTTAAAGGGCAAACATGTTAGATAATCTTTCAAACCAAAGAAAGAAATTTGCACATCTAGAATTCTTGAACTTGTGCATATGGATTTGATTGGACCATCTAGACATGCTAGTCTTAGTGGAAAATTATATGTTCTTGTGATTGTGGATGATTTTTCTAGATTTACTTGGGTGAGATTTCTTGCAAATAAAAGTGATGCCTTTAATGAATTTACCAAGTGGTGTAGATTGGTTCAAAATGAGAAAAATTTGTCTATCGTTGCAATTAGAACCGATCATGGAGGTGAATTTGAATGTGAACCTTTCGAAAGTCTTTGCGACAAATACGAAATGGAACATAATTTCTCGACACCAAGGACTCCGCAACAAAATGGTGTAGTAGAAAGGAAGAATCGCTCACTTGAAGAAATGAGCAGAACCATGTTAAATGAATACAACCTTCCTAAATCATTTTGGGCGGAAGCGGTCAATACCGCATGCTACGTCATCAATAGGGTGCACTTACGAAGAGACACAAACACCACACCATACGAGCTTTGGAAAGGTAAGAAACCCAATATTTCTTATTTTCATCCTTTTGGTTGTAGGGTCTTTATTCATAATAATGGAAAGAACAATTTAGGAAAATTTGATTCAAAATCTAATGTTGGTGTGTTTATTGGTTATTCTCAATCTAGTAAGGCATTTAGAGTTTATAATAATAGGACTAAATGTGTTGAAGAAAGTATTCATGTTAAATTTGATGATATGATTTCACCCCCGAGAAAGGTTTGTTTTGATGATGATGCAGGAAGTTCAGGTAATAAAGTTGAAGAAATTGAATCCAAGATTGAGGAACTGAGTTTAGATGAAGAAAATCATGTACCCGACATTAAGTTATGGGCAAAAGCAAAGAACCATCCTATGGAGCAAGTTATTGGTAACTTAAATGATGGTGTGAGAACCAGGAGAAATATCTATGAGAATATGAGCAATTCAGCCTTCATCTCCTTAGTAGAACCCAAGAATATAGAAGAAGCTCTTAAAGATGAAAACTAGCTATTAGCTATGTAGGAAGAGCTAAATCAATTCAAGCGGAATGATGTATGGGATTTGGTAGCTCCACCAAAGAACAAGACTATTATTGGAGTCAAGTGGGTAAATCGGATTAAATATGATGAGAATGGTGAAGCGATTAAAAATAAATCAAGGTTAGTGACTCAAGGATTTTATCAAGAAGAAGGCCTTGATTATAATGAGACATATGCTCCTGTGGCTCGATTGGAGGCAATAGGGCTACTATGTGCGTTTGCATCTCATAAAAGGATCAAATTAAATCGAATGGACGTCAAGAGCGCATTTCTCAATGGGTATATTCAAGAGGAAGTCTATGTCAAACAACCGCCGGGATTTGAAGATCATGAGCATCCGGATTATGTCTACAAACTCAAGAAGGCACTTTATGGATTAAAGCAAGCACCTAGAGCATGGTATGAGAGGTTAAGTACTTTTCTAACTCAACATGGGTATGTTCGTGGTAAGATTGATAACACTGTTTATTAAACATGTTGATCAAGATATGCTTATTTGTCAAATTTACGTTGATGACATTGTGTTTGGTGCCACTAATGAATTTTTGTGCAAAGAATTTAGTGATTTGATGCAAGGTGAATTTGAAATGAGCATGATGGGGGAACTCAAGTTCTTTCTTGGATTGCAAATCAAGCAACACAAAAATGGCATTTTCATCCACCAATCGAAGTATACCAAGGAACTTCTTAAGAAGTTTAAAATGGATGGATGCAAAGTGGCAGCAACACCAATGGCAACAAATCTGGTCTTGGAAAAACATGAACATGAAGAAGATGTTGATCAAAACTCTATAGAGGTATGATCGGCTCTCTTTGTATTTAATCGCTTTAGACACGACATCATGTTTGCCACATGTCTTTGTGCTAGATTTCAATCTTGCCCAAGATTTCTCATTTGAGTGCTTGCAAAAGAACATTTAGATACTTGAGTAGAATCATCAATCATGGTTTATGGTATCCGGTTGTGAATCCTTTGATTTGTATGCTTATAGTGATGCTTGATCATGGTGGCTGTAGAATTGATAGAAAAAGTACTAGTGGATTATGTCATTTCTTAGGTTCATCTTTGATATCTTGGGCTAGTAAAAGCAAGACGGTGTAGCTATTTCCTTCTTGAATCAATATGTAGCATTTGGGAGTGCATGTGCCCAAGTCCTTTGGATTAAACATCAATTGCTTGATTATGGTATTGTGGTTAAAAATATTCCTATTTATTGTGATAATACCAGTGCAAATTGTTTAAGTAAAAATATAATTTTGCATAGTAGAACAAAACATATAGATATTAGACATCATTTTATCTGTGATCATTGTTTAAAAGGTGACATTTGCTTGAAGCATGTATCAACTAGTGATCAATTGGCTGACATTTTTACTAAACCTCTCAAGGAAGATGTGTTTATGAATATTAAATTGAGACTAGGAATGTGTGATTTAAATTCCTTTGGTTGAATTTATTTTTACCTACATTCATATATCAAATGGTCAAAATTTGAGGCAAATGTGCAATCACATTCGAAGATATATTCATCATATTGCATACTTGGGCTGAGAAAGGTGACTTATTTGGAGTATTCGAACACATTGTATGACTTGACCATTAGCAAGTCGACTTATGAGGAAATTAGTCGACTTATGATGCTTCTTAGTGTTTGGGGAATGCAAAATTTTGAGGATAAGTCGACTTATGCAGATCGACAAGTCGACTTATGTATGTCGATAAGTCGACTTATGAGGTAGACAAGTCGACTTATGGTCACTCGGAGTCTTTAAAAGATCTTCTTCCCTTTCTTCTCCGCAGACTCCTTCTCTCTAAAACCCTGAAAATCTTCTCTCATAATTCGACTTATTTTGCTCAATTCGTTCAAATCTTACTTACCCATAAATTTTCGACCTCCATCAACTCTAAATCCCCTCATTTTATCTCTAAATCAACCCTCTTTTTCAAACCCCTCTTTCAAAACCCTAATCTGCGATTTTCCCCTCTTCTCTCTACAAATCCATGGCTCCTCGAAAATCTTCTCAGAAAGGCAAAGAACCTACTCAATCTCAAGGTCCCCACGTTCCTCATAGACCACGAGTTCGGGGGTCTTCATCAAGGGGAGATGCTGCGAGGGAGGATGACACGATTGAACCGAGATTTGTTTCGAGGGATGCTCAAACATTGTATTATAAGGTACTTAAAGATGAAGTATTGATTCCCTCCATGAGATTTGATTGGACTGAGTTAGATAGTAGCGAATTCTCAGATGTGTTTATTGAAATTGCTAACCTTGGGCTAAGAGATTTTCAGGGTTTTCATGCTGATATTTATGAAGATATAGTAAGGAAATTCTATGCGAATCTGGTTGTGTTGGGCAATAATGTTGAGGATGGAGTTACTCTGTCATCTAAAATTAACTGGAAAGCAATTTATCTTAGTGAATCAGATTTATGTACCTTGTTTCATTTGCCTAGAGGAGGAGTTAGGCCTAGAGCTTCCTTTACTAATTTTGAGATTTTGAGGAATGCTGAGGGTGATACTGATGAGGAAGCCGAAGAGAATTTAGACTACACTGAAAAAAAAGGGGTTGATCTGTTGGTTCGGTTATGTTCCGATCATTTCCCTCCCTTTGAGGCTATGGATCTACCGTTAAATTATCGATTATTACATTATGCGATTAACAGGGTTGTGTTCCCAAAGAAAGCTAGCAATAATCAGATCACCGCTTTGGATAAGGAGATTCTTTGGCACTTGGAGGAAGGGAGGAAAATAAACTATCCGAGCTTAGTTATCCAAATGATGAGGAAAAAGGCGAGTCTATTATGAGGACAGCTGAAAGGGAAACCAGTCTGGCATAAAGGAATGCCTTATGTTGCTTTGATTACCCATCTCTCTCAAGTCAAAGATGCAATCTGGATTCTTATGCAAGTTTTCCTTATCCTCAAAGTTGGAGATTCACGCCTTATAACTTGAGGAGCATGAAGTTGGTTAGAACAGTTGAAAAAGGCTGGGTCTATTCTTATCATGTTGAGAAGCTTGGGTTGACTTTAGTAGGTGAGCAGGTCCCTTCGAGGAAACGATCTAAGAGGACAGCAGATCATCCTAGTAGCTCACGGCCAAGTAATGTGGGAAGAAGTGAAGTATCCCAAGCTGATATTCAGGAAATTCGAGATCAGTTAGATGAGATAAATGAGAGACATGATGATCAACAAGATGTGCTTATAAGAATGGAAAGAAAAATTGACGAGCAACGCAGCATGCTTACCCACTTAGAGAAGAACATCAAGAAGATTTTTGACAAGCTAGGGTGTAGGCACGATGATTCTTCATCATGATGTATATTGCATTGTGCCTTGACCAACATTTCCACTTCTGTTTTTGTTTTATGTGTTTTTATGTGCTGTGTGTTGGATTCACATATTTTGTAATGACTATTGCTATTATTTGTGTTTGATGCTATGTTTGGTTACAAACTTTATTAATCTTCATTTGAGTCTATTGATTTTTGATTATGACAAAAAGGGGGAGTAAAATTGGAAATTGATATTTGATTAAGGGGGAGACAAGTTATTTCATTGATTTGCCATTATGTTGATCTTTACTTTAATCTTTGATTTATTAATTAAGGGGAGACAAACTAACCATCAAGACGAGGATTAAAATCCTTGATCAAGTTTTATGTCTTTCAAATTTCTTTTCAATTTCTAAATATTTTGTCATTATCAAAAAGGGGGAGATTGTTTGACCAATGGTGGTTGACAAATTAAATCCCTTTATGTTTTGATAATAATAAAATATCTAGAATTAGTTAAGAAATTATTTCAGGTATTATTCAATGAAAGAATTGTGCAAATCAAGATGAGCAAGTGTTTAATCATTGAAGAATCAAGATAGGAGGTTCCTTATAAGGAAAATGGCATAAAACATGAGGATTATAGAAGATTTGGATGGATGTTACCGTTGAAGGCAACACAAGTCGACTTGCAAAGCATAAGTCGACTTATATATGAAGATATATCAACTCAAGTCGACTAACCATACATAAGTCGACATATCGAGGACGACAAGTCGACTTACATAGCACAAGTCGACTTATTGGAGAGCGGAGTTAAAATTTTTACGTAAATGGTTGAAACAAGTCGATTTATTCATTCGACAAGTCGACTTATGGATGCACCAAATAAGCTCCAACGGTCCAATTAGCCAAAAATGGACGGGTGATTATCAAGGAACGGTAATGTTAATCAAGCAACGGCTAGAATGACCTCCAACAGCTATATTTCTTCAAGTATACATAGAGGATGATGGAAGAAGAGTAGATACAAGTTCTATAAGCCTAAATACTCTTCTATTGCTCCAAATTGCTCTTTATGGCTCTCATTTTGTTACACTATTATATTGAGCACTTGTTCTTCAATCTTTGCTATATTTCTTTTACAATTTGAGTGACGAGTGGAAGGTCACGTGTGAGTTAGGATTTGTGCCGGAAGACAAATCGTTTGTAAGGTAGCTTGAGCCGGAATTCAAGTGGCATTGTAAAAAGTTCACACTCAACTACAAAGTGTGCAATAAAGTGATTGGTAAAATCCTAAATGGGAGCTTAGGTAAAGGACGTAGGTCTTAGCACCGAGCCTCTATAAAAATAGTGTTTGATCTTCTTCCCTACTCTGTTTATTTAAATTTATTTAAATTATTTTTGTATGAATTAACTTCTGATTTTGTTGTAGAAAATTACAAAAAGATTAAGGATCTATTCAACCCCCCTTCTAGATCACTTACATAGTTGGTAAAGGTAAATGAGTCCACGATCATGCCCTACACTTTCTTCCTCATTTCTTTCTCGTATTGACACTTATACCAACATCAATTCTACTCCAATTTTTCAAAATTTACCTCTTTTAATGTTATATCATTTCATAATAATTTAACTATCATATTGAGTGCATTAACCCTTCTCATTTGATTCATCATCTTCTTTATCTCATTCATACATAAATCCTGTGTTATATGCATTTCTTACTTTCTCCTTACTACATGTCATTCACCTCATGTAAAGTCATTCATGGCTCTACTTCATTACCCTTGTTATTCTTTCCTCTTCTATCTCATCTTCCTATTGTCATTTATTTTGTCTTCCATATGTATATCTTCATTTAATTCAGAATTATAGATGCATAATCATCATGAAATTCTAATCTCAATTCCACTAACATATTCTTATAGTGGATCATAACTCTTGTCACAGTGATCAACAACCAGTTCAATTCCAAGTTCATCCTTTTAGGATTATAATAATTTTTTTTGTTTTCATTTCATTCCGCTTGTCTACTTTAATCTCATCATTTCCATTTATTTCTTTATTTTCCTCAATCAATATATGATAATGTATTCACTTCTATATCACAGTCGGGGATATATTATTACAATACAATATTGATGTCATATTCCATAATACATTCACCAATACAAATGTGTTGAATCATTATTTGTCATATCTAACCATATATTATTTTCCATTTCTAAATATCCACAAACTTTCATTTTCTCATATTCAAATAGATCATTATTCTTCCCACTACTTCCATCAATTCAAATTCTTAAAAAATACTCATGTATGTTACTCATATAAATGCAACTCAAACTGGGAATCAGTTGCTACTGCCTGCTATAACATGACTAAAATGCATGTAACTTAACACATTTTTCGAATAATGCCCATGTAAGATACTAAATTTGGGCTCTGATACCAAAATGTAGCACCCCACTCTCGCAATGCACGTACCCGACATCCTGAGTGATATCCGAGTACGTACCCCGCAAAGGTAGCATGCTAGAATAATCATTCAGTCAAAACAAATCGGGCCCACTTTATTCTTAAACATTTCCATTCACAAGTGTGACAATCATCTTACAAATCATCAGATTTCATCAGCCACTTAGGCCCTTTTCAGATACAAAACACTTGTAATCATAATGTCATTTCATTTCTAAATCATTTACAAACTCATTGTACAATATTTGCGAAATTATAGTTCAAAACAAAAATCATTGAACACATATGCAGGTGCAAACTGATCTCGACCCCTAGTCTATATATGATTTCAGTGGCTATACTCCAATTAGCCTAACTGAATATCGCCTCTGAACTTAAAATTTATTGAAAATTTTGGGTAAGTTTTTGTAATGAGTGAACATCCTCGATGGTTCACTCAATTCATACCACATATCAAGTCATATAAGCACATATTTTCACATTTTCTTATTTGGATATAGCATCACATATCAGTATTTCACATGTCCATACTCATTAAATCATATGGCCACATTACAATCCAACCAGTCAATCAATCATAAACATATTTTCACACAGTTCATATCAACTTGATTGGCATCAAGTTCTATCACAAACAAATTGTATTTCACTCAAACAATTTAATCAAATTACCACTTCATTATACTTGAATAAAACACAATCATTGATTTAATACCACTTATTCAAACATATAACATTCTTATAGCTTTACAAATCATTTAATGAATTCAAATCATATGTGAATGCTATATGTATGAGAATCAAATTCATTTTTACATTGTTGTAACTGTGTGCTTTTTTAGTATCCGGTGGGCTCTTTGATCACAGTGAGCCTTAGGCTCTATTGACATATATGTTTAAGCTTTAAGCTCTTTTTAGTAACAATCTTAGTTAGTAGCAACACCAGTCACAACTGCCTTTATATTACATGTATTGAAATGAAATGCATGCCACAATTCATTCAATATAATCAATCACTTTCATTCACATTATCTCAGTCATAACATTCAGTCACTTTTAGTTGAGAATCATTTAGGCAATCTCATTCACATACAAGTAACACTTCCAATGATGTTTACATGCATCAAACACCTCAGACAATTATTGTCTGGAATTCAGTACACATTCATCGATTTCAAATTCAGTTCAGTAATAAACAAAATAAGTCAAGGTGAAACCATCTTAGGTTACTCACAATTGCTCCCTTAAGCCTATTGCCTTGACTTTTAGAATATCAAGATGTGGTCATGCTACTTGCTCTCCTATATACATTAGCACAATTTCACATATCTGTATTGCTTATGTAATTGAGTAAACACATGTATAAATGTATCATGTATCATGCATGTGCAATGAAAAATTATCCGGTATATTTCTATATCAAATTGATGTACTCCAATAGTGCCAAATTCACACACTCGTTCACTATTCACACACTCATTCATTATTCCATCCTTTGCTGAAAGCATTCCATTCGAGTTAACTTTACATAATCAATAAAAGGAACAAAATGATATATTTCTATAACACTTTCTTCTAGACAATTGTTCCTCTATGTCTTAAGTTTTTAACCATACCATATTTTGAAATTCTTAAAGACAGAACTAAAATTCAACTTCTTCAAGAAAGTTGTATACATATGTCTCTAGTTTAATTTAAATCAAGAATCAATCCATTTAGAAATCTACAGATCAAGATATAATCGAAATATCAAAGCATGTTCAGTGAAAATTTTCCAGTTTATAACATTCCAACACATTTTCTCGCTTTCATCCTAAATCCATTAATCAAATCTTTCCCGAACGAATTCAGATGGTTCTAAATTTTTATTGAAAGAAAGAAAAATGTCTTAGAGGTTTATTGGTTCAAGTTCCAAGTCATTTGGAGATTGGATGATAAAGTTGTGGCTAAACGAATCAACATAGTTAGGTTTTGGAAAAACCTTCGGGTGCAACTCTTCTTCTCTTCTCTCTCTAAAATGCAGGTTTCTTCTTCTTCACCATAAACTGCAGATTTCTACACTCTTCTTCCACTCTTCCCCTTACCCCATCATCTTTAATTTATACTATCACATTTCTACTCCCATTCCAAGTCAACTTACTCTAAAACAACTCAAGATTCAAGATTAAATTCAAACATTTAAAACAAAACTCATATACGGACAACAACATTTTTCTACTCTCTCTCTCTCTATTGCAATTCTTTTTCTGCATGTTTAACTTCTGTACATTCTCTATTTTTATCACCGAAATCCTATCCCACTCTTGCATGTATTTATTTCCAAACATTACAACATCATCAAAAATCATTCACGAAAACAATGAAACATAACTTACATGATAAAACAAAATTTCCAGCAGTGATTTCGGTGGATGAAGGATAAACAAGAATAAAGTTTACTTGATGAAGCCAAATACACAACCATAAGCAATCAACTATTTTTGTGTTGGATGAACAAAGAAAAAGTTTGGTGATCTTGGTAAAGAACAACAATTTGGTGAAGAACATACATGAAAGCTACAATAATTTCTTTGTATCATAAACAAGACCACGTGTAAGTATAATACTTCTCCACATTTCACCTATGCATGTGCGTCATGTGTCAACATACAATGCTGCCATGTGTCACTCTTTCATTTGTCACTTATTTTATATTTTTTCCTAGTCTAAAATACCTCAAATTTTAAAAAATTCTCTAAAATTCACAAAAAATTATGAAATAATGATAATACTCTCCAAATAAATTTTCAACACAAATAATCCACAATTCACATTTTAATCACATTTATAAATCAATTATACCCAAAAAAATGTCAATGAATGCATGTACAATTATTTTAATGTATCAAAAATTGATTAAAATAATTAGAAATATTCACATGTGTGTGTGAATATTTCTAATTATTTTAATGATGCATGAGCTTGAAATGCACTTCTAATTTCTCATAGTACACTCAATTCACTATTATGGAGTTTAGCCCCCAACATGGGATGTTACAATTGGTATTGTAAGTTGTAGCTATAAAGGTACAAGTTGCATTGTCAAAAACTTGCCTACATACCAGCTGAACCTGAATGAAGAGGATAAAGTCATTTATGTGAAGGACTCTTCACAAAAGGTTCACTAGTAAATCTTACTTTGAGTTATTCAGAACATGTTTTTCAAAAAATTCAATGGTTTAATTTAATTTGTACTAAATCTTTGTCCCTTAAGGCCTTTTTCATTAGTTAGTTGACAATGAGGCAAATGCTATAGACGAGGGATATATGCTATAACATTTAAGACACTATATGCTTATAATATCAATTAGTTGATGAAATTAATGCTAGTCTCTTCTTCCAATATTCTTACGCTTAGGCTATTTGGTCTAAGATTTAGCATTTGATATAATTATATTATGGAGAAAAGGAATGGACACACATTGTTAAATGGACTAGTGAAATAGTGAAGGGTTTGAAACAAGATGCTCATATCTTTAGAACAACTTATGTATAGTGCATCTATGCAATTTAGTGTGATAGGAACAACCACAGGTGCTTATCATTGGACAAATATGTAATGACAATTAAAACTACCTTTATAAGAGAAATCTTAATGGCAAACAAAGCTCACTTAGAAGCTAGCCCTCAAATGAAGCTTAATTGGAACTTAAATTGTTAAGTGTCATTTTCCTACATTAGTGATTGTATAATCTAATGTTTAAGCTAGTCAGATTTGTATAACTAGAAGGCCACTTCCCTTCGAGGGTATGACTTATGACTTCTATTCCTCGTAATTATGTACAAATTTTTTAGTTAATATAATTTTTTCAATTTTTAAAGAGAAAAGATTTCAACCAAACTTATATTATTGGTCACTTAATTTGTGATTTTAAAAGATCATGAACGAATTTAATTAGATTTTTCAAAAAAAAATATTTACAAATCCTTATTTCATTCAATTATAAATGATTAAGCTCTTAAAATTTTGATGTTAACATATTGGACTTTATTATTAATATATTGAAATTGTAGTAATGCATTATTAAATATATTAATTTAGTAGTGTATCTTAGAGATGACAATGGACTAGCCGGGCGCGAGCCTGCCCAAGGCCAACAGCTTTTGCTAGGGCCTAGTCCTAGCTCGAGGCCCTATGAGGCCTAACATAGCCAGACCTAAACCCGAGTTTGACTTGACGGATCTAACTTGTTTTTCTATTTTTATTTAATTAAATGTAAAATGTCATTGTTTTTATTTGGGAGCCTGAGCTCAAGGATGACTTAAGTCTCGATTTTTTGAAAAATTAAGTCACGCCCAGGCCAGACTTCGGGCTCAATCGACATCTCTAATATATCTTTATCACTTTTTAGAGAATTAAGTTAGTCCTCGTGAAATGTCATATTAATATTAATATCGTTATTAAATCTCATATAAATAAAAGTTAATTTTGTAAATAAATATTTAATATTAAATTTTTTAAAAAATCAAAACTGGAATTATTATATTTTTAAACCCGAATCTTTGTTAAACACTTTCAACATTTAACTGAAATAAAAAAATCGAATCTTTGTTAAATATTTGCAACAGTTAATTAAAATAAAAACTGAAAATCTAATGGGTAGTGAGAAATAACCTTCCACCGTCAACTTAAATGCAATGTAAAAAAAGAAAACTTATACTCGACCAGGAGCCTCGCCTCCTTATTCAACGGTTCAACAACATTTATTCGTATCCTAATTCAAAGTGGAAATGCCTCAATAATTGAGGGTAAAGCTGGAATTTTGATAACTCTAAAACGAGGGAATCCACTTTCCTCCAATATTTTCTTCCATTCAGGCTCAGTTCTCTCTTTTCCTCCCGAGGAGTGTGCAATCATCGTCATATCGAATGCCAATCCAGCGTCGTCGAAAACGTCATTACCATCTGCTTTCAGAACAAAGTCAACGATTATGATTTTCCCAGTTTTTTCTGGTATTGCTCTTTTGCAATTCTTCAAAATCTTCACGCATTCCTCATCTCTCCAATCATGCATTATCCACTGCACTTAAAATATGAAAATAAAGATAGTGAGTGCAATGGCATTGATAACGTAAATATATTTTCTTCTAATTCAGGTAAATTTCATAATTGAGATTGCAAAGATTAAAAAAGTCTAGAATTTCATATTCAATATATTTTAAATTAAGATATTTAATAAAATTTGTGAAGTTAATTAAAATATCAAAACATTAAATTAATGTTTAAATTAAAAATTATGTTGATTAATACTAGAGTAAAGACGATAAGAAGAGATATAAAGTATTTTTTATCGGTATTAAACTATACCAAGAATTCCCATTGAACTCTTTTATACTTGTAGTAGTTATAAATTAGCTTGACAAGTATACATGAGAGATGTGACTTAGTGTATGTTATTTAATGATGTCATTATTTTAGTGAATGAAATAAAAGTGAATGTTATTAATAAGTTGAAACTTTGGAGGAATACGTTAGAGTCAAAGGGTAGGACTAAGTTTGAGCACTTAAAGTGTAACTTTTTGAATCAAAGGAATACATTTGATATGAAGATCAAGATTGATATAAAAGTTGGTTCTCACGGATTACAATTTGAGCAGTGCGTTCCATTCAAATCCATCGTCTTTACCTTACATGATGAGCGACGTGAATATACCGCAAAACAAGGAAGGCTCGTCGGGGTGACAACCCGATTAGCTCTCCGACGCCAAGTAAGCTTTTGGTGTAGGAAGGATTGATGAATTGAGAGAGGACGAATTAGGTTATGATCGACACCGAATTATGGGAGAATTATACCTTATATACGATTTTGCGGTAGGTTTAGGCAAATACGTGTTTGCATGGGAATTTCCTTCGCTAATGGGCCATGAATGTGAATCAAGCGGGTTAAACGATGAGTATAGGGTGACCGATTGCCTTCGTGATTGGGCTCGGGCCCAAATATAGCCAACCCGACCATAAGCCCCCCTACTCCTCGAGTCTGAGCGAAGAGAAGGGTCGAGGGAGTATGTTGGGACGTTGCTCACCGTGGCTTCATAGCTCGTAAGGATAGCTCGTCGTGTGGTTAATCGGTCGGTCATTGGCCTCAGAGCTCGTTCATGGGACGGCTCAGGCGATTTCAACCGGTCGGATGATTCAACCGTCGGATGTCGACTTTATTATGCATGATCGCTTCGGATCTTGACCGGTTGGGTGTAATTGCTCGGATACCGATTGTCGGGTATAACTGCTCGCTCGAGAATAGGTCGATCGATGGCCTAACCGATCGGTCTTTGGCACTTATCGTGACGACTTGTGCGAAGACGGATCGATTGGTTATCATTGGTGGCGTGTGAGGCATTTATTGTAGGCGCGCGTCTTTGTCGACGGCTTCGTAATCTAAAGTGTATCGTCTTTGAATCGCGTTACACCGTATCCAGACGTCCTTTCTTTCGGGTCGTGTCGCTTCGATCTTGAATATCCTCGATTCTCCTTAGATCCTCTGCGTGTCCGAGATCTTTCGGATTTTCGCCACGCGTCGTAATCGATTTGGTCACTTTCTAGGGTTCCTACGCCTTCCCCTATAAATACTCATAGATGACGAGTGACGGTTTTACCTTTTGCTCTCGATCTTGTAATTCGCATTTTGCTTTCACTTGCTCTCAAATCATTCGCGGTTCTCCAAACTTCTTTTATTTCGCCGTCCGATTTACCCACTTCTTCTAAATAGGTACGTTCTTTTGTTCTTCATTCCTCTCCATTCTTTTAGTGCTTTTTCTTGATAATCATGTCCACGGGTAGTTACGGGAGCATGGTGGAGGTATGGAGGAAGTGTCGATGAGAGAGAGGAAGGACGGTTTAGTTGTGGAGTTGCCGCTTAAGACCGCATCGTCGATATTTGTTGGGAGTTGAGCAGTTGTGCATCAAGTATAATATCCCAACGGCTTGGGGCCCCGATTGGCCTTGAAGCATGGCGGATCCACAAAGAACTTTAGTGGATACCGCCGTCTCCGGAGCTTTTTCTCGATTAATGGCCTGAGGCTCCCGTGACGCCCGTTGTGGACGAGGTGTGCGCCTGCTCGGGTTATTCGAGTCGATTCCTCCGACAGTTGGAGGTTCATAAATGGGTTGGCGCTATGCCACCGATTCGAGCTCAGGGTGAAATCCCTTTCTTCAATATCGAGATGCTCGGTATCGCCCACCAGACACCTCAAAAATTTTTCTGGCGGACGAAGTATTTCTTCGTGAAGTCCCGGATCTTCCTCCGAGTGCCGACCGTGGAGGTATCCTTTGGCAGCGGTGGAGCGATTAATCGACCTTGTCCTCAGCGAGGAGGTGGGAGGTGGTCCGTCGTGTCGAGGAGCTCGGCAGATCACGATTTTGCAGCTCATTCGTGGGTATCCTGGGGGCCTCGGCAACCGTTCCTCGTCGATCCCCTCCACGTATTAAGCGGGTGAGGAGGAAACCGCCCGTCCGGTTGACTCCTCGTGATTGTATTAATTTTGAACTTATATCAATTGTTTTCTAACTCAATTTAACCTGTGCGGTATGGTGAGGATGCCCGCCCAAACTTCCGCGTCGAAGCGGGCCTCTGGGAAGAAGGGAGTGAGGCGGAGACCGGTGAGGCCTCGCTTTGTCCGTGGGGTTGGTCTCCTTGCGCACGATGGGTGCTCCCCTGCCAGGATCTTCTGTGGCGTCGAGCCATTAACAATTGTTCCAGTGGTAGGAGGAGGAGGACGCGGCCCTCCTCTTAAAAGGAAGATGTTGGTTCGATTGGGTGACCGTCCACCCCGCTTGAGCCAGTGAAGCCGGGGTGAGTAAATGAAAAAAAGGAAAGAGAAGGCACAGCCGTGAGCCTTGGCGGTGGGAGCTGCCATTAAATTGGGCAAGGGCGTAACTTCGGCGACCTCGAGGTGTCCCGCCACCTTCTTGAGAGGTTACTCCCCGTGACGACGGGGTTTATGGAGAAGAAGGGAACTGGAGTTGGGTTCCCGGCTCGTGCGTATTGGTAGGCGAGGTGCGACAATGTCTTTTCCGTCTTTGCAGTGCTTGGAGACTCTAGACCAGGAGGTTCAGGATCTCCATGATCGGATGAAGGGTTTGAGGGTGGCCGACAGAGGTGAAGGAGGGAGGACCTCCTTGAGTTAAAAACGCATCTCTTGAGGAGGAGAAGTCGGCCAGAGAGGAGGTGGGAGCTTTGGCGGCTGGCCGAGGCAGAGGGGAAGAGGGAGAAAGAGAACGAGGAGGAGGAAAGCGGTGAGGCGGAGAGGAGATCAGCGAAAGTGCCGCCAGATCGCTATTCATTGTGTGAGAGAGACAGGCGGAGAGAACCTTGCGGGAGGTGCGGTGCTCGCAAGGGAGCAATGGATCGAGGCCATTAAGAGATGGAAGGCGGTTCTTCAGACGAAGAGAGTTTAGAGCTACGCTGCGAGGTGGCCCCTTCGATTTTGAAGAGGGGCCACGAGCTCTATACTCTGAGGGGTGGCATGCCCTTCTTTTCAAGACTATGCCGAACCGCTTATTCCTCAGCTTCGGGCTTTCTTTGAGGGATCCAAAGAAAGTCGAGGGGAACCGGTCGATGTTCCGGATGGGAGGCTAGATCTCGGCTCCAAGAGGAAGAGCTCCTCATGATGTTCCTTGATCGCTTCCCGGGTCCTGCTACCCCATTGTGACGATCTCGGGGAGGAAGGACTTTATGAAGATGTTTCTCCTGCTGCTCCTTGGTTCCCGCTTCTACCTCGTCTCTTCGCCGGCCCCGAGGTTTCCCGGAAATTCTCCTTCTCCTTCTCCTTTACTGTTCATAGCCCCTTCTCCCCAATTGTAGTGCTCACTGGTGGGGCTTGTGACTGTGGCTAATTAAAATCAATGGACTTTACGTTTGCTTCATTTGTTGATTTTTCCCGTATTTATGCTCTTTACCTTAGATATATGTTGAGTTTTAAAGTTGCTCGTAGTCGACCGGCTTCGAACTGGTCGACCGTAGTCGATCTATGGAGATGCCGCATGATGGCGTACCGAGCAATGGCGAGGGTCCCGAAGATCTCGTCTCGGCGACCTGACCGACCGTAGTCGATCTATGGAGAATGCCGAGCGATGACATACCGAGCAATGGCGATGGCGAGGGACCCAGGGATCTCGTCCTGGCGACCCGACCGACCGTAGTCGGTCTATGGAGAATGCCGAGCGATGGCATACCGAGCAATGGCGATGGCGAGGGACCCAGGGATCTCGTCCTGGCGACCCGACCGACCGTAGTCGGTATATGGAGAATGCCGAGCGATGGCATACCGAGCAATGGCGATGGTGAGGGACCCAGGGATCTCGTCCTGGCGACCCGACCGACCGTGGTCGGTCGATGGAGAATGCCGGCGATGGCATACCGAGCAATGGCGATGGCGAGGACCCGGGGATCTCGTCTGGCGACCCGACCGGCCGTGGTTGGTACATGTAGAATGCCGGCGATGATTGATTGGACTTTCTACTCTTGGCCTCGTGCAATCTAACTCTTAATTGCCAAGAAATTTGTAACCCTTTATTAATGATAACGAGGGTGGGCCATTAAAAACACGTCTGGCAGGACGGAAAAAGGTACCCACATGTATACAAAGGGAATAATAAGGAAGAATTGACAAAATATAACTTATCTATTGGTAGAAAGCCTTCAAATTCAGGAGTTCCAGGCCTCGGTAGAATCTTCCCTTTCTCATCGCTAGGATGTAGGAGCCGTGTCTGACTTGTTTAACCACTCGACAGGTCCTTCCCACATCTGCTCGAAGTTTTCCGGGATGTTTTCCAGGCGCCTCGGCTTTTGTAGGACGTATCCACCTACCTTTACATTGCTCGGTTTGACCCTTCATTATAGAACACAGTCGCCTTTTGCTGATGGCTTCGAACGAAGCGGTGCCCTTTCTCTATCCTCGCTAAGGAGAACGAGCTCGCTCTGCGGGCTTCATCATTCCGCTCTTCTTCAGAGGTCGACACCCTCCGATTGTGCAATGTCGCTTCTATCGAAACGGGGCTTCACCGAAGGTCATTCTCGAATGGAGTTTCCCGGTGGCTCCGTTCGGTGTGGTTCTATATGCCCACAAAACTTCATCTACTTCTTCCACCTGTGTCTTTCGGCCATCCAGCGCTTCTTCGTATGTTCATTATCTTTCTATTGGTGTTCTCCATGAGACCGTTGTTCATGGATGGGCTATCGAGGTCGATTGTAGCTTGATCTTGATCGGTCACGAAGTCTCTGAACTTGGCGTTGTCAAGCGCCGACCATTATCTGTAACCAATACCATGGGCATCCGAGGTTTAAAAGTATATTTTCTTCACAAAGTTTTCAACCTTCCCTCGGTGATTGTAGCAACAGATTTCGCTTCCACCCACTTAGTAAAATATTCTCTCGCTACTATCAAAAATTCTTTTATCCGGACCGAGAGGAAAGGCCCAAGATATCCATTCCCCATTGGCGAAAGGGATAGGGTGACTTACAATTTTCATTCTCTCGGTCGGTGGTGAGACAGATCTTTGTTTTTCGGCGGGATTAGATCGGTCGACCCTCTCTTGCAGATCTCTTCTCATCGTCTACCAATAGTAGCCTTGTCTCGATCAACCGGTGAGCCAAAGATTCGCCTCCTACGTGATTTCCGCACATCCCTTCGTGGACTTCGCCATTGCACGCTTCGGCTTCTTCTTCATTCGGACATCGAAGGCGGCGGCCGTGAAGACCGCTTATATAGAGAGTCATTGACAACCGTGTATTAATTGCCTTTATCCTTAACTTCTTGGTCGCTAATTCGCCTTCCGGTTGTCTTCCTTCCAAAAGGTACCGCATGATCGGTTCTGTCGGCCGGTTGATCGTAATTTACTTTGAGAACTTCCTCGGTCTTGAATGCTAGGCCGATCCGATCGTTCGACTGAATATTGTTTTTGGCATCACTACGGAAGCCATTTTGAGAGCGATCGCCTTGACATTCGAGCTCGTTTCTATTACATTGATCGAACATCGTCAAATTGCTCGGTTCTCGCTTGACTAACTCGTGTATTTGATCATGTGGTTCCCTGGCCTCGTAATGCCCGTAACTTGATCGACTCCCACCGGCTATCATCAGTATATCTTTAGGTGCTTCACTTCCATCTCCTTGGCGAGTTGAGGCCTATTATCAAGGCCTCATATTCCGCCTCGTTATTGGAGGCTTTGAATTCTAGTCGGGCGTACTCTACTTTTCTTTCATGTTCGAAGTGATCAAGATACAACTCGCTCCGCATCCCTCGGCATTGGATGAGCCATCGACAAACAGGCTCAAAGAGGAACCGCCGTCCTCCGAGCTTGGTTGGCTCATCTCGCGATGAAGTCTGCTAGTATCGTGCCTTAATAGTTGTGCGGGGCTTGTATTGTATGTCAAATTCACCCGGTTCTCGCCCACTTAATCGGTCGACCGAGGTTTCGGGCTTTTGAAGGCACCGCCGAGGGGTTGGTCGGTCCATACCTCGATGGTGTGACTTTGGAAATAAGGCCTCGACTTTCATTTGCTTTGTTATCAAGAGAGGGCCATCTTCTATAGGCGTGTATCATGTTTCGGTCGGTTAACACTTTGCTAACGTAGTAGATAGGGTGCCGTTCATTCCCCTCCGACCGAATTAGCACTGCTGTTGATCGATCCTCAGTAACCGCCATGTATAACACGTGTTCTCTCCGTCTACCGGGCTTTGTAGGATTGGCGGGCTAGACAAATCTTGCTTTAAGTCTTTGGAAAGCTTGTTCGCACTCGTCGCCATCAGAATTGAGTCACATTCGCTTTCTCAAGACTTTGAAAATGGGAGGCACTTATCCCCAATCTGAAATGAACACCTTTCGTGAGACTATCCGACCGGTCAATATCGAACATCCTTCAAACATTGTGGCGAAGGCATCGTATGATGGCCTTAATCTTTTCTGGATTAGCCGATTCTCACGAGTGATCATAAACCCGAAATTTTCGGATGCCACCAACACACATTTTTCCGAGTTTAGCTTCATCGAAATTTATTGAGTGTCGGAAGACTTCCTTGAGATCTTCCACATGCTCATGCCGTCTTACTTTTGACCACCATATCATCTACGTATGCTTGACCGACCGACCGATACATTTTTTAAAGACCTCCATGACGAGTTGGTAGGTCGCCCGTTCTTCAATGAGGGCATTACACAGTAGCGATATGTGCCTTGATCGGTTATGAAGGCGGTCTTTTCTTCGTCTTCTAGACTCATCGGGATCTGATGATAGCCCGAGAAGGCGTCCAGGAAGCTGAGCAGTTCGTGCCCTGAGGTAGAATCTACTAACTGGTCGATCTTCGGCAATGGGAAGCTGTCTTTTGGACATGCTTTGTTCGATCGATGAAGTCTATACACATCCTCCATTTCCGTTCTTCTTTTTACTAAGACCACGTTAGCGAGCCATTCGGTATTTGACTTCTCTTATGAACCCCGCTCAAGCAACTGTACTTCCTTCTCGATCACCCCCTGGCGCTCCTTACTATGCCATCGCTTCTTCTGTCTGATCGGCTTGCAGTCATGCCGAATGCCGAGGGAGTGACATGCAACTGTCCGAGAAATGCCGGGCATGTCGCTCGGTACCAGTTTAAAACCGATCTGTTTTCCACCAAACAATCGGTGATTTCTCTAGCTAGGTTCTTCGCAATTTCGGAACCTAGATTTGTGAACTTGGAGGGTCGGCTTCATCCGAAGACGACTCGTTGCGTCTCTTCCATGGGTTCATCTGTCTGTCTCTTCGTCGGCTCTCGCGTCAAGAGAGCTCGTCAAGACTACCGCCCTTCTAGGGTCTTGGTTTCGCCAAGTAACATTCGGCGATTTTTCACGACCCCGATGACTCGATTCCATGGGCGTCGGAACTTCATAGCTTGGTAGTATGTGGAGACGATCGACCTGAGGGCGTTTTGAGTAGCTCTCCCAATTATTGCATTGTATGCCCCCTGGAACTTTACGACTAGGAACTCCACGTCCCTTTCTATCTGGCATGGCTTCTGCCCAAACTTCACTTTCAGATAGACCCGGGCGAACGGGTATGCTGACGCCCCGGTTATTCCTTTGATGGGGCCGTCCGTAGGTAATAGCCGCTCTTCGGGTACCCCCATTTGCTTGAAGGCTTCATAGTATAGCAAGTCGACCGAACTGCCCGTGTCAATCATCACCCGCTTCACCTCATAACCGTCCATGTTGAGATTTACGACGAGGGCGTCATCGTGAGGGCAATGTACTCCATTTAGGTCCGACTCATTGAAAGAGATCATTCCGTCGTTCTCCTTGGTTTTTGATGGGAGTGTGTCGCCGACAATTGTTTGGCGTGATCGTTTTACGCCTTTAACGGTGGATCCCCTGCTGCATTTCTACCAAATATCGTGTTAATAACTCCGGTCGGTCGGTCATTTTGCTTTGTTCGGCATTTCCATCGTTTCTTTCCTCGACCGCTCTCGTTTTTCGGCGGTTATCTCAGATTCGTGCTCGCCTACCCCATCATTCCTATCGTTACATCTCGGGGTGGCGCTTATAGTCCGACCGCCCGGTCCTGCGATCGACGTTTGTTCGTGTTTCACGAATCGGCCTAACCTCCCTTTTGAATGAGGAGCTCAATCTCTTTTTCAACCGCCGGCGATTTCAGTATCATGACCGACCTTTACGTGGAAACGGCGGTATAAATTGGGGTTCTGTCCTCAGACGGGTCTTCATTCTTCGGGCTCTTTGATAGTTTCCCGTCTCGCTCTAACGGCCGCCAAGATGCTTCAAAGATCGACTGTTTAGCGGAGTGAACTCTTGGCGATATCCTTGTCGATCGGTCGGCCTTTTCCGATTCGTGGCTTTTTGCAGCTTGTCTTTGGTTGCCGTCTATCGTTAATGAGCGATCTTCCGTCCGACGTCTCGTGTTTTTAGCACTTCTTGGTTGAATATACCTATCCGCCGGCTTCTTATTTCTGAACCAAAGCGAGGTTGATCGAGGGCTAACGACTTCTTGAACTCCTCGTCCCTCGTATTGCTCATAAGTGCGGCTAGCGTAGACGGCGGTGAGATCGGGTACCTCAACCGCCTCGTTGTTGAACCGAGTGATGAACTCCGTAAACTCTCATTCCTTCCTTGGGTGAGTTGCATCACCTAAAGCCGTCTTCGCGGCCGCTTACTAGTGGCGAATCGATTCGGGAAGAGCGACCAAGTCCTCGAAACATGTGATCTGACTGAGGGTAGGTTGTTGAACCATCGTGAAACTCCCTCTTGGAAAGCCGTGCAGAAGGCCTTACACTGAATAGCATCCGGGACACAGTGTAGGCTCATCATGGACTGGAAGTGCTGCATGTAGTCCAAAGGGTCGGTCTTCCCGGTGTATTTCTCAGGGGTCGGTATCTTTGCGCCGGGTGCTGGGAGGCTATCCAAAATGTCCGGAATGAAGGGAGAGTTGTATTGCGCCGTCGGGCGATCTGAATGAAGCTTCGTATACGTGAGTCCGATCATCCGCGATTTTTTCTAGGGTTTCATACGGGCGGTGATCGGTTGTTAGGCTGAATTGTCGGGCGGCTGGCTGCACGGATGGCGGCTGCTGTGCTGGTTGCGACTGCAGTATCTGGCGAATCACCAACTCAGCTGCCTCTTCTATCTGTTTCCGGCTCAGGACGACGTGTGTGGACGGAGGAGGATCTGCACCTAATCGGTGCTGGAGATTCGGGGTTGCATGGTGCGCAACGTTATCCTCCACGGCCACGCTCTGTTCTTCTTGCTCAAGGCTTCGAGGCCGATCGATCGTTAGATTGGAAGACTCCGTGCGGGAGATGTGTGGTGCAGGCGGCAGAATTGCAGGTAACTGCAAACCGATACGTTGCATCGCCAGAGCCGCAACAGCAGCTATGTCGGGATTCATCGCCGCCGCCTGGCTTATCTGCGTGGTTCTAGACGTGGTGCCCGGAAGTCGGGCCCCACGGTGGGCGCCAATTGGTTCTGCGGATTCGGTGAGCAGTGCGTTCATTGAAATCCATCGCCTTCTACCTTACGTGATGAACGCGACGTGAATATACCTGCAAAACAAGGAAGGCTCGTCGAGGGTGACAACCCGATTAGCCTCTCCGACGCTCAAGTAAGCTTTTGGTGTAGGAAGGATTGATGAATTCAGAGAGGACGAATTAGGTTATGATCGCATACCTGAATTATGGGAGAATTATACCTTATATACGATTTTGCAGCTAGGTTTAGGCAAATACGTGTTTGCATGGGAATTTCCTTCTGCTAATGGGCCATGAATGTGTGAATCAAGCCCGGGTTAAACGATGAGTATAGGACTGACCGATTGGCCTTCGTGATTGGGCTCGGGCCCAAATATAGCCGACCCGACCAAAAGTTATACTCATAAAGATTATTTTAAATATCTTAGATCTATCATCCAATGCAATAGCAAGATAGATGAAGACATAATTCACCGTATCAAATCAAGGTGTCTTAAATAGAGAAACACTTCAGGAGTTTTACGTGACAAAAAAATATCACTCAAACTAAAAAATTAATTATACCGTTTAGCAATTAAGTCATTCGTGTTCTATGAAGTAAAATGTTGAACCATTAAATAAGTGTGTAGTCATAAGTTAATGATAACAGAGACGATGATACACCATTGAATATGTAACTTTATAAGAAAAGATAATGTTAAAAATGTAGTGATGGATGACAAGTTAAGGGGTGACTAACATTGATAATAAATTAAATAAGACAAGACTTAGATAATTTAGACATGTGAAGAGCAGACATTTGACATCCTAATGAAAATATGTGAGAATATTATACTCAAGGATTGTAAAAAAAGAAAAGAAAAACCTAGGAAGAATTGAAGGAAGGTGATCAAGAACAATATGGTCTTACTAAAGTTTATTGAACACTTGACTCTAAATAAATTTTTGACAAACTAGGATATGAGTAAAGGACCATGTATAAAATTTTTGAAAGTTTTTCTTTGATTATTATGTTTTTATTTAGCCTAATTACTTTTATTTATAACACGTTTCTTTTAGTTAGTTTATTTATTTATATTTATATTTTACTTTTTAATTGCTTGTTTATTTTATTTACTTATTTTCTTTCTTGTATGTTCATTTATTAACTTACTTTTATCTTTATTTTTTATTTTATTTTTTATTTATGTAGTTACTTGTTTATATATTTCACTATTGTTTTCTTCCAACCGCTTGCAAAATCCTTTTCTTACAATCTATTGAATACAATTTTTTACTAGTTAGAGGTAAATTGCATATTTCTAAACTTCTATAACCCATATGTCATAAGAATTCTTTCTAAGACGATGTTGTTATCATCGTTCATATTATTATGCGAAATATTTTTACGGTAATAAATGAATAATTAATTAAATTTTCAATTTCAATATAATATAATAATTAAATTAACTTCGAATTATATTTATAATAAATTAAAATTTTAATCTTTATTGATGTTTTATTATTTAAAGCTACTAGTGTTGCATTTTGTCAGCAATTACAAAATGTTAAACATCGTGATTGAAAATATTATATCACTGATTCTCTATGCAATAGCTTTTGAAATTGTCTGTCATAAATTGGCAATCGTACCTCTCTGCGATAAAACAGGCCGTGATCATTTAATCTCCAATCTAAATTGAAAGCCGAAATGAAACATCTAAATCGTATAATTTTCTACCAATTCCAAACAGTCTTTTGCAGGAATGGCAAAAAAACAAGAAAAAGTTATAGTTTATCGTATTTTTCTTTTAGCTACTTGGTTTAAGGACGGATCTAATCTACTGGAAAATGACTGTGAGGTGGAGAATAGTCAAACTGCACCTAATCTACTCAAGAAGTGCGGTACAAAATCTTCTGACTAATATTACCCTGTTTTATTCTGTCTCGTGTCATTTATTTTGCGGGACTCACACAGGACCGAGACTCACATAAATAAATGACTGAAATTTATTAGACACAATAAAATACCATAATATTAGACAGAAGATCTAGACTCCGGTACGAGGTATGCTTCTTTTCCCTAGATTTGATATGTCACTCTTGAACAAGATCTAACGTATCAACAACACCTGGGGAAAGAACATCAACAACATTTATTTGCCGCAAGTAAAATCCTAATCTTCCGGGAATTACAAGTTGGAGATCTTTTCAGAACCAAGAACCAATGTCAGGGCAAGGGTACTCTCTCGAGCTTAATACAATACAGCTTATAGCCATTTTTAGTAAACCGACTGATCAACTATTTTATTTTTTGAAAGATGTTTGATTGTATGAAACTGTTAATAATTATATTTAGTAATCATTTGATTCATTAATCAGTATTGGTAAATAATGTTTCAGACGAGTTATAAGTTATAACAAACAGCAGTTGCCTCCTGCTTTATCTTAACCTCAACTTTTAAAGTATCGCCAAGATAAATTAGAAAACCAAACTAAATCATATCCATTTGGAACGTACCTTCATGATAATTGCGTCGGCACTTGGAATACACTCAAACATGTCACCTCCGACGTGCTCCACCGCATCATAGGGTGGTGCTGTGGCCACTACATGCGGCAGATCAAAGTTGATAGCTTTGATGTGTGGATATGATTTAACAATCTCAGCCAACATAGCTCCAGTCCCACCTCCCAAATCAACCAATGATCCCATGGAATGAAACTCATCTTTGTACCCCGTTATGATCCCTCGTGTCACGATGCTGGCAGTACATGCCATACCATTGTTCAACATGCGGTTGAACTCAGGGTTTTTAGATGCAAACTCCCAAATGTCACAGTCATGAGCCTTATTGAAGGCAAAACCACCTTCTTTCACACATTTACTTAAACAGTGCCATGGAGCTGTGGACCATGGATGGTTCTGAAAAAGAAACATAGGAGCTAGGCTCCACTCAGAGTCATGTAAAAGCCATCTGGATGCAGAGGTTAGTCCGTAAAGGGCTTCTCCAACATCTGATGGGTCATCTGTGGTGAAGATTTTCCGGCGGACTAGCAGTCTCATGATCCGAGAAAGGCAGGGAGTGGCCGGGGATGGTGAATCAATACAGGAGGCTATTTGAGACAAGGTGATTGGGACACCATGGGAGTGTATGATGTCCGCAATGCGAAGCTCCACGGCACATTTTATGGCCATGGAGTCTGCAAAGGCAAAGATGAACCGCCATACTTGAGCTTGGGCCTCGAGCCATGATTGGTCATTCGCTTCTAAAGATTCCATCTTCTCTCTCTGTCTCACTCTATTCTTTGTATGTGGTAGACAAGTTAGAGAGTGGAGTTACATATAAAGTGCCATGGTTAGGTTGCTTGTTCCTTTCGGGAAATGACAAGGTCCCTGTTCATATCAACTTCAATTGGTAGGTAAGCAATGTTCAGTGGTTGTTGTGGAGAAGGAAATACTAGGATGACGGAAAAATTGCGGAGTTTACCAATGTTGCTATTTAGTTTTATAAGGAGTGGTGGCTAGCTATATATTCTGTGACAGTAACATGGCTAAAACGGGCTTCCTGGATATTTTCTTGGCAATCTGGTCGCCCCGACCCAATATAGCTTTATTCCTGGTTGATCTATCACTGATAACATCATTATTGCTTAGGAAATCATTCATACGATGAGATAGAAATCCGACAAAACGGGCTTTTTGGCTATTAAGGTCGATTTTGAAAAAGCCTATGACCATCTATCTTAGGATTTCATACAGGACACACTCCTCGATATTGGGCTTCTGGGATCGTTTATTTCCCTCATCATGAAGTGCGTCTCCTCCGTTTCTATGCAGGTCAATTGGGAAGGGGAGCTCAGTGAGTCTTTTACCCCTTCCAGAGGGATTCGTTAGGGGGATCCATTATCGCCATATCTGTTCGTGCTTTGTATGGAACGTCTGGGCCATCTCATCACTCATTCTGTGGCTCAAGGATGTTGGAAGCCTATTCGCCTCAGCTCGACCGGTCCCCCCATGTCTCATCTATTCTTTGCTGACGATCTCATTTTATTTTCTGAGGCTACCACCGCCCAAGCCACGATCATCCGCGACATTTTAGCCGTTTTTTGCAGTGCCTCTGGTCACCAGATTAGTCATGCTAAATCTCGCAGCTATTACTCCAAAAACGTCCGTTCTGTGGCTCGCAGGTTGAGTAGCGACTTGGGCTTCCAGCAGACTATGGACCTCGGTCGCTACTTGGGCGTTCCCTTACTTCATAGTAGGGTCAACCAGCGCACTTACCACTATCTCCTAGAAAAGGTTCATCACCGTCTCTCAGATTGGACTGGACGGCAACTTTTCTTAGCAGGTCGTAGTACGCTCATCCAATCTGTTATTTCAGCCCTCCTCACATATACCATGCATACTGTTCGTCTCCCTCGTCGTCTCTGCGACGAGTTAGAAAAACTCATGCGCAACTTCTTGTGGGGCTCCACCCCAAGAGCCCAGAAGGTCTACTTGGTACCATGGGACACCGTCTGCGCACCCAAGCCCATGGCGGGTTGGGAATCCGCCGCATTCGGGAAACCAATGACGCGTAGTCAATCAAATTGGGGTGGGCTCTGCTCTCGACACCCGATAAGCTTTGGGCCTGCATTGTGGCTGACAAGTACAAGCTAAATGTCCACAATCCGCCCGCGACCCTGGGGACCACAGGTGGGTCCATGACCTGGAGGAGCATCAAAGCAGTTTGGCCTCATGTCCTCTGTGGCAAGAAATGGGTGATCTTTGATGGGACGACAGCACGTTTCTGGCTAGACCCTTGGGTGGATATCTCGGGCCCACTACTCTTCCATGCCCTGCGGCCTATCTCACCATCCGCGATGCATTACATCATGCAAAGACTATGTGAACTCCACAGGTAATTGGGCATGGCACAAGTTTCAGTCTTTCCTTCCTCATTATATTTGTTTGTTTATTGCAGGTATTTCGCCGCCTCAACCATATTCTGGGGTGGACCGATTGATCTGGGGTAGGTCTGACACCGGTCAGTGTTCTACGGCCTCTGCCTACTCGATGCTTATGGATCAGGATTCTGACATCTCTACTGGCTTTTGGCAGATTATCTAGCGCAGAGCTGGTCCGCAACGTATCCGTTTCTTCCTTTGGCTACTGGCCCATGACAAGCTCTTGACCAATCAATAGCAGCGGCGACGGCAACTCCATCCGACGGCGGACTGTCCTCTTTGTCAGGCTCAGAAATCCTCTCTCCATGTGATGCGAGATTGCCCCAGAGCTCGACGCTTGTGGCTCACCTTCCCTACTCAGGCACTTCCCCCCGATTTTTTCACCCTTCAGTCACACGAATGGCTCTCCAGCAATCTTCACAGCTCTCGTCAGATTTATAGTTTCACCTGGTCCCTTATTTTTGGGACGACCTGCTGGTTCTTGTGGTCATGGAAGAATAGGTCCATTTTCGACCCTCATTTCTCCTGGCCCTCTTTTCCGATTCACAGTGTTCTTGACTACGTCCATCAGATCCACAATGCCTTGAGATGGTCCAGGCGCGCAGTGCCTGGCCTGCCCATGCGACACATGTAACTCATTGGCTGGAGTCCTCCTGAGCTAGAATAGGTGAAACTCAACACGGATGGGGCAAGTCGGACAGATCCAGCCTTGGCTTTCGCGGGCGGCCTTATCCGGGACAGCACAGGTTCCTGGCTTGGAGGTTTCGTTCAAAACCTGGGCTGGTGTACCTCTTTCATTGCAGAGCTTTGGGGCGTCTTCACTGGCTTGCAGCTGGCCTGGGATCTTGGATACCGTCGGGTGCTGTTGGAGTTGGACTCCCAGGTTGTGCCACAGTCCATTTTAGATTCAGACACCCGCCTCACATCCATTAATCCCCTCTTGGTAGGCATCACGGAACTTCTCAACCGCAACTGGACAATCCTCCCTCACCATACAGAGCGGAAAGGCAATCGTTGCGCCGACTGGCTAGTCTCAGCCGCAGCCAATTTTGATTTAGGGGTTACCACTTTTGTACATGCACCCGCCGGGTGCCTTTCACTCCTCCTCGAGGATATGACGGGGTCTAGACATCCACGCAATATTTTGTAATTGTTTGTTATCTTTTCCCTTTAATGCAAAAAAAAAAAAACATGGCTAAAACGTTTTGCTATTGCAAAAACTCACTTTGACAATATAGATTATTTATTGGAATCAAGTTTCATGCATTATGCATTGGGAAGGATAAGTAACAACTGACAACAAATCTTTCTCTCTATATATAATAGTTAGACAAGTGACACAATTGATTTGAAGATCATTTTTATAATTTAAATATGAAAGTCTTAACTATAAATATAATTAATTATAATTTACACCCAAGGTTCTTATCAGGGTGTAAAAATAACAAACTGCACTAGATCTCCTCTGAAGAGTAGTGGCTAGGAATATTGAAACCCTTAAGGAAAGTTTTCAGCTCATCAGGGAGATGCAAGGTAGCATAGTTTATTCATATAAGCTTTTTGTAGCGAACATAAGCAAGCCCCCTAAGCCTCTCCTGATGATAATTTGCGTTGCCTTCAGCATCTTGTAACGGTATAGTTTTGTTCTTGTTAATACGAAATTTGGCAGGATTAGAATCTTATAACCATATGAAACGAAGACATCCTAAAGAGTTAAACCTAAGTCACCGTTATCATAAAATTTAAAGTTTATAAACCCGCAACAAATTAACAGGCCACGTAAAATTATTGTTGAGATATGGAGTCTGATAATATATTTTAGATTGTACACTAAGCCCACGATCATGAATATGTTATGTCTTTTATATTCTCATAGGCATATATATATGTTCTATTCTTTTAGTGTACCGATGACGAAAATATAATTTACAGTGAAATAAAAACTCTATCTAGTTGTCTGTGGATGTAGTCAAATTTTGGTGAACCATGTAAATTTGTGCGTGTTTGTGATTTTCGTACTTGTTCTTTGATTATTATGATTCATTGCTCGTAACAATTATACTTCAAAGTTTTGTTGCCTCCGATTGCTCAAAGGTTATTAAACTAGTTAATATTCCTAAATTGGTCATTGACTACATATTGGATTAGTTAACTTAATTTCGTGCTTACCTTTATGTAGCTCCTTGAAGAAATTAATCAAAAGTAGGTAGAATTCTAGTATTTCCTTTCCCAATAGAGAAACCAAAAGGTAAAAACTTTAGTTATGGGTATTTATGTAAGGTACAATGGATGCTTCATCTGGCATTATGGAGTTTGAATGTTTGGGTTGGGTTTAGGTTTATAAAGAAGAGATTTACAGAAAATAGATTTTTTAATTTTTTATATTTTTGTTTTAATAATTTGATATGTTTCTTGGTACTCCCGAGTTTGCCATATGTTAAGCATGCTACGTTAGCAACATTGATTATGAGATTAATGATAGATTATTTTTGCAACAAATTGAATATTTATTCATTTTCTTAATCAATTCTAGTGGAAAGGCAATATATAATGAAGAATGTCATAGTTTAACCTTCGCTTGAATTTATTTCATTAATTAGATTTTTAGTACTAGAAATTTTAATTTCATTATATACGTAGTAGGAATATGAAACATAATTATTAACTTTAAGAAAATATTAGTTAATTTCTTTAAGAATAAAGTGGATTGAAAATAGTATTTTCGTTTATTTACTTTTCTTTATGAACAATAAACATATAATAAAAATTGGAAATTAGTTACTTGACAAAGCATATGTATCCTCAATTAACTAAAATGTGTAAACTATTTTTAATAAGAAAAAATTGTACTAATAAAAGTAATTATATAAAGGACTAATATATATATATACAGTAGCTAGACCATATCCATAAGTCTTTAGAAATCAGATCTGATTTGAGCACCCGTTTCAAAATCTTATAAGCTCAAATTATCATAGGAAATTTGGGCTTGTAGAGCACACCATGGGAGCAAGTAAACAAAAACTTGTTATGAAGGTGTCTTACCAATGGTAATCTAACAATATTAGGAATCATAAGTAGAAGATGCTCCAATCTTAATCCAGAGGGAGCTGTAAAAAGGGTTGAAGACTGAGATATGCTTCGAACTCCTATCAATACGTAAGAATATATTTTAGTATTTTGTTATAAAAAACTATGATCTTGTTGTGGAAATTGATTCATAAGAATCCCTAAGGGACAAATTAATGAAAACTAAACATTTCATCTTTTAGTCATTGTGATATTCAGTTGTGTCGATTAATACCTGTAGTCGTTATTTCCCTTAACCAATTCATAGTCCAATTCAACAATAGTGGTGCACATTTAACTATCTACTTGAAAATTCTACTATTCCTTTCATGGTATAAAGTGTAGGTGCAATGGTTTAGGGTAAGCTTAAAGAGGTCCTCTTAGCAAAGTGTGTCCTAGGGGGTGTTTGGTTTGAGGGTTTTGGAATGAAGGAATTGAATAATAGTAAAAAATAATGTTTGCTTTGGGGTTTTCTATAAGGAGAGCCCATGTCACACCAAGGAGCCCAACGGTCCAAGTTAGCAAGTCAAAGAATATCCCCAATGGTTCAAGTTAGCAAGTCAAAAGATATCCCACGATATCAGCCATATACTTATCCATCCGGTTTGGAGATCACATTAAATCGCTTATCATATCAATCGCCAGATATTCAAAGTAATCAGTAAATATTACATTCAATTCTTTTGTATATGTATCAATATAAATATACATGAAGTAGACTAATAAAGATTGATTATTCTCCCAACTTCTTATATTTATTATATGGTATCGAGCCTCGACCAACGCCATTTTTTTTCTAATCCTAATGGTCGCCTCTATCACTTCTTTGTCGCAACCACCGATTTCACTATCATCACTCTCAATGCCGCTGCACAGGCTCCATTAAAACTCAATTCCAGCAACTACTTTGCCTGGAAAATGCAATTCAATAGCTTACTCTTAGGTTATGACCGATGGGATACATCATCGCACAAAACCCCGCCCTCCCGCTACAATAATCACAAATGATCTTACCACATCCAATCCGACCTATTCTCTTTGGATCCGACAGATCAATTGATCCTCAATGCCATCATTGGCTCCTTGACACCTACTCTTATACCCTTTATTGGCATCGCTACTACCTCCAAAGAGGCTGGGATATACTTGCCCACACATATGCTCAAGCTTCTCGTGGAAAACAAAAACAAGTCAAAGCACACCAAAAGAATTACCAAAGGTTCGATGTCAATCACGGAATATATGCAAGCCATCAAGGTGAAGGCGATGAATTAGCATACCAGGCGTCCAATGGATCCGAAGACATTCTCGACAAAGTGTTTGATGGTCTTGATGATTCCTACAATGAGGTAAAACGTCGGGTTAGTAGCGTAGATTTTACAACATCATTTGATGAGCTTCATGAACGTTTGATAACCGCTGAAGCGTAATTGCTTTCCACAATTAATTCAAGTTCGATGATGACCAACTATGCTAATCGCTCAAATAGCGAGGTCGCCACTCGACTCAATCTGCACTCAATGGCGTTCTCCGCCAACAACACCACTATCGGTCTCCCCCTCCTTCACAAAGAAGACTCATATAATAATTGGCCTACACATGGATCTAGCTCGAATCGAGCCAAGATGCCTAATTCCTTTGGTTCGTCAGACGCCCACATCCTTACCTTGGGAAATGTCAGATCTGCGGGGTTCATGGTCACTCAGCCAAGAAATGTCCATCTTTTCGGATTGTACCTGTTGCTCCTAATCAATCTCAAACACCTCCAAGAGCAAACTATGCTGCCTCCTCTGCTGTTCCACATCAAACTCAATGGCTTCTAGACTCTGGTGCCTCTCACCATGTTACTACTAATTTGCAGAATCTATCTCTGCACAACCCATATAATGGCAATGAGGACATTATGATTGGTGATGGCACAGGTCTCCATATCAGTCACACAGGGAGTGGTACCATCAAGGCCTTAGGCAAAACTTTAAAACTAGACAATGTTTTATATGTTCCACACATGCAAAAGAATTTGATTTCGGTGTATCAATTTTGTGCTTCCAATAATGTGTCTATTGAATTCTCACCATATTCTTTTCTTGTGAAGGAATTGATGAGCGGGAATCCAATATTCAGGGGCGCACCTAAAGATGGAGTTTACGCATGGCCAGTTGATCCCTCTCCTATTTAAGCCTTCACCTCCACTTCCTCCTCAATTTCTGATTGGCATTCTAGACTAGGGCATCCTGCAAAACCAATAGTTCGTCAAATTTCAGTTTCCAATAACCTTCAGTCTGCTTCCAATTCTACAAGTACTCATTGTAATGCTTGTTTATCTAATAAAAGTCACAAACTACCATTTTCTCAGTCCACTTTAGAATCTACTAAACCACTAGATATCATCTTCTCGGATGTATGGACATCTCCTACATTCTCTAACGAGGGGTTCAGATACTATGTAATTTTTGTTGATCACTACACTAAATATACTTGGTTATACTGCCTAAAACGAAAATCTGAAGTCCATGACATCTTCATTCGCTTCAAGACTATTGTTGAAAACTTCTTTGACACCAAAATCAAAACTCTATACACTGACAATGGTGGTGAATATATTGGTCTATCTTCCTATCTTTCCACCAATGGCATCTCTTTTCGTACCTCGCCCCCACACACACCTGAACATAATGGCACTTCTGAACGTAAACACAGACATATAGTGGAAACAGGCCTCACCCTTCTTACTCACTCTTCTATACCAACAACCTATTGGCCACAGGCTTTTACCACTGCTGTATACCTGATCAATCGAATGCCAACTCCTATCCTACAAATGACCAGCCCTTACCAATGTCTCTTTCACTCACCTCCCAATTATTCTAAGCTAAGAGTATTTGGGTGCTTGTGCTATCCGTGGCTCAAGCCATATACAACCAATAAACTAGACAACAAATCCAAACCTTGCGTGTTTATGGGATACTCACTGTCTCAAAGTGCTTTCCACTGTTTAGACCTTGACACTTTTAGGATGTATACCTCCCGCCATGTTGTTTTTGTCGAGTCCTCATTTCCCTTTGAAAAACATAGGGCTGTCACTGATCCCACACCCATAGACACCATCTCCACCTGGATTCCACCACCAATAACCATCCGTACTCAGCCCCCTTGCACACCTCCAACTATGCCATCTTCTCCACTGGTTGCTGTCCCTGAAACCTTGGAAAATCCATTCATTAGTGCTAACACAACTCAAGAACATGCTGTTGAACATATTGTGCCAGCAGTGCGTGCTCCGGGACACCCAATGATAACAAGAGCCAAGAATAACATTCACAAGCCAATACAGAAATTGAGTCTCACAGCTCAACTATCAATGCATCAAGATACATAACCCACATCAATCACACAAGCATTAAAAGACCCTCAATGGAGGAAAGCATGTTCAGATGAGTTCAATGCACTTGTGCATAATGGTACTTGGGAGCTTGTTCCGGCTGAATCCACCCAAAATCTTGTTGGCTGCAAGTGGATTTTTAGAGTCAAAAGATGTGCTGATGGCACAATTGATAAATATAAGGCTCGCTTGGTTGCTCAGGGCTTTCACCAACGTCCTGGTATTGATTATGCTGAAACATTCAGCCCTGTTGTCAAACCTGTCACAATTCGCATTGTGTTAAGTCTTGCAGTCAAAAATGGATGGAAACTACGACAACTTGATGTAAATAATGCATTTTTACAAGGACCTCTCTCGGAAAATGTGTTTATGGCACAACCTAAAGGGTTTATTGATACTGATCATCCAACCCATGTTTGCAAACAACGCAAGGCAATTTATGGCTTAAAGCAGGCACCTCGTGCCTGGTATCTAGCACTCAAAAAGTTTTTGCTGCAAATGGGGTTCACTAATTCCTATTATGATGCTTCCTTATTCCTCAATCACACTGCCAGAGGTAAAGTTCTTCTTCTTGTCTATGTTGATGATATTATTGTCACTGGTGACAATTCAGGGCTTATTGATCACTATGTTAAACTCCTGGCACAACAATTCTCCGTCAAAGACATGGGTCCTCTATCCTATTTTTTGGGTATTGAAGTGGTTCGAAACAACGATGGTATTCTTCTATCTCAGCGAAAATACATGCTTGACTTACTACATGACACACAAATGCATGCTGCGAAACCAGTCACTACACCAATGGCCAGTAGTCCGACACTCACACTACAATCCGGCACCAAATTGACAGAAATTGGAACATACAGAAAAATTATTGGAAGCCTGCAATATCTCTTACTTACCCGTCCAGACATTGCGTTTGCCGTGAATAAGTTGTCTCAGTTTAGTCATTGTCCGACAACTGACCACTGGTTGGCCGTTAAACGTCTTCTTCGGTATATTGCTGGCACGGTCGATGAGGGGATTCAACTCTTTAAATATAGTCCTGCCTCACTTCATGCTTTTTCTGACCAAAATCTCACTGAATCTCTTGAAGCGTACTCCGATGCTGATTGGGGTGGGGATCGAGATCATTTTCACTCCACCGGTGCCTTCATCGTCTTTCTTGGGCGCAACCCAGTCTCATGGAGTTCCAAGAAGCAAAGATCTGTTGCGAGATCCTCCACGGAAGCCGAGTACAAATCAGTGGCTAACACGGCATCGGAACTTAACTGGATCGTCAATCTCCTTGGTGAGCTCGACCTCAAGCCTCCATCTACTCCGGTCATCTACTGTGATAATGTTGGAGCTACCCAACTGAGTTCAAACCCTATTTTTCACTCACGGATGAAGCATGTTGCAATCGATTTCCACTTCATCCGTGAGCAAGTACAGTCGGGCTCTCTCCGTGTTGCTCATGTGACCTCCGACGATCAGACCGCCGACACGCCACAAAACCTCTCTCGCCAAACCCTTTCTCCGTTTGAAGTTCAAGCTTGGTCTTCGCTCACGATAACCACTTGAGGGGCCGATAAGGAGAGCCCATGTCACACTAAGGAGCCCAACGGTCCAAGTTAGCAAGTCAAAGAATATCCCCAATGGTTCAAGTTAGCAAGTCAAAAGATATCCACAATATCACCATATACTTATCCATCCGGTTTGGAGATCACATTAAATCGGTTATCATATCAATCGCCAGATATTCATGAATCAGTAAATATTACATTCAATTCTTTTGTATATGTATCAATATAAATATACATGAAGTAGACTAATAAAGATTGATTATTCTCCCAACTTCTTATATTTATTATATTTTCAATTCGTGGGAATGGATTTATTCCATTAAATTTGGGAATCCACTAAACCCTTCAAAAGGGTGGGTATCAAGTTTTCATTCCAATATAGTGGTTAGTATTTATATCCATCCCCACATAAGCAATTTTATTCTTACTCATCACTCATCATTATCATCTTTATTATTATTATTATTGTTATTATTATGATTAATTATTGTTATAATAATAATAATTATTATTAGTATTAATTATTGTTATTATTATTATTATTATTATTATTATTATTAAGTTTTAAACTTATTATTATTATTAATTATTGTTGTTGTTATTAATAATAATAATAATTATAAATTTTAAACTTATTATTATTATTATTATTATTATCCTTATTATTCTTATTATCATCATCATCATCATCATCATCATCATTATTATACTAAATTATTATTATTATTTTTATTATTAATGTCATTATATGAAATTAATTATCTTATTATTATTATTAATTATTAATTTTATTATACTAAATTAATTATCTTATTATTATTATTATTATAAATTTTGTAATAATAATAATAATAATAAATATGATATGAAAAAATGATATTATATTATCTTTCATTCCCATTAATGCAACAAACCAAACAACATTATTGGTATTAATACAAAAACCCAAGTTACAAACCAAACATCATTTTTTATTTTTCATACCCATTCTCATTCCCTTCTACTATTATACCCATATCCATACCCAACCCCGTGCTCAAACCAAACGCCCCCTTAGTTTATATTCTATAGCCAATTGGTTGGTTGTAGTTGGGTGGTATAATGATTTAAAAGTATTCTTTATCTTATACTTATTCAGATGCATATGAAAAAGCCCATAAGATAAAAATGAAATTTACAAACGAAATTATGATGATTTAATTTGTAAAAAAAATCGTAAGTGGTTGTTTGTAAAATGAAATTATGATGAGATTTTACCCAAAAAAAGAAATTATGATGAGATTATAATTGATCATATTACATTTATGCATTATTCCTAAATCATTTTATTAATATTGGACATTAATCGAGTATAAGCATATGTTATTTTTCTTCCTTATGAAGGATGTAATTGATCCCATGGACTATGTATGGAGATACTTAAACAAACATATGGGTACTTATTAGAGAACAAGTTCATTGAATTGACCTATATGAGAATTCTATTTGAAACATTATTTATATATCTATGAAAATTTTATTGGGATAATTGTATAAGTGTTCATTTGATTTGAGAGCACTAAAGTATCTCATATAGTAATTTTATATTTTGATACTACTTATAACCATTTTAGTCAATGGTAGCTTAGTGATAGTTATTAGATATAACATAAATTATATGATGAGTGATCGATAGAGGATTCAACACTCTAAAATAATTAAGGAGAATATTTTATTCTTCTCTATTAGTACTAATTTAGGAAATATTTGACCAAAGTGAAATCACACTTTGAAAATAGTTTTAAATATTATCAATTGGATTAATTGCTAATGATGGAGAAATAATATGATTGAACTCAAATAGAGTAGACATTATTTTCATGCTCTATATCTAATTTAGAATTTTTTTGGGTAAATCACTAATATTTTATACAGATAACGAAAGGTTATATATAGAAACTAGAGATTCCTACCCTTGAATCTCTTGACAAATTGACAGAGAGCCAGTAGAACCTACATCATTATCATCATCATCATCACACCCAATCTAAAATCCTACAGTAAAGCAGGGTCTGGGGAGGTCTGATAATACGTAGCCTTACTCCTACATAATAAAGAGGCTGTTTCTGATAGACCCACATGCATATGTGATTTGCAAATTAATGATGTAGAACACGAAAGAAAAAAAAGGGAATAAGTAAAAAAAATGATTTCTGTTTTATTCAAAAGAAATCGAATAAGGTACGATTTCTAAATCGATTTGTGTTTTATTCAAATTTAATCAATTATTAAGATCCTCTTGAAATTCATAAAATTTTTTGTTTTCTACTACGGATGTAATCTGATCATAGTTAGATTCCAACAAAACAAATCATTTGATAAAGTTTTATTATTATTCCGCTGCCCACAAAATTGATTCCTGTTCTGATTTCTCAACGGAGTTGTCGATAGAAGCAGCCCAATCAATTGCTACAATCGAAGAAGTTGAGCAGCAGGAGAGGTGCCAAATATATGAGTAGTCACTCAATAACTAAACAGCTGATTGTACTGTCTCATTATGTAGGTCACGTAACGGACAAGGTAAAGAGGCAAGTGAAATGAAAGGTAGCAAATTTCGTCTTAAGAAGGGCAATTAGTAAACCATACTGAGCAGAATGATTAATAAATTTGTTAGGAGAATGTCATGCCTAAAGAGACTTATCCTCCTCATCAAAGTTGGGATTATACAAGAGAAAGCTATTCCTTAAAAAATATAGGAATGGGTTGATGCAAAGGCTAAGACCATCTTAGCTTTGCATTTATTTATGTGGGTCTCGCATTAGTTTATGCAGGACTTACATAAATAAATGACTGAAATTTATGAGACAGAATAAAGCATTATAAAATTAGACAAAAAATTCGGACTCAAATTTATTGGGGGTAACTGTGTCTAAATAGTTTTAAGGTCCAAGTTTATCTGTCCTCGGTCAAATTTTTCTATTAAAAGAATGGCACATAAACCTTAAATTAGTTTCTGATATTACAGATGCTAGTAACAATGTCATGCCAAGTTGCCAAGTTGGTATGCATATTACATGTTTATTTTGTAGATGGAACGTTGGCATAGTACATATGTTCCATTTACAGAATAAGAAGCAAAAGGGTGTAAGTGGTCCAACCTGGAACATATCTTGTCCGTTGAAGCAAAGAACATTTATGAGAATCACATTAACTCCTCGGTGTCCAATTTAATAGCTTGTGGACATGTAATTTATGTTTTCCTTTCAAAATTCTCTTAAATTTGAACTCCCTCCAAAGCATTTATTCTTATGCATGCTTTACCTGAAGTACTAGTCAGAGTGATCACGTAAAAGAAGCCTTTTCGAATGCAGTAAATACTTCCATTTTATGTCCCCTCTTTCTTCCATACAATCAGAAAGGCTTGAGTACTCCTGTGATTACTCAGGCAGTATTCTTTCTTTTACTCATTTTCATGTGACTTTCTCTCAAGCACACACTCCTGCCTGTGATTCGATTCAATACAATGCGACGCTCGTGCCCACCACTTCATATATCTATATATACATATATATCTATATTCCATTAGCTCACCACTTCCTCTCAAAATATTCACCAACGCTTAGCCAGGCAGCTTATAATTTTTGTGAAAATTAAGCGCATAGAAGGACAGCAGCCTCGGATATCATTTCTAGACCATGAAGGGTTCAATTTGTATTGCAGTATTGCTCATTTCTCTTCTTCTTCCTTCTTTTATATCTGCAAGGCACATAAGCAGGCCGAGAACACGTATGAGTCCTTTTTCTCCGCAGCTCTTCTTTCCTTTAGATTTATGTTATTCAAATTAGAATCGATTAATATTTCAAATACTTGGTGTAACATGTCTTAACAATTTTATTTTATCACACAGGCCATGGACTTCATCATTCTCCTCAAATGCCAACCGTGACAAGAGATGGGATGGTGACTAATCCTACTCTCTTCAGGGAAAGAAGAAAAAACAAGGGACCTGATACGGTCCAAGTAGCAGGGTCCAGCATGCCCGACTGTTCTCATGCTTGTGGCTCATGCTCACCTTGTAGACTAGTAATGGTGAGTTTCGTTTGTGCGTCGCTTGAAGAGGCAGAGACTTGTCCCATAGCTTACAAGTGCATGTGTAAAAACAAGTCTTATCCTGTCCCATGATATAATAGGTGTAGTCCACGGTTTCCTCTTTTTCTTTTTTTTTTTTAATTTTGAATTTCTTACTTGGAATTTTACATAAGAATTGCAGGCATGTCTTTGTACTTGTAATCAGAGAGTTTGACTCCCGTTTTTGTTATGGAAACTGACTTCATTAATTTTTCTGATCCTGCCACTATCGCTTGTCTTCTTGTTTTCTTCACTGAACTATAATCCTAGCACAAATGAATCAAGGCCTTTCAGAAAGAAACTCCAGTGGATGGTGTTAATAATTGTTCACGTGACATTCCGTACAGGGAATCTAGTTATTATGTAAGATGACCGGCTCAGTGTATCACAAGAGTAACGAGTGGAAATCAATTTACTACGCATTGCTGCAGGACCGACTCGGTGGTCCGCTGGCTATGCCCATCCTTTGCTCGCGAGCACAAATAGTACTAAAAATGAAAATTAAAAGGACATACTTTAATAATTTAAATTCTTTTGGAAATAAAATTAAATTTGAACTAATTTTTATGATAATTTTTTTCTATATAAGTTGTAATTAATCCTAATATGAGAATCCAATTGTTGATATTTGCAATGGTCTTACTACAAAATTCTGTGAGACATTTATGGATCGATGTTTGTAGACATATCTGTATCTATTATTGTTTTGTAAAACTTTTGATGTTCTTGATACAATTTTAATCTCTCTTATTCTTTCTTTAATGTGTTTCTTTAATGGTTCATAATGACTATTCAATAAGTTTTAAACTTATATAATAACACCAACTAACATATCGTTTGGTAATTAAAAGAGAAAGGGAAAAAGTCATTGACCTATTTGATATCTATTGGTTAATACCTAATAACTATTATCTTGAGTGCTTTTTATGAGACTCAAATCTATAAGTCATATGAGCCATTAAATAATCTAATAATCTCCCACTTAGGCCAGGTTACCACTTGGTGATTCAACAATAAAATTTTAAGTGCACATAGTACATAGAATCAATCAAGTCATTCTTAATTGAATTCAGATGATGGGATCATAGCGGTCACAATTTATACAACATAATTCCTTCCATGTATCATATAATCAATTCAATTCATAAAACTTTAAGTGAGTAATTATGTAATTATTATCTCACAAATAATAATTAATTTATACAACATAATATGAATATCAAGTAAGTGAGTAAAAACATATAACTGTAATTGAATTTACAAGTATAACAATTCGAGCAAAACACTTATATGTATATATACATATTAGAACTCTATACTAACAAGGACTTGTCTTTAAGGTCCATTCGTTCAACATGAACAATAAATATTTTGGGCGGTAAGCTTTCAGTTAATGGATCCGCTATCATGAGATCAGTACCAATATGCTCAATTGACACTTTATGTTTTTGCACTTTTTCTTTCACAGACAAATATTTCAAATCTATGTGTTTCGTTCGCACCCTTTGAATATTTGTCATTATTAGGGAAGAAAACGGCTACGGAATTATCACAATAAATTCTTAATGGTCTAGTAATACTGTCGATAATACTAATACCTAAGATAAAGTTTTGCAACCACAATTCATGAACATGGCCTCAAAGCATATCACAAATTCAGCCTCCATAGTGGAAGTAGCAATGACGGACTGTTTTCCACTTTTCCATGAAATTCCTCCTCTAGCTAATAGAAACATATAACGAATGTAGATTTCGTGAGTCTACACAACCGAATAATTTGAATCCGAGTAACCTATCACTTCGAGATGAGTTGATTTTCTATATATGAGGATATAGTCCTTGGTGCCTTGTAAGTATCTAAGGATTTTTTTTTGTAGCTTTTCAGTGATCTATTCTAGGATTACTTTGATATAGGTGCCTAGCATTCCAATAGTAAAACTGATATTTAGGCTAGTGCATGTTTGAGCATACATTAAGCTCCTAACTACTAATGCATAAGGAATAGATTACATGTCCTTACATTCCAAATCATTTCGTGGACATTGCATTAGACTAAATTTGTTCCTTTCGAATTGGAATTATCCATGTGAAGCATTTTCCTTTTGAAATCTTTCTAATACTTTCTCGATATAACCTTTCTGAGATAATCCTAACAATCCTTGTGATCTATCCCCAAATATTTCTATTCCTTCGTTTTGAGTAATTTATTTTCTTTAAAATTCCAAAAAAATATTTCTATTCCTATCACATAGGATGCCTCACCCATATCTTTTATTTCGAAAAAAAAATTCTTTACATCATGTAACAAAACCACATTATTAGCAGCAAGAAGGATATCATTAACATATAGGACTAATATAATGAACTTGCTCCCACTAACCTTCATATAGATACACTGATCAACAGTGTTCTCTACAAAACCGTAAGACGTAATAATATTACTAAACTTAAGATGCCATTGTTGGGAAACTTGTTTCAGTCCATATATTGACTGCTTTAATTTGCACACTAACTTGTCCTTTCTTGTGATTTTAATTATTTAACAAAAACTCAAATTATATAGTTCTAAAAAGAAAATTATTAGATTCTTATATACTAAAATCCACTTTGAGAAGTTCTCTTTTAATTACCAAACGACATGTTGGTTAGTGTTGCTATATAAGTTTAAAAACTTATTGAATAGTCATTTTAAACAATTGAAGAAACACATTAAAGAAAGAAGAAGAGAGGGAATAAACTTGTATCAAGAACATCAAAAGCTTTACGAAAACAATCATGGATATAGGTATGTCTACAAATGTCGATCCATAAATGTCTTACAATTGATATCAGGGTCACGGTATTGTTTGTTGCGTTTTTGGAATGTGATTTTGATGTTACTTTATGTATTGTTTGTTTTCATACGCTGCACATTTATTTTGGTTTTGTTTTGTTCTTTTATTCCCATGCATTTCTAAAACTGATTTTCGTTATTAACAGTGGAAATGAAATGAAAACCAATTTAATGTGTTGAAGAACTAGAATGATGCCATCTTCGACATGTGTTTATGGTTGTTCAATAGTAATAAAAATGTGTGGTTCTTGAAAGTAGAAGGTTGGTTATTACTGTGATGGGATGGTGACTAATCCTACTCTCTTCAGGGAAAGAAGAAAAAACAAGGGACCTGATACGGTCCCAGTAGAGGCCTGAAATCTTCTGTCCCTATTTTTGTATACCTACTCTGTCCCATTGGATCCAAGCTATTCATTTATGTGGAACCCATGTAAATATATGACTTAAATCCAATGAAATAGGACAGGTACACAAAAATGAAAACAGAGAATATGTTCCCCCAAGTAGCAGGGTCGAGCATGCCCGACTGTTCTCATGCTTGTGGCTCATGCTCACTTTGTAGACTAGTAATGGTGAGTTTCGTTTGTGCATCGTTTGAAGAGGCAGAGACTTGTCCCATAGCTTACAAGTGCATGTGTAAAAACAAGTCTTATCCTGTCCCATGATAGCTATTTAAGCTGTTGTAAATAGTAGGTGTAGTCCACGATTTCCTCTTTTTTTTTTTTAATTTTGAATTTCTTACTTGGAATTTTACATAAGAATTGCAGGCATGTCTTTATGCGTGTAATCAGAGAGTTTGACTCCGTTTTGTTATGGAAGCGGCTTCATTAATTTTTTCGATCCGCCACTATCGCTTGTCTTCTTGTTTTCTTCATCGAACTATAATCCTAGCACAAATGAATCAAGGCCTTTCGAAAGAAACTCCAGTGGATGGTGTTAATAATTGTTCACGTGACATTGCATGCAGGAATCTAGTTATTATGTAAGATGACCGCTCGAGTGTATCACAAGAGTAACGAGTGGAAATCAATTTACTACGCATTCTTTGCAGACCACTCGGTGGTCCGTCGGCTATGCCCATCCTTTGCTCATGAGCACAAATAGTACTAAAATGAAAATTAAAAGGACATACTTTAATAATTTAAATTCTTTTGGAAATAAAATTAAATTTGAACTAATTTTTATGATAATTTTTTCTATATAAGTTGTAATTAATCCTAATATGAGAATCCAATTGTTGATATTTGCAATGGTCTTACTACAAAATTCTGTGAGACATTTATGGATCGATGTTTGTAGACATATCTGTATCTATTATTGTTTTGTAAAACTTTTGATGTTCTTGATACAATTTTAATCTCTCTCTTATTCTTTCTTTAATGTGTTTCTTTAATGGTTCATAATGACTATTCAATAAGTTTTAAACTTATATAATAACACCAACTAACATATCGTTTGGTAATTAAAAGAGAAAGGGAAAAGTCGTTGACCTATTTGATATCTATTGGTTAATACCTAATAACTATTATCTTGAGTGCTTTTATGAGACTCAAATCTATAAGTCATATGAGCCATTAAATAATCTAATAATCTCCCACTTAGGCCAGGTTACCACTTGGTGATTCAACAATAAAATTTTAAGTGCACATAGTACATAGAATCAATCAAGTCATTCTTAATTGAATTAGGATGATGGGATCATAGCGGTCACAATTTATACAACATAATTCCTTCCATGTATCATATAATCAATTCAATTCATAAAACTTTAAGTGAGTAATTATGTAATTATTATCTCACAAATAATAATTAATTTATACAACATAATATGAATAACACGTAAGTGAGTAAAAACATATAACTGTAATTGAATTTACAAGTATAACAATTCGAGCAAAACACTTATATGTATATATACATATTAGAACTCTATACTAACAAGGACTTGTCTTTAAGGTCCATTCGTTCAACATGAACAATAAATATTTTGGGCGGTAAGCTTTCAGTTAATGGATCCGCTATCATGAGATCAGTACCAATATGCTCAATTGACACTTTATGTTTTTGCACTTTTTCTTTCACAGACAAATATTTCAAATCTATGTGTTTCGTTCGCACCCTTTGAATATTTGTCATTATTAGGGAAGAAAACGGCTACGGAATTATCACAATAAATTCTTAATGGTCTAGTAATACTGTCGATAATACTAATACCTAAGATAAAGTTTTGCAACCACAATTCATGAACATGGCCTCAAAGCATATCACAAATTCAGCCTCCATAGTGGAAGTAGCAATGACGGACTGTTTTCCACTTTTCCATGAAATTCCTCCTCTAGCTAATAGAAACATATAACTGAATGTAGATTTCCGTGAGTCTACACAACCGGAATAATTTGAATCCGAGTAACCTATCACTTCGAGATGAGTTGATTTTCTATATATGAGGATATAGTCCTTGGTGCCTTGTAAGTATCTAAGGATTTTTTTTTGTAGCTTTTCAGTGATCTATTCTAGGATTACTTTGATATAGGTGCCTAGCATTCTAATAGTAAAACTGATATTTAGGCTAGTGCATGTTTGAGCATACATTAAGCTCCTAACTACTAATGCATAAGGAATAGATTACATGTCCTTACATTCCAAATCATTTCGTGGACATTGCATTAGACTAAATTTGTTCCCTTTCTGAATTGGAATTATCCATGTGAAGCATTTTTCCTTTTGAAATCTTTCTAATACTTTCTCGATATAACCTTTCTGAGATAATCCTAACAATCCTTGTGATCTATCCCCAAATATTTCTATTCCTTCGTTTTGAGTAATTTATTTTCTTTAAAATTCCAAAAAAATATTTCTATTCCTATCACATAGGATGCCTCACCCATATCTTTTATTTCGAAAAAAAAATTCTTTACATCATGTAACAAAACCACATTATTAGCAGCAAGAAGGATATCATTAACATATAGGACTAATATAATGAACTTGCTCCCACTAACCTTCATATAGATACACTGATCAACAGTGTTCTCTACAAAACCGTAAGACGTAATAATATTACTAAACTTAAGATGCCATTGTTGGGAAACTTGTTTCAGTCCATATATTGACTGCTTTAATTTGCACACTAACTTGTCCTTTCTTGTGATTTTAATTATTTAACAAAAACTCAAATTATATAGTTCTAAAAAGAAAATTATTAGATTCTTATATACTAAAATCCACTTTGAGAAGTTCTCTTTTAATTACCAAACGACATGTTGGTTAGTGTTGCTATATAAGTTTAAAAACTTATTGAATAGTCATTTTAAACAATTGAAGAAACACATTAAAGAAAGAAGAAGAGAGGGAATAAACTTGTATCAAGAACATCAAAAGCTTTACGAAAACAATCATGGATATAGGTATGTCTACAAATGTCGATCCATAAATGTCTTACAATTGATATCAGGGTCACGGTATTGTTTGTTGCGTTTTTGGAATGTGATTTTGATGTTACTTTATGTATTGTTTGTTTTCATACGCTGCACATTTATTTTGGTTTTGTTTTGTTCTTTTATTCCCATGCATTTCTAAAACTGATTTTCGTTATTAACAGTGGAAATGAAATGAAAACCAATTTAATGTGTTGAAGAACTAGAATGATGCCATCTTCGACATGTGTTTATGGTTGTTCAATAGTAATAAAAATGTGTGGTTCTTGAAAGTAGAAGGTTGGTTATTACTGTGATGGGATGGTGACTAATCCTACTCTCTTGTGGAAAGAAGAAAAACAAGGGACTGACATTTCCAAGTAGAGGCCTGAAATCTTCTGTCCCTATTTTTGTATACCTACTCTGTCCCATTGGATCCAAGCTATTCATTTATGTGGAACCCATGTAAATAGATGACTTAAATCCAATGAAATAGGACAGGTACACAAAAATGAAAACAGAGAATCTGTTCCCCCAAGTAGCAGGGTCGAGCATGCCCGACTGTTCTCATGCTTGTGGCTCATGCTCACTTTGTAGACTAGTAATGGTGAGTTTCGTTTGTGCATCGTTTGAAGAGGCAGAGACTTGTCCCATAGCTTACAAGTGCATGTGTAAAAACAAGTCTTATCCTGTCCCATGATAGCTATTTAAGCTGTTGTAAATAGTAGGTGTAGTCCACGATTTCCTCTTTTTTTTTTTTAATTTTGAATTTCTTACTTGGAATTTTACATAAGAATTGCAGGCATGTCTTTGTACGTGTAATCAGAGAATTTGACTCCCGTTTTTGTTATGGAAACTGGCTTCATTAATTTTTCTGATCCTGCCACTATCGCTTGTCTTCTTGTTTTCTTCACTGAACTATAATCCTAGCACAAATGAATCAAGGACTTTTAGAAATAAACTCCAGTGGATGGTGTTAATAATTGTTCATGTGACATTCCGTATAGGGAATCTGGTTATTATGTAAGATGCCCGACGTAGTGTATCACAAGAGTAACGAGGACAAATCAATTTACTACGCATTGCTGTAGGACCGACTCAGTGGTTCGCTGGCCAAGCCCATCCTTTGCTCGCTAGCACAAAAAGTACTAAAAATGAAAATTAAAAGGACATACTTTAATAATTTAAATTCTTTTGGAAATAAAATTAATTTTGAACTAATTTTTATGATAATTTTTTTATATAACTTGTAATTAATCCTAATATGAGAATCCAATTATTGATATTTGCAATGGTCTTACTACAAAGTTATGTGAGACATTCATGGATCGATGTTTGTAGACATACCTATATCTATGATTATTTTTGTAAAACTTTTGATGTTCTTGATACAAGTTTAATCTCTCTCTTCTTCTTTCTTTAATGTGTTTCTTTAATGGTTTAGAATGACTATTTAATAAGCTTTTAAACTTATATAACAATACCAACCAACATATCGTTTGGTAATTAAAAGTGAGAGGTAAAGGATCGTTGACCCATTTGAGATCTATTAGTTAATACCCAATAACTATTATCTTGGGTGCTTTTCATGGGGCTCAAATCTATAAGTCACATGGGCCATTAAATAATCTAACAATCTCCCATTTGGCCCATGTTATGTTGCACGAGTTTTTTTAGAGAATTGATACATGGGTAGACTTTTATCTTGGAAGATTCTATAGTTTGTTTCATCCCACATTGCTATAACTGTTGAGGATAAAACCACCTAGAAACATTTGTATGTAGTGCTGTTAGAGCAGTTAGTGTTTACGTACCAGAATTTGATGCTATCCAAACTATCTAACGTCATATTTATTAGACACCATTTGAGGAGCTCCATCCATAATCCACTCATATAGTTGCGTTTAAAGAATAGGTGTTGAGCACTTTCCTCAACCTCTCAACATAGTGAACATTGGCTATTAAGTTGCAAGTGTTTAGAAACTTTATCAACTATTTTTAGCTTACCCTTCATTGCAATCCAAAGGGTGATGGCAACATGAGGGTTGAGATAACAAACCCAAAATTCTTTAGTGTAATGTACTTTTGGAAAATCCTTAAAGATCAGCTTCTTGCAGGTTGAGTTGGAATACTTCCTTGTCAGCTAAGGCTAATGCAACAGTAGGACTTAGTTGAATTGATGTTCTAAGGGTTATAGTGTTATAAACTTAGTATTGAATATGTCCCTCATTTTCAGAATGACATTTAGGGTGGTTGAAGGAAAATGTGTAGACTCAATTGCCCAAATACTTTTATTTGTGATAAAGTAACTATGAATCCACTTGCACCAAAGAGATTGTTTATCATGCACGATTCTCCACAATCTTTTTGTAAGCAAAATGATGTTTATGATTTGGATAGAACATATCCCCATACCTCCTTAAATTCATGAAATGCAAACTTCACTCCATTTCAACTTGGTTTTGTGAGTTCTTTTTGTGCTCCCAAACCAAAGGAACTTGTTGAACAACTTATATATGGTTTTTATAATGGAACTTGAAAAAGTCAGATAAGGAGCCTAATAGATGTTGATAGAATTGAGTATTGATGCAATAAGTTAAATTCTCCTAGTTGGTGAAATGTGTTTTGAGCTCCTAGAAGAGATTCTATAGTGAATTTTATCAAGAAGATCTATGAAGTCCCTTAATTCCACTCTATGAGAGGAGTTGGGGATGCTAAGATATGTCATTGGAAGGTTTTGTTGCTTAAAACCAATGATAGTTGAAATCTACTAGTGTCTATTAGCTACAATCCTTCAAAGATATGTTGCTCTTATCATAGTTCACTTGCAGCCTAGATATCCTTTGAAAATTTTTTAGTGCTTTCATCAATGTTAAGGTTGAGATTGCATCTGCTTTCGAAAGTAATATTCATAAGACAAAGATTTCTTGGTTTTTCTACATTTGTAGTGATATTTGAAACCCCTTGTTCTTTCTACAACCCTCTCAATTATCTTATAGAGAGTTTCCATGAGTATAGCAAAGATATATGGAGATAATAGATCTCATTGTTTAATGCCCTTATTAGGAATTTTTTCGGTTGATCATTCACTATAATGCTATGTGTATGAGCCATTATGCACTACATAATCCACTGAATGAATATCTTTGGAAATTCCATAGCTTGCAATATGATGATGATGAATCTCTAATTTACATTATCATATGCCTTTTTGATATCAATTTTGATGCAACAATTTGGATTGCTTCTTTTTTTAAGGTATGTGTTATTGATCTCTTGAAGGATAAGAATGCTATCTCTAATTACTCTACTAGGTATGTAAACTCCTTTAGTGGGGTTGATTTGTTTATGAAGTATACCCTTGAGTCTTTGAGTAATGATTTTGGAGATGATTTTGTATAAGGAATTGCAACAAGCAATAGGTCAAATATAAGAGAAACCATTTAGTTCTCTATTCTTTGGAAGAAAGGTTATGAAAGTCTTATTGATGTCTTTAAGGAGAGTCTCCTTATTGAAAAATCCATAACAACTTTTGAGATCAGATTCTCAATGAATAACTAGGTTTTTTTGAACAAGTTTAAACTAAAATCATTTATTCCAGGAGCCTTATGAAGGTAGAGATTGTCTACTATTCTTTTGATTTCTTGTAACATAACAGGCGTGCATAACAGGTCTGCTTCTTAAGGAGAGATTGAATCTTTAAGGATCTGTTAAGGAGTTGCTTGGATGATTATACTTCATAAGGTTTATTCATTAGAACACTAAAGTAACCATAGGCCTCCTGAACAAATTGGGTTTAAGAATTCAATAGTATGTTATTGTTCTTAGGGGAAATAATTTTATTCCTGGCTTTCCTCAAAACAATGGCTTTATGAAAGAATGAGGTGTTTCTATCTCTATGTTTCAACCAATCCAAACTAGCCCTTTGTTTTATAAGGGAATAATAAAAGAGAAGAGTTTGAGTTTAGTTGTGCAAAGCTTATCTCCCTTAAGCTGCAAAATCTGAAGATCGGGATTGTTGTAAATAGATTGTTTAATATTCTCTAATTCCCTCTTTGCAATGTTAACTAGGTGATGTGTATTGCCCACATTAACAGTATATAACATCTTCATTTTTTGCTTAATGAATTGCACCTTCTTAATGTAAACATACTGAGTATGATTAGAAAAATAACTACTAGAAAATTTGGAGAAACAATTGGGAGAAGTTTTCAACCATCTTAGGTTTGCAACACTTCTATCCAACTTCTTCTTAATCAAAAGAGAACCAGACCGATTGTTGGTCTAGGTGTAAAAGTGCCCCTGAGGGTATATCAGTGAATTGAGCTTCATTCAAACATTTGGCAAGTTGCCTGCAAGGACTCATACTGATCTTGATCCTCTGCTTGTTAGGGATGGCAATTCTTTGCCCATGGGCCTAAATTTAGTTATTTTTAATAGGTCGGCCTATGGGCCAGGCCGAGGCCCAATTATTTTAAACAAAACAATATCGTTTTATTTAGTAGAGTTAAGTCTCGGATAAGCCTAGGCTTGGGCAACTCAGATTTAGACCTAATTAAAAAAATAAGTTATTTTACATTTTTAATTTTTTAAAAAATATTTTTTTAAAAATTAGTCGGGTTAGTCCATGGGCCAGCCTATTGCCATCCCTCCTGCTTCCTCTATTTTTAAAATGGTGTTGAAATCTCCTAATCACATTTGGGGAATGTTGATTGAAGTTACTAGATCCTTGATTTGATTCCACAAGAAACTTCTCTAATAAGCATTATTGTATGCATATATGAATGAAATGCAAAAGTGCAAGTTAAGTTGTGCTATAAAAACTTGCAAGTGCACCAAACTGATCATATATGTTGAAAGATGTAATAGATAGAGCTTCACAATCATATAAGACAACAACCCTATCTTTTAGATAAAAAGAGTGGTTAGGAATAATTTGCCACTTAGTTGGAAGATATTTCAACAGTTTGCAATATTCTTTCTTATTTTAGTTTCAATATTCTAGCAATTGTCACTTTATTTTGCAAAATGATATACTAATCATCAACTTCTCGTTAGGGTTATTAGCCCCTCTTACGTTCTAGGTGAGGATGTTCTTGACTCTGACTCCCTTGGGGAGAGTTTCTTTTTCTTATTGGATTTTCTTCTGGCCACTATCTCAAATTCATGTTCCATTTGTGCTCGTTGCTAAATTTGTTTATGATTTCTAGATGTTTATCTTTATGCTTATCCACATTATCAGCATTCTCATACTCCTTTATAGGTTTATTAGAGGTATACACTAGTATCTTTATATGTTGTCCCTCCTCACTCACTTGACTTGTTGCTTTATCTCTACAGTAGGAGCTGTAACATTGTTTGCAACTAGTGAATCTGTCGTTACACGGTCTGCTACAATTGCACTTTGATTTGTTTCCTTGTTTAATGTACTAGGAATTACATTTGGATCCTCTTCATTTTGCTTACTGTTTGCACTCGGAGTAAGGTTATACGATTGTCTACTGTACCTGGAGTTTTGTTTGTAGTATTGATAGTTGCATTGGGAATTACAGCTGCATTCCCTTCATTCTACTTACTGTTTGCACTTTGAGTGTCATTTATACAATTTTCTGCTGTACCTGATGTTTTGTTTGTAATGTTGATAGTTATACTGGGAATTACAGGTGCATTCTCTTCACTCAGCTCCTTCTTTTCTACACTCAACTCCAATTCATGGTAATTTCCTATTTTAAACACATTCCTTGTTGGTCTCCATAATTGTTTCTTACTAGGTTGAGGCCTCTATGCATATGTGACCTTCAATTGATCCTCTATGGGCTCCAACTCCTCATTCAGCCTAACGAATAGAATGGTATTAGGTAAGTCAGACAAAAGGCAATCAATGTGCATACTCTACCATAATTAATATGTTTGATTTCAGCTGTACGTTGATCTAAGGCTATTTGGTATTCCTATAAAACTTGCAAGATGGCCTATTCCACTAGTGGTCCAGTATTTAAGAGGGACCTCGTGTAGGCATGCCCAAATTGAAATTTCTTACATGAGATATTCCAATTTGAGACCTGGTCTCCAAGCCTGAAATAACAATGGCTTGCTTTGTACGTGCCATGGTCCCAACTGTAACACTAATTTAGCTTTTTATGAACTTGAGAATTTAAACAAGAATATGCCATCATTGTTCACCAAAAAATCAACCAAACTATAATACTTCCATGTGTTAAAAGCCTAGTGTTTCATCACTGTAAAAGCAATTCTCCTGTCAATGGAGAATCCAAACAATGTTGTTCTCCATCTATCTACACTAGCTTTTAAGATATCCAGAGGTGGAAAGACTATTCTCTGCTCAAATGACTCATGGGGTGGACAATACTTCAGCTTTTGCTCAGGTCTAGAATTACCAATAACTTGGGTCCATGTCTTGCGTAAGGGAGATTTGTTAAGGCTGTTTGAGGGAGGGTTACTGAGGTAGGTGCAGAAGATTTCTCAGCTAGAGCCTTTGAGTTGTTTAAACTTAAAGGCAGCAAATGAATGTCCATAGGTACAATTTATGGACTGTTGGAAAAAAGTCTAAAAACCAGGTTAAAGAGTTGGATTGCAAGGAAGATTCAGCTATAGGAATGGTGTTGAAAATTGAAGGAGAAAGGTTATAGTTTGTAGAAGCTGCAGAGGCGAAGAAGAAATGGTGACGTGCGAATAATGTATTGTTGTTAAGGAAGAAGAAGGAAAAATGAAGTATAGGGGTGAGAGGGCAGTAGAGGGGGGAAGGCTAGGATGGGTTATATATATCTCAGGTAGTTACATATATCCGAGTACTCTCCCTCAAATTGGCACATATAGATTTCAAATGCCTAACTTGCAAAAAAGGAAGTCGAGTTAGTGCTTGGTTGGGTCGGTCATGCTTGGCCCAAACCTACTAAAAACGACTCATGGGCCTATTGGTCCATCCCGCAAGGATTGACCTAATCCCTATTGACTATAATAAGCCCATGCTCTAGTCCACACATCCATGGCCCGCTCGCAGGTGGAAGTCTCCCATGCATACGTAAAGACTTAAACCTAGCAACCATCCCATATATAAGGTATAGCTTTGTCATGATACAGGTACGTAATCAGAACCCTAGTTTCTCTGTTCTTAGCTATCAAACCCTCACCAAAAAGGCTAACTTGAGCGTCGGAGGGGCCTGTTGGATATCAACCCCCGGTGTGCCTTGTGTTGTTTTGCAGGAACTCTTGCTAGAAGACAGTCAAACTCATGGATCCAAACGGTAACGTGTAGCCTCGCTAGGATCAGGCTGAACCAATTGGCGCCCACCGGGGAGCCCGACATCAGGGCACCAAATCGAGAAACACACAGATCAGTCAGGCGGCAGCAGCCAACCCTGACGTAGCGGCCGTCGCGGTATTGGCGCTACAACGGTTGGGTTTGCAGTTACCGGCCACTTTGCCACCAACACACCATGATTCCCGCACACAGTCTTCGCACCCGAATGAGCAACCACAACCTCAAAACCCAGATCAAGAAGAATAGAGCGCAGCCTTGGAGGACAATGCTGAGACCAATATGCATCCGAATCTCCAGCATCCCCTAGGTGCAAATCCTCCTACGCCACAGCATACCTCCCTCACCCGACAACAGATCGAGAAACGATCGATCCATTGATTCATCGATCTTATATCTCGGTGATGAAAGAAGAGCTGTCAGACGGCAGATTGGTATGATGACCGATCACCACCCTGCTGAAGCCTTAGAAAAAATCGTGGACAATCGGATCAATGCGGCCATGAGTTTCCACCCGGATCGTCCAACAACTCAATATAGCTCTCCCTTCACCCCGGCGATCTTGGATAGCCTCCCAGCGGTCGATACCAAAATACCGACCCCAGAAAAGTACACCAGAAAGATCGATTCCCTAGACTATTTGCAGCACTTTTAGTCAATGATGAACCTACACTGCGTCCCCGACGCCATTCAATGTAAGGCATTTTGTACCGCTTTTCAAGAAGGAGCTCGGGAATGGTTCAACAGTTTACCTCCGAGCTGCATCACTTGTTTTGAAGACTTTAAATCGCTATTTCTCAACCAGTTCGCCACAAGTAAACGGCCGCAGAAAACTGCGTTGGAAGTAATGCAGTTGACACAAGGAAGGAATGAAAGTTTACGGGAGTTCATCACTCGGTTCAACAACGAAGCTGTCGAAGTCCCTGACCTCACCTGCTCATCCATGTTGGCTGCACTCATGAGCAACACGAGGGATGAGGAGTTCAAAAAGTTGTTGACCCTCGATCAACCCAGATCTATTCAAGAGATAAGAAATCGGGCAGACAAGTACATCCAGCTCAAAGAAGTATTGAAAAACACAAAACGTAGAGTAGACGATCGCGGGCCGAGTGGCAGAGTGGATGAGTCCCACAAGAGACAGAAGGATCAGTCGAGCTGGAGAAACCCGATCGATCGACAAGGACATCGACGAGAGTTCACCTCGCTCAACAGACGATATGCGGAAGTACTGGCGGCCATGAGAGCGGATGGGAAACCCCTCCGAGAACCCAATAAGATGGAGACTCCCTACAAGAATAGGGATCCGGATTTATATTTTCATTTCCACAAAGACGTCGGTCATGACACGGAAGATTGCTGGCACTTAAAAAAAAATCGAAATCCTTATCAAAAGAGGAAGGATGGGTCGATTTTTGAAGCACGGACAAAATACCGATCGAGATAATGAGCATAGGGCCGGTCGGCCCGATAGAAAAGAACGTTGAGTTCCTGGTTGTGAAGTTTCAAGGGGCGTACAATGCGATAATCGGACGAGCTACTCAAAACGCCCTTAGAGCGGTTGTCTCCACTTACTATCAAGCAATGAAGTTCCCAACGTCCCATGGAATTGGTGTTGTCAGGGGACAACAGAGAATCGCTAGGGAATGCTATTTAGCAGAAACAAGGACATTAGATGGGGCGGTAGTGCTGACGAGCTCTCTTGATGTAAGAGCCGATGAAGAGGTGGAGAGGATGAACCTCGTGGAAGAAACGCAGCGGGTCATATTGGACGAAGCAGATCGCTCCAAGTTCACAAATCTAGGTTCCGAGCTTCAGAAGGACCTAGTCAAAGAAATCACGGACTGCTTGGTAGAAAATAGATCGGTTTTTGCCTGGGTACCGAGTGATATGCCTGGAATTTCTCGATCGGTCGCATCGCATTCTCTCGGTATTCGAGAAGATTACAAGCCAGTTAGACAGAAGAAGCGGTGGCAAAGCAAAGAGCGCCAGGAGGTGATTGAAAAGGAGATAGAAAAGATGCTTAGTGCCGGGTTCATTCGGGAAGTCAAATACCCTGAATGGTTGGCAAATGTTGTGCTTGTGAAGAAGAAAAACAGAAAGTGGAGAATGTGCATCGACTTCACCGACTTAAACAAAGCGTGCCCAAAAGATAGCTTCCCTCTGCCCAAAATCGATCAGCTGGTAGACTTCACGTCAGGGCATGAACTTCTCAGCTTCTTGGATGCTTTCTCGGGCTACCATCAGATTCAAATGAGTCTCGAAGATGAAGAGAAGACAACCTTTATAACTGACCATGGCACGTATTGCTACCAAGTAATGTCGTTCGGCTTAAAGAATGTGGGGGCTAGCTATCAGCGGCTCATCATGAAAGTTTTTAAGAAACAGATCGGTCGATCGGTTGAGGCCTATGTGGATGATATGGTGGTCAAAAGTAAGACGGTCGCTGAGCATGTGGAAGATCTCAAATAAGTCTTCCAGACCCTCAATAAATTTCAGATGAAGTTGAACCTGGAAAAGTGCGTTTTTAGTGGGGCATCCGGAAAATTCCTAGGGTTTATGATTACTCAGCGGGGAATTGAGGCTAACTCAGAGAAAATTGAAGCTATCGTCCAAATGCTTTCGCCGCGATGCTTGAAAGACGTTCAGATATTGAACGGTCGAATAGTCTCTTTGGGTAGATTCATCTCCAAGATGGGGGACAAATGCCTCCCATTCTTCAAAATTTTAAGGAAAGCGGATGTGACCCAGTTCCAATGGCCGGATGAATGTGAAAGAGCATTTCAACACTTGAAGTAGTATCTAACTAGTCCACCCATCCTGCAAAGCCCAATTGAGGGGGAGAGTCTGATTTTGTATTTGGCAGTCACGGAGGGGGCGATCAGCGCAGTCCTTGTTCGATCGGAGGGAAACGAACAACGCCCTATCTATTACGTCAGTAAGGTGCTGAACGGACTAGAAACACGGTATGCACCCATAGAAAAGCTGGCTCTCTCCTTGATAACTGCAGCGCGAAAGCTAAGGCCTTGCTTCCAGAGTCATACCATCGAGGTATGGATCGACCAACCCCTCAGGCGGTGCCTCCAAAAACTTGAGACTTCGGGGCGATTAATAAAATGTGCAGTAGAGCTGGGGGAATTCGATATACAATATAAGCCTCGAACAACGATCAAGGACCAAGTGTTGGCAGACTTCGTTGCAAAAATGAGTCAACCTGACTCACAAGGTGAGCAACGCCCTGCCTGGAACCTATTTGTTGACGGGTCGTCCAATGCAGAGGGATACGAGGCAGGAGTGGTATTAATCAACCTGCACCAGGAAGAAAAGATAGAATATGCTCTCCGGCTAGATTTGAAAGTTTCTAATAATGAAGCAGAATATGAGACTCTGATAGCCGGCCTACAATTAGAAAAGGAGATGGGGGTAAAGTATCTCTAGGTGTACAGAGATAGCCAAGTAGTAGTTGGTTAAGTCACTGGACAGTATGAGGCCAAGGGGAGCAGCATGATCAAGTACCTGGAACTGGTAAAGCAGGAATTGAGTAATTTCGAGCAATACTCGATCAGCAGGATAGAACGGACCCGAAATGCTAAGATAGATGCGCTTTCCAAAATGGCTTCCGACCGAGACGTGAAAAATAACGTTTTGGTCGAGCGACTAGAACGGCCCAGCATTCAGAAAGCTAATGAAGTCCTCGACATAAATGCCGATCGGTCAAGTTGGATGGAACCGATCAAACAATACCTCCTCAGGGGAACGCAACCTGAAGATACCTTGGTAGCCAAAAAACTAAGGATAAAGGCGACTGAATATGCGATTGTTAACGACGCCTTGTACAAGCGATCTTATGACTGGCCACTACTACGATGCTTGAGTTAAGAAGAGGCAGAGCAGGCAATGGCCGAAGTCCATGAAGAAATGTGTGGAAACCACATAGGAGGTAGGATGTTGGCTCATAGACTGATTCGACAGGGGTATTACTGGCCGACAATGAGAAGATTGCCAGAAGAAAGTCGACCGATGTGAGACTTGTCAGAAAAACAGTAGCCTGTCTCACCAGCCGACTGAGAGGATGAAAATCGTGAGCCATCCTATCCCCTTTGCTCAATGGGGAATGGATATACTAGGACCTTTCCCCCTCGGTCCTGGACAGAAAAAGTTCTTGATAGTAGCAGTAGAATATTTCACCAAATGGGTAGAAGCTGAAGCGGTCGCTACAATTACTGAGCAGAAGATGGAAAATTTTGTATGAAGAAATATACTAAGTCGCTTTGGAATGCCTATGGTGTTGGTTACGGACAACGGTCGACAGTTTGACAACGACAAATTCAGAGACTTTTGCGAGCGACTAAGGATAAGGCTCCAATTGACTTCAGTAGCCCACCCTCAAAGCAACGACCTCGCGGAGAACACTAACAAAAAGATAATGAGCGCCTTCAAGAAGCGCTTAGACGGACGTAAGACTTGGGTAGATGAACTAGATGAAGTATTGTGGGCTTACAGGACTACCCCAAATGGAGCCACAGGAGAAAGACCGTTTAGGATGACTTTCGGGGCAGAAGCCTTAGTTCCAGTAGAAGTGGTGTTGCACAATCAAAGAGTGTCGAGCTATGAAGAAGAGCGGAATAACAAAGAACGCCGAGTGGAACTCGTGCTTCTCAGCGAAGACAGGGATAGGGCAGCCGCCCGTTCGGAAGCGGTCAGGCAAAAAGCAACAAAATTCTACAACAGAAGGGTAAAGCCGAGCGACATAAAGGTCGGCGGATACGTCCTACGAAAGGTCGAGGCAGCTGGAAAGCATCTTGGAAAGCTTGGACAGGCGTGAGAAGGACCCTATCAAGTGATCAAGCAAGCCGGACTTGACTCCTACATCCTACGCGATGGGAACGGGAAGATTCTACCGAGGCCTTGGAACTCTCAAAACCTGAAGGCGTTCTACCAGTAGATAAGCTTTATTTTAGTTCTATTTTCTCTATTATTATTGTTTATTGTACACAACTTGTGGGTACCTTTTTCCTGGCCTTGTCAGTCAGGTTTTTTAACGGCCCACGCCCTCATCATCATCAATAAAGGGGTTTTCAAATTTCTTGGCAAGAAAAAATTTCGTTAAATTTGGCAAAGAGAAGAAAATCTCAACTCGCTCGGCCAGGTTGCCAAGACAAGATCCTTGGAACCATAGCTCGGCCTCGACCATCGATCGATCGGGTTGCCAAAACAAGATCCTTGGAACCATCGATAGACCTCGACTATCGCTCGGCCAGGTTGCTAAGACAAGATCCTTGGAACCATAGCTCGGCCTCGACCATCGATCGACCGGTTTGCCAAGACAAGATCCTTGGAACCATCGATCGGCCTCGACTATCGCTCGGCCGGAATGCCAAGACAAGATCCTTAGAACCATAGCTCGGTCTCGACCATCGCTCGACCGGGTTGCCAAGACAAGATCCTTGGAACCATCGATCGACCTCGACTATCGCTCGGTTGGGTTGCCAAGACAAGATCCTTAACACCATCGATCGACCTCGACCATCGCTCGGCCAGGTTGTCATGACAAGATCCTTGGAACCATAGCTCGGCCTCGACCATCGATCGACCGGGTTGCCAATACAAGATCTTTGGAACCATCGATCGACCTCGACTATCACTCGGCTAGGTTGCCAAGACAAGATCCTTGGAACCATAGCTCGGCCTTGACCATCGATCGACCGGGTTGCCAAGACAAGATCCTTGGAACCATCGATCGGCCTCGACTATGGCTCGGCCAGGTTGCCAAGACAAGATCCTTGGAACCATAGCTCGGCCTCGACCATCGATCGATCGGGTTGCCAAGACAAGATCCTTGGAACCATCGTTCGACCTCGACTATCGCTCGGCGAGGTTGCGAAGACAAGATCCTTGGAACCATCGATCGACCTCGACTATGCTCGGCTAGGATCCCAAGACAAAATCTCGAATCGTTCGACCTCATTGTTACTCGACCTAATTCACCCGATTGATGCATATCGAGCGCACTCATTCGCGACCTGCTATTCGAGAGGATCATCTAATCTCTAACACATAAAAGAAATAATGAAAAACGAGCTTCTATTTCTTTGAATTAAAGCTCTGGTCACAAGCCCGACCAGATGAGCCTTACAAAGGGAAAAACAATCACTCTGATCCTTCTGGAGGAGAGGAAGGGTCAGCAACATGAGCAGCCGGGTCGGCAGAGGAAGGACCAGCAGTCGGATGGGGAGGAGAAGACAGCGGAGAGACACCCTCTTCCTCTTATGAGCTAAGATCCAGATCCTCATCCGGAATAAAGGTCCGCTCTCCCTCGGCCCTCTCCCTCATTTCCTCCAAAGAAAGGCCGAGAGCAGCGAGAAGCAGTGGCTCGGCATAATTCTCAAACGAAGGACACTCCGACCCGTCAAGAACGTGAACCTCATGGCACCTCTTCAGGACCGAAAGGGTTAAGTCGCAAGCGAACTCTAAGCACTCCCCATGTAGGAACCGCTTTTTCCACCGCTTTATCGCCTCGACCCTCTGCTTCTTGATGAAGCATCGCAACTCCCTCAATATATCCTCGGTCCTGTGTTTACCCTTCACTGCTTCATGACAATCCTGAAGGAATTTTTTACCACGCTCCTGCTCCGTCTTCACCTCCTTCTTCAAGCCCTCACACTCCTCAGCCAGCCCTTCCCTCTCCAAAATCACCCTATCTCTCTCCTCCTCACCCGTATTGAGTTGAACCTTCAAAGCGCTCCTCTCCTCCTCCAAAGACTTCTTCTCCTCCTCAACTGAAGAGAGTTGAGCCCGCAAAATGTCTTGCCCCTCCTTCGCCTCTGCAAGTTCAGCTCTCAGAGTGTTAACTTGCTTGAGAAGGTCATGAACCTCCCGATTCATTGTCCGATTCTGTTGGGCCCCGATCCGCTTTAAGCGTTTTTGATTTATTTTGAGATTAATTAGAATAATTTGAGACTTAGTGTTTAATTTATAGAATTTAGTAAAAATTAGATTTTAATAAGTTGTTAGAATTAAAAGAGAATAAGATGGTGTATGACCAATTTGAGAGTTTGTATATGGTTTTAAGGCTTAAGGTTTGGAAAGCCCTTTTAATTGTCTTTAATGACTTAAATGAATAAGAAAAGTAATTAGAGAAATAAAGAAGGCATTGAAGGAATGAAGTAGCCGTAGGATATGGAGGAGACTCATGAAATTGCAAAAGAAAAGGGAGAGTATTACTAAAACTACGTAGTATTGGTATAGGTGATAAGTTAGAATAAATTCCCTTAGTTTTCTAGAAAACCACCGAAGTTATAAGGTATAGAGAGAGACTTTGAAACTTAGAAAGAAAGAGAGGAGTTTTCGTGGAAGAAGAAGAAGAAGAAGAAGAAGAAGAAGGGAAGTAAGGGATTTAGTTTTTTTTTGCTTGGAAAGGAGAGGTTTAAGAGTTTTATGCAAGAGGAAAGTGAAAGGAAGAGTTAAATCTCCTTATAGAAACAAAGAGAATTTCGTGGGTTTTGTCCTAAGGTAAGGATTTTCGAATTTCTTTGAGTTATTTGGTTAGGTTTTAGTTTAAAGAGCTTAGAAAGGTTATGGGTAAGTTAGATAAGTTAAATTCTATACTTTCGTATCCTTAAAATCGTCAGATTTCGATATCCTATGTTCTTATGGGATAATCATGTTAATGAAGGTGAATTGAGGCATTGGAGGTAGAAGCAAGACCTTTGGATCATCGCAGTTAAAGGAATTTAAGGTGGGTAATTCCTTAATAATTGAGTTGATAAGTATATTACCGTCTTTATAATAAATTGAATTAAGATGTAAATGACTTAGAAATTTGTAAGAATTATGCTTGATGATGTATTGAATTTGTATGTGATAATTACGTGTATAAAGTTATGTTGGAATGGTTGGTTCATTGAGTTATTAAGTGAAAATAATAAGAAATTGTGATTTCGGAAAAAGATCGTTGTTTTGGCAATTTATGTGAAAGTAAATTTGTGAATGCCAAGTAGAGGCAATTGTTTTGAATTGTGTGAACTATATGTTTTCTTTGGGTTTGTGGTGGTCGGTTTGTGTCGGTGCACTGCTATTATAGGCTTCTCCCCGCCCGCTAGTGGGCCGTGGAGTTCCCTAAGGACTCCTATTCGTCACGACAACACATGACCGCATCGCGAAATGTGTCGTTAGATTCTGCTTCAGGTCCACCGAACCATTTTGTTAATAATTTGTAGTTGGCTAGGTTGTCTTTGTGATATGTTGAATTTGTAAATTGTTGAATAGTAATTCGATGTAAATGGTTGTAAAATGAAATGACTTTTAATAAATGTGATATTGTTTGAATATGAAAAAAATGATGAATAACGGTTTCGCTTATTGCTCGTTATTAAGTTATTACCCACGAGCCGTCGAGCTCACCCCCCATTTCCCTCCACGGTGTCGGCGAGAAACCAAAGTCACCTTGTCGGGATTGAGGCAACTCCGATGCGCTTTTACTTTGAAGTTGTATTTGAAGTTATGTTTTGAGAAAATAGGCTTTAGGTTGCATTTTGGACTTTTATGTAATGTTTACTATTTTGATGTAATCGGGCCAAAATGCCCTCTAAAGCCTTGTATGAACTTAATTCCACCTATGTGTAAGATTTTGGATTTGAAAATGTACTTGTGTTGTTTCTTGTAAAAGTATTGTTGTATGGTTGAGAATGATAAAAGAAAAGAATGGGATTGTAAGATCTTATGGATTGGAAATGCTTGATGATTTAAGAAATATGTAGAAGCCTAGGGTGTGTTGTTGCCTTGAGATATTGAGTTTTATGCAGGTTGTGTATTTGGTTGAAAATTTGGGATAGATGTAAATTAGGGAGGTGCTGTCCAATTTTCCAGAAATTGGGCAGCAACTTCCATTCAATTTTAAGTGGTTTAGAGCTTGAATTTGTTTGAATGGTCTTCTTGAAGAATGTAGAGAATGAATTGAGCTTTCCAACGACATGTAATATGTCTCAATTGGACTTAGAATGAAAGAGTTATGAGAATGGAAAGGCTTCAGCTGCTATTAGAAACACTGAACTTTGCAGCAACTTTGGAAGACTTTTCACCCTCTTAGAGGGTGATCTAGTTTTGCTCTCTTCAGGAAAATGTAGATTATCCTTCTACCTTTAAAATGAGATATGTTTTGCAGTTATTGGGATTAGTAATCAAAAGTTATGAGCTTTGGAAGTTGACAGTTACTGTTCACATAAGCAAAGTTACTGTTCCATTGGTTAGATTTTAGACTGAAAGTTCACGTAGGTTTTTACCCTCTTTAATGATTGAATTAATCTTAGCATCCTTCATAAGACTTGTAGAGTATCTTTTTATCTTTTCAACGGGTAAAATGCACCATTTTAGACTTGGGTGCTAAAAGATATGAATTTCAAAGTTTAGGCTATGTGTAGGAAATTGTGTTTTGGCTGAAACTTTAAAACCAATTATGATCATATTAATGGCTCAATTAGTTTATAAGTCCTTCTAGGAAGTTATAGAGTTCCCTTTCACCTTTCTTTTGTCACTGATTTCACAAAATTTCGGGTTCGGGGTGAAAAATTATAAGATTGCAAAGTTGAAAGTTTATTAGGTTTTAAAAAAAAAGTTTGATGTTGCTGCGGCGCCTCGCTAGGCTAGAGGCTCGCCTAATGGGCGGGCGCGCGTGCGCCTCGCTGAGGCGACGCCTCGCCCTAGCGAGGCGGGCTGCTCTCGCCCTCGCGAGCTACGGCCCTCGCTAGGGCGACGCCTCGCCCTAGCGAGGCCCGCTTTCGCCCTCGCGAGGGCAAGGCTCGCCCTCGCGAGCTGGCGTCCGCGCGCCCTGCGCGCGCCTCCGACGCCGTTTTGGGTGATTTTCCATTTTCTTTTTCCTTTTTCTTTTCCAATTTTCCTCTCTATCACTCTTTTGCTTATAAATTCCCCTTTTGACCTCCGATTTGCACGATTTTCGAATCATAAGTTTGAAAAAAATAAAAAAATAAAATAGACGTTTTTTTTGTAAAATGAGAGTTTCGGGTTTTAGTGGGAAATTACGGATAAGATTATGTGACAGATTTGGATATAAATCCGTTTTTGGGCGATTTCGTGATCTATAAAGATCGGATTGAGGCGATTTCTGATTCTGTGTAATCGAGAGGTATGGAATTTTATTTTAGTGAGAATTTAGATTTAGTTATGGGCCTAGGCGGATTAATTTTATTGGATGAAAATTATAGAGCAATATTAGTAAAGTTTGTTCGGATAACGTTAAATTGAGTTCAATTTGAGGTTTCTTTCGTGGTGAGGAATCCTCCTTGTGAGATCTTGGCGTCCAGATGTCACGTAGGACGTCGAGCACGCGACTCACCGGGGAGGGGTTCCAACACTTATGGTATCAGAGCCTTCGATTGTAGGTTCGGGTAGTTCGGGTAGAAAGAGAAATGTAAGGTTTCGGTGGATGTATTTGAAAGTAATTTATGTATATTATTGTGTTATTTTGACTTGTTTTAAATGCTTTTGAATGTGGATTTTGCATGAATTTTGCATAAACTAAAGTAAAATTGTTTTGCATGCACTAAGATTTTCTTGGTTTTCTCTTGAAGGATTATTATGCCACGTCGGGTAGAACCCGAGGGACTCGATCTCGCTCAAGTTCTCGCCAGAGAGTCTGAGAGGGTCTCATGTTCCACAAGATGCGAGGACACATTACGCTCCCCGGCCCCGAGGCACCTAGTGTTCAACCCGAGGAACCTCCTCCTCCTCCTCTCTTGTGCGGTTATGGACCCATGAGTCTTCGAGCCTTTGCCCGAGCTTTTACTTTTGCCATGGGTCAAGGGTCTCGAGCTTCCATGCCGATTTGATGTGAGAGGTGGGCGGTTTGATAAGCTGCGGAAGTTGAGCGGTGGACTTTCATGGTACCACCAATCTCAAGAAGCGAGTCTTGGTTTAAGAGGACGAAAGAGTCCTAGTTCAGATGAAATGTTACGATGAGGAGAAGCTAGAGTATCTTGTCGATCATCTGCAGGCGATGCTCTCCTTGGTGGGAGTCATCCCACTGAGCCAGTATGCCACCAAGTGCTTTATGGAAGGATTTTGAGAGTTATTTGGAAGAAGTATCTTTCCCGGTCTACATGCGAGACAAGGCCGTGGAGTTTCTTAATTTGACTCGAAGAGATGATCATTCTAATGAGTATGGCGGAGATTCACCCAGTTGTCGAGATATGCAATTTCATATTGTTGCCGATGAGGAAGATAAATGTAGGAAGTTTGAGGAGGCCTCCACTTGGGCATCGAGAGAAGGTAATGCTTCATAACTTCGTGACTATCAAGCGGTGGTAGATCTCGCACTCTAGGCCGAGAAGCTAGAGAACATCAGTGGAAGTGAGCAGGAAGAAAAAGTAGAGAGCGATCGTTAGGAGAGGGGGTGTGCGATCGGTGAAAGGGGTGGTAAGAGTGCGGACTCGAGACTCGAGTCGGGAGGCAGAGGGCCCTCAGCAGAGTAGGCCTCAGCGATTAGGCGAGTCGATCTGAGGTTCCTCGGCAGGAGGAAGCAATGAAACGAGAGAAGCGAGAATCGATTCTTCGTGTCAAGACCTTGTGGGCATCCGCGTCGGGAGAGTGCTATAAGGTATCGGTGCCTGTTTTAAGTCGCGAGGAGAAGGGCCACAGAATCGAGATTGTCCTCGGATGCTCGGAGGAAGGATCTCACCTCAGCTCTGAGGAGAGCGAGCAGTGGGGACGGATCGAGATCTGGGGTGGCGATTACAGGTCGGTCTGGAAGCCCAATCTTCGGGGAGACCAAGAGGGCAAGACAGGCCGAGTTTTGCTATGACTTCGTGAGGAGGCTGCGGTTTGCACTGTGAGGTTATTCTTGGTATAGCTCACTCTTTCATTCTTTGTGTATCTTACATTTGATTACGGTAGCACCCATTCTTTTATCTCTGCTAGTATGATATTGCACGGTATGCAATCAGTTCTATTGGATGATTTTCTGCTAGTTAGTACTCCGTTAGGGAGGAATGTCATTGTGAGTCGGATCTTGAAGGATTGTGAACTCATTATTGATGGATCTAGTTTGGTCGTGGACCTGCTACCTCTAGATCTGAAGGGGTTAGATGTGATTGTCGGAATGGGCGTGATGGAAAAGTACAAGCGAAGCTAGATTGTGGTCGAAAGGAAGTTGAATTTGATCCGGAGAGGGTCGACGGTGGTTTTCAGAGGAGATAGAAAGTTGACCCGCCAAGGCTTGTTTCAGCTTTGTTAGCTGACAGACTGATGTGGAGAGGCTGTGAAGCCTTCTTGGCGTGTGTTATGGATACCAGTGTGCAGGAGAGCAAGGTGGAGGATATTCCCATTGTGAGGGAATTTCCTGATGTGTTTCCAGAGGAGTTGCCCGGTTTGCCACCGGAGAGGGAGATTGAGTTTTCTATTGATTTGGCTCCCGGGACAGCTCCTATTTCTATTCCACCTTACAGGATGGCTCCAGCTGAGCTGAAAGAACTTAAGGAGCAGCTGGAGGATCTTTTGGAGAAGGGGTTCATTAGGCCGAGCACCTCACCTTGGGGTGCGCCGGTCTTGTTTGTTAAGAAGAAGGATGGCACTTGGCGTATGTGCATTGATTATAGGAGGATCAATAAAGTGACAGTGAAGAACAAGTATCCTCTACCTCGGATAGATGATTTGTTTGATTAGGCTGCGGGGCAACGGTCTTCTCTAAGATCGATCTCAGGTCTCGCTACCATCAACTCAGGATTAAGGAGTCTGATGTGAGCAAGACAGCCTTCAGGACTCGGTATGGCCATTATGAATTTCTGGTTATGCCTTTTGGATTAACCAATGCTCTTCTTTGCTTTTATGGATCGATGAGCGGGGTCTTCAAGGAGTTTCTAGATCGGTTTGTTATCGTGTTTATCGATGACATTACGATATATTCGAAGAATGAGGAAGAACATGGGAGCACTTGAGAATTGTATTGCGAGAGGTTGAGGAGAGAGAGTTGTATGCCAAATTCACGAAATGTGAATTTTGGCTTCGTGAAATGGTCTTCTTGGGTCATATTGTTTACGAAAAGGGTACATGTAGATCCCAAGAAGATTGAAGCGTGGTGAATGGCATGCTCAAGCGACATTGACCGAGGTGAGGAGCTTTACGGGTTTGGCGTGCTATTATCGGAGATTTGTGGAGGGTTTCTTGATGATTGCCACTCCTTTGACTAAATTATTAAGGAAGAACCGAAGTTTATCACGGAGTGAAGAGCGCCCGTAGAGTTTTGAGGAACCAAACACGATTGACTAGTGCTCCGCTTTTGGCTTTACCCACAGGAGAGGAAGGTTATCTTGTATATAGTGATGCTTCCGGGAAGGGGTTAGGATGTGTGCTTATGCAGGAGATAAGGTGATAGCATATGCCTCACGGGCTAAAACCTTATGAGATGAACTATCAGACCCATGATCCGGAGTTAGCAATGTGGTCTTTGCTTTGAAGATCTGGAGACATTATTTGTATGGAGTACAAACCGGGATCTTCACAGATCATAAAAGTCTCAAATATCTGTTGAGTCGAAGGAGCTGAATTTGAGGCAGAGGCGATGGATTGAATCGCTCAGGATTATGACCCGTTGATTGAGTATCATCCGGGTAAGGCAAATGTAATTCTTGATGCCTTGAGTAGAAAGTCTTCCATAGCATATGTGCGCGATCTATTTACCGCTATTGGAAGAGATGGCGAAGCTCGGGATCGACCAAGCGGGAAGAGTCGATTGCATGATTGCTACTTTCAGGGTAAGACCGATCCTCGAGAGAAAGTAAGAGAGTGCAGAGTCGAGAATCCCGAGTTGAGTAAGTTGCGGGAAGAGGTGCAAAGGGTAAGGAGTCGATATGGTGCCGAGTGACGATGGACTCTGACGATCAAGAATAGACTCTGTATTCGATGTTAAGGAGGTTAAAGATGAAATTCGGATGAGGCGATAATGCACCTTATGTTATGCACCCAGCAAACACCGGGATGTATAGAGATCTCGAGAACATTTACGGTGGAGAGGGATGAAAAGGATGTGGCTGAATATGTAAGTAAGTGTGCGGTGTGTCGTGAAGTCAAGGTGAGCATCGAGCACCTTGAACTAATTGAGGCCATTACCCATTCTGAGTGGAAATGGCGAGAGTTACTATGGATTTTCGATGGGATTGCCTAAGACCGGTGGGAGGCATGATGCCATATGGGTGATTGTGGATAGATTGTGAAATTAGCCCATTTTCCGCAATCGCATGCACAGATCCGCTGCATGTGTTAGCAAGAAATATATTGATGAGATTGTGAGATTGCATGGGATCCGGATTGATTGTATCGATCGGGACCCTCGCTTTCGTCGAGATTTTGGGGCGGTTGCGGGAGGCTTTAGGTACTAAGTTGAGTTTCAAAGATCGCTTTCCATCCTCGGACCGATGGTCGATCCGAGAGGACCATCCGGACTCGAGGAAATGCTCGGGGCTTGTGTGATGGATTTTAGAGGAGCATGGGATGAGCACTTGCCTTTGATCGAATTTGCATATAATAATTCGTATCATTCGAGCATTCAGATGGCTCCTTATGAGGCTCTGTATGGGAGGAGATGTAGGACTCCCGTGTGTTGGGATGCAGAGGGAGATAGGAGACTTTTGGGTCCAAAGATGATACAGATGACCGTTGATAAAGTCAATTTGATTAAGCACAGGTTGAAGGCAGCTCAGGACAGGATGAAGAGCTATGAGGATGCTCATAGAAAAGAAATGGAGCATAAGGTCGGCGATAAGGTGTTTCTTAAGACTTCTCCGTGGAAAGGGATTACGAGATTGGCGAGAAAGGGTAAGCTAAGTCCGAGGTACGTGGGACCGTATGAGATTCTGGAGAGGATTGGTCCGTTGGCTTACAGGTTAGCCTTGCCTCCGGAGTTATTTAAGATACATGATGTGTTTCATGTCTCTATGCTGAGAAGATATCGATCGATCCTCCCATGTCGTTCAAGTGATGAAATTGGTTGAATGATAACGAGTTATGAAGAGCTTCGGTCTGATTTTAGATACTAAAGAAAAGGTTCTCGGGAATAAGGCATTCAGTTGGTAAAAGTCTTATGGAGGAATCATTCTATGGAAGAAGCCACGTGGGAGCTATTGGAAGCTATGAAGCGAAGTATCCCCATCTCTTGATGATTGTGTGCAATTTCGAGGGCGAAATTCTTTTAAGGAGGGGAGAAATGTTGGGCCCGATCCGCTTTAAGCATTTTGATTTATTTTGAGATTAATTAGAATAATTTGAGACTTAGTGTTTAATTTATAGAATTTAGTAAAATTAGATTTTAATAAGTTGTTAGAATTAAAAGAGAATAAGATGGTGTATGACCAATTTGAGAGTTTGTATATGGTTTTAAGGCTTAAGGTTTGGAAGATGGGTTTTTAACCCTTTTAATTGTCTTTAATGACTTAAATGAATAAGAAAAGTAATTAGAGAAATAAAGAAGGCATTGAAGGAATGAAGTAGCCGTAGGATATGGAGGAGACTCATGAAATTGCAAAAGAAAAGGGAGAGTATTACTAAAACTACGTAGTATTGGTATAGGTGATAAGTTAGAATAAATTCCCTTAGTTTTCTAGAAAACCACCGAAGTTATAAGGTATAGAGAGAGACTTTCGAAACTTAGAAAGAAAAGAGAGGAGTTTTCGGTGGAAGAAGAAGAAGAAGAAGAAGAAGAAGAAGGGAAGTAAGGGATTTAGTTTTTTTTTGCTTGGAAAGGAGAGGTTTAAGAGTTTTATGCAAGAGGAAAGTGAAAGGAAGAGTTAAATCTCCTTATAGAAACAAAGAGAATTTCGTGGGTTTTGTCCTAAGGTAAGGATTTTCGAATTTCTTTGAGTTATTTGGTTAGGTTTTAGTTTAAAGAGCTTAGAAAGGTTATGGGTAAGTTAGATAAGTTAAATTCTATACTTTCGTATCCTTAAAATCGTCAGATTTCGATATCCTATGTTCTTATGGGATAATCATGTTAATGAAGGTGAATTGAGGCATTCGGAGGTAGAAGCAAGACCTTTGGATCAGTCGCAAAGCTAAAGGAATTTAAGGTGGGTAATTCCTTAATAATTGAGTTGATAAGTATATTACCGTCTTTATAATAAATTCGAATTAAGATGTAAATGACTTAGAAATTTGTAAGAATTATGCTTGATGATGTATTGAATTTGTATGTGATAATTCTGTGTATAAAGTTATGTTGGAATGGTTGGTTCATTGAGTTATTAAGTGAAAATAATAAGAAATTGTGATTTCGGGAAAAAGATCGTTGTTTTGGCAATTTATGTGAAAGTAAATTTGTGAATGCCAGTAGAGGCAATTGTTTTGAATTGTGTGAACTATATGTTTTCTTTGGGTTTGTGGTGGTCCGGTTTGTGTCAGTGCACTGCTCATTATAAACTTCTCCCTTTTGCCGCTAGTGGCCGTGGAGTTCCCTTAGGACTCCTATTCGTCACGACAACACATGACCGCATCGCGAAATGTGTCGTTAGATTCTGTTCGGGTCCACCGAACCATTTTGTTAATAATTTGTAGTTGGCTAAGTTGTCTTTGTGATATGTTGAATTTGTAAATTGTTCGGAATAGTAATTCGATGTAAATGGTTGTAAAATGAAATGACTTTTAATAAATGTGATATTGTTTGAATATGAAAAAAAATGATGAATAACGGTTTCTGCTTATTGCTCGTTATTAAGTTATTACCCACGGAGCCGTCGAGCTCACCCCCCATTTCCCCTCCACAGGTGTCGAGCGAGAAACCGAGTCACCGCATCGGGATTGAGGCAACTCCGATGCAGTTTTACTTTTGAAGTTGTATTTGAAGTTATGTTTTGAGAAAATAGGCTTTAGGTTGCATTTTGGACTTTTATGTAATGTTTACTATTTTGATGTAATCGGGCCAAAATGCCCTCTAAAGCCTTGTATGAACTTAATTCCACCTATGTGTAAGATTTTGGATTTGAAAATGTACTTGTGTTGTTTCTTGTAAAAGTATTGTTGTATGGTTGAGAATGATAAAAGAAAAGAATGGGATTGTAAGATCTTATGGATTGGAAATGCTTGATGATTTAAGAAATATGTAGAAAGCCTAGGGTGTGTTGTTGCCTTGAGATATTGAGTTTTATGCAGATTGTGTATTTGGTTGAAAATTTGGGATAGATGTAAATTAGGAGGTGCTGTCCAATTTTCCAGAAATTGGGCAGCAACTTCCATTCAATTTTAGAGTGGTTTAGAGCTTGAATTTGTTTGAATGGTCTTCTTGAAGAATGTAGAGAATGAATTGAGCTTTCCAACGACATGTAATATGTCTCAATTGGACTTAGAATGAAAGAGTTATGAGAATGGAAGGCTTCAGCTGCTATTAGAAACACTGAACTTTTGCAGCAACTTTGGAAGACTTTTCACCCTCTTAGAGGGTGATCTAGTTTTGCTCTCTTCAGGAAAATGTAGATTATCCTTCTACCTTTAAAATGAGATATGTTTTGCAGTTATTGGGATTAGTAATCAAAAGTTATGAGCTTTGGAAGTTGACAGTTACTGTTCACATAAGCAAAGTTACTGTTCCATTGGTTAGATTTTAGACTGAAAGTTCACGAGGTTTTACCCTCTTTAATGATTGAATTAATCTTAGCATCCTTCATAAGACTTGTAGAGTATCTTTTATCTTTTCAACGGGTAAAATGCACCATTTTAGACTTGGGTGCTAAAAGATATGAATTTCCAAAGTTTAGGTTATGTGTAGGAAATTGTGTTTTGGCTGAAACTTTAAAACCAATTATGATCATATTAATGGCTCAATTAGTTTATAAGTCCTTCTAGGAAGTTATAGAGTTCCTTTCACCTTTCTTTTGTCACTGATTTCACAAAATTTCGGGTTGGGGTGAAAAATTATAAGATTGCAAAGTTGAGAGTTTATTAGGTTTAAAAAAGTTTGATGTTGCTGCGGCGCCTCGCTAGGCGAAGGCTCGCCTAATGGCGGGCGCCCGCGTGCGCCTCGCTAGGGCGCCTCGCCTAGCGAGGCCGCTTCGCCCTCACGAGGCAAGGCTCGCCCTCATGGTGGCGTCCGTCTTGCTTTGGCGCCTCAAACGCCGTTTTGGGTGATTTTCCATTTTCTTTTCCTTTTCTTTCCAATTTTCCTCTCTATCACTCTTTTGCTTATAAATTCCCCTTTTGACCTCCGATTTGCACGATTTTCGAATTATAAGTTTGAAAAAAATAAAAAAATAAAATAGACGTTTTTTTTTTGTAAAATGAGAGTTTCGGGTTTTAGTGGGATATTACGGATAAGATTATGTGACAGATTTGGATATAAATCCGTTTTTGGGCGATTTCGTGATCTATAAAGATCGGATTGAGGCGATTTCTGATTCTGTGTAATCGAGAGGTATGGAATTTTATTTTAGCTGAGAATTTAGATTTAGTTATGGGCCCTAGGCGGATTAATTTTTATTGGATGAAAATTATAGAGCAATATTAGTAAAGTTTGTTCGGATGACGTTAAATTCAGTTCAATTTGAGGTTTCTTTCGTGGTGAGGAATCCCTCCCTTGTGAGATGCGCGTCCAGATGTCACGTAGGACATCGGGCACGCGACTCACCGGGGAGGGGTTCCAACAGATTCACTTCATCGAGCTGATCCAGACGTTGATATATTTCAGACGCGTATACCATGTCTCTGACGCAGCTGCGGACGAGACGAGCCATCAGCTTTTTATTGTCCAGCGCGTCCAAAAAATCCTCATCCGCAGGAGGAACGACTTTCTGGGCAATCTGCAGAGCCACACCAGCATCTTTAAGCGACACAGTCTTGTCAAAGCTGACCGCAAACTCCCATCGATCGCCATTAGAGGCTCGCCCCTTCCCTTTTCCCTTATCCAATCGGGGCGTTCGCTTTTCCCCCACTCTCTTCTCCTGCTGACCAGACGACCGGCTGGCACTCCGAGCGGTTCTCTTCCTTTTGAGTGGAGGCTCCGTCTCCTCCTCCTCCGAACCCGCTCGGCTTGTACTCATCAGCACGATCGACAATGACGCCAACACGTCAGGTCGATCTTCAATGGGGGGAGGGTCAGCAACACTGTAGAATGGCCTGGCTCCACTGGCGGAGCGACGCCTTCACCGGTATCTACCTCCTTCCTTTGTTTCTTCCCTTTGGCCTGCTTTTTGGATTTAGGGGGAGGGGAGGACTTGGCAAAATCGTCCATCCTTACCATCGCTGCAAGACAATAAAAACAGGTCAGAAAGCAAAACTAATACTTACAAATACAGCAAATAATTCAACCACTAGGAGTCAACCAGACGGGGGGGTTTCCTCTCCTAGCCCGCTAATTTGTGGCGGGGGGTCGATTAGAAAGGAATCGGCCGAGGTCCCCCCGCGATATCCCAGAATGAGTCGAGCGAAGTCATATCGGCCGAGCCCCTTTATGCGACCGACCACCTCCCACTCCTCTCTACTAAGAGATAGGCTCGACGTGTCGTTCCACCGCTCGGTTAAAGGATACCTCTACGGCTGGGACTCAAAGGAGGATCCTGGAGGCTTCACAAAAAAGTACTTCGTCCGCCAAGAAGTAATTTTTGAGGCCGTTCCGGCCGGACGGTATCGAACATCCCTATACTGCAAGTGAGGGATCCCGGCCCCAGAGCTCGAACTCTGATTCATCCTAAAAAAATGACGTAGGATCCCAACCGAAGGCAAACGGCCAAACTGATGGCACAGCAAAACCAGGCCGTTAATGAACCTCCAGCCACTCAGAGGAATCTGGCTCGGCATCAATTGGAAGTAGACGCACACCTCATGAATAATCGGGGCATACGGGAGCCTCACGCCACCGATCGAGAAGAAACTATCAGAAATAACAATATACCCACTCAAATTGCTGTGGATTCGTTCATTCTCCAAGGCCAGCCTAGGCCCCCAGGACATAGGGATATTATTCCTGATGATCGACCGTTTTAGCTCCGCCATGGTCATCATCGATTTATCTCTCGGTGGCTCCTCCACGACCAACCCATCCTTCCGTTCTCTCGTAGAGATTTCTTCAATACCTCTTACCACACTTCTAAAACTGGCTGACGACATGCTTACTAAAAGGAAAGCTTTGAGAAATCTTTAGAGGAGGAGACGAGGGAAAAGGACGTACCTATTTGGTGATTTAAGGTTGGAAAATTGGGCGGCGGTTGAAAGAAAGCTCCAGAGACTGTGGGCAAGAAAATACAAATGAAAGCAGGATGCAAGCCAGAGAACAAAACAGGCGTAAAGAAAATCTGCAGTCCATCAACCCTGAGTACTTATAGAAAATCGGTCGAATGGACGCTCCAATCAACACTCGACGCATGGAGAAAATCCGAGTCAAGCTTAGACACGTGGTAGAATCTGAGCTGAGGTGAGTTAGGGTTATTCGAAATCCGGAGCGGTGCAACAGTTGAAAGGACGACGTGATACCGCAGCGATTATAAAGACGTTTGCCCAGATTACGAAAGTGCAGCCGAAGGCACGCGCCGTCAGTAATGATCAAATAAATTACCTTCACGCGCTCAACGAAGATGTTCGCTTGAACTCTCTTGGTACGAGCTGTCACACAATAAGTGTCAATGCCGACTGATCGAAACATTCAACCAATCGATCCTAGCACGAGCAGTCATGTACTATCCGTTGATATTCGACCGATCAGGTCTATCCCTATTTGTCCCACAGACGAGCTACAAGATCTTTATGTACTCCTTCGACCCTTCTCCTTTCTCAGACTCATGGGCCCATTGGTCCATCCCGCAAAGATTGACCTAATCCCTATTGACTATAATAAGCCCATGCTCTAGTTCACGCATCCATGACCCGCTAGCAGGTGGAAGTCTCCCATACATACGTAAAGACTTAAACCTAACAACCATCCCATATATAAGGTATAGCTTTGTCATGATACGGGTACGTAATTAGAACCCTAGCTTCTCTGTTCTTAGCTATCAAACCCTCACCAAAAAGACTAACTTGAGCGTTGGAGGGGTCTGTCGGATATCAACCCCTGGCGTGCCTTGTGTTGTTTTGTAGGAACTCTTGCTAGAAGACAGTCAAACTCATGGATCCAAACGGCAACGTGCAGCCTCGCCAGGATTAGGCTGAACCAGTGCTTATCTAGGGCCTTTGTCTATATATCAACTATTTCATTATAGGTTCGAACATGCTATGTCAGAATATAACAAGCATGAAGTTGATCCTTGACGCAATTAATACGCTCACGAAAAATAAGATTCAAGGCAATATTGGCTGTCACCAAACAAGCACATAGGTTGTCTATGCTTCGACCCCGAGCGAGTGCAAAAGGGCCTAAGCCAAGTATACTCACAGGTTGTGGTAATCATCGAGCGATACTCACACTTCAACATATGCATGACACACAGTAGGCCATTGGAAATTCTATTTTTGAGTTGTTTCAAGACCCATATCCTATTAAGAACCTATTTTTAATGCCTAACAAAATATTTTATGAATCTTAGGGGGCATTTGGTTTGAGGGTTTGGGAATGAAGGAATGGAATAATTGTAAAAAATAGTGTTTGTTTTGGGGTTTTCAATTCTAAGGGAATATATTTATTCCATTAAGTTTGGGAATCTACTAAACCCTCCAAATGGAGTGGGTATCAAGTTTTCATTTCAATCTAGTGGTTACTATTTATTACCCTCCCCCACATAAGCAATTTTTATTTTTAATTATATTACTCATCACTCATCACTCATCATCATCATCTTTATTATTATTATTATTATTATTATTATTATTATTATTATTATTATTATTATTATTATTATTATTATTATTATTATTATTATTATTATTATTATTATTATTATTATTTATTATTATTATTATTATTATTATTATTATTATTATTATTATTAATTTTAAACTTATTATTATTATTATTAATTATTGTTGTTGTTATTGTTGTTGTTGTTGTTATTATTATTATTATTAATTATAAATTTTAAACTTTTAATAATAATAATAATATTATTATTATTATTATTATTAATTATTAATTATTGTTCTTATTATTATTATTATTTATTATTATAAATTTTCAATATAATAATAATAATAATATTATTATTATTATTATTCTTCTTATTATTATTATTATTATTATTATTATTATTATTATTATTACTATTATTATTATTATTATTATTATTATTATTATTATTATTATTATTATTATTATTATTATTATTATTATTATTTATAAATTTTAAACTTATTATTATTATTAATTATTGTTGTTGTTGTTGTTGTTATTATTATTATTATTATTATTATTATTATTTATAAATTTTAAACTTCTTAATAATGATAATAATAATAATAATAATAATAATATTATTATTATTATTTAATTATTGTTTTATTATTATTATTTATTATTATAAAATTTAAAATTATTATTATTATTATTATTATCATTATCATTATTATTATTATTATTATTATACTAAATTAATTATCTTATTATTATTTTTATTTTTATTATTAATGTTATTATATGAAATTAATTATCTTATTATTATTATTATTATTATTATTATTATTATTATTATTATGATATGAAAAAATGGTATTATATTATCTTTCATTCCCATTAATGCAACAAACCAAACAACATTATTGGTATTAATACAGAAACCCAAGTTACAAACCAAACATCATATTTTTATTTTTCATACCCATTCCTATTCCCTTCTACTATTATACCCATATCTATACCCAACCCCGTGCTCAAACCAAACGCCCCCTTAGTTATCCACTTCTTTTACCCAAATAACTTGGATGCCCTCTATGAATCCATAATATCAAAGAAACGAGTTTGTTCTAACCCATTCATAGTAACTGAGAAAAGCTTTTATTGATCATTTAGATGGGAAGATTAGAGTAAAAGAAGAGAATATATAGGTGCTGTTGGATCCCGATACCGGAGTCCAACTTTTGAACCGTAAAATATGAAACTTGATCATCTTGCCTTGTAGGGTTTATTTCATTTAACCCTAATTTCAAATTGATTTCTCTTGCAAATCATAGCCTTATGACTCTTGTTTAATTTAAGACAAGGATCGCTTCAATCGGGGTTCTATAACTCAAGATATCGACAAAATACCAACATGTGATCATATCTCGATCACGCTCTCTCGACTGACCCTTTACTTGATTTCATGCCAACTCTTTAAATTTAACTCCAAATGACACCAATTCTTATGGGTAGGTACCTACATGTCTCATGAATCCATGACTCAAAAGTCACTTCATTTGGAGGTCTGATGAGGAAGTTATGATCAAAACAATCCTTCATATTCATATCCCGATGTATATTTGACATACTTTGGTAAAAACGCCATAACTCTTGCTACAGATGTCGGATTGATGTCATCTTTATACCAATCAATATGTACACATCCTGATCTATAACTCATATTAGAGGGCTAAAAATGAAATTCGCACTCTAACTGGGTCGCGCCCGCGATTTACTTCTCTCGCGCCCGCGAGGAAGAGACAAACAGAAAGTTGAGGCTCTTCTGATTTTCTATGTTATCGCCCGCGAGGTATGGATCTCGCGCCCGCGAGGAAGAAACGAACAGAAATTTGAGGCTCTTCTGATTTTTTATGTTCGCGCCCGCGAGTTATGGATCTCACGCCCGCGAGGAAAAAACGACCAGAATAATGAGATTTTTTCCAAAGCCTCTTACACCCTCACCCATGCTTTCTAACTTATTCCTAACACCAAATACACTTGAAATCTTGCAAGATTCCCTTACTCTACTACTAAATACTTCATAACAACTCCAAACATCTAACTTATTTTATCATCCTATCAATTCTTGATTGATTTGTCCATCAAACCCTTGATTCCTACGCAACCATCAAAGCTATCCTCATAAACAAGACCTATGCATCCTGCTAACTTTCAACCATCGTAACTCTCAACTTCCAACTTCTATTGTCTAACCAATTTAACACATCTACAAGACTTTGCACAATCAACCTCACACAAGCCTCATTCTCACCTTCATTACACATGCATGACCATCAATCCCAACCTCATAACATTTACCTACCTATTTGATATTCATGCCATCTCATGCATCATCTCAAAAGATCAAAGGTCATACAATCAAGCATTATACATTAGGGTTTAAAATTCACTTTTGAATCATAACTCATTCATTCCATCTCCATCAAATCATGTCATATTTCATACAATGCTTTAGTGGGCATTTTAAGTCCAATTACATGAAACTTCAAAGTACAATATCATTCTCAAAATGCAACTAAAGCATTGTTTTACAAAATCATTTCAATTACAAAACCAAAAGAAAACTCTTGGAGTAAATGCCTTTAAGCTTGCTCCCGGGATCCTGCTCATTTCTGGAGAATTGAGGGGTGAGCTTTTACTCATGGTAACACATTTATATTTATATAACAAGCATGTCTATTTAGTTATTCACACATTAAGCAATCTTTCAATGAAATCATAATACATGCATCATGCAATTTTCATCAATACATAAACATAATTTCTTACAATTCGAACATTCATAATTCTTGCAATTTCATGTAATCACATACGAAACACATCAAATGGCTCGGTAAGTCCATATTCATGGCAACCATATAGTCTCATTTTGTGAGCTTATATGGGCAAATCTTGAGGAGTCCAAATAATGGATCATCCTATGCCACAATCGGGCAGGCGGGCGAAGCCTTTTCATGGTCGACGTGCACGTGACGGTTCTTGGGACTATACCTTACCCACATAACATAACAATCATGCATAACAATAAAATTGACCGTTCTTGTCCAATTCATCGCTTTCTTGAAAATCTTATCTTTCATGCATATTTCATATTGTACATTTCATGTATAAGTCATATTGTGCATTCATACTCATTTAAGCTACTTCATTCAATACTAACTCAACCATCATCAAATCATCAACATCTATTATTTTCATTTACACATAGCTCATGATTAATGTCATCTAACCACAACTAACACAAGCATTTATAGCAATCATTTATACTCACGTACAAGTAACAAACATTCATTAGTGTCATTTATCAACTTGCATTAATTGCTCATAAATATAAAGATAAATATGGAACCCACCTTTAAGACTTGCTAAATCCTTGGTTTCCTTACTACAACTCTTTTTCCTCTTCTCTTCCTTCTCTCTCTTCATTAAAAACCAAAAACCCATGTAAATCTCACTTCAATTGAGAAACCATGTTACACCTTTCATGAAATCAACTTGGAAATCACTATACACATTCCATTCTTAGTCTTTCTAACCAAAAACACAACTAAAGCTTAACCTTAAATCAAGAAGCTTACCTTGAATCTTTAGCTAACCAAGTGATTTCTTGGTTCAAAGTGTAGCTTGAACCTTCCTCCACACTTTTTCCTCTTTAACTTTCTTCAAAAACCCTCTAAATCTCATGGAGAATCAAACCCTAACAAGAACTCTTCTTTTCTCCCTCTTTCTCCACCTTCCACGACATTTCTCTTCCTCTCCCTCTAAAATTTTGAAACTCCTCTTCTTTTTCCTACTAAATCACTTCTTTCATTCTCTTTTTATACTCCTTACTCACTTAAGCCCAAGCCCACTTCTTCACTTAATTCCTTCTTCTTCTTATACTTCCCTACTACAACTTGCTTAGGCCCATACAAGCCCATTGCATTTAATCTTAACCTAACTAACCAACTAACATATTAAATGTTATTAACTCTTACCTAACTTATTACTTAATGTTATCTAACTTAATCAATTAATGCTACTTACTCATTTAATGTCATATGCTATTTAATGCTATCATATTTAATTACTATCATCTCAAATAATGCTAACTCAATTACTTAATTAATCTAATCATGTTTGATTTATCATTAAAAAAAATTCTGGGGGTAACAGGTGCAATTAGAGTTAGATTAGGGTGAGACATTAGTGTTGGTTCAACTTTATAGAAAACTCTTGAAATTAAAAGGTGTTGAAGCAACTAGTAGTAGTCAAAGTGAGTCCAAGCATTTCAAAGATTGAAGCTCTATGTTATCTATCATGGAGAATTTGAAGGCTAACTATAAGTTTAACAAATTTATAAATTTTAAGCCCTTCAAGAGTTAGTTATTTTTAATTATAACATTTTTTTGATAAATCAGAAAGGATTTTATAAAATGAAAAATATATGTACAGATAAAAGGAAACAATCTCTAACTCTCTAAATCCATAAGGGCTGAAGGAAGCTCTCACTTCCTAAACCCTAAAACAAAACAAAGATAACCCGCACCATCTCTAATAGTTACCGCCCAAAAGAACAAAATCCTAAAAAATCTGACAAATAACACAAATAACACCCAATTCCTTGAACACTCTCAAACGATAATGAAGGAGTATGAAATTTGTAATTCTTGATTTAGCACGACGATCTGGAGCTCATAAGATGAACCGGGACCAACGCCTGAGAAAAGTACACGACTGGCCTTTATGATTGGGACAACCCAGACTGGGTGCCCTATGCGAACTAAACCGTCACCTGTCTACATCACTTTCAGATAAAACATTAGATAAAAATTAAATTCAGTACACTCATATTACCTTCTCTCAGTGTTTAGGCTGAGGTGTTCCATAACTTGAAAGATCACACGCATAGAGAGATTCCGTTCATCCATGGCTTCTTCTGTAAAGGTCCGCATATTCCTTTCCTCCCATAGGTTATAGACAGTAACATAAAGAATGATGAGGAAAGCGTTTATGTCACAAGATCTGGTGGAGGCTGATTGGGAGAACCATAATAATATAGATTGAAAGTTTGTAAGAGAAGGAATGGAAATTTGAAAATGGCGAAGGCTTTGAAACCAAATTGTTTTGAAAAAAGAGCACTCAAAGAAAAGATGATCAATAGTTTCAAGGTCAGCTACACATAAGGAACATCGGTTAGGCATATGAAGATACTGCAAATTATCCCTTGTTGGCAACTTGTTTAAAAAGGCTAAATATAAAATGAAGGAGTTTCTCGGACTATTTTTGTTATGCCAAACAAGTTTATACCAGGGAACTGTAGGAACTGGGGGCCTTAAATAGGTATACGCAGACACATTTGTATACTGTTTTGTATCACACGCTAACCATTCTAAGGTATCCTCTGTTGCAGCATCAGGGGTGTAGGTAAGAGGAACCAAGTGACTGAGGCCCACCGGTAACTCCCGCCAACACCAACCAAAGGTCTCAGACATCTGCTGAAACTCTAGCACTCAAAGGAAGACCCACCCATTGATCAATCTAGAGTAGAGTGTTCCAATAAGAAGCCACTTGGATGCCAAGGATCCAGCCACAAGGAAGTAGAATTTCCATTTCAATTCTAAACCGAATTGATTCCCAATTTGATCCCTCACAGACAAAAGCTTACGCCAACTCCAAGAGCTATTGTGAGTAGGAGAGGTATGCCAAAAATTTTTCCGTTTGAGTATTATAGTGTGAACCCACCTCACCCAAAGAGCTTCCTTATCATGAAATAGAAACCATATCCGCTTCCCAAGTAAAACAGTATTCCAAGTAGACAAGTACTTTATCCCTAGACCACCCTCTTTTTTTGGACGACATATATCATTCCATTTAACCTTAGCATGACCTCTTGAGTCAACCTTTCCAGACCATAAAAATTCCTAAGTTTCATCTCAATTTCCTTAATAATGGAAGAAGGCGGGATGAAGAGGCTAGACCAATAGACTCAAACAAAGAAAGGACCGAAATGACTAATTGCACTCTCCCCGATAAGATGTAAACTTGTGAGTCCATCTGCTTATTCTAGAGTCAATTTTATCCAAGCGGAGACACTCCTCCTAGATAACCTACCTGTCAGAAGAGGAACTCCTAGGTAGCGAATGGGAAGTTGCCCTCGAGACAGCCCAGACAAGTGAGCTATTTGTTGGGTAAGAGGCTCTATTTCTGGAGACACAAAGAATTGGCTCTTAGAGAGGTTTATACCCATTCCAGAAAAATTAGAAAAGTTATGCAAACAATCAAATAAAGTATGGATCGAATCTAAATCACCATGACAAAACATAAGGAGATCATCAGCAAAAATAAAATGAGTAAGTTTGAGGGCGCTACATCTCCAATGATAAGCAAAAGAGCTACTTTCTCCTATATAAACAGTGAGACTCCTAGAGAAAGCCTTCATACAAAGAATAAATAGAAGAGGGGATAAAGGATCCCCTTGTCAAAGGCCGGATTTCCCTGGGAAAAAAGATGAAGGGGACCCATTGATCAAAACCGCATAGGCAGGGGAGGTAAGACATTCTCTAATCCATCCTATGAACTGTGGAGGACAACCAATTGCTAAAAGAATACTAAGTAAGAAATCCCAATGGATCGAGTCATACGCTTTTTGTAAGTCCACCTTAAAAGCACACCTCCTTTGATTATTAACTAGGTGATAATTTTTGAAAACCTCTTGCGCCAATAAGATATTATCCCCTATATGACGATTCCTAAGGAAGGCACTTTGGTTGGGGCTGATGACTGAAGGAAGGAGAGCTCTAAGCCTATTCGCATATGTATTGGTTTAGAAAGAAGTTTATGATTAAGATTTTTGAAATTTTTTAATATGTTTCATAATATGTTCATATAAGATTAAATATTTATTCAATCACACATCACTACAAGAAAATCAAAAATACCGACGAAAAATTTCCAGCAAAACAAATATTGTAGCTAATTAGAGACGAAAAATCAATATCCGTCGGTAACACTGTTGTGAAAATTTTCATTTTGTGACAGATAAAATTTATGTCGGTAAAGTTAGAGGGAAAATATCCCCGCAAATTTTTCAGTAGAATATAGTGACGAAAAAGTCATACTCGTTGGTAAATTAGGCAAGAACGCTTGCCATGATAAACTAGTGTCAGAGATTTACCAATAGATCCATGTTCTGTCGGTGAATTTCTAACGATATAACCTCTCCGTCAATAAATTTACACTTAAGCATCGGGTTTTACCAATAGTAATGTATTCCGTCGGTGAATTTCCGACGGTCTGGCCACTCTGTTGTTATCTTCATATTAATAGTTTTTAAAAAAACCAAATGATGTCGTTTTTGGTCAGGGTTAAACACATCCGAGCCTTCCTCCCTCATTTTCTCCTTTGTGTTTTTGAACCATCTTCTCCTCGTCATTGATCATTGCCATCCTTTTCAGCTTTCTTGTTGCGAGGGTGGGATCAAGTAAGTTGGAGTTATTTCGTATCTTGTCCTTTATTTTGATTTCTGCTTATAGTTTTAACACTACCCATTTTCTGGTTGTTGGGTCTACAATGCCATGTTGATGAGAAAATTTTTGACTTGAAATCAAGTACGCACATTTTTAAGTTTAATTGTGTGTTCGTTTCTCATGATATTTGAAGGATTCATCTTTGTGGGTTTTTTTCTGTTTACTTTCTGAGTAAATATGATCATGTGATTTTGTAGTGCTTTCTGCATTTTGTTTTTGTCTCTCTTTTACTATGTAATAACACTTTTGATGAATTGGTTGCAAGGTGAAGGGAGATGGAACTTCCTTCAGTGTTGTATGCTTGTGTATGGTCTATTTGTGTTGTCAGAAAGAAACCAATAGGAAGGAAAAGAAAGACTAATTGTTTCTTTTCCTTTCTTGATCATCATCTTTAAGAACTTTCTTAGATACAATAGGGTTAGATTCATCAAACATACTATGTAAAGACTTTTTAATAATAAGACTCTTCCTATTAAATACCCTATATACTCTGCTCTTATTGGTTAATTGTTTGACCGAAAGTTTATTGAGTCTCCATATATTCTATACCCTAGTCTTTCTTCAAATTAACTTGCCTTAACTCACATTTCATTCTAATATAATGTAAACTCCACTTTCCATCTTATGAAGACGTGATCAAGAAAAGTTACTTATATCGATATATTCTAAACAATTACATTAAATTAGTTATAGTGTAATATTACTAAATTTGACATTTCTAAAGGTATGTTTGTTATAACCTATAAAAGATCAAAAGGCAATGGTATTGTTATTTTAATTAAAATGGAAGATGGAGAAAATTTTAATGTAAGAGAATTATAAATCAAGTCCCTTTTAATTAAATCAATAAACTATCTATTGACAATAGATAGTTTACAAATTTTTTTAGTAAAACTGCAACAACCTGAGTTGAAAAAGAAAATGGATTAATGGTTTTGAGCTTCATAGTATTGGGTTTTATTGAATTTAGATGGGATTTGACCTAAATTTAGATTTAGATTTGGTTTTACCCATGATTTTAGCTTTTGAATTAGATTGGAATGGTTAGAAAACTAGGATTGTGGCAGAATTTGGACTTGTCTTCTAATTTTAGGCTTAAGATCTTTGGTCATTGTACTTGGGATTTCGTATGGAGATCAAGAAATAAAGGGCCATTGTTGGCCCTTTATCATTCTACTATCATTTGATCATTATAAGTTATAGGGTTTAGGTTCTTTTATAATTGATAGCTCAAACTTCTCCACTAACTCAATACTTACTATATTGACTTAACTCCCTCTATTTATGATTATATTACATACCCAATCCTTAATGGCACATCTAGTATAGAAGAGGTTTTTTTTACTTGTTTGCATCATCCTATCCTGCATGCAAACTCAATTTCCTTATAGTGACCAACATTCTTCCCTCTGTAGGCCTCTTGATGTACTTATCTTCACTAGCATCCTTTAAATTAGGAATATTCTCATTCACCTCTTTTTTATTCTTGAACACATATTTTCCATCTTCTCTCAACATCATCAGCTTTTTGATGGAATATTGAGAAGCTCTATACCCTCTTTCAAAGCACTTAAAATTATTTAATATCTCAATTCTTAGTTATTGAAGTTAAATCGATTTTAACTTTTTCTTAGCTTAATGCTTGCACTGGTGGTTTGAATGTTTCATCCTTTATCTTTATATCTTTGTCATCCTCTTTACTCTATAGTTTGATGTCTTTTTAAGTTGTCTTTCTACGTGCATGACAATGTACATTGCATCCTCTAACTCCATATAATAATATAGATTGAAAAAATTAGTAATTTTTTAATTTGGTCTATAAATGAAGTGAGCCATTATTGCCTCTCGATCTTCCTCCATATTCGTCATAACCATTGCAACCTCCGTTTCCGTATGGTATTCTTTCACAATTTTAGAACCTTGAGTTAATGTTTGTAATCTTTGATAAAGATCTCTATAATAAGAACTTGACACTAAACATTTCCTCACAATCATTTTCATCACCTCTTACATCCTGATAGGTGACTCTCGATTCTTTTCCTAGTGAGAATTTGTTAATCCCACTAATCCACAACATAATCACTAAACTCGACAAATGTCGACATGCTTATAATTATACCATTCATACATGCAATGTGGCTGTCCTGCCAACTAGATATTGAGTTATAGATGCAAGAATTCTCATTTTTCCCTTCAAATTATGATTGTACCTACTCACCATAAATACTTGAGCTTCCATTTCTTATCCTACTCTCCCCCATTCCTTAGTTTTTCACTGTTTGTTCTATTTTGATTCCTGAAGACTTATAAGAGGGTTTCCATTGCTAGGACTATGTTTTAGTGGCATCATTTTAGACTTTTAGTTGCCCACTGCGAGGGTGTTAGGACTAAGTCTCAGTGGCATCATTTTAGACTTTTGGTGGCCTACTGTGTCACTGACTTCTTTGTATAGCTACTTTGACTTGGTTAGTTAAGATATGATGAACTCCTCATAATTCAGTCATTACCATTCCAGTACTTAGCCCCTACTGTAATTGCACTTCTGAGTTAAGAACAATTAAAAGTAGAGGATAGGAAATCATTGGAATTACATGTTACTGCATACTATCTTATTCCAACGAGTAAGGTGTTGCATCATATAAGCACTACCATAAATGAGTCTCACAACCATATCTAAAAAACAAATTCAGTTTCTTTTACTATAAGAAAACACTTAACTAAAGTTACAATATGAAGATTATTTATTTCAAATCTCTTGATTTTATCAATTGGAACTTCATTCTAGCTTTTAGGATTTCCTATCTAGCTTACTTTAGGATTTCCTATCTAATTTTTTTTATAAAATGTGAGAAATTGAAGATATATAACATATCATTTAAGGATGATTTTTGTTTTCATGTATAGTTAAACATCTTTTTTTCCACACTGTCGCTCATCCATCGTGTGTCATCGTCGTCATCTTCCTTTAATCGTCGGTTGAGGTAACGTTTTATTCTTTGATTTTTTTTACGACATCGTTGAGTTTTGTTCGTTACTGTGTTTTGTGTATTGCTTTGATTGTCATTGCCTTTTTTTTCTTTGTTTTGGTTATCTTCGTTGGTCGTCAGCTCACTCTAGATCTGTCATTTTCTCCCTTTATGTGCTTCAGTGACTTCTTCTACCTGTCAGTTGAGATAAGTGAGTTTTGTTATTTACTAGGTTTTTGTGTACTTGGTTTAATTTGAGTATTTGTTTGTGGTTTGAATCTCTCATTTGAACTTACTACATTTTGAATGCAAATGGCTTGCACCAACCGAAACTTATTTGTGGTATAAACTTTGATTTATCAATGAATTAATATAGGATGGATTTGAATTATAGTTCCAAATATCTAAATTTTGTCAATGAGTTATTTCATTGATGCTCTCTGAATTGATTAGGTTCTCTTTACTTTTCATATGCGAATCTTTACACGCATCTTTTTAATATAATAATAATTTTCCTAAACATATTAGATAATTCTTAAATGGTCCTAGAATTTATTAATCAAATTATTCAAATTTTTATCTTTACTTATTATATTTATTGCTAGTACATAATTAATTTAGGTAAAATAACAAACTTCTAACATTTATTTTAAATTTCAATAACAATATCTAAACCATTCAATTAAAAATTCCAGTTTATAAAATTAAGTAATTCATTTTATGTTATTAATAATACATTTCATATAATTTAAATTTATTAATTTTAATTAATAAATTAAATAATGGTTAAATTATCTTCTTTATTAAAACATTAAGTACTATATAAAATTTAAGAATAAATGCATTTAACTTCTATGTAACGTTACTAATATATCAACTCACGCAGTAATTGCGGGGTTCCCATACCAAAGCAAGCATCTATTGCTTTTCCCTTTCACGTCCTTAAGTGCATCTTTGAAATCTCTTCTAACATACATGATTACAAATAAAAGAAAAAGATCTTCGGTTAATAAATAATTTTGCGATATTCAAGAATACAGATAAGATAGTTGCCAAAAATATTAAAGAGGAACTCAAATTCTATACATTTATTAATTAACTTTTGATCTTAACTCATAAACTTTAACCCATAACTTGTGATACAGCTCCCGTGAGGTTTATCGATGAAGAATACCACGAGCCTAAGAGTCATAATGAGGACTTGTTTTCTTGATTCACAGGTGTAAGCAATGTCATGTAACCTAGTTTTGAAATCAATTGTAGGTGATTAATCAATTGGTTAATAACTAGGGAATCACTGTTTAAAATTAACAGTTCTGCAGAAATAAGTAATGTTGATAGATCTTGGATTTATAGATGAATAATAGCTGATGGTTTAATTAATCCCTAGTTTGTTGAGGGAGTTGAAGCTTTTATTCATTATGCATATTCTCAACCTACATGTATGGATGACCCAAAGATTAGATGTCCATGTAAAAAGTGCAAACGCATTCATTTCCTTCCTATTGATGAAATGAATGGGCATTTGCTGAGAAAAGGGTTTGTCCCAAATTATTTTGAATGTTGATTTATAGCACCTCAAGGGGTAATAAAGTACAATCATCAGTGAACTTAAATGAGTTTGAAGGGGGGATTGGGTTTAGAACAAATAATGTAGATGCAAATGAAAATCCTTGCAAATGATTTATGATGCAGCCAGTTATACCTTTTAGGAAAATATAGAAAATCTTTAAAAAGAACCAAACCCATATGCAAAATAGTTTTTTGACTTACTACATTTATCTAACCAAGAATTATAGCCAAATTGTGAGATAATGACTCAGTTATCTTCAATTTCTTTAATATTGAACATAAAGTCCAAAGGACATATTTTTTATCATAGTTTTGATAAAATTCTTGGATGGTATAATGAATCATTGCTTCCTGATCATACAATGGTTGATAGTTTTTATAATATGAAGAAACTTATTAGGGGTCTTAGTTTGTTTGTTGAAAAGAATGATTGTTTAAAATTGGGATATATGTTGTATTGGGGAGATGGTGTGGAATTATAAGAGTGCAAATTTTGTGGTCAATTTAGGTTCAAGCATAGAAACTGTTCTATGAAACAGAAATTAGTGCCCTGGAAGCGGATGTATTATTTCCTGCTAACTCCAAGACTATAAACTCTCTTGGACTACTCCATGCTAAACCTCTTTAGCATCTTGTCTATGTATGTAGACTGAGAAAGACCAAGCAACCTCTTAGATCTATCTCTGTAAATCCTTATCCCCAAAACATAAGTTGCTTCTCTAAGGTCTTTCGTACAGAAGTTCTTATCTAACCAAATTTTGACTTATTGCAAAATTGAGACATCATTTCCTATTAGTAATATGTCATCTACATATAGTACAAGGAACACGATTGCACTCCCACTAACCTTTTTATACACATAAGGCTTATCTAAATTTTATGAGAAACCAAACTCTTTGATTGTCTCATCAAATTGGATATTTCAACTCCTGGATGCTTGTTTCAATCCATAAATGGATTTCTAAAGCTTATATGCCTTTTCTCCATTCATGGATATGAAACCATCAGGTCATATGAACATTTTCAGTTAGTTTTCCATTGAAGAAATACATCTCACATCCATTTGTCATATCTTATTATTATAAGGAGTATCCTAATGGATTTAAGCATAGCTACTGGGCTAAATGTTTCGTTATAGTTAATACATTACCTTTAATGATAACCTTTAGCTATAAACCTCACTTTATGGGTAACTACATTAGCCTCAATGTTAGTTTCCTTCTTGAAAACCCATTTGCACCTTATAGGTTTTATCCCTTCAAGTGGGTCAACCAAAATCCATACTTGGTTTTCATACATGGAATCCATTTCGGATTTCATAGCTTGAAGCCATTTGTTAGATTCTAAACACTTCAAAAACTCTTTATAAGTAGTAGGCTCATCATCTTCTATCAACAATACATTATTAAGTTCACTTATGAGAAATCCATATCTTTCGAAACATGATGTATCCTACCTGACCTACAAACTTCTTGTGTGTTAGAAGGTTAAATTATTATTTCATCTTCATGAACAATAGTCTCGGGTCTAAGCAGTTGATCTACATATGTTTGAGCATCTTGAACTTCCACAAGTTCAATTTTGCTCCCACTGTCTTCTTTTAGAAGAAATTCTTTTTTTTTAAAAGATAGCATGTTTTGAAATAAATACCTTTTATTCTGAAACATGGTAGAACTGATATCTAATAGTTTTCTTAGGATATCCTACAAACAGATAGTTGTTAGATTTAGCTTCAAGCTTAACTGACTAAATCTACTTCATATAAGCAGGATAACCCCAAACTTTCATATGAGAAAGATAAGGTTTCTTGTTAGTCTATATCTTATATAGAGCGACATGAACTACAGTAACTAAGACCAATAAGTCATAGATTGCTTCTTATATTATCTCCACACATATAATACATATATGCTCAATATTCTCACTTGTCATGATGTTCCTATTATCAGATGTGCACTCACAATGGCAAATCAACTTAACCTTGACAACTTTTTCATGTATCGCTATCATCATCTCACCTGCCAATTACCATATATCAATACATATGTTCGCAATCAACTCGAAATCATAGATACATAATCATCCTAAAATTTTGATTTGAATTTTTCAAACATATTCTTATACTAAATCATAACTCTTGTCACATTTATCCTACATTCATTTTAAGTCCAAGTTTGACCTCTCCAGGCCATATAATTTTTTTTTCAACCTGGCTTGTACACTTTCATCTCTTCATTTCCACTTATATCCTTATTTTTCTCAAACAATCCACGACAATATATTCACATATATATATATCACATTCAAGGGTATTCCATCATAGTACAATATTAATATCATATTCCATAACACATCCATCAACATGATTGTGTTAAATCTTTGTCTGTCATATCCAATCATATACTATTTTCTCGTTTTTAAATATCCACAACCTCTATTTTCTCACATTATGATATATCATCACTTTTCTCACTATTTTCATCAGCTTAAGCACTTAACCCATGCTCATGCATGTGACTCATACTCATGTTACTCAGACAAGGGATCAATTGCTACTATCTGCTATGACATGACTAGAATGCTTGTGACTCAACACATATTTCAAAAATGCCCATATAAGATAGTACTTATGAGCTCTGATACCACATAAATGTAACACTCCACTCCCGCAAGACCCGAACTCGATATCGAAGGATGATATCCAAGTCCGTGCCCCGCGAGGGTGGCAGGCTATAGCACTCAATAATCTAAAAATGGGTATAATTTTTTTTTAGTATTATCAAATACGTGGAAATCAGTAATTAATTTGGGCCCACTTTCTTCCATAACATTTTCAATAATAGCAATACAAACATCAGAATTTCAATAGCTATTTGGGCCCATCACAAATACGAAACACTATTTTACAAAAATTGCGAAATACAAATTTATACAAGAATAGGATAACACTAATGCAAACTTGTACTGATCCCGACCTCTATCTTTCCCTTGCATGCATTAATTATACTCCCGTTTGCCTAATGAGATATTTTTTTGAGTCCTGAAAAATATTTGCAAATTTTGGGTGAGTTTTGCGAACTCAATGAGTGACCATCATCAATGGCTCATCCAGTCACATAACACATAATCGACATTTCACATTTTTTTACTTTTCACATTCAATTTCACACTTCACATTCAATACACTTAATCATTCATTTTATGGATATGTAGTGCACATGAGACTCACTTTTCATTTGTTACGTTGATGTGACCGAGCACCTAGCTATCCCATATAGGGCTCATTGATATTGTCCCATATAAGGCTCATTAAACGTTGAGCCTGAGGCTCTGAATCACTTTTGAGTTCGAGACTCTTTTTCACTCGTTGAGTTTTAAGCTCTGATCGGTGGCTACTCTGGTCACAACAGCCATTATATTTCATGCATTTAGGAAATGAAATGCATCAGTCACATTTGCACAATTCACATTGACTCACATTCACATGTCATCGGATCATAGACCAGCATTCAACATTAGAGTTGATTATCACTTTTCATTTACATGCAAATGCACTTTTAGAACATATTTAACAATCAACTTGAGTTCACTTAGTTCATCCAATTCACATTCAATGAGCACTTTAATATTTCATTCGTACGACACACTCATCGGACCTTCTATCTGGAAACCAACACAATCAATTCACATCTCATTCATAATCACTCAAGTCATAACATAAACAAAACAAACAATAAGGTAAGACCATATAGATCTACTCACAGTATACTCCAATTTAGCATTCTCTTCTAAATTTTGGAAACCCCTGAATGTGGACATTCTAACCTGCATAATTCATTGATGCAATACACATTTCACACACATAACAACTTTGCACAATTATAATTGTTCAATAATGCACATGTATGAAAAGGATTATATACAATGCATGTTCATGACAATCTCGGGTATCTTTCCTTTAATTTCATTACAAAATCATTCCGATTTTAGAACTCATCTAAGTATAATTTATACTTAGGTTTATACCTCAATAAAACCATTAAATCTCTATTCCATTCTCATTGACTCACTTCATATTTTTTTCCCAATTCACACTTTTGGGTCTACTGTTCACATTCAATTAGAAAGCGAAAATGATGTAATTTGGTCATACTCTCTTCCAGAAAAGTGTTCCTCTATGTCCAATATTTCCATTGACACAAAAATCACTCAATTTGGTTCAGTAATTTGGAAGATATGCCTCAAACATTATCAGGTTATCCATATTCAAAATAGTGTACTATGTACAATGTCCATCCAGAAATTCAATATCTTAGAGAAAGAATCAAGATTCCACTTCTTTAGACAATTTGTAGGCCTATATCTCTAGATTACTCCAAATTAAAAATCATCTTATTTGGAATTCTACAGATCAAGATATCACCAAATACAGAAGCATGTTTAGTAAAAATATCTAACTCATACTCTTCCCACCAATCCCCTCACTTTGATTCAATCAATCTTTTTCAAATCAAAACAAAAAGCTATAAATTTTTGTGGAGATATAGAAAAATGTGTTATGAATCTAATTCTTCAAAAATAAGGTCATTTGGAGGTCGGAAGAAAAATTTATGGCCAAAAGAGTGAAGTATGTTTAGATTATGGGAAAGGTTGTGGGTCACGTGCGCGCATCGCCGATCAACTTTTACGCCCCCGAACAATGTCACGATCGCGACTTTCCTCTCTTCTTTATTCTTCCTCCGACCTGTCTTGGTAAAATAGACATAACTTTTACTACAAATATCATATTAAGGTGATTCAAAAATCATATTTAAGAAGACTTCTAGACCTACAATTTCCATGAAGACCCCAAAAACAAATTTTGCCTCTATAAGGATCAAAATTTCAAATCAATGTAACTATCCCAAATGCTCATCCCATGTAATATCACAAACTTATAAATATCATATCTCTCAAATCCAAAGTCCAAAAATTGCATACTTTATATAAATGGAAAGATGTAATATCAACCTAGACTCACCACTACTATAATAGTAGGTCTAATTATTTTATTTTAACTAACATTACGACGCATTATTAATTTTAACACTGTTGTCGGGGAGTACGGTGTTTTAGTTTTTTTTTTATGATTTTAATTGGTGATTTGTATATCTTTGTTCGTAATTGGTGTCTTTTTAGTTATTTCATGGCGAGGAGTATGGCGTTTTAGTTTTTGTTTATGATTTTAATTGGTGATTTGTATCTTTGTTTATAATTGATATCTTTTTAGTTATTTCATGATCCTTTGATTTTTTAGTTTCGTGTTTGTGATTTAAGGAAATAAAAAAATAATGAATGGAAGTAATTTTTACTTTAACTCTTATTCTCAATCCTATAACCAAGGTTAGACTGATCAACCTAACTTTGGTCATGGATGGGATAATCATCATGATTACTTCTATGATAGTTTGCAAGACACACAACAATTTTTGTGTGAACCAAAAGCTTTTTGTCATAACTTATGTAACAACTCAGATCACTCGCTCACAGATATTGTCTGTTTTGAGCCTTGGCCTAGCCAATCCTTCACAATTTTTCTTTTTCCAAAAACTTCCCAGGAGGTCACCCATCTTAATACTACTCTTGCTCTAGCACATTTAATTTCAAAGTTTTGATGGGATCTGGTTCGTTAAGGCATGGAAAACGTGTCTATAAGGGAGAGGTATCTGTACCCTTATAAGGCGTACTTCATTCCCCTCTCTAACCGATGTGGGATTTCACACTCTCCACCCCCTTAGGGCCCAACCCTCTTTAGGGCCTAGCCTAACTGGTACAATGGTTCGGGTACTAGCTCTAATACAAGTTTAATTGTCAAGACCCGCTACCACACCAAGCTCATGACAACCGCCGCATAATCAGGATAAGGACACTCACAGTATCCTTAATCTGACTATGCAAGGCTAACTGAATATCATTTTTTGGGATTTTTAAAATACTGTCATTGTGCTGCCCAAATTTTTCAAAAAAAAAAAAGAAGATATTTAGCTAGCCTTACATAGTCATATTAAGGATACCATGAGTGCCCTTAGCCCAATTATGCGGCGGTTGCCATGGTCCTGATATGGTACCGGGTCATGACAACTCAAGTATGCCTCTAGATGACTATATCAAGACCTGTAATGCTAGCCATCTTCAATTTCAATAGGGTATACAACAGCTTCAAAAGAGCATGCAATAACTTCAATAGAATACCCTACAATTCCAACAAGATGAAAGGCAGACTTAGTCTAGTTTCCAAGATGTGGAGAGCCAACAAAACTCAGGTACATCTTTGGAAGAATTGATGAATGTTGTGATTGCTAACAATCTCAAATTTCAATAGAGCCTACGATAGCAGTTGCAATAGTTCTAACAGAAAATGAGACATATAACGTCTAAAAACCAGAACTTGTTAATCCAAATGGGTGAAATGGCAGTGACAATCAACTACCTAGAATCACAAATGGAAGAGGAGCAGCCATATCAACCCGGGGCGTACCCTATAAATGTAAGTGTGGAAATCTTACAAAGTGATGAAAAGCTTGAGAATTCTGTGAGCAATACTCAAGGAATTGCATGTGAAGAAGAAATTGAGGTAAAGCTCGAACTAGAAAAAGACATATCATTTAGCTAAGAGGTGAGTACTAAATTCATGATTATTTTTATGTCTAACTCTTCACCTTTACATAGAAGATTGAAGGAATTAAATAAGGAAGGAAAAGGCAAAGAGACATTTGAGATCTTTCTAAAGTGTATAGACATAGTCAAGATTGAAAGTCAGAGGATAGGGAAGGTGTTAAATATGATGGATCATCAACTGAGACCTTATCCTGAAGAACCTTATATGGAGGAGCTGCATGTGACACCTGAAGATCACAATTTTGTCACGTGAGGAGGAAACATCGAGTCGAGCCAGCAAACCTAAACAAAGGCGCTTCTTAGGAGGCAATCCAAGGGAAGTAAAATTCTTTTCTTTACATTTCTGTATTAAATTTTATATACATGTGTGCTTTTTAATTTTTTTTTGTTTTACTTGTTTTAAGTTTTCAATCAAAACAAGAGAAAGAATAAAACAAACAAACAAACAATTTCTCATTTTCTGTTGCTTCTGAAATTATATAGTTATGAATAGAGTGTGAATTGACTAGAGAATTTCATTGCAACTTTAGCATGTATTTTTACTCTTGTGATTAGTCGATATGCATTATCTTTAAAAGAGTAGTGACTAGTGGTAGACAAAGCTGATAAGATTTTCATCCTTATTAGACTAGCACATCCTTATCAATCTCATTGTCTTTTGATAATGTGTGACCTTCATGACATGTACATCCTGATTTTGCTTTGAGTTTCTATTTGAGGCCACATTTTTATTACATGCATTACATAGAAATGACTAAGCATTCTTTGTTTCGTAAGCTACATTAGCCAAATAGCCAACCCATTAACATGATTTTTTCCTTGTTAAGCCCCCTTTAAGCATTATTAGCCTTTTTTGTTTTCATCAACCACATTACATGCTTTATACTTAACCAAATTTTATACCCAACCCATAATGTTAGTGGAACATTTGTTCATTGTTGAGTTTGTGGATATACAAAAGTATAAGTTTGGGGGTATGCATATGTGTGGGTTGGTTATAATGTTGGGATGTTGTTTTATGCCTTATCATTGAAATTCCTATGTTGATGTAGTTTATTTTAATTTTTATAAGAGAAAAGAAAAGAAAAAAGAAAAGAAAAAGCAAAAGAATGAAAAAGAGTTTGCATAAATGTATCAAGGAGGAAATGCATATGTGGTTTACAAAGTTATTCATGATTAACGCATCCTTCTAAAGTTGTAATGAATATGTTATTAGAGTATGCTGAATATAAGGTAGATGTTGGATTGGAAGGTTAACTTTTTTATGGTTTTAATGTATTGTCCTCAATTGTATGAGTGATTCCTTCGAACTGGTATATGCTTTATATGGTTTGTCTATGTGAGCTGAATTGGGTTATGAAATATAAATGTTGCACTCCTCATAACTAATGTTACCTAGTTTTTTATGAGTGTTAACTTGTGCACTTGGTGGTATAATTGAATGTTGCTTTTGATTCACTAGCCTTAATGACTTTCATGCTACTTAACACAAATACATCTCACCCCACATTACGACCTTGAAAAGTCCTTTAATCCATGATTTTGCATGTGAATTTTAGTGGTGGAGAAATGAAACGATATGTAAAATTATGGATTGCCATGATCATGAATGGTGTTGAGTGTACCTATAGATATATTTTAGTTAAACACATTTTGATTGTACCATTAGATTGCTCAATTTTTGAAGATGATGAAGGTTGATTGATCATGAGTAAAAGCTTAGAATGTTAACTTCTTGCTATGATTTTTAAAAGTCATTCATCTTTGTTTATGATTACATATTCTTGGAACATATTTCCAATAAGTCAATGTTTCTGGGTTTTTGAGCTTAATTTTAGTGTTTTGCTCGATGACAATCAAAAACTAAGTGTGCAAGAAATTGATAGTTCCTTAATTGATTATGAAATTATTCCATAACACTTAGTGATTATTGACATGAAATTCCTTAAGGTACTTACTTTGATTCATATGTGATTTTAGGCACAATTCGGAAGCAAAGAAGTTAAAGTGAATCAAAAGCTTTATATTTTGGCCATTTTTTGAAGATTAATTTTTAGTTGTCTTCATAGAGTAAGATGAAGAAAATTAAAAGACAAGAAAGATGGAAACAAAAAGGAGAAGAACGTGAGCTGCATGGATTTTGCATGGCCATGCAAGTTATTAATTTAATTAGTGGACAATCATGCTCACAACTGTAGTAGGTGGATAAAGGAAAGTATCAAAGTGACAGCAGATGAAGGAGCAAAACACAGCACAGCAATGGCAGGAGCAGAAAGCCCAGCGCAGCACTATTAAAGAAAGGAAGAGCAAAACATAGATCAGATATCTATGCTTAATGCAAACGCTTACGTAAAATGAAAACGCTTACGTAAAATGTAAACAACATCTGTATGTTTGCGTTTAAAGTAAGACGCCTACGTAAAATGTAGATAACATCTGCATTTAACGCAGACGCTTATGTAAAATGCAGACAACATCTATATGCAACACAGATGCTTGCGTTAAACATAGGCAATGTCTGCATTCAATAGAAGAGGTCCGTAGGTTTTTAACACAAAAAACAATATAGATGGACCAAAAATAATTAAAAAAATAGAACAATAATGGAGAGAGTAGAGAATAGAGAGGAGGCACAATAATAAAGAGGGTTTCAGCTGGAACATTCTTCGAGGGGTTGAAGCATTTTTTTTGGAGAGCATAAAGAGGGTTATGGAAGCTCTCAGTTGGGGGAGACCCATGAAGGGCTAGATGTCCCGACACCAGTTCCAAGATGACATCGACACCGAAGACCCGAGTTAAGTGTATTTCACTATTTTTGTTATTTTTTCTCTCATTAGAAATTGATTGTGTTATCCTATGTTAATTGATTTGAGTTTTGTGTATGGATAATCGTATTCTCGTTATTGTTTGGTTATTTTTGAAAAATAAAACAATAATGGAGAAAGTTGAGAATAAAGAGGGGGCACAATAACAAAGAGGGTTTCAACTGGAACATTCTTCGAGGGCCTGAAGCATTTTCGTTGGAGACCATAAAGAGGGCTATGGAAGCTCTCAATTGGGAGAGATCCATGAAGGACTAGACGTCCCAACGTTGGTTCGGAGATGACATCGACACCGATGACCTGGGTTAAATATATTTCACTATTTTTGTTGTTTTTTTTTTCTCTCATTAGAAATTGATTGTGTTATCCTATGTTAATTGATTTGAGTTTTTTGTATGGATAATCGTATTCTCGTTATTGTTTGGTTATTTGTGTATAAATCCATTGGGTATTATAAAAAGATAATTTTAACGTGTTCATTGAATCTTTTATTTGCAAACCCATTACTAGAATTTTGATATAATTCGTAATTGTTATGTTGTAATTCATGTGTAGCGACTAATGATTTGTAATCATTATGGATAATATGACCTAGGTTAAATGACACAAGTTATGTTGTTATTGCCTTGATTAATCAATTTTCATAATTGGTAATGCTACTACCTAATTGAATCTAAAGATCGTATCTTAGGTTATTCAGTATTTAGGTTTAATTAACGATCGTATCTTGAATAAACATTATCTAAAGAAAAACTCAGGTTAATTATTAACCTACAGTTAATAGCTTCCTGGAGAGGTTTGAGAATAATAAATCAATGAAATATGTTTAATTAGGATTTAGGTCAAGATTGAATCAAAGAATTGGCTCCCTACCGAATTTCCCACTTTTATCTTTTCTTATATTTTTCTTTGAATTGCTTTTGTTAGTTAATTTTAGCTTTATTTTATTTTCTTATTTCTAAATAGAAAACCCACCACACCCCACCAACACCCCCAACCCCCCAACCCGTTTAAACCTAAACAGCAATTACTTTCATTTCAAAAACTTTACACACACTTTCTATTGAATCGACTTAGACTTACCACTATTATAGTAGTAGGTCTAGTTATTTTATTTTAACTAGCATTATAACAAACTATCATTGTGCATTTCACCGCTCTCTAAAATAAAGTCCTATATGTGTGCCCTTTATGAACACTAGACCAATTTGCATACACATGACGGGTACATTTCCTATGTTTAGTTTCTATAAACAAATTCTTTAAGTCTTCCACTAAACTTGCAAAAAAATGGTTACATAAATTAATACATTGTTTATCGGAAGAAATGAACATCAAATATATGAATATTTAAAGTTTACCTTATGTTGATTGTTTACAAAAGTCCATGAATTTCCACTTCTGTCGATATCTTTAGCCAAAATGCTCAAAACCAATTCCATCATTGGTAATTTTCTCCCTTAACTATAACCCAATATTTAGGAAACATCTGATGGTTTCCATCATGACCAACATCAGATAATAATGCACCACTAAGGAAAGTCTTCAAAAAAGATCCATCTAACTAAATAATCTTCTTGCATCCACTAAGAAAACTACACTTCTAAGCACTAAATCCCACATAAAATCTTTTGAACATTGATTTCTTAACATGTTCATCAAAATCAATTTCAATAATAAACTTTCCATCTTGTTAGCTCGTCTTAACTTAGGTCCAGAAGACCATAACTTTGCATAATGACCTTCCATTGATCCTCAAAGCATGGTAATTACTTCCCACTTAGCCATATAACATTGAATTTTATTGACCTTCAGTGCATATTTTAATTGAAGATCATCCATCATTTCACTAATTGGTTAATTCAAGTTCCTCCTAAACTTGTGTATAAATTTATTTGCAATCCATTTTTGGCTAGCTTGTTTATTCCTCTGCACTTTACTATAGTTATGAGAGTTTTCTGGGCTCTTCACAAAAAATATTTTCTCCTTTTTTATTCAGCTATAATACACTTAGAAAGGACAATATGCATCACAAGCTGTTTCCATTCGTGCGCCATATCTCACCATTGAATTTGTAATTGCATACTTCCTTATAGCTTCCCTCAACTACTTTTTGTCCTTGAACTTCATTACAATTTCAAACTTAAAATTTGTGATTTCAACTTCTAGATTAAAACTAATGTATTTATTCTTTGTTATCAAAACATCATCATCACTAGGAACTGGTGATTGAATTTCATCATCACTCTCATCATAATCACTATTTCCATAATGCAAACTTACTTTTGCTCTTCTAGTATCTTTCGAATGATCACCAATTTCATTGAAATTCTTTCCACTACCACTAATATCATCGATAAAATTGTCGAATTCAAACCCACTTTGTTAAGTCTTCCTACACCTCTTCTCATTTTTTCAAGCAAAAACATATTCTTCACAGTTCCAAAGAATTCCTCATCAACTAAATCATCTCCAGAATCACTATCCTACATAAAATTGAAGTCCTCATCTTCCTACAATTCAACTTGGATCTTGCTCTAATTCATTATCAGATTCTGACTCCTTACCATATGTCACATGATTCTCATAACCATGATCATAGTAGATTTCAACATTCTGGCAATTCAATTATTCCATTTTTCAAAGCATAAACAACATGTCCCTATCATGCTTTAAGCTTAACTCTATCAAGCTTTTAATAGATTCGTGTTGAAATTTGCAAAATATAGAGATGACTTTATGTCCTTTATCTTAAAAAATCCCTTTTAAAACTAGAATTCTTAGTTCATCAATACCCATATTCTTTTTTCTTTTGATCTTACCCCTAATATATTTATTTTCCTTCCTTTCCAACACTCCACCATAATGAAAGTCAAAATTTACCAACATCTGCAAAGGGACAGTGTGACTAAATACAAAATGATAAACATTCCAACAAGAAAAAAAGAAGCAACAACTAACAAATCTCAAATTAGGAAAATTCGAAATCCTACAAACAAGTAAATCATACTTAACATCACCATTTTTACTTCATATCTTCTAATCTCAAAGTAATTCAATTTTATATACTTTACATTTTCTATGCTCTTTGTGTTCTTACATATGAACTTTCCAACATATTAAAAAAAAGAGAGGCTAAGCCTTTGAATCGTAATCTATTGCTCTTCATTTCTTGTTTAGCAAAAAAAAATCACAACAGATTAATTGACAATGATAACATGTGTTGTGTAAATTCCATTACAGTTAGATTATGCAATTTTTTGACTTAATATAAAATTTTTGTTTTCAAGAGTTGTAGGCATAAATTCGAGAACTAGATATATGCAACACAATGCCAGGTCCTTCTCTTCCATAGTAGAAGTACTCAGAATTACATAAAAAATAAACAACGATGTTAAGCTTTTAAATTTTGCTTTCAATTAAATAATGCAATCTACATAAGTTTTTTGCTTGAATAATCTTGTTGGGACCCGATTCAGAGACCGGATCCCAACTGAAGAATGTAACAAAAATGGTCGACAACAAAGCGAATGCACATCGGATAATTCGAATCCGAAGGCGACACGAATAGCAAAATGTGGAAACCAATAGCAAAAACGAAATCGAATTGTAAAGCGAAAGCGGAATTTGAAAGAACGGAACATAAGGCGAAATCAAATCGGAAACATATTGGGCCAAAACAAAACCAGATGAATGGACGGAAACCAAAAGTGAACGAATCGAAGCAAAATCAAACACGAATCGAATAATCGAAACGGAAGCAAATAAATGGTTCGATTAAACTGAACATCACATTTCGACATCCGAAGCGTATATCGTTGAAAATTATTCTCGTTGGAAACCATAAGACATTTCAAAACCGGTATAAATTTTTTTCTTTTCTTTCTTTTCCATTTTACTCAAATTCATACAAAGCAATACTCTTTTTCAAATTGGAATTCATCAATTCCATAATCTCAATCAAAAACTCCAATCATACTATTCGTCTTATACAATTATACAAATCCCATATATTCATATTATTTCTACCAAAATTTCGGCAGCATAATGACTGCATCCTAACTAACCCAAAACCTGCAAGGTGGCAAAATAAACACTTCTATAATTATCACACAATAACCAGTATCATCGGACACCCTGTCCGGAAATTCAGCATACACAAACGCAATCCCATTTCTAAAGTACTTCAATAATTCGCAATCAATCAAATTCATCCATATCACCAACACATTTATACCTCAACTCAAATTACATATGAAACCATAATGCACAAACTATAGCCATACACAAATCTATATCTCAATCTTAATACACAAAGCTATAATTCACTTACATCCCGAAATTATATATACTACAAACTTGAATGGCTTTACAAGCCATATATAATGCCAAAAATCCTAATTTCATAAAACATAAGCGATACAAAATCAAACAACATATCTTGACATTCTTTCATCCGATCTCCTGCTCGAATACTTGGAGATGGGGATGAAAGGGGGGGTGAGCACAAAGCTCGTGGATAAAATGTTTATAAAATGAATAATAAGAAAAAATATTTTTCAAGGCGTTTGACAGTTATAAACATTTCTCAGTCGAAAAAATTCAAAAGCTCGTTTTCAAAAATTTTTAACTCTTCAAAATCAAAGCATCATAATCAAATTCAAAAAGTCATGATTTAACGCTCACTTTCGCAGTTCTAAAATTTCTCAAATTTTCACATTTCATAATCAAATTCAAAACATGAAATGCATCACAATATACACAAACCAAAAATACATAACATATCAAAACGGTTTGGGTCGGTCCAAAACGGACGTCTTGCACATTTCGCATGGCGGTCCATGCGATCGTGAGCTGAACGATACTACACTTTTCGCATAGCGGTCCAGTGTAGCCGTGACTTATGGGAGTCCGAGATCGGAGCTCCAATCCCACTAACGGGAAGTCGGGAGAAGGCTATTAAAAATGAGACCAGTGCACTGACTCTAGCTTAAGGGACCTAACCAAACCTACATATCACATAATTATACTCGAAAATCGAATTGCCCAAAGGAAGGTTTTAAAATATTATTTTTCACATCGTGTCATACTTGACACATTCACAATCACATGAATTCATATAGCAATGTAAAAATGCAATTTCAAATCCTCAATCAATCACATAACAAACAAAATCATATTCAATTTACAATCATTCATAACCACAAATGCAACACTTTTATAATTCATAAAAATTATCAATTTCATAATTGATCAAATTCTTTAAGCATAAAGAATTTTAGAAATTTTAACAATTTATGCAAAAACATTATAAACAATAATTCTAACTTTTTTAACAATCTTTCATAATCTCAGGAATTTCCTTAATTTATCAAAAACTTGCAATTATTTTCCAAAACATTCGGAAACAATTTAAATCAAAACCCTCTTTCTTTATTTTGTTGAAAACATAAGCAATAATTTGAAATTTCACTTCTTTAATTTTCGAAAAGTCATAATTAATTTATCATTCGAAAAATAAACATGTTACCCACCTCGAATCGATGCTAGAAGCTTGTCCCTAGCTTCAATTTGACCTTTGCTTCTTTCTTTCTTCCATTTGAATTTTTCCTAAATCAAATTAACCCAAATTCAACTTCATAAATGACATAATCCTCAAATTGAACTTAGAAAACACTAATTCCACATATAATCAAGCCATCTAAATCACAAATTTCCAAAATCCCCAATTCACAAAATTGGGCATAACCCTAATTAATGTCCAACTAAAATTAAACCCATAATACTTATCAATCACCAAAATTGACTTCATAATACAAAAACCCATATCATTTTTCATGATTCTAAACCAAAATTTCAAGAAAAAAAATCAAAACTTAAACTTTTCTCTTACCTCATTTTCCTCCAAATTTTGAATTTTTAAAGCTCCATGGAAAGCTTTCCTCCTTTTCCTTCTTTTTCCTTTAGAATCAACTTGAAATCATGTTTGAAGTCTCCCAAAAATTCGAAACTTTGCTTCTCCTCTATGGTCGAATGCTTCTCTTCTCTTCTCTCTTATTTCTTTCAAATCTTTGGGCAATAGTCGTGAGTCTCCTCCCTTAAACGACAGTCATGAGTTTTATATAGTGCCATGTCATTTAATGAGGGCTAAAAGACCAAACTGCCCTTCCACTTAATCCTAAAGTCTTAAATCCTTAAGTGATGTTCCACAAATGCCCTTGAACTTGATTCTAATTTATGCTTACTTTAGGACATTTTTCTCACTATCAAATTGAAGGAATTTGCCAAAACTTACTTCTAGAGAATTGTTCCTTATTGCCTTAATTTCATAATGCCACAAACATCATCTAATTTGGAGCACTATATCAAAAGTTATTCTCAAAATATTTCATACATGTCTTAAGCTAAAATATTTTCCAGCACGTTATTTCCATTCAAACATTGACATTCTTAAAGCCAAAATTGAAATTTGATTTCTTAATAACAATTGTAGCCCTATTTCTCTATTTTAATCCAAATCAATAATCACCTCATTTGGATTTCTAGATCAAAAGTTATGGCCAACATACGTTCAGATGTTCCTGATCCAAGACTGCACACGAATCCGAACTTCAATTCAGAAATTGAAAATCTTAGGGGCTAAATTGAAATGCAATTCCTGCTTATGATTTGTAGTCCCATGTCCTAATTTTATTTTTCCTTAAGAATCAAATCAATAAGATCTCCATAGATCCTAAATTTCGCAAAAGACTGAACCATGTTCAAAATATTTCCTAACTCACTTTAATTAAATTAATCATCCTTAATTTACTCTCATAAAAAATACAAATTTTCTATGAGGATGTAGATAATTGTCTTAGGAATCCAACGCTTTGAAAACCTAATCAATCGGATGTCAAACAAAAACGTTATAAGCAAAAGAGTGAGAGGAGGACATTCAGAGATTAGGCGTGGGCAGGTCTAAGAAACTTAGAAACTAGGCGTGGCCACGTCTAAGAATGAAATCTGGATCTGCAAGAAAATTTCAGAATTTTCAAATCATATCTTTTTCTCCCGAACTCCAAAATTAACAAATTTGGTATCAATAGAAAGCTTAAAGGACTTTCTACAACTTCCATGTAGAACTCCACAACTAATTCAGTCTCTAATGTGATCAAATTTCTAATCAAAGATCTTGTCCAAATGAATATGCCCTAAGTCACAACTCAACTTTGAAAAATTCTATCTTTCAACTCCAAAGTCCAAACATATCATATTTTATATCAATGCAAAGATCAGAAAGTCACCTACAACTTTCATGAAGGACAAAAAAATCAATTTGGCCTCTAAGAAATTCAATTTTCCAATCAAAAGTTCTGTCCTCTAATGATCATGCTAAAACCATAGCAGAAACTTGTAAAAATCATAACTTATTATTCCATGATCAAAAAATTCTATATTTTATATCAAAATAAAGATCAAATCAAAATATTCAACTTTCATGAAGAACTTAAAGGCTAATTCAACCTCTAATTAGGTCAATTTCTCAGTCAAAGATTCTGTCATATCTTAGGTCAACCTATAACACATTCAAAACTTCCAAATTTCATATCTCCCAATTCTCTCGTCCACTAATTGCATAATATACATCATTGTAAAGCTTGGAAAATCATCTATGACTTTCATGAAGACCACTTCACTCAATTCAAACTACATCAATCTGGCGATTTGCCTCAAAATACAGCATACCCAATCTTAGATTTACAAACATTATCAAAGTCAAAGTAAAATAACCCTAACTTTGACTGATCATAATTTTTACTCCCGTTATCAAAAAATTTCAAACTTTATGGAGACAGAAAGCTTTCAACATATTCTCTAAAGATCATTTTCTCAAATTGTGCCTAAATCAAAAAGTCAACTCTCTATGGTCAAAAACCAAACTTTCTATATCCAAAAGTCAACTTTCTTAAATCTTCAATTTTTGCACGCTTTTTCTATTTAATTCATGCTTTTTAACTTTATTTCAATCAACTCATCCACTTGAACTTTCATCACAACAATCAAAATTATCAAAACCCAATAATTCTTTTCTCATGAATTTCCTCAAAGCATAAATACATCTATTTCACAATACATATATAAAACCACTCATTAAATTTCACTTAATATTTCTAAATTGCACTCAAAAATCGAGGTTTAACATTTCTCCCCCTCTTAAAAGAATTTCTTCCTCGAAATTCTAACTTAAGCAAATCTCCAAGTACTTGCTTCTTAATGACCATAATCATTTACTTTTCACTTCCTAAATCTTATATCTCCAATATCATATACAAATTACTATATCTCACAAGTCTACATTCCTTGACATATGGACACAAGTCAATCGTCCAATATCATTCAATTCAACTCTTTTAATCTTCCATACACATAGTTCTATCCTTTAATTTCATCTTTGAAGCATTCTATCTTCCATCTCCCAAATGTATAATCAAACGCAATTAATCCCAATCATCCCAATCTCTGATATCAATTTCAATCTCACTTTCCTTAACACGTTAATAAATTCAATTAAAATCTTGACACCTTAATCAAAATATTCTTACAATCCAAATTCATGATAGGTCACTCACATCAAGATCACATTTTTACTAATTCCATTCTATCACAAACTCTTATCAATCTTATGCGCCCAGTTAAGATCCTAATACTGGGCTCTGATACCATAACTGTTATGACCCGATCCGGAGACCGGAGACCGGAGATCGGATCCCAACCGAAGAACGAAACAAAAATGGTCGAAAACAAAGAGAATGCACATCGAATAATTCGAATCTGAAGGCAACACGAATAGCAAAATGCAAAAATCGAATCGTAAAGCGAAAGTTGAATTTGAAAGAACGGAACATAAGGCGAAATCAAATCGGATATGTATTGGGCAAAAACAAAAACAAATAAACGGACGAAAACTAAAAGTGAACGAATCGAAGCAAAATCAAACACGAATCGAAAGCAAATCGAATAATCGAAGCGGAAGCAAACAAATGGTTCGATTAAACTGAAAATCACATTCCGACATCCGAAGCGTATATCATTGAAAATTATTCGCGTTGGAAACCATAAGACATTTCAAAACCAGTACAAATTTTTTTCTTTTCTTTCTTTTCCATTTTACTCAAATTCATATAAAGCAATACTCTTTTTCAAATTGGAATTCATCAATTCCATAATCTCAATCAAAAACTCCAATCATACTATTCGTCTTATACAATTATACAAATCTCATATATTCATATTATTTCTACCAAAATTTTGGCAGCATAACGACTGCATCCTAACTAACCCAAAACCTGCAAGGTGGCAAAATAAACACTTCTATAATTATCACACAATAACTAGTATCATCGGACACCCTGTCCGGAAATTTAACATACACAAACGCAATCCTATTTCTAAAGTACTTCAATAATTCGCAATCAATCAAATTCATCCATATCACCAACACATTTATACCTAAACTCAAATTACATATGAAACCATAATGCACAAACTATAGCCATACACAAATCTAAATCTAAATCTTAATGCACAAATCCAAAATTCACTTACATCCCGAAATTAGATATACTACAAACTTGAATGACTTTACAAGCCATATACAATGCCAAAAATCCTAATTTCATAAAACATAAGCTATACAAAATCGAAAAATATATCTTGACATTCTTTCATCCGATCTCCTGCTCGAATACCTAGAGATGGGGATGAAAGGGGAGGTGAGCACAAAGCTCGTGGATAAAATGTTTATAAAACGAATAATAAACAAAAACATTTTTCAAGGCGTTTGACAGTTATAAACATTTCTCAGTAGGAAAAAGTCAAAAGCTCGTTTTCAAAACTTTTCAACTCTTCAAAATCAAAGCATCGTAATCAAATTCAAAAAGTCATGATTTAACGCTCACTTTCACAGTTCTAAAATTTCTCAAATTTTCACATTTCATAATCAAATTCCAAACATGAAATGCATCACAATATACACAAACCAAAAATACATAACATATCAAAACAGTTTGGGTCGGTCCAAAACGGAACGTATTGCACATTCCCGCATAGCGGTCCTGTGTAGCCGTGAACCGAACGTACTACACTTTCCCGCATAGCGGTCTAGTGTAGCTGTGACTTATGGGAGTCCGAGATCAGAGCTCCAATGCCACTAACGGGAAGCCGGGAGAAGGCTATTAAAAATGATACCAGTGTACTGACTCTAGCTTAAGGGACCTAACCAAACCCACATATCACATAATTATACTCAAAAATCGAATTGCCCGAAGGTTCACTATCACATGAATTCATATATCAATGTAAAAATGCAATTTCAAATCCTCAATCAATCACATAACAAATAAAATCATATTCAATTTACAATCATTCATAAACACAAAATGCAACACTTTTTATAATTCATCAAAAATTATCAATTTCATAATTGATCAAATTCTTTAAGCATAAAGGATTTGAAATTTTAACAATTTATGCAAAAACATTATAAACAATAATTTAACTTTTTTTAACAATTTTCATAATCTCAAGAATTCCTTAAATTATCAAAAACTTGCAATTATTTTCCAAAACATTCGGAAACAATTTAAATCAAAACCCTCTTTCTTTATTCTGTTGAAAACATAAGCAATAATTTGAAATTTCACTTCTTTAATTTTCGAAAAGTCATAATTAACTTATCATTCGAAAAATAAACATGTTACCTACATCGAATCGATGCTAGAAGCTTGTCCCTAACTTCAATTTGACCTTTGCTTCTTTCTTTCTTCTAATTGAATTTTTCCTAAATCAAATTAACCCAAATTCAACTTCATAAATGACATAATCCTCAAATTGAACTTAGAAAATACTAATTCCACATATAATCAAGTCATCTAAATCACAAATTTTCAAAATCTCCAATTCACAAAATTGGGCATAACCCTAATTAATGTCCAACTAAAATTAAACCCATAATACTTAGCAATCACCAAAATTGACTTCATAATACAAAAAACCCATATCATTTTCCATGATTCTAAACCAAAATTTCAAGAAAAACTCAAAACTTAAACTTTTCTCTTACCTCATTTTTCCTCCAAATTTTGAATTTTTAAAGCTCCATGGAAAGCTTTCCTCCTTTTCCATCTTTTTCCTTTAGAATCAACTTGAAATCATGTTTGAAGTCTCCCAAAAATTCGAAACTTTGCTTCTCCTCCATGGCCAAATGCTTCTCTTCTCTTCTCTCTTATTTCTTTCAAATCTTTGGGCAATAGTCGTGAGTCTCCTCCCTTAAACGACAGCCATGAGCTTTATATAGTGCCATGTCATTTAATGAGGGCTAAAAGACCAAATTGCCCTTCCACTTAAGCCTAAAGTCTTAGATCCTTAAGTGATGTTCAACAAATGCCCTTGAACTTGATTTTAATTTATGCTTAATTTAGGACATTTTTCTCACTATCAAATTGAAGGAATTTGCCAAAATTTCCTTCTATAGAGTTGTTCCTTATTGTCTTAATTTCATAATGCCACAAAAATCATCGAATTTGGAGCACTATATCAAAAGTTATGCTCAAAACATTTCAGACATGTCTTAAGATAAAACATTTTCCAGTATGTTATTTCTATTCAAGAATTGACATTCTTAAAGCCAAAATTGAAATTCGATTTATTAATAACAATTGTATCCCTATTTCTCTAGTTTAATCCAAATCAAGAATCACCTCATTTAGATTTTTATATCAAAAGTTATGGCCAACATACGTTCAGATGTTCCTGATCCAAGACTGCACACGAATCTGAACTTCAATTTAGAAATTGAAAATCTTAGGGGCTAAATTGAAATGCAATTCCTCTTATGATTTGTATCCCCATGTCCTAATTTTATTTTTCCTTCAGAATCAAATCAATCGAATCTCCACAAATCCTGAATTTCGCAAAAGACTAAACCATGTTCAGAATATTTCTTAACTTACTTTGATTAAATTAATCATCCTTAATTTACTTTCATAAAAAATACAAATTTTCTATGAGGATGTAGATAATTGTCTTAGGAATCCAATGCTTCAAAAATCTAGTCAATCGGATGTCAAACAAAAAAGTTATAAGCAAAAGAGTGAGAGGAGGACATTCAGAGATTAGGCGTGGGCACGTCTAAGAAACTTAGAGACTAGGCGTGGCCACGTTTAAGGATGAAATATGAATCTGCAGGAAAATTTCAGAATTTTCAAATCATATCTTTTTCTCCCGAACTCCAAAATTAACAAATTTGGTATCAATATAAAGGTTAAAGGACTTTCTACAACTTCCATGTAGAACTCCACAACTAATTCAGTCTCTAATATGGTCAAATTTCTAATCAAATATCCTGTTCAAATGAATATGCCCTAAGTCATAACTCAACTTTGAAAAATTCTATCTTTCAACTCCAAAGTCCAAACATATCATATTTTATATCAATGCAAAGATCATAAAGTCACCTACAACTTTCATGAAGGACAGAAAAATCAATTTGGCTTCTAAGGAAGTCAATTTTCCAATCAAAAGTTCTGTCCTCTAATGATCATGCTAAAACCATAGCAGAAACTTGTAAAAATCATAACTTATTATTCCATGATCCAAAAATTCTATATTTTATATCAAAATAAAGATCAAATCAAAATATTCAACTTTCATGAAGAACTTAAAGGCTAATTCAACCTCTTATTAGGTCAATTTCTCAGTCAAATATTCTGTCATATCTTAGATCAACCTATAACACATTCAAAACTTCCAAATTTCATATCTCTCAATTCTCTCATCCACTAATTGCATAATATACATCATTGTAAAGCTTGAAAAATCTTCTATGACTTTCATGAAGACCACTTCACTCAATTCAAACTACATCAATCCAGCGATTTGCCTCAAAACACAGTATGCACAATCCTAGATTTACAAACATTCTCAAAGTCAAAGTAAAATAACCCTAACTTTGACTGATCATAATTTTCACTCCCGATATAAAAAAATTTTAAACTTTATGGCGACAAAAAGCTTTCAACATAAGCTACAAGTTTCCTGAAGATCATTTTCTCAAATTGTGCCTAAATCAAAAAGTCAACTTTCTATGGCCAAAAATCAAACTTTCTATATCCAAAAGTCAACTTTCTTAAATCTTCAATTTTTGCACACTTTTTCTATTTAATTCATGTTTTTCAACTTTATTTCAATCAACTCATCCACTTGAACTTTCATAAACTATACAAATCTCCACAATAATCAAAATTATCAAAACTCAATAATTCTTTTCTCATGAATTTCTTCAAAGCATAAATACATCTATTTCACAATACATATATAAAACCACTCATTAAATTTCACTTAATATTTCTAAATTTTACTCAAAAATCGGGGTCCAACAAATCTTCCTCTTTGTACCAAACATTGCTTCCAGATGTTCTAAACTATGCTCATTTGCTTCTTTCAAGTTAATTTGTTACTACTACAAATACATATAATATACGTAGTGTTAATGCATTCTTTTTACATCCAATAAACACCTCATTTGCTTCTGGACCTATGTTCATTTACTTCTTTCAAGTTAATTTGTTACTACTACAAATACATAGAATAGACAAAGTGTTAATGCATTCTTTTTGTAACCAATAAGCACCTTCATTATGTGAAATTTATGTGAAGTTAATCAAGCTCTTTATTCATTTGTCTTTAAATGTCAAGTTTGATTGTGTATTCATCTTTAAATAACCATAGCATTAAACAAAATGAGGAAGAGACAACCAAAAGTAAAGTAATGTAAGACATAAATGAGTAATGCCCATAGGATGAGGACGAATAACAACCTTTTGCATGAACAATTAATCAAATCAGAGATAGCTACATCATCTACACCTTCCGGCAAAACATGAAACATTATCAGAAAAGAAGACAATGAAATCTTAACCACGAAATAAAAACCTAGCCTTCACATGGCTAACTATTGAGAAGGGCAAAACCACGCTTCTAGCGATGCAATGTGAGAAGGGCTGAGAACGGGACAAATTGACCTTCCGACGATGGGAGAAGTGCTAAGGATGACGGGTTGATTATGAGTGAGAGCAAATTTAGGATGGGTTATAGATTAACAACGGCAGGGTGAGGTGATTTCGTGCATGAGTGAGAGAAAAGTTAGAGAGTTTAGGTTACAGACTGAGTGATAACGACCAGGAGGAAGTGTTGTTTTAGTTTTTTTGAAACGATATCGTTTTACTATCATCAAAAAATGACGTTGTTTCACTAATCATACTAGCTTATCCTAATGACGCTAACATGTCTGATTAGTGAAGGTCCATTGATACGTGGTAGTGCCATGTTAGCTAAGATAACGATGTGACTAACGTCAGGTTAGAGTTGAAACAAATTAAAATTTTGAACATTTTATTGCTATTTTGTAAAGCTTGAGTTATAATTGAAAGATTGAGGAAAATTTGAAGTGTGTTTTGTTAATTAACCCATTTTTTTTTTAAAGGTCTACATTAATGAAATACTAAAGTTTTGGTTCCTTATGTATTTGCAGCCATCCATACCATTTATTACGAACACGAAACTTCAACCAACCTCCGTTTGGTTCTAGATAAATATTTGGACCACCAAACTTTGCGTATAAATAACGAATAGACCAGTTTTTTGTTTTTAGAGAGAATTGAATAGACCAGTTCTTGTGATTGCAAGTTTGCTGACTTATCACTTCCACGGTTGGTGACAAATAACGGTTTTGATTTATGTAATTTGATATTTTCATTTATGTACGAAGCGTTAAGATAAGAACTGAAGTAAAGCTTGTGATTGGTTCGTAATTGCCGTCAGAACATACCATCCTCTTTTTCTTAATCATTGTTGTGGAATGAACCACATCTCGCATTTATGTTTTGCAACAACTATGGCAAAGGGAAATAGAAAAAGAAAAGGCGAGAGTATGTATGATGTAAAAGGAAAAAAGAAAGGAAAAAGTGGGAAAGAGAAGATAGCAAAGCCGAAAACGGAGGGCAAGTGATATTTCGCTTTAGCTCAACCACTTGCAACCTTTTTCTCGGGTAAATGACCAATACTTGTCAATTTGACCATCTTTTTCCTTTTTCGTTTATCTTTTGGAGCTTAACTTCACGCTCTCTTTCCTTTCGCGTGCAACACATGCAGTTTCAGATTTCCAATCTCTTGTTAAATGGGATGATCAAAGAGGGACCCTAATCTTTGGCTCTGACTTCAATTATAACCCCAAAGAAAAGATTATGTGAAACCAAATTCTAAAAATTAAAAACTCAAACTAACGTGACTGTTTGAGTTTTGAAAGGTAAAAATAGTTAAGGTCTTACAACACGTCTAGGAGATACCCTTTAAACCCATGAATACATCCGACACTATTTAGCTAAACAACATATCACAATCAAAAGAAAAGGACTAGAGAATGTTGATGTTGGTGGCAATGTTACGTAGTGCCACAAGTTCTTCGATGTTGTCTAGAACTTCAAAGATAACAATGTCTATAGGCTTGGATTTGAATTCAAAACGCCTAGCATTTCTTTCTTTTCATATAGATTGGACACACATACTAACCATTATTATGTGGGACGACATCTTAGTTGCTGACTAAGATGACAACCAATGAATAACATCAAAATTGTTGTCTTGGATAAGATAACCACTGCACATGAGAATAACTCTCCATATCTTATTAGTCACTTCACACGAAAAAAAATAAATGACCTCTTGATTCGTCCTAGTTTGGGATTGATACTCAAATACCTTATCCGATCAGCTGTGTTCAACCTGTTTTGTATAGTGAGCCATAAGAGAGAGGAGATTCTCGATAAAATCATTTTATGCCAAATGATTCTATGCCAAAATACCTCAAGCTCCTTCACCCTTAATAAGTCCCGAATGATTTTGTTTGCATTTTCTTCAAATAAAAAAATTTAAAAATAGTTCTTCAAAGAATTAGTTTCAAAACTAAAATATCTAATCTCTTATGTTATTAACAAGGGTAGAATTGATCGAGAAATTAAATTTTACTAAACAAAATTGGTAAACGAAAAGGAAATTAAACCAAATTAACTAGTGAAGGATCCTTAATTAATTATTTGTTCACATGCACAACAATAAATAAGTTTGGTGGTACATATGCATGCATGACTTGAGCACTATTCAAACTTCCCAAAAGAAAATTTTGAGTGATTTTCTATTTATACATCATTCAATTAAAGTGGTGAGCATTTTTTTTTCAATTATTGATTCCTCTATTAGCCTTATTTTAATCTAAGTTTTTAGACGTGAATTAGAAATCACAAATTTTAGAAGGCACTACATGATTAGAAAGATATTTTCTGTTAAAAATTTAATTTTTTGAATAAATAAAGGAAAATTAGATTAATTTATCCCAAGAGAGAATTCTAGTTTGAATCATTACAACTTGAACTGAAATCATACAAATAAAGTTATAAAACATTAGTAGTTAGAGAACAAAGCATTAATCTCTTTATCTAAAAAGGAAATTGTATAGAAGCAGATAGAGATATAGTTGCTGCAAGCCTTCTAATGAACTTGAGGATCAACTTGAAGAAGTAAACAGACAACTCTTTTCAAAACCTTGGTATATTTAGCATTATCGAAGAGACTTCTAAATTTTCCTATTTAGAAATCTTCTTGAAATGCACACGTCTTACCAAGGGATATGTGTAGGTAAGTTCCAGTTTACTTTAAATCTTTCATTTCACTTGAAATAAGGTGGTGTTGCTATTATAATTTCCCTTGTCCACGTGCAATTACAGGCTTAATTCCCTTATATTGAAAGGTTCAAATATTTCTTTCTTTCCAAATATTTTATAGTAACACATATAAACCTTAAAGATTGAAAGATTATATTTGTTTCGAAATTCCACCCTCGTGGACTAGTCAATGGTTTAAAGCAAAGTATGAGCATGATATTATAGGTTACATATGTTTAGAGTCTAAATCCATAAGGGATTGCATACTTGCACTAGAAGAATGGGGATCCCCTTTGCAAACATTGACTACAGAACTTACAAAGAGCTTTTATGTGAGGCTCCAACTAATCTTAACCATAGTTTTAACTTTATTTTTTATTGCTAACTATAGGATCAAGGAGGATTTTGATAGATTTAGGTTAAACCAAGTTAGTTTCCTCCAAGGCACAGTGGCTTCAACAATAGTGAAGAGGGGAAAGCAAGAGCTATTAGTAAAGCATCTAGAGTGAAGAGGGGAAGGTAAGACCTATTGGTAAAGCATCTAGAGTTTTATCTTAGCTAGATGGTTATATCCTCCCTAGAAGGGTTAGGATTCTTGATAGGAGTAGAGTTTAGGATTAAAATAAATCCTTTGTGATCATATTTCTATAGACAATCCTTGATAATTTCCTTAACCTTAGCTTTAATAAGGATAAAAGCTAAAAAGCATTTAAGGAGTAAATGCAGGAGTTGTAAGTTTTTCTAATTATCAAACAAAAAATTGGATTTCGTTCTATGGCAAATATCAATTTTAATTTCATTAGGAGATGCTATTCCTAAGCTTATTGATCAGGGTAAGTTTTAATCTTATAAAAAGTTTTAATCTTATAAACCCTTAATATTCTACAAGTGCATGGTTCGTAGCGTAGTATTAAAGGTGTCGATCTCACGAGGAAGGAGAGTAATCTAATAATAAAATCTATGGCTAAAAATACTATAAAACTAAAACTAAAAGATGCAACATAAATTAATTATGAGAATTGAGTTCATCAAATTAAATCAAAAATTAAACACAAAGTATTAACAAGTGAGCAATATGCAATCACAATAGAAATCAACCTAAGGAATTTACCAATTTATGAGAAAGGGGATTTTTCTTATCATTAATGTTAACCTAGCTGATTGTATGTAAATGGAGTGTCGGTTCTAGACTATCCTAAGGTTGATTACTCTCTCTCCAGTTATAGCCGTTAAACTTTAAATTATAAACCCTAATCAGATTATGAATTTTACAATCTCTCAATTCACAAATTATCCAAAACTCTAATTAGATCTGAAGCACTCTAATAAACTATCAGAACATCACATGGAATCTCTCTCTTCATAATTACCAACATGATTTGTCATGGTTTCTATTAAATCACCTAATGCTTATTAATATGATTTAATTGTTTTTCATTCAATTCTCCCTATAAATTTATTACTGAATTATGCAGGAATGCAATCAAATCATAACATTCATCTAATAAATACAATCGACTAAATTATCATTAAATCAAAATAAAATCCCGAAGGAGAATTTAGAACATCATTAATAATCCAAATCCTATCATCATACTATCCATCTCAATTCTATATATAAATAAAATTGAAACGAAAAGGAAATAATGACTTAGAATAGACGACAGATGGTAGTGATGTTGGAAAATCTCCTGATCCGAAAAACATGTCGATTTAGCTTCGTCTTCCTCTTCCTTCTTCTTCTTTCTCTTTCTCGATATTCTCTCTTTATGGTTTCAAATATGGTTGATGCAAAAAGCTACTTTGTGCTCCTCTTAATGGTCTTTAAATAGTCTTTTATTTTTTAGTTTAACCTTAAGGTCTTTCTGGGATCCGAAAGGTCCAAAATGTCCCTCAAAACTTGAAGCTCGTAAGCGACTGTGCATTTGCTCGATGCATGCCACAACCGTGGCCCTGCAAGCCATGATTGTGGCCCACATCTAAGCTCTCTAAACCACAATTATGGGTTGTTATTTTGGCTCGAATGTCTTCTAAAACTCCTCCATTCTTTGATATTCACCTTGAAACACTAGCAAATAAATCAAGGTACCTCAAAAACATAATATTTAAGCTCAAAAGTTTTTACTAACCTATAAAACACTTAAAACACAAATAATTAATAAACTAACACAATTTGAACCTAAACACATTCTAAATGACCAAATTAACGAATAAACACATGTTAGAGAAGTGTTATAAAGGCAATCACCTTTAGCACTTATTGCACAAACCATTTTATGATCAATAAAGGCATTTTTCATTATTTCAAGGTTCATAAATTTATGGATTTGATGTTAATCTTAAACTGAATTAATGAATTCCTTGATACAAAACATAGCATGGATGAAATCATGACAAGATCATGATAATGAGATTCCTATCATTTGTAATTATGTTAGTATCTAAACTTTCCCTAGTCCTAGGATTGATGAGATGGGATATCGTTAATCTGGATAGATGAGCACATATTATACTCCTTGATTAGATCAAGTAGTAGATCTTATATATTATAGACATGAGTTATTTAGAGTTAACATGTGGATGATTACTAAGGTAGTAAGTACATTGGATTGACCTATTACAAGACAATCATATAGATATTCTATCCAGAGTCAATAAGAGTCTCATCATAGAAATGGTGCAAGTATCTTTTGACTTAATGTACTCAAGGATATCTCGAATACTAATCCTGTGCTTTGACACTATTCATCGATGCCTTTTAGGGATTACCCATAGTGATTAGGTATAGCTTAAGGTATTCGCAGGTAATTGAGTAACCAATAAAGGATTCACCACTCATGATAGAATAAGATGATATCCATGACCTCTTGTCAGGGTCATTACTCGAGAGTCTCTGGCTAGAGCAGATATGTGTCATGAAGAGAGTCTTTAATGATACATAAAGTAATGAGATTATCAGGACAAGATAGAATATCATTTAGACTAGATGTGACATAGTCAATTTAATAGGAGTTGACATTTTGACCATACTCTGAACTAAGTGGGGTATAAATAGTGAAAGGACAAATTGCATGGCAACATTGTGTATGGAAGGGTTCGTAGTTAAATCACTAACTTTTCGATCAACTAGGGGTCATGACGTGTTGCTAGATATCGCTTTTGACTTACTTGAATTAAGTGTTAATTCAAGTGACCAATATAACGGGGAACTTAATGGGTTACACCCATAGGAAATCCAAAGGATGAGTAAAATGTTCTTGAATGGTGATTCAAGATATGAGAGACTATTTCGGGATTGTATCCCGATGTGATCGTGATAGAAAACGTTGCATTAAATGGATTAGAAATAAGCATTGTTGGCTTCCAATTTGGCCATTAACTTTCAAAACTTCCATTAATGCATGCTATTTATGGTCGTTAACTTCCCATAACTTCCATTAATGCATGTTATTCATGGTCATTAACTTTCCATAACTTCCATTAATGCATGGCATTCCTGACCATTAACTTCCCATAACTTCCCATTAGTGATGGGGATTATGGAAGGCCAAATGGTGCAAAAAATAAAGATTATTTTTGTGCATCTTATGTAAGATACAAGTGAAAAAAAGATTCTTTCTTACATACACACTCTTTTTCTCTTTGACTCTCACAAGAGTTCTTGTCTTTGCTAACACAAAGAAAGAATTCTAGCCATCTCCTAGTAAGGTTTCATCCTTTCATCTTCATGTAGACTTTCATTAGAGATGGTCTATGTTGATCGTTGTGGTTTACGACAAGCCAATACAAAGAAGATTAAACAATGAAGGAGATCGTCAGAAAGGTACGTAAACATCTTACATTTCATGTTTTTGCTTTATATATCTATATGCATGAGTAGATCTAGTTTTTAAGGTTTTTTTTTATTTTCTGCTATGTATATTTGATATATATTATGTATGAGATTCATGATCGGAACCTAACAACACATATCAAACTATGCTTTAAAACACAATGCAATTTAAACTTATCAACATCCCCATAATTAAATGTTTGCTTATCCTCAAGCAAAAAAAAACATAAAAATACAAAGCACACAATGCAATAATAAGGCAATGGCTTCAACTTCACGAAACAAACTTAACTCTAAACATAATCATTTAAGTTGTTCCAAACTATTAACATGCAAAATCCGCATCTAGGAACTCTAGACTAAATATACATATTAATCAAAACTTAAATGTCAAGTTTATTTACCCCTTTCAATTGTACACACACATGAATAATTATTTGGTCAATCAAACTTCATAACTAAACCTAAGTACGTTTTCATGAAAAGTTAAGCTACTTACAAGTTCGTTAGGTTTTATTAGATAACATTCTTTTTTGTTAGTTTTTGTGAACTTGGACCTAGTCTTTTTACACGAAGGAAAACATTGGTGATGAACATCAATCCGGTTACTTGACTAAGTCATGTTTTTAGTAAGTTGCTTGGTTGGAATGTCATTATAGCTTTTTGACATGAAGGCACACATTTTTTATGCGTGTTGATCCGATTGCTCGGCTACATCACGTTCTTAACTAGACACTAGCTCTATTCATAACCTGAAGGCCAACTAAATAGTTATTTATTTAAACTTGGCAAACACTTTTTCTTCTTTTTTTATTAATGCCTACCTTATTGCTTTAGCTACTCATTTTCATGAAAAAGCTTTAGTAAAGCTATTCAGTTGAAACTCCTAAAATCATGAATGAATGTAACAACTTATAACGTGATAAACTAACATTGAATCTTAGTTAACATGTATATTTTAGCCAAAGAACCCAAATCACTAATTTTGTGAGCTAATGACTCTTCACAACCAAATAGATTATGTTCATAATTAAATCGATTTCGTTCCATCTAAGTCATCTATACATTCACACAATTCACATTATGCAACCTAAACACACTAACATAACGATATGCAACATTCACACTCAAAGTAAAACATAGAACCCTCCTTACACTAGAACAACACATTGTCCTCAATGTGAGAAGGAGACAAACAAACACACAAGGAAGTATATATAATTTATTTTATGTTATATATATATATATAATTTAAAAGAAAAATATATATAATTTAAAAGAAAAAGGTTAGAAACAAAATCTTACGGTGATGGAGGTGATGATGGTGAGGTGTTGAGACCAAATCCGCTTGACGTTCGGGATTGTTGTCTTACCTTGGAATTGCTTAAAGAGAGTAAGAGAATTAGTAATCACAAATCATTTCAAATCGTTAAAAATTTTAAAATTCAAAACAAATCCAACTAAACACAACAATTTAAATCTAACTACTAAACGTACTAATTTATGGTCATTAGCTTGACCTTGTATCATTGGAAACTCAACTCGGATCAATTATAAGCAACTTGCTTTTGTCCTTTTGTTTAAAATCAGTTTTGTAGCCTATAAGTAAGCTACAAATTGCAAAATGATAAGATGGACAATATTGATAAAATTATGAAAAACAATTAAGCTTAGTAATGTCCTTTTTTCAAGTGAACTGTTATCAAAATAAGGAATAATCCTAAATCTTCCATGGATTTTAGCAGTTTGTAAAAGGGTGAGTTGTTCTCTTCTTGGTTCTTCCTCATTCACCCTCATCTCCTCTTATTCTTTAACTTTTTAAATAGAGACTTCAATAGTTTCTTCAAACTTGATGCCTGTTGTCAACTGTTCTTTGTCCTCTCATTCTTTCAAAGACTCGATCACATCAATTTTTCGAAATGAGTCGCCCTCCTTTGGATTATTTAATACATCATTCATGTTGAATGTCACTTGGTCATCACTAATCTGAATGATGAGGTTCTCTTTATGGACATCTACCTAGGTTTTTTCGATTTTCAAGCATGGTATACCAAGATCTATGGAATAATAGGGAGGGTTGTCATTCTTTTCTTTATCCTCTTTCTTCATCTCTTCGTCTTCTTCAAGATGGGGTTTAGTTGATTTCCTGCTCGTTTTTCTTTGTCTTCCTCATTTCTAAGTATGATAGCCTCTTATTGTTCTCGTTGATGTAATTCCATATTGTTCAAAGAGTCTTCCAACTTCTCTTACAAAATTCACGAGAAAGTTTTCTTACTTGAATCTCCAGGTTGTGAATAAAAGAGGCAAGATTGTCTGTTACTTGATCAAATTGCTCTTCCAGTCTCTTCAGGGTCTTGATGTCCTAAGTAAGTACTTACAATGTTAGACCAATAGAAATCTAGGCGATTCTGCCACCCTAAAGTGTATGTGTTTATATAAGGATGATGATTTCCCCAACTAAATTAGGGCTCATTGAAATCTACAAGAGTCCTTTGCTCCTTTGCTCCTTATTATATATATCCTCCATGATCGTTCTTTTTATCTATTCTTGATATCTAATTTTCTAGATTCTGTATTGTTGCCTTATGATGTCCAAATCAATGTGTTTTTGACCTTTTACCTAAACTTCCTACACTTTTTTTCCTTCTTGTGATTGGATACCACAATCACAAAAGATAGTGAAATGCCTTAGACTCTAAGAATTAAACTAATTCTATACCTCCCCAGCAATAACGCCAAAAACTTGATTAGGGTAAGTTTTAATCTTTCAATATTTTGCAAGCGCACAGTTCGTAGCTTAGTATTAAAGGTGTCTATCCCACAAGGAACGAGAGTAATCTAATCCTAAAATATAAAGCCAAAAAACCTATAAAATTGAAAATAAAAGATGCAATAGAAATTAATTACGAGAATTGAGTTCAACCAATCAAATCAAAAATTAAACAAAAAAGTATTAACAAGTGAGCAATATGCAATCATAATAGAAATCATCCTAAGGAGTTCAACAATTTGTGAAAAAAGAGATTTTACTTATCATTAAGGCTAACCTAGCTGATTATGTGTCAATGGAGTGTAAATTCTAGACTATCCTAGGGCTGATTACTTTCTCTAGAGTTATAACCATTAACTCCTAAATTATAAACCCTAATTAGATTATGAAATTTGCAATCTCTCAATTCACAAATTATCCAAAACCCCAATTATATATGAATCACTCTAATAAAATATCAAAACATTATATGGGATCTCTCTCCACACAATTACAATATGATTTGTCATGGTTTCTATTAAATCACATAACTCTCATTAATTTGATTTAATCATTTTTCATTCAGTTCACCCTCTCAATTTATTACCGAATTATGTAAAAACATAATCAAATCATGGCATTCATCTAATAAACACAATCGACTAAATTATCACTAAATCAAAATAAAATCCCAAATGAGACTTTAGAACATCATCAATATTCCAAATCCTATCATCATATTATCCATGTCAATGCTATAAATAAATAAAATCGAAACGAAAAGGAAATAATGACCTAGAATAGATGATGGAAGGTAGCAACATCAAGAAACCTCCTGATTTAGGAAGCACATTGAGTCAGCTTCGTCTTCCTCTTCTTTATCTCTCTGAGTATTCTCTCTTTAGGGTTTCAAGTGTGGCTGATGTAAAAAGCTACTTCATGCTCCTCTTAATATTCTTTAAATAGCCTCTTATGTTTTGGGTAACCATAGGGTCTTTTTGGGGTTTGAAAGGTCTAAAAAATCCCTCAAAATGTAAAGTTTGTAAGTGACTATACGTCTACCCAATATAGGCCACGATCATGACTTGCCACGTTTGAGACTTCTATCACAATCATGGGTCATTGTTTCTTCCTGAATGTCTTCCAAAACTCCTTCGTTCTTTGATATTGACCCTTAAATACTAACAAACACATTAAGGTACCTCAAAAATATAGTATTTAAGCTCAAAAGCTTGTACTAACCCATAAAACACTTAAAACACAAATAATTAACAAACTAACACAATTCTAACCTAAGCACATACTAAATGATCAAGTTAATGGTTAAACACATATCAAACTATGCCCTAAAACATGATGCAATTTATACTTATCACTTATTTCATGTTATAAAAATTGTTTCCTTTCAAACATTCCTCATTCATCCATTTAACTCAAAGGGATTCTAAATCATTATATGGTCTCTAAATTATTTCAAGAAAAAGGACTTTATCAGTGGCTCTTATGGATCTTATCCATAACCCTCTTTAAGCCTTATGTAAACATATCTCCTTCTAATAAACTTTAGCTGAGCTAGTGTTATTAGTACCTCCAGATCACACGAATTACTTAAGGATTCTCTCAATATCTTTTATTAGTTTTATAGGAAAAGAAAGACGAGAACTCCAGTAAATGTGAATATTGTTAAGGATAGACAATAGAAGTTAAATCGTCCCGATATAAGAATGTAATTTATTCTTCTATCTTGCTATTCTTCTAAGGATTGAGTTAAAAAGAGGCTAAAATTTCTTATAAGTCAGTCTAGATATGTTTACAGGGATTCCCAAATGCTTAAAAGATGGATCTAGAATAATTAACCGTGTTAAACCTTTCAATTCTTGAGATATGTTACCAGAATTAGTTAATAGAAAGAACTGATTTTAGAGTATTTCACTACAAGACTAGAGAGAGCTTTGAGTGATTCCATGAAAGTGGTGATGGAGAATTTATTAGCTCAACAGACTATAATGAGGTCATCAATAAGTGATAAATTTGATAACTTCATAGCCTTACATTTGTAATGATATTTGAAGGCAATACTATGATTAATAATGGGATATGAGACAAGTTAGAACCTCAATGCAAAGTGTGAAGATGTAGGGTGATAGAGGGTCACCTTGTCCAATACCTTTAAATCCTTTGAATAATTACGTACTTCCCTATTAAGAAGAACACTAAACATAAGGCTAGAAATGTATTGTTCATTCAACTGAAATTATAATCTTTGCAATTTAAAAGCCTAAAAAATTTTAGTATGAACTTCTAACTAATGAGAAGTAGGAATTTCTTATTAATTTATTTAATTAGCTCCCTTTAGAATGAGAAACCTTTGATTGTCTTGATAACTTGATTCCTTAATAGTCCTTAGGGTTTTTGGAATAAGGAAGCAAAAAAACCATATAGTCTTGAGGCGTTATTGGAATGCATAGTGAATAAAGAATTTTCAATCTCTATTATAGACATAAGGGAGTTGGGCATGTCTAGTTGATCATAAGGAAAAAAAGTGAGTGATAAAGCTTCTTAATACCTGAACAGAGGAAGCAGAGTTAGTTTCAATTCCAAAAAAGCCTTTGAGGTCATTAAAAGCAATCTTTTCAAGTTTCTCTTTCTTGTTGCTTAAGATTAATAGAATCATCTAAACATCCTCTTATGTTTTATTTCTTTCTTTCTTAAAAGATGTTAATGAAATAAGTAGAATTACTCTCCCCTGCTTAACTCTAATTAAATCTTGACTTTTTTTATTAGGGAATTATAAGCTTCAAGTTTAAAGAGATAATCATTGAGAGCAAACTTCTTTTTCTACTTGTAATAAAATTTAGAGGATTAGCATGTTAAGTCCAAATGAGTTTAATTAGAAATGATTTTGATGTATAACAAAAGAGCAAAATAAAAGAAAAGAAATACAGACGAAGTCAGACAAATAGACGAAGTCACAAAGACGAAGGAACACAGACGCAGACGCTAAATGAAACAGACGCAAAATGAAAAGCAGACGCAGACGCAGATGCTAAACAAAGCAGACGCAGACGCAGATGCGAATAGTAAAGCAGAAAAAGACGCAAAATAGTAAAAGTAGACACAGACGAAGTAAAAAAATAGACGCAGACACAGAAGCACAGACGATAAAATATAGACAAAGAAAAATAGATGCGGAATTCGAAAAGAAGACGAAGGAGTCAGTTCGAGTTAGTTACAGAACTCAACTTAATAACCGTTTCTTTAAAGATTCAAGAAACAAGAATCAAGAAGCAGTTGGAGACGAAGGCTATAATATAAATCGAAGTCGAAGATTGCAAAGTTAGAAAAGTTAGACAAAGTTAGTGAAAGTTAGCAAAAAAACATTCTGTTCAATTTAGCTGAGAGCTATTTTACTGTAACAAGTGTGTAAACACTTTTCTGAGAAAAAATAGTGCAGATAGCCTGCAGAGGCTAAGTGTGAAAGAATACTGATTGTAGAGACCTGAAGAGGCTCTAAAAGAATACTTCTAACGTTGAAAGAGATAGTGAAAATCTCAGAAAGAACTCTGAGGACTGGACGTAGCCCACAGTTTGGGGTGAACCAGGATAAATTGCTGTGTCGACTACTCTCACTCTATCTCTATTTTAGATTCAAGTTTTATCATTACTTAATCAGTAAACAAAGTTTTCAAAATTTTTTATTAATTAGAATTTATCGGAAGTTCTGTAAAGAATTTTATTTTTAACAAACAGTTTTGAAAGATTTTTCAAAAAGGGGAATACACAATTCAACCCCCCTTCTCGTGCATTCTATATCATTTTGTATTAACATGTGATTCACTTCAATTGGTATCAAAGCCTGGTATCCAATGATCACTTTAGCAAAGTGTGGATCAAAGATAATGGCAGAATCAAATGTATACATCGCAGAAGGAGCCTCAATCACTAGACCTCCAGCATTCAACGGAGAAGATTATCATTACTGGAAAGATAGGATGCGACTATTCATAGAATCTACCCATGTTGACCTTTGGGACGTAATAAAGAACAGACCTTATACACCAGTAGATGAAGATGGCAATTCCATTCCACGAGTCAAATGGATGGCTGACCAAAAGGCGAGAATACAACTAAACTCAAAAGCGAAGTTTTTCTTGACGTGTGGCCTAAGCAGGAGCGAGTATGATAAAGTCCACGGATGCGATACCGCGAAGGAGATGTGGGACACATTGTCCATCACTCACGAAGGCACAAGCCAAGTTAAAGAATCCAAGATAAGTATTCTTGTGCACCAGTATGAACTTTTCACGATGAAAGATGAAGAATCTATTGATCAAATGTTTGGAAGATTTCAAACAATTGTCAATGGATTGAAAGCTCTTGGAAGAACATACAACAATCAAGACCATGTTCGAAAGATCTTAAGGAGTCTTCCGAAAAGGTGGAGACCTAAAGTTACTGCAGTGCAAGAAGCCAAAGATTTGAGCGTGCTAAAACTTGACGAGTTACTTGGATCATTGAAGATTCATGAAGTTGAACTCGATGCTGAAGATAAGCCCAAACGGGATAAGTCGATAGCGCTGAAGGCCAGACATAAGAATCACAAGACTCAAAGACGGAGGAAATCATCAAAAGCGTTAAAAATTGAAGAATCAAAGGATGACGACTCCAGCCAATCAGAACCGGAGTCAAGTGATGAAGACGACGAGTTATCTTTCATCTCTAGAAAGATAAGACGTATGTGGAAGAAGAAGTCCAGAGCAAACCAGATTTTCAAGAAGAATGTCAAAGATGAAGCTAAGCCAGAAAAGTCATCTGTCATCTGCTACGAGTGCAATCAGCCTGGACACTACAAGTCTGAATGTCCTACTCTTAAGAAGAAACCAAAGAAGAGTAGAAAGGCAAGAAAAGTATGATGGCAACGTGGGAGGACCTAGATTCATCAGAATCAGATACAGGTTCCGAGTCATCTGAACATGCAAACATCTGCCTGGTAGCCGAGGAAGATAGTGATGAGGAGGTAAAATCTGACTACGATAATTTGCATGATGCCTACTCAGAACTGTTAGAAGATTTTCATGCTATTTTGAAACAGTACAAATAGTTAAAGAAAAAGTATACAGAAAATATTAGACGTATTGAAGTAATAGAGAGAGAAAATGTCTGTCTAAAGAAACAATTAGAGGAGAAAAATAAAATCATAAACAGATCAGAAGAGATTAATCAGCTTAAACTAAGAATTAAGAATTTGTCAGCTGATTTAGCTACCTTCACAGAGAGCACTAAGAAAATGAATGAGATGCTTGAAAAATGTAGACATCTGAGTGATAAAACCGAATTAGGGTTTACAGGTAAAAAGACTCAGTCTTATAAAAAACCTTTCGTTCAAAAGAGAAACCATAATAAATCTCGTTTTAATCAACATTCTAGTTATATGCATCAAAGAACTCATCATATGCATACTACTAACCATAAAGGACCCAAGAAAATTTGGGTACCAAATAATAAAATAGTTTCTCCTGTAGATATCCTTCCTTGGAAGATACGGCAAGCACCATTGGTATTTAGACAGTGGATGCTCGCGACATATGACGGGAAAAAGGTCTATGTTCCTAGATCTTCAGTATAAGAAGGGAGGATCGGTAACTTTCGGAGACAACCAACAGGGCAAGATCATTGGAATCGGTAAAATTGGTAAAGATTTCTTTGCATGCATAAATAATGTACTGCTTGTTGATGGTCTGAAGCATAACTTGATTAGCGTCAGCCAATTGTGTGATTCTGGTTTCACAGTCACATTCAATCAAAATCTTTGCGAAGTCAGAAACAAAGATGGGTCTATACTTTTCTTTGCCAAGAGAAGAAACAATCTTTACAAAATTGATTTAGAAGATTTTCAAAGCTAAAATATTTCATGTTTTCTATCTTCCAAAAAAGAAAGACTAATCTGGCATAAAAAGCTAGGTCATGTCTCTTTTAAACATATTTCAAAGTTGGCAAAACATGATTTGGTAAGAGGATTGCCAAAAATAAGTTTTGACAAAGAGTTTTTCTGTGAAAACTGTTTGAAAGGAAAACAAGTTAAAACCTCTTTTTCTTCTAAAAATTTTGTAACATCATCTAGACCTTTAGAATTGTTACATATGGATTTATTTGGTCCAACAAGGACAATAAGTCTTGGCGGAAAGAAATATGGACTTGTTATTGTTGATGACTTTACTCGATTTTGTTGGATATTATTTTTATCACACAAAGATGAATCTTTTAAGTGCTTTAGGACCTTATCCAGAAAGTTACAGAATGAAAAAGGAGTGTCTATAGCCAGTATCAGGAGTGACCATGGTGGAGAGTTTGAGAATGAAAAGTTTAGATTATTCTGTGAGGAGAATGGAATTTTCCACAATTTCTCTGCTCCCAGGACTCCACAACAGAATGGAGTTGTTGAAAGGAAGAACAGGACGATTCAAGAAATGGCAAGGACCATGCTGTGTGAGATGAATCTTCCTAAATATTTCTAGGCAGAAGCTGTGAATACAGCATGCTATATTCAGAATAGAATTATGTTGCAACCCATGTTGAAGAAGACTCCTTGTGAGTTATGGAATGGAAGAAGACCAAACATATCTTACTTTCATCCATTCGGGTGCAATTGCCCTATTCTAAATACAAAGGAGCTGTTGGATAAATTTGATTCAAAGACCTATCCAGGAATCTTTCTAGGCTACTCATTATCGTCTAAGGCATTTCGGGTGTACAACCTTACTTCAAAGACAGTTAAGGAGACCATCCATGTCAAGTTTGATGATAGTTCCCAACCCCATAAGGAAGATGACATGGAGAGTGAAGGTCCTTCAAAGAACTTAGATGATAGTACAGAAACTCCATCACCAGGAACTCAAGTAGACAAAGTTGAAGATATTCTAGAAACTATCGAACTAAAAAGAGACTGGAAATATAAAAGTTCTTATCCAGAAGAGTTGATTATCAGAGAGACCTCAGAAGGAGTTAGAACAAGGTCCAGATTCAAAAGAGAAGCTATTGTGGCTTTTATCTCTGAAATAGAACCTAAGAAGGTTGAGGAAGCTCTTCAAGACGAAGCTTGGGTGTTATCCATGCAAGAGGAGCTGAATAAATTTATTAGGAATAATGTGTGGTCCTTAGTTCCGAAACCCTCTAAGAAATCCATCATAGGAACCAGATGGGTCTTTAAGAATAAGTTAGATGAATCAGAAAGAGTGAGTTGAAATAAGGCTAGATTAGTAGTACAAGGCTATAATCAGCAAGAAGGAATAGACTACAATGAGACGTATGCTCCAGTGGCAAGGCTTGAAGCCATTAGGATATTGCTGGCATATGTAGTTTGTCATAATATAAAGTTGTTTCAGATGGATGTTAAGAGTGCCTTTCTGAATGGTTTTATAGACGAAGAGGTGTATGTTAAGCAACCACCTAGTTTCGAGGATGTTAAGAATCCAGACCATGTCTATAGAGTTCATAAAGCCTTATACGGCCTGAAGCAAGCTCCTAGAGCTTGGTATGATCGTCTGAGTACTTTTCTCTTAGAGAATGGTTTTAGTAGAGGTCAAGTTGATAAGACGCTCTGTAGGAAGAATTTTCAGAATGATTTTATTTTAGTTCAGATTTATGTTGATGATATTATTTTTGGTGCTACTTCAAACAAGCTATGCATGAAGTTTGAGAGTCTAATGAAGAAAGAGTTTGAAATGAGCATGATGGGTGAATTAAAGTTCTTTCTTGGGTTGCAAGTTAAGCAGACCGAAGAGAAGATCTTTATTCATCAACAAAAGTACGTGAAAGAATTGTTGCTCAAGTTTGATATGAATAATGTGAAGCCTATGGCGACTCCGATGCACCCTTCAAACTTTTTGTCGAAAGATGAACTTGGTAAGAAGGTGGATCAAACCCGTATAGAGGATGATCGGTTCTTTCTTGTACCTTCTGACAAGTAGACTGATATTTTATTCAGTGTATGCTTGTGTGCAAGGTTTCAGGCTGATCCTAGAGAGTCTCATTTTATTGTTGTTAAAAGAATTATGAGATATCTTGCAGGTACTATTGATCTTTGCTTAATGTTTGAGAAAGGTAGAGATTTCAAGTTAATCGGATATTGCGATGCGGACTATGCCGGAGATAGAATCGAAAGAAAGATCACAAGTGGAGGATGTCACTTTCTTGGCGCAAACCTAGTGTCCTGGTCAAGCAAGAGACAAAGCTCGATAGCTCTATCAACCGCCGAAGCAGAGTATATGTCAGCCGCAAGCTGTTGTTCACAGACGTTGTGGATCAATTATCAACTTGAAGACTACTCAGTTCAAGAAGAGGAGATTCCAATCTATTGCGACAACACAAGTGCAATCAATCTGTCAAAGAATCCGATTCAGCATTCTAGAGTGAAGCACATCGAAGTTAGACATCACTTTCTGAGAGACTATGTTCAGAGGAAGGTGGTGCGTCTACAGTTCATCGAAACAAAGTCTCAGTGGGCAGACATCTTCACCAAACCATTAAGTGAAGAACGATTCTAGAAGATCAGACGCAACCTTAACATGGTCATATTAAGCGAACAGTCAGGCTAAAGGCACGTCAAAACTAACGGCGTCAGGAACAGTGAGTTACAGCTGGTAACTTCTCTGACAAGGGAAGTTTTGGAGGGAAACGTCTCACGATCTTCAGAATCCCTATGATTGTAGAATACGTGTGATAAGACCTTTCAAGTTGCCTGAAGTTGATATCATTGCGGTTACTCTCATCTCCAGACGGTTCATCTTGCTTTCCAAATTCTCTCAATCATCTTACCCTAGACGAAAAGCTAACCAAAAATAGTTTTCGTTCTGAAACAATGGAGGCAGCTATGATATTCGGAAGGCATGTGAATTTCGAGTCATTGAGAAATGATGGTATGGACGTAGAACCAGAGATTGTAAGAGCTGGTTGGAGGAATTTCTTCCAGGTACGAGAACCAGTATACACAAATGAGGTTTTCAATTTTTGGAAAAATGCTCAGCTTGTAGACAACACTGTGGTATCTTCAGTAGATGGTATATCTATTGTTGTGACTAAGGAGCTGATAAAGAAGGTGACCGATTGTCCATCAGTCGGTGAGACTCTATCTACCAAGTTCGGTTGGATGTCTCAGGTTGGTATGAGAGAAGAAGATGTCAGAAGACAATTATATGGAGCCAATGACCCTTCGGAGAGGAAGACTTCAAATCTGATCCCAAAAGCTAGGGTTCTTCATGCTATTCTGTTTAATTGCATTCTACCCAGAGTAGGTTCCAGACATTTGGTGACTACCCTGGATGAACAATGCCTGTTCTACCTGCTGAATCGCAATCCTGTCGATTTACCCTTCTTAATCTTTCATTATATGATTAAGGGGATAAAGGATACAAACAGCTATCCTTACGGCATGCTTCTTACAAGGATTTTTAAGGAATCCAGAATCCTTCTACACAAAGGAAATAGAAGTATTGTACCAGTGAAAAGTAAGATTGACTCAATCACTATATGACAAATGGGTCTGAGGACAGTGATCAGAGAAGAAACAAACTCTTCAAGGAGAACAAGAATTGAGGGGGAGCGTGTATCGAAGAAGTCTCCCGCTTCAAGTCTCCGAACTCAAGTGAGTATAAGATCGCCTGCAGAAGAAATAAGAAGACTTACGAGAAGACCGCTGATAAAACGGGCAAGTCCTCAAATCGAAGTAAGTCTACCTCGAAGAACAGAAGAAGGTGCGCCAAAAAGACAAGGAGAAAGTCTTTTAAGTGAAGTTACGAAGAAGGCGAAGAGATCACCGAGGATTCGGACTCTAAGGCAACAAGAAGAGAAGAATGCCAGAGAACAGAGTCAGGGACAAACTCCTCAATCTCGTGCACCTAAAGCAACAAGGTCGTTAGTTTCTATTCTGGAGGAGGATACACCCAGAAAAGCCAAAGAGACTAACAAGAAGAGAAAATCAGAATCTGAAAGAGAAAAATATCAAGTACATAAATCTTCAAGACTGACTGAAGCAGAAGACAAGACTAAGAAGATTAGTCGAAAGAAGACCGTGTCAACTGCTGAGGAGGTTAGTCGAAAGAAAGAAACCTCTGATACTGCTCAAAAAGAAAAAAAAACTGAGCAAAGCAGAGTTCAAGAAATCCACATTGCTCAACAGGAGGAACCAGTGAAGCAAAGCCTGGTTCAGGAGAATCCTATTGAAACACAACCAGAGGCAACAGCAGAATCAGACTCGGATAATGATAAACCGTGTCTGATGGTATACAACTATCATAAGTTTTTTAGAAAACAAAAGCTGAAAATCAAAGTGGTTCATTTTATTACCAAAAAAACTGCTATCGCCATCGGTAGTCAATTAATGAAGAAGACAGTAGTTCTTGTACAACCTATGTCAATAAATAGTGACACATGGGACTTACTGAAAGAAGATGAAAAGATGTTCTACTATGCTTTAAGGGATGCTACTACGAAGTCATACCCTACAAAAATTCCCTGTAAGCCATGTACTATTTTTCCGATCACAGAAAAGATGGAAATAAAGATTGTACTGGATATCCAGCCAAGATATCCTTTGGATTTGACTAAGGGGAAGTCGAAACTATTTCCTGAAGAAGTTCGTAATGATCTGTCCATAGATCAAATTAAAGAAAAAGTGCGTAGAATTGATGATGCATGCGCTTTGAATAAGAATAAAGATGAAGCGAGCTACAGCTATACTGACAAGCAAGAAGACTGTTCAGTAGGGGGAAGAGTAATAACAGGGACGTTTATTGAGCTCCTTGTTCAGACAGTTTTGTGTATTAAACCTTTATCTGGTACACTGTCTATTGAAGCTGAAGGCATACCCCTGCAAGGAAGACAGTTGCTGATGTTGCCTGCTTCGTTTGACTTAGATCTTCCTAAGTCTGATACATTTATTCGTCCACCAACTATTGAGATCAATGATGAATACATTCCTACCTCTGATGCTTATACTACGACAATTCCGTTCACTGCTCCCTCAGCAGATGTTGATCAATCCTCCTCACCGTTGGACTCATAAGCTGAAATTAGCAAATTACGTGGTGAAGTCAACGAGATCAAAGAGACGATGAATGACCTGAAGAAGATGATGACAGAACTGCTGAAGAGCCATCATCGTTAATCATTTTTTATTATAACAAATAGGGGGAGAAGAGCAGAAAAGAAGAGAATAAACAAGGAAAGAAGAGAATGAGCAGAAGAGAAGAGGATGTTCAGAATGTTCAGAAAAGAAGGTGTGACTGAAGCAGACGAAGAAAGAAAGAAGTTAAAGAAGAAGTCCTGAAGATAAGTTTTTTTGTGTTCTTTTCAAAACATTGTATTTTGTTTTCTTTTGTATATAATTTGTTATCATCAAAAAGGGGGGGGATTGTTAAGTCCAAATGACTTTACTTAGAAATGATTTTGATGTATAACAAAAGAGCAAAATAAAAGAAAAGAAATACAGACGAAGTCAGACAAACAGACGAAGTCACAAAGACGAAGGAACACAGACGCAGATGCTAAATAAAACAGACGCAAAATGAAAAGCAGAGGCAGATGCAGATGCGAATAGTAAAGCAGACGAAGACGCGAAATAGTAAAAGCAGACACAAATGAAGTAAAAAAATAGACGCAGACGCAGACGCAGACGCAGAAGCACAGACGATAAAATACAAACGAAGAAAAACAGATGCGGAATTTTTAAGAAGACGAAGGAGTCAGTTCGAGTTAGTTACAGAACTCAACTTAATAACCGTTTCTTTAAAGATTCAAGAAACAAGAATCAAGAAGCAGTTGGAGACGAAGGCTATAAATACAAGTCGAAGTAGAAGATTGCAAAGTTAGAAAAGTTAGACAAAGTTAGTGAAAGTTAGCAAAAAAGTCATTCTGTTCAATTTAGCTGAGAGCTATTTTACTGTAACAAGTGTGTAAACACTTTTCTGAGAAAAAATAGTGCAGATAGCCTGCAGAGGCTAAGTGTGAAAGAATACTGATTGTAGAGACCTGAAGAGGCTCAAAAAGAATACTTGTAACGTTGAAAGAGATAGTGGAAATCTCATAAAGAAATCTGAGGACTGGACGTAGCCCACGGTTTGGGGTGAACCAGAATAAATTGCTGTGTCGACTACTCTCACTCTATCTCTATTTTAGATTCAAGTTTTATCATTACTTAATCAGTAAACAAAGTTTTCAAAAGTTTTGATTAAGTAGAATCTATCAGAAGTTCTGTAAAGAATTTTATTTTTAACAAATAGTTTTGAAAGATTTTTCAAAAAGGGGAATACACAATTCAACCCCCCTTCTCGTGCATTCTATATCATTTTGTATTAACGTGTGATTCATTTCATAGCATAGAGTTCCTCCTAGGTAGAGAGTAATTCTCCTTTTTCTTCAAAAATAGTGGTTTGTATATCTTCATTAAAGTGTTTTTTATGAAGCAACTTAAATCTTCTCAAATGTAATGGAACTTTCTTAATAGTTTGTAAACATCATGGCCTTAATTTGACTAATATATCCTTATCCTCATTGAATTCTCATATCCCATAATATTAGTAACAAAATTGAGGAATTCAAATGGAGATTTTACTTTTAAAATAGGAGAATGCAATTAGCTCTTTATAGGATTATGATGAGATATGATAGGAGAATTGAAAATTCCAAGGTTATTAAGGAAAAGAGATATCCAAAAAGAGTTTATTATACCTTTATCTGGTTTCTTTCTAAAGATCCATTAATGCTCTTATTTATCACTCTTAAGTTTAAAAATTGTGGTAGGAATTTAGATCTATTAATAAGTCGTATACTCTTCATCCCTTTGTTTATCAAAATGAGACGAGCCTTCAGCCTTTGATGTATAAAGAATACAGTGTCACCTAATATAAGCCAAGGGCCATGGGAATGGGAGGATAAAGCATGCAATTCTTTCAAAATTAATATCTTTAGAAGGTATGGTTTGGAGTATATATAGAAATAAAGCTAATAGTATCTGGTATTAATCCACAATTAATCTTTGTTAATAAATTGATTAGAAGTTTGTATTTGAGTACCTTGATGACTTTTGGATCATAGTTCATCAAATTCTACCATTATAATAATTTGAATGGATTCATAAAGTGGTTTAGTTCTTCCTAAAGAACTGAAGACCTTTGTTAAATTTGTCCTCCTTAAGTTTAGTTTCTAGTTAGTCAATTAAGGATAGTTTTATTTTTATACAAGAAAATCCTCTAGTGCTTTATGCTTCTTGAGGTAGCTTAAGCTCCTATGTTCCAAGAGATGAATATTTGGAGATACAGGTTTTAGAGCCCATCCTTTTATGTCTTTGAACTTATTTCCTTTTATTAACAGTTTTAAATTCACCACCTAATTTTATAATCGGAATTACTTTATCGATTAAGAACTCATTAGTAGGGTCAAATGGAAAAGTTATAAAGTTTTCTTTAGTTGATTCCTTTGTGTGATAAATAGATTTCTTTAGAGTTATAGGAATCTTTATAATATTTTTATTAGTATCTTGACTAGAGACAAGCTTCTTTGAGTAGCTATCATTAGACAGATAGACAATATAATACCTTTCTTTAGTAAGATTAAGAATCCCTATTTATGTGATCTCAAAGTTCACCTTATTTTTCTCTCTATTGTCATTGAACTTAGAAGAATTTGAATTGCATCTATGAGTTTAATGTCTTTGGGATTTTCCTCATCTCAAGTTCTAAGAGAAATTCTTTTCCTAGTTGGTCTCTAAACCTTAACAAGATTAACCTAGCTAGATTTCCAGGGGTAAGAAATGTTGATATCCAAGGTTAATAAACATCCCTCATCATTCAACCTCTATATACTTAACATCAAAAGGAGTACCATTTCCCTCACCATTTTTATATGCACTTTAGCATAATTTATTCTTGTTAGGCTAGCAATGTGTTCGTCCAAATACATAGATTTACCAATCAAAGTAGCTAAATAGTTAAGTCCCATTATAGACCAGTACTTAAATGGAATGTATGAAAATAGACTCAAATGAGAATATGTGTGAGGATTTTGTTAATCTAAGTTTATGCCTAGTTTCCATTTAAGAAGAAATTAAGGCTTCCCATTTTAATGCTAGGTTCCCTGTTCTATGGCAAACATCATCTTGGATTCATCTTTGGAATTGAAATGGAAGTAGTTGTGCCTTATTATTAGTGTTTGCTATAAACCACATTACTCTATTTGTTCTTAACTGGTATTTTAATTTGTCAGAAGGAAGGTCTATTGTCTAATAACTATCCAATTAGAATTGTTTTCCATTTTTCAACTCTAGTTTTCAAGATTTTAAAAGGAGGATAAATGATAGAGGTTATAGTATCCCAAGTATAAGGAATAAAGTTGAGTTTATCTCTAGTTTCTTGATCTCTCACTACTTATTTCTAGACTTTGAGAGGAGCATTCTAAGAAATAATACTATAATTAGGAGAGGACACAAGAAAATAAAAGTTTTCTTAACTAATTGCTCTAATGAGGGAAAGGTTGAGCAAAAATATTATCAAACTAAAGTTAACTATTGGAGAGATCTAAGAGGAAAGAATAAAGCTTGATAAACGAATTTGAATAGCAAGTGATATAATGAAGTCAGGAGAAGCTAAAAGTTTAGGTAAGGAGTATTATTAGAGACAAAAGAAACAAAAATAGGAGTGGTAAAAGAGGTAACAGGTGTAAGTTGAATGCCTAGAGAAGGAATAGCATGGAAGCCATAGATGGAAGAAGGAGGAGAAATAGTCAGAGAAACTTGACAAATTGTGGAGCTACCTACATCTTAAGTTGTTTCCTAAAAAGAAATGGAAAAAAACTTTATGTTTGGGTGGAAAATGAGGTAAAAAAAAAAGATGTTATCTTAAAATGAAAAGTCAAAATTCACCAAGCAATAGCCAAATGATGAAAGTAAAGAGAAGCTAGAGAAATTTTCTTAGTCTTTCTTAATTATATCCCTTGATGCGAAATGATTTTTTCCATGGATATGATTAAGGACATATTGATCCTTATTCAAGCAACCTTTATAATATTTACCACTAGTTACTCAATTTGAGCCTTTAAGCCTTTCTTAATAAGACTGACAATTCAATCTTACCTCTATTTGTGACTTATTTCCATTTATCTTTCTACAAAATTGATAACATATAAAAGATGAGGTTCAAAAAATAATAAAAAGAAAAAATACATAGTAAAGATCATGAATCAAAAGTTTTCAATCATCAGTTTTAAGATACTATTTCAAAAAAAATTGAGTTTCCAAGCAAGTAATTTATTCACTTTAAGGCAAAATTTGTGCACCAATATTAGTATAGTATCAATAAAGTTGTTAAATTGTCAATGTCAGAGATGTTAGTGAATACGAGTCTAGTGATACCTAAAAAAAATTCTACGTACCTCTTTAAAAAAGAAATATGAATTCCAATGTAAAAATTTCTCTTGTGGTATGCATTATGTCCTTTTTACATACATATTATCTTAGATTTACGTTATGTGCTTGTTTAGTCCTTTTGATAACTAAAAATGATATTTATTTAGATTAGTGGAGAGGGATATACGATTCAACCTTAATCAATTTCATTCAAATAAATTACTTTGATATGTACTATAGATTTATTAATTTTTATAAATTTGGTATAAAAATTCAACCTTTGAATTAGTAATGTTATTTTAATTGACATTTAAAAGGTGTTGAAATGTTCTTATATTAAAAAATTCTAACCAATTAGAAGAATGAATTACCTAAATGATTGAATGACATGAAAATGTGATCAATTTGATAACGATGTACGTAATCGGTATGAATAAATTGTCAAGCATAATATAATAAATAAAAATAGTTAAGGAAATAAACCAATTTCATTATAACTAAATGAACCTGATTTTAACTTAATCAAATCCTATTTTTCACATTAACACTTTAAAGTTCAATTTCAATTACAATTATTGCATGTTAATAATCTCTCTCAAAGTTTGATGAGTTCTATAAAGATATTGAAAATAAAATTAATACAAACTCACCTAGGAATTATCTCTAGTGAACCTACTAACAAGGTTAAATCTTATTAAGAAAATGAAATCAAATTAATAGAGAATTGACTTGTTAACTATAATGGTTCAAGAACTAAGTTCACAAAGTAATTTGAATGCTACAAGAAAAAGAATTATTTGATATGTTTGGAAGTTCAGTAAAGAACTCACGACTCTCATAACAAAATTCCAATAATCTAAAACTATTACTCTTTAAATAATAAAAATTAGGGTTTTAATGGTAGACATGGGTTGGGATTAAACTAATAAATTCTTAATCATTCATATTTTAAGTTTATATTTAGTGCATTTTCTTATTTATTTGAGTGTTTTTATTGTTTCTGGTACTGTACTTATTCATATTTCATTTTTAGGTCATAATTCACTTGTTTGAAGTAAAAGGAATGTATTTAGACAAGTTTAAGATGATTTGAAATTATTTTAAACTAAGTTATAAAGTTAAACGATAAGCACACGACCTAGTACACTCTTGTGTAGTTATCCTTATTCTTTATTAGTTATAAATTGCAAGTTTACATGGTCATGTTGTAAGAGTTTAGGGTATGTTGAATGATTCCATATGTTACACGCTCATGCTTAAGAGGTATATGCCTATATTGTATGCTAATGACTTGTGTTCACATTTTAGACTTGTGTTTATACACGTTTTTGCTTTAAATAATGGTTGAATTCTCTTCTCGGTGGATTATTAACTAAATGGGACCAAATGCTTGAAAATTCTTGATGAAGAACTTCTCACTAGAAAAAATTGCAAAAATGAGGAATGATATATCTTCCTTTGCTTATGTTTAGTTAAAAACATTATATGGTACATAAGAGAGGATTAAGGCCCTACTAAGGAGATTCCCACACCACTTTTCCTATATGATTATAGGTTGTGAAGTTCTATAATGGTTTGAACCCATCAACTATGAAGATGATAGATGCAATAACTAGAGGTTCTTTAAATAGTAAGAAACTTGAAGCAACCTAAAAGTTAATTAAAAGGATGGCTATGAATAATTATCAATGGATTTCCAATTGATCAAAGCCTAGTAAGCAAAGTGGTGTTTATGATTTTGATGTAGCTACAATTCTTATAGTTAGTGTTTAAGCTTTCAGTAAAAAATGATGGATTATTAGTTATACAAAAACTAAATGATGGATTATTAGTTATATAAAAACTAACTCAGGTGAGGCATTGTGATGTGTTTAGGGAGGATATTTACGCTATGAATGTCAGTTTTTAAGGTTATGGCAACATTAATAAACAGTGGATTGTATGGTACCTCTTCCCTAAAACAATATATATTGTAACATATATAGTCTAAATTAGAGGAACCATCTAAACTTTTCTAAGTGAAATAAACGATAGGAAAGGAAGAACCATAAATAGAAACTCTCTTAATAAAATTTTTGTATATGTCTTAAGCTTGCTTTCAGACTTTTAAAACTTTATTAAGAAATCAAGAGGATTCTATTAATAACTTGGAGAACTAGATTGGATAAGCTGCTAAGTTGGTTTCTAAGAGACTATAAGGAAACTTGCCTGACAATATTGAAAAAAAATCCTAAGGAACATATAAAGGAATTTTACATTAAAAATGATAAGGAATTAAGATTAGAAGAGAAACAAGATGAGGAGGGGAAAGTTATTCAAAAGAATAAAGAGAAAGAGAAAGATGGTGAGAAAACTTAACCTATAATGGAGTTTAAACCTACCATTCTGTACCGAGCAAAGTTAAAGAAGGATCACATGGATAGTTGGTTAGTATGTTTCTTAAAGTTTTTAAACAACTATAGATTAACTTACCTTTTCTTTAGGCTCCTCCACAAATGTCCAAGTTTTCTAAATTTTTTAAGGAGCTTTTGTCAAACAAAAGGAAATTAGAGGAGTTATCTACTATAATATCAAGTGAGGATTGCTTTACTGTATTGCAAAATAAGCTACCCAAAAAGCTTAAAGCTCTAGGGAGTTTTAATATTTCCCATTTAATTAATAGGCTATTGATTAAGAAAGCTTTAACTAATTGAGTGACAAGTATTAATTTTATGCTTTATAAATTATTTAAGAAATTGGGTTTTAAAGAGCCTAAACCAATAAGAATGAGCATTCAATTAGTTGATAGATTAGTTATATACCCTAAAGGGATTATTAAGGATGTTCTAGTTAAGGTAAACAAGTTGAATTAAAGGTTGTGGATATTGATGGTTTGTAATATTAGTATAGTAAATTTGTGCTTAAGGTTGGGGATAGATAGGTAACATATAAAAGATCTAATTTTATACAAAATTATCTTAAATAGTATGATATATGTTATTTTCTTAATGTTATTGATGTTGCAATTTCAAATTATTATCATAAAATTGTCTATGACAACCCACTATAGTTATAACTTGTTTAAGATGAGGAGAAGAAAGTTTAGTTCATAAGAGTTAAGCAAATACTCTATCTTAAAAATAATTAAACCATGGTGCATAAGAAATATTTTGAGGAGATTGATAAAAAGTGAAGAGAGGAGGTTAAAAGCCTCCATTAAATAACTACCTACTTTGGAATTAAAGAAGTTGCTTGATCATCTCAAGTATGAATTTTTAATAAAGAGTCAAAGCTACTAGTGATTATATCATAAAATTTGAAAGCATACAAAATACAAATTACTAAAGATTCTTAGAGAGCATAGAAGGGTGATAGCTTAGATGATTTTGAATATTAGAGGAATTAGCCCCTTTTTCACATATAAGATTTTGATGAAAGATGATTTCAAGCCAGTTATGCATCTCTAAAAAAATTTAATCCAAATATGAAGGAAATTGTCAAAGTTGAGGTAATTAAACTTTTTGATGCTAGTGTTATTTACCCTTTTGACAGTTCTTAGGTGAGCCACATACAAGTTTTTCTAAAAAAAGGAGGGATGATGGTGGTAACCAATAAGAAGAACAAATTGATTCTTATAAGGATCATCATCAACTAGAGAATATGTATATATTATAGAAAGTTAAATGAAGCCACTCAAAAAGATCATTCTCCCTTTCCTTTTATGGACTAGATGTTTAAGCAACTAGTCAACCATTTGTACTATTGTTTCTTAGATAGTTTATAAGATTGTTTTTAAATTATAATAGTTATAGTGGACTAATAAAAAAATAACATTCCAAGTCCATATGGTATGTTTACCTATAGATGGATGTCCTTTGGGTTATACAATGCATTTGTTACATTTTAAAGTCCATAATGGCCATTTTTAATAATTTAGTGGAGGACAACATAGAGGTATTTATCAATGACCTTTAATGATTCTTTTGAATTGTGAATCCATAATTTATAAAGAGTTTATAGACATTATGGGGAGATTATTCTATTTCAAACTAGGAAAAGTTTCATCTTACAGTACAAAAGGGTATAGTTCTAGGTCATAAGGTCTCAAATGGGACAATAGAGGTAAATAGAGCAAAAATTCAAACTATTAAAAAATTACCACTGCTAAATTTGTTTACGGCTATAAGGAGTTTCTAGGAAGTTCATGATTTTTATAAAAAGTTCATTAAGAACTTTTGTAAATTTGTTAGTATAACACCCCACTACCATAGAGTATATACTTGAATATCTAGAGAACATTCAGATGCATATCCTATGACAATAATATGTAAGAGCAAACATAATCTCTTAAATGACATCATAAAGAATATGCAATACTTAAAACCTCAACACTTCATTTCATTCATTATCAAAATTTTACGTTGTATTCATTGAAACAAATATTTACAATCCTTTGTACCAAAGTTTTGTATGTCAAAGAAACTGCAAAATACAGTATATAACTCCTCTGATGTCAGCCGACAAACCTTTGAGCCATAACGTAATCCAAAATGTTTCTCTAGACAATCTTAGGAATTAGGTCTCCTATCTTGTACCTAAAAAAGCCACGTTGCAATTTTTGACGAGTTTTGTAAACTCAGTGAGTGAACCATCATTGATGATCTCACTCAGGTCAAATACAAAAATATCACACAACTAACCAATTTCACAAACATTATTTCAAAACATGAATAACCCAATCAATCATATTATCATGTCATATCACTTTATCATCACAATTTCAGAATGATCATATATTTCATAATCATAAGTATACATATGCATATGCATATGAGACTCTAGATTTGTTATTATTTGTTATGACTGAGTGCCTTTCAGATACAGATACAGATATAGATACTAGCCCATTGGGCTCAGTCAAATACAGAAATCAAGGAGCAAAGCTTTACGTATAAAATTTTGAGCTTAAAGCTCTTTCAGATTGGCTACTCTGATCACAACGCCTTTATCTGAACATACATTTTATGAAATGCATCAAATAATAGAATATGCCATGTATAGCGTTCACTTTTAATGAACAAACAGAATCTCATATTCATCAGACGTAAGTCTAGCATTGAACTTTCGTTGAGTATATAGATATCATTCCTAATTCAGAAGCAAACAAAACACTTCCAATACATTCCAAAATATCAAACTCCTTTGATCATTAAAGTCTAGAATTCACACAAAAAATCACAAATAGTTCAATAATTGGAAGTTAAATATGATAAATCAATCTTAGGAAGATCATCTAGGTTGACTCACAGTATGCTCCAATTTATACTATTACCTAGATGGTCCGGTAATGTCCAAAAGGTGTCAAACTTGAGAATCTAAAATCATACAATTCACACATAATTCATATTACAAAGTAGATCAATCAAATACTTATTCATTTGTGCACATATATACATATTTCATGTTCAATACATGCCCAATGACTATTCCAGGTATGTTTCTTTTATTCACATCTCATGATCATTCATACTTCAAAAATCATATAATTCATACTTTAAAACTCATATAAGTCTAACTTGAACTTAGGTTTACACCTCAATAATACAAATTTATTCTAAGTTCATCAATCAATCATGCACTAAGGTTGATAACTCAATACACTTGATTACTATAACATCATCAAACAATCATTACCAATCCTTTCCTAATGAATTCAGATGACAATGAAATTTGTGAAAAAGAGGGGAAATGCGTTAGGAGTTTCTGGTTCAAATTTCAAGTCAATCGAAGTCCGGAGAAGAAGTTATGGTCAATAGAGTGAATGGTGTTCAAAGTTGTCAAAGAGCGGTATACCTTCATTGTCACAATCATGCACTTCCAATGGATCCTCCTCTATCACGATCATGCTTGTGAACAATCGTGCAACCCCTTAATGACCCCTACCTATCAAGATTGTGCTTGTGCACGATCATTCACTACCTCTTATTTAAACTTCATTCCAGCTCTTCTCAAATCAAACCTTTAGGTTAATTTTACCTAACCATTTTTACAAGGAAAATGAAGAATTTAGGCAAAACATTCTTCTAAAAAAATTGTTCCATTATGTACTAAGTTTTTAATGACACTAATTTTATGCAATTTGGTTTAGTATTCTGCAAGTTATACCTACAATACTATAGAATATTCCCAAACTACAACATATTCTTAAAATTCAACTTCAAACCAACTTTTGAAACTCTTAGAGATAGAATTAAAATTTGATTCCTTCATGAAAAATATATCCATATTTCTTTAGTTTAATCTAAACTTAAAATAATCCCATTTAGATGTCTACATGTCAACTGATGGTCAAAATACCTATTCATGTTTAGTGAAAACACTACAGCTAACATATTTTAGCAATTCTTCCTCACCAATATCACATGCATTTCAGTCCAATTCAAACATTATTCTTATATCATTTGACATGCCACAATAATAAGATTGTTACTTACCTATTAGGCTTTTAATTCAACTCAAAACTCTATCTTATACTAGTCCTCCCAAGAAAACAAAAATCAACACAAACTTATAATAGCAATCAACTAGTTTTCTGACAATTTGGTGAAGGATATACGTATGGGTTCATGCAACAAATTTGATAGGGTTCAAGAAAATTTTAGAGAAGAGCTGGAGCAATTTTGGTGAAGGAAACAAGAAAGGAAGTAGAAACTCAACTACAGAAACTTGCTACCTCACATGCTAGGTGTCACTAACTTACAAACATAAATGACTTAAAGCATATATTACATTTGTCTCATCAAGATGCTGACGCGTCATCAATTAATCAGTCCATATGTCTCATTATAAATAGTCCCTATGTCACACAATAATTGGTCCATTTGTCATGTACTAATTGATCCAATTGTCATTTAATTACTAGTCTATTTGTCACCAATTTTACTATGCCAAATGCCACTTAATTATAGGCTAAATCATCTAAATTTTTCATGTATCAATTTATCCTACTACTTGGCATTTGTCCTAGTCCAAACATACATTTTAATCCATCAATTTCCCAATCCATAACATTTAATCCCAATTTACTAGTTGAAATTCGAACATACCAAAATTCAAGACATATTAATTCATAATTCACATCATGATCACCTAACATTTTTCATACCTCGAAATAAGTCAGTTGAGTGCATATGTTATCTTTGTAATGTGTTCAAACATAAATTTGTGTATGAATGCTAATGTTATGCATGTATATGCAATACTTAACCTAGGGTTAAACCCTAAGCATGTTCTGGAAAACAAGATGTTACAACTAGCTTTTGACTAAGTTACCTTATAAACATGTACCTGATAAGTGTAAATTATACTCTGTTTTGATAGATGTTTAAATGTGCTTTTAAGTATTTCTTATATGATTATCGTGTATATAGGTTTAGAATTATGTTATTATTAGTGTTTGGTTTATACTATGCTTTGATGGATGTTTAAATGTGCTTTTAAGAATTTCTTATATAATTATCATGTATATAGGTTTAGAATTATGTTATTATTAATGTTTGTTTATATTCTAAGTGTTTGTGCAGTTTTGAGCATGATTTGGATCTTAATTTTACATTTTAAGAGGTGTATGATGTGTGCTTAAGTGTATGGAAATAGGAAATTGAAGAAAAGAGAAGAATTAGAAGTATGGAAGCAGGTCACGATCATGACAGAGAGTGTAGATAACAATTCCAGCAAATTTAAGCTTTTCCAACACATGACTCTTTTTGCAATTTTAACATTTTATGGCTATTTTTGGAACCAAAGTAAGTGGGTAAACCCTAGAAAAAAACCTATAAGGCTCATGAACTATTTAATAACATAAAAGCTAAAAAAAAAGAATAGCCTACATCTACCAAATTGAGATTAATCCCAGGAAGATCAAGAGAAGCATTAGTTGTTCAGCATTTTCCAAATCTGCTAATTCAACTCCAAATCAAGCTTTTCTTTCTTTCCTTTTGTTTTTCATAAAACTTGATGTGTCAACAAGATTTGAAGATTTTATAAATGTTGATGATGTTTTAATTTCATAATAACACTTTTGATTTCAATATAATGTTTTGGGTGTTGTGATATTTGTGTTTGCTTATACTTCGACAACAAATAAAGAGAGTGAGTCAATAGTAATGAGATTTATCGACCTAATAATTCATGCAAATATCAAACAGATGATCATATGAAGAGAGATCTTGCGTGAGAGCTCGATTATCCAATATTTTGCTTAAAAACTAACTGAAAATGTTAGGTTGTTTCTGTTAATTGAGAGATTGCAAATCTAGAATTTGTTATCAATTAGGGATTATTAATTATTATTAAATGATTAGGTATTGAGAGAGAATAATCAAACCCTTCAAAAATCTATGATTGACACCAAATTGAATCAAAAATAGTTAAGGGAGCAAAATGATAATAGAATTAATCCTATATTTTCATACTTGATCACCTTTGTTTTATTGTGACAACCCAATTGTTAAGTGGTTTAGTGCTCAATTTTATTTGATTGTTTGATCTAAATTTTATTTTCTCTGAAGTCATATGTCACAACCTTATACAATGTTAGGTTCATTTAGTTTGAACTAATTGCTCATGGGATTGACACCTCAATTACTACAAGTTTACAATCCATATACTTACAGAATATTGAGGATTTTACATTAGGTAAAACTTGCTTAACAATGCCTTTTGTATTTACTCAAGAGCATTCAAATCTATTCACTCTTCTTAACAAAAAATTATTTAACGCCCAATTATGGTTACACCATATTGGAATATTCCTTTTAAACTAATGTGTGATGTAAGTGTTTTTGTAAAAGTTATAGTTATTAGATGAAGGAAAGACAAGCATTTTCAACCCATATACTACACTAACAAGACTTCGATGGATGCTCAAAAGAATTATACAACCATAAAAAAAATTTATAGTAGTGATTTTTCCATTTAATAAATTTAGATTTTATTTAATGATTTCCTAATATGTTTACACTAACCATTCTACATTGCAATACTTTTCAAATAAGTCAAATTTAAATTGAGACTAATTATATGGGTTACTATTGCAAATATTTGATTTGGATATCAAATATAAAAAGGAAACTAAAAATTTGGCATTCGACCATCTATCACATTTAGAGAACACAAATTTGAAGAATATGACACATCAATTATACATTTCTAGAAGGGCACCTTTCAATTTTTAAGAGATAAATGAGTTAGAAATTTTATGGTTTGTTAACTTTGCTAATTATTTGGCTACTTAGATTTTTCTTAAAAGGCTTTCTCATCATTAAAAGAAGAAATTCTTTCTGATTTAAAGGATTGTTTTTCAGAGGATCCTTATTTGTTTAAGATTTATGCAAACCAAATTGTTTCAAAATGTGTTCCCCAATTAAAAGGATGGAAGATTTTGGAGTACTACCATGTCGATCCAATTGAGGGCATTACTATGCAAAAAACATGGCCAAGAAAGTTCTTATTTTTTTTTCATTAGCCCATGTTATTTAAATATGTTCAAATGTATATGCAATTGTGTGATAATTGCTAACAAGTAGGTAATATTTCTTATTGAGACAAAACATCTCAAAATTTTATTTTAGTTTGCAAGGTGTTTGATATTTAGGGCATTGATTTTATAGGTCCCATTTCAAATCTATAATTGAAATAAACAGATCCTAGTTGTTATAGATTGTTTTTCTAAAAGGATTGAAGTTTTGAAGTTAGGATTTACATACAAATGATGATAGGGTTATAATTAATTTTCTCAAAAAGTTGGTTTCACAATTTGGTAATCCTAGAGCGAATATTAATCATAAATGCATGCATTTTTTTAATAAACTGTTTTAAAATGTTCTTAAGAAACATATAGTCACACGTAGAGTTTCCACCCCTTACCAATCCCAAACCAATGGCTAAGTGGAAGTAGCAAAAAAGGAGTTAAAACAGATTTTATTTAAGATGATAAAGGAATATAGAAAAGATTGTCTTATAGAACAACATATAAGACATTGTTATGCACTACACCTTATAAGTTAATGTCTAGAAAAGCATGTCACTTGGTTGTTGAACTTAAGCATATAGCATATTAAGGAATGAAGTTTATTAACTTTAATCTTGATCTTGTAGATGAGAAAATAAAATCCAAGTGAATGAGTTCAAAAAATGGTGCATGATGACTTATCAAAGTTTGAAATTGTATAATAAGTGGACTAAGTGGTATTATGATAGGAAGATTAAACAATCCAAATAGCTCAAGAAGTGTGATCAAGTTCTCTTATACAACTCTCTAACTTAAATTATTCTCTAATAATTTGAGATCTTGATGGTTTCAACCATTCATAGTCAAACATGCTTTTCCTTATGGAACAATAGTGGTAACCTATTTAGAAAAGAGGTATGTTTAATGTGAACAACCATCAGTTGAAGTATTATCTTATAGGTGATTCTAGAAAGCACACCAAAGAGGAGTTTAATCTCTAATGCAAAAAGTTATGAGTTAAAGTGGAAACATTGAGCTAATGACATTAAACAAGGGCACCTTGGGCACAACCCATGTTTATATGGAAATTTCATTTCATTTAGTTTCATTTTAGGGTTTATAAGCCTTAAATTTTGTATTTTAATTAGTATTCATATTTTCTTGTGGTTTGATGCAAAAATTTTGTTTTTCTATATAATTTAGGTGTTATTTTTTATCTTTTATTTTTTGGGTTTATTTTTTGGTTTACAGATCTAACAGTAAGCGAGAATTTAGCTAAGTATAAAAGTTCTAGAGAGTTACACAGCCATGAACACACCAATGATGATAGATTTGTTCTTTAACATGATTAACGAAAAGAGCAACGTGGCTATGTTTCATATAAAAACAAGTTGTTTTAAAGTTCAAAAGAGTTACATAGTCATAAACACAACCGTATTTCTAGTTGTGTTCTACAAATGGAGACATAGGTGATCAACACAAGTATAAACACTCCCATATACACAAGCAAGGTTATTTTTTTAATTCCATTAAGTTATATAGCATAAATATACCTATATTATTAACCTTGTACCTTACAACTCCTTTTTATTTGATTTTTAAATTTCTAAAGAGTTATATGCCAACTAGAATGACATTGTTAGTGGCCATGTATTTTTTTTAGTTTTTCAATATAATATATGGGTAGCAACTTGCCTAGTTTTTTTCTTTTACTAATTTCTTAAGCTTATTATTAGCAAGATCGTGTTAAGTCCCAACACACGCACATATTTGTTTGTTTAATTTTTGTTAAGAACATTATTTACAATATTGACTATATTGTAGTCTATGTTCATCCTATCATAATATGCCCTTTTTGCACACCTATATTTTGAAATCTATAACCTAAATAATGCAACTTAGGTAGAACAATACTCATTTTCTTACTTCTATTTTATAAACCATTCTAAATTCATTCCACCAATCGAAAAATCCATATTTCTCCATCTTCCTTCATTTTTCTCTCATTTTTAGGACCCATTCCATATGTTTCAGTGACACTTTCAACCATCCAAATGCTATTTTACTTAAAGAGTTCATTAAAGTGAATTTTTATGGTTTATTTATTCTTTTTTGGTTTTATTTCACTAACTAGGGACAATTTTATGGTGAAACATGTTCTAGGGTCTATTGAACTAATTTTGGATCATTTTTTTGGTAAAATCGTGTTTTAGGTTCTATTGAACAATTTTTTATTAATTTAGGTGATGAATTTTTGTCCTTTATGACTTTAAAAACAATTAGAGAGAATAAGATGATGAAATCATGTTATTTGATTCAAATTAATGTGTTATGATGGATTTTTGTGTTTTAATTGTTTTATTTTATAAATGAAAGTGAGTTTTGACATCCAATCATGTTTTTGAGTTTTTTTACATGATCAAACTCCATTTTCATTCAAATTTACATAAATTAAAGTGGATTATGTGTAATTCAATTGTGTTTTTTTTTTCTCACTTTCATGTGCTTACTGCTTTATATGAAAGTGGATTGGTTTTGTCTTATCGTGATTAGATTGAAGTGGAATGCTCTCTTAAGTTTAGGAATTGTGTTAATTTTTTTATTTCAATGTATAATGATGAATATAATAAACACCATATATCATCATCAAGATAAGGAAGTGCTAAGAAAGAGATAGAGAACTGAACACATGTAGAGACAACCACTGAGACTAAAGCCTTCAACTCTAATTTATCCCATATTGTACTTTACAGCATCATCGCTTACCTTTGGATTTTAAAGACTAGAGACTAAACCATTTATTAAGGGTAGATGCATAGATTGGGAGGTGCTTGATTAGCTCAGATAGGAATTAAATGTTTGAGATTTGTTAAGTGATAGAAATTGGGATCGCTTCTTTACAATCGAGGAGAGACTTATATTAAGATCACACTTATCATTACCTTCACGTTATAGAAGACACATTTGCCAGAGTCCAGATAACACTATTTACTTTTGAGAATATAAGGAGAGGAAAATTATTATTTGTTCATAGTTTTCCATATATATGGGACTTTACTTTGCTAAGTTTGTTGCTTTTAAGGCCTATTATTCTGCTTTGAGAGAGTGTTTTGCTATTAGTACCAATACAAAGATACATTGATGCATTATCAATAGTGAGTGGCATTATGAGTCTATATAATCAAAGGGCTCTACATTGTGATTCCAATCATCAAGGCACATGTATTCTCTACTGAGATAGACATTGAGTAGGAAAGGAGATAGTAATGAAGTAGTGAACATGATGGATGTCTTCTATTTATATAGTATATGTGAGAGAGTGCCTATCTACCTTTTCTATACACTAGCTTGTTTTTTAGGCATCAAACATATGATACTACGATTATTAGAGAGATTACCCAAGATGTAGATTGTTTGACATAGGTCCTAGCAAAATTGATATTTTGAAAGCCTTTAGCATGATACAAAAGAGGCAGGGCCAACAGATACCCCTTTAATTGTTACATTCTAAGAGCCTAAGGTTTCTACTAGAGCTGAAAGGGATCACCCTAATGTACTAAGAGTAGTGAACCGACCATGCCATTCCTCCACCACTACCTCTAGTTACACCTGAGCATCATGGTAAACCTTCTATTAGTGCCAACACATCTATCTAGCTATCCACCTCTCCATATTATAATAAACTCTGGATTGCTCGATTTGAAAGATATAAAGGTTAGATCCTAAAGGTTTAAGAAACTATTAGAGATTGAAAGTGAGATCTTAAAGAGAAAGTATCAAGATTGGAGGCACATAATCAATGGGTAAGGATGTTATCATCTATATTGCTAATCATTGAGGAGCTACAGTTCTACCTTAACCCAGAAGCATTAGTATAACTTCTCAATTACCTCATTAGTAAGATGATCTTACAGCAAAAGCATCAACTCCAATTAAGATAGTGGCCACAGCTACTCAAGAGCTTGATATTGCTTTATCACAGTAGGTTAATCCCCCTAGTGAGATTAAACGTGAGGTGGCTAATGATCACATTATAGATTCCTTGACTACCTTGGTAACTTAAATTCTCTAGGATTATAGAAACAAGTGATAGGTCATTTTTTTCTTTTCTTTTATATTTATGTTTCTTGGTTTCCATTTTATATGTTTTGATAGCTAGTAAGGGACTAACCCTGTTAAAGATATACCAAACCTTAATTTTTCATAGATATAGTTAATTTTTATTTTAGTTTTTCTATTTCTATTTTTGATCTTATATTCTCTTTTATTTTCTTTCTATAAGGAATATTACATATAATTTGGATGGAATTCAAACCGAGAATTCAAATATTTTATACGAATCAATGAAATACTAGTTTACCTTACCTTTCCTCATGTTAATTGTCTTTCATTATTTTATATTAAGTGTGGAGAAGGGATATTATGATTTTATTGTGAAGGGATAATACTTGTCTTAAAACATCTTGAGTTATTATAAATCATTGATTTAGAATATAATCTAAGATGAAGAAGGCATAATTAGTTATTTTTAACTTTATGAAATGATATATTATAAGAAACTATAATTTTTATATTATGCTCCATTTTTCTTTGTTTTGTGTGGATCATGCAGAGTTGGATGATACTAGAACTTAGTTTTATTATGTATGCGAAGACCACAAATTTAGACTAGAGGAATTTAGATGAAAAACAAGCACCTAGATTAAACCTTTTCTTTGATTTTTACCATACTGTGTTTTTATCCTTTAGGTGTAACCAAATTTAAAACTTAGCCCTTTTTTGAATTATTTTAACCTTATTACAAGTCTATAAAACATTTTTATGATTAGCCTAATATTTTCTTTTGCACCTTAAAGAATTGTATTTACTTGATTGCATATGAATCTGATTAGAAGAAGAAGTCTCAAGAATGAGAAAAGTTGCAAGCTTATGAATCCAAGACTATATGTTCTCATGTGTCAATTAAATTTTAGATATTCTCCTTGTAAGATCGTACATAATCAATTCAAATATCTTGAAATGAGCTCATTCAAAAAAAGAAAAGAAGAAAAATATTTATTTTTAATTTATTGTAATTGTGAAAAGGAGGAAAAGAAGATACTTGTGTTATTAATGACTTACTTTACACCTTACTTGCAATTTTTTTAAAACTTGTTTATGCACATTCCTTCATCTTTTTTAACCTAAAATTTAACCCTACCATATGTTTACCTAAGCTAGATAACACTTAATTCAAATATGTTTTGATTTTTGCCTCTAGTTTATTTTATAGTGGTGGAGATGTGTTTTATTGGCAAGAACATGTTAAGATTCCTTCTATGCATTGATTTTAGAAATCTAATAACTTTCCACCTAAACACTTTGTGCAAATAGAATGAAACTTTTACATGAGGGTGCTATATCTTATTTGAACTTAATTTTAGAAAGATTTTCAAAATATCATCATTTGTGGTTTTTTCTTGTGGGATTTCATTCTATGATAGTTTGATTCTTATTGTATTATGGATTAATTCTTTAGGCATCATGATTTGAAGTGTGAATAGATAAGTTAAGATAAAGTAGAAGTGAATATCTAGAAAGGTCTATGAATTTAAATTATTGCTTTTTTTAGGTCTAGAAAATGCCTAAATGTGGGAAAGTTTGATAAACTCTTAATCATTCATATTTTTAGGATTATATTTAGTGTATTTCAGTTATTCATTTGATTTTTTTATTGTGTCTGGTATTTAATTCATTCATGTTTTGTTTCTTGGCCATAATTCATCTCTTTTCTTAAAATTGAAAGAATTTTATTAATTTAAGCATCATTTCATTTCATTTATTTAGAGTAAAAGGAATAAATTTAAATAAGTACAAAGGGATTCAGAGTTGTTTTAACCAAGTTACGAAGTTATAGGGCAAGTACAAAACCTAGTACACGTATGTCTACTTGCCTATGTTCTCTATTATTTCTAAATTTCAAACTTACATAGTCGTGTATAAAGAGCTTAAGGCATGTTGATTAATTTAGTGTGTTACATGACTTTGATGTTATTGATAGGCATAAATTCACATTTTATGCTTGTACTTATGTTTACTCTGGATGGAATTTCATGTCTTATAATAAATCATATGTGGCATCAACTATGTTCCTCATTAGTGAACCACCAGTTACTGCATCTATGGTGCCTAATACAAAAGAATTCAAACTCTTATATAAGGTTTGCAAAAGGAACTCTTTGGGCAAGTTATGATATGGGCAACTCCTTTTTAACTCTTTGAATCTCTCTCATCCTCATACAACGACTGCCCTTTACTTTGCTAGAAATTGGTTATCTCCTTTATGATCCTAGGGGTCTTTGTTAAGGGGAAATATTTAGGTAAAAAAACTTGCACTAGTTGCTCCCATGTTGTAATGTTCTTTGGGCTAAAAGAATTCAACCAAGCCTTTGCACGATCTTTAAGTGTGAATGAAAAAAGCATCATCTTGGCTACATCTTCAGAAAATCCATTATATCGAAATGTGTCACAAATCTCCAAAAAGCTGGCCAAATGGACATTAGGATCCTCATTAGTCAGTCTATATAATTGGGCATTAGTTTATAGCATATTCAACAGTGTTAGTATAATTTTAAAAATGTTAGACTACAATATTAGTCTCATTATTTCTTATTGGTTAGCATTGAACCCTAGCCTCTTGAAGCCCATAAGGGTTCTTTGTTATGCTCCTTGTTTCCTTTCCTCCACCATTGCTCTCACTGTCACTTCTTGGCATCTCATTTTTCAAATCTTACTCTCTTGTTTAGTGATGCTGAAAACTTACATATCTATTAGTTTGTTTGAACTCCTTATATATCTTATGTTTATGCACATGCAATCATACAAGAAAAATGTTACAATCCTTATATCAAAGTAACTTAAATTAAACTAATTGCTATAAAATGATCGTTCAAGGACAAATTTTAGCTTTTCTAGGTCACGAGATTTTTATACTTTTTATATTTCAAGGTTATTTTTAGAACCAAAATAAATGGGAAAACACTAGGAAGATCCTTATAAAGAATCAAGATAATAAAAGGAAAAGAAAAATAAAAAATATACAGCTAGAAAACATAAAAGAAGAGATCAAAGAGCAATATCCTAAAGAACATAAGCTATAGAATTCCAACTTAAAGCAAAGAAGAGATGAGCATTAGTTTTAGGAACAAGTTGACATAGCAAACTTATATTGTCATGTATGTCATAATGTTTGTTCCTTGTCTGCAATCTTCTCTTTACTACAAGCCAGCTAATGAAAGAAGCTTTAAAGATCAAGGATTTTGCCCAAACAAGATCAAACTATTGAACTTTTGAGAATTAGGTCTAAAAAATCCAAGCAAGATTTATTGGTAAATCGATGTGAGGTGTCCCTCATCCTAATGACTATATCATCATTGAGAGGATTTGATAGATAAGGCAAGCTATCAATAATACATATTGAACCTTTAAAATTATAACATTAATTACATTTTGAGATTATACCGTTGACCTTAGCATTATAAGGAATCCTATACTTAGTTGACTTAGGTCATTCCATAAGTGTATAGGCCCAAGATTATACAAACTATCAAACAAAAATCAGGTTTGCATGCCATTACTTATCAGGTTTTTTTATGAAAAAATGTGTTAATCAATTAACCTCACATTTGAACCAAGCACCAGGAATGCTCTTTATTAATTTTCAACTGATAAAATTGGCCTTAGATAGGTAGTACTTATTAATGCTTCCTTGTCATTGAAGAGCTTATATATCCTTTTAGCTAATAAAGTTGAGTTTATGGCTTGTATGGAAACTAACCCTAAATCTCCATCCTATTTAAGAAGGCAAAGTTCCTACCACTTGACCTTTTCCTCTTTTAAGTTATCAGTTTTTCCTGACCATAAGAAATTTGTAATGATCTTAAACTCATTGGTTAATCCTCTTAGAAAGACTAAGTGAGCACTCTAGTAGATATGGATATTCCTCAAAATAGCAATAATTAGCTATAACCTACATTTACAAGAAAAATAAATATTCTACGAAGAGTTAATTTTGTTTTTCCTTAACTCTAAAAAGGGAATACAGTTAATGAACTTGTGTATTTTAGCAGTTATAGGCATACTAAGGTATCTTTGAAGGAAAATAAGAATGCTCAATCCAAAAATAAATCCAAATAGATCAACATTATTGTTATAAGAAGAAACATAAAGCTTACTTTTTCCTTATTCACTTTCAAACCTAGAGGAAAAGTTAAGAGAGTCCATTAATAATTTAATGGATGATGGATCTCCACCACAGAACAACATGAGATCATCCACAAAGGCTAAGTGGTAGATTTTCAAACCCCTACACTTATGGTGAAAAAAAAAAGCAGAAACTACATTTAATTTTGAAAGTAATTAATCTTGTATGAACTTCAATTGCTAAAGTAAATAGATAAATGGATACAGGATCCCCTTGTCTAATTTTTTTAACTCAATTCAAAGTTTTAAAAGGAGCATCATTAACTAAGATATTATATGAAGTTGATGAAATATATTATTGTATCCATCCTAAAAATGCTTCAAGTAAACCAAATATTTAGAGGAATTAACTTGTGAAGCTCCATTCCAAGGAATCTTTGGCAAAGTCAATTTTCATTAAAAACTTCTAATAAAAGCATTAGTATCATAATCTTCGAACAACTCCTAAAATAATAAAATAGTGTCTCTAATAGAACTCCTTGAGATAAAATCCCATTAGAAAGTTCTTATAAGTATTTTAGGATCCTTCTTAAACCTAATAGCTAAGAGCTCAGATATCACTTTATATATTGTGTTACAATATGAGAAAGGTTGATAGTCATATAAAAAAATTGTATTCTTAGTCTTGGGAACTAGGCAGAGATGTGTTTTGTTCAATTCCTTAAGCATTCTCTTACTTTTGAAAAAATCTCAGATAGTTGCAATCACTAGCTCTCTAATTATCCTCTATGTTCTCCCAAAAAGCACATGTTGAAGCCAAATGGCAAGATATACTTATTAAGATTCAAACTGAAAAATGCTTCTTTAATATCTTGGGGGTTGAATGGCCTCATAAGATTATCTTTAGTAAATCCTTATAGAAGTTAAATGCAATCGCACTAATTTTATCCTTCTCCTTACATAATAGCCCTTCCTCGTTAACAAAGGAAGAGATCTTAATCTAGAATTGTGCCAAAACACCCTAGCTTTCTATCTTAAGAGTGAGTTATTGAATTAAATATTTTGATTATATTAATTGAGGTCCTTAGATTCAAAAGCTCTCAATTATTAGTTAAGAGGGTTTATGTAGTACTCATTATAAACCTTCCTAAAAACTTCCTTTGTTTTTTAAAGATTAGTACCAATGTTCAAATAGACCCTACACTGGATTGCTTTAATTTCCTCCTTGACAACATTAAGCTTCATCATTAATTGGAAAGCTTTATAGCCAACCACTCTCAAGGTGAGGCCTACCTTAATCACTTCTTTATACCCTTCAATTGAAGCCAAATAGTTACAAGAACTAAATGGGGACTTAGGGGGCTTAAATTTAACAACTCAATTTTAAAGTGATTTAAGACAAGTGGAGGACCAATATTAGCATAGTAATATGGGGATTGCCTTAACTAGGAATCAATGACCATAACCCCCTTATCAAATATTATTCTAGGTACAAAACTGAAAACGAAGATAAGATCTAACACTCTAATCTGATTTATCACCTAAATCAATTTATTAGTGAGGATATTTTAATTTGTTCTAACTCCCTAGCTTCATTTAAACGAAGAAGACAAGTTAAGTCCCCTAGTCAATTAAGAGCCTTGAAAACATCCTTACATCTAATTAAGTTCATCTTAAAGCTATATCCTTTAAAAGGCTAGAATAATAACATATATAATACAGATATCAAAATGGTTGTTAGACCATACAAGGTAGTAAGTAAAATGAATCGAATAGTTTAAAAAAATTAGGTTATCGATTTGAATAAGAGAAGAGTCAAAATCCACCACTGTCCTACCAATAAAATGGTGATAATGGATTGAGATTATATACCATTAAGAACCTAAACATCTCAAGCTTTCCTTAAGCTTATTAGTTTTTATTTTGTTTTCTGAAAAGTTATAGGAGAATAAGTTTCTTGATTAGTGCTTGATTGACTATATATTTACTCCTAATGCTTAGTGATTAATGTTATAATGTGCTCAAGATACTTATTTTGGTTCATATTTTATTTTAGGTAGAAGTTGGAGGAATAAGAACCAAAATGACTAAAAACCTATATTTGGAGCCATCCTATTGATTTTCAATATTATGCTTTTTTGGAACAAGAAGGAGAGGAACTAGGATAAATATGGGACAAAGAAATAAATTTATTACAATTTACACGGTCATGTATGAGACTATGTAACTCATTGGAAGCACATAAGAGTGCAAAGATGTGGTTTTAGCCTCTTTTGCAAGCTACATAGCAATGTTTGAACTTATATGGCTTTATAAGTAAGTTATATAGTCGTATAAGTGGTTGTTTAGCTCGCAAAGGCCATGTAAGTTTATGAATTTAGGAAAAAAAATTTGATAGACATGATCATCAATGTGCACATGTAACTTATCATGTGTCTTACAAAACACTAATTTTTATTATAAAAGGACATTTAAGTGAACAAATGAAGAGAGGAAGAGTTTAGAAACACGAAAGTGGGCAGATTTCTTACCTCTTTGAGATCTATAGGGAGCTAACCTTCTTCCTTCCAGTTCAAAGGGGATATCGAGGACGATGAACACCTTTTGGCATTTCTTAATCTAGTATTGTTGTTCGCACTCTCTTTTAAAATTGATTGTGCTATTCTTTGTTTAATGTTTTGGGGTTCATGTATGGATGATTATTTTTCTCACTCTCAAATAAATTATTCTTTAATGAACCCATTTCTAGAACCTAGATTGTAGTACGTAATTGTTGTAACTCTGATTCACTTGTGGTAAACTAATTGATGTGTATCATCAAGGATAACACAGCATATGTTAAATAACTAGAGCTTGTGTGGTTATTGCCTAGATTAACATGTTTTCCTATAACATAATGTAGTTTTCACACTAAATCTTGAGAGCTTATTCTAGGTTGTCTAATAGTAAAACCTAATAAAAAGGCTTATTTTGATTAAGTACAACTTAAGGAGAAATTGGGGTTAACAAAGATGATTGTTAATCTACGGTTAATAGTTTCAAGGAGGGGTATTGTAATAACAATATAACGATTGATTGTGCTCATTCGTGTGAAGGTTGAGATTGAACCAAGTACTAGATTTGAAACCCATTTGTCAATTTTATCACTTTTTTACTATTTGGCATGATTTACCTTCAATATTTTACTTTTACATTAATTTGTTAATCAAATTTAGCAACACCCCCCCCCTCCCCAAAAATCCTAAACATGAATTCATTCATTACAAAATCTAGACACACTCTATATGGACATGATCTCTACTCACCACTGCTATAAATTTAGCTATAAAGAGTTACATTTTATTTTTTGTTGTATTTGACATGCATCAAGATTTTTGGCATCATTTTTGGGCAGTGAAGTAATTTGATTTTTTATTTTTATTGTAATTAGTTTATTTTTATAATTAGTTTTTACAATTATTTTTTAAAGAGATCTCATCATCAATAACCTATACAATTTGATCCTGAGATCAAAAGGACACTGTGAAGGTTATGAAGGGAAACTAGAAAAATTCTAGGAATACAGCAACGACTTGAATTTGAAGAAGTTAAGCCAATCTAAGAACTTTAAAAGAGTTAGTTGCACTAGACTTGACTCAAGGATCTTTATGCATCACTTTTGCTAATTTGTTGAAATATCACTTTTGATTTTAAGTCTGAGTTAATCCATCTTTTGCTTAACTGTCATAGACTTGTAGGTGACAATGCACATAATCATCTCAAGGAGCTTGATGTTAATTGACTTAATATGAAACCTCCAAAGGAGATGAATGAGCAGATTATGTTAAGAGCCTTCCCATTTTCATTAAAGGATGCAACAAAAGACTATCTTTTTTATCTGCCCGCAAGGAGTGTGAGCACGTGGATTGAAATGAAGAAGTTGTTTTTAGAGAACTAATTTTCAACATCAAATATAATCAACATTAGGAAAGAGATTTGCTATTGGACCCCGTCTCCGAGGCCCAACATTCGGACCCATACAAGCATGGGAGACCCAAAACCGAACACAACTGACCACAAGTAGAGGAACTTTTAATAGAAAATTTGGGATTTACTTCTTAATAAAAAATTTTCCTCATGATCTCACGATTCTAACGCCACTGAAATCGTTCAATTCAGATTAGAAATGAAAAAGTTATGGCAAAAATACTATCTTAAAGAAAACAGTGAAAACAGTCCCTCTACCGACTTCATGTCAAAATTTGAAAACTTTAGAGGCTAAATTACTAATCAGTTCCTTCATAAAACTTGTAGGTTTATGTCACTAGTTTAATTTAAAACAAGAATAGCCTCGATCTGAGCCCTATAGCTCCAGATATTTAAAAATTAGTGAAGTATATTCAGACTTGATCAGCCGACCTACACACTTTGTTTCAAACCACCTTTTTCAATTTAAAAGAAATACTGGTAAATTAGGTTTATAAAGATAGAAAATTTTCTTAGGAATCTATCGCTTCAAAAATGGGGTCAATCGGAGGTCTATGCAAAAAGTTATGGCCAAAAGAAGGGAGAGGGGTCGGTCGGCCAAAACCGACCCCCAAACGCAAGCTCACTCAACATGGCCGAGCGGCATTGCTCGCCCGCATGGGCGAGCGACCAGCGCTCGCCCGAGCTCACTCAACATGGCCGAGCGGCATTGCTCGCCCGCATGGGCGAAGCGACCAGCCTTCAAGACGGGCGAAGCGGCGGGCGAGCGATCAGCCGGGCCGCCCAAGATGGGCGAAGCGATCGCCTCGCTTCGGCCTGTCGAGCGCCTGGCACTCAGCGTGCGAGCCGAGCGACTGCCAATGATCCGTCCTATCGACTTCTAACTTCAATAACTTTTGACTCGAGCTCCAAATCAGACACGGTCGGAAGCGTTGAAAGCTAGAAGAAAATATACATTTTCAAGAAGGATTTAAAGACAAGTTCGGCCACTAAGGGAATCCAAATTTTACTCAAAGGCCGATCGACTAGCTCTCCCTAACAGCACCAAATCTTGCAACCTCCATAACTTTTGACCCAGAACTCCAAATTTAACAAAATTAGTGTCTATGGAAAGGTAAAAGAATTATCTACAACTTTCATGAAGACCACCAACCTATATCCCAACTCTGTGAGGGTGAAAAGTGGACTCAAAGCTCTGCCTGACAATCTGTCACTTGGACAAGACTGTGATTTAAATCTAACGACTCATACCTACCAATTTAACTCATCATAAATGGCTCATAAATCATCCTGGAGAGTCCTACAGCTCGCTTTACCACTCTCCATGAATCTAAAAGATCCCATACGACCTATATCAACCCAGAAATTTCAGACCTTCAACAACACATAACTCATAGCAATTTTTCCAATGAGCCTCCCAAAGTTAAAACCCAAAGAACAACTCAAAAATAAAAATACTCATACACATACTATTTCAAGGCCATACACAGATCGGAAATCAACATTTTCACAATATGGAGAGTACTAGAGCTCTCATTCACAATCCAAATCATAACAAAGATTCATGCATAGCTTTAGTTACATATTGGCATATTCATCAAGATCAAGTACAAAATACAAAAGATGAGATGCTCAATGATCAATATGCTTACAAAGCTATTCCAAAAGCTAGTTACTAACTTAATACAAAAGTATCTAAAATTCTTGGAGTTAAGACCGATGCCTTGCAAGGTTTCGAGTTCAACTTGAATTTGCACCTGAGGAGGGAGAATGGGGTGAGCAAACACGGCTCAGTGGCTAACACATTTATAGCCATCGAGTAATGAACCACACAACACATAAACAAGGATCCGAAGCACTAGTAATTTAGCATATGAAACACAAATAATCCAAAATCATCACATAAGGTAGAACATACGAATTTATATCAATCAACCACATATTATGCATCATAAACACAATTAAAAGATGGAATGCACACAATTTGGCTTGAGGGTTTCATAAACACAACGAATAAACCGAAGTTTATCGTAAACACAACGGAAACCGAAGTTTACCGTAAACACATCGAGTCCATTTTCGGATCTCGTAGGCCACATGCGGGCAGCCGGGAGAAGGCTAGGGGGTCCACGTGCACGTGTCTATCGATATAGGTTCTCTCTTGCTCAATCACAACCAATTTATGCTCACATATTCAAACACAAAAATAGTATTTTATGCTTCTTTCATTGTATCAAATCATCATAGTTTCGTTCTTTTCATTCAAATCAAGGGAAAATAAACTTTCAATATACTCACAATTAACAAAGATAGCACACATAGGGCATTTGCTCATTACACAACAACTATAAAATGTTACTCACCTATCGCTTCAGATCCAATTCAAGATTGCCCTTCCTCCTTGTCTTGAGTGGGGTTCTCTTGATTTCCTTCAATTAAATCACACTCTATTCAATAAATACATTTTAAAGGAAAGCATAGCATTCATAAAAATCTAGCACAATAAAAGTATACTTTAAGCCTAACCTACCCATAAGCCATTTAAGCTAGAATAACCATAACCTTAGCTTAGAAATCCCAAAAAATCCATAGATCTCACCTTCTCTTCTTTCTTTCTACAAACCCTAACTTCCATTTCCTCCCATTTTCGAACCTATCATAAACAAAGATGAAACTTACCTCTAGCAAGAAGATTTCTTCTCTTTTTCTCCTTCTTTCTTCCTCCTACGGCTCTCCTTCCTCTTGGCTGAAGCTTCTTCTTTCTTCTCTCACGTTTTCTCTTCTTCTCTTCTTTTCCTTCTTTTCTTTCTCTACGGCACTTCCTCTTCTTCTTAACCACTTAACTCATTTATTAGCTTTCACTTAAAGCCTCCTCCCAAAACTACATAGTTTTGATATTGGGCTCTTCCTTATCCTCTTACAAGTAACTATAATGGGCTCACCTCTAACTTACAAGCCCACTACACATCACCCATTAATTTCTAATCCTCCTTCTTATCTTTCATTCCTAAAGCCCAACATAAAAATATCTATATAAACACATATTTAACTCAATTAAGGCAAGATAAAAAAAATAATGAACGAATAAATCCATAAATCAATAAATAATTAATTAATTAATTAAAAAAAAATTTCGGGCCCAACAATTCTCCCCTCCTAAAAGAATTTCGTCCTCGAAATCCTTACCTGAGTCCATGAAGAGGTAGGGATACTTCTCCCTCATGGCTTCCAAAGGCTCCCAAGTAGCCTCCTCGGTCGAATGGTTCCTCCACAAGACATTAACCAACTTCACACTCTTATTCCTTAACATTTTTTCCTTTGAATATAAGATCTCCACTGGTTGCTCCTCATAAGTCATATCTTCCCTCAACTGAACCTCTGAAGGTTGAACTATGTGCGAAGGATCCGATCTATATCTCCTCAACATCGACACATGGAACACATTGTGAATCTTAGACAACTCCAATGGCAAATCTAACTTATAAGTCAAAGGCCCGATCCTCTCAATGATCTCATATGGGCCTATATACCTTGGGCTAAGCTTGCCTTTCTTGCCAAACCTCAAAACACCTTTCCATGGAGATGCTTTAAGAAACACCTTCTCACCCACTTCAAACTCCATCTCTTTCCTATGGGCATCTGTGTAGCTCTTCATCCTATCTTGAGCTGCTTTAAGTCTCTGCTTCACTAACTTCACCTTATCCACAGTAACCTGTACCAATTCAGGTCTTACAAGCTTCCTCTCACCTTCCTCATCCCAACATAAAGGAGTCTTGCATCTCCTTTGAAATCCAACGCGTAAGCTCTCAACATAGCCTCCAAAGTTCGTATCGTCCTCTCCGACTGTCTATCAGTCTGCGGATGGAATGTCGTACTAAAATGCAATCGAGTCCCCAGAGCCTCCTGCAAACTTTCCCAAAATCTGGAGGTAAACCTAGGATCTCTATCAGAAACTATCGAACTCGGAATCCCGTGAAGTCTGATTACCTCATCCACATACTTCTTAGCCAAAACATTCAAAGAATCTGTCTGTCTAATTGGCAAGAAGTGGGCTGACTTAGTCAGCCTATCCACAATCACCCAAATAGCGTCATGCTTCTTGCTAGTACTCGGTAATCCCATCAGAAAATCCATGGTAATCTTCTCCCATTTCTATTCCGGGATCGGCAAAGGATTAAGCTTGCCTGAAGGTGCTTGGTGTTTAGCTTTCACTTGCTGACACACCAAACATCTTTTAGCATACTCTGCCACATCTTTCCTCATTCCCTTCCACCAGAAATGATCTTTCAAATCCCGATACATCTTAGAACTCCTTGGGTGCATTGCATAAGGAGCGTTATGCGCTCCATCAAGGATCTCATCCTTCAGCTCTAACACATCTGGAACACACAATCTGACACCCACAACCATCAATCCATCTTCCTTTACCTCTACATCAGAGGGCTTACCATCTTTTATCTCTGCTCTAAGCTTACTCAAGTACTCATCCCGTTCCTGCAATTCTTTGATCTTCCCCCTCAACACTGGTCTCACTCTGAAATTTGCCAAAATACAACCAGGTTCAACCTGCCTCAATGTCACATCAAGTCTGGCTAATTCCTTCAGCAAGGGAAGGTACACTGTCTCCACATGTGCCATAGTGGACTTCCTACTTAATGCATCAGCTGTAACATTAGCTTTCCCCGAATGGTAGTCTATCACCAAATCATAATCTTTCAACAACTCTAACCATCGTCTCTGCCTCAAATTCAGTTCTTTCTGAGTCAACAAGTACTTAAGACTCTTATGATCTGTAAATACCTTAGTGGTAACTCCATACAAGTAATGTCTCCAAATCTTCAATGCGAATATTATAGCAGCCAACTCCAAATCATGAATAGGGTAGTTCATCTCATAAGGCTTTAATTGCCTGGAAGCATAGGCAATCACTTTCTCTCCTTGCATCAATACACACCCTAAACCCTTCCTGGAAGCGTCACTGTACACCATGTATCCATCATCACCATAAGGTAATGTCAAAATCGATGCAGTAGTAAGCCTCTTTTTCAATTCCTCAAAACTACTCTGGCACTCCTCAGTCCACTCAAACTTCTGATTCTTTCTCGTCAATTTGGAAAGTGGAGCAGCTATCAAAGAAAAGCCCTCCACAAACCTCCTGTAATAACCAGCTAGTCCTAAGAAACTTCTCACCTCAGCCACATTCTTAGGTGCTTCCCATTTAACCACATCTTCTATCTTTTGTGGATCCACATGCACTCCATGCTCTGAAATCACATGCCCGAGAAATACTACTTCCCTTAACCAAAATTTGCACTTATCGAATTTAGCATACAGCTCATTCTTTCTCAAAGTCTCCAAAGCAACCCTCAAATGATCCTCTTGCTCCTCATCACTCTTAGAATAGACCAATATATCATCAATAAAGACAATGATAAATTGATCTAGGAAAGACTTGAAAACTCTATTCATCAAATCCATGAAGACTGCAGGAGCATTCGTTAACCCGAAAGGCATAACCAAAACTCAAAATGGCCATACCGCGTCCTAAAAGTAGTCTTTTACACATCGGTCTCCTTAATCCTCAACTGATGATAACTCGATCTCAAATCTATCTTGGAAAAGACTCTCGCCCCTTGCAACTGATCAAACAAATCATCTATGTGCGGGAGCAGATATCTGTTCTTAATGGTGGCATGATTCAAATTCCTATAATCCACACACATCCGCAACGATCCATCTTTCTTCTTCACAAATAGCACCGGAGCTCCCCAAGGCGAAGAGCTCGGCCTAATGTAACCCTTCTCCAAAAGATCCTCCAATTGCTCCTTAAGCTCTCTCAATTCCGCCGGGGCCATCCGATAAGGTGGAATCGAAATCGGCGTAGTACCTGGAAGAAGCTCAATTTCTCTCGGAGGAGGTAGTCCTGGCAATTCCTCGGGAAAGACGTCCGGAAATTTCCTGACTACAGGAATATCCTCCAACCTCCCTCTATCTGCCTCCGTGTCTAACACATAGGCCAAATACGCTTCACACCCTTTACTCATCAATCTTTCTGCTAACATAGCTGAAACAATCCGAGGCGGACTGACTCTTCTATCTCCCACAAATACCACTTTTATGCCATTCTCCGACTCGAATTTCACTGTCTTTTGCTCGCAGTCTAAGTTGGCATGATACTTCTCTAAAGTATCCATACCTAGGATCATATCCAATCCTCCCATCTTCAAAGGCATCAAATCTACCACAAACTTCCCTCCACTAATCTCTATCTCACAGTCTCTATACACTTGACTGATAACAATAAACTGGCCGATCGGAGTACTCACCATCAGTGGAGTATCCAATGGGCACAAGACTCTACCACATACAGTTCTACCCGATGACACAAAAGAGTGGGTAGAACCCGGATCAATCAAAGCAAGAACACAATCATCAAACAATTTTTTTTTCATACCCGTTACCACTTCTGGAGCTGTCTCTATCTCCTCTCGAGTCATTGCGAAAACTCTAGTTGGAGCTTGCCCCCTGGATCCATCTGGAGGATAAGCTCTCTTAGGTACACCAGAGCTACCTACTTCAGTCACAGCCTTCTGTCCCACTGGCTCTTTCCTCCTAGAAACTTATATCCGAGATCCCTCTCTTTTGTCTGGCTTAGGGTACTCTTTGGCAAAATGTCCCTTCTGCCCACAATTGAAGCATGCTCCTGTCAACCTACGACATTCTCCTCTATGAAAATACCCACAGTGCTCACACCTAAGAAAAGGTGCCCTCTGCCCATCTCCTCTCCTACTGCCGCCCACCGTTGAAGCTTGGTGAGAAACGGTAGGAGTCCTCATCGGTCTAGGCCGGCTCCCACCGGTGCTCCTCTCCTCAGGCTGCACAGGGAAGGTTCTGACACTTCTCTTGAGAATAGAAGTACCACCTCCCCTCTTGAACTGCTCTCTTTCCTTTCTCTTTCTGTCAAACTGTCTCCCCTTCTTAGCTGGTGCCGAATTGTGACATTTGACCCATAGCCTGAACAAATGCTTGGGTAAATGCCTGGAACAGTCTCGGATCTAAAACAGGCACTTGCTCAGACTGGCTAGGCGACTGCTGAGTCTGAGGTCGAAGGGGCTCCCTACTTTGCCCTAGAGGAACATCAGCCATTCTCGGGGCCACGGACTCATCCGTGCTCTCCTCTCTCAGTGGAGAGTCAGGTGCAATAGAACCTTGCATAACTCCTCGTGTCCTACGAGGTGGCATCTTACTCCTTCAATGAAAACATTTACTGATTAGCTACATTTCTTTTTAAATCTTAGTTCCTATATGTATGCATGAGATGCATGTCACTTAATTCATAATGTAAACATTTAATCACATAACAAAACAATTTCCCTACTATGTATTCAAAGCCTAGGTGTATTGGCTCAATGGTAGTGGAGGCGTGCACTAGGTGCAGCAAAAACCTTGAGGTCATGGGTTCGAGTAGTGGCTCACCCATGACCAAAGAGGACAATACTGGATAATGGGGTACACTAGGCCAATGCCTAGGTACCTGGGCCGCGGGGGTACGCTCGGCCAATGCCGCTGGTACCGAATCCCGGACCCAACATTAATGTTGGACCCCATCTTCGAGGTCCAACATTCGGACCCATACAAGCATGGGAGACCCAAAACCGAACACAACTGACCACAAGTAGAGGAACTTTTAATAGAAAATTTGGGATTTACTTCTTAATAAAATTTTTCCTCATGATCTCACGATTCTAACGCCACCGAAATCGTTCAATTCGGATTAGAAATGAAAAAGTTATGGCAAAAATACTATCTTAAAGAAAACAGTGAAAACAGTCCCTCTACCGACTTCATGTCAAAATTTGAAAACTTTAGAGGCTAAATTACTGATCAGTTCCTTCATAAAACTTGTAGGTTTATGTCTCTAGTTTAATTTAAAACAAGAATAGCCTCGATCCGAGCCCTATAGCTCCAGATATTTAAAAATTAGTGAAGTATATTTAGACTTGATCAGCCGACCTCCACACTTTGTTTCAAACCACCTTTTTCAATTTAAAAGCAATACTGGTAAATTAGGTTTAAAAAGATAGAAAATTTTCTTAGGAATCCATCGCTTCGAAAATGGGGCCAATCGGAGGTCTATGCAAAAAGTTATGGCCAAAAGAAGGGAGAGGGGTCGGTCGGCCAAAACCGACCCCAAACGCAAGCTCGCTCGGCATGGCCGAGCGGCATCGCTCGCCCGTACGGGCGAGCAGGCATCGAGCGATCGCCTCGCTCGGCTTCCCGAGCGCCTTGGGTGCTCGAGTGCCGAGCCGAGCGACCTGCTCGGCGATCCGACCTATCAGACTTCTAACTTCAATAACTTTTGATTCCGAGCTCCAAATCAGACACGGTTAGAAGCGTTGGAAAGCTAGAAGAAAAATATACATTTTTCAAGAAGGATTTAAAGACAAGTTCGGCCACTAAGGGAATCCAAATTTTACTCAAATGCCGATTGACTAGCTCTCCCTAACAGCACCAAATCTTGCAACCTCCATAACTTTTGACCCAGAACTCCAAATTTAACAAAATTAGTGTCTATGGAAAGGTAAAAGAATTATCTACAACTTTCATGAAGACCAACAACCTATATCCCAACTCTATGAGGGTCAAAAGTGGACTCAAAGCTCTGTCTGACAATCTGTCACTTGGACAGCACCTGCATTTAAATCCAACGACTCGTACCTACCAATTTAACTCATCATAAATGGCTCATAAATCATCCTGGGAGAGTCCTACAGCTCGCCTACCACTCTCCATGAATCTAAAAGATCCCATACGACCTATATCAACCCAAAAATTTCAGACCTTCAACAGCACATAACTCATAGCAATTTTTCCAGCGAGCTCTCCCAAAGTTAAAAACCCAGCAACAACTCAAAAAATAAAAATACTCATACACATACTATTTCAAGGCCATACACAGATCGGAAATCAACATTTTCACAATATGGAGAGTACTAGAGCTCTCATTCACAATCCAAATCATAACAAAGATTCATGCATAGCTTTAGTTACATATTGGCATATTCATCAAGATCAAGTACAAAATACAAAAGATGAGATGCTCAATGATCAATATGCTTACAAAGCTATTCCAAAAGCTAGTTACTAACTTAATACAAAAGTATCTAAAATTCTTGGAGTTAAGACCGATGCCTTGCAAGGTTCCGAGTTCAACTTGAATTTGCACCTGAGGAGGGAGAATGGGGTGAGCAAACACGGCTCAATGGCTAACACATTTATAGCCATCGAGTAATGAACCACACAACACATAAACAAGGATCCGAAGCACTAGCAATTTAGCATATGAAACACAAATAATCCAAAATCATCACATAAGGTAGAACATACGAATTTATATCAATCAACCACATATTATGCATCATAAACACAATTAAAAAATGGAATGCACACAATTTGGCTTGAGGGTTTCATAAACACAACGAATAAACCGAAGTTTATCATAAACACAACGGAAACCGAAGTTTACCGTAAACACATCGAGTCCATTTTCGGATCTCGTAGGCCACATGCGGGCAGCCGGGAGAAGGCTAGGGGGTCCACGTGCACGTGTCTATCGATATAGGTTCTCTCTTGCTCAATCACAACCAATTTATGCTCACATATTCAAACACAAAAATAGTATTTTATGCTTCTTTCATTGTATCAAATCATCATAGTTTCGTTCTTTTCATTCAAATCAAGGGAAAATAAACTTTCAATATACTCACAATTAACAAAGATAGCACACATAGGGCATTTGCCCATTACACAACAACTATAAAAATGTTACCCACCTATCGTCGGTATCCAAATTCAAGATTGCCCTTCCTCCTTGTCTTGAGTGGGGTTCTCTTGATTTCCTTCAATTAAATCACACTCTATTCAATAAATACATTTTAAAGGAAAGCATAGCATTCATAAAAATCTAGCACAATAAAAGTATACTTTAAGCCTAACCTACCCATAAGCCATTTAAGCTAGAATAACCATAACCTTAGCTTAGAAATCCCAAAAAATCCATAGATCTCACCTTCTCTTCTTTCTTTCTACAAACCCTACACAAACCATAACTTCCATTTCCTCCCATTTTCGAACCTATCATAAACAAAGATGAAACTTACCTCTAGCAAGAAGATTTCTTCTCTTTTTCTCCTTCTTTCTTCCTCCTACGGCTCTCCTTCCTCTTGGCCGAAGCTTCTTCTTTCTTCTCTCACGTTTTTCTTCTTTCTTCTTTTCCTTCTTTTCTTCTCTACGACACTTCCTCTTCTTCTTAACCACTTAACTCATTTATTAGCTTTCACTTAAAGCCTCCTCCCAAAACTACATAGTTTTGATATTGGGCTCTTCCTTATCCTCTTACAAGTAACTATAATGGGCTCACCTCTAACTTACAAGCCCACTACACATCACCCATTAATTTCTAATCCTCCTTCTTCTTATCTTTCATTCCTAAAGCCCAACATAAAAATATCTATATAAACACATATTTAACTCAATTAAGGCAAGATTAAAAAAAATAATTAACGAATAAATCCATAAATCAATAAATAATTAATTAATTAATAAAAAAAATTCGGGCCCAACATTTGCAGATAAAGCATCATCATAGAGAATCTCTTTACAAGTATTATAAATGCTTCAAGAAATTGTGTGTCAGCTGCTCTTACCATAATATCACATAATAACTCCTCATCTAATACTTTTATAAAGGACTATTGCCTATGGATAGGAGCTTAGTAGATGTACGATGGAGGACTATATGAAAAGACTCTTATAAAGGCCAAAATTTTTATCAAGCGTATGGCATCTAATATTCAACAAGTTGGCACTCACAATGATGTTTGTCGGGTAAATAAGATAAAAAAATCATATATATAACATAATTTAGATGAACTAACATCCTTTGGTAGGCAAATTATTGTAAAGCAAGCATAGGTAAAAGCATGTGGTATATATATAAATGCAAACTATCCAACAGATGGGTGTCCAACTTTGCAAGATGGAAACATAGAGTATGTTAATGTTGTAGGGGGAATTTTGCCAAACAATACATCTCATATTCCCAAGCCTATAACTGTAACATCCCATCACCGATGGGATGGGTATTTTGGTAAATTGGGATGGGTTAGGAATGTTTAAATATATCTCGGCATGCACATGCATCGTATAGCCTCTATATTTATATGAATGATAATTTTTGCACATGCACATGATTGTACATGCATTCGTGACATTTCCCGGCATATGTGTCTAAATGAAAATTTTGTGAATTATGTGCTATTTGTGTTTGAAATTTTGAATTGGAGTGGTTTATGTTTGTTTTCCATTTTTAGGGAATTTCAAGAATTTTTCTGAAAATTTTCGGGAAGAATTTTTGGACCGAAAAAATCGTCAAGTGACGAACTGGTTGGTTTTCGGTATCGAAAATTTTTGTCCAATGGCACTGGAATATTGGATACATGATTTTGGGATTGTAATTCGGGCCATTGGAATTGGATGGGTCAAAGATTTCATTTTATTAGGGTTTCTTATAAAGTAATATTAAATGAATTTTTGTCTTTTTTCTTAATTGTCTTTTTCTTAAATATGACAAGTGTCCTAAACCATTTAATGCTTGTCATTCATTTTCAGCAACTCTAAATAGGAAGAATGAAAAGATGATTTTTACTTGCTTTTGTTCCATCATCTGAAGCTTTCATACTTTCTTCTTCTCCATTGAATTTTTCTTCAAGTATTCTAGCTACAATTGCTTATCTCCTTCTCCTTCCACTTTGCTCTCTCTTCTATTAACTCACCTAAAAAGGCTTAGCATAAACTTGCTTCCTTGGGATGATGATGTCGTGGGTGTTAAATGAGAGTTAGGAAGTTGTGATTAGTTGGAAGATTGGAAAGATTGAAAGCTTGACTAGGTAAGAGTATGTTTTAAGCTTTGATCATTCATTTAATGCATGAATTGGTAGTTAGATGCATTAATGGTGATTTATTGTACATTAATTTCATGAAACTTGTGGTTTGATTGTTTAGGTATGAGTTTATGTTTGTGTGAGGATGAATGATGAATGTAAGTGTAATAGGTGTTGTATGAAAATTAGGATGGATTGAAGTGGATTTTGTGATTTAAGATGAGTGGAAACAAATGAAAATTTATTGTGTGGTTGCTGCCATTTTTATGGCTAGGTGATTAGGTGGATGACTTGATGAAATAGTGGCTGATTTTCTTGGCCAAATTGCATGCTAGTTGGAGTAGGATTGGAATTGGAATGATAGAAATTGGTTGAGTATGAAATCTGGAAAATGTGACTTTGTGTAGGTTTCAGATTTTGGCTCATAACTTTTGATATGGTTGTCCAATTGAGCTGAGGTTTGTTTTAAATTAAACTTAAGAAGTATGGCTAGATTTCATATGAAAGAAGTTTGATCCAATTCTGACTTTAAGGATTTTAATTTTGGCATGCAAAGTGAGTTGTTAGGTGCTGTATAAACAGTATCCGAACCTTGTGATCTGAAACTTTGATGATTTTTCTTAGGTGGATTTGGATTGAATTTGCTACTTTGGTCTTCATGAAAGTTGAATATTTTTGTGTTACCTTTCTAACTCCACTAAGTATGAATTTTTTTTATTTGTACGTTGAAAGTTAAGGTATGTTAATGTTCAGATGGTCATTCAACTGAAAATGTGTTTTGTGTGTAAGTGACTTTATGTGTGTAGGTTTTGTAATTTTTGTGTTCTGATATTTATTTGGGAATGTTAAAGGTAAAATTGGCTCAAGTGACCTTCTGTAAAGTTGTATAAGATTGTTGTAACTTTATAATGAGATATTTTATGCGAATTTTGGATGTAAGGATTGTTAGATATAAATTTGTAAAGTTTTGTTATGGTTTGGGTTAAATGTTGATTTCTTAAACCCTAACAGGACAGCCACCTAAGTGAGAGGATTTGACCTAGTTTGAATGGGAATTTGCTTTGAAGTCCTTCTTGAGAATTGTATTATATTGTCTGAGCTTTTTATTGCTGTATGGTATGTAATTTTTCGACAATGGGTTGAAACGTTATGAATGTTGGAAGATTTTGTTACTGTGAGAATGAGACTTATATAGGCAGAAGCTTTGCTTGAGAATTTGAGTTGTTCAGAAGTTGATTTTGCTTCCAAGTAATTCATGAAACTTGTAGAAAATGTTTTTATCTTTCTTTTGACCTATATATTGGAATTTTTGGCATAAGGAATGGAAAGATAGGAATTTTTTGTAGAGTGCAGTTACTGTTCATATGGTAGTTTTACTGTTTCATTGGGCAGAAACTTTGTTTGTGTTTTTGACCCTCTTAGAGATTGAATTGGATTAGGGGGTCTTCTTGAAGATTGTATAAAATGTTTAGAGCTTTCGAATGGTGTATAATATTCCTTATTTGGAGTTATGAGTAAGAAGTTATGAGGATTGGAAGAACACAGTTACTATTCATATGGTCATTTATTGGCAGTAACTTTGAAGTAGTTTTTGTAACCCTTAGAGGTGATATTGATTTATGAGCCCTTCATGAAACTTGTAGGGTTTCTTGTTATCTTTCCAATGAGATCTTGTTTGTAATTTTTGGATAAGTGTGTAAAAAGTTATGCATGTTAGAAATTCAGATGGTGGAAGAGAGGGAAATAGTGCAAACTCTTTTATCTCTTGTTTTGTCCTAAAGCTTCTTTTGCTTATATCTTTGTCATCCGACCTTCGATTGACCTGGTTCTCGAGGCGTCGAATCCATAAGACAATGATCTACCTCTCTATGTGGAATTGTGGACTTTGTGGGATTTAATTGAGATTTGGGGATTGAACCCAAGTGAGAGAATTGAGTAAAGTTTGGCAATATCCGGACCTATAGAGGTCCAAATTGAGTAATTCTGGTGTCTATAGGTTCCTAAGTCATAGGGGAATCTTTTGTGATGTGAATTATGAGAAATGTCGAGAATGTCACGAACATGCATTGTACACATCTAAATTGCTACATGTGCATTATTTAATTTTTCTAATTGTGCATTTGGTGACATGTGAATATTGTGATTATTATAGAGGCACAGTTGAAACGTCATCCCACGGACGTTGCCGAGACTTTTTGGCATTAGCTTGGAAGCTATTTGGTGAGTAAACTAGATAGTTTCTCGATTATTAATTGTTTATATTTTGCATTTATAACACTATGGAGAATAATGGTGGGTTTTGTGTTTGTCTATGTTGGTTCCGAACCGAAGGTGTCCGATGTGTTGGGAGAATATGACATAAAAGTGTTATATGTGATTTGGAATGTGATTAATTGTGACTACTTGTGTGAATGTGGTAAATTGGGACCGAATATGATGTGGACTTTGCTTTATATTGCCATGTGCATTCCATGCATAATGCATGATCAGTAATTGGCAGTTGTAATTGGAGCAGCCACCGAGAGCTTAAAGCTCAACGTATTTGGGCCTCGAGCCCACAGTGCTTCAGAGCCTCAGGCTCAACAAATAATGCGCCCTTATTGGGACAGTTTAGGCGCTCGGTCACAACAACGTAATAAATTGAAAAAAAAAGGGTCACATACGCATACATTTGACTGAATATCTGTGATTTGAGTGAAAAGCCAAAGGCTTTGTGTTCATGTAAGTAATCATGTGGTACATATGAATGAGTTGTTATGCTATATTGTGATTTGTTTGACTATGCATGAATTGGGTAAACCATCGATGATGGTTCCTCACTGAGTTCGCAAACTCACCCAAAATTGCAAATTATTTTTCAGGACCGAGAGAGTAGACTCCTAGCTCCAGAGAGAGACTTTTCCTGCCGTGTAGATCGTGTTGGCAAGAGAAGTCATGGCACACAGGTCGGTCAGCTGAGATCTTTTGGGGATAACCTAGTTAGGCTTTTTGTACTAAATTTCTTTTGGAGTATTGTACAGACAGTGAAAAACATACAGATGTGTAAATTATTGTTTTTGATGATATGAAATGAGAAAAATTTATGGTTTCAAAAATTAGTAATTTTTAGTATTGATGCTTTATGATTTGATGCCATGTGAGGTACAATAATGATGGTTCGTAGCGCACCCTTATCGTAGGGTGTGTATCGGAATGACCTACGAGCGTCCCGGTGCATATCCTATGGTAAGGGGGTGCTACAATAACCTAAGTTGGAGAGATGACTCAAACCTAAGTTATGGAGGGAATAGGTAGCAAAACTACTTTCCAAATAGGTCGTAGGGTGAACAACAATTTTAACATAGACAATAAGCCTTCTCCTCTACCTTAAGTACATCGTTGGAAGATATAGTTAAGCCTCTTGCAACTAACACTTTCCAATTCCAATAGGATGTATCGAAGTTTTAGTAGGTGACCAAATCTAAATTTTATAAGATGAATTCTAGCATTCATAATTTTGAGAACCAGGTAAGACAAATGGTAGTGGTTATCAACTATTTAGAAGCCCAAAGAGGAGGAAATTTGCTATGAAAACCTAAGATAAATATAAAGAATGTTAGTGCAATCATCTTAAGGAGTGGTACAAAACTTGAGAATATTGAGAGGGTTACACAAAGGATGAATAGTGAAGAAGAAATTGAAAAAAGGAGAAAGGGATATATCATATATCTCAAAGGTAAATCTTGATTCCCTAATTGTTTTTTGGACTAACCATTCACCTTTCCTTAGAAAGGTAGCAAAGTCTAACACAAAAGATAAGGTTAAGGAGATCTGGAAGACCTTTCGAAAGGTTAAGGTGAATATATCACTATTAGATGTGATAAAGTAAGTGCTGAGGTATGCAAAATTCCTTAGGGAATTATGTACTAACATGCAAAAGTTAAAAGGTAATTAAATGATCAGGACGGGAGAAAATGTTTCCGCAATCTTTAAAAAGAAAATATCTTATATGTGTAAAGACCCAGTGTTTACTATTCCTTACAAAATTGGTTAAAATAATATTAAACAATCCTTGTTAGATTTAGAAGCATCAATTAAAGTTATGCCTCATTCCATTTATGCTTCTTTAAATTTAGGCCTATTAAAAGAAACCAGTGTTATCATATAATTGGTTGATCATATTAACACTTATTCAGATGGGGTGATAAGAATGTCTTAGTGCAAGTAAATGAATTAATTTTTCTTTCTGACTTTTATGTTGTAGATATGAATGAAAAAACTTCTTATAATCTGATGCATATCTTACTCAGAAGACTATTTCTTAGTGTAACCCAAACTAAGATTAATCCTTGTAAGGGTACCCTCATAATGGAATTTGATGGGAAAGTTACTCATTTTAATATTTTTTATGTCAATAAACACCCAAAAAATGGCCATTCTACTTTTGCAATTAATATGATTGACCCATCAGCACATGATTGTGAATGGAAGTGGAGAGATAAACTAGAAGTAGCTTCAACTAAGGAAAAGACCAAAGCTTTCAAATTCTTGAGGACAAACTTTATCATTGGTCAAATAGTGCTCCTTTATTATGGTAGATATAAACTGTTTTTGCATAAATTACGTCCTTATTGGGTCAATCCTTTTGTGTGCAATAATGTCTCTCCCTATATTGCAGTAGAGATTAATAGTCTAAAAACAGGTATGACATTGCATGTAAGTGGTCATTGGTAAGCCTTATCCTGAAGAATTTCATATGGATAACATTAAAGGTGTAATCCCTAGAGATCAAAATTTTATCACATGATAAAGAGTCAAGCTAATGAAAATAAACAAAGGTACTGCTTATGAGGCAACTCAAGGGAAGTTTGTTCCTTTTTCTTTATGTTTTCACATTTATTGTTTTCGCTAAATGCTCCATTTCTTATATTTGACATTATATTGGGGACAATGTAAGTTGTTTTTGGGGGGGATTACTGCTTGTGTTTGTTTTAAGTTCTTTTTGGGTGTTTTTAAGTTATTTTTGCATGTTAAAAAATTATCTCTTTGTTTATTGGTTCTAAGACTATAGAGTTATAATTAAAAAGTATAATTAAGTAGAAAAATTCATAGCAACTTGGGCATATATTTTTCCTCTTTTGATTAGTCAATATATGTTTTTTTTAGAAGAGTGACTAGTGGGTAGATATAAGTCAATGATATTTTGAGCTTTTTTTGACTGACATATCTATATTAGTCTCATTGTCTTTTGTTCATTTATGGATTTCATGATATATACATCCTAACTTTGCCTTTGTTTTCTATTCGAGACCACATTTTGATCACATATATTAAATTGAAAATAATATAGGCATTCTTCATTTTAAGAGATACATTTGTTAAATAGCCTACCTAATGATATTATTTTTCCTTTTGTTAAGCCTCCAGGAGCTTTATTAGCCTTTTCTTTTTATGCTAACCATATTACAAGACTTAAACCTAACCAAATGTCTAGCTCAAACCTTGTAGCTAGTGGAGCATTTGTGATTGATGATGTTTGTGGATGCACAAGAGCATAAGCTTGGGGGTTTGCTTATATGTGGGTTTGTTATAATTAATGGAATATGATTTTATCTCTTATCAATGAATTGTATCATTGATGTAGTTTCTTTTAATTTTTTACTAAAAAAAGAAGAAGAAAAGTAAAAAAGAAAATAATAAAATACAAAATTTATTGAGGTAAAATTATTTATTTTACAAAGTAATTCATGTTAGTCTTTCCTCCTAAAGTTGTATAAAATTGGTGAATTGATTGTGATGCAAATAAGGGAGAAGTTGATATGAGTCACTCTTTGTGGTTATAGTGTATTGTCCATCATTGTTTTTACGGGTGATTCCTCCTAATTCATTTTGCTTCATTTGGTTTATGATGTGAAGTCCTGAATCTAAGTTGTGAAATAAAGTTTTTTAATTCATTATAGCTAATATTACCTAGTTTTAAGTGGATTTTAAATTTTGCAATTGATACTTTATTGAGTATTTCTCCTACTTCACTAGTTTTTATAGCTTTTGAATTACATGATCCAAATACTTCTCACCTTAACCTTTGGTCCCACTATAACCTTGAAAATTCCTTTGATTCATGATTAAGCATGTGAAGTTTTAGTGGTGGAGAATTGAAATAATATGCAAAGTCCTGGAATGTTGATCATGAATGATGTTTGAAATTACCTATAGATCTATCTTATTTTTAAACACATCTTGTTAAAGTTTATCCCTAGACTACATAGTTTTTAAAGGGAATGGTTGTTGATTGATCATGAGTAAAAACATTAAATGCTTAACTCTTGCCATCGTTTTAAAAGTTATTCCTCTCTTTTTATGACTAACTATTCTTAGGAAATATGGAAAAGGAGAAAATGTTTTGTATTGTGATTTTGATTTTTAGTTTTGCCCAAGAATGGTCAAAATCTAAATGTCAGAGAACTTGATAAGAGCTTAATTGACTATATATTTACTTCCTAATGCTTAGTAATTAATGTTATGATGTGCTTAAAATTATTATTTTGGTTCATACTTGATAAGAGCTTAATTGACTATAGACAATTCTATTGTTAATAGTGTTTAACAATAGAATTGTCTAAATCTAGGACCATAGAGATAGTTTGTTTGGTTTTGATATTAATATAATCTAAATTTTTAATAAAGTTGTTTTAAGCATGGAATATTGTACTTCTAACTTGAATATATTAAATTTTATAACAAATAGAAATTTTAAAATTATTTTAAGATTCAAAATAATTTCTTTTAAATTTGATTAAGAATAATAATTAGATTGAATTCATTTAAATTTAAGAAAATTATTTTCCAAAATTAAAATTAATAATATTTATTCAGACTATAATTAATTAATTAGATTCATTTACAATTAAGAAAAGTATTTCTTACATAATTAGATAAGTATTTTCTTAATTTAATTGAAATAGATTAATTCATTATTTTGTTTAGAGAATTATTATCATATTTTATTTAGAAATTATTTCTCTATAATCTCCAAATAAATAATTAAAAGATTTTCTTAATTAAATCTAAAATATTTAATTTAATTTTAAAAACAACTTCATTTAATATTAGAACGCAGTTTCTAATTCAAAATTATGTTTAAATAAATTAGAAATGATTTTCTAATTACATTAGAACATCCCATTTGTCAAATTTAGAAAAGGAGTTTTATAAATTATAATAAGTAAAAGGTAAAATTTTAAAATTATTTTTAACTAATTGTTATTGAAAGAATCATGATAACTAGAAATGGTTCCAATTTGAATTTTAAAATTATTTTTAAATCAAATTTAATTTCTATTTTAATAACAATTTGATAATTTACTAATCAATGAGTTTAATATGATTTAATTATTCAAAGAGTTGAAAATATTCTTTTAAATTATGAATATTAATTACTAGAATAAAAAGGCTTGATTACTTATATGCATATAATTTGATTATATTTGTATAATAAGTTGCATGTTTCTTTATATGTTTGATATATTATATATACATATTAGATTACATATTTAAATGTATAACATTTTTCTTGTAATGTATATTTGATGAGATCATTTAAAATTAAATTTCTCTTTATATATTAAGTATATGTTTAGAACATGAATGTTTCCTTCCACTGCTTCAAGTATAAGGCTAAAGTTCTATTTATTATAAGACTTATCAAGTAACTCAAGGCCCCTTTAATCAAAATATATTTTATGTTAACAAGTCTTACTTAATTAAATCTATAAAATTTGGATGAGTAACTTAATTGTATGAAGTCAAAGGCAAAGTGAGGAATAATATATAAGATGTGATTTAGCAAGAGTTGTCACCTAACGGATCTCTGAGTCATATAAGATGTGTTTGATAAGGATGATATCTCCCTAAATTAAGTTTATTTTATTTTTGAGTAACTCATGTTTAACCAAACTTGAATGGAGTCCTATCCTGTAGCGCCCCCTCACCGTAAGGTACACATCGGGAAACCCGAAGGTCGCTCCGACACGTATCCCACGATGAAGGTGCACTACCAGAACATTTTTCAATAATATCCACACGGCATCGCAATAAATTAAAACCATAAAATAACACAATATCAGAAATCAGTAAATTAGAATCCAAAATAATAATCATCTGGTACAGTCATCCAATGTCCGAATAGACAAGTCTATCAGTCTCCTAACAAAACCAAAAAGGAAACTGATACAAGCATCTATCCTAAGTCATCCTCAAAAGCTAACCCAGCTGACCGACCTGTATGCCATCACGTCTCTTGCCAGCAGCTCGCACGGCAGGAAAGAATATCCTCGGAGCTAGGAGTCTACTCTATCAGTCCTGAAAAATTAGATTGGAATTTTGGGTGAGTTTGCGAACTCAGTGAGAAACCATCATCGATAGTTCACTCAAATCATGCATTACGCAAATTGCGTACAGCACGGCACAATAATATCAATTAACAATATTATCTACAGTTTACATTAGTCATAACGATTATACGATGATCGATAATAATATCACAAGAGCATGTAACGATTTACGAGATAACATCACAATTTGATAAACCATGGCATCACACATTTCAATAATCATCACACAATTTGGCAATTCAATCATCATGTATATAATGCATATGAGACTCTTTCCGATTATTCAAGATTGTGCCCAAGTGCTCGATCGGTGTTCGATGGGGACGCGTGATTTCTCCCCTGCTAAGCCGGTCGAGACGAGATTCGAGCTCGAGGCTCTTTTCAGTGATATTAGCACTTGGGTCACATTCCATTATCTGATCATGTAATTATGCATGCAATGCAATGTTCAGTCAATTCAGTATTCAGTAATTCAGTGTATGGCTATAAAAGCCTAGTATATCGATTCGATATCATACAATGGTCCGATCAAAGACAAGAAAGCATGTAATTCAATCCAATAAATTTGATAATCATGTAATAGTCCAGTTCAATTTAGTAGTAGCATGCAATTCGATCCTAGACACGCCAGTAATCATACAGTTCACCTTTGCAAGTAATTCATACGGAGCATATAAGTAATCAGGAATTTGAGAAACCAACTAGGTTACTCACCTGTAACTTCCGAGCTACTGCCTAGAAGTCCCAGCAATGTCCGTGGAACGACGGTCCAACGGTGCCTCTATAACAGTAAAGTACAGTCCATTACTAATTGCTCGATTAAACAGTACATTAATGTATATGTCTCAGTGAAATGATGTACAATGCATGTTCACGATTTTCCCGGCACTAAAAACTCAATTTCGATATCCTATGCCCAATTCTAACTCGCAGTTCAATTGATTGACAGTAATTGATCCAATCCTATAATTCAGTTCAATTTCCTCAATACATACCCCCTGTAGCAATTCCACAACTATTAGGTCAAAACCTCGATTGAGAATCCCAATTAAAACTCCATTTGTCTCAATTCAATATTTAGGTCACACTATAACCCATAATTGACCTTAGTCTCGATAAGTCAATACCAATTAAATTAAATTCTAACTCTCATAATTATCCTCAATTGAAGACCTCTTTCTCTAGTTCATAACGAATCAGGAATCACCTCAATCGGAGGTCTATACCATAAATTATGCCCAATATACTAACAATCATCCCTTCAGAATTGCCATCCTCGCCGCGACCTACGTCCGCTCATCGCGACGATATACGAATTTTCATTGCTGGCGTGAAGCACGCTTCATGCGGCGTCGTCCTCTTCGCCGCTTGTCGCGACGCAAGCCAGAAGGCTCGTCGCGACGTATCTCCAGGTGCTCGCCGCCGCGACGAGCGCAGCGAGGCGCGGCGAATACTAAATTTATTCGCCGCGGCGAGGCACGCCAGACGTCGCGACGTGCGACCGTGCCACCTTCTTCTCCGATCGATTTTTCGCCATTAATGCTATTTAAAACCTCCATTAACACTCTAACCACTCAATCTAACCCAATAAATGCCATAAATGCTTGAAACAACTACTAATAACAACTTTAAAACCATAAATACTTACCAATCACGCTCAAATCCACAAATCTCTAAAAATCGCCGTAAACCCTAAAACTTTCTCAAATCTACGATAACTCACTCCAATCCTTCTCAACCTTCATCAACCACAATGAATCAGTTAGCTTTGCACAATAAGAGGGAAACCACATAAAAAGATCGAAGATTACTCACCAATGGAAGAGATCGAAGAACACCGTGGGAGGAGGAGAAGAGAATCTCACAAGGCCTTAGAAAATTTCTCAAATTCTCAAACCTAGGTTATATATATATATATAGACAAAGGTTTCCAACTCAGTCCAAATCTCAGTCTCTATATTTCAATGACTCAACATTTTAATTTCCTATCAGTATGACCCTAATTTTTCCATTGCCATTGAACCATTTTTTCAATACTATACAATCAATCAGTCTGTCACTCCAAAATTTCCGGTCCGCGCATTTACTCCCGAATTTCCCGAAAATTTCCTATAAGTCACTATCAATTGCCAATCACTCTTAGGCTATTCTAAAGCAGTCATTCAAGCTCACTTACTCCTAATTTCTCAATCAGTTGCAATCCGATCGGTCCGATCGATTCACAATCCAATCAGTTCACACTCATAATTAAAATGCCGAAAAATCATGAATGCATGTACCTATGAATAAATGCATATGCAAGAAATCAGTTCCTCTATAATTAGAGGCCAGTAACATGCTCAGTCAGTGAATGCAATGGAACCTATCAGTCTAACCCAATATTACTATAATGCCATTGCTAACGGTAACGGGATGTTACGTACCCTACTAGAGATATTAGAATAATCTTTTTGAAATAGTAGTAAGAACTATTATTGTAGAAAAAATAGTGGGAGTAACCAAATATATTATTAAAATCTCGATCTTATTTGGTTGTCATAACTTATTAACCGATTTCTTTACATTTATTTTTAAAATAGAAATTATTTATCTTCAGTATATCTGATACTAAGTTTTAGTGAACTAAATTTCTTGTATACGGGTTAGGTTTAAGAAAAGTTCTCAAAGTTTTTTAAAAAAGTTGTATATCTAGTATATAATTTTGCTACAATCTCAATTGAGGATTTGATGAAAAAGTTTTAAAGACATTCCAATATCATATAGCTGACAAAATATAATGAAATTTTGAGTTAAGTAATGTCTCATAAACTTTAATAGAAACATATAAGATGAATGTCAACAATGTGACAGCACAATGCAAATAGTTATATCAAGTAGAGTTGAAAGGTGTAGTACCTTAATATAATTATTTCTCTCTCTATTTAGCTTATCAAAAGCATAAATATGGATACAATTAAAGGCATTGTCTTGGGTATAACAATAATTTTCATTAAAAGAAAAATGATTGCATAACTTTTCTTACCTATACAAGGTATGATAGAGATCATACGTATTTCTAATTCCTGTGTTTAAGTATTTGATACTGAATTCAAATTCAACATTATTAGAATGTTAAAAAATAATTAGAAACAGATTTCTGAGTAAAGTAGTGAATGTAAGTTTATATAAATAAACTTTATGTGTTGGATGAATGAAGGCTCACGCTTAGCATGAGTGACAAAAATACACAGTTACGTAATCAAGACTATCTTTTATTCCATATTGGTTAAATCAATATAATGAGAATCATAAAATTGCATATAAGGATATATGTACCCTTTAATTATAAATCATATGGAAATTGTGAAACTTGTTAACCTTTGGTGAAAGAAGATTTGATATTGACTGATTAATTCACACACACACACTCTCACACACACATATCGTATGTTACATGTAATAATAATTCATAAAAGATGAATACTTGTATTTCATTAAATTTACTAGTGACTCTAAAAGATACAATCATATTTTTGAATAAAATATTAATTTAAAGTTTTGAAATTTTCAAACTATCTAAATCTAAGTAGAAATTAAGTATTGTGAATGTTAAAGCACTTTAATGAGATTGATTCAATTTCTCAATCATCTATAAGAAATGAGATTCTATAGTAAATACATTCACAACTAAATTCCATAATAGTATGGTCTTGTGTTGAAATATTGTATAATTATATATAATATTGATTTCTATTATAGATAAGCCTAGAAAAATAACTTACCTTTAATAGTTCCAAATAAATTAATTAGCAAAATTTCACAATTGGTGTAAAATGGCAAGTATTTTTAAAAATAAAATGTTATTAACTCTAAAGGAGTTATAAGAATGTACAAGAAATTTTCATTTATAATGGCAAAAACTAGAAAGAAAGAAACAAGTACAACTCAGTCAATACGTAAGTAACCAATACATTTCCATCTGCGGACTTACATCAATATCAATCTAACACTAGTCTCCATATTCTTTTCAATGTTGCATTCTTTTTTTTTTTTAGGCATGAGTTAAAAAAAGCACCCTAATCCAGCAACAAACAAAGTGAGTTAGCTGATATTTATCTAATTTAGTTCCATTGAACAACCCCCTGTTCCCTTATCTCCAAATTGACCAAACTCAAATATGCATGGTCACCACCCTTATTTTTGAAAATTTGTTTAGCCCAAACAAGTATATTGAGCCACTCCTATTAAGACTTTAAAAAAGTAAAATTTAAAGATTTAGGATGTGATAGTTAGTTAAAGCATATATTATCCAATAAATTTAAAAATATATTGGATAGTATAAAGTTATGAAATATCCAAAAGGACTTTGATGTGATCTAAAAAATTCCAATGACCAAAATGCTTGTTTCAATAAATTCTTATAGCATAATGGTTCTCAAGATAACTAGTTGGAGAAAGAGTTTAAAAATTCAAATCTCATGACAATACATCTAATTGGATTTAGTGCCTTTATTTATACATTTAAAGTATAGTTAAAATGTTATATAATTTTGAAAGGTTTTACTTTCACGATGTATTCAAAGATTTTATTTTGGAGATAATTTGTGGATTTATCACGTCTACAAAAAGTTAGTCGAGCATTTTTTCTCTTTTGTGGAAGTATATAATGACATATTGGACATTGAAAACAATAATTTACACTTTCATATTAAAGATATAATAGTCCAAGAATAACTTTATATTAAACATAAAAGATAATAACTTAATTCTAGGACTTAAATCTATAGAGATTTATATAAGAGTTGTTCATCCATTTTAATCCAAGTACATAGATAATATAATAAAGGTGCTTAATATTTGATATATTTGATACTTCATTCCTATTATTCTATATATAAGTTGATATTTTGAGTTCAATTTCATATGAATATAAAATTTAGTTTGGTAGAAGTAAGTCTTAGTTAAGGTATATTTTACTTAGAATGGTATTATTTTGAGATTAGAAAGCTTCCAATTTAGTATTAATAGCTAATCAAGCTATTATGTATATTTTAATTTAGTAAAATAATCATTTAGATTAATAATGGTTGTTCTAATGAGACTTAACATTAATAATCAAAAATAATATATGTTTCATTTTTATTGTGGAATAATATATCCTATCGATTACATTAAGGAGACACTTAAACATATTTGTGGGTGTTTATTGGAGAATAGGTTCATTAAATTGATTTGAGAATTGTATTTGAAAAATTACATGTTGTCTATGAAAATTTTCATTATGATGATTGCATAAGTAATCTTTTGACTTGAGGTCTCTAAAGTACCTCATATAGGGATTGTTACTTTTTGTATACTACTTATGGCATATTCTTGTCAAGGATAACTCTATCGGTGGTTATTGGATGTAAGTTGAACTATTTAGAATAGTTGGGTTATCAATATAGGATTATCATTCTAAAGTGAATAAGGAGAATATTTTATTGTTCTTGATTAATATTGATTTAGTGAAACCATAGCTAAGATAAAATGACACTTTAAAATAGTTTTCAATTAGTTACTAATGGTGGAGAACTATTATGATTAGACTTAAATAGTGTAGGCATTAATTAGACACTCAATGTCCAATTGAAACACTCTATGATAAAAGAGTTGAATACAAAATTATCATGCAAGTAAAGATTAATTAAAACCACATTGATATTACTAGTAATTTAGGTAATTATAATGCATTAATAAATTTCATTTCTTAATATATGAATATAAATTATTTAATTAGATAATTTAAAATAAATTAATGAAGTTTAATATATCTAATATTAAGTAAGATTCAAGGTTATCATTTATATCTATCACCAATATATTTAAGAACCTTATAGGTCACAAACATAAAACGATTTTAGAGAGAAATTGTGATTTATTTAAATTAGACTTGATTATAAAGTTTTAGAAAATTTAAAGGTTAAAATTAGATATTTAATAAATAAGGAGCAAAATGAGATATTATATTTTATTTGAGTTTAATTTATATTTAATTATAGTTTTAATTAGAAATTAATTAAAATTAGAATTATGTTTCAATTAAATTACCAAAAGATTAAAATCGATTATAAATAGGCATAGGTTTTAAAAGATTTGGTATTTATTACTTACTTTTCTATACACCACTTATAGAGTTCTTTCAACTTGTTCATGTAAATGTCGTTAGAGGTCAAATATGTGTGCGACTATGGTGCTTGCAATGAACTAGTTTTAGGAACAATTTGAGAGAAACTACATGAAAAATATCAAGCTTTACAATAATATACAATTATGATTTATATTTTATGTATCAATTATGTTATAAAATTTAAAATAATCTTAGATATTGAAAAATTAAACAAAAAAAATTTATCTATCCACTATGAGCGGGATTGAATCTCGTCCTGATTCTTCAACTTCCTCTCATATATTTTTCCTTATTCTCACATTTTACACTCATATGCATATTTTAAGGAGTTATTAAAGCTGACTTGTTAATATGATTTAAAATGTTATCATAAATATTATATAAAAATTCAAGTATAACATATAAAATTCTTCATAAAAGTCAACTTTACAATTAGTACATGCAACTTTTTTCAGCTGAATATTTTTAAATGCATATAACATTTTGAAAAGGTCAATTCCTTAGAATAAAGAATCAGATTGTTAGTTCAAATTGAAAGAGACACAAGACAACACAGTTCACCAGTTTTAATGTATTTGAAGCCGTTGATTTAATTTCAAATCAAATTAAATATATTTTAATTAACTCGTTCTTATTTCTCAAATTTAAGAACGAAGGAGAAAGTCTTTTCCCTTCTTAAATGTGTGAACAGTTGGTACTACAAAGTGTGCGCGTGTGCAAAGAAATGTTGTCGCCAAGTCATCATTTGGGCTGTAGCGTCCACACATGGTCGCTGCCGCTCACTCGCTCTTTTCTTCACTTTGCTTTTGCTTTCAATTAATGCATACACCACCCTCTTCCTCTTCTTTAGTCTTTCTTTTTCTTTTTTCGTATTCAATTCACCCTTCAACGCCTCAACCTCTCTCTCTCTCTCTCTGTATCCCTCCGTTTTGCTGTTCTGGACTTCTGGTCCTGTTGTCTTTAAAAACAGCTTTTGAACAAAGGTAAACTCTTTTGTGTTCTTTTTCTCACTTGGAAAACCTTTCTTTGAATTTTGAATGCCCTCCATCACGTACGTTTAAAGAAGATCATGGCTCTCTGTTTTTTTTTTTAACGTAAATTTGATCTAACATTCAACTTTTAGCTTCTTGGGTTGGTTAAACTTCTTTTCGTCCTTCCATTGTTTACTTTGGAACTGAGCAGGAATATAAGAAAAAAGAATACCGTTTCTATGAAGTTTTTGGTGTTATTATTCTTAAAATGGAAACTTTCACTTTTGTGCTACAATGGGTCAGAGTGGTTAAAAGAGCTGAGTCGCTTGGCTGATATGTTTTCCTTTCCTTACTTTTTTCGTTTCTTGTTATTTGTTATCTTCTTCATCTGTTGTTCTTCAACACTGTACATTTTTCTAGTTTAATTTTATAAGTTGCCCTTTAGAGCTACATTTTTCTGGTTGATGAACTAGGCAACATAGCTTAAGTTAGTCTCTAAATTTTCTGGTTTTTCTTTACCTCTCCTGATGCTACTGATAGTCACGAAAGAGTTACTTGATGTGTTGCTTTTCTTGTCTTTAAACGTTCGTCTTTCATTCTGTTTTGACAAAATTATACCTCTCCTTCGTCGTTTTCTGCTTTATCGCTGATAAATGATTTACTCTTCTTTTTGGGGGGTACGTGAAAATCGGGGCTTGTTTTGTAACATTCAAAAGCCTACAAATTTGAGACCTGTAGTTTGTTCTTCTTTTGTTTCCAGCGTTTTCATGGACAGCAAGTTTGTCACCAAGGGCATTTAAGTTAGGTTGATGTGAAGCAATGAGTTGGAATACCCCTTAGGCCAACTCACCGTTAAAGGTAGGAATTTAAGACCAACCCTTTTGTTTACCGCGCAATGAAGATGAGTTCTATGAGCTGGTTTTGAGGCTTGGATGTGTAACAGGAGGCTTCTTGTTCCTATCTTCTTTTTGTTTCTTCTATGTTTCGGATTCTCCTGTTTAATCCTGTCTTTAATACATGTTTCGTATTGGTAGTATAAATTAAGTTGGCCCCCTCTATCAACTGCGCGTAGGCAAGGTGGATGGAAATGAGGAGGAGGGATTAGGACATCGTTTTATTTATATTATATTTAGATGTCACATGAAAGAGTATAATATGTACTTGGCTTGATTTTATCTATAAGCGGCATGTTCTGGATTCTAGCATATGTCTCGCAAACAATTCATTAATTGATCTCTTCTTGTACGATTTCAGCTGGATTCACAGCCACTGGATTATATTTGACTAGGGTTAAAAAGATCCCCGTTTTCTATATCCAGGTCTGCTTCTAAAGTGAGCTGTGGTTTCATGTGGGGAATCTTTGATGTTTTGGATAGTCTTCTACCTGGTCACCCTTTTTTTTTAAATAAATTTTGTTAAGATACAGACTTTCATTTGAGATCTGTTCTGGCTTAAGGTTGAAGCTTGCGGATTAACTTAAGAGTAGATGCCTTCTTCTTTCTGGGTTTGATCAAATGGGGGCCTGTGTCTCAACTAGTAGTCGGAGTACGTGCAGCAGGAGTGATGAAGAGCCAATTCCTCACTCTTGCTTGGAAGTTGGTTTCTGTGGGCAAAAAAGAACCAAGAGAACATTCTCTGACCACGTAGTTGCACTGCAGCATTTAACTTCCATTCCCAACAGGGTTTTCAGTAATGGAAAGAGCAGAACTTCTTGTATATTCACACAACAGGGTCGAAAGGGAATAAACCAGGACGCCATGATTGTGTGGGAAGTAAGTTTGATTCTTTCGTGTCTTATTAGCTTCTAATACTTGTGGGTTTTTCTGGCTAATGATCCTATTATACCTTTTAGGATTTTCTGTCAGAAGATGTCACATTTTGTGGAGTCTTTGATGGTCATGGACCACAAGGCCATCTTGTTGCTCGCAAGGTGAGAGATAACCTGCCTATAAAGTTATTGTCGTTTCTGCACTCTTTTCAGCAAACGCAAGATGGATCGGGTAAAGCCTGTTTTAAACGGAATTCAAAGAAGTCAGATGGTGGATATTCTGAGAAGGATGACTCACCTGAGGACAAATTGCATGCCCTTTGGAAAGAGGCATTCCTGAAGTCATATAAGGCAATGGACAAAGAGTTAAGATCCCATCCTAATGTGGACTGCTTCTGCAGTGGTAGCACTGCAGTCACAATTGTAAAACAGGTAACTCGGGATTGATAGCCAGTTCACTTCATGGCATTCCATTTAGCTCTAGTCTTATTGTTTGTGCTTATCTATGATTGAAGGGCTCCAATCTTTTCATGGGAAACATTGGGGATTCTCGTGCAATCTTGGGATCTAAGGACAGTAATGATTCAATAGTGGCAGTCCAGTTGACTGTTGATCTGAAACCTGATTTGCCAAGTATATCATTTACTATTTCAAATCTTTCAGTGATCTGCCTATGTAAATGAGACAGCTTACGTAAAGCCAAATTATTACAGGGGAAGCTGAAAGAATTAAGCGTTGCAAAGGAAGGGTCTTTGCATTGCAAGACGAGCCTGAAGTTCAAAGAGTTTGGCTGCCATTTGATGATGCTCCTGGCCTAGCAATGGCTCGGGCATTTGGTGACTTTTGTTTGAAAGACTATGGTGTGATCTCCATACCTGAGATTTCTCACCGGTTACTTACAGAAAGAGATCAGTTTATTGTTCTTGCATCAGATGGGGTATGAAACTCTTTCCTTAATATTTTTTCCTATTACAGTACAAAGTAAAGAGATTGATATATTAATAATTTAAAGGTTGCATATCGTACTAGTTCTCTGGAAAACACTTCCAAACTCTAGACAAGTGGTTCTGAACCACGTCCAGTAGTTACTTGACTGAGCAATTATGCTGTTGAAAGTCATGGCCGCCGTAGACTGTCACATTATCAATTTCATTCCTAAATCAGCGGGCAATTTTGCTTGCTTCAATGCCTATTAAGCGTGAAGCTTTATGTGGTGGATATAGCTCTGTGCCTGGTTTGCAGTATTACAATGTGATCTTCGGAAAGTGTAATAGTTTGTTGAACTGTTACTGGTTTGACACCAATTAACATTGACTTTGGCCAGTTGGTAGTCAGTGAGGGGTAGGAGCAATCATCTAAGTTCCAAACATTTTTGGTTTTGATTAAAAACAATGATTATTTTTCATATTTCATATAGGACCCCAAAATGATGCTAATAAGCAATATGGTGCCTTAGTTTTGATTTTAGTGCCTCAGCTGCACATGTTTTATACATCATCTTGTAAGATTTGGTGCTAACATTTATTTCTCTGACATTTATACATGAATTTAGTAATGGGCCTCTTGTTGGGTTGGTAAATGGTCTAAATAGATTAAACTGTGATGGGATGAATTGTAATCAGGAAAAGACTATGACAACTTAATCCAATGTGGCTACAGGTTTGGGATGTTTTGAGCAACGAAGAGGTGGTTGAGATTGTATCCTCAGCTCCAACACGGTCATCAGCTGCTAGAATTTTGGTGGATTCAGCAGCTCACGAATGGAAGCTAAAATATCCAACTTCAAAGATGGACGACTGTGCTGTAGTTTGCTTATTTTTAGATGGAAAGATGGATTCAGAGTCTGATTGTGATGAACAATGCTTATCTTCAGCTACCCTTCAGAGCAATCATTCTGGAAATGCAATTGAATCGGATGATGGGCAAAAATCAGAGCCATGTTTGCGAAGAAATTTTACTGTTAGATCATCAGAAGAAAATGACACCTATGTTAGAGTAGCAGTTGAAGTTGATGATAGTCGTGAAACAACTGCAGCTGAGGACCAGAGTTGGTCAGGTTTGGAAGGCGTCACGCGAGTTAACTCACTCGTTCAACTTCCTAGATTTTCTGAGGAAAGACCAAACTCATGATCTGCTGTGACAGTAGAGGTGCTAGGTTGATTGTTGTGATGTCTTTCTTTTTTTTTTTGGCATTTGAACAAACATCAATTCCAAGGAAGGTGATGCTGATATGTTGGCATAGTAATAAAATGTTGGTGCAAACAAACACTACTTCAGTGTTCATATTCTCTATGTGCGTCAGAAATGTCGCAATGCAGCTTCAAGGAATTGATGAAGTGTTCATGAACGCGCAACGGGTCATTGACTCATTGTATATGATGCTGTGCTAAATTCGACATGAAGCTTTGCTAGGAAGAGCATTCTTGGCGTGCTAAAACACCCGATCTACCCCATTGTTATTAGTGTAAAGTTGTAAGATTCTTGCATTTTGGAGCTTATATGATTTCGAACATAGCGTGACTTCAAAAGACCTACTGCTCGAGAGGATAACGTTTATGGCCTACGAACACCCTATGAAATAGACGGAGATTCAGATATGGTACATTGTACAATCAAAGTCCCAACCATTATATGTAAGACAAGAATGATACTAAGTTTCACTTTAGCGAGCAGTAAAAGTTTTGTAGATATGTTCATCTTTACTAACTAAAATTTTATAAATCAACCTTACGATGAGCTTTATTTCATAAATCCAACTTATGGACAAGTAAATAGTACTTTTTTTTTTAATTGCCCAGGAGGTTTCCTAGAAAGGTTTCAATTATGAGAAGGCATTTTTAAGCTGTTCACATCTAGACTAATCTCCCTTCGAATCAAGTAGGTCCTTTGTGGGAGGCAAAACTTTGACCTAAATTTTAAACGGCTGCATACATGAAGACGGTTCAAACCCGTAACCTCACTTAAGTCAAGAAAGCTCCTTACCAACTCACTGCAACTTGAAATTCATAAATAATACTTAATAACCCGCCAAAAGTTCGCATGCCAAAGAAGGTCGGTAGGATGTGACAAATACTCTTATAAACAATCAACCATCTTAATCCAGCACCTCAAAAGTTCAGATGAACGTGTAGGGAGACTTTCTTCTCACATTTTTCCATGCCTTGGCATTCACTCACCGCACGAAGTCACCCAACATTGCGACATTTACTCTTCTTTGCCTTCATACGCTCTTTTGTTATTTGACTACCTACCACTTCAATCACCGAATACTCCGCCAAACTGGTTGAACCTGACTTATAAAATGACCAGCTCTCTTGCTAATGCAGCATCGCAGAGTAGACATTTGCTTACTTCTGAATCACTTGTTCTTCTCAGCTCCTACAATGGCCACCAAAACCCTGCCCTCTCTTTTGGCACTCCTTGTCCTGGTTGCCCTTTGTGGACAAGTCCTTGCAGGTCGTAAAATACCAGAAATTTCCGGCAATGAGAACAAGAAACAGCCTCAGTGGTTGCTATCAGACCATAGCTTCCTCATTCCAGGCATTGGTAGGGTACTGGTGCCACCATCTTTCCACGTTCCTTCATTCAGTCCATATGCTGGGGGAGGGCGTTTTGTCCCTGGTGGAGATGATACATTCGTCCCAAATCCTGGGTTTGAAGTTCCAAGTCCAGGTCATGTTGGTGCTACTCCACCAACAGATCCTTGAAATTGCATTTAGGTGCACTTTCCAGGAGACTGAATGCTTTAAGTTTTATGGAGTGATAGATGCTTGTGTTTCTAGTCCCTTTGATGTAAGGAAGAGATCCATAATTTCCTTCACAGGGGAGAAAATAAGTATTAGGGTGTATTCCTAGTTCCAAATTTGCCATCCTTATGAACATTACTGGACTGCTAATAAATTGTGTACTTGTTTATATTTGTGCGTCCCTTCTATTTTTATTGAAAACATGCGTCATTCATGCAAGCGTTTGTTTGCCACTCCTTGGCCAGAGCATGGCCAAGGCAGACAGAAAAAGAAAATATCTTGAAGCTCATGACAAACAGCTTCATTCTAATATCTGCACGTACCATTTATTGCATTGACCACTAAACTAATCTGCTAATGATTATTGCTTCTGATGCTCAACATGCTAATGCTGCAATAGACGCCAGTAGAATGGGTCTGAAACAGTTCCTAAATTGACAGAAAATCATTGACTGACTCCCTTTGCATACGGAGTTCAGTGTCTGCTGGACTTGATCGCGTTAACAGGTAATTGGATCCTATTCATTTGCCTCGGGATTATACACATAAAATTGAAGCTAATAAACGTAGCTTATAACACTAAATTTCACCACATACGTAACACTTAAGTCTGGTTTTGGCAGGATTTTCTCAAATACATATCAGGGTTGAGCGATAGTATAGTGTTGATAACAACACCACTCCAATAAATGCAAGGTTGTACGCTTTACTGACAAAGACAACATGGTGGAATAAACTTTAATATTTCAAAGATTTTTCAATATTTTTACCCTATATAACTCTATTTACTCATGAATATTACAGATTTTAAGAACTAAAAGAAAAGGAAGAAAGAACTACAGGATAAATCATTGAAGAATTCTGATGCCTGAAACAAATCAACCAATCAAATATGAATCATATTCAGTGCCATGGAGTTAAACTACTGACCACACTGTTCCACGGCATATGTTGAGCAACCAGTGTTCAAACTCAAGCAAAATGTTACATGATGCTAGACTAGTCTCGCTGTCATGATAAAACGATAAGAAACAGAAGATATCTAGTCACTATTAGTCAACACATACATTTAAAAGTCAATCATCAGAAACCCTTCAAATGAGCGAAGGAGAGAGAAGAGAATTGGTTAGGAAAACACATTTCTCTTCATCTTAAATCCAAGTCCTTATCCGAGTACATCAAAAGTCTCAATTGTTCTAGAGTTGGAAGTTTCAACATTGAGATGAATGCATCAAAGAATTAGCCTGCAGCAAGAATTATTCCACTATCAACTAAAAGATGATGCGCAGCGAACAAAAATTTGATTTCAAATGTACATTATGCATAAACCTGATTATACTGTAAGAATTCACCATTTTTACCAGATAGTAACAACAAAATATTGTACTGGGGTCTACCCAACTGTTAGTAAAGCCAGCAAATTCAACAAATTTTTGCTAGCTGCTTCCAACCTAAAGATAACAACGGTTATGCTGCTACAGAAGCTTTGGTTCATCAAATGGGCACCAGCACAGCACAACTACACCAGTCCAACAAGGTTGAAAGGAGTGGAATTAAAGGAATTAGGGCAAATTAATCTTGAGGAAGAATTATCCAACAGACAAAATTATATTCAGTGTGCGCCCTCCATGTTCTTGAATTTGCAGGAAATAACTCTGGAGGATATGTTGCTACTAATGACATGTTAAAAAGCATCATATTAATAACAAATCAAGATGGGCAAGATAGCAAGGCCTAACTGATAAAGTACACTAGTTATGGACTCAGAAATGAACTTGACAGCTAAAATGGAGTTAAATAAGTGTGAATCCTAAATATATTGATGGGTAATATGGGACCTCACTACCCATTCCCCTCCATTGACCTGAAGGTTTACGATAAACCACAAATGAGGGTTGATGGCCACTAGATCAAGCAGTTTTCCCACCACAGAATTTCCCAAAGATAAACATTTTGCCTGAAACAGATAAACAGCGAAACTTTTTAATTAAGGACCGTTTCATTACAAGAACCCATTAGCATTATTACTTGAACAATCCTTTGACAATTGACATCAATCCAAAATGCAAATGTTTCTCCTCATTAGAAAAATTCATCTTTTTAATTCTGATTTTTCTACATGCAACAATCGTTACTCCTTCACATATCCAAATATCATCGGAGCAATCGTGAACTGAAAAATAAAAAAGAAAACGAACGAACGAAAAAATAGGTAAGTCGAATAGAGAAGTTTACCTGAAAAAAGGGAAAACGAGAGGGAGTGAGAATCTGAGTGTAGAACATCTCAGATACCAACCAGCTTGAAGACAATGAAACAAAGGAAGGCAAAGAAAATGATGAGAAATAAGTAATCAACAAAGACAAAAAAGTTGGTAGATCCATGATTCCTTTTCTTCTTCTTGGTAATGTTGATGGTGTTGTTCTTCTCCGTCGCATCGTTTTCTAGCAACTCAAGTTTCGCCATTCTCAGATTTCTATATGCCTCTTTCTGAGGTCTCATCTATACATGTATTTTTAACTTGGTTGACTTCATAGGTCCTACCTGAAAAAACAAGGATGTCATCTATCCAAGTGTTAGTATATCACATGCATAGTATACCTAAATCCACTCAAATGGTAAGTTCTTTTGAATTGGCCACATAAAATATATAATATAATCTATTCAGCTTTAACTAAATTAACCTTAATAATTACAAAATATTTCTAAAAATAAAAATTTCATAAATAAATCAAATTAATCCTTAATAAAGTGATGCGGACCAGTTAGCTTTGGATTACATGGAAGATCTTGACCGCGACAAGGTTTGCGGCAGAATGCGAAAGAAGACTTAAATCCTATGATGCCGTGTGTGAAATAAGGAATCCTAGGTGATCTAATTTTTGTTATTTCCAGTTATGTTATGTTACTTCTTTATTAGTTGACAGTAGGAGTTTGGATTCTAAATCCTTGCTTAGTTAAGAATTCTAGTTAGCAGTGGGAGTTTATTAAGGATTCCAAATCCTTGCTTAGTTTATTAGGAGTTTATTTTCCTAATCTTGTTAGGATTTGGATTAGGGTTTTTGGCCATTATAAATAGGCCTTATTTATGTTTTCGGAACATCATCAATTTTCGAAACAAACATTTCATTCCAGAATTTGGCTTTGTCGTTCTTTCAAGATCGTTTGTCGTTCTTGTTTCTCTTTTCGTCCAATCAAACGATATTGATTAAACTCCTGAACGGAGTCTAAACGTTCTTGTTCCGTTCTTAACTTCCGTTCTGCGTCAGTTGGTATCAAAGCCTATCCTCCATGGCCGCCAATTACGAAGAACGACTTACTACCTTAGAAACATCCGTAGCAAACTTATCCGATCAAATAGCAGAAATAAGACAGATGATGGGAGAGCAGTTAAACCTAGGAAGGATTAACCTTCCTCCTACAGCGGCAATTCCAAGGGTTGCAAATCTGCAATCAGTTTATGGAGGACCACCAGATCAGATTAGAGCAGTTCAGAATTACAGGGGTCGTGTAAATCAAAATGATGGCTACAAAATTAAGGTAGATCTTCAGAGTTTTAATAGTACATTAGATGTAGAAGCTGTTTTAGATTGGCTAGTGGAGGTTGAAAGATTCTTTGAGGTTATGGATATGGAAGACGAGCGTAAGGTTCCTATTGTGGCTTACAAATTGAAGGGAGGTGCAGCAGCATGGTGGACTTCTGTCCAGAATGAGCGATATCGCAGACAACATCCACCTATTCAAAACTGGTTGGATATGAAGCTTATGATCCAACAAAGATTCTTACCTAGTGATCACGTATAGGTCTTGTACTGCCGATTATCATGATTGCACGCAGGGAAGTAGGAAGGTGGATGAGTATACAGAAGAGTTTTTGAAGTTGCAAGCAAGATGTGATAATTGTGAAAACGAAGCGCAGCAGGTAGCTCATTACCAGAGGGGGTTAAATCATGAAATTCGGTGTATGATGGGTGTTGTTGCAATTTTCACATTAGCAGATGCTATTGAGATGGCGAAGAGGGCTGAAGAGCGAGTTGAATGGCAGCCTCGACAACAGTGTAATCGAAATTTAAATTACCGAAATTCGGGTTCGCCAGGCAGTCAGACATATCGAGGGTATTACAGTGGGCAATCTTCGAGATTGTAAATTCGATAAGTAATCATAATGCTATAGAAGAGAAGAACGACAATAAGGTAAAGGCACCTGAAGCGGACAAAAGAAGAACCAATCCTTATAAAAAACCAAATGGAAACACCTGTTATCGTTGCGGAAAGCCGGGATATACATCAAATAATTGTTCAGAAGGAAGAGCATCTATTAATCGACGACAGGTTAACGTGATTGAGGAGGTAGTTGACTATGAAGAAGAAGCAGATGGGGATGAAGGTTCAATTGCTGGGTTGGAAGATGGAGAAGTGACTTTTGTGGTGAAAAAAATTTTATGTTCTCCAAAACAGGAAGGAGAGACGCAAAGGAGGAAGATATTCCAAGCAAAATATCGAGTGGGAGAAGCGGTTTGCAAATTGATCATAGATAGTTGCAGTTGTGAGAATCTAATCGCAAAACAGTTAGTGGAGAAACTGCAGTTGACCACTCAACCTCACCCTTCACCGTACAAGGTTGGGTGGATCAAGGAGGGACCAACGATCGAAGTAAACAGGATTTGCAGCGTTCCTATTTCAATCGGTAAACATTATACTGAATCTGTTATTTGTGATGTCGTGGATATGGATGCTTGTGGTGTTTTGTTAGGTCGTCCTTGGCAATATGATGTTGATGCTGAACACAAAGGGAAGGAGAACACATACAGGTTCACCTGGAACACGAAGAGGATCATTATTTTGCCTTCTGGTTTAGTGAAACCTTCTAAAGTGGAAGGACAAGATGTTGCTAAGGGTGTGCAGGATGTGGCCCTACTATTTAGAAAGAAAATTAAAGAGGACGAGACACCAACAAAGGAGGAGACACTATCTTTACCAAAACCCATCAAAGAGCTGTTGGAAGAATTCCCTACCTTAGTTGAGGAGACATCAACACTCCCACCTTTAAGGGATATTCAGCATCAGATTGATTTCATTCCGGGTTCTACATTGCCTAATCTGCCCCATTACAAGATGAGCCCAAAGGAGAGTGAAATTCTGCAAGAACAGGTTGAAGAATTATTGAAGAAGGGACACATCTGTGAGAGCATCAGTCCTTGTGGAGTTCCTGCATTACTGGTACCGAAAAAAGACGGTAGTTGGAGAATGTGCGTTGATAGTAGAGCCATCAATAAAATTACTGTTCAATATTGTTTTCCTATTCCTCGCTTGGATGACATGCTGGATCAGCTTTCTAGCTCTACAATTTTCTCAAAGATTGATCTTAAAAGTGGCTATCATCAGATTCGGATGAAGGAGGGAGATGAATGGAAGACAGCCTTTAAAACTAAGGAAGGCTTATATGAGTGGCTGGTTATGCCATTTGAGTTGACGAATGCACCAAGCACGTTCATGCGACTTATGAACCAGGTTCTACGCCCTTTCTTACGCAGATTCGTGATTGTTTATTTTGATGATATTTTAATTTTTAGTCGCAGCATTAAGGAGCACGTACAACACCTTCGAGAGGTTATGATAGCTTTTGAAGGAAATGTGTTGTTTATCAATCTGAAGAAGTGCACATTTATGATAGAAAGAGTTTTGTTTCTTGGGTATATTGTTAGCTTAGAAGGGATTCATGTAGATGACAAGAAAGTAGAAGCAATTCGAAACTGGCCTATTCCTAAAACTATTACGGAAGTTCGTAGTTTTCATGGACTTGCTACTTTTTACAGGAGGTTTATCAAAAATTTCAGCAGTATTGTGGCTCCGATTACTGATTGTTTGAAGAAGGAGAGAGTTCAGAAATTTAAATGGGCTGAAGCTCCTAACAAAAGCTTTGAGGAGATTAAAGATAAGCTTACTTCTTCTCCTATTCTTGCTTTACCTGATTTTGATAAACTGTTTGAGGTTGATTGTGATGCGTGTGGTGTTGGAATTGGAGGTGTTTATTCTCAATGTGGTAGGCCCATTGCATTTTTTAGTGAAAAGTTGAATGAAGCTAGGCAGAAGTGGGTAAATCTATGGTGTACTTGCGGAAGGAACGTGGAGGAGGACAGCAAAAGCTATATCCAAAGAAGATTGGTCCTTTCAATATAACTCAGAAGATCAATAACAATGCTTATGTTCTTGACCTTCCAGATCATATGAAGATATCCAAGACGTTTAACGTGGCGGATCTTTACCTTTATCACCCTGATGATGGTAACTCGAGGTCGAGTTCTTTACAAGTGGAAGGGAATGATGCGGACCAGTTAGCTTTGGATTACATGGAAGATCTTGACCGCGGCAAGGTTTGCGGCAGGATGCGAAAGAAGACTTAAATTCTATGATGCCGTGTGTGAAATAAGGAATCCTAGGTGGTCTAATTTTTGTTATTTCCACTTATGTTCTGTTACTTCCTTATTAGTTGACAGTAGGAGTTTGGATTCTAAATCCTTGCTTAGTTAGGAATTCTAGTTAGCAGTGGGAGTTTATTAAGGATTCTAAATCCTTGCTCAGTTTATTAGGAGTTTATTTTCCTAATCTTGTTAGGATTTGGATTAGGGTTTTTGGTCATTATAAATAGGCCTTATTTATATTTTCAGAACATCATATTTTTTTGAAACAAAAAATTCATTCCAGAATTTGGCTTTGCCGTTCTTTCAAGATCGTTTGTCGTTCTTGTTTCTCTTTTCGTCCAATCAAACGATATTGATTAAACTCCTGAACGGAGTCTAAACGTTCTTGTTCCGTTCTTAACTTTCGTTCTGCGTCATAAAGATAACAATAGAAATAAAGATCTTCATTTGTGATCTCAATGTTCCAATTACCTCTACTCCGTTCGGATGATTTCGATCTCCCTCTTCCTTGAAACTGATTACCAAGTGTACCTCTAAGATTTTTTTTTCCGTCTTTTAGTGACTAACACTAACATTAAAAATTAAAAGAATGACAAATTCTCTTTAATTTAGGGTTCTCACATCTTCCAATATAATTTTTTAGCAATGAACATGATATGAGACATATCCATTTCCCAAGTTATGTAATTCGCTATTTATCATTTGTTAACATGCCCACGTTTTAAGTTGTATTCTTTGTTGTTTTTTCAAACATAGATTTTGAAGTTTAATTTAAATTTATCTATACCACAAGTATATGAATCATATCTTATAGTATAAAAAGTATCATTTCCTTGAAGATTGTATTAGTTACCTAACAAATTCTCGTAACGCTTTGTTTAAAGTCAACAATATGATAATTTAATGACAAAAAAGCTAAACTATATAAAATTGATAATTGAATAATTGATCAAGTAGTAGTGAAACGATTGATTAAATCATGAAAACTTAGGAATCACTTCTATCCTTATTATTATCATGACCTATACGGAGAAGCATATGGTTTAGTAGGTAATAATGATGCAAGATGGTGACTACTCACAGTAGTTGCCCAACATTCATATGTAAATGATTCATGACGTTTATGTGATGGAAAATATATTATAAAATAAAAGTCATGAAAAATCTTAATACACATAATAATAATTGAATATGACATTAAGAGATTATTCAAAACATAGTTTTGCATAAGAGCAGAACAAATATCAAAACATATACAGAATTGCCTGCTAATTTCTTCATACGTGGGTAACGGTAACATAATGAAGATACCTATGATTGGTATCTACATAAGAGGCAATAACTAAAGGTTTACATAGAGGTGCTCTTTTGTTCGCCACGGCGAAACATGAAGTTTTGCCACGACGAACTTCTGAACCCAACACCTGATATTTATGGTTTCACGACTTAAGAGTTAGACTTCAAAAACAAGGCCCACAGGTTATGGTATCGAAGCATGAAAATGAATCGATAATAGTTCTGGTGTTTTTATTAAAAACAGCTCAAGTCTTATGATTTTTCGCAAGAGTTGGACTTCGAAAACGAGGTCTAACACTCGAAGACAAAGAAGAATAGATATTTCTGATGATTATGTGGTCTATTTACAATAAATAGGTGACTTAAGAATTTTTAAAGATCCACTTACTAGAAGGTCGTAAGACAGTTAGGAATAAATGAGTCTTTAAGACTAAATATGACACTAATGGCAATATCGAACGATATAAAGCTAAACTTGATATTAAGGTCACATTCAAAAGGATAATATTGATTATAATGAAACCATTTCTACTATTTCGAGAAAGGATTTATCAAGAGTTATTATAGAGATGGCAGCTTATTGTAATTTAGAACTCCATGAAATAGATATGAAAATTGCTTTTCTAAGTGGGAATTTAGAAGAAGAAATTTAAGTAGATCAACTTAAGAGCTTTTTAGTTAAAGGAAAGAAAAATATGGTGTGTAAATTTAAGAAGTCAATATATAGACTTAAGCAAGCCTCTCGATAATAGTATCTGAAGTTTAATAATACCATTACTTCTTTTTATTTAAAGAAAATATCATTTATTGATGTGTATACCTGAAGGTTAATGGAAGCAAATTTATGTTTCTAATCCTATATATTGATAGTATTTTCTTTATTAATGATCTTGATTTACTACGTAATACCAAGAAGTTTCTTTCTAAAAATTGAAATAAGAGATACGGGTAAGACATCTTATATAATAAGAATTGATATATTGCATGATAGATTATAAGGAATATTAGGGTTCTCTCATAAAGTATATATATAAAAAATTTAGAGAGAAACAAAATAGAAAAGTACCATGCAGAAGAGGATAAGTTTAGCCTTAAACAATTTCCAAAGAATAAAATGGAATGTATAAGAACGGAAAAAATTTCTCATGCATATACTATTGGAAATTTAATATATGCTCAAACTTGCGCTAATCCAAATATTAATTGGAGTACGAGGCAAATATCGAAATATTCCTGAATTGGAATATTAGAAAGCTGTAAAAAAGGGGTTAAGATATTTTCAAAGAACTTGATCATAAGCTCACTTCTAAGAAATTCGAATGGATACTCATCCTCTCAATTGTTACCACGATGCATGTTAAGAGGCAGGTGGATAAGAGAAATAGATAGACGGGTCGCCTACATAGAAGAATAGAGTTTTAAATAAGGATATGGGATGGATTGTTACCTGGCAGCTACAGTATAAAGTAACACACTTTCTTTACCAGAGTTGAAATCTTGGTTGAACACTGTTAAAGCGCATCCAAAGAACACTGCTAAGAGAAGTAAGGTGAATCTTAGAACAATTAATAAAGTTATTTTTTAATCTTTTTTATAAAATATTTTAAAAAATTACATATAATTAATGACCCTTCTTGGACCCTCATCAAGTGGGTAATCTTTGAGACAGCCCTTTTTTTCAAGCTTGCAAAATGAACAACATGAATCCAAAGAGCATCCTTTGTGTTTATATATATATATATATATATACATACTGTACGACTGTTCATAAACACTCGGATGAGCGTGTTTGTTCTTGCTCTTAAGCGTCTATCCCAATACAACAAATATAATGCGGCGCCTTGACAGGGCCTGTGGCCTTTCACTAGTACATAGAATGATGGTAATTCTGTCTCCATACAGGTAAAATGGTATGTTTCTTTTTGTCCAACTCCACTAATGTATATAATAATCCAAGTAGAAATAGGATATCTTCAATACAACAATGAAATGTTTAATGTACCAACCACATATACAAGTTCCCACAGTATAACATATAATCATGTCGAATTTTTCCAATGTACCACTTCGGTAAGGAAATCCGTACTTCCAAAGAAAGCCACATAAATTTATTCCTGCAAGATGAGCACAGAAGCACATTTAGCACAAGTTCACAAAGCTGCAACAGTTTGATTACAGTGAGCTAGGGTATTTGCTGATTGGATTCAAAGCAAAGTTCATGCACAAAGCATGTCGGTGTCCCAAGCATCGACATGGCGGAACAACGAACTATTCATGGGGTTCAGGTATGACGTGCAAGATCTAGACTTGCATTGACTAGCTAGCATATAGATTCATTACATGTTCTTGGCAAAGAAACAGGTCAAGAGAAGGAGAGCAATGTTAATTTACCTCAGGAGTACTCTCCAAAGACTTCGACTCAATTGTTGCATCAGAAATTTGGGCCTCTTTTTTCTCATTTGAATAACTTCAAAATATAAGCCAAAGATAATTGTCAAAGATAAAGCAAGAATCATTTGGATGTTAGGAACGTATTGCTAATATAAAGGACATAAAGATTGTCAAAAATAAAAGCCCCAATTGCTGCATGGAAACTTCAAAACAACTTCTCTTTCAAGCATTCAACAATGCAGATAAGTCAAAAAAGAATAGGAAAAAGTAGCACATTAGCAAGTAAGCACAATGCTGGCTTACAAAATAAGCAGAAAAGGCAAGCAGAGACATAAGACATATACATGATGTAAAAGGAAAGTATGAAACTTTTCCTTGCCAAGAATGAAGAGTAAATAAAAATTTTAAAGAGCATCTCAACACAAGAATTTACCAGTTGCATGTCATTGCTTCCAAATATGTCTAAAAATAGCATCTAAAAAAAATGAGTCAAAAGCATAAAATGACATTTCATTTCTACCATAAATCAAAAACCATAATAATCTTTTGCAATATAAGACAATCACTACTATTCCAGGAGGCCTGATTGTTAACATGATGGAATTAACAAGATGAACAAATCTTCCTTTCTAATATTCTTTTAATCCTTTTTATCACATTGAAAAGTGGAAGACACCTACGTAGAAAGAATGGTAACCCATATTAGCTCCACACAATCCACCCAAAGAAGCCTTTGTTCAAGGGGGATAACACCATAGGTAATCAAGTGGGCAAATGGCCAAAGCTTCCATCCTGCCTACCAAGCAAACAAAGAGAAAGAGTTAGTAATTGGCTCAACGATAACAGGAAAATGATCGATTAATTACATTCCAAAGAAATCAGCTCAGCAGTTCGGCTAAATCTTAAAACAATACACATCAAAATTATCTCTTCAACAATTGTTCGATAGTACACAATCTAAACCCTATAACATTAGCTTCTTCAACATATTACGAAGTTATATTAACTTCATCATTAGCAGATGTAAGTGATAATACAATCTTAGTTCCCATTAGGGGCAGATGAGTCGACAGCTGTTTATTTTTAACGAATATTAAAGTGTTTAAGCAGACTGAAAAGGCTCTTTCTTGTCATTTCAGAGGGACTGAATTTTTTTTAAAAGTTCACAGACCTATTTCGAGTTAAGTCCTAATCTCTCTCCATGTTTGTTTGATAGGTAGAAAACCCAATAGTAGCAAGCAACTGAAGTCACAAAAAAGTGGAAATCTTCAAAATTAACATTTCTTGTTTCTAGCTACTGAAGGGAGACAATTAAGACTAAAAGCTAAAAAGTAGGGAGACAATTAAGACTAAAAGCTAAAAAGTACAAATTCTGAATATAATGACGAATGCCTAAGAAGGTCAAATTACAAATTTTAAAAAGCAGCATGCCAAGTGCCTTGACTTAGAGAAGAAATGCCATCATTACAACCATTTGAAGGTTCTAGGTATATCATTTAAATGGCATGCACTATTTATGTAAGATAAAGTTGGAAGAGCATCTTACAGTTAACACTGGCCAAAATGTTCTCCTTAATTCAGCGAAAATATTCGCTGGGGACTCCAAACGCAAGAAACCCAACAGCACAAAGTAGATACTGTTCCAAACAGCTGCCCATACAGTCTGGTCAACGGCAGCTTTGGCAAGCACCACCCACCAACTTTTGGTAGGTAAAAGAGCCTAGAAACAAAACTAGCATATTTGAATCATCCTCATACATCAAGAAGTAATTTAAATGTTAATCTATGTCACTACCTCACATAGTTGATAGTAATAATGTGAAAGAGAACCATGAAGAGCAAAGCCGACAAGGCCTGATCTGAACATCCTCATCCTCTCAAACTCAAAAATGGATTTTCCTTCATAGCACTGCATATTAACACATAATTCAAAATAACAAGTCGATAACCAGGTCCAAAAATTAGCTCCAACGGAAAAGCATATAGAACTATCAACATGAATTTCTGAAGACATGGTTTAGAGACAAAGGGAAAGGCATATATAAAAAGGGTTTTGCCTTACTTGTGCAATCCAATCTCCAATAGAGTAGACGATTCCACTGATTGCCATTTTTGCTAAGACAGGGTTTTCCTTTAGAGCCTCTTCGTAAGCAACCCAATTGTGTACAGGAGCATACATTATTACTTCATAAAGGGTCCATCCCTATCCAAAAACAGAAGACTTTTCTGCTAATCAGTTGACTAGTTTAGAGATTGAACACCAGTTACCAGGTTAGCTGCAAGGTTTCTCCGTTGAAATCAATAATTTATCTTACAAGAAAGCTTTTAATAACAACACGAATATATAAATTTTTGTTCTTTTTTTTGTGATCGATTATGAAGCTGAATGAGAGAGACAGAGAGATACATCCAAAAACTAGAGACGGAGCATAGGATAATGCTACATAACCAGAGAATGTTAAATAAAAATCACTTAATTTTCAATCACGATCAGAAAGAAGTCGGAGAATCCAAGAAGTTACGAATTCCCGTCAGCTAACTAACAATCAGAAACCTGGTCGAATTGGAAGAATAACATCGACTTACATGCCAATAATCATGATCGATTGTAAGCAACTTGGTGATGACCAGAGTCCCAAAACCCAAAACAATAGTAGCATTAATTGATCTACTGATAAGCCTCTCTTGAAGATGATCAACTTCATTCTCTATTCTCTCCCCAACAGAAGAGGAAGGAGAAGAATTAGCTTTGTCCTCGGAAGAAGTGTCCTCTACTGGAACAACTTCCGTGTCGTCGGTGACAGCACCGACAACAACAGCCAAGTTCCTCTTCTGATGGGTGGACACGAGTGAGTAGTTAGATGGGTTGAAAATGGTTGAGAAGAAAACGGAAGACGGGTGACGACGACGTATGTGGGATGGTGTTGTGATGATGGGGTTAGTTAGCTTAGTAGAGAGCTTGCGCGTGGTTATGGCGTTGAGAGAGGCCATGTTACAACGGAGATGGAAGTCTCGTCCTCCCTAGACCTGGAATACAAATTTCTGGTAGCTGCGGTCGTACTATTCGCATTCATTTGAGAAATTGACCTTATATAATTGATCAACGAAAATAAAGGCAACGGCAAGCACACGTAGTCTAGGCTATATTCTATCAAATGTTATCCAATATAAATGAACTTATATAAATATATAAATAAGATTTAATAGAATAACTAAAATAAAAGATTTGATATGACACCTTCTTAGCTTCTACGCTGCAAGATTTATTTATTGGGATCTTAAATAGCTTCATTTTTTTAGATTTTTTAATTTTAAATTTTAATTAAGTTATTCATTTTTAAAGCCTTAATAGTTAAATTTTTTATAAAATGAAATTGAACTAAGCCATAAAGGTTTAAAACTCAAAATGTTTTACAACATATTCTTAATAAGAGAATGCTCAACTAAATAAAGTAATTAGGTTGCTAAATATAGTAACTTTTACAAAAACAATAATTAGAAATCACCTACATCACCAGGGCCGTTCCTATAATTTTATAGGCCCTGGGCGAAATTAAAAAAAAGGCCCCAATAAATTGACAATATGCTTAAATTTACATATTTGTATGAAACATAAATGACTTAATTTATAAGTTTACATAACCAACTAAATATTAAATGATCATAATACTAACAAATACATTGAGAATCATGATTTATGAAAAGCAATTTCTCCGTGCATTTCTAGATGCAAAATCATTAATAATATTATCAAGATCAATATTGTTCAACATATCCTTCTCAATATATAACATAGCTAAACCATTTAACATTTCTTGTGACATTGATGACCTTAAGTAGGTTTTTAATAATTTTAACTTTGAAAATCTTCTCTCAGCTGATGTTACAGTTACAGGTATAGTCAATAGAATTCGATAAGCAATTGAAATATTTGGATAACAATTTACAACTTGAACAAATTCTAATATTTCAGTTGATGATATTAACTCATTTGACAAAGTCATTTGTAATACTTTTAATTAAAAAAAAAAGATCATCTAAATCCACATCAGACACATTATCATGATAAAAAGTCGTCGTAAAATTAGTACAACATTTTCTTAATTCGTTATCATCTAATGGCTTCAACTTCTTTGAATCATATAAAAATCCAAAAATAATATCAAATGTCGTTAATTGTTCAAATCTATTCTTTAACGAAGTAATTGTCATATCCACAACAACTAGAAAGTAATTAACCCTGAAAGAATCCTCAGTTGATTGTATTTCTTCATTATGGTTAATTTCATCAAATTGTCTTTTCCTAATACCACAACGTCTAGTTGAAAATGTAGGCTCTATATTCATCTCAAACGCAATATAGGGCTTATTTGTCCAATATACTGTAAATTTTTGAAATGGATGCATTTGGTACATGATCATCCTCACTCAAATTTATAATATCCTCGTGAATATGAATCTCATCACTTAAGTTTTCTTTATGTTATTCAAAACTACCTTCACCTAATTTCTTAGGACTCTCACTAGAGGAGCATATTCTTTTAATAAATTTATTTATTGCTCCCTTTTGGGATTCTATCAACTGTGCTACTTGTTTTTTTTTCTTTTTTCACTTCCAGACAAATGCTTTTTAGGCAACATAATATAAACTAATTATAACATAGTTAGATTAGGAAAAAAAACAAAAACACCTGTATGAAACTGGAAAAAGTATGCAGGCACAACCAAACTCCAACGACTTCACAATATATCACAAAGATATATAAATGGTATAATATCTGTAATACAAGAAAAAATAAATAGCAAAATTTAACATCTACTATTAAAAATAAAGAATAAAGAATAAAATATATTAAAATTTAGAAAATTTACCTTTAAATTATACTCGAACTTAGAAGATGTAATCGTAAAATTTTTTTTCGCTAATTTTTGAGTTGGAGTACTTTAAATATATATATTGATAAAAATAAAGCAATTAGAAGGTACAAGTATAATTCAATATTTCAAGACTATTTAGACCACAAAATTACCCTTACTTTATATTTTTTGTTATAATGTTAGATTATAAAATGACTATAACGTATATCGTTATACTATAACGTTATAGTCATTTCATCTACAACGTTAAAGACAAGCCCAGAACTTCTGCTAAATCCTGTTTTGATATGTCGAAATGAGGCTGAAAGATGCTTAATAGAGACCTTAATCAATTCGCTACGTATTAGTCTAAAGGTGAAACAGGCTAATGACCTTGAAAACATTTTAACCAAAAAAAAAAAGAGGGGGCTGAGGGCCCCCCTCTTATTGAGGGCCCTGGCGGTGCCTGCGCCTTGCCTGTGGCCGACCTGCATTGCTAATATAATTAGATTCTGATACAATTTTGTTACAAAAGGCAGCTATATGAATTCTAATGGCATTAACAAGTTCAGTCAACAAAAGTTCACAGTTTATTTCTAGGAGGTAGAAAATACTTATGTTCCTTTCATCCCATTTGTGTAGGACCAAATAGGATAAGTCTGTAATTCTTTTTAACATGTTGCAAGTTCACACTCCATGTTGTGATTTGTTGCTACTCCACTGGTGGGTTACTAATTGCACATTTTTAAAGTGTTGTTTTCCTAGCTTCATATGTGAATTTAAATTGGAAAAAACTGGTGTGAATGGCTCTCCTATTGTCTTTTACAAAGACCGTTTTGTCAAGTATTTCAACTTGTTTGGTCTAACCATACTATTTTGTACCAACAAACATTCCTAAAATTCAGTTGAAAAAGCTTCCTGCATGATGTGTTGTTAAATTTCCCATTAACACTAGGTTAACACCAATTCTTGTCCTCAGTGTTACCCTTTAACTCCAGATTATTGAACTACATTTGCAAATTATTATCCTTTATTCTTAGGAGCAAATTATTATCATTTATTCTTAAGAGGATCTTATTGTTTACCAACATTGTATTTGATAAGTTTTGTATAACATCTCATTACCTATGTTGCGGTTAGAATAGAATATATGAGAGATGATTGAAAGATTAAAAATGCATTACATGTTCATGCATAACATGATATGCACATACATATGAATAGTAAATTTTGCACATGAAAATAATTGTACATACATTCATGGATATTTTGGTATAATTGTTTCTAAATGTGATTTCTATTGAGAATTGTGATTTTTATGTGTTGAAAATTTATTTAGAGAGTGTATTTGCTGATTTAGAATTTTTGAAAATTTTGGAGAAATTTCTGAAAATTTTTGGGTATTTTGGACTAGGAAAATTGCTAAGTGGTAAAAACTATTAAGAAATGGTAGTAGAATTACTGTCCAAAAGCAATGAAAATTTTGATAAATGATTTTAGGATTATTTGTCAAGTGTCGTTAAAAATAAGGAGACAATTAGAATAGAAATTGGATTAAAGTTACAAGAATTGAACATGTAGCAAGTGACAAGTGTCACTTGCCAAACCATGTCTTAAGCCCTTACTCTTTTAATTGAAAGACCCTCTTTTTGTCTCTCACAATGCTTATTATTTAAAAGAACCTAGGTGTTTTGTTTTTGGTTCTCTTTTTCTCTCCTTCTAGGCTTCTCTTCTCTTTTTCTTCTTGATTTTTATTCTTCAAATCTACATTCACGTTGAATCGAGCCCTCTCATTTTCCATTTGCTACTCCTTCACCTTGCTCTCTCCTTCATTCTCACCAAAAACCCAAACCTTCCAACCCTCAAGATGGTGATGATCGTGGGTTGTAAAGTTAGGGATTTTTAATATTCTTGAAGATTTTAGAGCTAAACCAAGTAAGTAGGGCATTATTCATCCTGGGTTTGGTTAAATGAAGCATTTATAATGATAGTTAGAGGTTAATGACATGCAATGGTGTTTTGTGTATGTATGTGTCATGGATGATGAAAAGTATGTAAATTTATTACTTATATATATGCTTAATGAGTAATGATTTATATAGATGTTTTAGAGGTTGAATGATTATGACAAGGAGTTTTGTATATGCTAGAACGTTGGTGAAGAAATGAACATATATATATTGATGTTTTGTTTCATATAAATGCTAAATAATGGGTTGGGAGTTATTTTATGGATGATTGATGTTGTATATGATGAGTAGGAAACTATGAGTTATGCTACAAATGTTTTTAAGATGGATTGGTTGTGAAAAGGATGTTTTAATGAGAATTAGAAGTTGATGAGTATAGAAATGAGTTTATGACATGTTTGTGTTCTATTTTAGGTATTTATGACCAATCATGGACTATAATTGGTGTGTGGATGATATTGAGTTGAAATAGAGTTGAGAATGAGGAGTAAATGAAGTAGAAAAGGGTGATCTTTGTACAAGTTATGTTAGATGAAAAATATGGAAAGTTTGAAGATGATTGACTGAAAAATGTTAACTGAGTATGCTTCAGTCTTTTAATCATAAATTTTTTCTCTAGTTATCCAAATGAAATGATTCTTAATTTGGATTAAACTAGAGACATATAGCTAGATTTTTTATGAAGAGGTCGAATTCAAATTCTGTGTATAAGGGTCTCAAAATCTGACCTGAAGTTGAAAAACTGGGTATGCTTCTGTGAAAGTTTGCTGCGGCAAACTCCTTGCTTCGCCGCGACAAACTTAAAGGATTTAGCTAGGATTCCTTTCAGGTAAAGCTCACCGTGACCAGCTCTAGGTTTCTTCGTGGTGAACTTGCGAGATTTTTGTGAGAATTCCTCTCGGGATGGGTTCATTGCGGCGAATTTTTCTTTGCACTAAACATATTTCGGTATTTTGGACATATCTTGTTCTGTAGTTATCTGAATGGAATGATTTTTTATTTAAAGTAAACTAGAGACATAGGGCTACGAATCATCTAAAGAAATAAATTCCAATTCGGTCTCTAAAAATTTCAATTTCACGGTGGAAGTTGAGTATAGGGCACTATCTTAGAATAAAAGCAGTCTAAAAATATTTGGAGTATAACTTTCACAATACTGAACCAAATTGAACGATTTTAGTGTCGATAGAAACTTAAGGGATAGAAGGAAAATTCTCAAAGGAAAGTGTTCCCAAATTACTTCATTTTCATTGTATGATTGATCATGCACTATAGACTCGAAGATGTATTTCAGGAAAAATCTGGATTTTGATCAAATGAGTTATGAATTGGGATTCTAATGATTTTTATAGAGGTATAGACCATAAGTATACATGGTACTTATGTGAGTTGGTAATACGAATGTTTATGTGCTAAGAATAATAGACAGATACCTGGGATTGTCATGAACATGTATTGTGCATATTTTATGTACTACATGTGCATTATAAAACACTTAAATTGTGCCAAATTTTGATATGTGTATATTGCTTGTTATAGAGGAGCAATTGAAACGTCAACCTCCAGACATTGGTAGAACTGCCAGGCATTAACTTCGGGAGCGACTTATGAGTAACCTAGACGGTCTCACCCAATTACTTGTTTGCTTTATATTATGTTTGAATTATTGAATGAATGTGAATTGATTGTGTTGATTCCGAACAATGAAGGTCCGATGATTCTAGTGTATGAATAAGTTATTGAAGTGTTCCTTATATATGAATGTGATGAAATAAATGTTGCTCAACAATTTTGTTAAATGTCGGACTAAGGTCTGACGATAAATATGATCTGAATGTGAACATGCAATCATGTGATTGACTAAGAATATGCTATATAAAACATTCAATACATGAATACATGTAAGATAAAGGAAGTTGTGATCGGAGTTATCGGGATAAAGAGCTTAAAGCTCGGATTGTGATAAGAGTCTCAGGCTCGGTTGTAAATGTACCAGGTATTCACTAAGGGATATGGGATATAATTTGACACAGCTCGGTATCCACTAAGGGATATAAGCTAGTAAAAAGGCACTATGTTGGGCCCGAGCCCCGGCCCCGGATCCCCGATTCTCGAGGCAGCCCCTCAGGTCACGCTTGCGACGGGCGCCCCATAACGTCGGACCCGATCCCAACATCCATATAATTACATAATTCGATTCATACAATCATATAACAATACATACATTCTACACATGCATTCTAAACATGCATTACTCATCTCAAATACATAAACCATCTGTCATTGTCATTCGAAGAAATTCACCAAGTAGTCTCAAATATAGCACAATACAAAATGAAATTTAAAATCCAAAAAACATAAGTATGCTCCATGATGAAATGCTGGCGGGCTAACCAAAGAACTAACTTAAATACAAGGCTCCTAACTAGCTTGAAGTTTCCGATGCCTTGCAAGGTCGACAATCGTCTCGATCTGTACCTGAGGAGGGGAGAGTAATAGGGTGAGCTGCAAAACTCAGTGGCATATACGTTTATAGCCATTGGTAATGAGCCACACAATCAAGCATATATGTATATTCATATAGCAAGCATATATCAAATCATTAATCCATCACTATATAACCCTCGCATCACAATTCATGTCATATGATTTCACAATATAACAATTAACATGTGTCATGCTCAATAAATCAATTATGTATGTACAAACAATTGGCTCGAGAGTTCCGTAAACGATCCGGATAAACCGAAGTTAAATCCGTAAAACTATCCGAGTCCGATTTCTCAAGGATCTCGTGGCCTCAAGCGGGCAGCCGGGAGAAGGCTTTATGTCAACGTGCACGTGACTCCATCCGTAACTCTCTCACCCAAACAATACACATAATCCATACGTTCCATGTTCAAAGCATCTTTCAAAGCTTTCGTTATTTTCATTCTTTCCATTCTTGCCAAATATGCCATAAGGTCTATCAAGCCATGCATAATCATAGTCGTAATGCAATTTCAATATTTATCACAAGAAAGATCACATAATGCAAGCAAGCATACACAAGGCAATTTGCCCATACACACAATAACTATAAACATATTACCCACCTAATATCACTCGAGTAGTCGACTCACTGGTGTCCTTCCTCTTGCGATTGGGTCAAATCGGCTTGGTTCCCTATAAGCAACCAAGTTCTTATTCAATTAACAATCAAAGGAAAAATATTCATAAGCTTAAAAATCCACAAGGCATAGTACTAAACGTCTCCACTCAATTTCCCCCTAAAATTCCGAACCCTCACAGGCTAAATCCGAATCCCCTTCTTCATAAAACTTGTAGTCCTTGATCTCTAGTTCACAATGAATCCAAAATCACCTCAATTGGACATCTACACCAAAAGATATGCCCAAAATAATATCAAAATCATCTTTCGGAAAACAAGGGGGGCTCGCCGCGGCGTGCACCGAATGGTGCGTCGCGGTGTGCTCATCACTCGCACGCCGCGATGTGCACACTCGTGCGCCGCGGCGTGCACGTCTTTCGTGCACGCGGCGTGTCACCAATTCTCCGCACGCCGCGACGTGCGGGTCGGAGTTGTAACTCCGAACTCCTGATTTTTGCATTTTCCGACTTCATTCCGTTCCCAAACTCAAATGTAACACATTTAAACCTTAGATCAAGTCTTATGCTACCTTTCTCACTCAGTAGCAACTCAAAATCAAACACAAATGCATCAACCCAAGAAATCTACCCATTTTGTCTTTACAAACCCTAAAACCACCGATTCTCTTCATTCCTACAATCTTCTAAGTTTAAATCTAACCATAACAAGTTTGAAGGAAGCTAAACTTACCAGAAATCACTTCGCATCAGTAGGAAAACTCAAAGATCGCAAAACTTCTATTCTCTTCTCTCTTCCTCCACCGACGGCGCTACTCCTCTCTTCTTTTCTTCTTCTCTTTTCTATTTCCTTTTCTTTCTTTCTAAGTCTTAAACCTAAGTCAAATACCCTTATACCCTTCTTAACAAAGCTCTTACCTATCCAACCTAAGTCATTTTCCCAAAATACCCTCATAACTTTTTACCCTATTAATTCTCATTAACCACAATTAAACCTTAATTATCCATTAATCCTCTCAATTTAATCAAGCTAAGGCAAAAATCACATAATTAATGCCATTTATACTTAATGATATCATATAAAAAATTTGGGGTCCAACATTTCTCCCCCTCTTAAAAGAAATTTCATCATCGAAATCATTACCTGAATCATCGAAGAAATGCAGATACTTCTCCCGCATGGCTTCCAATGGCTCCCATGTAGCCTCCTCTATCGAATGGTTCCTCCACAGGACCTTGACTAACTGAACCGTCTTGTTCCTGAGGACTTTTTCCTTTGTATCCAAGATTTCCACTGGAAGCTCTTCATAACTCAGATCATCCCGCAACTGAACCTCACTAGTCTGAATGATGTGAGAAGGATCCGATCTATACTTCCTCAACATAGACACATGGAAGACATCGTGAATCTGCGACAATTCCGGAGGTAACGCCAATCTGTAGGCGAGTGATCCAATCCTCTCAAGGATCTCATAAGGACCCACATACCTCGGACTCAACTTACCCTGCTTGCCAAATCTCATCACTCCTTTCTAAGGAGATGTCTTAAGGAACACTTTCTCACCGACTTCATACTCCATCTCCTTTCGGTTAGCATCAACATAACTCTTCATCATATCCTGTGCTGCCTTAAGCTGCTGCTTAACCAGATTGACTTTATCAACCGTCGTCTGAATCAATTCTGGTCCTTCCAATTGCCTCTCTCCTTCTTCATCCCAACAGATTGGAGTCCTACACCTCCGTCCATACAAAGCCTCATATGGAGCCATCTGAATACTCGAATTGTACGAATTATTATAAGCAAATTCGACCAACGGCAAATACTCATCCCATGCTCCTCGGAAATCCATCACACATGCCCGAAACATCCCCTCAAGAGTCCGAATAGTCCTCTCAGATTGACCATCCGTCTGAGGATGAAAAGCCGTACTAAAATTTAGCTTCGTCCCCAAAGCTTCCTGCAAACTACCCCAAAACCTCGAAGTAAACCGAGGATCCCTATCCGACACTATAGAATCCGAAATCCCATGCAATCTCACTATCTCATCGATATATTTCTTTACTAGCGCATGCAAAGAATCAGTCTGCTTGATCGCCAAAAAGTGAGCTGACTTGGTCAATCTATCCACAATAACCCAAATTGCATCATGCTTCCTACTAGTCCTGGGCAAACCCATCAGAAAATCCATAGTCACCCTTTGCCACTTTCACTCCGGAATAGGCAACGACCTCAACTTATCCGAAGGTGCCTGGTGTTCAGCTTTAACTTGCTGACACACTAGACACTTACTGACAAACTTTGCTACATCTCTCTTTATGCCTTTCCACTAAAAATGCTCTCTCAGATCTCGATACATCCTGGTGCTACCTGGATGCATGGCCTAAGGCGCATTGTGTGCCTCGTCCATAATCTCATCCTTAATCTCCTGCACATCTGAAATACACAACCTGCTTCCCACTGTCATAAGCCCATCATCTCTCACCTCTATTTCAGAAATCTTGCCATTCCGAATTTCATCTCGAAGCTTGCTCAAATCTGCATCTTGAGTCTGCAATTCCCTAACCTTCTTCCTGAGAATCGGTCTCACTCGGAAATTAGCTAGAAGACACTCCGACTCCTCTTGCTTCAAGCTTATCTTAAGCTTGGCCATCTCTTCCAATAAAGGAAGATAAACCGATTGAACATGCGCAATCGAAGACTTCCTACTCAAGGCATCTGCCACCACATTGACCTTGCCCGGATGATACTCAATCAACAAGTCATAATCTTTAAGTAGCTCGATCCACCTTCTCTACCTCAAATTCAATTCCTTCTGACTCAGCAAATACTTCAGACTCTTATGATCAGTAAAAATCCTCGTCTGAACTCCATACAGGTAATGCCTCCAAATCTTCAAGGCAAAAATCACAGCTGCTAACTCCAAATCATGCGTCGGATAGTTTAGCTCATAAGGCTTCAACTGCCTCGAAGCATATGCTATCACCCGATCTCCCTGCATCAAAATACAACTAAGACTCTTCCTTGAAGCATCGCTGTACACAGTATAACCTTCATCACCCGATGGCAAAATCAGAATCGGAGCACTCGTCAATCTGCGCTTGAGCTCCTCGAAGCTCCTCTGACACTCCTCACTCCAAACAAACTTCTGATTCTTTCTCAACAACTTAGTCATCGGAGCGGCTATCATAGAGAATCCCTCCACAAATCTCATGTAATAGCCTGCCAAACTCAGAAAACTTCTCATCTCTGCTACATTCTTTGGTACTTCCTAATTTACCACAGCTTCTATCTTCTTTGGATCTACATGAACTCCTTGCTCTGAGATCACATGTCCAAGAAATGAAACTTCTCTCAACCAAAATTCACATTTATCGAATTTTGCATAAAGCTCATGTCTCCTCAAAGTCTTCAAAGAAATCCTCAAATGCTCCTCATGTTGCTCATCACTCTTGGAATAAACCAAGATATCATTAATGAAGACAATGATAAATTGGTCCAAGAATGGCTTAAAGACCCGATTCATCAAATCCATAAACGCTGCAGGAGCATTTGTCAATCCAAAGGGCATAACCAAGAACTCAAAATGCCCATACCGAGTCCTGAAAGCAGACTTCGACACATCCGACTCCTTAATCCTCAACTGATGATAGCCCGATCTCAAGTCTATCTTAGAGAAAACTCTCGCTCATTGCAATTGATCAAACAGATCATCAATGCGAGGAAGCGAATACCGATTCTTCACCGTAACCTGATTCAGCTTCCTGTAGTCCACACACATCCTTAACGATCCATCCTTCTTCTTCACAAATAGGACCAGAGCTCCCCAAGGCGAAGAGCTCAGTCGAATATACCCCTTCTCCAATAACTCCTCTAACTGCTCCTTAAGCTCTTTCAATTCCGCCGGAGCCATCCGGTAAGGTGGAATCGAAATCGGCGTTGTACCTGACAGAAGCTCAATGGGAAACTCAATTTCTCTAGCTGGCGGTAGTCCTGACAATTCCTCGGGAAAGACATCTGAGAATTTCCTGACAACTGGAATATCCTCCAGCTTTCCTCCATCTGTCTTGGTGTCTACCACATAGGCCAAGAATGCCTCACATCCTTTACTCATCATCTTCTATGCTGCCAAAGCTGAAACAATTCTGTGCGGACTCGCTTTCCTGTCCCCAGTAAACACTACTCTTCTGCCATCATCCAAATCAAACTCCACTGTCTTTTGTTTACAATCCAAACAGGCATTGTACCTTTCTAATGTGTCCATATCTAAAATCACATCTAATCCTCCCATCTTCAGTGGCATCAAATCGACCACTAGAAGTTCTCCACCAATGCGAATCTCACAACCTCTATACACTTGACTAATCACAATATACTGGCCGATTGGAGTACTCACCATCAGCGGAGTATCCAAAGGACTCACATTCCTATCACACACAGGTCTACTCGAAGAAACAAACGAGTGAGTAGAACCTGGATCAATCAAAACTAGCACATCATCAGCAAAGAGTTGAATCATACCACCACAACATCGAGGCGGTCTCTGCATCCTCCTAGTCATTGCAAACACCCTAGGTGGTGCTCGCCCTCTCGGTCTCCCGGAAGATTCACCCTCTTGGCTGCATCCCAGGCGCCCACTTCATTGCGATCCTCGTCCCATGGTCTCTCCTCCTCGAAACATGCATCCGACTCCTCTCTTGTCGTGGAGGTGAGGACACTCTCGCAATGTGTCCCTTCTCCCTTGATTGAAGCAAGCTCCTGTCAATCAAGCACTCTCCTCTATGAGATCTCCATGATGCTCACACCGGGAAGAAAGATCTATCCCATCTCCCTTCTATCGCCACCCACCGTTGAGGCTTGGTGAGAAGCATAGAAGTCCTCATCGGTCTAGGTCGGCTCGCTGCTGCTCCTCTCCTCTCGATCGAATCGGAAGCTCCTAGCACTCCTGTCTGGCATAGGAGTACTAGTGCTACCTCCCCTCCTGGATTGCTCTCTGCCCTTTCTCTTCTTGTTCACAGCACTCTTGATATTCTCTATATTTTCCACTCTCAAAGGTGCCTCAACCAGCTGCTGAAAATCACAGAAATTCTGCACTATCACCTTCTCTCTGATAGCCAAGTGCAGACCTGACTCAAACCGGCGACACCTAGCAGCCTCACTCAACATCAGATCTGAAGCATACCAGAATAGCTGTGTAAACCGGCGCTCATACTTGCTGACTATCATATCCCTCTGAGTGAGACTCAGAAACTCCCTCTGCTTCTGCTGAACATATACCTCAGACAGATACTTCTTCCTGAAAACCGCAAGAAAGTCCTGTCATGCCAACCCTCATTGGTCTCATCATTTTGCTCGCACGGTCTCCCACCAATCTGAGCATCTCCACAAGCAAACTAGCAGCATAGATGACTCTCTCGTCATCCTTACAGTCCATCTGATCCAGCACCCTCTCAGTCTTTCTCAGCCATGTCTCAGCCTCTTCAGGATCTGATGTCCCAAAGAAATCAACTGCCCCATACTTCCTCAACCTATCAAACCGTCTCCCCTTCGGATGTCAATGAAGCGAAGGTGTGACATCGACCCATGCTTTGCACAAATGCAGGTAAAGGCCTGAAACAACCTCGGATCTAATGAAGGCACTTGCTCCTGCGGAACTGGCGACTCCTGAGTCTGCGAAGGAATGGGCTCACTACCTAGCCTACGAAGCCTCGGCATTCCACGAGGCAAGCGACTCATCGATCCTCTCCTCTCTAATGGAGAGTCAAAAAGAGATCCTTGCATAACTCCTCGTGTCCTTCTACGAGGTGGCATCGTACTCCTTCAAATGGAAACACTAAGGATTAGCTACAGGTCAATCTACATGTATGCATGACACGCATGTCACTTAATGCACTCAATCAAATGCAGCATATAAGCAAATATCAAACAAGTCGTCCTATATGCATTCTAAGCCGAGGACACTAAACCTAGGCGCTCTGATACCAAACATGTTGGGCCCGGGCCCCGGATCCTCGATTCCCGAGGCGATCCCTCGGGTCACGCCGACGACGGGCGCCCCATAACGTCGAACCCGATCCCAACATCCATACAATTACATAATTCGATTCATACAATCATATAACAATACATACATTCTACACATGCATTCTAAACATGCATTACTCATCTCAAATACATAAACCATCTGTCATTCGAAGAAATTCACCAAGTAGTCTCAAATATAGCACAATACAAAATGAAATTTAAAATCCAAAATACATAAGTATGCTCCATGATGAAATCCTGGCGGGCTAACCAAAGTACTAACTTAAATACAAGGCTCCTAACTAGCTTGAAGTTTCCGATGCCTTGCAAGGTTGACAATCGTCTCGATCTGCACTTGAGGAGGGGAGAGTAATGGGGTGAGCTGCGAAGCTCAGTGGCATATACGTTTATAGCCATTGGCAACGAGCCACACAATCAAGCATATATGTATATTCATATAGCAAGCATGTATCAAATCATTAATCCATCACTATACAATCCTCGCATCACAATTCATGTCATATGATTTCACAATATAACAATTAACATGTGTCATGCTCAACAAATCAATTATGTATGCACAAACAATTGGCTCGAGAGTTCCGTAAATGATCCGGATAAACCGAAGTTAAATCCGTAAAACTATCCGAGTTCGATTTCTCAAGGATCTCGTAGCCTCAAGCGGGCAGCCGGGAGAAGGCTTTATGTCAATGTGCACGTGACTCCATCCGTAACTCTCTCACCCAAACAATACACATAATCCATACGTTCCATGTTCAAAGCATCTTTCAAAGCTTTCGTTATTTTCATTCTTTTCATTCTTGCCAAATATGCCATAAGGTCTATCAAGCCATGCATAATCATAATCGTAATGCAATTTCAATATTTATCACAAGCAAGATCACATAATGCAAGCAAGCATACACAAGGCAATTTGCCCATACACACAATAACCATAAACATATTACCCACCTAATATCGCTCGAGTAGTCGACTCACTGGTGTCCTTCCTCTTGCGATTGGGTCAAATCGGCTTGGTTCCCTATAAGCAACCAAGTTCTTATTCAATTAACAATCAAAGGAAAAATATTCATAAGCTTAAAAATCCACAAGGCATAGTACTAAACGTCTCCACTCAATTTCCCCCTAAAATTCCGAACCCTCATAGGCTAAATCCGAATCCCCTTCTTCATAAAACTTGTAGTCCTTGATCTCTAGTTCACAATGAATCCAAAATCACCTCAATTGGACATCTACACCAGATATGCCCAAAATAATATCAAAATCATCTTTCGAAAAACAGGGGGGGCTCGCCGCGGCGAAGGGATGCTCGCGCTCGCCACGGCGTGCACCGAATGGTACGTCGCGGCGTGCTCATCACTCGCACACCGCGACGTGCACACTCGACGTGCACATGGTGCACGCGGCGTGTCACCAATTCTCCGCACGCAGCAGCGTGCTCTTGCGCACGTCGCGACGTGCGGGTCAGAGTTGCGACTCTGAACCCTTGATTTCTACATTTTTCAACTTCATTTCGTTCCCAAACTCAAATGTAACACATTTAAACCTTAGATCAAGTCTTATGCTACCTTTCTCACTCAGTAGCAACTCAAAATCAAACACAAATGCATCAACCCAAGAAATCTACCCATTTTGTCTTTACAAACCCTAAAACCACCAATTCTCTTCATTCCTACAATCTTCTAAGTTTAAATCTAACCATAACAAGTTTAAAGGAAGCTAAACTTACCAGAAATCACTTCGAATCAGTAGGAAAACTCAAAGATCGCAAAACCTCTCTTCTCTTCTCTCTTCCTCCACCGACGGCACTACTCCTCTCTTCTTTTCTTCTTCTCTTTTCTATTTCCTTTTCTTTCTTTCTAAGTCTTAAACCTAAGTCAAATACCCTTATAGCCTTCTTAACAAAGCTCTTACCTATCTAACCTAAGTCATTTTCCCAAAATACCCTCATAACTTTTTACCCTATTAATTCTCATTAACCACAATTAAACCTTAATTATCCATTAATCCTCTCAATTTAATCAAGCTAAGGCAAAAATCACATAATTAACGCCATTTATACTTAATGATATCATTAAAAAAAATTGGGGTCCAACACACTCGGTCACAACGAAAATAATAAATGAAAGAGAGTCTCACGTGCATTGCATTTATACTTGATATGTATATGATATATGAATGAAAGGATTATGATGAGTACTCTGAAAGTGAAATGTGACATTTTATGAATATGCAAAAAGATGGGAGTAATATGTTACGTGTATTGATGTGATGCATGAATTGAGTGAACCATCGATGATGGTTATTTGGTTGAGTTCGCAAAACTCATCAAAATTGCAACGTTGATTTTTTAAGACCAAGAGATGGTATTAGCTACTGAGGGACACTACAAGTAGTGTAGACTTTTAATTTTAGGAACAAGAAGAAATGGTTCAAAGGTCGGTCAGCTGGATATGAACAGATTAGATAGATTTTGTATATTTCCTTTTTCATGTAGCACATTTTTTGTCTTAGGCTATGATGCTGTATCGATATGGATGTTGAAAGATACATTGTAAATATTTGGTTTTTATGAAATGAAATGAAAAATTTTGGTTTTAAAATATTGTGACTTTATTGATGATGTTTCATAAGAGAATAAACATAAATGATGCCATGTTAAGCGAATGTTGTGATTGAACGTAGTGCGTCATTATCATAGGTTATGTACTAGAATGTTCTTGGGGCGTCCCGATATGTACCCTAGGATAAAGGGGCACTACATTTTGATTGTCTAGAATGAAGTTTCTCAATATATTCAGCTCAAGGTTTTGAATAAAAGGACCATTTGATAACCATCTGTCATGTCAAAACATTGTGTTCATCCCATTTCCTACTACTTTCTTGATATGGATTATGTTGAAGCTTCTCCATTTAAGTTTATCCTTTCAAGTAGTAGATGTATTTCTTGATGATAGATCAATTTTCTAAATGCTCTTATCTTTGATGTAGAATGTATACACCCACTTTCACCAAAAGAATTGTGATCATTAATTAGCCTCTTGATCATCATACAATTATTCAATAGTTTTAAATGAACGATGTGTAGGAAAATCCCGGTGTGAGCATCACATGCCCACGGTGCGGAAACAAAATTTTTTTGTTCCGGGACCTTTCCGAAAGCCAGGATCCATGTGTATATATATAACAAACTCAAACCGAACGACCAAAGGAGACCGTCTCTAACGGTATCCACGCAGAGATCGGAGAACCTAACCGGGACAAACCCTTTGACCCGAGAATAGCTAGAACAAATTAAAGACTGCTAGATCTTACCTTTGTTCTATGGAGAGCTTGGAAAATGATGGAGGAGAAGCTTGAAGAAGGTGAAACACGATGATGAAGAAGAATTAGAAACTTTTTCTTTCAACTTCTCTTCAAAGCCAACGATGATCATAAGCCAAAAAGACCTACAGAAACTCTTTCTATTTCTTCTTTTATATCCCACGATCATCATCTTTACTCCATCAACTTGTATTTTGTCTTTTAGTCATTAATGACTTAATGACTAAGCAAAATGATGGAAGGTTCTTCCATCTTCCTCCTTCATCCACGTACATAACATATATATATATATATATATATATTATTTAATTAATTAATCATATATATATATGTATATATATTTGAAAGTGGTCGATCCAACTTGGAATTGGTCCTACCGAGCTCCGGCATGGAAAAACCACCGAAAACCTTTTTCAGCAATATCGATGTCGCGATCTCATCGGGATCCAATTAATCCTGTTGCTCTCCATATATTGGAACTCTGTCTAAAACTATTTTACGAGTTCTCCGAGACACTCTTAAGCGTGTGACCCATTAGGTTCCGGTTATGTTGGCCACTTAGATTAACACTTAATCTAAGCAAGTCATGAGCGGTATCTAGCAACACATCATGACCCCAATTGACGGAAAGTAATTGGTTTGACGAATGAATATATATTCATCATGGACCATATCACGAACCCTTCCATAGACAATTCTGGTGCAATTAGTCCTTTCACCATCCTATACCCCACTTGGTTATGAGTATGGGCAATGTGTCAACTCTCACTAGGCCGACTACGTCGGATCTAGTCAAGTGATTCAGTTCTTGTCACGGGACTCATTATTTTATATGTCTTGAAGACACTCTTCACGACATACATACTCCGACGAGATTTCTAAGTAATGACCCGACAAGAGGCCATGGGTATCATCTTCGCTATCACGAAGTGGTGAATCCTCTATTGGCTACTCAATTACCTTGAATACCTCAAACTGTACCCAAGCACCACCCTATGGCGACCTCTATAAGGAAACAAGGAATGAAGTCAAAGCACGAATCAAGACCAAGATATCCTTGAGCACCTCAAGTCTAAGGATACTTGCACCATTGCTATGATGAGATTATCACGACATTAGAATAGGACATCCATGTGATGATCTCATAGCGAGTCATCAATGTACTTATCGCCTATAGTAAGCATCCACATCTCAACCCTAAATATCTCATATTTACGTTTACGAGATCCACCGCTGATCAAATCAAGGAGCTTGAGATGTCTAGTCTTTCCGGATTCTGATGTCGGTCTCAATAATCCTATGACTAGGATAATTTAGATAATGACATAATTGCACATGATAGGAATCTCGGTAGTATGATCACATCACAATTTCCTTCATGCTATGTCATATATCATGGACTTCATTAATTTACTTATAGATCAATATCGGTTCATAAATAATAAACAACAAATTAATGAAATATGCCTTTCTTTATTTATTTATAAAGGCGTACACAAATTTGTACAATATCGCTAAAAGCGATTGCCTTTAGGCACTACTCTAACAATCTCCCACTTGACCTAAAGCCAATCGCCTTGATATCTAATACCATGGCGAGTACATGAAATCAAAACTCTTTTGTGACAATGGCCGTCAGCGGATCAACAATATTATGCTCGGTGGGAACTCTCTCGATCTGGACATCACCACATCCTATGATCTCCTTATCAAATGATATCTGCAGATGCGTGTTTGGATCGTTGATGAGACCTTGGTTCCTTCGTCACATGATAGCCTCATTGTTGTCACAATACAACTGTATGGGCCCATCACTACTAGGAACCACACCAAGTTCAGTAATGAACTTCTTGATCCAAACTGCTTCCTTTGCTGCTTCTGAAGCGGCAATGTACTCTGCCTCGGTTGTTGAATCGGCGGTCATCTCTTGTTTGGAACTCTTCCAACTGACTGCCCCGCCGTTCAGTGTGAATACATAACCTGATTGAAATTTGGAATCATCCTTATCAGATTGAAAACTGGCATCTGTATACCCGCTCACTTGGAGATCTCCATCCCCATATATCAAGAAAACATCCTTAATTCTTCGTAAGTACTTAAGGATATTCTTGACAGCCACCCAGTGACCCTCACCAGGATCCGATTGGTATCTGCTCGTAACACTTAGAGCATATGATACATCGGGTCTCGTACATAGCATAGCATACATGATAGATCCTACCGCTGATGCATACGGGATCATATTCATGCGCATCCTCTCATCTTGTGTCTTAGGACACATAGATTTCGAGTGTTATCCATGAGTCACGGGAAGGTACCCTCTCTTGGATTGCTCCATGCTAAACCTCTTTAGCATCTTGTCTATGTACGTTGATTGTGAAAGACCAAGCAACCTTTTTGATCTATCTCTATAGATCCTTATCCCAAGGATATAAGTTGCTTCACTAAAGTCTTTCATGGAAAATTGTTTGGACAACCAAATCTTGACTGATTGTAGCATAGAGACATCGTTTCCTAGTAATAATATGTCATCCACATATAGCACAAGGAATACGTTTGCAGTCCCATTAACCTTCTTATACACACAGTATTCATCCGGATTTTGTGAGAAACCAAACTCTTTGATTACTTCATCAAACGGATATTCCAACTCTGGATGCTTGCTTCAATCCATAGATGGATTTACGAAGCTTGCATACCTTTTCGCCATCATAGGAGGTGAAGCCCTCGGGTTGTGTCATACACATCCTCGCCTAGATTTCTATTTAGGAAAGTGTCTTCACATCCATTTGTCATATCTCATAATCATAATGAGTGGCAATGGCTAGGAGTATTCTAATGGATTTAAGCATTGCTACTGGGCTGAAGGTCTCGTCGTAATCAACTCCTTGTCTTTAACGAAAACCTTTAGCCACAAGCCTTGCTTTATAGGTAATTACATTACCATCCATGTCGGTTTTCTTTTTGAAAACCCATTTACACCCTATGGGTTTTATTCCTTCGGGTGCATCAACCAAAGTCCATACTTGGTTTTCATACATGGAATCCATTTCGGCCTGCATGGCATGAAGCCATTTTTTAGACTCTGAACTCTTCAGAACCTCTTCATAGGTAGTAGGCTCATCATCTTCTATGAGCAATACGTCATCCTGTTCATTCACGAAATCCATATCTCTCGAGAGCAGAGCGTATTCTACGTGACTCACGAACTTCGTGTGTTATAGAAGGTTGAATCTGTTACTTCATCTGTATGAGTTCTGATTTGAGTTCGAGCGATTGATCTGCGTCGTTGGCGCATCTTGAACTTCTTCAAGTTCAATTTTGCTCCCATTTGTCTTCTTGTAAAAGAAACTCTTTCTCTAAAAAGACAGCATGCTTTGAAACAAACACCTTTTGTTCCTCAGCAAGGTAGAATTGATATCCCATTGTTTCTTTAGGATATCCTACGAACAAACACTTGTCAAACTTTGCATCAAGTTTATCTGACTGAGTCCGCTTCACATAAGCAGGACAGCCCCAAACTTTCAAATGAGTAAGATAGGGTCTTTTGTTAGTCCACATCTCATATGGAGTAACATCAACTGTCTTTGATAGAACTCTGTTTAACAAGTAAACAGCTGTCTCGATTGCATACCCCCAAAAGGATTTTGGTAACTTTGCAAAGCCCATCATCGATCGTACCATGTCTAACAAGGTTCGATTTCTCCTTTCTTCCACACCATTATGCTGCGGTGTGTAAGGAGGAGTCCATTGAGATAAAATCCCATTATCTCTGAGATAATCCAAAAAATCTTGGTCTAAGTATTCCCCACCACGATCAGATCGTAATATCTTGATACTTTTCCCAAGTTGGTTTTCTACTTCATTTCTGAATTGTTTGAACTTTTCAAATGCTTCAGATTTGTATCTCATCAGATACAAGTACCCATATCGAGAATAGTCATCGATAAGGTAATGAAGTAAAGATAACCACTTCTAGCATGGATGGACATCGGACCACATACATCTGAATGTATTAGGTCTAATATTCCAGTCGCTCGTTCACCCTTTCCCTTAAAGGGTAACTTAGTCATCTTACCTAATAAACAAGATTCGCATGTGTCATATGATTCATAATCAAATGACCATAAACTACCACTCTTATGGAGCTTAGCTATGTGTCTCTCATTTATATGGCCAAGGCGACAATGCCATAAGTAAGTTGATTTTAAATTATCTCGTTTATGTCTTTTCGTGTCATTGACATTCATAATTGGATGTGACATATCTAATATGTAAATTCCATTGCATAAAGTACCAGTACCATAAAGCATTCCATTCAAACTAATAGAACAACCATTGTTACTAAAAGTCAAATGAAAACCAGCTCTATTTAAACAAGAAATAGACAATATGTTCTTTGTTAATACAGGTACAAAATAACAATCATCCAATTTAATTACAAGCCCACTGGGGAGTGACAAAAAGTAAGTGCCTACGGCTAATGCAGCAACTCTTGCTCCATTTCCCACACGTAGGTCTAGTTCTCCTTTCATGAGCTGTCTACTATCCCTGAGGCCCTGTATATCATTGCATATGTGTGAGCCACAACCGGTATTTAATACCCATATGTTATGATCGAAGCGATATTAACCTCGATGACAAACATACCGAAGAAGTCGAGGCATCGATGCCTTCTTACGCTTGATTCCTCCAGATAGACTTTCTGGCCCGCTTCCAGGTGACCGGTCTTGCCTGATGGAAGCAAGTCCCTTTGGTGCGATCTCTTTGATTTTCTTCTTGGCTATACTTCCTTTCGGTTTCTTAGACCTTTTCTTCTTCATTTCTTTTCTTTGAACCGGAAGAAGAGTCCACCATCGACACTTGCTTGCTATCCTTCTTGATAGCTTGCTCATTGTCTTGAAGCGATTGATCAACTCGAGGATTGTTGTGGATACTTGGTTCATCCGATAGTTTAACACAAACCGTGAATAACTATCGACAATCCAACCGAAATTAAGTCAATACTTAATTCATAATCCATGACAAAACCTAAGACGGCCAATCTCTCAATATACCCATTCATCTTGATGCATCTTGCACTGCAGATGAACTGAGTCATCTTAGTAGTGAATAGTAGCCTCGAGGTCTCGAACCTTTCGCACCGAGCTTGCTCATCAAACGGCTCCCTAAGATGAAACACTATGGTATGAGCATCCACAGACTCATCGCTTCGCAGCTCGAGGAGACATCGAGGCAAGCATAATGCGGTAGCCATGTCACCATCTTTAAGATGCTTCGATATGCTTTCTGATCCTCATCAGAAGCATCAGCACTTGGTGGATCAGGAAGTGGAACATCTAAGATATATCCCAGTTCCTCAGACCTGAGAACAATTCTTAGATTTCTCAGCCAATCTAGAAAATTTGGTCTAGATTAACTTGTTGGATTCCATAAGCGGCGCAAGTTCACACTTGAAGTCATCTTGATAACCTATGGGAAAGAGAGAAAGAATGTTAGAATAGAATAGATGCATAATCATAAGGACTTGCATGATATGCATATGGCTCCCACTAGTTTCATAGAATCCATAACCCTCGATCGAATCCAAGAAACATTATGACCTGATGTCTGGTGGGTCGATATCCGACATTCTAAAATGACCTTGGGTTTGCCCAACAAGCCACCTTAGTTCAATCGGTAGGTATCGGTCATACCAATTGCATCATAGATAGATATCCGACATTCCTAAAATGACCTTGGGTTTGCCCAACAAGCCACCTTAGTTCAATCGGCAGGTATCAATCATATCATTTCCATCTTAGGTCTGTTATCATTAGTCTTATCAACTTTTGATGTATGCACACACATTGGGTTATCAACTCTTGATGTGTGTACATCTGATGTACACTACCCAATTTCGCCTCTGTCCACGTTGACCTTGAGTTTACTTAACAAATCAACGCTTCTAGTGAAAACCGACCCATTAATCCGAAAATCTCATTTTTCATGGTTCGAACATATCCAGTATAGAGTGAGCTTGGGTTTGCCCAACAACCCAACTCTATAAGAACTCTGGTTCTCCCATATTAATGGAAGGTGTTAGCTTTCATATGATTTGAGGTTTCGGGTCTCATCTTCTTCTTCTCCAAGCCGTAGGATTATAGTCACTATGACTATATGGAATGATTTAGGCATATGATCAATCACATTGAGTTTATACCTAAAATCATCCATCATCCCTTCTTTGCATGTTATAAGTCGACTTGTGTATGTATAAGTCGACTTATGCCTCTAATAAGTCGACTTATGCATGTGTAAGTCGACTTGTAATCGCTAATGCTGCGAACAAGTCGACTTGTTCCATTATGCAAGTCGACTTATCGTCTACGATTACGCGGACAAGTCGACTTGTTCATTGTGTAAGTCGACTTACCCAAGAGAAATTGCTATCTTAATTGGCTAATTTCTCAATTCAGTATAGTTCAATTCCCAATACCAAGTCTAATACACATTATTATGATGTACCAATGAAACACTTTCATTGTTGCTTACCATATATAGTCGAAACTATCATGAAGAATTTGAAATCGGTGAATACACTGTTATTCACTTGGATTTCAAATAATTCGAGAATATCAAATTATCACCCTAAGTATCTCTAGGTAGTCTACACTTTATCAAGACTACTTCGGCACATGTCACAAAATTTGTGACGGCCAAAACAATCAAGATAAGGGAATATACTAACGAGACGCTAATGAGACACATTTGACATCCGAAAATTATTTGGAAACCTAATTTCAAGAAATTCATTTAGGAAAGCATACAACATCAATGTAACACATTTTTAATCACATTAAAAATGATCTAAGGCATTGGAACTGAAATCTACACAATTTCTTAGTTCAAACAAAACAACTCCAGCAATTTTCTCAAAACTGCCAAGTTCTATGTTTTGCTTGAAAAACCCATTGAAAAAATTTCAATAAATTCTGAGAAAATTACAGAGGCCACTAAATGTTCCCAACATGCTCCATGAATGTTTTCAGGATTTATTTCCATCAAAAACTCATTCAACCTCAGAAACAAAGCCAATGAAAAATCTGTGTTCCTTAACACAGCTATTCCCAGAAGCACACAATAAATTCTCAAATAAATATTAAATCACCTCGAAAACATTTTTCCATCCACATAGATATTTATAAACATCTTAGGGACATGTAGGTGAAAGAAAATCCAAAAAACCATTTTTCTACAATTTATTCTCGAATTTATTGGTATTCCTGTTCAGTGAATGTGCACAAAGACAGCACCCAGCACATTAGGGAATAAATTAGCAAAATCATATCAAATCACATTGATAAATTCCGGGCTTCCACAGACATATGCAACAACATCTTGTAAACATATCTGGGCAAGAACATTTCGAAAACTATATCTCATACTGAATTCGAAATTCAACACATACAACATGCATCATCATCACAAGCTATAGAAACTCCGACCTAGTCATGGTTTCGTTGTTATATACGACACAAGTGGCTCTGATACCACTGTAGGAAAATCCCGGTGTGAGCATCACATGCTCACGGTGCGGAAAACAAAAAAAATTTATTCCGGGACCTTCCCGAAAGCCAGGATCCATGTGTATATATATAACAAACTCAAACCGAACGACCAAAGGAGACCGTCTCTAACGGTATCCACGCAGAGATCGGAGAACCTAACCGGGACAAACCCTTTGACCCGGGAATAGCTAGAACAAATTAAAGACTACTAGATCTTATCTTTATTCTATGGAGAGCTTGGAAAATGATGGAGGAGAAGCTTGAAGAAGGTGAAGCACGATGATGAAGAAGAATTAGAAACTTTTTCTTTCAACTTCTCTTCAAAGCCAACGATGATCATAAGCCAAAAAGACCTACAGAAACTCTTTCTATTTCTTCTTTTATATCCCACGATCATCATCTTTACTCCATCAACTTGTATTTTGTCTTTTAGTCATTAATGACTTAATGACTAAGCAAAATGATGGAAGGTTCTTCCATCTTCCTCCTTCATCCACGTACATAACATATATATATATATATATATATATATATATATATATAAATTATTTAATTAATTAATCATATATATATATGTATATATATTGCTGAAGTGGTCCAGTCACACTAGAATTGGTCCTCTAGGCCCGGTATGGAAAAACCACGAAAACCTTTTTTCAAAGAATATCGATGTCGTGATCTCATCGGGACATATCTCGATCTCATCGGGATCAATTAATCTGTTGCTCTCCATATATTGGAACTCTGTCCAAAACTATTTTACGAGTTCTCCGAGACACTCTTAGCGTGTGACCCATTAGGTTCCGGTTATGTTGGTCACTTAGATTAACACTTAATCTAAGCAAGTCATGGCGGTATCTAGCAACACATCATGACCCCCCAATTGACCGGAAAGTAATTGGTTTGACGAATGAATATATATTCATCATGGACCATATCACGAACCCTTCCATAGACAATTACCGTGCAATTAGTCCTTTCACCATCCTATACCCCACTTGATTATGAGTATGGGCAATGTGTCGACTCTCACTAGGATCGACTACGTCGAGATCTAGTCAGTGATTCAGTTCTTGTCGGGACTCATTACTTTATATGTCATGAAGACACTCTTCACGACATACATACTCGACCAGAGATTTCTAAGTAATGACCACGACAAGAGGCCATGGGTATCATCTTCTGCTATCACAGAAGTGGTGAATCCTCTATTGGCTACTCAATTACCTTCGAATACCTCAAATTGTACCCAAGCACCACCCTATGAGCGACCTCTGTAAGGCAACAAGGAATGGAGTCAAAGCACAGAATCAGTACCCAAGATATCCTTGAGCACCTCAAGTCTAAGGATACTTGCATCATTGCTATGATGAGATTATCACTGACATTAGAATAGGACATCCATGTGATGATCTCATAGCAGGTCATCTAATGTACTTACTGCCTCTAGTAAGCATCCACATCTCAACCCTAAATATCTCATATTTACAGTTTCTGAGATCCACTGCTTGATCAAATCAAGGAGCTTGAGATGTGCTATTCTTTTCGGATTACCGATGTCCAGTCTCAGTAATCCTATGACTAGGGATAATTTAGATAATGACATAATTGCACATGATAGGAATCTCAGTAGTATGATCACATCACAATTTCCTTCATGCTATGTCATATATCATGGACTTCATTAATTTGCTTATAGATCAATATCAGTTCATAAATAATGAACAACAAATTAATGAAATATGCCTTTCTTTATTTATTTATAAAGACTGTACACAAATTTGTACAATATGCGCTAAAGGTGATTGCCTTTAGGGCACTACTCTAACACGATGTTCAAACCTCCATGCTTCTTAGAGTTACAAACTCCAGACCATTTAATGTCAGCTTCATAACCTCCTTCATTAGAACTAAACAAGAGAAATTTTCTAAGAATTCCACCAATGGTTTTTTTTTTCACAACACTAGGAATAGCAAGATGTGTTACCCTATGAATATTGATTAAAGATAGTACAACAATAATTAGTTGAGCCCTCCTATCTAGAGATAAAGATTTCATTATCCAACTTGTGATTTTAGCATGTATTCTATCCACTAAAGGTTTAAAGCTTCCATAGCATAATCAGGAATAAGTTATTGGAATTCCAAGATAGGTGAAAGGCAAAGGCATTTATTTCAAACCAGTGACATGTTCAGCCATAGTTCTATGATCCTCAGCATTTCTAGACATAAAAAGAGGACTTTTTAGTATTAACATAAAGTCCAGACAACTTGCTGAATATCATGATAGCCTTCATTACTAATGTAAGTGAAGTTTTGTTCACCCTGGTTAAGGTTGGTAATTCCCAATTTTCTACACTTAAAATGATATTTCAAGTCTTCGGTCCTCTTAACAATTATACATAAAATTTTGTTGAAAACCTCAATGTTAATGTCAAACAAGTATGGTGAAACATGGTCTCCTTACCTTATTCCTTTAGAACTCTTAAAAATTTTCGTTGGTTCTCTATTGATTAGAGTACTAAAGGTTGGATTAGGGAAGCATAATGAGTTCCATTTAATGAAACAATCAGGGAAATTCAAAGCCATCATGATGTTACACAAGAAAGTATAATCAACACTATCATATTCTTTCTAAATTATAATCAACATTATCATATGCTTTCTTTAGACCAATCTTCAAATGTAGTTTTTGCCTCATCTCCTTTTCGAATAACCCTTCAAAAATTATTGTAGCAAAAGAATGTTGTCACTCATCTCTTTGCTAGGAATATAAGCCCTTTGACCACTATCTATATGGTTTAACAAGATCCTTTAATCTATTAGATAATTTTTTTAAATGATCTTTTATATTAAATTACAACAAGCTACAAGTCTAAAATCTCTAAAACTTTTCTAAACTCACTTCTTTGTCATTCAGGTTGCTTAAGTATGTGTAAGAAGTTAAGCTTTTTTTATCATAACTTACAAAGGGATTTATATTAATACGTAAGGAATGCAAAATCTGTTAAAAGAAAAAGTATGAGAAAATGGCTTCTCCTAATTCATAATGGTGAAAGAAAAAATTGAAGTCAAAGTGAGAAATTGAAGCATAGCACGACACATGCTTAATATATTCATAACAATTCCATCAACTAGCTAATTCACTACACACATATGGTTTAAGAGGTATATATGAACAATATAGTGAATAAATATCTTATATGTGGATTTGTGTCTGGTGAAGGAATACGGATAATGATTGTACAAGAGTGAAATGTAATAGAATATGTTAGCAAACATAAGTTAAAAAGATGATATAATTGTTTCATACATAGTGGCATTACGTACTAGTCTATATTAGACTAGTGCGACTAATACGTAATGCCACTATATATGAAATATATATATATATATATATATATAACTCTTCTAAGCATATAATAAGTTTTATAAATCCTTATTCCATGCCACCTTACTACTAGAATTGTAATATAACTATATTTTAGCACCTCATTTAATCGAACATATAGGTGCCTAAGTTAATCTAAACATAAGTCCTTTGAAAATGTTTATGTAATTTAAACTTAGGTCTAAGCTTTCACTCGTATTTAAATAACATTAAGAGCAATTCATATATTTCTTAGATATAGAAATCTTAATTAGAAAACCAAAATCCATCTATAACAAGATAAAATATGATTACTTATAATCTAGTTATAAAACCCAAACAAAATCATCCTTGGAATAATAAAATAAATAAAAGATAGAAAACCTCATTGCAAGGTATCCCATGATGATGATCTCTATCTTCTGAATTTATATGTTTTCTTAGAATGAATCTCTAATCTTGTTGAAAATTACTATAAGATGTTTATTTACGACTCTTTCACCTTAAACATCTCTAACCTTAATTATAATATAAAAGGAAGCCAAACTAAACTACACTTTACTTGTCCTTTTATGGTTTATACATCTCTTTAAAAAGGTTTTTTTATTGCAAACATGTTCATGTCACAAACCATGCATCAGATTGATTATTTACAATCATCTATAAAGTGGATTATAGGCTTTGACATGCTCATGTTCTAGGTCATATTTCACATTTGGCTTTTCTACCTTGTCTATCTTTCAAGGCTTCAAAATTGTTTCTTACTAAGTATTCTCCTTATTTCCTATTGCACAAAGTATATAAAGTAATTTTTGAGATCACTACTAAAAAATTGAAGGCAATTGTGAAATCCATCACAAATCTTATTTAAGGGGCATTCATCCGAGAAAACCCATTAAGGACAATATCGTGAAGGTGTAGCATATCTAGGTTGAAAGATAATACACAAAAGACCAAAGTAATGAGTATATCAAACGTACTTGGCAATTGCTGGAGAGAAACTGGAGGCAGATCAATGAGATGATGCATAAAGCAGGTAAGACAACCCTTTGAACAAAGACTGGAGCGCATCTCGGCCGACAGTGAAGATGTGTCAAAGAGGGAACACGGAGATCGGTGAATATTCGGGATTTAGGATTTTGTAAATTTTAATTTCATTTTACCGTTCCACGTTATCTTTTACTTCTTTTAACATGAAATTTAAAAATATAGGTACCACGATATAAATTGTGACAACACGTGTACCCTAAGTTCTGTCCAAAAAAATCTTAAATTGAGCATACTCGTGAAAGTTTAGACTTTGTTGAGTAAGTTATAAGTTTAAGCCTTTGTTTGGTTGAGCTTATACCAGTAGAACTTTTATTAGTGTATCTTTTTTCTGTAGATCTTTTCTTATAATAACTTTTCCTGTTTAACTATCATTTAAAAAAGAGCTTTTTTTGAAATAGCTTTATACAGTAGATTGTTTGACAACATAAAATAAAATTACTTTTAATTTTAACTATATTTTATTTTGTAATAAAATTATTTATGCATATAAATATTATTTAAAGTATATTAAACAATATACAAAGCACAATATATTAATTATTATATAATTTTAAACTATATGAAACATAAATGAAAATATATCTAGCCAAATATTTTATGTGGATTATAACATAAGCAAACTAATATAAAAATAAATATTAAAATATATAAAATCCAAATAATATTATATAGATCCCAAAATAAATATTCAAGTTGAGTAAATAATTAAGCACATAATAAATGAGAACATGAGTTTGCGGATATTGTGAAAATTATGTGTAAAACATAAGGATAAAAGGGGCTAAAAAATAGGCTCATTAATTGATCTAAAAAATATACTCGAAAAATTCATTTGAGAGATTTTTTTAAAAAGCTCCAAATTTGAGCTTCTTTAAAAGCTGTATTTTGACTATTTAAAAAATCATATCTATTAAAGAAGTGTTTTTTTAATTTTATAACCAAACATTCATTTTACTTAAAAAAAAAAAGCTTGGTTGGTAGAGAAAAATATTTATTGGCTTCCCAAAAGTTTATCCAAACATACACTAAGCTCTAAATCGATCAAACTAAAAAACGTTAAGCTCCAATTTGAGCTTTTAGCCTAATTTTATATAATCTCCTTATAATGAATTTTCTTCTAGTAGACCTCCATTGCATCCCTTGTTGTTTGAGACTTGGTCTCTATTTGTAGGTTGATTATATGGATTGAATCTTGAAATGTTTTTTCATCTTCACATAACAGCATTAGGGGTATACATTCTAGTAGTTCTTTTCCCAACTCAACACCAAGACAAAGTCTAGCATAACCATCCCTCTTTTCCATGCATATAGGTTTTTCAATAAAGGTAGCAAGATAACCAAGCCCCCTTCCGACCAAAATTATAAGGGGACATTATGAATATTAAATTAAAAAGGCAAAATTGTTACACTTGATTTTCTCCAAATTGAGAGTGACCAAGTTCCCATAATTGGAGGAAGATTGGAACATGTTTTATATCGTACTCAAAACCTTGTTAAGTTCTACAAAGTTTGGCCACTTTCGAACATGTTTTTCACTTTTATATAAATTTCCCAAATTTCATCCTTTACAAAAATATATAAGATAATTCTCTTGTATTCACTTTTCATAGTTTTTCAAAATAAATTTTATGTAAATTAAAATCAAAATTCATGTAATAAAATATGAAAAATAAGAAAAACTTGAAATCTTTCTTATATAGTTAAAGCAGGAAAAATAGTTCTAAATAAATTGATTAAAATAATCTTAGAATAAAACTCTTTGAATCGGATGCAACTTTAAAATAACCAGTCCGTTGCCCAAGCCTTGGTGGATTTTACTTAATAAGCTACAATCATAATCTCAACTTTTCAGCTGAATATTACCGATTCCAATCAAGGATTGAAATTCTCTAGTTCCCAAAACCACAATACGTGTTAATAATTTTAACAAGCAAAGATGGGTTCAATAAAAAATGAGTCATTCCATGTCACTTTTTCCCATACCAGTCCACCATATCAACAGTTATCTATCTGAAATAACAGAGATCTACTTCAATAGCAACCATCTACCTGAGCTTGTAAAAACCGTGATATGCAAGCAGCACAAGATCTCCAATTCACCATGCCCCATATTTCACCATTTTACAGCCTTTGCATTTCCAGATTCAGTCGGTGACTCGAAATTCCTTGCAGTCTATTGAACCATATCTAGTAAATGTAGCAACGAGCATATCTTTCATCTTTCTTAGGTTCACCCTAAATTCACTAGATGACGTTTTCTCCGCACTAGCTCCACCTTCTCGGCTCTTAGTTACATCACAGCCTACCGTTGCACCATCCAGATAAGCTTCACATGCCACCAAAATATCACGTGCTCGAACGTGGAAGTGCCAAATCACAAAATCTTCAAAATACTGCAAGCAAACTCAATCATTTAAACCAAAATCTCTACAAGTGCATTTATAGGGACTAATGTTTTGAGACATCATTAGGTTTTCAAACAAGGAAGAAAAGCAAAAGATAATTAAAAATGATAAAAGTATACTCCCGGAAATTTACCTAATGGAGACATTTAAAACTATTACATATGAGATGTCGTATGTTCGATTGTGTTGGCTGTGGGCTTCACTTAAACAAAGACTGGAGAGGAGGGAATTCTTGGTGGGTTGACCCACCAAATGGTTCACTCAATGCTTGATCATGACTTTGCAAGAAGGGAATGATGCTTTTCAATGGAAAACTCTAAGTTAGTGCTCAAGTTTTGTGGTCATGATGCCTTCATCTGATGTGGAAATGGTTATTGCTCTTTTTTTTTTTTTCCCATTTTCGATGTTTTTGTAAAGGGATGGGTTCTCTAGTTCATCCCAATCAATGTTCTGTGTTGCTGGAAGTGGGTGTGGTTACAGAAAAGGATTGACTCGTGGAAGCCCAAATCATCTAAGGTATCCTCACCGCCAAATTATCTAGTCTTAATAACCAAAACAGAACTCTTGACTGCACAAGAACGCATTCTCTAATCCCTGTGCCACTGAAGAATCAAAACCTTGGGCTTGGTTTATACTTGCAACAATCACTTTCCTACTATCATAAGTTGCTAGCATCTCAGATAGGCAATCAGATTCAATTGAGTCAACAACTACAAAGCAACAATATAGTCTTTGGTTGTGTAATGAAGAAGTTTTTTTCTATTTTATAATTTTCATAGGCCAAGGCAATTACAAATGTTGAAACGACAAGACTGGTGTTTGAGGAAGGAAACAAACCAAAAGGATTGCCCTATACCATCTGGAGGTCTTCTCCAAATGTTAGGGACTAAGAATTCGAAGAAGAACGAAGAAACGGGGGTGGCTAACTTATAAAGCAATATATATTATATAGTGAATTACGAACATAAAATATTATTACAAATATTAAAAAACATTTTTAATTAATATAAAAGATTTCACAATTAACTAATGAATTTCTATAGCCACACCATTTTCAAAGTGGGTCCAACCTAAATAGTATTTAAATTTGACACAATTCTAATGGAGTTAGTATTTAAGGTAAAATTAAGGTGTGACCTAATATCACATATAACCATTGTAATAATCAGCTATAACTATTAGGTGACAATGGACATGAAATCATAGCATAATGAAATCTTCATTTCCTATATTCAAGGTGCCCAAGTAATGGTCCAACTTGAAGTCAACAATCAAAGTCTAATTTTATCAAATTTTGGGTCTAGCAAAACTATTGGGGATCCAAACAGGGCTTTTTTAGCTTGATTCGAATTAACCCGAACACAATTGGAATTTAGGCTTTTCGGATTAAGCTTGAGCTAGGCCTTGTGAGGCCTAGATTCAGCTCAACCTATTGCCAACCATAAATATATGGGATTCAAATTTGGTTTTTTTGCCTGATGCCCCTTCTTCAAGATCTATAATCTCCTAATTTCAACTAAAAACAGCACTACAAAAATTAGTATTTTCAATGCTAGAAGAAATGATGAATTAGCTACAACTTTTCAATTACAAGTAGGAAAATAAGAACAAATCCAGCTACAGTCAAGCAGTCAACTAAAGACAGAAAAGTTTGAACTGTGGATAATACTCAAAAATCCCAAAAAATAGTGAAATTCTAATCAAACAACAAAATTCAAGAATCTATTCACTCACTAGTCTATTAGCCCATTTTGAGTTCAGGAATGATTAACTCCAGTACGGCTCACTTAGGAATCATTTAATCAAAGTATGGCACTACATTTGAACTCCAACAAAACTCCCATAAAGATGAGCTATAACCATCTTATTGAAGCACATAACAAAACTCCACTCCTTGAACCTAATTTCCCTTCTCTCCCCAGGGCAAACAATTGCTTGTAAACCCACACTTCTCTCTTTTCTACATAAAAATGCTATAAGCTTTATCAAACAATAATAGCAAAGAACAAATTACCAATACTTGGAATCCTTTGTGTTCACAGATAGTAAATAATAACTAAGGATTGAAAAAGCAAAAGCTGGTATAAATTGTACGTTTATCAAAATGACAGTAAAGGGAATACATGGACTAATAAAACAATCAACTCAAGATCCATATATTGTCTAAGCAATGACTAAACCAGAAAAAGTTGCTGAGTTTGATTGATCGCTACACTATCTATCACGAAGATGATAAAGAAAATCAAGACAGAGAAAAGACAAATATTGCCCCAAAAAGTGACGATCAGTGTAAACATACCTTAGGTGGCCTTCTGAGAGTGTACATCATTGTCTTCAAGGACAAAATAAACACATTTTCATTGTACTCTTTGGATCTTCTCTCTCCTCCTGCTCCAACATATGACTTCTCATATCCAGGTTCATTGAAGAAGGGTTTGTCATTAAGTATGAGGCCTTGTATAGAAACCAAAACTTGTAGCATAGTCGACTGCCCAGGCATCCACTTCTCTGTTTGTTTCCCACTCCAAGTTCCCAAAAGGCTAAGGCAGACTTTCCCACATTCATAGAGATTTGGATTTAAACGAAGCCCACCTGAGTAGTAATACACCATCTGACGGAAGACATTTCCAATTAAACAACAAAGAAATAGGTTCACAGTATCACAAATAAAATATGAGACAATATATACCGGTGGTGAATTAGGATACGTAGAAGGAAATAGACAGTCAAATACAAAAAGCCCATCATGATAGGGTGTACCACCAGGTCCTATAATCACAGCTCTAAGAAGTTCCATCCTTGCTTCACAAACTCTCACAAATATTGTCTCTGCAAAAACAGAGATAGATACATAAACTTAGTCATGTACCAAAGATACTTCAAACAACTAATAAAAGAGGGTCAAATTCAAGCTAGATAAAAAGATTTGCAATAAGAAATATGCAACAGAAAATTTTCATTAAAATTCCCAAATTTTTATTCTTAAACGAATCTCATCATACCTGGTAAGTCCTTCTCCAGACTTCTCCATTCCTCTTGGATTCTCTTTCCCCAAGAGATGGTTGGCTAGCAAGAAGTGAAAGAAAAACAATGTGAATAGGTGTACGGGTTTTACATGTACAAGAACCAGCCCATTACTCGGTAAATACAAAGGAAAATTTGTGTGAGAGAGAGATAGGGTATAGAAAGAAACAGAGATAAAGGGAATCTGCAAAGAACTTAGTTTACCTGCTGCCCTGAAAAGCCCATGCTGCAATAGTGATGATCTGAAAAGTCCTCCACAATATCAAATTGCTTAAAGTTCTTATACTTACATATGACATCATTTTCACCACTTATTTCTACTTTTCCATTAGAGTCAACAAGACTTATTGAACTGCTTGAAGATGCTGCCTGACTTCCATTGTCCACAAGCACAGAAGCAGTTGTTTTCTGTTTGGATTCAGCCGAGATTGGAACATTGGCCCCGCTATCAGGAAGAACTGAAAGAGCAGAAGTGCTTGTACCAGATATTTTATTTACAGAAGAAGCAGGGTCTTTCAACCAAGGAAGTGTAGCCTCTACCCCAGGAGGGAGATCAACATTATCAAACTGAGACTGGATGGTGAAATAATCGTCTTCATATAAAAAGTCATCATAATCATAATCATAATCAGAGACATCATCAATGTACTTTTCAGCATCATCACCAGACACATCGCCATCAGGATAAGACAAGTCAGAATTGCAGCTGTTATTATTTTTGGACTCGACGGATTCAGAAGTAGAAGCCTTAAGATGATTAATTGTATTTAAGGATCCTACTACATTGATACAATTCTCAATCTGACAAGGTGATGCATCCTGAAGTAAAAAAATTACTGACTAAGAACTGATTCTTATTTTAAAGAGGAAGCCATATTTCGCAAGTAAAGAAACAACTGTGAATTCCAATTTTCTACCTTACAAGGAGATTGGCATGGATCATTGCAACCTAAAACTGATTTTCCCTTGGCACTCATGTTATCAGTTGTGTTTATTGTAAAAAGTTGATTTGGATCACCATCTCCTTCAAATTCCATCAAACCACACTGCAACCTAAACCAGAATATGATAAATTAGGAAAGGATGAGATGAAATTCAAGGTTAAACGGCATCATCCATGAATTTATGTTAGAATGAGAATACCAACTTAATCATAATAAACATGCACATTTGTTCCCATCTTAAATATAGAGCATAAAAATGATTTGAGGATTTCATTGATCGTTATTTTCCTTGATCCCCAGTAATCTACAATAAATTAGATCCTGAACATGGAAACAATGATTTGAGGAATAACATTCAGTCAACACTTGTCTCAATAAACTGATGCTTTTCCAAATTGCCTACTTACCTAACAAATTAGAAATTGGTGTTTACTCCAGGGAAAGACAAACTGATGAAATCCAAACTTTTCCCTTTATTATAACTGAAATTTTTATTACCAAATTAAAAAAGAACACTAATTTCCGATTAACTTAATTTATTAGACACTTTATAATAATATGTGCTCACCCACAGACTGTGGACCGACAACTCAACGCACATCCACTACGCTCGAAACCTCTCGCCTGACAAAATTTTGTCAACAGCCAGGCAGTTCCAAGAACCAGCACATTGAAAAACAAAATATTAAAAAAAAGCCCAAAACTTTAAAGCGCAGATATGATCATACCTCAAAACAAAAACGAAAACCGAAAGCAGAGACAAGAAATCTGAAAACGGAGGAGAATCATGTTACCTTGGTTTGCTTAAACGTTTTGGAGGTGAAGGCGATATCTTCCTTCTAAAAACCAGACAGTCGATCACAACTCCTGTTGTGTCTACAAAGCAAATTCACCTAAAAAAGTTAGTTAGAGAGAGAGAGAGTCCAAGTTAGGGTTGACTCGTCTAACAAAATATCTATTGTCAATCTTATTCGTATGTATCTATGTATGTTTGTATGTAGCGGAACAGAAGAGCGTGAGCTCATATAAACTTTCATTTATTGGATTTAGCTTTTACAAATTAATGACGCTGTTATGTGGAGTAATGGGCAAGTTTACTTTTGTTCGGAGGTGGTCCGTACTTATTTCTGCTTAGATTGGTATATACAGAATAAGATATAAAAATAAAAATGTTGGTAAAAATATTATTTAAAAATAAAATACTTTATTAAAATAAAAACAAAACAATATTACCATATTCAATCAATAATAGCTCTAATAATTCTAATTAAAATTAGTTTAACATAAAATAATAGAACAACAATAACTAAAATTATGTTTTGAAGAATGTTGTGTATCATTGGTCATTAAATATGCTTTCATCCAAAGTATTTGTATTAACATCTTATATTACATTTAAACTAGCAATGTATAAAATTGGTTTCTATTGCAACATATTATACTTTATTTTAAATTTAAAATAAAATATCAATTGACTATTATATATTTTAATTCATTCATGATGACAAAATGTATTTCATCATAAATCACTTTTCAAGTTTAGTATAATTAACATTAACTAATGACTCTTCTTTTTTAATCCAAAAATTAATGTGACTTCTTTTTACAATTCTGCATGGTATTCCTGGTCATTAGAAGTGGTATACTTGATTCCTCTACTCCTTCTCTACTAGTGATTCTATAGCACCTTACCTCAATTTATGGGAGAGTCTTCGGTCTTTGTTTCCTCTTTTCTTACTTTTGGCACTCCTATGGTCCTCCTCCATTCCATTTTTCTAGCCTAACTTTCATGTAAACTTCCTTGCTTCTTCTTCCCAAGTGTTCTACCTACTCTTTGTTGTGTCCTCCTCCCTTCTTGCCTTTTTCCCAGTCATAGGACTCGTTTGGATACCAACCAATCAGTTATTTTTTTAGCTTATTGGTGGCTGTTAGTTGTTTGACTTTTCAAATAGCTAACAACAATGTTTGGAGAGCAGCTTTTTAATGATCTTATTGAAGTTAACTAGCTGAAAATGAAAATGCTGCAATACATGAACATTTTCGTCCAATAGCTAAAATGAAATATTGTAAAACCCAAATATACTCTTTTTTATATGTATCCGCTACCAGCAGCTAAAGAAGAAAAAAGAGCATCAAACACTTCAACTCTTGCTTAAATAAGGAAAAAAATTTCCACTTTTCTTCTTCCACTTATTTGTGATGTCAGCCAGTCTTCAATTCTTCTATTTGCGTAATTACGTAATATTTTGATATTTAAATTGTGTTCTTGATTAACTTGCAATTAAGTACTACATGCATCATATTTTTGTTAGTTTTAATATACAACAATTTCTAGTAAATAAGACAACCTAGTTAAGATTCCTAGATACCTACGTTTTAAGAACATTATTTGTTCTTATAATTGTTTTATGCAGTTATAGGTTAGAAATAAAATGTTGACCTTAAACGAAAATGAAAATAAAAAGAGTCGCATAAATTTCTCATAGATAATGAAACAGTACAGGTGAACATGACTTCTCTAAAATCTAAACCTTGCCTCAATTTATGGGAGAGTCTTCGGTCTTTGTTTCCTCTTTTCTTACTTTTGGCACTCCTATGGTCCTCCTCCATTCCATTTTTCTAGCCTAACTTTCATGTAAACTTCCTTGCTTCTTCTTCCTAGGTGTTCTTCCTACTCTTTGTTGTGTCCTCCTCCCTTCTTGCCTTTTTCCCAGTCATAGGACTCGTTTGGATACCAACCAATCAGTTATTTTTTTAGCTTATTAGTGGCTGTTAGTTGTTTGACTTTTCAAATAGCTAACAACAATGTTTGGAGAGCAACTTTTTAATGAGCTTATTGAAGTTAACCAGCTGAAAATGAAAATGCTGCAATACATGAACATTTTCGTCCAATAGCTAAAATGAAATATTGTAAAACCCAAATATACTCTTTTCTATATGTATCCGCTACCAGCGGCTAAAGAAGAAAAAAGAGCATCAAACACTTCAACTCTTGCTTAAATAAGAAAAAAAAATTTCACTTTTTTTCTTCCACTTATTTGTGATGTCAGCCAGTCTTCAATTCTTCTATTTGCGAAATTACATAATATTTCGATATTTAAATTGTATTCTTGATTAACTTGCAATTAAGTACTACATGCATCATATTTTTGTTGGTTTTAATATACAACAATTTCTAGTAAATAAGACAACCTAGTTGAGATTCCTAGATACCTACGTTTTAAGAACATTATTTGTTCTTATAATTGTTTTATGCAGTTATAGGTTAGAAATAAACTGTTGACCTTAAAAGAAAATGAAAATAAAAAGAGTCGCATAAATTTCTCATAGATAATGAAACAGTACAGGTGAACATGACTTCTCTAAAATCTAAACTCTTATAAGAATATTCAACGAAATACCAAGATATATAATATTTATACCATTGTAAATTTTTTTAAGTTATGTTATCATAATACTAAACAGTTAATTTTAACAAACATCTCTAACAAACAGCTGATGCAATCTGTTGGTCAAATCAACTGATATAATCAACTATCAGCCGATTGTCAAACAAGGCCATAGTCTTTCTTTTTTCCTACTTCAATCTCCTATTAACCTACTTTTCTATTTCTGCTAATATGTTGAACAATGTGCCTTTTTTTGAAAATTCCCTTTCTATCCTCTTCTACCAATGTTCCCTCCATCTTGCAACTTTTACTAGTCATTGGTTTTTCCAACCTAGTCATCCTAGCTACGACCCCAGTTGTTTCTTTGCCTTCCAGTGTGCTTGATTGTTTATAAATTTACTTCATGACACTTAGTGATTAATGCTTTAACATGCTTAAGACATTCATTTTAGTTCATATTTGATTTTAGGTACAATTTAGAAGCACATAAGCTAAAAAGAGCTAAAAGCACATTCTTTGAGCCATCCTCTTGATGATCAAACTCATTTGTCTTTGTGAAGTAAGAAGGAGATGGATTAGGGTGAAGATGGGACAAGAAAATGCAAAAAATAAAGCATTCACCATGCAGTACAAACATAACTTCGAAATCAGAATTGTTTTGGTGATGCACGGTTAGATGCACAGTGTGCAAACAATGGTGTATCTTCTTAGAACCTTATTTTCTTTTTCATATAATTAGACATTTGAGCGACCAAGAGGGGGAAGAATTGCTTTTGGGAATTTATGAAGGGGCATAACACTGCCTTTTTGGAGACCTATGAAGGGCTAAACTTCCTTCTTCCGATTCAAAGGTGAAATCAATGCCGAGCATCACATTTAAGTATATCGTCACTGTGTATTATAAATTTCTCTATCTTTGGGGATTGTTTACGTTATTCAATGTCTATTAATTTGGGTATTTGTGTAAAGACGATCTGAATGTGTTCATTAGATTGTTTTTATGTAAACCCATTGCTAAAATCTTGAATACAATACATAATAGTTGTGCTTTGGATTCATTTGTGGCAACTAATGGTGTTGAATCATTAGGGACAACATAATATAGGTTAAATGAACTGAGCTTGTGTGGTTGTTTCCTAGATTTATTTGTTTTCCTTATTTGTAATACAACCATCCAATTAAATCTAGAGAGCTTATTCTAAGTTATGTAATAGGTAGGTTTAGTTAAAGAGCTTATTTTGATTAAATACAATATAAGGGAAAACTAGGGTTAACAGGGCTTATTGTTAACCTATGATTAATAGTTTCTAAGAGATGTGTTAAAACAATATGACAATTACGTATGTTTAATTATCTGTAAACTAAGATTTGAACCGAGAATTAGATTCTAAATGCATTCATCACTTTCATCAATTTTGATGGTTTGAATTGACTTGCTTTCTTCTAATTAATTTTACTTTATTTCTCAATTACATCTAACAAAAAAATGTCCCTTTTATCTTAAACATCAATTATTTTCATTTCAAAAGTTACATGTACATTCCCTGTAGATACGATCCCCACTCACCATTGCTATAAATTTAGTTGTGCAAAGTTATGCTTATTTTCTATTGCATTTGACATGTATTATTCTCCCTTAACTAGCTCTACCTTTAGTTTTGTCTTAAAACTACCTAAGATCTTGCCCCCAAAAAGAGAACATGGTCATATGTTTTGAATGACACAACACCAACTCCTAAAATTCTTTATCACCCTCTTAAGAATATGGATGGGAAAGCTATAGTAGCACCTTCAATCAAAATTTTCAAGGAAGGAGCCTCCAAATGGGATGTTACGTTAATAAGATTCTTTTGTGGTAAGAGACCACCCACTTGATAACGAAGAAGTGGATCTTGAATCATGGAATTAGATGGAATTGATAAAGGAGTTAGTTAATGAAGATAACATCTTCATGTTCAGATTTGGTTGTCCATCTTAGGCTCAAAACATGCTAAAAACAAGGCCTTGTTATAGTAAAGCAAAACCAATTTTTATATAGAATTGGAGACTAAGCATATAACTACAGATTATGAAGTAAAATCAAGTACCCATATAGATCAATATCCACAATATTCCATTAAAATATTAGATCATAGAGGAGCTTGGTCACTTGAAAAGTTCTGTTAGGAAACCAGTTTGTCTTGATGAAGCTATTGCAAGAATAAAGAGAATTAACTTTGCAAAGATAAATGTGTTAGCTAACCTGTAAAAGGAATTGCTTGAAGTTATCCATTTGATGAGAATAGATATAAAATGAAATATTGCTATAAGATATGGTCACATTCTCCTACTTATAAAGACCTAAAATCACTAAGAGAAAAGAGGTTTGGAAACCAAATGGAAGAACTTTTTATTTCAGATGAATATAAAGAATTAATGCAATAGGACACATTGACTAGACAGACCTTAAAGGACAAACCTAAAAGAGATAAAATAAACGATTATGAGATGCAAAAAGAGAAGGAGATCAGTATTAGTAGGATCCTTTTATCTTTTATTAATAAAGTAGAAAAAAGTGCCAGAGTTAGGAGATCAGTGTTAGTAAGATCCTTTTATTTTTTATTGATAAAGTAGAAAAAGTGCTAGAGTTATTGTTGACAAGTTTTATAATATAAAACTTTCAATATCACAAATATACGGATTGCAACTTGCAATATGAAAGGTATTGTTCTTACGAGGACTAATAGATACCAAGCAACTTGAATATATTTTTTTTTTCTAAGGTACTAAAGATTGATTTAAATTAAAATAAAATTGAAATAAAAACAAGTTGAGCTGCCGATAAAATAAGTTTAATCTTTACTTGATTCAATTTATCCTCAACCTAAATATCTTAAAATTTTGATTATCCTCTTTTGAGATCTAATTAAGTAACCTAATTCAATTTGATACAATTATAGTCTCTCAATTCATAAAACTACTTTTAACTATTTAGTTAGAATCGAAGCAATCTTAAGGATACGTAATTTCAAAATTAAGATATATTTTCAATTGTTTATTAATATAATAATTGCAAGTCTATTAGGTTACTAACTCTCGTTGCTTATGTTAACATATTTAACTTTATTCACTCTCTCAATTTATTACCAAGTATAAGCATAACAATTATCATTAACATTCATAAATGTATTTAATTCAACAAAATAAAGTTCACCAAAACAACTTAAGAACAATCCCTAATATGGATTTAGAAGCCCATAATCATATTAAACATCTTAGAAATCAAACTAAACATTCAAAATAATGAAATAAATAAAAGGATACGAAAAAAAACTAGTTGGATTCTTGATCTAGAAATCTAGAATTCTTTGAAACTCCCTTGAAGTCTCCTTTTGATATTCGTTTGATTTAGAGGCTGTTGCATTTTTTGGTTTTTTTATTGTTCTTTTATAGTGCTTTAGGATTATAGGGATATTTCTAGGATTTCCCACTTAATTATATTCCAAAAATAGCCCCAAAACCTCAAAACTTAAAAATTCTTACCAAGTGGAAACACCCTCACAATTGTGACCTACATGAGTTGTTTCTCTTTGTCATTATCATGCATGTTGTCACGATCATGACAGAACCCTATGCAATGCCATCCATCTTTGCCTGTCATGATCGTGATGGTGTCACGATCATAAAATGGCTGCATGCATCCAAGATCTTCTCTTTTCTTCACATTCCTATTTCCGTACACTTCGAAACACATCAAACACCTCTTAAAATATTAAATTAAGATCAAAATCTTGCTTTAAACCAATCAAACACTTAGAACACATACAAACAGTAACAATAACATAATTATAAGCTTATACATATGATAATCATCTAAGAAACGCTTAAAAACACACTCAACCACCTAGAAAAACATCATATAATCTACACCTATCAACATCTCTACACTTAAACCTTTACTTGTCTTTAAGCAAAGTTAAAAACAAAAACAAAACAAAAAACAAAAAATGCAATCACACAATCATGCAATAATGGTATAATAACATCAAATCTCATAGAATTAGCTTAATCGTAAACATCAATCACTTAAAAATTGCCAATATTCTAACTTATTCCTTTTATGTTTAAGTGCTTTGATTTGAATATACATATCAATCAAAATATTAACACCCTATTCATAAACCTAAGACACTCGTAAGCATAAACTTATTATTATTAATTAATTAAAAAGGAAAACTATCACTATGTAACCTTTCATGAAAATTCTTGTTATTTGTAAAAAACCAGTAGGCTTTATTTATTATAACACCTTTTTTAAAAAAATTTAACGATTACCTAGTCATTAATTTCCCTTAGTTACTCAACTATATTATGTTTTTTGTTTATCTTGGTTGGAGTGTCATTCTAGCCTTTAGATGTGAAGGTAAAATTTTTTTATGAATGGCCTTGGTTACTCAACTGTATCACAATTATCAACTGGCTACCAATTCCATTCTTAACCCAGTTTTTTAAAAAAGGGCTAGCATAATAGGAATTTTATTTAATACATTATTTTTTCATTTAATTTCTTAGTCTACCTAATTTCTTCTTAGTCCATCACTCTCATGAAAGAGTACTAATAAAACTTGAAAGAATAAATTTCATATCTAATTAACATGCATATTCATCCTAAAGACACTTTAAACACAAAATCCATTGGTTACTATGCCTTTACAATTTAATTGACTATGTTCAAAGCTAAATTAATTCCTTTAAATTCATGCCATTGACACATTCACACAAAGTGCACATCATACAAGAAAATGTTCACACAATGCCAACCTAATCAAAAACTAAAATAATACAAATGCAAAATTCACACAGATATGACTTGCCAATGCAAAAAATACCCTACACCTAAACAATACATTATCCTTAATATGTGAAACAAAATAATACAGATAAAGATAAATAACAAGAAAGAAAATAGTAGATCAAGAATTCTTATGGAGATTAAGACGGTGATGATGTGGACAATGGAATTTGGAGATACTCTATACCATAAATATCCATCAATTCTCTCAACACAAAATAAACATAAAAATAAAAATAACAAAGCATCAAACAATAAAATAGAAAATAGAAAATAAAATCTATACTAGTTATTGGGTTGCCTCCTAAGTGGCACTCATTTAACATCATTAGCTTGAAATATTCTTCATGTCTACCCTCATCATGGGTCTATTATAAGGTGTTTGCTTTCACCCATTTCTCCACATGGTAGTTTAGTAGCCTATAAATAGGACACCAATTGCAAGATAATAAGAAGGGCATGCTTGATCAAATTAGGAAATCTAATTAAGTTTAGTAATGACCTTTTTGGTTACAATCTCTCAATAATATAAGGAATGATGAAACTCCCTAAGTCTTCAATTAAATTTAGCAATTTGTATTGTGGAAGGCAGAAACTATTCATACCTAAAGTGACTTCCAATATTTCATTAATAGTTTTTGAAATTAGCGCCTCCTCTTATGCATTTAAGATTTAACTACATCAATTCTCATGAACGAGCTTCCCTTATTTGGATTCTTTAATACCTTATTCATATTGAATGTTAATTTTCATCACCAATCCAAAGGATTAGGTTGCCTTCATGGATATTTACTAAAGCTCTTCCAATATTTAAAAAGGGTTTACCAAGAATTAGATGACAAATTTGATCCTATTCAAGGTCTAACATGATGAAATCTATAAGAATAATAAACTTGTCTACTTTCACAAGCAAACCCTCTACCATATCAAATGGTTGCTTTATTGATTGATCCACCTACTAAATAAGCATGAAAGTTAGCTTCACATATCCTAGCCCTAATTTCCTGGAAATTGAAAAAGTCTTAAGATTAACACTTGCACCTAAGTCACATAAGAGTGCTTGTTTGGAGGGTTTAAGAAAAAAGATATGGGAATGGAATTAAAACTAATGGTTGGTATGGATATATCATTGCAGAGGTATGATTTTGATTCCTTGGTTTTAAGGAATACTCCATTCCTCTGGATTTCTAGAGGAATGGGAGTGATTCCTGTAACAAACTTCCAAAATCAAGAATTAAAACTAATTTTTTTAAATTTTGAGTTAAACATTTTTAATTAAATATACTTAAAATGTAATTAATTAAAATATATTTAATTAAAATATAAAATATAATTAATTAATAACTTTAATTAATTAAGATAAAAGCTAATTAATTAAAATAATTAAAAATCTAATTAATTAATTAATTAAAATAATTAATCAACATAAAATCTAATTGATTAATTAAAGTATAATTAAAATCTAATTAGTTAATTAAAATATAATTGATTACGTGTTGGACCCCGAACCTTGAGTGACAATTTGACTTAGTAATATGAGTGATAAAGTGGATGAGTTGATTGAAATTGAGTTAAAAATCATGACTAAAAAGAGAAAGAATGAAAATATGAAAAATTGTGTAATAGTTGACTTTTTGGCCTTGGAAGGTTGACTTTTGATTGAGGCAAAATTTGATAAAATGGTCTTCTGGAAACTTGTAGGTTATGTTAAGAGCTTTCTGTAGACATAAAGTTTGCGATTTTTTGATATCGGGAGTGAAAGTTATGATCAGTCAAAGTTTATGTATGATAGGGTTGACTTTTGACTTTTAATTATGACTGAAACTTTGACTGAGAAATTAACCTAGTTAGAGGTTAATTGAGCTTTGATGTTCTTCATGAAAATTGAAGGGTTTGTTTTGATCTTTATTTTGATATAAAGTATGCAAATTTTCGATCTCGGAATAATAAGTTATGATTTTTACAAGTTTATATTATGGTTTTAGCATGAATATTAGAGGATAGTATCTTTGACCGGAAAATGGACTCCCGAAGGAGTCGAATTGATGTTTATGTCCTTCGTGAAAGATTTAGAGCTTCCCTCAAGCTTTCTATAGAGACTAAGTTTGTCAAAATTGAAGTTCGGGATTAAGAGTTATGAATTTCAGAAGTTTTGGATTTTAAGTGAAAAAAAAAGAGAAAATGAAATACTTCGTCATTAGGCGACGATCGCATACAGTATGTGACGGCGTTTGGCTCGCTCGTCACTAGGCGACATGATCGCCAATAGCGATAATGACGTCCGGCTCGTGTCGCTAGGGCTCGTGTCGCTAGGGCGACGCGTCGCCAGGGCGACCCACCCTCGCAGCGCCGGTCTTGCAGCGTTTAGCTTCGATCTGGTGCGTTTTGTTTCTTCATCTGACGCCGTTTTGATTTTTCTTGCTTGTTATTTCCTCCAAATCCGACCTTTGTTCACTATTTTGCTTATATCTTTTCCGTCCGACATCCGATTGAGTTGATTCTTACGACGTTGGATTCCTAAGACAATAATCTACATCCTCATAGAAATTTGTAAATTTTTGAGATTAAATTAATGGTGATTAATTTAATCAAAGTGAGTCGGGAAATTTTCTGAGCATAGTTCAGTGTTTTGTGAAATTCAGGATCTGTAGAGATCCGATTGAAGCGATTCTTAAGGCAAAATAAAGATAAGACAAAGGGCTACAAATTATATGAAGACATGAAATGTCAATTTTTCCCCTAAGACTTTTAATTTCTGAATTTAAGTTCGGATTAGGGTGAAATATTTGGATTAGGAACACCTGAGAGTATTTTGAGCATAACTTTTGATCTGCGAATTGAAATGAGACGATTCTTGTTTTGAATTAAACTAGAGACATAAGGCTACAATTGTTATGAAGACATCGAGTTTCAATTCTGGGATTAAGAATGTGAACTTTTGGACGGAAATAATCGTACATGGAAAATGTGTTAGAATATGGATATACCCGAACTGTTTTATGCATAACTTTTGATGTAGTAATCCGAATTGAGCGCGGTCAGTGGCGTTGGATTTGTATGATTGAGAGGAACATTTCTCTAGAAGGAAGTTTGGACAAATTCCTTCATCTTGATAGTTCGAATCAACCTGCAAGTAAGCATGACTTTAAGCTTTGAATGGAGGGTAAAATGGTCAATTAACCATCATTTAATGACACACAAAAGGGAGGTGTCGTTTTGGGCATATTAAAGCCACAAAAGTGGCTGGAAAATCATAAGAAAAGGGAGAAGAAAATAAAAGAAAGAAGAGAGGAGAAGATTTCGTCCATGGAGAAAGGAAGAGGGAGAAATGTAAGCTTGATTTTTCTACTTGATTCTTAAGGATTTTCATGTTGATCCAAGGAGAAAAAGGTTGGAAATGAAGAAAGCTTGCTTTGGGAACCAAGAAATCCGAAAATAGAAGGAGAAAGAGGTAAGAGAAAATTTTCGACTTTAAGTTTTTGATGAATTTTTGATTGAGAAGTATGGAAAAGGGCTTGGGTTTGTGATTTATGAAGTTGATTTTGGTATATATGCCTTAGGTTGTGTTTAATTTTGGATGAAAATTTGATTAAAGTTTAGGCTTAATCTTGTGATTAAGAATTTCGTGATATTTTGGTGTAGAATGATAGATAATGATATGGGTTTGTGGAATATGAAGTTAATTTTGAAGAGATTGTGTTTTATGGTGTTGAATTTGGATAAATTGGTTTAGGCCAATTTTAAGATTTGGGGATTTTTGAAATTGAGGATTTAGATATTTTGGAATTAATGTGAATTGATGAATTGTAACATTAATTTTGAAAATTAAGTTATTTATGAGATTAAATTTGAGTGTATTGGTTTAGGTCAAATTTTGAAATTGGGGATTTTAGAAATTTTGGTTTTAGAAAGCTTGGAAATATGATGTTTATGAATTTCTGATAGTTAATTTTGGGAATTATGCAAATTATGATGTGGAATTTGAATGATTATGGCTTAGGTCAATTTTAAATTGAAAGAAGGAAAGAAGCAAGGATCAATTGGAGCTTAAAATCAAGTTTCGGCATTTAATTCGATGTGGGTAGCATATTTACATTTTGAATTGTAAGCTATATATAAAGTTTCAAAATTAAAAAAGCAAGAATTGGATTTTGATAAATTATTGTTTTATAAATGTTTGAAAATTGGCTTTGAATAAATTTTACGAAAATGCAAAGTCTATGAAATCCGTTGTGTTTAGATTATTTGAATGATGTGAGAATAAAATTTTGAATAAATCTAAATTATATTGAAGGAAATTATTGCATTCATTGTTATGACTTTGATTTATATGTGAACTGATTGATTGAAGTGATTGAATATTATACCTTATGTGAATGTGTGAAAATCAAGATTTTGAAAAGTGCCTTGGGTAATTGAATTTTGTTTTCGCTTATGTGTTATATGGGTTCGGTTAGGTCCTTTGTGAGTCGTATTGTCTCTATCTCATTAAACCTTCTCCGGCTGCCCGCTAGTAGCACGAAGCTCGATTTGGACTCCTTCACGGCTACACTAGACCATTATGCGGAAAAGTGTAATACGTTCATTCACGATCGCATGTGAAGCCATTATCTTGAGAATGTGCGAAGACGTCTATTGGATAGAACCAAGCCATTTGATATGTTTTATATGTTTGATTGGTGATTTGAAATATTATGTGTTTGCATTCATGTTTATGAAACATTTAAGAATTTTGAGACTTGATAGAATCAGTTAAAAAAAAAGGTTTGGAAAATATTGAAAAGGGTTTGAGAAGAATATTTAAAAATTGAAAAGTTTGAAAAATAAGCCTTTTTGGCAAAAAGTTTATGAAAATTGATTTCTGCTTATTATTCAACTTATAAATGTGTTATCCACGAGCTTTCGAGCTCACCCCCCCTTTCATCCCCATCTCCAGGTGTCGAGCAGGAGATCGGATGAAAGAATGTGAAGACTTTTGGTCCGTTCTTGCTTCGTTTGTATTGTTATGTAAATATTGAGTTTTGGAATATTTTGCAAAATGGTTTGAATTTTCCATAAGGTGATTATGATATATTTCAGAAGGTATGACGATTATGACTGAATGTTTGAGAGTATGAAATTGTATATGATTTGGAAATTTGTATATGAAATTGTGTATAATTTTGGGATATATATTGGGAATTGAGAGGGAAAATTTGATTGAATTATGAGTTTGGTATTGCATTGAGAATTATGGAAGTATTAGATATAGGTTTGTGTTCTCATTGGTGTTTGGATTAGGACGGAGAGTCAGATGATTTTGGATTTTGTGGTGTTAGAAGTGTATTTTACCTTTGCGAGAATTTTGGGATAGGATAAATCGGTAGATTATCTTTAGAAATTTCGATAATTAGAAAATAAAGTGAAAGTGAAGAAAAATAAGATTTAGATATATGAAAGATGGATTTATGAGATGGGTATAAATGTAAAGAACTTTGTTATGATTTGAGTGGGATGATGAAATTGATAAATATTGCTTTGTATGAGTTTGAGTAAAAATGGTCATAAGAGATGGAATAGAAAAGAAAAGAAAAAAAAATTATACCGAATTTTCGCATCGGATTAGTCTAAGGAATTCCAACGCAATTATGTTCATTCGATCGTTTGCTTTGATTTTTGTGCTCGGATGTCGGATCTGTTTCAGTTTGATTGATTATTTCGTTTATCCCCGTCTTATGATTCGATTCCGATTTGCATTCGCCTTGCGTTTCGGTATGTTTCTTCAATTGTTTCCGCTTTGTTATTCGTATTTCAATTCGCGACTTTCCGCACTTTGTTTCACTTTTTCGTTTCCGTTTTTTGGTTGGGATCCGGTTTTCGGATCGGGTCCCAACATTACGTGATTAATTAAAATATGATTAATTAATTAAAATGAAATTAAAATATAATTAAAATTAATTAATTAGTTAATTACAATTAATAAATTAAATATAATTTAATTAATTACAATAAATTAAATTAATTAAGATAAAATCTAATTAATTAATTAATTAAAATAATTAATCAACATAAAATATAATTAATTAATTAATTAAAGTCTAATTAAAATCTAATTAGTTAACTAAAATATAATTAATTACATGATTAATTAAAATCTAATTAAAATATAATTAATTAATTAAAATGCTAATTAATTAAAATGCTAATTAAGATGTAATTAATTAAAATATAATTAATTAATTAAAATATAATTAGTTAATTACAATGTAATTAATTAAAATATTATTCATTAATTACTTAAAATATAATATCATTTGTATTATTAGATGAATGTAAATTGTATTAAACTATGTTACTTGATTTTCTTGTAGTAATGAAATGAAGGATATTATAGTTGTGTCGATAAATTGCACTGATATTTTGGATGATTAATTTATATTTTGAGGATATTATGTAACTAATGATATGTTGATGCAAGAAAATATTTGAGTATTTTTTCTTTAAGAGTTATTGGAAAGGAAAAATCGTAATATACTTGATTTTAAATATTTTGTCATTATAATTATGGTTCATAAATTAAAAAATTATTTAAAATATATTTAAAATTTGCTATAAAATGAATTTTAACAAAATTTTATTTTTAACATTTTAATTAACATTTTAACAAACCAACCACCATCAATGGTAATGATAATCATTCATTCATCTTAACCAACCATCATAATTATAATGATTATATCTGTTATCATTCCTCACTGTATTCATTCTCATTTCTATTCCCATTACCCTTTATGAACCAAGCGCCTTAGAAAATTTTAAACAACCAACTATAATATGGTATAGTAAAACTCCCTAGATCTTTCAACTTTAAGGGAATATGGTTCATAATTATAGAGTTGTAGCTTTTTTTTTTCATAAAGATCATTTGATTGTCATCATAAGTTTGCTTGTTTTATAAAATGTCTTTAAGAAATTTCTCGTACTTGGGTATGCTCTCCAAAGTTCAATAAAAGACAAGTTAATTTCCAACATCTTTAACTTTTCCACAAACTTTGCAAATTGTACATCTAATTTGTTCTTTTGAAGTCTTTGTGAGAATAGTATTTTTGGTGGATATGGAGCAGGTGGAACATAGGGAGGATCCTCATTCTTAACTTAATCCTTTTTCTTCTTCTCTTGGTCTTCTACAAGGTGAGGTTTAGCTTGTTTTTCCATAAGTTCTTATAGCTCTTTCCCACTCCTAAGTGTGATAGCCTTAAGTTGCTCCCTTGGATTTGCTTTCATATTTCATGGAAGTCTCCCTACACTTCGTATGAATAATGTATTGGCTAACTGACCTACTTGAATCTCTTGATTATGAATGGAAGAGGCACGATTCTTTACTGTTTAATTGGATTTTACTTCCATACTCTTCTAGGTTTCATATTGGCTTGTGAAATTGGAATTTAGCACATCCATTAACTTGCCACTCAGGATTGTAAATGTTCAAGCAAGGATTATTACCTTTCCAACCAAATTTCACTTCCATAAAGTTAAACTACTGCAAGTTATTATTTTCCACCATGAAGCAATTAGCTGTGATATGGCTTTCTTGTCTGCATAGATTGCATCCTTGTTGAATTACTTTGAGTAGAGAGGAAGAGATGCTTTCAAACTATTTAATTTCTTGGTTAGGTTTGCAACCTCAACCTGCAATGTTATCACTAAATCTACAATAATAACTCCCCATAGAAGATGTGTTAAAGATAGCATTGGGGGGAATCTTTTTATGAGATCTAGAAGGAAAGAGACTACAAAAGATTTAAAGGTAAAGAAAGAAGTAAACTTAGGTTTCTTAACAATTCAAGAACTATCATTTTTTATCAATATTTCATTTACAATTTGGGCCAACTAAGTGACTAAGATTAGGTAATCGTATGGAGAATACAAACAAGGAATCTAAAGAATTTAAAATCTAGAACACTTACTTGATTCCTTAGCTGATGTGGATGAAAGACATGCAAAGCCTTAGCTATACTTCATACACAAGGGTTACTTTTAGAGCTTATAATTCTATTTTGTTGTCTTTTAAGAAATGGGTTTGATACGAATAGGACTGTTGAGGTAAACAAGAGTAACATGTGGCTTGATGTAACCTTATTTTTTGATATACTTAGCTTTCTAGTAGAGACCTTGTACTATCGTTAATGAAATTTTATTCAATTTAAAAAAAGGATCAATCACATTAGCATTTAGGAGTTTAGTTACCTCTATCTTTACCAATTCCTTCATAATAGGATACACCCTCATTTAGGGTTGTACATCTAGCTTGAAATCATGCTCCATAATAATCTTGTAAGTGAAAAAGTAAAGGCTAACTCGTTTATGTTATAAATCTTCTAAGCAATGTCCCTTTCATGCTCTTTAAGCATATTTAATAACTTCTGTAATATCGGTTTCCAAAACTACTGAGAGATAGAGTGTTAAATTACTTAGTCACATGAATTACTTCATATTATAACGAATTTGATGTATTTAGGATATGATTTTATGATTTCATTCATATGCAGCATATCAGCATACACACATGAATTTTGATTTAGAAAAAATTACACTCAATTGACATGTTTCGGGGTATGAAAATTTCAAAATAATTTTGATATGATTATACATTTCTAATGTCTTGTATTTTGATTTACCAATAAAAAGAATTGATGGATTACAATTAGTAATTTGGAGTTAATTATTACAATTGAAAGATTGATGGATTACAATATACATTTAGACTAGGAAAAATTTTTAGTAGCAAGACAATTGACATGTGGAAATTTAGGATGACTAAGCCTATAAAATGAGTGACATATAGTAGTAGACTTGAGTGAAAAATGGCCTAGAGAATTGAGTGACAAATGGCAGAGGAACTAAGTGACATTTGGCAGCTTAAAGAGTGGACATGTGTCTTGCTTATTTTCATGACAAGTGTCCTTAATGAAATAACACTCATCCTACACCATATGACTAACACATTCAGCTCCACTGTAAAGTTTTTGCTGTATTCTTTCCCTCTCCTTCCTCTCGTAGCCGAGTACATACCTCACCCACTCTTTTGGATTTCTGCTCTAAATTTTGTCCATTACCACCTCAAAACCTTTGTCAATTTCTTCAGAAAGATAGCTATATGTTGTTGTCTTCTTCTTGTCTCTACTGAAACTCATCCTATTCCCTCATTGTTCCTGAGATGATCTTGCATGCATGTGAGACAAAGCAGGGTTGATACATTGAGGTGGCATTTGAGTTGGACAAGTAAGTGAAATACTGATCGTTATGGCATATGTTAGCAGAATTATGATGATTGATTAGGGATAAATTGAATATGGTATTGGTGTTGACATTGTGCTGGAAAATAACGAATGAAAGGGGTACCTTATGTTCTATTTTTGGATGCATGACAACAATAGTTTATGGGCTATTATATAGATCATTTAAGTTGGGATTTGAAGTATAATTGATGATGAATTCATGCTAGAGATAGGTGCTATTGAAGTTTTTTCAAAATTGGAAACGTTAGAACTGCATGTAAGATGTTATAAAGTGAATGGTAATGAAACAAATGAGCATATTTTTGTGAGATTTAGTGTAATCAATATGGAAGCTAGACTAGCATGAAATAAAGTAACTTTGAAGGACATGAATTCTAGAAAAATTCAAGTGGTAGTGATGTCTCAAAGTATGCGAAATTTGTGTAAAATTGAGGGAAGAAAGACAGTGCATGATTGTAGCCCCCAATGCACGATCGTAGCCTATTGAACAAGCTTCTGTCACGATCGTGGCAAGGTCCCCCATGATCTTGGGCCTAGTTCTACAATGTTAATTTCAGCCTTGTGTACATGTTGAACCAGTTGAGGAAAAGTCACTCTAAATTGGTTTATTTGGACTTAATTAAGGCTTGGAATAAACCTAGATTGTTACTTGATTAGTTGGTTAAGAGCTTGATAAGTTTAGGTTGTTAATTGATGTCATAACTTAAAGAATGTACTGTTTTGGTGTGAATGCAACCCAATATGGAAATTATGATGTGATGAAGGAATAAAGAAGTTCTTATGAATGAAAACATAATCTTAAGGAAATGAGTAATGTGTATTAGGCATGAACGAATGAGAATTAAAGAACACGAGGTAATTGTGAATGAGAATTGGGTAATCATATGATTATATATTGCTAGAAAAATTTGGTGAATCTATGATTGATGAATTTGGAGTAAATCAAGCTTACTTAAAGTATAAACTTGATTGCAAATGAGTTGTATGCAAGCTATAATGTTTGAATGGTCAACATATTTGTATAAGAGTACATACCTGGAAAGTCAACTGAGCATGCATTGAAACATAACACATATACATGTGCATGATTTTATATTCATATGATTAAATAAATTAGTGATTTTTGAACGTGTCTATTGTATGATGATGGATGCACAAGGTGATTGTCAACATCCAGACATAACGGCTGCATTTATCCTATCCCAAAAATTCCTGCAAAGCGAAAATACACTTCTAATATCACAAAATTCAGAATCATCGGACTCTCCCGTCCGGAATCCAAACACCAGCAACAAATACAATCTTAGTTCTAAACACTTCAATCAAGTTCCCATATCAATTAACAATATATTTTCCCAAAATCATACACAATTTCATATACAATTTCCAAAATTATTTACAATTACAGATTTTAAATCCGTACATCAACCTCTTCATTCTTTTGCATCAACCCAATATACACAATTACATACAAACTTCATAAATCATATACTTACATGGCAATTTAAACCATATCCAATTTTAATACCAAAATCTCAATTTACACAAAATCCAAATACTACAAAATCGAATCGAATGTCTTGACACTCTTTCATCCGATCTCCGCACGAAACACGGAGATGGGGATAAAGGGGGTGAGCTTGAAGCTCGTGGGTAACATATTTATAAACTGAATAATAAGCGAAATCAATTTTCATAAACTTTTGCCAAAAGGCTTAGTTTTCAAACTTTTCAACTTTCAAATATTTTCTCAAACCCTTTTCAATTTTCCAAACTTTTCATATCAAATTTCTATAATTTCATGGTTGAAAACCCTTTTCTCATTTTCAAAATTTCTCATAAAGATGAATGCAATCACAGGAAAAATTTCACATACATAAACAAAATCAAAATCACATAACATAACAAAATGGTTTGGTTTCGGTCTAACAAGACGTCTTGCACATTCAGATAGCGGTCATATCTGCAAATAGTGAATGACGGAGTCCAAATCGGAACTCATAAGCCACTGAGGCGTAGGGAGAAGGCTATCGAGGGAGACAGTAATCGACTCTACGGAGGGACTGACCAAACCCATACAATTCACATATTCATGCTTAAAACAAACAGTTGCCGAAGGCACTTTTGAAATTTCACATTGTCATGTCGTGTCTTACTAGACACGATTACATTCACTAAGCACATAATTTCATATGTCATATTGCAAAATACAAATACACCAATCAAATTCTTACAAATTCACAATCATTCATCAAACAAGTATGCAACACAAAATAGATAACAATTTTATCAATTCCTTTGAAACATAATTCTTACACCTTTAAAATCACAATACACATTTCTCATTCAAAATTTAAACCACGATTTTCACCTTTTATTTAAAACAATAAAAATCACTAATCATTTTAATTTCTTAAGTCGATTTCCAAAAGCATTTCTCTCCTTGATTTTCCAAAAACATAAAAAACAATTTCTTAAAAATTTCTAATATCTTGAATAACAAATTTTCTTAAATCAATTTCCAAAATCCTTTAAAAACAATAAATCTAACTTTTGTAATAATTTTCGTAATTCCAGACATGCTCGAAATCTATCAATATTTAAAACCTTTGAAAACTTTCGAAATTGAAAGTTTCAATTTCTCATATCATTGCACATATAACAAAATTTCTAAAGTTATTCCGAAAGTAAAGAATTTCATCAAACGAAAATCAAACAATTACATAAATGATATTTTATAATTAATTCCCAAAAGCATTCGAAAATCATAGTTTTCCCTACTTTCCAAAACAGTCAGAAATCATGATTTTCCAAACATTTTTTTTCAAAAACAACATTTTATACCTATTTCAAAACATTTAGAAATCATCATTTTCCAATCATTTTCATAAGAAGTATTTTATAACAAATTTGAAACATTCAAAATCTTATAAAACCAATCTTTTATCACTAATTCCGAAACTATTCGGAAATCATAAATGTTTCCAAACGTTTTTGTAAACGATATGTTATAAACGATTTCAAAAACAATCACTTTCCAAACCTTTATTTAAACACGATTTTAAAATCAATTCCAAAATATTCGGAAATCCAAATTTTCAAACACTTAGAACTTGGAGCAATTTTCCAAACCATTTGAAATCAATACCAAAATTCGATACTTTCTTTCTTCCACCTTCTAAAATCATTCGAAATCCAAATTTCAAACCTTTACATAAATAATTTGAAATCATAATTTTTAAACACTTTTATAAACAATTTGAAAATCATAAACTTTTAAACACTTTCGAAATCATAAACTTAGATAAACCATATTTTATAAATAACGTCAAGAATGTTAAAATCATTATTTTCAATTACTTTTATAAACAACATTTTGTATTATTTCATAAACATTCGAAATCATAAGCTTTCAAATCTTTACATAACTATATTCAATAAATATTTTCACAAATATTTGGAATTTATAATTTTCAAACATTTTCTTAATAAAATCGAAATACTTTCCTTCTAGGTTTTCCAAAGTATACACGATAAACTTTCAAAGCATTCATCTTTTAAATTTTGTTTTTAAAACTCAAACAAACAATCTTTCAATTGTATCAAAGTATTCAAAACAATAAATTTACAATATCCGAAACAACACATTTTCAAACACTTTCACTTTCGGATTTTTTTTTAGAACACTTACAAAGCTCATAATTTCGTAAATAAATATGATACCCACCTTATTTCCATGCAAGCATCTTGTCCAATGCTTCACTTTGACCTTTGCTTCTCTCTCTCTTCCAATTTAACAAAACCTAAACCATAATCATCCAAATTCACATCATAAATAACAAAAACTTCAAAATTAACTTAGGAATTCGCCAATTCTATATAAATTCAAGCTATTTAAATCTCCAATTTTGAAAATCCCCAATTTTCAAAATTGGCCTAAACCAATTTACACAAATTTCATATCATAAATCACAATTTCCTCAAAATTGAGTTCATATTTCACCAATTCATACTAGTATTGATGATTCGACACCATTAATTCACAAAATCTCCAAATTTCAAATTAAACATAAACCCCCAATTTACAATTTTTTAAATTAAACTTCACCTAAAGTATAAACATCAAAATTAACTTAGGATATCTCAAATTCACCACTAATTTAAGCAATCTAAAGCATCAATTTCAAAACCCCCCAATTTCAAACTTTGACATAATCCCCAATTCACAATTAATCCAAAATTAAACATAATCATAACCTATTCTCTTCAATTAGCCTTAGGAAAACTCAATCCATAACCTTTCCAAACTATCTAAACCAATAAACTCATCAAAGATTCAAAATCAAAACTTTCTCTCTCTTACCTTTTTCTCCTCCATTTTCGTATTTCTTGGTTTTGCAAGCAAGCTTTCTCCTTCTTCCTTCTTTTCTATCTCGAAATCATGAAAATCTCATGGTAGAAACTCCATAAAATTCGAAAACTCCAAGCTTTTTCTCTCCTCTCTTCCTCCTTCTTCTCCACGTTTCTTCTCTCTTCTTTTCTCTTCATTTTCTTTTTTATTTTTCAGCAAAATCGTGAATTCTAGATGTTTCATACGACAGCTATGGGCTGTGTTTCATGCCAGGTCATTAAATGGGGGGGGGGGTAAATGACTTAAATGCCCCTTCATTTAAGCAATATTTCACCATTGTCCCTGCACAGGATTTTGAAAAGCTGACTACTTGCGTCCTGTTTTCCAGAATCTAAACGAAATAATTTAGACAAACTTTCTTCTTAAAACTTGTTCCTCTAGATTTTACGAATCTAACGCCACTGACCACGCTCAATTCGGATTAGAAACGAAGAAGTTATAGCCGAAATACTATCAGACCTTCACAAAATCCGAGGCTGAACATTAACATAACTTCAGTCCAGAAATTAAAAATCTTAGGGATGAAATTAAATTTTGATCCCTTCACAAGAGTTGTAGCCCTATATCTTAACTTTATTTTCCCTCAAGAATCAACTCAATCGGAGTTGTACAGCTCCCGAAAATCGCAAAATACTGAACCATGTTCAGAAAATTATCCAACTTATAACCTATAACCAAATCTCTTACTTTGGTTCAATCAATCACTTTCCATTTAATCTCCTAAAAATCATAATTCTTCAAGAAAATGAAATTAATCGTCTTAGGAATACAACGCTTCGAGAATCAAATCAATCGGATGTCGGACGAAGGAATTATAAGCAAACGATTACGAAAGGGATATGATAAAGAAACAAAGTAACGAAACTTCAAAACCGAACTTTTCAAAAATCATATCTCTCGATCCCAAACTCGGAATTTGACAAATTTGATGTCAATAGAAAGATCAAAGGAAGCTCTACAACTTCCCTGAAGAACTCAAAATCAAGTTAGGTCTCGAAAGAGGTCGGAAACTCAATCAAAGATTCCGTCCAAAACAGTTTTTCCTAAACGACTTCCAATTTTTAAATCCCTTATAACTCCTAGCCCCGATATCAAAAAATTGCAAACTTTATATCAATGGAAAGATAAAAACATCATCTAAAACTTTCATGAAGATCACGTACTCTAATTCAAACTAAATCCATCGACGAGTGGCCTCAAGCATAGAACACACAAATCTATACTTAATAGCATTTTCAAAACAAAGCATATCTTGAAATTCATATCTTTCAATCCCGACATCGAAAAATAGCAAACTTTATGTCCACAAAAGCTCTCGACAGGGCTACAATTTTATGTTGATCATTTTCTCGAATTTTGCTTAAATCAAAAGTCAACTTTTTCCTCAAAAGTCAAACTTCAGCGAACTTTGATGATCATAACTCTCACTCCGATATCGAAAAATATCAAACTTTATGGCTACAGAAAGCTCTTGACATAAACTACAAGTTTCAGAAGATAATTTTTCAAATTCTCCCAAAATCAAAAAGTCAAGTCCCAAGTCAAACATTTTTCACTATTCATCCCTAAAGTCAAACTTTCTAAATTCTTCAAATTTTCACACTTTTTCTTTTTAATTCTTGCTATTTAACTTCATTTCAATCAACTCATCCACTTGAACTTTTATAAACCATACCAATCTCCACAATTATCAAATACATCAACATCCAATAATGATTTTCTCATAAGTTTCCTTAAAGCATACATACAACATATATATATATATATATCACTTATTTTATATCATTTCTTATTTCTAAATTCCACTTAAAAATCGGGGTCCAACAAACTTAGATGTGTAAACTCATTTAAATGTGCTTCTGTATGAGTTGTATGTTTAATATGGTACGTGTGTTCAACTAATGGATAAATGCCAAACTTAGATTCAAGGAGTTTGATATATGTGGCAAGAGTATAATGAAATGAAATGAAATGAAAACATAGCATATGAAATGATGCATCTCATCACATTGAAATGCACGATCAGATAAAGGAGTTATGACCAAAGTGATCAATCTGTAGAAAAAAAAAGCTTTGAGCTTAGGATTATGAAAATGAGCCTCAGACTCAGATAACACAGACTTAGTATCCACAAAGGATACGAGCCAAAAATGTAATATTGCGTCTCTTAAATTATTGAAGGATCTAAAGTGTTAGACTATTGAGTCACATGAGTGACATTATATAGAATGAAATTGGTACATTTGTGACATGATTTTATGATTGTCTTCTTATGCATAAAATTAGCAAACATATATGAATTGTGAGTTAGACAAATTGCACTCAATTAACGTATTCTGAGGTATGAAACTAAAATGAATGTGTGTTTTCAATGTCTTGTATGTTGGTTTACCAATGACAAGAATTGATGAATTGTAATTAGTAACTTGGAATTAATGAATTAAAATGTACATTTGACATAGAGATTAATTACAAATGGCATCAATAATTGAGTGACAAATGGCGTAGATAAATGGGTGACAAATGGCAGTATAGTTGTGTGACAAATGGCCTAGCATAATTGCGACATTTAGCAGCCTCATAAAAGAACAAGTGTGCTCACTAGGGAGATGACATGTGGCTTGTGTCTTTATATAACAAATGTCCCTAAAGCAAGAAGAGTCATCTTACACATGGCATTTCTCTAACATTGGCTTTGTTTCTGTTGCTCACTTTTTGCTATAGTTCATATCTCTTCTCCCTCTCACCACCGAAACTCACTTCTCCTTTATAGCTTTGATTTTCTTCTTTACTTTTGTTAATGATTACTTCAAGAACTATACATGATCCTACACAAACATAACTAAAAATCAGCTATCATCTCTTTACCTTTTTTGAAACCATGATACTTCCATCTTGTACTTGGATGGTCTTGCATGCATGGAGGGCAAAGTTAGAATTGATGAATTGGTATGGAACTTGAGCTAAATAAGTAAGTAAGTACTGATCTTTATGGCATGTTATAATAGAAATCCTATGATAATTGAATTGAGATATATTACATGTTGAGTTGATGATGAAATGAGTGATGGAAAATGATGCTTGTATGATAGTTTCTATTTTGGTTTTTGATGCATAAAAGACCATAGTTTGTGAGCTACCAAATGAATGATTTAAATTGGAATTGGATATGGAATTGATGAGGATTTGAAGTATAATTAAGGTATAACTGAGGTATAAGTAATGGACTATGATGAAGGTGTGATGAATTTGGTATGAAGATGCTAAAAGTTGGAAAAAAATTTGAAGGAAAAGGATGTTGAACCTTTGGTTCACTCATCCCATGATCGTAAAAGCTACATAAGCTTCCTCCCACGATCGTGGGAAATGTTTTGAATTGAAAAAATTGTGTTTTGTGTGATGGTTAAACCATAAAAGGATAAGTTGCTTTACTTTGGTGTATTAGGACATGATTAAGGCTTGAAATGAACCTAGAAAGTTGCTTGATTAAGTGATTAAGTGTTTGATAAGTTTAAGTTGTTAATTGAGGTTATAAATTAAGGAATGGATTAATTGATATCAATGTATATAAATTTGGGAAGTATGAGTTATTAATGGTATAAAGATGTTCTTATGAATGCAAATGTGATTCAAAGGATATAAGTAATGAAATAGATATGAATGAATGAGAATTGGGAAATTATGTGAATATATAATGCTAGGAAAGGATTGATGAATGTATGAAAGATGAATTGAGATTAATCAAGTTTACTGATTGATAACTGAATGAATTAAGAATTGTTTGTGTATTGCAAGAAGATAAATGCATAAAGTGATCGCCAACATCCAGAAATTGTCGGATCGTTAAGGCAAGAACACATCTGGAGCGTACTGTGAGTTAACCTAGATATTTCCTCACTATGATTGACTTTGTTTATGATTAATGTCAATTACTAAATTGTTACTGATATAATTATGATAATTCTGGACATTGTTGGTCTAAGGAACTTGATATTTGGGATTGTATTGAAAGTGTTTATAAATGGAATGTGCAATTTAAAATGTGTTCTCAACTAAATGTTGAATGTCAGACTTAGATTCAATGATTGTGATAAATGATTGTGCACATTGAATGAAAGTGATTGATAACATATTATGTGAAAGGATGCATTCTGTCACATGAATATGCATGATCAGATAAAGGAGTTGTGACCAAAGTGACCAGTATGAAAGAACTTAAAGCTCGAAATGTGCACAAAGAGCCACAAACTCAATTGTTAATGCGACTGGTATCCACAAAGGAGTACTGGATAGTATCTGAAGTGAGCCTGGTATCCACAAGGGATACGGGACAGTGAATAAACAATCGGTCACAATAAAATAAAAGTTAAAGTGGAGTCTCATATGTCTGTGCATCTATATCTTTATATGTATTCATGAGATTGATTGCGAATGATTGCGGAGTTAAGTTGATATAATGAAATGCAATGCTGTTATACATGTTGATGATACGAAGGATTGAGATGAATGGTTGGATTATTCTAAAATGATTATATGAAGTATTTGTATTCATAATGTGCTCGTTGAAACATTATTTATAATGTGATATATGGAATTTGATTATGAATGAGGTGATATACTAATTGAACTGTGTTATATACCTAATATTTTTATGTTCTATTTTGAGGAGCACATCGATGATGGTTCACTTACTGAGTTCGCAAAACTCATCAAAATTGCGATGTTGATTTTCAGGTTCAAAAGAGACCTAGCTAGACTAGTTAGAATACAACTACTACAATTGGACATGAATTATTGGTTAGGATTAGTTGTACCTATAGAGGCTTTTAGTTATTTTTGTATTGCAAGTTGTGTCTCTCAACTGTTATGTAATGTAGATATGAATCTGAAGTGTAATGACATTCATGACTGAATATGTTCTAAAATAAAAAATGGAACAAAATGATTGTGACTGAGTGTGATTCTGAATGAAATGATTCAAAATGAAGATTTGAAATGCTTTTGTTATGTGAAACCTTAAACTATGGAAATGTGAAATGTGCCATTATCGTAGAGCTTTGATATGTCGAGCATATGCTCTATGGGAGTGGTATGTTATAAAAATGATCTCGGTTACTACAATAGATACGGGGCAGTAAATTAGGTTGATAGGTACTTGGTCACAATAAAACAAAAATGAAGATGGAAACACACATGCATTTGCATATACATCCCTACATTTATTAAATGATTGAATTGAGATGAATTATTAAATTATTTTGAATTAGTGAATTACAATTGAAGTTAATGGCAAATGTGTTGTGATATGCAATGCTAGCTTACATGATATGCTTGTGGAAGTATGATAAACTTTGGTATACTTATTTTTGTGATCTGATTTGAGTGAATACATCGATGATGGTTCACTCACTAAGTTCACAAACTCATCAAAATTGCTATGTTTTTTTTTCAAGTTTAAGGGAGTTCTAGCCACTAAGGTGATATAGTAGAACTCTAGTACTTGCGTTTTGGGGACAAGAATTGCTTAAAGGTCTAATAAACTAAATCTAAGAAGTCTAGTTAGAGTTTTGTGTATTAGCATTCCATTTCATGTCCTATTCTTGGTACTGAGATTGAACTCAAAACAAAATGTTGTGTAATGTATATGTAGATTTTGAATTGAATGACATGTGACTTTTATGTTTATGAATGAAATGGGAAGAAATGAACTTTTAGAATGCCTATGATATATTTGTTGCCGTTAATGAGTTAGATTGATTATTTTAATGTACTATTTTCATAGAGTATGTTCTCGAATATCCTCCGGTATGTTCGGACTTATGCTCTATGGGAGTGGTATGTTATAACTTCACTTTTTTGTTTACTTTTAAAGTTAAAGCAATAATCACAATAATCTTTGAATTCTTCTCAAAGAATTGATCAAACAACTTTTTCAACTCCAAATTTTGTAGTTCTTTAATAGAGGGTTTTAATCCCTTCTCCTTTCTTTTGTTAATTTCTTCAAAAACTTTCTTCCTCAGCAAGGGTTCATTAATCTCTAAGTAGGCTACTTGTTCTTTCTTTATGGGGTTATCCCCATCTTCCTTCACACTTTCAATAAGATAGCTCCAAGAACAAAATCCTATACAATGTCTGAAACTATACATTAATGGTATCAATAAAATAGTAAGTATCATCATGTTTAAGGGAATGTCTCATGTCATTAGATATTTTAAAGGTAACCTTTTTTTTCCACAACCCTAAACACTCTTTTTCCATCGCTAACATCAATAATAGCTCTAGCAGTGGCTAGGAGTGGTCAACCTAGAATCAATGTTATCTCTATATCCTCATCTATATCTAAGATCCCAAAGTCAACTGGGAAAATAAATTTATCCACTTTAACAAACACATCATCGATAATAACCTTAGAATACTTAATTGATCGATCTACTAACTGAATGTGCATCTTAGCAGATTTTGGTTCCTTTAATTTAAGTTTCTTGAACAATTTATAGGGAATTAAGTTAATATTATCCCCAAAATTAGCTAAAGTTTTTTTAATTAATAAACTACCAAATAAACAAAGGATTGTAAAACTCCCTAGATCTTTAAGCTACTCAAGTAGCTTGTTTTGTGGAATTGCCAAACACTTCTAAATCAATCTCACCATAGCCAACTTCTCCAAATTTATCTTGTTAAATAACAACTCCTTCAAGAACTTTACATATTTTGGCATTTAAAAAATGCCTTAATAAAGGGTAAGTTAATATGTAACTTTTAAAAAGTCCAAGGAATTTATCAAACCGCTCCTGCATACAATCTTTCTTCAATTTAGCAGGATATAGGATGGTAGCCTAGAATTTTTTGACTTTTGGAAGATGCTCAAAGTTTTTAGCTTTCTTTTTAGCCCCTCTTGTCATTCTCTTGCTCACTTTGGTTCTTGTTTTCAACTTGTAAATTCTTTTTGCTACTAAGGGTGGTTGCCTTAACATGTTTTTTAATATTTTTTTTAATGCTATTGAACAAAATCCTATGTTGTCTTTCTAAAATTAGCTTTGCAAGCTGGCCAATCTAATTTTACAAGTTATGGATATAAGTCCCTTGATTCCTAAATAAAGTTTCATTAGCTTGAAATCTAACCTTTAAATTTTGGATAAATTTACTAATAAGGTCTTCTAAGCTTAGCTTCTTTTCTTAATATGGGTTTCATTGAAGTCTTGGTTTATTTCATTATTATTCTTAATTTCTCCAAGAGAAATTTATGTCATTATTCCATATAGGATTATATGTATTGTTATATAGATTATATTGGTGTCTAGGAATATTCCCTCTAGGAATATTCCCTATGTAATTGATATACTTATGATTTTCTATAGCCTTTATTGTTTGACATTCTCAACTAGCAGACCCCCACACACCTCACACTGTAACTGTAATAGTCAATTTTCAAACCTACTAAAGGATTAGAGTGTTAAATTACTTAGTCACATGAATTATATTATATCATAATGAATTTGGTGCATTTAGAATACGATCTTTATTATTTCATTCACATGTATAATATGGGCATACGCACATGAAAGTTGATTTAGAAAAAAAATTGTACTCAATTGACATGTTCCAAGGTATGAAAGTTTCTAATTAATTGTGACATGATTGTGTATTTTTAATGTCTTGTATTTGATTTTCCAATAAAAGAATTGATGGATTACAATTAGTAATTTGGAGTTATTTCTCACAATTGGAAAATTGACAGATTAATATGTATATTTAGACTAGGGAAAATTTCAAGCAGCAAGATAATTAACAAGTGAAAATTTAGGATGAATAAGTCTATAAATTGAGTGACATATGGTAGTAGAATTAAGTGACAAATGGCCTAAGAACTAAGTGACATTTGGTAGCCTAAAAAGATGACATATAACTCACCTAGATGCTTAATAAGTGTCTTCTCCACTCACACCACACAACACTCATATGGCAGAATCTCTTCATTACTTGTTTCTGCTAAAACTCTCTCCTTCTCCTCCCTCTCACTACTGAAATGCACTTCCCCCTCACATCTCTGTGTTTTGCCTAAATTTTGTTCAATTGCCACACCAAAATCCATGCAAAATATAAAGATAGTTTTAGAAGCAAAACATTGTTGAATTTGTTGTCATCTTCTTGTCTTTGCTGAAACCATCCTACTCCCACCTTGTTCTTGAGATGATCTTGAAGGCATGTGAGGCAAACAAGGCTTGATACATTGAGGTGACACTTGAGCTAAACAAGTAATTGAAATACTGATCTTTGTGGCATGTGATATGATGACAGATTAGAGATGGATTGAATGTAGTGTTGATGTTGAAGTTATGCTGGAAAATGATGGAAGAATTACTTTCTTTTCTGTTTTGTTTATAAATGCTTAAAAACATTAGTTTATAGGCTATTATATGGATGATTTAATTTGGGATTTGAGGTATAATTGATGAGGAATTAAAGCTAAAGATAGGTTTTATTAAGATGTTTTCAAATCTAGAAAAGTTAGGACTGCATGTATGATGGTATAAAGTGAGAGGTAATGAAGCAAATGAGTGAATTTTTATGGGATTTAATGTAACCAGTATGGAAGCTAGACTAACATGAAATGAAGTAGCTTTATAGAACATGAATTCTGGAAAAATTCAAGTGGTAGTGATGTCTCTAAGTATGTAAAATTCATGGAGAATTGAGGAAGAAAGACTATACACAATCGTGGCCCTTAGAGCACGATCGTGGCTTATTGCACTAGCTTCTGTTACAATAGTGGCAAGGTCCTCCACGATCGTGGGCTTAGTTATGAAAATATAATCTCTTTTGTGTACATGTTGAACTAGTTAAGGAAGAGTCACTCTAAATTGGTGTATTTGGTTTTGATTAAGGCTTGGAGCCTAGATTGTTGCTTGATTAATTGGTTAAGAGCGTAACAAGTTTAGGTTGATAATTGATGTCATAACATAAAGAATGGACTATTTTAATATCTATGTATCCAAATCTGGACATTATGAGTTGTCAGGAATAAAGTTATTTTTATGAATGCAAACATGATTATAAGGACATGAGTAATGTGTATTAAGCATGAATGAATGAGCATTGAAGATCATAAGGTAATTTTGAATAAAAATTGGGTAATTGTATAAATATATATTGCTAGAAAAGTTTGGTGAATGTATGATTGATAAATTTTGAGTAAATCAAGCTATAATGTTTGAATGGTCAAGATATTTGTATAAGAATACATACCTAAAAAGTCAATTGAGCATGCATTGAAACATGACATATACATATATGCATGATTGTGTATTCATATGATCAAACAAATTAGTGATTTGTGAACTATGTGCATATTGCAGGACGAAGTGATCGTCAATATCCAGACATTGCCAGAACATCGAGGCAATAGCTTTTCTGGAGCATATTGTGAGTTAACTTAGATTTGTAAAGTCAATTATATGTGCTTCTGTATGAATTGAATGTTAATATGAAATATGTGTATAATTGATTGATAAATGTCGAACTTATATCCGCGGATCTTGATATAAGGCATAAGTATACTGAAATGAAAGCATGGCATGTGAAATGATGCATCTTATCATATTGAAATGCGTGATTAGATAAAGGAGTTATGACTTGAGTGACCAAAGTGGGAAAAGAGCTTTGAGCTCAGGATTGTTAAAAAGAGCCTCAGGCTCAGATGACACAGACTCGATATCCACAATGGATATGGGCCAAAAATGATCTTGGTGTGCGCAATGGATATTAGACAATAAATTGGGTTGATAGGCACTTGGTAATAACAAAGAAAAAAGGAAAATGGAGACACATATGCATTTGCATATACATCCCTACATAAATCAAAAGATTAAATGAGTTATATTATTGAACTGTTTTGAAATAGTGAATTACAGTTGAAATAAATAGAGGATGTGTTATGATATGCAATGCTAGCTTACATGATGTACTTATTGAAGTATAATGAAATGCGATGTGGTATTCAATACTGGATGGTTTGATATACTTGTTGAATTGGGTTATAACTTGTTTTTGTGATCTGAATTGAGTGAATAAAATGGTGGTTCACTCACTGAGTTCACAAACTCATCAAAATTACAACAATTTTTTTCAGGTTCAAGGGAGTTCTAGTTACTAAGGTGATATAGTAGAAGTGTACTACTTGCATTTTGGGGACAAGGATGGCTCAAAGGTTTGATCAGCTGAATTTGATAAGTCTAGATAGAGGTCTTGTGTATTATCATCCTATTTCATGTTATATTTTTGGTATTGAGATTGAACTCAAACGAATATTGTGTAAGGTATATGTAGGTTGTGAATTGTAATAACTTGTGCTTTATGTTTATGAATGAAATGGGAAGAATTGAGCACTTAGAATGCTTATGATATGTTTGATGCCATTAATGAGTTAGTTTGATTGTCTTAATGTACCATTTTCATGGAGGATGCTTTCGAATATCCTTTGGTATGTTCGGACATATGCTTTGTGGAAGTGGTATGTTATAGCAACATTGGAAATAATTGAGAATTCATTTTTAATCCATCTATCTTTTTACTTGAAGCTTTATCCTGGCTTTCCATTGTAGTAATTAAATCTATATCATAAATTTCAACTAGCTTGCTAGATTTTTCTTGAGAAGAACAACACTTATACTTGCTCACTGCCATATCGTTAATAAGATCCTAAGACAATTTTTGTGTTTTACTATTAAAAGTACCCCTGTTGCTGCATTAATCATATACCTAGTTGTTTGATTTATCCTATTGTAAAAAGTGTTAATTTGCATCAATGGTTTTAAACCATGATGTTTTTATGTGCTTAACATCTCTTTGAAACTCTTCCATATATCATAAAGGGTCTTTGAATCAATCTAATAGGAAGAGATTTCATTCTTTAATATAGTTTGAAATAATCTTGAGTAGAAGAAGAGATTTCAATCCTTATTTAGGCAGTCATAGATATTGGAGAGTACTTCAAAAGAAATTTCAGTCACCTAGTTCCAAATGGTGATGGATCCTCTATACAGTGAATTTAACCATTACCTGATTCCTCAATTGGAATGGAAATAATCTCAATCTTATTATGTCACTAGTGGAACCATTGATCTTAAAGTTATTACAAACCTCTAGAAATCTAGCTATATGAACATTGGTATCCTCATCCCATAGCCCATCAAATTGGACATACTATTGTATCATCTAAAAAATGTTTTATTTAGTCTCAAAGTTTTTTTAGAAACATTTGGCCTCACAATGCTGGAATCCATCCTAATCAAGTTTGGCCTAGCATAATCAATCATTTTCTTTAGCTAATCTGCTATGATTTTTGATCCTTCAATCTCAATATAATGCTCCAAGTCCTCATTCTATATATTGATCTTTCTATACTTCTCTAAATTCGATCCTTTGGTGTCGAAACCCGACCTGGAGATCGGATCCCGACTGTCTTGGATCCCGTTACCGGAACCCAACTCTCTTGCTTAAGATCGTGTAACCTGAGCGTGCGTATTACTTTGAAGGGTTTTAAATTTTGTTTTTTTTTTTCATTCTTAATCCCTTGAACCCTTAAAGACATCATGAATTCATTCTCATGCTCAAAACGCTCCCAAAATTCACTTACCAAAGTTCCGTAATGTGCCCATGTACCTAATCATCTTACTTGAACTTATTTTCTCTCTGCGTTCACGAATTTGAAAACATAAAATCTTAAGTTCATTTGAAATTTTCTTGTAAATCATAGCCTTATGGCTCTTGTTTAATTTAAGACAAGAATTGCTTCAATCGGAGTTATATAACTCTAGATATACTCCAATAACCTGAAAGAGTTCATACCGGGAACATGTTCTCTTAACCGGCCTTTCACTTTCTTTAATGAGAACTTCCTCAATTCAACTCTAAATGATACCAATTTCTGTAGTAAGAAAGATATATGTCTTATAAATCCAATGGTTTAAGCCTCACCTCATTTGGAGGTCATATGAGGGATTTGTGCCCAAAACAATAGAACATGCTCACTTCCAAATTCAATCTGAAACACTTTTGGCACAACTGCCATAAGTTTTTATATATAGGTCAGAATGTGTTCTTGTTTTCACCATTTGAAAGTAGACATCTAGATCTACAACTCTCATGAAGACTGTAAAACCAAATTCGGCCTCTAACAATGCTCAAAACGCTTGACTAACAACTCGACCTGTGCTGGAAATTAGCCTATAACTCGACTTATACTGAACAACTCGACTTATCGAGGAAAATAAGTCGACTTGTCACCAACAAGTCAACTTATCGAGGAAAATAACTCGACTTATCTATCTAAAAAGTTGACTTATTATGCAAAAACTTCACAAGTCGACTTATGGGTCCAATAAGTCGACTTATATCTATCGAACTCAAAATCTAACCCTCTACTCTCTCTTGACTTATTCCAAACATCATAAACACTTACAAACCTCTCAACTCATCCACTTCACTCTCAACATGACTTTGCCCACTCAACCTCACACAAGCCTCATTCTCACCTTCATTACACATGCATGACCGTCAATCCCAATCTCATAACATTTACCTAAGCTGTATGATATTCATGCCTCTCATGTTAACATACTTTATAACGACTCGACATCACACTCATTTTATCATTCTATAAATTCTTGATTCAATTTGTTCATCAAACCCTAAATTCCTAGACAACCATCAAAGCTATTCTCATAAGCAAGACTTAGGCATCATGCTAACTTTCAACCATTTCTCCATATTCGTTTATATGAAATTTTACATTCACAATCATACTCAAGTCCATATTGCATTAATCATCATACATGGAGTTTTACAATTTCATTGGCATTTCTAGCCAAAATCCAAAACCAATAACAATATCTCATTTACTTTATTCAATTGCTCATATGAATTACAACTATACATTTACATAACCAAACTTCAAATACACAATAAAACAAACACAAGATGTCTTGATCCACTTCCTCTTGACTTTTGCTAAAAACACGGAAATTGGGAAAATAAGGGGTGAGCTTGGGAGCCCAATAGGTTCTATGCTTATAACCAAATAATGAACAAAACAGTTTTAGAAGTCCATTTTCATATAAATTTCCTTTGGATCATAAAACATTGTTTTCTTCAAAACTTTTGTCATTTTCTTGAAATCACAATTCATTCATTTTTTTCAAAGGTTTATAAAATCATAAACGTAATTCATGCATTTTCAAACTTTCATGAAATCATGAATGCAATTCAACTTATCACAATTCACATCATATAACACATACCACCTAACACATCATAATGGTTTGGCAAGTCCACAATTCTTGGCAACCATATAATCTCATTAATGATCTTATATGGGCAAATCTTGAGGAGTCCAAATATTGGATCATCTATGCCTGATCAGGCGTGGGCGAAGGCTTTTCATGGTCATCGCACGAGGCGTTTCTTGGGTGGACTTAACCTTACCCACATAACATATAATCATGTCTTGAATCTTGATTGCCCAAAGACAAAAATCTTGGAAATCTTGGAAATCTTATTTTTGCATAAATCATGCAAAATTTTCTTAAATCATTTCATGAACATAAGGCATTTCATATGCAATGCATCATCATTCCTCAAGCAACATCACGTAACATCCACATTCACATATCAAATCATCAGTCATCCAATTTACATAACATTTTCAAATCATTCATACCATTAGGCATCAATGATAACAATTTCTCAAGGCATTCAAAAACAATGAGTTTAAAAGCATTTTTACATTCTTAATTTTTTTGAAAAGTATATCAATGGCCCATTATTTAACTATAAACATAAAACCTACCTTATAACTTGCTAAATCCTTGGTTTCTTTGCTACAACTCTTGTTCCTCTTCTCTTCCTTCTTTCCTTCATTAAAATCGAAAACCTATAATAAACACAAATTCTAATGAAATTCTATAAAACCCTTTCATGAAATTAGCTTGAGAATCACTATACCCATTCCATTCTTAGTCTTTCTAAACCATAAAACCAACAAAACTTAAACTTAACTTCATGACTTACCTTAAATCCTTGCTCAAATAAGAAGTTCCTTGGCTTAGATTGTAGCTTGACTCTTCCTACACCTTTTATCTCTTGGACTTTCTTCCAACTCTTCTTAAATCTCTTGGAAAATCAAACCCTAGGCATGGCTTTCTTCTTTTCTCCTTCTTTTCTCCTCACCATGAAACTCTCTCTTCCTTCTTCTAATTTTCGAAATTCCTCTCCTTTCCTACACCAATTCACTTATTCTCCTTCCTTTTATACTCCTTACTTAAGTTACTTAAGCCCAAAGCCCAAACCTAACTCCCTTCTTCTTCTTCCTCCTTATTTCCTCTCTTTTATACTACTTCCCACTCACTTAAGCCCATAAGCCTTAAAGCCCATTCACTTCCCTCTTCTTTCCTTCTTCCTTCCTTCATTTAATTCATACTACAACTTAAGCCCAAGTCCACTTCTTCATTTTGTTTCCATTCTTTTCCTTTTAATTTCCACTTCATGGACTCAAGCCCAAATCCATTTCATTTAATTCCTTCCTTCTTATTTTCCTAATACAACTTAAGCCCATTTCATTTACCCTCTCTTCTTTATTCACTTCATTTGGACCCAAAGCCCAATTTATTCTTCCTTCTTTCTTCTCATCCTACTAAGACACTTAAGTCCAAACTATTTCCTCTTCTTTTCATATGATTTAGGCCCATTATTCTCTTAGGCCCAATTAAACTCTAAACTCTTAAATTCAACTAACACATTTAATTGTATTAATTCATGCCACCTAACTCATTACTCTCTTTTAATCCTCTTCTTTTTATATCACCACTTAAGCCCAACTTGAGTCCAAGGCCCATTTAACTCTTAATACATTTACAACCTTCATAACACCTTAATACACTTAATCCATGTCATATAGTCTTAGTCTAATCAACATGTTAATTAAATTTCCTTAACATGCTAATTAAGTCCACAAAATACAATATTTGAATCCCATTAAATCATGCCACCTAATTTCATGACACCTTACCTTAAGCATATTAACATGTCAATTAATTCCACATTAATCCATCTCATATTTATACCATATCTTCTATTTCATTTCAATTTCAAAATTCTTAACTTCTTCACTCATGAATAATCATTCAAAAATCCTTATTTAATCATCCTAACTTACCAAAAGATTCGGGGTCCAATATTTGGAAATTTCTAATAATTGTTCTCTTCATTTCTAGATCTTCTTTAACCAAGTTAGATGGATTTCCTCAATAACTTAAAGACCTGCAGTAGTGATAAAACATAAGAGTTAATAAAATAATTCAAAATTAAAACAATAAGTAAAAGGAACTAAAATAATAAATAATGATCAGATTAATAAAATTAGGTTTTCCTAATGTTATAATCCCCAAAATGGCCAAAATATTAATCTGCAATTGCCCATACCCTATACATCTTTAAAAGAAAGTACACTATGAAACTATGGTATAATGATCCCACAAGGATTAGAAATACTAGTAATTATCTTTTTATTATTTAACCAACAAAATAAGGTGATGATTTAATTAAAACATGACACTAAACTAAGTTTAAAATAATTAATGACCAAGAATGTAAATCACTTAAAGATTAACAAAATCAAATGAGAAGTATATTATGAATCGCTTTTAGATTTCTTAACTAATAAACTTTTATCATAAAATTTAGTTAAAGGTCATTGACCTATGGAAATTCCTATCTTATGTCAATATCTTTCTCTATATTATAAGCACCTAATTTTAGATTTATTAACTAAAATCTCTTTCAAGTTAAAGCCATAAGATTACTTTAATAGATTTGTGAATTTTACTATTAGGTTTAACCTTAATCTAGAAGATTTATGTCGATTTATCTCTAAGTTTACAAACAAATCCTTTTAATTATGCTAGATATATTCATACAAAGGATTTGTCAATATAAAATGCATTAAATAAAACATGAAATAATATCCTAAAAATATTCATGTAAGATATAATCAAAACACACAATTTAATCCAATGAATCAAAATCAAATTGCTTGAATAAATAATCAAATCACAAAGTCCATCCTAAGGTTCTTCTTAACTAGTCACTAAAAAATTTGGTTCATAAAATAAAAACATAATCAAAGATTCAAAAGAAGAATTAGAAATAAAAGAATTCATTATATATTTATCCATTTCTCTAATAAAATCCATTAAAACTTATATGGAAATATGCTTATTATTCAAAATTCGAAGTTAATCTTCACTTTTACGCTGCTTTAAGGTTTAGAACTATGTTTAAAAATCGGACTCCTTTAGTTTACCATCTTAATTTCCTTTTATACTTTGAAATTAGGATTTCTTCACTAAACATTGTCACCTACACGATTGTGTACAATGATTGTGTCCTTTGATATCACTTTAGAACTCAACAATCATGTAAAAACATGACACCATCAACTATACAATCTGTAGACACGTTCATGTCCATTAACACTTGGGCATTTTTTACCTCAATACTAGTGAAGCATCATCCTTCAAACTTGTATATGGTTTAAAAAAATTACAATATCCTTCACAAGACTAAATCTAAGTCTTACATGGGTGTGTCCTTAAAAAACTTCAATTCTCTAGCTTTCTACCTTGATTCTACCTAACTTCTTCTCCTTTTGATCCATGAAGACAATTAATTTAAAAAAACTAGCAATAAGTACCAAAAATAATAAAAAATCAATTAAACTAACAAAAAACAAAAAATATTATTTTTAAAATAGTCTATTAGGTATTAATCAACTGCTTAAGGAAAAACTCATCCAAGAATTTTGCCATAAAAGTAGATTTCTAACAAGCATATGATTATTTATATTGGAGTTTTTTTAATTAAGATTATGAAGGCTTTGAACTTCACAAGTTAATTCATCTAATTGATCACACAATAGATTACAACTATCTTATATGGAATCCTAGTCAATGGTGAACCAACAATAGTGATTGAGGGGCCAAGAGCCTTAGATAAGGATGCCCATTGTCTTCGTATCTATTAACCTTAGAAATAGAGGTGCTGGTGAGATTAATAAAAGGGCATGATCAATTAATACCACCACTTCAAATTTCACTCCAAGTGTAAATGTTTGAGAATTTCAAGTATATCATTTGATCATGAGTTCATTGTTTTATTAAAAGAAAATCCTAGTTTGATAAGCTTACCAATGACTACCCCCAACCTATTATACTCCTTATTTGGATTATCCATTAATAAGCTAAAAAAGTCAGCTAATTAGCTTTTCTAGTGTAGGACACATTGTAGATTGACTTGCTTAAATCTCAGGCATTAAACATTCCAAGCCTCTAATCACCTACTTAGGAGTGTGATATGTGCTTACTTGTTGATACATTGAATCAGGCACACTCGCTGAGACGTCTTCTTCATATTCACACTCAATTGTCTTCATGGAACAATAAATAGAAGGATTAGAGCAAAGAGAAGACAAGAAAATGCATAAAATGAAGAGCATAAGCCTGGGCATGACAAGTAAGTCATGGCTGTGACACTCATCTCACGCCTATAAGAAATTTTTCATGGGCATCACGCCTATGTAAGGAAGGCTCATGCATATGAGCCTAAACTAGGCCATTCATGGTTATGAGTCATTAAGTCACTCTTGTGACTTTTTCCACCATTCTACCCAAAACTGAATTTTTAATATAAAAAGAATATATAATGACAGAAACAAGGATGAATCATTTGAGGAGTGAGGTCTCGATTTTGAATGAAAAGAAGGGGTAAACTCTCATCCTTTGAAGACCCATAGAGGGATAGACTTCTCGACACTGTTTTAGAGGTGATATCGATGCTAGAGAGCGAGCATATCTTTTATTATGTTTGTTGTTTTTTCTTTCTCTGGGAATTTTTTACGTTATCCTATGCTTGTGGATTTGGGATTTTCATGTATGAATGATCCTTATTCTCATTCTTGATAGATTGTTTATGTATGAGCCCATTGCTAAAATCTTGAATAGAATTCGAAATCATTGTGTTTGGATGTGGCAACTAATGGTGTGAAATCATTATTGATAACATAACCTTGGTTAAATGATCCAAGCTTATGTGGTTGTTTCCTTGATTGATTTGTTTTCCTAACTTGTAATGTGACTATCCAATTAAATCTGAGAGCTTAGTCTAGGTTGTCTGATAGTTAGCTTTAATTAAAGAACTTGTTTTAATTAAACATGACCTAAGGGAAAACTAGGTTAATAAAGCTTTTTGTTAACCTAGAATTAATAGTTGCTAGGAGATGTACAAGAAAAACAATTCAATAAAGTATGTTTAGTTGTATGTAGGCTGAGATTGAACAGATGATCTGATCCCTAACGCATTTATCACTTTTCCCATTTTTATTGTTTTCTTTTCTTTACTTTCGTTAGTTTAATGTCATTTTATTTTCTTATTTGAAAACCTTATAACCTAAAAACTGATTATTTTCATTATAAAAGCTTTAAATACTCTCTGTGAGATCGACTTAAACACATCACTTGTTAGGAAATATACTAAATGTGAATGATCATCAACTAAGGCCCTATTCTGAAGAACCTCAACTGGAGAAAGCACATATGACACTTGAAGAACACAATTTAGTCACATGAGGAGGAAAACAAGGAGTCAAGTCAGTGATAATAAATAAAGGCATTGTGGAAGAGGCTACCCAAAGGAAGTTCATTTCTTTTCCTTTACATTTTTGCATTTGTTTCTTATATGCATGTGCATTTTTTGGTTTGTTTGTTTCTTACATGTTTTTAAGTTTTAGAAAAAATATGGAGAGAATCAATCAAACAAATAAACAATTTCTCTTTTTCTATTGCTCCTAGGATTATATAGTCATAATTAGAGAGTGAATTGAATAAAAAAATCCATGGCAACTTGAGCATGTACTTTTACTCATGTAATTGGTTGATATGCATTATATTTAGAAGAGTAGTAAACAGTGGTAGAGACAAGTCAGCGAGATTTCGGCCCTTTATAGACTGACACATCCATATCAGTCTCACTGTCTTATGCTTATGTGTGATCTTTATGACATTTACATCCTAACTATTTTTATTTTCTATTCAAGACAACATTTCTATCACATGCATGAACATGGAAATGATATAGGCAATTTTTGTTTCATAAGCTACATTAGTCAAATAGCCTACCTTTTAGTATGCATTTTCCCTTTGAAAAGCCCCCTTGAGCTTTATTAGCCTTTCTTTTTGTGCTAACCACATTGTATGCTTTAAACCTAACTAAATGTCCTACCTAAGCCTTAAAGCTAGTCGAGCATTTGTTAATTGTGGATAACTGTGGATGCATAGAAGTATAAGTATGTGGGTGTACATATATGTAGGTGGGTTATAAGTGTTGGAATGTCATTTTATCTCTTATCAATGAATTCAAGTGTTAATGAAGCTTTTTTCAATTTTTGAAAAAAGGAAAAAGAAAGAAAAAGAGAAAATTTAAAAAAAAAGAAAAAATGTTTAAATGAAAGTATCAAGGAGGAAATGTAATTGTTTTGAAAAGTTATTTATGATTAGTTTCTCCTCCTAAAGTTGTATGGAATGGGTTATTTGAATCACACGCGCCCATCGTCTTCTCCCAAAATCATCCCTCATTCTGCCTCGAACGTTTCAGAGAACCGACACCTACATTACAATAATGCTTCCGACCCTTTGGATAATGCTTCATGTCTCTCACACAAAACACCTTGCTTGGACTACAACCATCTGCTCTCCAATCGACGGTTCTCCAACCTCTTCTCCGTTTTTCTCCTCATCGTCACCTCCCTGCTGTTGATGTTTGGCGTCACGTGTGTTGCTGGCATTGTCAGACGCCATCTAGTGGCATTGAGCGACGCCCATATGTGGCATCACACGCGATGCCACGTCGCAGGCAACAGTCTAATGGGCGATTCTTGTTTGTTCATACACAAGGCAGTATATGCATGCAGAAAACACAGGAAGGAGAAAATCGCAAGCATAGATTAAAAAAATTCAAAATGAAGATGTGGGCATCAAATGATATGAATCCATGGACATTCAAAACATGCAATCTGAAAACATAACCAGAGACATCTCAACAAGAAACAAATTCAAGGCTTTTTCTCTTATTCACGTTTCTATATGTCTTAATCAGTAAATGCAAAACAAAATTTGAGGTTTTTTATAATCGGCGAAAGAATAGTTTCAGAGAAAGACTAAATTGGTTTCGAATAAAGAACAACACCTAAAGCTCAACATATTAATTTCTATCAAAATCAACAAGAAACAAGCATCGAATCCTAGTGAAACAATTAAATGAGGCTTTGATACCACCGTTAGAATCTGACCGTGATCTAATCGTGGACGCAGCGGTAAACAAATTTTTTTACAGATTCTAAAAGGATCCCAATAATAGAATAAAATTGAATAAAACATAAAATGATTTAGAAATCGTTTCGTGTTCGCTTTTCTGTTGAAAAATCTTTGAAACTTTTTCATATTAATCAATCACGAGAAATTCAAGTGTCTAGCTTCTAATGGTATACATAGAGCAATTCTCAAACTGAATTGAGAAGAAGAAGATACAAAGTGGTAGCTTCTAAAAAGCTCTTCCCTTTAAATAAAAAAATCATAAGAGTCTTTTATTAAAATTAAATATCTTTAATTAAAATTAAAATTAAAATTAAATTCAAATTCAAATTCAAATTCAAATTAATTTAATTTTAATAAAATCAAATATTTCATATTTGATCCCCAAAGTTTCTCAAACTTTATAATTAAGTCCAACTTAATTAAATTGATTTTCCTTTCACAAATTACTCTTTAACATGTGACCCATTAGGTTCCTAATAAATTGGTAATGATTATAAATTATAATTCTAATTCACAATTAGAATTGGATAAATTAAATCTTCTTTTAATTTATCTTTAATTCTCCAATTAAATAATTCATAATCATAAATCATGATTGACGTCTAGTAACGTATCATGATTACCCAAATGTCAAGAATGTTAAAGTGATTGACTTAACCTGTCTATATATGACTATAATGTATAATTTAATCATTTCTTCATTTAATATTCTAATTGGACAGAGTATGGGTACAATGTCTACTCTTATCATTCAATCATGTTCGTTCTTGCTAATTAATAATTGATTTAAAATTGAAATTTGAAAACTCTTTTTTCAAATATCAATTCACTCTGGCCAGAGAATTCAGCAAATCATTACTAATAAAGAACATTAGAATATTTTCTCTAATTACTTTAAAGTAACGAATCCTATATTGACTTACTCAACTATCTACATATGGTTCATTCTGTATCCAATTACTACCGACTAAATTATCCTAGAATGATTTATAAGTAGCATCAAAATATAGTAATTCCCACGCTAGATACCTTGATAATCTCAAGTCTAAGGATCAATTATGCAATTATTATTATGAGATAATCTATAGACACATAAGTAATATTCTATATGAAATTCTCATAATCGGGACAGTTCAGTGACTTATTCTCTAATAATCACTCACACATTAGTTTAAGTATCTCTATACTTTAATTTATAAGATCAATTACTTTCTTCATAAGAAAGAAACATAATGTGTGCTAGTTTTAATGTTTCTTCAATATCCGGTGTTGATGAAACTACAACTAGAACATTTAGAAATAACACATAAGTGTAAATTAAATATCATAATTATGATCTCATTATAATTTCAATTACGATAATTATTTCAAAGATTTTGTCTTTAGTATTAAAACATAAAATATTAATTAAATTAATACATAAAGATAAATAAAACATTATCATTAACTCAAAATAATATCATACATTAATTTTCATCTAATTGATTGGCTGCAAGAACATAGACTAATAAAATTGATGAAACATGTCTCGAAACCCAATATTCATCAAAGCTTGGAATGTCAACGGAGCATTGGAAAGGCCTAAAGGCATTACGAGATATTCATATTGGTCTTCATGTGCTCCAAAAATTGTTTTTTTTTCTATGTTGCGTGGGTGAATGCGCATTTGAGGTAGCCCACCTTGAGGTCCAACTTTAAGAAAACCTTTGCGTCATGGAGTTCATGGAATAGTTCATCGATTGTCGAGATTAAAAATTGATCTGAAAGTGTATGTATCTATATGACCGGACATATAGTAGGGCTGTGTTTGGAAGGAGTGGAATTTTGTGGTCCGTTGGTCTGGGTGGTGGGTGAATAGGATCAATGAAAACAAAAATGAAGTGTTTTAGTAATTTTTGTAAAGGGGAGACAAAGGAGAGTGAAGCCCGTGAAATAATTATAGGTTTGAGAATTAGTTTCCATTTTAATATGGAAATATTGAGCTGCTGCTTGTGTTTGATGGGTATGTTTGAGAGATCCCTTAGAAATATGGGACAATGGGGGGTTGTTAAAGGCCTATAAACCTTAATTTTGTTGCAGTTTTTTCGAGCTCTATCCAAAGGGCAGTCAAACAAAACTGGTCTCAGTTTTGAAAGCCATTGTATATATATATATATGGGCAGGAGGAGAAGATCCACCAAGAGTTTGGTTTGGTCCACGTAGAGAGGTGTTTGTTCGCACGTTCCTATATATCCGAGCAAGTCCCCATTACCCACTATGACACTTAAGTGAGGAGATGGTTTAACAAGGAAGTTAAGGTGAGTAGCGAGTTTGGTTTGGATAAAATTGTAAGTAGAACCATCGTCGATGAGAACCACGACCTTGTGGCCGTTAATAGATCCTGTTAATTTCAATGTGGAGTGTACGCAGGGACGGATCCAGAAAATTTTTTAAGTGGGGGCAAAATTTCAATAGGAACATAATTTAATTTTAGTGGGGGCAAAGTTTTAATGGAAACAAAATTTTATTTTTTTTATAAGATCAAAAACTTAAAATAATAAATTTTTTATAAAAAACTTTTTGGAGCCAGTGGGGGCAAGTGCCCCCACTTACCCCCATTGTGGCTCCGTCCTTGAGTGTATGGACTAGCTAGTTAATGCATGGAATGAGATTTGTGCTGCCTCGACATCCCCTTCACTATTCATGGTTTCCTTGCTGGCCTCCCTGTCCATTTCAATAATGGTTGGATAGTGATAGTTTCCTCTTTCGAAGAAATCATGAGATACAGGAATTGGGGAGGCTTGCAACAATGACTTGGGACAAATTTCTCATTACAGTTGAAGCACAGTCCTTTTTCTCGCCTCGTTGCCATTTCTGATGGGGTCAACAATTTGATGGGGAAAGGTAATTTGGGTTTTAGTGTGATAGTAATTGGTGTTGGCATAGTAGGTGTGTTGGTTGTGTTGGAAATAGGTCCCTCTTCATACGAAGGGACGCCATATTTGAATTAACAATTGCGACACCAATTTCGATTCCACATTAGTTGAAAGAAATGAAAAAAAGACAGTTGCTTTGCAGCTGTCTAACGCGACGGAGTACCTATATAAGGCACTCCCTGCTTCATATCAAAGCACAATATATACAAAAGGAAAACCAGAGCAAATCAAATACTCTGAAGTTAGGAAATATATTCCTAAAGGGTTGGTGAGTGATAAAATAATGATATTAGTATTTTTAGGTTGGGAAACATCTTGTGAGCCACTATTTTAGTCTTATCTCTGTATACCTATTATTTGTAATAGTGGAAGAATTATTTTGAGTTTTGTCCGTAGACGTAGCCCAAAGTTAAGGGTGAACCACATTAAATTTTCTTTGTCCATTTTTCTCATTTTATTTTTCCTTTTTATAAATACACCCGTTGCGCCCAACAAGTTGTATCAGAGCTGTGTTTTCATTGAAAGTATTTTTTGAAAAGAAGCACGTTAACGGGAAGACAAAATTACAACGAATTTTTTGGCATGATCCATTCGAAAAGTTGACGTAAAACGAAAAAGTGATGAATAGTACTTTTAAGTTGTTTTAATAAATTTAGAAGGTGACAACACTGTGGAGCAATAGTAACTGGGTCCTGTGGTACTATTTACGGTACTATTTACAAGTTACTATTTACCGAGTCCCGCAATACTATTCCAATAAGGTTCGACGATACTATTCCAGTGAGTACTATTCACGCGTTACTATTTACCGGATCCCACGGTACTATTCCAGTGAGGTTCGACAACACTATTTCGATCCTGTGGTAAAATTTTAGAAGATATTTTTTTTGCCAAATTTTGACGTCCTGGTTCCATTTTTGAGGTCGGTTTTCTCAAATTTGGCTTAATTTGACAAATGGAGGTGAAGACGAGTAAAATGATCAATATAAATAGTATTAACTACCGTATATGGCGAACCAAGATGAAGGATCTCTTGATAATTGCAAAGATGTATTTGACGGTATTTTGGACAACTAAATTGGAAGAGATGTTCAATAAAGATTGGGAGTTTGAGTATGAACGAGCGTGTGGTTACATTCGACAGTTTGCCGATGATAATGTGTACAATCACATTTTTAACGAGACTCATGCAAGAATGTTGTGAAATAAGTTAGAGCAGCTGTATGCTTCAAAGATTGGCAACAGTAAATTATTTTATCTGAAAAAATTGATGCAGGTAAAATACCAATAGGGTACTTTTGTAGCTGATCATTTAAACAATATGGAAGGAATGGTTTATCAGTTATCAAAGATGGGCATAAAGTTTGACGACGAGGTGATTGCTTTAATGGTGCTAGATTCATTACCAGAGTCTTAGGAGACTTTGAAGGTATCTTTGACAAATATTGCACCAAATGGCATATTAAATATGGAGTCTATTAAAAGCAGTATACTAAATGAAGAGATGAGACGTAAATCACAACATGTAGCCTCTTCATCACATTCAGATGTTTTGTTGATAGAAAATAAAGGAAGGAATCAATCCAGAGGTCCAAAGTCCAAAGATAAGAGCATAGGAAAGTCAAACAGATATGCAAATGTGAAATGTCATTACTGCAAGAAGAAGGGTCACATCATGAAATTTTGCCGAAAGTTGAAGAAGGAAAAAGGCAAAGATGTGAAGAAAGACGAAAGTAATGATTATGAACAAAATAACATTGTTGATGTATTCAACCTTATTATTGATACAGAGATAGTCAGCCTGGTGTCACAAAAAACAAGTTGGATAGTTGACAGTGGAACTACTGTTCATGTTATATCTCACAGAAAATTTTTCTCATCCTACACACCGAGGAATTATGGCATTGTTAAGATGGAAAACGAAAATCTGTCAAATGTTGTTGGCAAAGGAGATGTTTCTTTAAAGACAGTGAATGGTTCAAGACTGTTGCTGAAAGATATTAAGTACATTCCTGATATGGGTCTGAATTTGATTTCTATAAATAGGCTAGATGACGAAGGTTTTTGAAATAGTTTTGAAAACAAAAAATGGAAGCTTACTAAGGGCTTCTTAGTAGTGGCCAGAGGTCAGAAGCACTCAAGACTGTATATGATGCAAGCAAAGCTCTCCAGTGATGTTGTCAATACAGTGGAGAATGATAATACAGTTTATTTGTGGCATAAACGACTAGGCCACATTGGTGAGAAAGGGATAACTCAGCTTGTAAAAAGGAATATGCTATCTGGTCTAAATCAGATACATTAGAAGAAATGTACAAATTGTCTAGAAGAGAAACAAAACAGCGTTTCTTTCTAGAGTTCTCCTCCATCCAGATTGAAGAATGCTCTAGATCTGATTCACTCAGATTTGTGCGGATCATTGCTAAAGTCACTCGGTAATGCACAATACTTTTGTGACTTTTATTGATGATCATTCCAGGAAAACGTGGGCCTATACTCTGAAGACTAAAGATCAAATGCTAGATGTGTTCAAACAATTTCATGCCTCAGTTGAGAGATAAACTGGAAAGAAGCTGAAGTGCATTCGGACAGATAATGGCGGAGAGTACATCGGATTATTTGATGCTTACTGTAAAGAGCATGGTATTCGACATCAAATGACACCATCAAAAATACCGCAATTGAATGGCATAGCTGAGAGGATGAATAGGACTTTGATGGAAACAATCAGATGTCTACTTTCACATTCAAAGTTGCCTAAGGCATTATGGGGTGAAGCGTTACTTGCAGCAGGTTATGCATTAAATCGTTCAATATGTGTTCCTCTACAGTATGAAGTTCCAGAAAAGATGTGGTCAAGAAAGGATGTTTCCTATGATCATTTGCGGGTCTTTGGTTGCAAGGCCTTTGTCCATATTCCTAAAGATGAAAGGAAAAAGCATGATGTCAAGACACGACAGTATCTATTCATTAGCTATGGTCAAGATCAATTTGGCTATAGGTTTTATGATCCGGTGCAGAAAAGACTTATCAGGAGTCGTGATGCTATGTTTATTGAAGATCAAACTATTAAAGATATCAACAAGGTAGAGAAGGAAGTTCCAAGCTCAGATGATGACTCAACAAGCTTCCGATTGAATCCTCCAACAGTGGTGCCGAGACAAGTTGGAGATGAAGTGCAGAATGATTAACTAGAAGCTGATAATGTAGATGCCCCCAGTAAAGTTAAACCAGAAGATGATGGTGGTGTTCACATTCAACCACCAGCACATGAAGATTCTCCAGTCCCATTACGAAGATCTAGTAAAAATAGACAACCATCTACTAGATATCTAGTTGATCAGTATATAATGCTGACTGGCGGGAGAGAACCAGAAAGCTTTGATGAAGCCATAAATGATGAACACAAGAAGAAATGAAAAGAAACCATGCAAGACGAGATGAAATCCTTGCATGAGAATAAAACATTCGAGGTGGTGAAGTTGCCAAAAGGCAAAAGAACATTGAAAAATAAATGGGTTTTCAGAATCAATCATGAAGAAAACAACGACCATTCTCGATTCAAAGTAAGATAAGTGGTCAAAGGATTCAGCCAAAAAAAGGGTATTGACTTTGACGAGATATTTTCACCGATGGTGAAAATGACATCCATACGTACAGTGCTAAGGCTAGCCGCAAGTTTTAATATGGAGGTTGAACAAATAGATGTCAAAACTGCCTTCCTACATAGGGATTTGGAAGAAGAGATATATATGGAGCAGCTAGAGGGTTTCTTGAAAAAGGGAAAAGAAGACTATGTTTGTAGACTAAAGAAGAGTCTATATTGTAACATCCCGTCACCGATGGGATGGGTACAGTTCATTTCATACATATTTGGCATGTGCATACATGATTTAGTTATGTATAATTGGCAATGATTGTACTGGTATTCGTACGTGCATACATGTATGACATATTTCCGGTTTGATTTTGGATAACTTGGATTTAGAGATGATTAGGGCAAGTGTGATATTTAGGTCAAATTAGGCTCAAGAATTGAATTTGAGTTAGAAACGAGATTTAGGGAATTGAATTATGAAATTGGAGTATACGATTATGAGTTTTCTATTTTTAAGGATTTATAGAAGTTTTTCTGAAATTTTAGGAATAATAGGTCCGGACCGAGAAATTGACCTAATGACCGATTAACTGGATTTTCGGTTTTGAAATTTGATTAACCAATGGCAATGGAGATTAGAAATTTGATTTGAGGAATTAGGGTTTAGAGCCATTGGAATTCGGGAGACATTAGAATTAGAAATTGGAATGAGGTGGTTCGGTTTGGACTTGTGGCAATTAAAATTGCCAAACAAGCCTTAATCCTTTAATATATAAACCTTTCCCCTTTGAAATTTGTCTTCCACGATTACTACCCTTGCCTTTGAAAAGAAATCTCTCTTTGTTTTCTCTTCTCCATCGTGGATCATCTTTGCCTTTCCTTTTATTCTCTTTTTGTTAAATTGCTCCACTCATTCTCTTCTAACCTAGCTTGAGCCTTGCTTGGGAAAAAGAAAATGGTTGACGTTTTTATGGGTGAAAACCGTGGGTATGCTTAGCTTGAGGATTTGAGTATCTTGGTGATTTGTGAAGGATTGAAAGCTTAAATCAAGTAAGTTCCTACTTGTTTATGTTTACAATAATTAGATTTGAGCATTGAATTAAGGTATAAATTGTTTGAGAATTTAGAAGTTTCGGAAGATAGGGTTAGGAGGAAATTTGGTGATTTTGATATTGGGTAATTGTTGAATAATGGTTATTTGATGAACTTAAGGTTAGAAATGAGTTGTGTTATGGATAGGAAGTTGTTTTGGAGTGTTTATATGGGATTTAAATGGATTAGAATATGAGAAATCTGGAAAATCTGGGTTTCGGGCATGAATCTGGGTTCGCACGCCGCGACGTGAGCATGGCATGCCGCGGCGAGCGCAAGAGGTCACGCCGCGAAGGAGATAGCCCGCGTGCGCCGCGACATGGGAGAGACGTCTCGCCGCAGCGAGCGATCTCACGCCGCAGCGAGGACGCCTGTTTTCTGAAGGAGAAGTTTATGTGTTAAAATGATTTTGAGATTAAATGATTAATGATTAGTGAGTGATTAATGGATTTTTGATTTAGAGACTAAGAATTTCAATTTAGAAGAATGGAATTTCGGAATTTAATTCGGTAGTTCTCGAAATCGGATGGCAATTAAATAGTGAATTTGATTCTGATTTAAAAGACAATTCTTATGTATTGGAATTTGACTTTGGAGGAATTGCTATGGATTCAAATGATAAAACGGAATTTGAGATAATTCGGAAATGAGGTCGGAAATGTCATTACATGTATAGTACGTAAATCATTCGATACATATGCATCCTTGATTATTAAAATTGGTACAATTAGTAATATATGGATATTATGATTATTGTAGAGGCTCAAGTGGATCGCCGATCGTCTGACGTAGGCGAGACTTCCCAGCAGTAGCTCAAAAGTTCTGAGGTGAGTAACCTAGTCGGTTTCTCAACCTATATGTGATACATTTTATGCAATTATGGCATGTGGAGTTAAGGATGGATTCTATGTGTTTGTTTTGATTGATTTCGGACTACAGGTGTTCGAAATATTTGGATTGTGCCATAGAAGTGTAAATTGTGTATAAATTGTTCATAATTGGTTTCAAATGAAAAATTGGATAGTGATATTAGATTGTGACATGGCTAGTGAAAATTGGAACATGTGCATTCATGCCATTATGCATGATCAGATAATTGACAGTTGTGACCGATGCAGCCACCGTATTCAGAGCTTTAAGCTCAACGCACAGGGCCTCGTGTCCAACAATTTTCAGAGCTTTACGCTCAACGTATCAGGGCTTCAAGCCCAATGTTTTCAGAGCCAATGGCTCAACGTAAATGAGCTCAAGCGCACGGTCACAATAACGAAATAAAATGGAAGAGTCACATGTACACTGCATATATGAATGTTCAAATGTGAATTGTATGAAAGGCGTATCGCCTTATAAATGTGAAATTGAATGCATGTGATTCTTAATTGTGATAAGATATGATTTAGTGTGAACTGTTTGTTATGCATGAGTTGGGTGGACTATCGATGATGGTTTCTCACTGAGTTCGCAAATCACCCAACATTGCATTTATATTTCAGGACAGCGATAGTTTGACTCCTAGCTCCAGTTAGCGAGACTTTTCCTGCTGTGTGAGTGCCGGCGAGAGGAGCATGACCCACAGGTCAGTCAGCTGGGATATTTTGGGGATGATCTAGTTAGGAGTAGTTACTGTTTTTTTTTGGGCTTGTACAGTTGTAAATATGACCGAATGGTGTACTTATGGTTTTAAGAAATGAAATAAGAAGTACTTTCTGGTTTTAAAATTTAGTGAATTTGATATTACCGCTTTATTATATTGATGCTATGAGGTTTATAGAAATGATCGTATCGTAGTGCACTCTCATCGTAGGTTATGCATTGGTACGACCTACGGGCGTCCCGGTGTATGCCCTACGATAAGGGGGCGCTACATTAGGTAGTATCAGAGCATGGTTTGACATCTTTTGGGCATAGTGTATTCTTAGGTTTGAATTATGATAAGAAAAGCAGAAATTGATCAAAATTGTGGTTTGTTATAGGTCATCCGTTCTTGGTGATCAGGTAGATCAACCAGCTGACCAAGGATCAGTCGGAGCGAGTAGGGAGTCTTCCGTACCTCGGTATGAGGAGCAGCCTCCCAGAGTTCCCATGAGACGGGAGTGGAGGTATGATAAATGTAAGTGGGGTGTGGACTTTATGGCAAAGACAAACCTGCAGAGGTGAGGATGGTTGGAGAGGACCGAGCGAGTCCTCGATCGGATGGATGCGACACCGAGGCGCTTTGATTATGCCGTCTCTTTGCTCTGGTCCAAATTTTATCGGTGGTGGAAGACCGTCTCCGGTAGTTCCACGCACCTTGTGTTTTGACATGGGCCGATTTTTTGAGAGCTTTTCAGGATAATTATACGCCCAAGGTCTATTTAGAGATGAAGATGCAGGAGTTCTTAGAGCTGAGACAGGGGTCCATGACAGTGGCCGATTATGAGGTTAGGTTTAATGAGTTATCGGTGTATGCTTCTGTTCTGATTGCCTCTGAGGCTGATAGGTGCCGGAGATTAGAGGGAGGGCTTAATCTGGAGATTCGTACCAGGTTAGCCCGGTCAGATATGGGCACCTTTGTAGAGTTGAGAGCAGTTGCAGTGAGGATTGAGCAGCTTCTGAGACAGAGTCAGGCTGAGACTGGTCAGGGATCTGGAGGCAAGAGATTTAGTGACAGTCAGGGTAGCTCTGGTAGGAGCTTGAGTGACGCCTTGAGCGAGTTCATATCGGCGAAGGTTTGAATAATCGGGTTCTGTTCAGAGAGGGAGATTTGGGCAGATTGGTAGTGGCAGTAGTAGTGGCAGAGGATCAGGGCAGGCTTTGTCAGTGTGTGTGCATTGTGATAAGAGACACAGTGGAGAGTACTGGAGAGTGACAGGAGCCTGTCTAGCATGCAGTTCGATGGATCATATGATTCGGAGTTGTCCTCTAACTTTGGGAGTTCAGTCTGCTGCCAATGGGAGAGCTGGTAGTAGTTCGACAATACAACAGAGTCGTAGCGATGGACCTGGATTTAGGAGCCGAGGCAGAGCCCGAGGTAGAGGTGGAGATTCTTTTGTGGGGACCGAGGGTCGTGGCAGTCGACCGCAGTCCCAGGCCAGGGTCTACGCTATGACCAGGCAGGAGGCCCAGGATTCTCCCGATGTGGTTGCAGGTTTGCTTCTGCTCTCTGACATTGAGGTTTTTGCATTGATAGATCTAGGGTCCACACATTCTTTTATTGCACCGCATGTGGCATGTAGATTGCATGTGGATAGGGAGATGTTGCAGTATGGACTAGAGGTGAGTACACCTCAAGGTAGTACTACAGTTTTGGGAGAGGTCTGCAAGGGGTGTCCGATTATGATTGATCAGTCGGAGTTGAGTGCAGACCTGATAGTGTTATCTCTGAGAGAGATTGATTTGATTCTGGGGATGGACTGGCTCACTGCCCATAGGGCTGTCATGGATTGTTATACCAAGGAGGTCGTGTTAGAGTCTCCTGGTCAGTCGAGAGCTGTGTTTCGAGGTGTTAATCAGGCAGTGCCAGCCAGGATGATTTCGTTTATGAGTGCTCTGAGGTTGATGCGAGGAGATTGTGAGGCCTATTTGGCGCATGTAGTGGATTCCAGAGTGGAGCAGAGGTTGCAGGAGGTTCCCGTGATCAGGAAATTTCCAGATGTGTTTCCCGAGGAGTTACCGAGTTTGCCGCCGGATAGGGAGATAGAGTTCGAGATTGACCTCGTTTCAGGTACCGCTCATATATCGATACCTCCGTATAGGATGGCACCGGTGGAACTGAGGGAGCTTAAGGCTCAGCTGCAGGAGTTGTTGGATAAGGGATTTATTAGGCCGAGTGTTTCGCCGTAGGGAGCTCCAGTGCTGTTTGTGAAGAAGAAAGACGGGACTTTGAGGCTGTGCATCGATTATAGGCCGCTGAATCGGGTTACAGTTAAGAATAAGTACCCACTACCTAGGATCGATGATTTATTTGATCAGTTGCAGGGAGCTCAGGTATTTACCAAGTTGGATTTGAGATCCGGATACTATCAGTTGAGGATCGCAGAGGTCGATGTGCCTAAGAGTGCTTTTAGGAGCAGGTATGGGTATTTCGAGTTCTTAGTGATGCCGTTCGGGTTGACTAATGCCCCGATAGCCTTCATGGCCTTGATGAATAGGGTCTTTCAGCCCTACCTGGATCAGTTTATTATTGTATTCATTGATGATATTCTGGTGTATTCGAGAGATAGACAGGAGCATGCGGAGCATCTGAGGATAGTGCTGCAGATTATGAGGGATAGGAAGTTGTTTGCCAAATTCACTAAGTGTGAATTTTGGTTAGATGAGGTGGTGTTCCTAGGCCACATTGTATCTGGTGAGGGTATCCGGGTGGATCCTCACAAGATTGAGGCAGTAAGGAGTTGGGAGGTTCTGAGGAATGTGTCAGAGTTGAGGAGTTTCCTCGGATTAGCAGGTTATTACCGGAGGTTTGTCGAGGGGTTTTCTGTAATCTCAGCCCCTTTGACAAAACTTCTGAGGAAGAGTGTGGCCTTCAGATGGACTGATGAGTGTCAGAGGAGTTTTGAAGAGCTGATACATCGGTTGACTACGGCGGTGTTAGCGCTGCCATCTGGAGCAGGAGGGTTCGAGGTTTTCAGTGATGCTTCGCAGCAGGGTTTAGGCTGTGTGCTGATGCAGCATGGGAGAGTTATAGCCTATGCTTCGAAACAGTTGAGGTCTCATGAGATGAATTACCCAGTGCATGACTTGGAGTTAGCTGCAGTTGTGTTTGCTTTGAAGATCTGGAGACACTATTTGTATGAGGAGACGTTCCAGATCTTCACTGATTATAAGAGTTTGCGATATTTGTTGAGTTAGCGAGAGCTGAATCTAAGGCAGAGGAGATGGTTAGAGCTGCTTAAGGATTACGACTGCACTATAGAGTACCACCCAGGGAAGGCTAATGTGGTGGCTGATGCATTGAGTAGGAGATCTCATGGTAGTGCAGCTCAGATTTAGGTTTCGAGGTTGTCGTGTTTAGTTCAGTTGAGAGCTCTTAATGTGCAGATGGATTTGGGTCAGGATGGAGCTCTGATTGCTACTCTGAGGCTTAGGTCGATGTTGCATGATCGAATTAGGAGAGTGCAGGATTAGGATCCAGTGTTGGTGAGGTTGATTGATAGAGTCAGATCTGGATGGCTGTCTGAGTTTGAGTTGAGAGATGGGACTCTTTGGATGGGCCAGAGATTGTGTGTTCCGGATGTAGATGATTTGAGGCGAGAGATTTTGGAGGAGGCTCATTTGGCTGCTTATGCCATGCATCCTGATGTCACCAAGATGTATCGCACTCTTAAGTTGCATTTCTGGTGGCCAGGCATGAAGAGGTAGGTGGCGGAGTTTGTTTCTCGGTGTCTGACGTGTCAGCAGGTTAAGGCTGAGCACCAGGCCCCAGTGGGGAGATTGCATTCGTTACCTATTTCAGAGTGGAAATGAGAGCGCATTACGATGGATTTCATTATGGGATTGCCTAGGACGCCGAGACAGCATGATGCGATCTGGGTCATAGTGGACCGGTTGACTAAATCGGCTCACTTCTTGCCAGTGAGGGAGAGCATTACTCTCGATCAGTTGGCCCAGAAGTATGTAGCAGAGATAGTTCGACTGCATGGGGTCCCAGTATCGATAGTGTCAGATAGGGATCCCAGGTTTACTTCGAGGTTCTGGAGGAGTTTGCAATCGGCTTTGGGTACGAGATTGAACTTCAGCACAACATTTCATCCTCAGATAGATGGACAGAGTGAGGGGACTATTCAGACTGTTGAGGATATGTTGAGAGCCTGTGTATTGGAGTTCCGAGGTGCATGGGATCAGTATTTGCCTCTGGTAGAGTTTGCTTATAATAATCAGTACCAGAGCAGTATTGGCATGACACCGTATGAGGCATTATATGGATGACAGTACAGATCGCCTCTTTACTAGGATGAAGAGGGTACGAGGATGTTAGAGGGTTCCGAGTTGATCCAGGATCTGATGGATAAGGTATACGGTGATTGAGTCGCATCAAGCGGCTCGGGATGAACGAAGAGCTATGTGGATCGAAGCCGGAGAGAGATGGAGTACAGTGTGGGTGATAGAGTGTTCCTCAGAGTGTCTCCGTGGAGAGGAGTTCTCAGATTTGGTCGTAAGGGCAAGTTGAGTCCTCGGTACATTGGTCCTTATGAGATCCTTGAGAGGATAGGACCGTTGGCGTATAGATTGGCCTTACCGAGTGAAATGTCGCAGCTACATGATGTGTTCCACGTGAGTATGCTCAGACGGTATAGATCAGACCTGACTCATGTGATTCCGGCTCAGGATATTGAGATAGCTAGTGATCTGAGTTATGTTGAGGAGCCGGTGCGGATTATTGGATCGCGGGTCAAGCAGTTGAGATCCAGGGTGATTCCATTAGTGAAAGTCCTTTTGAAGAACCATTCGACTGAGGAGGCGACTTGGGAGACTGAGGAGCACATGAGGAGGCAGTATCCTCACTTGTTCGATCAGTCAGGTAAGAAATTTTGGGACGAAATTTTTATTAGGAGGGGAGAATTGTAACATCCCGTCACCGATGGGATGAGTACAGTTCATTTCATACATATTTGGCATGTGCATACATGATTTAGTTATGTATAATTGGCAATGATTGTACTGGTATTCGTAAGTGCATACATGTATGACATATTTCCGGTTTGATTTTGGATAACTTAGATTTGGAGATGATTAGGGCAAGTGTGATATTTAGGTCAAATTAGGCTCGAGAATTGAATTTAAGTTAGAAACGAGATTTAGGGAATTGAATTATGAAATTGAAGTATACGATTATGAGTTTTCTATTTTTAAGGATTTATAGAAATTTTTCTGAAATTTTCGGAGTAATAGGTCTGGACCGGAAAATTGACCTAATGATCGATTAACTGGATTTCCGGTTCCAAAATTTGATTAACCAATGGCAATGGAGATTAGAAATTTGATTTGAGGAATTAGGGTTTAGAGCCATTGGAATTCGGGAGACATTAGAATTAGAAATTGGAATGAGGTGGTTTGGTTTGGACTTGTGGCAATTAAAATTGCCAAACAAGCCTTAATCCTTTAATATATAAACCTTTCCCCTTTGGAATTTGTCTTCCACGATTACTACCCTTGCCTTTGAAAAGAAATCTCTCTTTTTTTTCTCTTCTCCATCGTGGATCATCTTTGTATTTCCTTTTATTCTCTTTTTGTTAAATTGCTCCACTCATTCTCTTCTAACCTAGCTTGAGCCTTGCTTGGGAAAAAGAAAATGGTTGACGTTTTTATGGGTGAAAACCGTGGGTGTGCTTAGCTTGAGGATTTGAGTATCTTGGTGATTTGTGAAGGATTGAAAGCTTAAATCAAGTAAGTTCCTACTTGTTTATGTTTACAATAGTTAGATTTGAGCATTTAATTAAGGTATAAATTGTTTGAGAATTTAGAAGTTTCGGAAGATAGGGTTAGGAGGAAATTTGGTGATTTTGATTTTGGGTAATTGTTGAATAATGGTTATTTGATGAACTTAAGGTTAGAAATGAGTTGTGTGATGGATAAGAAGTTGTTTTGGAGTGTTTATATGGGATTTAAATGGATTAGAATATGAGAAATCTGGAAAATCTAGGTTTCGGGCGTGAATCTGGGTTCGCACGCCGCGACGTGTTCATCACACGCCGCGGCGAGCAAATCCTCGTTCGCACGCCGCGACGTGTGCATGGCACGCCGCAGTGAGCGGATGATCTTCGCACGCCGCGACGAGCGAAGATGCACGCCGCGGCGAGCGCAAGAGGTCACGCCGCGAAGGAGATAGCTCGCGTGCGCCGCGATGTGGGAGAGACGTCTCGCCGCGGCGAGCGATCTCACGTCGCGGCGAGGACGCCTGTTTTTCGAAGGAGAAGTTTATGTGTTAAAATGATTTTGAGATTAAATGATTAATGATTAGTGAGTGATTAATGGATTTTTGATTTAGAGACTAAGAATTTCAATTTAGAAGAATGGAATTTCAGAATTTAATTCGGTAGTCCTCGAAATCGGATGGCAATTAAATAGTGAATTTGATTCTGATTTAAAAGACAATTCTTATGTATTGGAATTTGACTTTGGAGGAATTGCTATGGATTCAAATGATAAAGCGGAATTTGAGATAATTCAGAAATGAGGTCGGAAATGTCATAACATGTATAGTACGTAAATCATTCGATACATATGCATCCTTGATTATTGAAATTGGTACAATTAGTAATATTTGGATATTATGATTATTGTAGAGGCTCAAGTGGATCGTCAATCATCTGACGTAGGCGAGACTTCCCGGCAGTAGCTCGGAAGTTTTGAGGTGAGTAACCTAGTCGGTTTCTCAACCTATATGTGCTACATTTTATGCAATTATGCCATGTGGAGTTAAGGATGGATTCTATGTGTTTGTTTTGATTGATTTCAGACTACAGGTGTTCGAAATATTTGGATTGTGCCATAGAAGTGTAAATTGTGCATAAATTGTTCATAATTGGTTTCAAATGAAAAATTGGATAGTGATATTAGATTGTGACATGGCTAGTGAAAATTGGAATATGTGCATTCATGCCATTATGTATGATCAGATAATTGACAGTTGTGACAGATGCAGCTACCGTATTCAGAGCTTTAAGCTCAATGCACAGAGCCTCTTGTCCAACGATTTTCAGAGCTTTACGTTCAACGTATCAGGGCTTCAAGCCCAATATTTTCAGAATCAATGGCTTAACGTAAATGAGCTCAGGCGAACGGTCACAACAACGAAATAAAATGGAAGAGTCACATGTATACTGCATATATGAATGTTCAAATGTTAATTGTATGAAAGGCGTATCGCCTTATAAATGTGAAATTGAATGCATGTGATTCTTAATTGTGATAAGATATGATTTAGTGTGAACTGTTTGTTATGCATGAGTTGGGTGGACCATCGATGATGGTTTCTCACTGAGTTCGCAAACTCACCCAACATTGCATTTATTTTTCAGGACAGCGATAGTTTGACTCCTAGCTCCAGTTAGCGAGACTTTTCCTGCTGTGTGAGTGCCGGCGAGAGGAGCATGGCCCACAGGTCGGTCAGCTTGGATATTTTAGGGATGATCTAGTTAGGAGTAGTTACTGTTTTTTTTGGGCTTGTACAGTTGTAAATATGACCGAATGGTGTACTTATGGTTTTAAGAAATGAAATGAGAAGTACTTTTTGGTTTTAAAATTTAGTGAATTTGATATTACCGCTTTATTATATTGATGCCATGAGGTTTATAAAAATGATCGTATCGTAGTGCACCCTCATCGTAGGTTATGCATCGGTACGACCTACGGGCGTCCCGGTGTATGCCCTACAGTAAGGGGGCGCTACATATATGGTCTAAAACAGGCATCAAGACAATGGTATAAGAAGCTCGAGTCTGTTATAGGGGAGCAAGGCTACAAGAAGACTACTTCAAATCACTGTGTATTTGTGAAGAAATTCTCTGATGATGATTTCATTATTTTATTGCTCTATGTGGATGATATGTTGATTGTTGGTAAGAATATTTCTAGAATCAAGAATCTGAAGAAACAGTTGGATAAGTCTTTTGTCATGAAAGACTTGGGATCAACAAAGCAGGTTCTTGGCATGCAGATTATTAGAGATAGAAGTACCAAGAAACTATGGTTGTCACAAGAGAAGTACATTGATAAAGTACTCAGAGATTCAAACTGGACAAAGCTAAAGCAGTTAGTTGTCCTCTTGCTAATCACTTTAAATTGAGTTCCAAAGAGTGCCCTTCTACAGATGAAGAGAAGGAAGAAACGTCCAAAGTTTCACATGCTTCAGCAATTGAAATTTTGATGTATGCCATGGTTAGTACACAGTCAGATATTGCTCATGCAGTTGGAGTTGTGAGTTTTTTCGTTTCAAATCCTAGAAAGGAACATTGCGTTGTAGTCAAGTGGATTCTCAGGTATCTTTGAAGGTCATCCAAAATATGCTTATGTTTTGGAAGAGCAGAACCTGTATTAGCTAATTATACAGATGCAGATATGGCTAGAGATGTTGACTCGAGAAAGTCTATATCAAGTTACTTGATTACTTTTGCAAGGGGAGCTGTGGCATGACAGTCAAAGTTACAAAAGCATGTTGCACTTTCTACAACTGAAGTAGAGTTTATTGCAGCAACGGAAGCCTATAAGGAGTTGCTATGGATGAAGTTCTTTAATGAACTTGGTATCAAGCAATATCAGCTATTTTGTGACAGTCAGAGTGCTATTCACCTTGGTAAGAATGCCTCGTTTCACTCACGATCAAAACACATTGATGTGAGATATCACTGGATCAGAGATGTGATGGAGACGAAACAATTACAATTAGAAAAGATCCATACTGATGAAAATAAATCAGACATGTTAACCAAGATTCTACCAAAAGGCAAGTTCGAGTATTGTTGATCAATAACAGGCTTGATAAAGCCCTTTATGTAATTGGGATGGGGAGATTTGTTGAAAATGGGTCCCTCTTCACATGGAGGGACACCATATTTGAATTAACAATTGCGGCACCGATTTCGGTGCCACATTAGTTGAAAGAAATGAAAAAAAAGACAGCTGCAACGCGGTGGAGTGCCTATATAAGACACTCCCTACTTCATATCAAAGCACAATATATACAGAAGGAAAACCAGAGCAAATCAACTGCTCTGAAGTTAGGAAATATATTCCTAAAGGGTTGGTGAGTGACAAAATAGTAAGGTTAGTATTTTTAGGTTGAGAAACACATCGTGAGCCACTATTTTGGTCTTATCTTTATATACCTATTATTTGTAATAGTGAAAGAATTATTCTAAGTTCTGTCTGTGGACGTAGCCCAAAGTTAAGGGTGAGCCACGCTAAATTTTCTGTGTCTATTTTGCTTATTTTATTTTTTCTTTTCACAAAATACACCCATTGTGCCCAATAGGTTGTGGAGCTGAAGTTATGAAAAATAGATTTGGTAGCATTTCGGCTAGCATTATATTTGTCTTCTACGAGTTGAGCGATTCCCACAACATCATGTAGGTTCTCTTTGGATATCATCTCAAGGCCCCGAAATGAAACAATTTTGTAGACTTGTTTGATTTAATCATATGGTTTTCACGGCAATGGCCTCAAATTCTTAGGTAGCCACAAAAAGTAATGCATTGGGATAGCTTGTAAGGTTGTAGCTATGAATTTAGATGCCCCAAATCAAACTTCAAGTTGTTGGACAAAAACGTCCCAGGTAGTTGGTTGAGAGGTCATATGTAACCATTGAAACCGTTGGAGGGCAAGTCCCGTAATATAAAAAGCAGCTATTGTTCGGGGGCTGTTGTGTCGAGCTTGGGATTTGAAGCTACAATATGTCCATCGGGAAGACAATCAGAGTGCGAACAATCTTGCTGCTCTTGCTGCTTACTCTAGCCCCAGAGTCCACACCCTTCAGGAGGTGCGTCGCTCGTCGCCGCCCCTATGTCTTGTGATTCTCACGGCATCTTGTATTGGAAATCTCAGCCCTATTTTTTTTTTTTAGTTTTCTTTTTCCTTGTATTCAAAAAAAAAAAAAAGCAGCTATTGTTAAGTGTTGATGGTTGGGAGTACCGTGGTAAGAAAAGAAATGCTCTATTTGAAAGAAACAAATGGGTATTTCAGAGTCTAGGTTTGAGCTGAACTAAAGCATTATTAGTTGGGGTGAAGTGTGCTGCAGTTTTGGGTGGTCCAACTGAGGACGAAGGTTGATTTAAAGAAGGGTGGGTGGTGCGGGCCTATCATATAATAGGTGAAGATGCGTTATATAGGAGTAAGGCGGTTGTTTTAGCAGGGTTAACAAGGGTGGTTGTGTGGCTGGTTTGGCTATTTCTTGCATTATGTTAGCCATAACAGATTGTTGGGCAGTGACAGATTTCTAGACCATCTCAAATCTTTCCGAGTGCTTTTGGATCATGGTGCAGATGGACTCGTACTGATCAAGCTAGTCAGTGAGTTGAAAGAGTTGTTCATCAAAGCCCTTGGACCGAGTGACCATTCCTTCAGTCATCATGTTACACTCTCCATGAAAGCACCAAATCTCACTCAGAAGGTAGTAGAAGGGAGAGAAGGATGGGAAAAGGAAGAAACTTTTGGGGAAAATTATACCTTTTCAAGTCTCTGTTTATACCAGAAATTCATATTGTTGTAACAACCATACGCACTACTCATCTCCGTACGATACTGTAAATATTCTCTCTCTAAAGTCATTCCATTGTAACGGTATTACAAATCATAAGCTTAATATCTGATTGCCTCTGTCGTTTTGCGTGTGCTGTGCCTTTTGCTATCGTGTGGGAACTGGTTCTTAGGTTCAGCTGGGTCTGCAGGGATCCTTGAGCTGGTTATTTCTCCTGTCTGTAACAAAAGCTTTAGCAAAAGATTCAAAATATATGTTTTAGTTTCTAGAAACAAGAATTACCATGCAGAAGTAAATCAAGGCTAGGACCGATTTTGATCCAGCTCCGCACTCAACATGTGATGAAGAAGGACATCAACTCTTTGACTACGAGTTTTTGTTCTGCAAAATCGAAAAAAGATTTATCGTATTTATTAACACTTGTAAATGGATTATATATGATAGCAATATGCCTTGAAACAATAAAAGCAGTTTACCCAACATATCGAGGTCGGTAACTCAAATCTTTCACATCCTACATAACATGGTAAAGACCATTAGTTTGCTTTATACTGTAAAGCACAGAGGATACCAAGCAATCAAAATTTAAGAGCACAATCAAATAGATCAACAGAGGCTTAAGTACAAATGTAAAAACACTGCAGAATAAACTTCAATTTCCTGTTTGGGGTATGTTTTACCCAATAAACGTAATAGGTTGATGATTATGAACAGCAAAACATCGGAGTAGATTATTTATATGCAAATTTGTCAAACATCTCAACTGACCATTTGCTGCAAAAGGTCCACAGATATCATTCAAATTCTCCAATAACAAAATACAAGTTATGTGCATTCACTAGTTTTAAAAGTATACATCGAAATATGGAAGTTTTTAGTAGCAAGCAACTCATTCAGCACTTTTAAGAGAGAAAATCCTCTTTTCTCCTCTTTTAACCTAGCCTTTCAAACAATTACCGACATTGCGTTATCGTTTAATGATGCCTAAACCATGAAACAAATTTTCATCTCATATTTTGATGACATTTCCAGTACACCCATCATCAATATAAGATGGTCTTCTTAAAAAAGGTTAGAAGTTTCATAAGCTGTCAATACTTTGGTCACCATCATTTAAGCCAGGGTAATTAATGAATTAAAATAATCAATAACCGACAACCTGGCCATATAGTAGTTTTCTGTTTAGTATTGTATGTTTACCAACCTTGCACTCATCTCTGCTCTCTGATGTCTCAAGTTCCATCTCAGCAAAGAATGCCTCCAGAACAAAAGCAATAACCTGGATGATGAAGAAAAGATGAAGCTGTGATATCTTTATGAAAACATGTCAACAAAGTTACTTATCCAAATAAGAAAATACGAGTTTCATAAAGGCAGACATAATCCTTAGTTATAGATGTGTCAAATAACTCTTATTTCTCACAGCATCATGGATCAGACATGATTATGTTATAGATTATCACTCCTTAAAATTGGCATGCATCACTCAGGTAAATGAAACCAAGATTTTGATGGCTAGACATTTTCAGTTCACTAACTTTATGACCTAAAACCATTCAACTAAAAAGTTTAGTTGATTGAGGACCATGACTGGGTAACATATTATTGCTAACAAGCCATTCGCAAAGAAGCTCGTGTATCATGGAGTTGAATTATTCAAATATTACCCCTATTGGAAGTACTAATTACAATAAGACGTTTCAAACATGGTTCTGAAAATAACAGTTTTCTTTAGAAGATTTGACTACAAGTAGGATATGATGTACTTTCAGAAACAGACCACAGCACTTCATTTGAGCCGAACCAAATAGACATCCATAAGAAAATCAATTGAAATAGATTCTATAGTCTCAAAAATAGTAACTGAAAGATTCACAATCAATAAACCATTTAATTCTGTCAAGAAAGATTTATTACTATTATTACGTATCCCATATAAGAATATTACTTATGTAGCCCATATATGGAATATAGGCTATCTATGTAATAGAATCAAATCCAGGAAAGGATATAAATTATAAAATGCCCCTTATACATCGAACTGAATGTGTGTCAAATCTCACACTAAATACAACGTACTGAAACTAAAATTAGCTTTTAACATAATCAAGGTAGTATAATTTGTAAACAACAGACAGAAAATATCTTTCGTAGATACCAGAAAAAGATAAAAAAAATTAAATATACCAAAGAAGGAATGTCTTACCAAATTTAAAAGCAGCAAAACGGTTAAAAGGTAGAAGCTGATGAAATATGCAAGGGTCCATGCAGTTCCAGTCAACTGCTTATAGCTCTGGAGTAGGATGACAATAATCATTTAAGCTTCCAGCCACAATAGCTTATTAGGGACAAAGAGGAAGAACGAGTAGAAAAAGCAAGACAAAAACTTTCAACATAATCACAAAAATTTAGGAGCACTGAAAGAAAAAGTAAACTTTCTACAATTATGATGTCCTGATGTCATTACATATATGTAATCTAGGATATCCTGCATATGAAATAAGTGTTCACAGAACTTTTACTTCAGTGCCTGGAAGTTTGGAGGAACTAATTAGTCAAAACAAGGCAAACCTACTGTAAAACATTTTAGAACTATTTTAGTATAATCTCACAGCAGACAATTGTTGGGAACAAGGGCCTTTCTTAACCCCTTTGCCCAAAGGTACAAATATCACTTACCAAAAGCTGCTTTAACATTAAATTGGTTCAAATATATAGAGACGGAATTAAAAATGAAACAGAAACGGTAGGGTAAAATCTTAGGAAGTAGTATATCTGAATGTACAAGAAAGTTGACACATCATTATGCAATGTTACAATATAATCATGTAAACAGATAATGCATTTCTGTCCTTTTACAAAGCCTTGCAATACATCTCAAGTTTTATATATGACCTCTATATAATCAGACAAGTCACAGTCCATATATACATGATTTAGTAATGATTGACTAACTTGATTTAGCGGGAACAGGAGATACTTTTTGATAGGGTTATCAAGAAAATGCGCAAATCTATTGATTCAATCAGATTAGAAACACAGTAGTATCAATATTTACAAGTTTCACGGCTGGATATAAGAGACAAGCAACTCTGGCCTTTCCCTAAGATTGTTAATAGAAAACATAAAAATAACAGGAAACACTGATATGAAAGTCTCATGATCAAAGACTCAGCCCAGGAAATGGTATTTTCCTTACCAAGGACTAAATATAATGATGGAAGTCAAAGTAAAGACAGGACAGAAAATCATGTAGTTCAGTACCTGCATCCACTCTTGCCAATTGTTCATAACTAGCAGATTAAAAAGGGTCACCATTCCATTTGGATAGTCATTAAAATTGAAAAGCCAATAACTGATTTTGTCAAGGAAAGCTATCTTCAAAAATCAATCATTTATTATAATAGTGAAATATAGTAGAAAAGGTCACCAATCCCGCAGGCAGCTTCATGGTAATTACCATTGTGTAGAGGAAGACAGACCTTTAGGTTTATAGTTATTAGATCTGGCAGAAATAAGACATTCCCAAATCATTGTCCTGTACTGAACTAGATGAACATACAGTGTTACCCTTGAAGAAAAACAAAAGGTTACTGAAGCTACTCCAGTAAGTTGAAAAGGATACTCGTTTTCAGCAATATCTGTTTCCTCGACACTGGGGTTTCCAGCATTAACAATTCCTCCAAAAACCTACAAATTCAATGTTCAAGAAAAGACTTAATGCCAAGAAAAGATGATATATGCAGATATGTGTGTGTGTGTATATATATATGCATGTATGTATGTATGTATGTAATCGAGTATTTTGCAGCAACACATGGAAAATTTCTTGTATACACATGCTGGTCATCTAAAAGGTTTCAGAGTAACAAATTGCAGATGTTAAGATATCCCAATAATTAACAAAAGACCAATCTTTATGATGAGAAATATTCTAGTTTAGGGGAAACTGAATTGAACAGAAAAGATATATCCATAAGTTAGTCTCGATTAACTGCCAAGGTTTTGGACAATGGCAGGGAAGTAGGAGTACCTCCCCGTCGATAAAGTCAAGTCTTAGTAGTTAAGCTAAGGGATCTTATTTGCAATTTTGTGGTGATATACCTAAAGAAAAAGGTAGCCACTATTGCATTATCCAAAACAAGCAGTTTTCCCAAAAAAGAAAGTTGTATTTAGAAAACATCTGATATTGATGCTTCAATTTTAAATCAATTGATTTGTCAAGTAGTCAGTAAGAGTAACACTTACCAAAGAAAGTTATAATGACAGGAAAACAGAAAAGAAAGTCACAACACTAGCCTAATGAACTAGCATATGAAGAATTTAGTAGCAATTTGAAAACCAAGCAAGTGAAGAGATGAGTCAGTGTACCTGGACACCAAGAGAGCAATATATACACATAACACAAAATATGGTCCCTAGGTATGGCATCAGACTTGGTACTAGGGTTAAGAAAGTGGCAACAAAAGCTCGGTAGCTACGGACATACATCAGAAGTCTAATTAATCTCAGCATTCTTGCAAGGAGAAGGTAGCGGATCCTGAAACATGAGATATGAATGTTATAATTACATATATACATGTATATAGATAGATAGACAGATAGATAGATAGATAAGACACATAAAGAAGAATTAAAGTTTTCTTTTTTCAAATATAGAAAACTAGCCAAGAACTATAAAGATTCGCCCGATTTTTATTTGCACATATAGGGCAAATACCCCAAATACCATACCTTTACTTCAAAACAGTAAAGTAACATTAAACAATTAAAAATCCATTTTTTTATATATTTTCTATTTTCATTAATAAAATTTTATTATTTTATTATTATTTATATAAAATATTATTATTAATTATTTAATAAAATTTATTATATTAAATATTATTCTATTCTATTTGATTTATATTTAATATTTATATTTTATTTAATATATTTATAATATTATAATATAAAACATATAAAACAATAACTAAAATTTGAAATAATGAGTTTTGCAAGTTTTGCATCATGAACTTTGTACCTCGTACAACTCATAGATGATCTATATAAAATCACATAGGAGAGAATAAAGAAATAGAATCAATATATTTGTAGATGCAAAATAGTGGCCTTACAGTTTCCTAGCCAAGAACTACAATTCACCTAGATAAGATGAAGCTCAGAAGATTTCTTTGTTTTTTAATTTTATGAATCCAAATATTTCCAGCCACAACCACCTAACTCTAACCCTACTTTGTCGAATTTTGATGCTCTAATCTCTTTTCGTAACATCATAAGTTTGACAAGAACTGCTCTTATGGAGAGTGTGAAAATTAATAGAAGAAACATGTAGCAAGCCTGAAAATCTTGATAAAAACAGAAAGAAAATTATTTACTGCCACACAATAGCATCAGCATGTAATTAAACATACATTTTACACATAGTATAAATCTATCTTGGCTTGAGCATGACCATCTTATCACAATTACTCACTCCTTATTTGCAGGTCATAGACCAAATGATGTGATACGTAAGTCATCTAAAAATAACAATTGTATGCCAAATTACCTCAATCAAGAATACAGTTCCAGCATTAGCAGCCCTAGTCCTAGTAGTCTAATTAATTGATTGCTTATATGTTATCTGGTTTCATAGTGTTCGAGAACTATATCCAAAAATTAAGTATTCACTTATAGTTTTCTCTTGAGTTTGGCTTCATAACTCCCAATAATTTCGTGGATCAAATATCAAGCCTCAGAAACTATATTAGAAGACCATTAGATATGAAGAAAGATTTCCATTATTGCATTTAATCATCAAGTTGATTTATTTCTCATCCAGTCACCATTTATGGTAAACTACCTTAGGTGTCATTCCTAGAAGTAAAAGGTACTAATATCAATTTCATAGCTTCATACATTACGAGAGATTACAGGAACTTCAAAAATTGGAAAGTTTGTCTATCAAATTTTGTTGTGGAACTGGTACCAACCACAACTAGTTCAAGGGGGGACTGGTATTATGAACAATATTTTCCTTCCACTCTCAATCCATCCTTTGATGCAAACTTTAGAACCTGGAAGAAAAGTCATCCGGTGATTCTGTCGCCATGACAGGAGTGGCAAAGAAGGTCAGGAGGTCAATTTTGCCTATAAGATACTGTTGATATAGGCCAGCATATCAAGCTTTCTGAAAGATCTTTCTTTCTTGACTGGAAAGTCCCAAACCATTAAAGAAAAAAGCTTTTGAATTTTTTTAAACAAACAGACTCTTACATCAGATCTCAAGAATGTCCATTTTTTCACAACACTTGTCAGTAAACACGTTAAATGTGAGAAATTTACACACTTCTCCAGCTTATCACAGAACCAGCAGTCTAAAATCTGATGCAGAATCATTTAAAGAGGTTGTGAACTATCCCAAAACTTAAAATATATATAACTCTGTGACCTGTTACCTATCTTATGCAGCTTGTCTTAGGAATGCAATACTAATGATGCCGGGAAGACACGTGTTATTTGGGAGGAAAAACTTAACAAAAACATGCAAAAGACAAAATTAAGGTAAAATGAAGAGAAACATAGTATCTATAACAATTAATGGAGAATAGACAATAACAATTATTGGACAATAGACAAAGTCAAAGCAAATTCATACCATTCTCCATTAGAAAGAAAGGTCAGCCCATTGGGGGATGCAAATGTTATGGTCTCTCCAATAACTGCATAAACAATTTCGTATCATGGAGAATGATATATTACCAAAATAACTGTTAGGCATGAAATGGTCGAAGTGTGTACCCTTCTGGATGTGTATGCACAATTTTTGAGATAATTGCATGCATTTCTAACCTGTAAATGTTGTGAACTAACCAATTGTGCTGTGCTACTAAAGTTAAAACAGGCTAATAGAAGAACAAGGTAGAAGGTAGTGACAAAGCACACTAATAGACGAACAAGGCAAAAGGGTGTGACTGGAACAAGTTGTAGTTGGATTGGAAGGAGGAATAGAGCAGGTAACCAATTAAAGGGGCTTTGCTTCTGTACTAGAAGGTGTGTGGGCAGCAAATCGCCTCGAGGGGGAGTGTTGATTATGTTTGATATGAACGTAGATTTACCATATTATAATCCATTAAATCTAGGGATTATAATTTCCTTAAATTGTATATAAACATTGTGCAATCCTCTTGATAAAACACAAAAAAACATTTTTTCAAGACTCAATTATCATCTTCATCAACATCATCATCATTTAAACTATGAGTTATGATGATAAGAGAGACAAATGGTTAAGGCAGAATAATAGTCATCATAGTTTTTGAGTATCATCATCATCATCATCATCATTAATAATAATATTAATTGTTATTATTATTAAGTAGCATCTTTAAAATCTTCAACAGTATCACTCAAGTTAAAAATTCCAATTTGGAGAATCCTATACAAGCACATATTCAAACTTCAAAAAAGTAAATAATTTAGTCATAAAAAGAATAATTTGCAAGAAGGAAATTGCATAAAATAAATACTATCTACACACCAATACCAAGAAGATTTTCCAAAAGAGGTACCTATTATCCATGTGACCAAAAAATCAAAGCGGTTTTGACCATCTCTCCAATAGTTTAAAAATCCAAATGAATAGATTTTTAAAGCCATTTCTAGAACGTAGATCCATCCTGGTAAACAAAAGTCAATAAAGTCAAATACTAATATTGTCATGTCCCAGACAAGTACAATAAGGGATTTTAACACAAACGTTAGAATTAATAAGCAATTGAATGCTTCAGCAATGTATGAGACAGTATATTTGAAAGGACAAGTGAAAAGGATAATACAAGCCTACAAAACTCCAATGCATGATCTTTAAATCAGAGCCATTTTTTCCCAAAAACATCTTATAACGTTAGCATCATTTGGTGTGTGCATCATGCAGTGGTACTAGAAACATAACACTAGAGTTCAAAGAAACTTATTTAACTTGTATAATGAAATCATATTAATTATCCATCACAATTAATAAATCATGAAAATAATCACATACAAGAATCTCAAACTTTTCTCGTATGTGATTATTTTTTCACCAAAATTTGCAATGAATAGACCATCAGCTTCAAAATATATCAACAGACAACTAAAGCCAATGAGATAAAAACTTAGGTCACCTTGTCCTAGGCAACATCTCAAAGCAAATAAATATATATTAGGACAAGCCCTTACCAAAGGTGAACTCCACAATTTGCCACACTTTTTGGGCAGAATTGTTTTCTATATCAAGCTGTAAACAATATTTACATCAAAGATTAGTATCATCAAGTTACCAATCAATCCAAGGAAATAAGCAATACAAACACTTCTTGGTTGTACAAATCTTTTTAACTAAGCAAGGGAATAATCATAAGAAAAATGTATCTCAAGTATAAACACATGATCTTTCAAGAAGATGTTTGAAGAGAGAGACAAAAGAATTGAGAACTTATGTCTATTTATTTCAGTTGAGCTCAAATATTTATATCTATAAAAGTAGGTCATATAAGAAGCCCAAAATGCCCATGGTTATTAAAAATAAAATACTCTTAACAATCCCTTCAAGTTCGGGTATAAATATTCTCCATATCCAACTTGTTAAAAACCTAAGCAACTATATTCCCATTAAGAGCCTTTAGTAAAAATATTAGTTAATTGCTCTTCTATTCTCGCATGAATTGTAGCATAAGTATTTTTTATGGATAAATTATTCTTGTGCACACCCTCATATGAATTGTAATAGATTATTCTAGTGCCCCCCTCGTATGAATTGTAAACTAAACAACATATTACAAACTCTACAAAGGAGGACATATAACTTAAACTTGAGACACATTTTGGTCTTACAAAACACTTATACCACGTCAAGAAACTGGTCAACCCAAGAGTTTATTGGAACTCTCCTACAGATGACCTAATTATCTACTAGTGATAAAACTTCATCACTTAAGCCAACAACAAAGAGAGGGATTGCTAAGATTCTTCACAGGGTCAAAAGATAACAATTGATGCTTTTACAAGACTACAAAACTACCATGTACACAATAGACAAGTATGAAAGAATAATGCCACAACAACATGGCATTTGGAATCCTAAAAAGCACCCAAAAATATGCATTTCCTTTTATATATTTATCCATTGGTTAAAAATTCACAATATTTGATATTTGAAACATGCATCATGGTGGGACATAATATTATGTCCACATCAACTTGTAAACAAATAGCATAAAAATCATATACCATTATTGAGTGGATGCAAACACACTACAAATTTGGGGGGAAAATGTTGAATATAAGAAATTCAAACACCTAAAAGAGATTTTTCTCATACATATTGATAAAAGAAACAAAAACTGAAAGATATCAGTTCCATTAAACATCACATGGCACCATACCGTTGTTTCAATAACAACAGCAACCAGATTCAAGATGAGAATAAAGGATATCATGTATCCAAATTTGGGGCTTCGCACAAATGATTTCAACTTTTCCGAGATAGGTGACCGGTAAATTGTAGGAAACATTTCGAAGCAAGACAGCTGCAAATGTTGCCACAGGGTCAAAAGATTCATTATATTAGTAAAGAAGAGCCTAATGTTGTTACAGTACACAAAAATAACTTACAACGTCCTCCTTTTCAAATCTTAGAGCGATTGCATGACATAAATCAGCAAATTCATCAGGGTTGATCTGCATAGAAAAATGTGAAGTCCCAAATATTAAGAGCTATGACAATCGTCCAAGATTGACAAATTCATCTCATCCATAGGCATCAGAAACAAGAACTTATGTGAATTGACAACATGGGCATGATTTCATATCATTTCGTTATTTAACTGATTCCTTAGGCTAGAATCCCGAAACATTAGCAATAACTCAAATTCCATTATCTTGAAACGAACTCCAAGTTAAGCAACATGCTCCAAACTCCATACAAAAGAACTAAGAAAATATTTGCTCATAGTCATGCTAATGCAGCTTAGTAACAAAGCATAGAAGTAAAAGGAGTGGCACAGGGGATGAGTAACAAAAGAACTCTAGAAGCTTAAAGGCTAGAAAAAGTCAAACATTATCAAAGTTCAGATTATTGTTGACATCCTCAAAAGAATAAAATAGCTAAACAAAATGTTGAATTGAGGATATAGTTTTGACGATAATAAAATACAACAGTTTTGACAATGATAAATGCAAACTATTAATAATAAATCACATGTCATAGTTGACATTGTCTTACATTCAGCTTCTACATTGAGGTGAGCCACCACATACGCTCTTAGTTTTCCATGATAGTAGATTTCCTATCACAAACACAGTAACCTTAAGCAGAAAACATTTATTCGATTGTGAACCTACATATTTGCTGTGTCCATAATTATGATACCAGAGTTCTTGTTCAAAAGCCATTTCCATGATTGGTAGCACTGACTCCCAATACTCAACACAAAAGTCAAGTCTAGTTACAGTGAGGTACAACAAATTGCTAACTAATCTGCAATATCTGCATAATATGCCTTCCCCTAACTTAAGTACAAGGGACATTAGGATCCATAAGACTGAGTATGGGTTTAAATCCTAATAATTGTTTCTCCAACAAATCAAGAGCATATTTCCTTTACGAGAAATAAATACTCTTCTAAGATTATACTACCTTAATGCCTAGAAAATACTCTAAAGGTTCAAGATCCTTGGTTGGAAATTGTTGTTCCAGGTAGATCTTTAACTTGGAGATCCCAATTGAATAATCTCTAGTAAGTGCAATATTGTCCACATAAACAGTTAACAGGAATGAGTTGTGATTCTTTCCTACTTTGTATATTTTTTGTATAGTTTCCCTTAATTCATACAATGTTCGAAAACATCACTATTTTAGGATTTGTATCTTTTTAAGATTAGGGTGACGTGGATATAACTAACCCTCTTGTACACTCATAAATAAGCAAAGGAAAAAATATTTTTCAATAAGTCGTACATCCTTGTTTATATACACAAGTTGTCCAAAGTAAAAAAAAAAGAATGAAAAGTTTAACCAAATGCCTTAATCATAGCCCGCTAATAAATCCTATAATTACAACCCATAATTAAAGGAATAATAGAGGGCTGAAGTGCATATTTACAGCACTTTCTGACAATGTGGATTAAAGCAATCACCAAGGACATGATGTGGGAGATTCAGCCATGCAATGAAAGAGTATGTATTCAAGTAAGCTTTGCAAATAATGCCCTGTTTTGTAAACATAATCATAACAATATTACCTTGCTTCTTGCCATGTTGATGATATGATTGTACTAAGTAACTCGTTTGTTTGTGGTAAAGGAACCAAATCAACAGACTTCCTTGGTTGAACTCCCAAAATGTTCAACCATCTCATAGGACTCTTACTAGTTGACCCATTTATGAAACTATTGTATATAAATTTTGTCATAGAAAGAATTAGGTCCCAATTATTCACATTGTCCCTTGACCAAGCATCTTGACAAGTCCCTTATGCTTCTATTTACCACCTCTATCTATCCATCGGTTTAGGGATGGAATAAACTTGAAAACTAAAGTTTAGTGTTTAATGTTTTCCAAATAGTTCTCCAAAATTAACTCATACACTTCATATCATGATCAGAGACAATCGTTAAAGGTAATTCCAAGAGACATACAACCTCTTTGAAGAAGATCTTAGTAATGTGGACAACATCATAAGCCTTAACCACTGTATTTGTAGATAAGATTCATAACAAAACCACAAAACTTCTCTACCATATTGGCATCAAGAACATACGTATTGTTGCTTCTTGTAGTCAAACGGTTTAACTTCTTGTCATTATTGAATTTTTACTTTGCAAGTGCACTTACAACTTTACCTTTATTAATATGGTGTGTTAATTTCACATCTTCATTCAAATCTACTTCTCCATCACCCACTACAACATAATCTTCGTCAACTTAAATTGTTGTTTTCTCAGCAACAATGATAACATCAAGTTTTGAGCCAACAAGCTCAGTATTGCAAGTTAATCTTTTCAGCTCCCTATTCTATTATTTTAGCTGCTTGTCCTATTCTTTCAGCCTGTTGTCCTGTTATTTCTTCTTCTATTTTGATTTGTTATTTATGTGTTTCAACCTGTTGTTCAGGTGTTTCATTATGTTGTTCACTTTAAGTGTTTCTTGTTACACAGTTGTTTTAGCTTTAGGTTTCGCCAAAGAATCCACTTTCTTCTACTTTTCATCTTTAATGCTATGATCATCTCCCATTCTCAAACTCTCCATGTCATCAAATACTTGAATACCTTCTGCTTGTAGGCTTGAAGATTCTAATTGATCCATTGAAAGAGATGTATGAGAACCTTTTTCAGTAATCAGTTGGTACACATTTTTGCACAACTTTGGTAGCATGATAATGGCACGCTCTAGCAAGGAGTTGATGCAAACAAGCCTGTCTAGGAAATTGGCTAAGGCACCTAGATGCTGAAAAGTCTAAGCTGTTTATTTTGGTGAAATGCAACAATATAAGTGATTGGGTTGATGAAAGGCACCCTTGGCAGCTGGAAATTCAAGTCCTAGACATATCAAAAACGCCATTTAACTCCTGGCAGTGACAGTTATGTCAACTTGTCTGTTAAGTTGGTTGGTTGTTAAATGTCCCAATCTACTTGTTCCCAACAGTCATGTTGCTTAAACAACTGCAGGAACTTGTTACTGAAGAGTCATGATGGTTGGTGAAAACTATCATTAACTACTTCAATTTGCTAGTATATATATGTGTGCAAATATATATGTATGTATGTATGTACATATTTATATATAATGTGGGCAGAAAAAGGGTTGGCTTAGCCTGTTTCTAACCCTCCTTTCATGTATTATCACTGTAGACACATTAATACATGTAACTTGCTTATATATGCTCTGTGTTCATTTACTTCTTAATGAAAACACCCCTAAAGTGAATACCCAGAACAATTGTGCTAAAATTTCCTAAAGAAATACCTGAGACTCTCATCGATTATCTTTGCCCAGATTTGCGATATGAAACTTCTGCAAATCGATGTCAATAGAAGAGGAAATAGATAGATAGATGAACCCAGGTAAAGAATGCCAGTATTTAGGATTTTATTTATAGGGGAAGAGGATATTGGGTGACTAAGGACCACATTTGAGAGGTGACAAACTCTCCCACACACTCAACCTGCCAGATTATCCAATGCCCCCTCCTAGCTCACTCACCCTCCTATTATACCCAACACCCATGACAGAGAATCCTAACAACCCTGCCACCTCACTCTTCTAGATGTACTAGCATTCTAACAGAAAAACAAAGCCTTTAGCCTGCAGTAATGCCAGCTGTTGGCTCCTTTTTCCTTTCATACCGTATATGGATAGGAAGCTTAACAATTTGGTTGCAATTTTTCGTGGACTTGCTGGAATAATCCAATACACTTATCTTTGTTTTTTGAAAATTAAAGATTTCATTGATCAAAGATAATTACAGTTAGAATACAAAAGGTCAAGGATAATCCAAAAAGTCCAGATTACAAAGAGTTGTGGTTCCTAGTAATTGTCTACATCTTGTTATCTAAGGGGTACTTTTGAGACCACATAAACCAGTATTAATCCAATCCCCATTGTCTCTTCGTATTGCTTGACAGATTAACAGCTATTCCTCTTGCTAACATGGGCAATCTGCAATGGAGGAAAATATTACATATTTCCGCCCTAAGTTATGTATTCGCACTCACACCCACGCTAACTTCACAGAATACGTCACACAATAGCACAAACGCATTAAATAAAGAGAAAGACAGACAGAGAGGGAGAGAGAAGAAAGAGAAAGGTTCAGAATTTCAGTCACTGATTGCTTGTCATTTACGTTCTGTTACAACGGATATATTCTATAGTACTTAGAATATTCTAGACTATTATGACAGGAGTCTGAGATACGTCTGTTGCTCCTATGCTTGCGTTTGGCTTATTCATAACATGTCATTTACGGCGCCGTTCCTATCTTCTTCCTCTCGCATCCATGCAGCTCAAGTTTTATTAGCATTCCCTCCGTCTTCAAGAATCACCTTATCCATCAAATTGACGTCCAGGAACCTCTTCTGAAGTTTGTAAAACATTTCCCACGTGTTCCTCCTTGCCATTGTTCGAGTACTTGCGTGGCTGCTTTATTATGCTTCTTCACCATTCTTCTTCCCCAAATGGCCACTAGAATTCTTTCCATGTCCTTCATTGCCATGGGCAGTTGACTCGATGTGGGCGTGCTTTCGGATACAAAACCCTGCAATTGAGAAATGTGGAAAGTGGGATGAATGTCCGATCCTTCAAGAAGTCCCAGTGTATAAGCCACCCTATTCACCTTCGCGATGATCGGAAAAGGTCCATAGTATAGAGGTGCTAACTTCTGGTTGGTCCGTGGTTGTAGCAAGAGTTGCCTGTAGGGCTGCAACTTAACATACACCCATTGCCTTCAAACTCCTTGTCCGAGCATTTTTTATCTGCCTGCAACTTCATCCTCTGTTTTGCCCTGTTCAGGTGAACTTTGTCGATCTGAAGTGTCACCTCTCTTCCCTAACATACTTGATCCATCCCTAAATCCTTAGAGTCTCTTGCAAGATACGGCACATACAAAGGTGGTGGATAACCGTAGAGGACTTCGAAAGGTGTCATGTTTATGGCTGAGTGGTGCGTGGTGTTATACCACCATTCGGCCATGGTTAACCAGCTTGTCCATTTCTGAGGCGTGTCACAACGAAAACAACTCAGATACGTCTCTAGCGTTTTGTTCATCGCTTCCGACTGCCCATCCTCTTGACTGTTGCTGTCACCCCCCAAATGCCTCCTGTTGTTGCTCCTTCCACTCCCAACTCCCAACTCCCCGCTTCTTGCTTCTTCAGCATGGTATTAAGGGGCTTCGCTAAGATTCCATAGTGCTTAATGGACCTTCTGTAGTACCCTATCAGCCCAAGAAACCCCCGGAGCTCCTTCAGGGTGCACAGTTGTGGCCATTATTGAATGGTCTCAATCTTCCTATTATCCGTGGATACGCTCTTCTCCAAAATTGAATGCCCCAGGTAGTCTACCTGCCTTGCCCCGAATATACATTTACTTCCACGAACAAATAATTGTTGTTGTTGTAAGACCTCTAGGACCAACCGTAGATGCCTCAAATGTTGTTGGAGGTCAGTGTTGTAGATGAAAAGATCATTAAAAAAAACAAGTAAAAATTTCCGAAGGAAGGGTTTAAATACTTCATTCATAAGGCTTTGAAATGTGGAGAGGGCATTCGTGAAGCTGAACGGCATCACCAGAAACTCGAATTGCCCTTCATGTGTTCTGAAGGCTGCTTTCTGTATATCTTCTTCCTTCATCCATATTTGGTGACATCCCGATCACAAATCTAACTTCGAATACCAACTCGACCCCTTCAGTTCCTCCAGCAACTCTTCTATTAGTGGAATTGGAAACTTACTCTTGATCGTATGTTTGTTTAGTTCCCAGTCATCTATGTACATTCTCCAAGAGTTGTCTTTCTTCCTCATTAGAATCACTGGCGACACATACGGACTAACACTCTTCCATATGAAGCCTTGCTCCAACACCTCTTGCATCGCTTTTTCTATCACATCCTTCTGCTCCCCTGAGTAACAATAAGGCCTTATGTTGATGGCCTCCACTTCTGGCTTGAGATGTATTGCATGATCATATGCTCGTCTTGGTGGCAATCTTTTCGGCTCTAAGAATATATCCCCATATTAAGCTAGCAGCCCTTCTAACTCGTCTCTTTTCTGAACATCGTCATTAATTTCCAGATGTTGCATCTAAAATCCAATCGGGTCTGTCAGAAGCAGCATAAATAAAGCACCTTGGTTAAAGTTTTTGATCATCTTGTGGAAGCTCTTGCCCAATACTTCTCTGGCCTGCATTTCTGGTTGCCCCGTTAACTTCACGACCTTGCCTTCCCATTGGAACTCTATGGTGCGCTTCTTAAAGTTGCACGGTACATCGTCCAATGTAGCTAGCCACTGCACTCCCAGCACCATATCGCTACCTCCTAACTTAATGATTAATGCTTCAGTAGCAAACCGCACCCCGTTCCACATGAATTTTCTGCACACATGCTTGCATTCCAATTTCAATCCTTCTATAGTAATACTTATTGGATCAATGTCACTTACCTCCACCTTCTCCTTCCGTATCACCTTTTCGTCCAGGAAGTTGTGGGTACTTCCACTATCCACTAGTATGTGTAGCGGTCTTCCTTGGTGACTTCCCACAACCCTGAGTTGCTTGTAATCCGTCTGATCCTTTAAGCCCCACATTGCCTCTAGTGAGATGGTAGGATTGAGGGGAGCTCCGTCCTCCTATTGGTCACTTCCCAGTTCCTCTTCCTCCTGTTCCTCGTCTTCCACCATTTGTAGTTGAAATTGTTTCTTCCTGCAACGATGTCCCGAGTAGTATTTCTCTTCACACTAGAAACACAATCCCTTCGCTCTTTTTCATCAAATTCCTTGTTGTTTGTTGTCCTACTGTTACGAAGACCTCTGTAATTAATGTTCCGGCTTCCTTGGCTTCTTGAAGTGGGCAACAATCCCGCCTCCGTACGCTATTTTGATAAAGGGATTGTGTGATTGGCTCCCTTGTAAGGGGTTGATCCCCCTCCCACTGTGCTACCCACCTTGCCACCTTTTCCGAAATAGACTAGAACACTGGCTGCCATGATCACTTCTTGTTTGCATGCCTATGTATAAGCTTGATGTAAGGTTTGCGGATCCATCATCTTTACCGCCAGTCCTAGCTCTGGCTCAAGCCCTTCTAAGAAAAACTCTACCAAATATTCTTCAGGCAGAGTGAGTTTGTTAGAATACCTGTCGAATAAGGCACAATAATCTAGTACTGAACCTTCCTGTCGTAGTTCTTTTAAATTTCCTATGGGGTCTTCAAAAATGTTCCCATCGAACCGTTGTCTTAAGAGGGTGGTGAATTCTTCCCACTTCATCTCATTTATCTCCTTCCGATTCTGAATCATCAGCTGACACCATTCTAGTGCAACACCTTCCATGTGAATCGAGGCGAGCCTTATCTTCATATCATCTGGTGTTTGATCCATCGTAAAGAATTGTTCGCACCGATAGCTCCAGCTTCTCACTCCCGTGCCATCGAACGTCGGAAATTCAATTTTGTTGGTCCTCATCAGTCCCGCACCAAATCCTCCATCTCCCACACTCTTCACAGATGTTTCCAACTCTTCCTTATCCTGTGTGAGTTGTTGAAACATGGATTTAATATCACTAATTTCCTTTTCATGTTGTGATTGAGCCTCCAACATGCTTTTGACACTTTCTTCTAGACGACGAACTTCAGCTCCTCGCGTGCTTTCTGCCATTCCTATTCCAAGGAATGCTCGCTCTGATACCAAATATTACGTATTTCTACCCTGAGTTATGTATTCGCACTTGCACGCACGCTAAATTCACGGAATACGTCACACAATAGCACAAACGCACTGAATAAAGAGAAAGAAAGACAGAAAGACAGAGGGGAGAGAAAGAAAGAGAGAGAGGTTCAGAATTTCATTCACTGATTGCCTGCCATTTACGTTATGTTACAACGGATATATTCTACAGTACTTAGAATATTCTAGACTATTATCACGTGAGTCTGAGATACATCCATTGCTCCTACGCTGCATTTTGCTTATTCATAACATGTCATCTACGACGCCGTTCCTATCTTCTTCCTCTCGCATCCATGCAGCTCAAGTTTTCGTAACAAAAAATGTCCTGAAAAACCTTTTCAATGCTTATGTTTGCTAGAATAGAAAGTCATGTTGAAGTGCAGATTAGGTGTTTGATAGAATTTCTAAGTGTACACAACCTGTTCAACAAAATTTTGCTGAGAACTTGGTTAAGAAACTAAGTTGATACACAAGGGAATTGAAGACACTTAACTAGCCCCAATTAACCGTAGTGACAAGAGATGTTAATAGTTTCATCACCTAGAACAAACACTTTATCTAAGGCAGTGTATATTAGATTTGAGGAATCAAAATCATAATATGATTTTCTTTCATATATTTGCCCAAACACTGTGTGCTATTGATTGATATCAGTTCCTTTGTCTTGCCTAATAGCACTTAATATGATTTTCTTTCATATATTTGCCCAAACGTTGTGTGCTATTGATTGATATCAGTTCCTGTCTTGCTTAATAGCACCTTCATCATATTCAACATCAAGTAGTTGGTTTGCAAAATTGTTTCTTGTTGGAGTTTTGACTTCTAGGGATTGAAGGTCAAGATAAACCTCTCCAAAAAATGTCGAACATTCTTTCTTGTGAGAGTTGTTACATGTCAATTGGTTTTTTAATATCTTATCAGGGATCATTGTTACCCCCTTTTTTTAAAAATATTCAACAGTATTTCATCTTGCTCTACATTGTTGAATAATCTTCTATACATCCTTCACTATTTGTTGCCATTGTGAACCAAATCTCTAATACCAAATTGATTTAGGACGAACTGAAAAATATCAACTAGTAGCTAAAATTCACAAAAAATAGGAATATGTTCTATTGATTCAGATTTTAGCTCTAGATTTCAACCAAATTTGGATACAGTTGGATTTTATGGTTTAACATATTGAAATTTAGATTATAATTTTAGGGTTTAATACTGCTGGAAATTCAAGTTAAAAGCACTGAAATTTAGTGAAATAAACAAGTAATGAAAGGTAGGAAACTAGGAACCTACAGTCTAAGAATCACTTTTAGAAGAAAATATCACACCTTCTAATTGAAAACTCAAGTTTATAGAAAAAAAATTCAGGATCTTATTATATTGAAAGGTTGAGCACACACACAAACATATAAATAAAGTTCTTAGAATCCTTATTTTATTAGTAAAGGATTAATAACTAAAATATCCAAAAAATAATTGAATCATACTAAACTAAGTATCCTATATTAAATAAGCTTACGTCCTAAACAATTATGATAACATACCTTCAACTAAGATAATATAACTAGCTTACTACTTCCTATCTAATAAGGAAAACCTAGCATAAACTAATTTAGCCCTTGTTGTCTTTGTTGTCACCACAACTCCCACTCTTCATCCCACCAAATTAGAACTTGTAATTGATTAATTTGCCCTCTTTTTATTTCTTTTATAAACTATGCTCTTTTGCATAAAGGTCCCTCCAACATTCTAGTACAAAAGCAACACTAGTATCGCTATGGAACTTCCTTTTATGCATGTGATAATCCATATTAAAGAGCTAATAAATAGTTGTCCCCTATTCCTTGTATGAGACTTAGCTGATGAATTCCAACATGCAATTTTGCACTACTCCTATTCCTTTTACGCGATAGTCCATATTAATTCCAGCTTATCTACAACAAGAAGATTTTGCACTACTTATAAGTTTGCAGTTCTAGGAACAATATATTTAAAAAAGCAGTATTTTAATAGCCTCCACCAAACACCATAAACTTAATGTTTATAGCCATTCTTGTACATAGTTGAGCATGTAGAATGTACAGACTTTCATCTCTATCTGTAATTATTTCATTTTTGCCAAACTAAAATAAAACAGTTTATACCCAAAACTAACCTTAAAATCACGACTATCATCCAGCTCATCAAATATCAGTTCAAATTCTTCCCTGGGGATTTTTGGCAAAGTCCTGCCAGACCATGAAAGGTAGGATTATTCTATCACAAATATGCACATCAAGAAAATTAAAGTCAAGAATCCTGACAATGAAAGAAAAGGTACTTCCATGCATGAATTGCCAAATTAAGGTAATCAAATAAGGTATAAAGTCAGAAAATAAGTTCATATAAATAAAACAAAAGGCATGATGATGGTTGACCAAAAGTACAAGTACCCTTATCAATAAATTTATCCAGTGTAAATTGGCAGCATTAGCATATCAGTATTCTTTATGATTGTTAGAATCATTTTTCTATTCCAACTACAAAACCACATGTCACAATTAAAAAATTATGTCATGTTGACAAATTTTTTCTTTTAAAAAAAATATTATTAAACAAAGAAAAAGACATCACAAATGGTGAATCATAATGCAATGGGTGTTAAAAGGATGTGATAATGTGATACAGATACACTTTCATATTATAATTGTAACTCCTAATTATATATACACATTATCAGCCTAACATAGTGTTGTTATGGCTTTTCCCAAAATATTACTTGTTAACTTCGTCAACATGGTTTCAAAGCGTGATTCTCAAAATCCCTAATTCCAATTTCTATCCCAAAACCCTAACTCCCATGGTTCTCAAAATCACTTCTATCCTACAACCCTAACTCCCAAATTCACCCAAAACCCTAAATTTTCTTTTCAATTCAATTCAAATAGGAATGTGTTACGAGAGGATCTGGTTTGGGGTCTAGAATTCGGCTTTGCTGGTGTTTTCCTAGGCCTACCTATATTTTCCGGCTCGTAAGGGAACCCGGGACCTTTGTGAGTGAATACTTGAGTTTATAATTTCTGAATGAATCCCCAAAAAGTTCGTACAACATGGCTTGATAAGCCTTAGGAAATTTCCAAACAACTGACTACGCTAACTGCTATCCCACTAATACAAGAAAATAGGAACTAATTGTGACCAAGTAAAAGAAATAAAGGAAACACGTAATTAATTAAAATAGCTGCTTAGTGGGATGCCACAATGGATTGTCTTCTGAACTTGCCATGTTGGAAACGCTGATACTTCTTATAAAGTTTTGGCCTCATAACATTACTCCCTCCCTCCAAATGAAGCTTGCCCTCAAGCTGGAAGTCAGGGAACTTGGACTGAAAATCCGCTACCGTTTCCCAAGAGGCTTCAATGGAGATTTCCCATCCCAATGAACCAATATCTCGCAATGTTGTCTACAGTGCGGCAGGCAATAACATTGCAGGAAGTGGTATTTGGATTTGGAGGAAAAATTCGGCAATGGAATGAATTGTTCTTGGCTCTCGAGAGTATAACGTTTCAAACTAGAAACATGGAACCTTTGGGTGAATCTTTGAGTCCAAGGTAAATCCAATTTATAGGCCACTTTACCAATCCTCTCAAGAATACGAAATGGTCCAAGTAAAACTTGGTGTGACTTTTGATTCTTGCACCGAGCTAGAGAAAGTTATGCGTAAGGTGCAATTTGAGAAGAACTAAATCATCCACCAAAAACTCCAGGTTTCTATGCTTCGAATCATACACTTTCTTCATTTGTCTCTGTGCGTGTAATAAATTCTCCTTCGGGACCAGCAACACCTCATCCCTCTCTTTTAACGCTTGATCCACCGCTTATCTTAGCGACCCGGGCAATAAGACAAAAGCTTAGGGGTGGCTGCCATAAACCACTTCAAAAGGTAGCCTTGAGTGCAGAATGGAAGCTTGTGTTATCTGAGATATTCTACCCATGCCAACGGTTTACCCATTTAGTGGGATGTGAGCTAGTAAAACAACGAAGATAAACCTCCACAATTCGATTAACCACCTCAGTTTGTCCGTCCGATTGTGGATGATAAGCGGAGCTGAAACACAACTGAGTGCCACTCAAACGAAACAATTCCTTCCAAAACGCACTGGTGAAAGTCACATCCCTATCAGTGACTATGGTTTCAGGTAAACCATGCAATTTAACCACATAGTCAAAGAAAACCTTGGCAACACTTACAGCCGAATAGGGATGAGCAATGGCAATCAAATGGCAATATTTGGACAAACGATCAACAACAACAAGGATAACATTTTTACCAAAGGAACGAGGCAAGCCGTCTATAAAATCCATGGAGATGTCAGCCCATATTTGTTGTGGAACTGACAAAGGCTGTAAAAACCCAGCAGGGTGAAGGTTTTCCGTTTTATGTCGCTGACAAACACCACAGGACTTGATGAATTCTCGGACATCTTTCTTTAAGCCACTCCAATGAAAATCTCTCGAAACACGAAAAAGTGTTTTTTGGTAACCCTCGTGCCCCTGATTGTGTACTCCAGAAAGAATCAAGGGAATAGAAGGTGACCGGAGAGGCAGATAAACTCGGCTTTTAAAGAACAATAGCCCATTTTTGAGAGACCATTGTCCCCTATTGTACCTGCTGAACTCCATAATCGGTTTTGAATGTCGTCCAGAATTTTGTTGCTCATTGCGAATAGCGTCGAAGAGGCTCAATTGTGGCATGGAGCGCATTAATTTCAATTTTGTCCTCATCTCTCGAGACAACATACGCAACCAAGTTAGACTTGCCGACTTTGTATTCCATTGAAAAGTCATGACCCGAATTTCTTGACCCAATGTTCTTTGCGAAGGGTGAGGAGCTTTTGTTCCAATAGAAACTTAAGGCTATAGTGATCATCCTCACCACAAAATGGCGCCCCACAAGTATGGCGCCAATGTTTAATAGCTTGCACCAACCCAATTAATTCCTTCTCATACACGGAAGACTACGATGCCGTCGGAAGACCACGGCTGAAGAAGGCAACCGGATGTTGTTCTTGCAAGAGGACTGCACCAATGCCCGAGTCACAAGCATCACACTCAATGATAAAATCTTTGGAGAAATCAGGGAGAGCTAGGACTGGAGTGCTGGTCATCGCCGACTTAAGCTTCTCGAAAGCCACTGTTGCATCGTCTATCCATCGGAAAGAATTTTTTGACGAGGCGGTCAAGGGTGCAACGATGACTCCATAGTTTTTAACAAACTTCCGATAGTAACCAGTCAAACCAAGAAACCCACGAAGCCCTCTAATGGTTGTTGGTTTTGGCCAGTTTAACATTGCCTCTATTTTTAATTTCTCTGCTGTAACCCCTTCGCCAGAAATTACATGCCCCAGATAATTAATTTCTGTTTTCCCAAAGGCACACTTGGATCGTTTAAGGAACAACTGATATTTCGTCAGCATCTCAAATACCATTCGTAAATGAACAATATGCTCAGCCTCTGTAGAGCTATATACTAGTATATCATCGAAAAATACCAATACAAACTTACGAAGGTACGGAGAGAATACCTCGTTCATCAGAGACTGAAATGTGGATGGAGCATTCGTTAACCCGAACGCCATAACAAGGAATTCGAAGTGACCATGATGGGTTCGAAAGGCTGTTTTTTCAACGTCGGGCTCCCACATGAGGACCTGGTAGAAACCAAAGGCTAAATCCAGTTTGGAAAAAACCTTAGCACCATGTAATTCTTCCAATAGTTCGTCGATCACCGGAATGGGAAATTTATCCTTCTTTGTATTGGAATTGGCGCTAGATAATCAACACACATCGCCATGATCCGTCGGTTTAGGAACCAAAATTACGGTGAAGAATAAGGAGAGTTGCTATGTCGATTATCCTTGTTGTAACAACTTGGTGCCTTGCCTTCGATCTCGACCTTTTGGGCATGGGGATAACGATAGGACGGACCACCACCGGCTTCACCACAGCTCTAGAGGATTCGATGATCAACGGCGAGAAGGAGGTAAGCCGTGTGGCTCGTCGAAAACTTTGGAAAGGAAGAAAGAAGTGTCTGGATTTCTTTGAGAATTATTGTCCGTCATTGACATTGCCTTCATCTCCGAAATTGAAGCGGGTTCTTTTCTTGAAGCCGTGCAAGGTAATGGGTGGGCCCCAACCTTAAATGTCATCCACAATTCCTCAAAGTCCCATAAAATAGGCCCTAAAGTTTTGAGCCAATTAACTCCAAGGACCATATCAACCTCACCCGGATGAAGAACCCATGGATTCACCTTTATAGTGACGTTGTGGAACTCAATTCTTACATTGTTGCGACTTCCCAAGCAATCGACCATCTCCCCACTTGCCACTTTGGCCCTAGCACCCTCTTTCAATTCCATAGTAAGCTCACATCTTCCCGATAAGGAAGAATCGATGAAGGTATGAGTGCTTCCCGAATCAACTAAAGGCATAATTGGTTTCCCATTCAACTTCACGATATTTTCATGGTTTGCTGTCCACCCTTTCCGATAATAGCATTGAGCGAAATTATGGGTTGCTCGGTGTGTTCTTGTTCATAATCCCGGTGCCTTCCTCGCTTTCCTCACAAAATTCAATCCAAAATAGGCGCTTAATCGATGGCCCCCGACAAACATCTCATCACAATTGAAGCGAGCCCTTTTACGACGATCCTCCATTTCCCTGGCGTCAATCGCCGAATGTTTGAATTTGGCGGTGGGAAAAGACGAAATTCTGGTGGCTTCATCCTCCGTGGTTCAAAACTTACGGGCGCTTGATTTGGACTTTCGTAAAGCCTCGCCAGACTCATGGCCGAGGGCGACTCCCGAGGGTCTTTGGAGTTCTCGTCAACGACAATGTAATCCTTTAGGCGGTGATGAAAATCTCCACTTTCGCCATTGATCAAGTGGGCTGCTCTTGAAACCAGTTGTTCAAATGCTCGACAAAACTCATTCTTTGGTCCAACTTTGTTTAAGCTTGACGACTCACCCAATTTCCGACTATGAATGGTAGGGCCAAACCTCGAGATTACACAACGCTGAATTCTTCCCAAGGCAGTTTGGGTTATCTTCCTCAATTGCATGTACCAAATTTGGGCATCACCCTCCATGTGAAAGGAGGTTAGTTCCAACTTCTCTCCTTCATGAGTGCGTTGGTGACGAAAGAAGTATTCACACCGATTGAGCCAACCCAATGGATCTTCTTGGCCGTCATACTTTGGGAAGGTAAGCTTCGACACTTTGGAGGTTGTTTGATTCTCTGATTGGGGCTTGGATCGTGAGCTTGCTTCTCCATCATTATGTTTGTCACGATTAGTTCGCTCTCCCACCATTGAACCTTCGGTTTAGAGGTCGCTAACTCCTTCGATAATTCTTCAATTCGAGATCTCTCGCCGCACCTTTGCGATCTCTTTCCTTGTTCGCTTCCTTCTCTTCCCACATCATCTTGAGAATCGTATCCAATTCTTCTTGAACCGATTCCCCATAACTTTGTCTCGATACCAAAATGTTACGAGAGGATCTGGTTTGGGGTCTAGAATTGACTTCTTTGGTGTTTTCCTAGGCCTACCTATATTTTCCTACCGTAAGGGAACCGGGACCTTTGTGAGTGAATACTTGAGTTTATAATTTCGAATGAATCCCCAAAAGTTAAGTACAACATGGCTTGATAAGCCTTAGGAAATTTCAAACAATGACTACGCTTAATCGCTATCCCACTAATACAAGAAAATAGGAACTAATTGTGACCAAGTAAAAGAAATAAAGGAAACACGTAATTAATTAAAATAGCTGCTTAGTGGGATGCCACAATGGATTGTCTTCTGAACTTGCCATGTTGGAAACGCTGATACTTCTTATAAAGTTTTGGCCTCATAACAGAATGATACCTCTAGTTAACGACTGGTTGGTTCTTTCAAGTCTCCCAATTTGGGTAATTTGAGCGCCAACGTGAGTTGAGAGTATGGTAATGTGCAACTGGTGATGTTGCACCTGATAGCACCATAGATCCTGATAGCACTATGGGTCCTAAACCCATAGTGACTTATTCTAGGAGAAAGAGGGAGAAGGGACTGAACATGGGCCTCAAACCCATGTTGACATATTTTTAGAAGAATCTAGAAGGGTGAGTCAACGAACGGTTAGAGGGGAATTCGTTAGAGGAGAGAGAGAGTACTATGTAAGGGAGAGGGGTTAGTATAGAGGGACATCTTTGGCTATTTTGTACTGACTCGGCTGAGAGCTGGGAGGGCCATCGTTGGCTGATAGCTTAGTTCTTATAGTAAGTCCTACGAGGGCTACAGCTAAGAATCAATAAGAAGTTCTATATTAGCATCCATTTGCTTATCATTGGTGCTTTCATTGAGAGACCCAGTATGTGCAAACAAGAATGGCTTCACAGAAGTGGGAAGCAATGGATGCTCGTATTACCGCAGTAGAAACGAAGTTGTTGGATCATACGGTTCAACTGGGTAACTTACATAAGGGAGTCGATGACCTCTCCAGAGCATTAGCGGCGATGCACGCTGAAATGAGAGAGGGGTTCCAACGACAGGCAGCGCATCAAACACCAGAGGCAAGGTCGAGTTCAGTGAAGCGTGGGAAGTCGACTCACACGGCGCTAGAAGGCAGCGGTATTACCTCCATGGCGTCGGAAGAACACCAACTCCGAGCGAAGCGGGTAGAGCTCCCTCTATTCCAAGGTGATGACCCGATAGGGTGGGTCTCACGTGCCGAACTGTATTTCACCATTCAGGGGACTCCTCTGGAGCTTCGAGTGCAGCTGGCACAGATCTGCATGGAGGGCATGACATGGCACTGGTTTAAGGTCCTCCTAGCATCGGCCTTGGCTGGATTGGGAGACCTTCAAAAGAGCTTTGTTCGACCGGTATGGTGACCACTTCAACGGGAATCCTTTCTCCCAGCTGAAGACCTTGACGCAATAGGGATCGGTCGATGAATACGTGGAGATGTTCGAAATGTTGATGGCTCAAGTCCCTCCTCTTCCCGAAGATCAATATATGGGTCTATTCCTTGAGGGACTGCGGGAGGATATAAGGTTGGAGGTGGTGGCGTTGGATCCTCCCTCTCGTTATCGACTGATAGCAGCAACACGTGCAGTGGAGCGTAAGCTCTCTCCATCAGCGCACCCCAAGAATACCATGGGCTGGAGATCTATGGGTGTTCCACGAGTCGGGCCTCCCAACCCGGCTGTGGGAGGACGCAACTGGGTCGGATCGCGACCCGGATTGACCCAAACCCAAGCGCCCACCAGTGGAGGCGCAAACTAGTGGGTTAACCGAGAGGGAGGAGCTAATCGTTGGCATGGAGAGAATCACCGAAGGACGACCCAAAGGGACCAGAAACCTCTCTTACCAGGAATTCATGGATCGGAGAGCTAAGGGACTGTGTTTCAAATGTGGCCAACACTACAGTCCAACCCACATCTGCCCCAATAAACATCTACGACTATTGATTTGGGAGGGAAATGAAGAAGAGGAAAGATCACCGTCTGCTAATGGGGACAAAGAGGAAACCGACATGGAAGAGGCATGGGAGATGGTCTGTCAAGTCACTGAATATGGGGAAATAGCTCAGTCCAAGACTTTTAAAATTGAGGGCAAATTGGCAGGGGTCTCAATCTTGCTCCTCATCGATAGTGGGGCAAGTCACAACTATCTTTCACAAGATTTGGTGACTAACCTAGGGTTGACTGTTATTCCCACCGTAGCTTATGGAGTAAAATTAGGGAATGGGACCAAATGCTTTTCACAAGGTCGGTGTAAGGGACTTGTGGTGCTCGTAGGGAATGTGGAATTACTACTTGATGCATACATTCTTCAGTTGGGGGGAATCGATTTGGTTTTAGGTGAAGAATGGTTGGAGACCTTAGGAGAAGTTAGGATAGATTTCAAGCAGAAAACAATGAGCTGGGGGTTTGAACACGGGAAAGAGGTAGTTACCTTGAGAGGGCAAGGCTATAAGCAGTCCCAACCAACTTCCGCCTTGCAAGGAGTACTTCAATCCATTGCAATGGAGGTTCAGAATGAACAGCAAGAGAGTGAGGTCTATGTGCTTGCTTCAGAAAATAGAACCACCTTAACTCCAAGCCAAATGCAGGAATTAAAGAAGGATAGCTTTCCTAGGAGACCCGAAGCTCAAAGAGCCTTTGAAGAGCTGAAGAATTGTCTAGTTTCTTTTCCTTGTCCTCAATCTTGGCTGAACGGACTGTCCAGAAAAATCAAGAGCAAGCTGTGGAATGGTTGGTGCTACGGAAGGAGAACCCTATTGAAGAAGTCCCTCGGACAGCTGCTGCCCAACTACAACAGCAATTTCCCTCCTGCTACCTTGAGGACAAGGCAGATTCTGAAGAGGGCGGTATTGATAGCACCACAGATCCTGATAGCACTATGGGTCCTAAACCCATAGTGACTTATTCTAGGAGAAAGAGGGAGAAGGGACTGAACATGGGCCTCAAACCCATGTTGACATATTTTTAGGAGAATCCAGAAGGGTGAGTCAACGAACGGTTAGAGGGGAATTCGTTAGAGGAGAGAGAGAGTACTATGTAAGGGAGAGGGGGTAGTACAGAGGGACATCTTTGGCTATTTTGTACTGACTCGACTGAGAGCTGGGAGGGCCATTGTTGGCTGATAGCTTAGTTCTTGTAGTAAGTCCTACGAGGGCTACAGCTAAGAATCAATAAGAAGTTCTATATTAGCATCCATTTGCTTATCAGCACCACTGTGCAGTGGCAGCTGCCGCGCTATTATTGGCACCAGAGAGGTGCAACCTAAGGGGGTTTGACTCCAGCAAGTGAACAGCTAGAGGTCGTCGTGCAGCCTAAGGGGGTCAATGCCGACAAGTGAATAGCCAGAGGTGGTTGACAAGGAGACATTGGAGAGTTGAGTTGACGTTCCACCAAATATGGAAACTAGTGATCCAAAGAAGACCAAAAGTAATGTTGAGAAAGTTAATATGATGAAATTGAAAGGGTTATGATGGAGCTCTTTCCGGGTAAGGCAATGGCAGAATTAATCCTTGCTCCAACCAAAATCTGTGATTGAAAAGTAGAATGTGCCAAAGTGGTGTAAATCTGTAGAGGCATTTATGTGGGGGTGATGAAGGAAGACCATCTCATGACTGACGTTTCTGCACAAGATGAACACACTACAACACTGTGGATTAGAGATGACAAAAGGTTATTTAGCCTATTAAGACAAACATTGGATCCTAGGATCCTACAAATGGTAAATCATTGCAACACAATTAAGAAGATTTGGGATCATTTGGAATCTTTATATCATGGCAAAGCTGACTCGTCTCGCATGTATAAGGTAATACATGATATTATGAAGAAAGAAAAGAAATTTTTTTTAGAAAATTAATTGAAGAATTAAAACAGGCGATGCCCATTACAGCCAACATGGAAGAAATGCAGAGACAACCTGATCAGATTGGGGCTATGGACTTTTTTATGAGTCTTGGAGAAGAATAGAGCAATATCCGATTCCAGATTCTTACTAGAGTGGACCAATTAACTTTAACTAAGGCATATCATTGAGTTCTTAGGACTACATCTGAGTTTCCTAGAGAATCCAAGTCAAAAAATGCTGCGTTTGCAATTATTTTCTCCAATAGAGGAGGTTGGGGAGGAGATAGAGGAGGAAGATGTGGGGGTCGTGGTGGAAGAGATGTGAGAAGAAGAACACAAGAACTCGATCTTGTTTTTACTGTAAGAAAATTGGCCATGTAATAGCCAATTGTCCACAAGGAGGAGGAGATGCAAACTCAAACCATCACTCTGACTGCAGAAGAATTAATTTCTTTCACTCAATTTCAAGCTATGAGAGGGAACTCTTCCTCATCTAATGTCGCTGCCACATTAGAACATACAAGTACTCTCACTAGATGTCTGTCCTCCATTCCTTATGATTGGGTAATAGACTAAGAAGCCATTGACCACATGACTGGAGACACAGGTATTCTATTCAATTTTAGCCCGTTGAACAACTTACCCACATTTACTCTAGCCAATCGTTCTACTGCTTCTGTACTTGGCAAAGGCACTGCCACTATCTCTTTGAAACTCCCTCTATCTCAAGTTCTTTACCTTTCTGACCTCCCCTTTAATTTATTATCTGTTAGTAGAATTACCAAGTCCCTCAATTGTTGTGTACAATTTTACCCAGACAATGTTCTTTTTTTTCGGGATCTTGGGATGAGACAGATTATTGGTAGAGGTCAAGAGTCCAACGGCCTATATATCTTGGAGTCTCATTTAGTTCATGATCCTAGTCCCACGGCTTGTTCTAATATCGTCTCTCGAGATATCCTACATTGTCGTCTTGGTCATCCTTCATTGAAGGCTTTAAAGAGTCTATGTCCTGATGTTCAAGTGTTGACATATTAGGAATGACAGATTAGGAATGTGTATAATTAGGATTCTTCTGTTATTATTCTTCCTTAATTAGTTCCTTAATTAGTTCTTCCTTAATTAGGATAGTTTGTTCCTATATATTCTTGTGTATATACCTTGTAAAGATATCAATATAGAATGAAAAAATTCTTCATGGTATCAGAGCTGGATGCCCATACCGGAGATTGAGTTTTCCTCTCTCCTGCATCTACATTTTTTCATTTCTACCCTACTAAGGGGTTGAGTTTTCTCCTCCTCTCTCAACACCACCCACACCAGAAGGTCGGAAGTGTCAAAACCGGCCAGATACAAAAATTTCACGGCCAACAGACGTCGCACGTGGTGTCACGCGCCGCCTGAAGCTCCGGTGACACTGTTCACGCGCCGGCGCTTGGGGCACGTACGGCCATCTCCGGCCACCGTCTGACTCATTTTTTCGCCCAGATCTGATCTCCTGCCTTCTGCGACTCTGATTAGCCCATCTCCGGTCACTTAAGCGACTTGTTTTTTACGGTCTTTTTCGAGCAGGTTACGAACTTATCCTACCTATTCTTGACCATTCTATCATCATGTCGACGTTAAGAAAGGCTGAAGTCGATAAATCTCACGCTTTTAGTGGCGGTCCTATATTCATATTAACCCTATTAAATTGGATGGTGTGGTACTTATTTGGCTTGGTCTAGATCATGTTTACTATTTATTAAGGCTAGAAGGATGCGCAGGATACATTAATGGAGATAAGAAGCCACCAACTATTAATGATCATTTTTTAGTCAATGGGATTACGATAATTCTTTGGTTATGTCTTGGCTTATTAATTCTATGGATCCTAAAATCTCTTGACAAGATATTCTTGCTTGATCTGCGGAGAAAATATGGAAAGCTGCAAAAAATACCTATTCTCGAGTGGGAAATGATGCTCGGATTTTTGAACTCCGTAATAAGATTCATGGCACAAAACAAGGTGAGCTTTCTGTTTCTGAATATTTTTTTGAGTTGAGTAGCTTATGGCAGGAGCTAGATTATTATCAGGATTTTCAGGCTAAATGTGCTGACGATGCAGTACTGATACAAAATATGATTGAAAAGGAGAGAGTATGATTTTTTGGCTGGTTTGAATCCTGAATTTGATCAATTGAGAGTTCAAGTTATTGGCAGATCTCCTTTTCCCTCTCTTGAGGAGGCACATTCTTATATTCAGCAGGAAGAGACTAGAAGAAGTGCCATGCTTTACATTGCACCAGTTGAGAAATCAGGTTTAACTGCACATATTACTCATGAGCAGACAAAGAATATTGCTTCTGATAAAGATCAGTTAATATGTGATTATTGTGGAAAGTCAAGACATTCAAAGGAAACTTGCTGGAAATTACATGGGAGACCTGCTAGGGGTCGTGAAAAACGAGCTAATTCAACAAGGGCTCAGGCCAATGTGGTAGAAATAGTAGAGTCTTCCAAGGAGACAGTTTCAGTTGCAAGTCTCTCTTCTGATGAAATCTAGCATTTCCGGCAACTTTTATCTCAATTCAATTCCTCCTCAGGTGCTACATCCAATTTTGTTAAATCAGGTAATCCGTGTGCTCATCTTAATTCATGGATTATTGATTCTGGTGCGAATAGACATATGACAGGCACTTCTAAAGGCTTTCTTAACTACTCCACTTGTCTAAAAAAAGATTGTGTCAGGATAGCTGATGGGTCATTAGCTCCTATTTCTAGGACAGTTCTATTATGCATGCTCCAAACCTTAAAGCTGTCTTGGTTCTTCATGTTCCTCAATTTCTGTCAATCTTTTTATCATCGGTAGCTATCACTAAAGCTCTAAAGCTATAAGGTTGAATTTTTCACGATCCTTGTATTTTTGGGACCTTCAAACCGGGAAGAGGATTGGCAGTGGTAGAGAGCATGATGGCTTATACATGATGGAAGATGGTCAAGGTGTAGCCTTTTTTGGAGATTGTAAGCATGTCAATCAGGAGATAATACAGTTGCATAGGCTGTTAGGACATCCTTCCTTTTTTGTCTTAGAAAGATTATATCCCCAGTTGTTTTCAAGGACTTGATTTGATTCTTTATCTTGTGATGCTTGTGAGTATGCTAAACATACTCGGAACTCTTATCCTTTGAGTGATAATAAAACTACTGTTCCTTTTATGCTTATTCATTCTGATGTTTGGGGACCTACTCAGACTGTCTCTCTGTCTGGAAATCGTTGGTTTGTTACTTTTATTGATTGTTGCACTAGGATGACTTGGGTGTCTTTGATTAAAGCAAAAAGTGATGTTTTCTTATGCTTTCAATCGTTTCATCGAATGGTGCAAACTCAATTTGATGCTAAAATAAAAGTCTTGAGAACTGATAATGGGACAGAATACATGGATAGTCGATTTGGTACGTATTTGGAGTCTCATGGGATTATTCATCAAACTAGTTGTCCTTATATTAGTGCTCAGAATGGGGTAGCTGAAAGAAAAAATAGGCATTTATTGGAGGTTGCTAGATCCCTTATGTTTACTATGAATGTTCCAAAACCGTACTGGGGGGATGCTATTCTGGTTGCAGCCTATCTTATTAATAGAATGCCTCTTAAAACACTCAATTTTCGAACCCCTTTGGAAGTTTTAACTGGGAAGAATGGCTATACTGTTCCACCAAGGGTTTTTGGCTGTGTATGTTTTGTCCATACCAGGAATATTGGCAAACTTGATCCAAGGGCTCTGAAATGTGTGTTCATTGGGTATTCTCTAACCCAAAAGGGTTATAAATGTTATCACCCTCCATCTAGGAAGTTTTATGTCAGTATGGATGTTACCTTTTGGAGTCTGAACCTTATTTTGGCCTACCCAATCACCTCTCTTGGGGAGAGTAGTAAAGAAGAGGTGATGCTGTGGTTCTTGGTGATCTTGTTCCAAATGTTGTTCGGGAGGAGAATGAGGAGGCTGTTGTTCCAAATGTTGTTGGCGGTTAGATAGACCGATTTATTGAGATATTCGAGGAAAATAGGTCTGAAGAAGCCATCATGCCTTCTACACTGCAGGAATCCTCTGGTGAGTTATCTTCTAGTTTTGATTTAAACTTACCTATTGCTCAAAGAAAAGGGGTCAGGGCATGTACAAAATACTCTATATCTAACTTTGTCTCCTATGATTCCTTGTCTCCTTCCTATAGAGCCTTTGCCTTGTCTCTGTCTTCTATGTCTATTCCACGGATTGGAGGAAGCTATTACAGATCCAAAGTGGAAAGAAGCTATGGTAGAAGAAATGAAAGCTCTCATCAAAAATGAAACTTGGGAACTAGTTGATGCTCCAGATAAGAAGCTAGTTGGCTGTAAGTGGGTGTTCACAATAAAACACAAAGCTGATGGCTCGGTAGAGAGGTTCAAAGCTAGATTGGTGGCAAAAGGATTCACTCAAACTTATGGAGTTGATTATCAGGAGACTTTTGCACCTGTTGCTAAAATGAATATCATCAGGATTTTGTTATCTTGTGCAGCTAACTTGGATTGGGATTTGCAACAATTTGATGTAAAAAATGCATTCCTACATGGAGACCTGGAAGAAGAAGTCTATATGGAGATTCCTCCTGGTTTTGACAATGAAAGAACTCGAGGAAAGGTGTGCAGACTGAAAAAGGCTTTGTATGGATTGAAACAATCTCCAAGAGCTTGGTTTGACAGATTCAGTAAAGCCATGATTCCTTTGGATATCAACAGAGCAATGCTGATCATACCCTCTTTATGAGACACTATAAGGGTAAGATCACTCTTCTCATTGTTTATGTTGATGATATAGTGGTGACAGGAGATGATAAAGAAGAAATGGCTCGTTTGAAGGAACTTTTGGCTCGGGAGTTTGAGATCAAGGAGCTTGGAAGATTACAATATTTCTTGGGAATTGAGGTTGCCAGATCAAAGAAGGGAATCTTCATTTCTCAAAGGAAGTACATTCTGGATCTTTTGGGTGAAACCGGTATGCTGGGATGTAAACCAGCAGAATCACCAATTGAAAGCAATCATAAGGTACAAGTTGGAACTGAAGCTCCAGTGGATAAAGGCAGATATCAAAGATTGGTTGGAAGGCTTATTTACCTCTCTCACACCAGACCAGACATTGCTTATGCAGTCAGTATGGTGAGTCAATATATGCATGACCCTAGAGAGTCTCATATGGAGGTGTCTTTCGCATTTTTGCTATCTAAAGTCACTCAGGAAAGGTCTTCTTTCTCTAAACATGATCATCTTGATTGAAGCCTTCTGAGATCGATTGAAATTGGGTCTCTAGATGACGGAAGATCAACTACTAGTTATTGCACCTCGTAGGAGGTAACCTAGTCACTTGGAGGAGCAAGAAGCGAGTGTGGTTGCTAGATCAAGTGCTGAAGCGTAATCTGAGCTATGGCTCAAGGTGTCTCGTGAACTTTTATGGTTCTGAAATTGGTGGAAGAATTGAGGTTGGTGGGAGAGACAAGTTATCCTTGTATTGTGATAACAAGGTGCGCAATCGATATTGCTCATAATCCACATTCAACATGATAGGACAAAGCACATTGAAATTGATCGACACTTTATCAAAGAAAAGTTAACTGATGGTGTCTTGAGCCTATTTCATGTGACTTCTGAAAGACAGCTAGCTGATGTGTTTACAAAAGGGCTCAACAGTCGAACCTTTCATACTTTGATTTGCAAATTGGGCATGTGTAACATCTTTGCACCAACTTGAGGGGGAGTGTTGACATATTAGGAATGACAGATTAGGAATGTGTATAATTAGGATTCTTCCGTTATTATTCTTCCTTAATTAGTTCCTTAATTAGTTCTTCCTTAATTAGGATAGTTTGTTCCTATATATTCTTGTGTATATACCTTGTAAAGATATCAATATAGAATGAAAAAATTCTTCATCAAGTTTCTTCCATTGAGTGTGAGTCACGTCAATTTGCCAAACATCAACGTTTTCCTCACTTTCCTAGAGTCAATAAGAGAGTTGCCCCATTAGAAATTGTGCACACTGATGTTTGGGGTCTGAGTCCTATTGTGTCAAACTTGGGGTTTCATTATTTTATTACTTTTGTATACGATTTCTCCATCAATACTTGGCTCTATTTAATAAAAAGTCTTTCTAAGATATTCGATGTGTTTATTACCTTATGTGCTGAGATTTGTACCGAACACAGTTCCACAAGTAAAATATTACGCAATGATAATGCCAAGAAATATTTTTCTGCCCTCCTTTACTTCTTTTTTGTCACAACAAGGTACCCTTCATCAATCTTCTTGTGTTGTTACCCCACAACAGAATGGAGTTGTCGAACGAAAGAATCGACACCTTATGGAAGTTGCTCGGGCATTGTTATTCAAAATGCAGGCCCCAAAAGAGTTTTGGGCTAATGCTGTCTCCACTGCTTGCTATCTTATTAATCGCATGCCCTCAGTTGTCCTTAATGGTAAAGTTTCATTTTCTATTTTGTTTCCTTCGCAACCCTTCTTTTCTTTGCTTCTTCGTGTCTTTGGTTGTACTTGTTTTGTACATAACACACGTCCATCTATCTCCAAACTTGATCCTAAAGCATTAAAATGTATCTTCCTTGGGTTCTCTCGACTGCAAAAAGGTTATCGCTGTTATGCTCCTGAATTGTATCGTTATTTAGTGTCCTTTGATGTCACTTTCTTTGAAAATACTCCATATCTTTGAAAATACTCCATATTTCACAAATGTGCAGTCTCCCTATTCCCCTGAGGATGGTTTTCTTATCTATCAAGTTCACCGGGTTGAGTTTGTTTCCCCTCCTTTGGACATTCCACTCCCTTGTCCCCCTATCACCCAAGTTTATCCTCAACAATCTCGTCCTTCTGCAAATCCTCCCGTTATCTGAATTCGCAAGTTGATGACAATTCTAAGAACTCTCCGCCTCTACCAGTTGTGTCCTCCCGAGATTCAAGTCTCGACCTACGCATTGCTCTTCGCAAAGGTAAACATTCCTATAAATACCCTATATCTTCATTTGTTTCTTATGAGTCTCTTTCACCTTTTTCTAGTGCCTTTATGTCTTCCTTAAACTCAATTGTGGTTCCTAAGTCTATAAATGAAGCTTTCTCACATGAGGGGTTGAGACGAGCAATGCAAGAAGAAATAGATGCTTTGGATGCTAACCAAACGTTGGACTTAGTATAATTACTTCCTGGGGATCAGGCAGTTGGATGTAAGTGGGTGTATACTATCAAGATGAATCCAAATGATTCTATTGCTTGCTTGAAGGCTTGGTTAGTAGCTCAAGGCTATGTTCAGATGTATGGTATTGATTATATGGAACCTTCTCTCCAGTTGCCAAAATGTCTTCTGATCGTCTACTTATTTCCTTAGTTATATCTTCCCATGGGCCTTTAATCCAACTTGATGTCAAGAATGTTTTTCTTCATGGTGAGCTGCAAGAAGAGGTCTTTATGGAGCAACCATCGGGTTTTGTTGCTCATGGGGGAGAAATAAAGTGTGCAAACTGAAAAAGTCTCTATATGGCTTAGAGCAATCACCACGGCCGTGGTTTGGGAGATTAAGTGAAGTTGTTATCAGCTTTGGCTTAAAGCGAAGCCATTATGATCATTCTTTATTTTGGCAAAAGACTAATGTAGGACTGATATTAATGTTGGTTTATGTGGATGATATAATTATCACAGGTAGTGATGAGAGAGGCATATAAATGCTTAAAGAGTTCCTACAAAGTCAATTTCAAACAAAAGATTTAAGGCAACTCAAATATTTCTTAGTTCAAACAAAAGATTTAAGGCAACTCAAATATTTCTTAGGCATTGAAGTATCAAGGTGTAAGAAAGGAATATTTATTTGCCAAAGAAAATATGTTCTTGATTTGTTAACAGAGATTGGAATGATTGATGCAAAACCTCTCGAAGTTCCTGTGGCACCAAACTTGAAACTTAGTGTAGAAGATGGAGAATTGCTTGAGGACACTGAGCGATAACAGCGATTAGTGGGAAAACTTAATTATCTCACTATGACCCGACCAGATTAGTGTAGAAGATGGAGAATTGCTTGAGGACATTGAGCGATAACAACGATTAGTGGGAAAACTTAACTATCTCACTATGGCATGACCAAATATAGCCTATTGTGTGGGTGTAGTAAGTCAATTCATAAGCACACCACGCACATCTCATTGGGATGCACTAATGAATATCTTGAGATATCTAAAACGGACTCCTGGAAAAGGTATACTCTATTCAAATCATAATCATAGAAAGATAGAAGCATTTTCAGATGCAGATTGGGCAGGTGTCCGGTGATAGATGATCCACTTCAGCTTATTTGTGTGTTTCTGGGAGGGAATTTGATCTCTTGGAAGAGCAAGAAACAAACAGTGGTAGCTAGATCAAGTGTTGAGTCGGAATATAGGGCTATGTCACAAACCACATGTGAGTTGATGTGGCTAAGACAATTACTTGATTAGATAGGCATCGTTTACAAAATTCCAATGGAGTTATGGTGTCAAGCCGCTCTTCACATTGCTAAGAATCATGTTTTCCATGAGCGAACCAAGCACATCAAAGTTGATTGCCATTTTATCAGGGCAAAAGTTCATTAAATTTTGATTTCATTAAGTCACGTGTGTACTTGAGAGCAATTAGCGGATATCTGTACCAAAACATTAGTGGGGAATCGGGTTGATTATATGTGCAACAAGCTGAGTATGATTGATATTTAAGCTCCAGCTTGAGGGGGGGTGTTAAGGATGTGATAACGTGATAGAGTAAATCATGGGATATAGTAGTTATACCATGATTTACTCACAGATACACTTTCCTATTACAATTGTAACTCCTAACATAATGTTGGTACAGCTTTTCCCAAAATATTACTTGTTAACTTCGTGAACAGAAATGTTCAAATCATGAAAAAAAACCTTTCAAAGCAACGGGAACATGACATACATCGACTTTAAACATCGAATCAAGCTCATATAGTTATGAATTTTCAATGCACTATTCCGAACTCCATGCATCTATTAAGCATGTTCTTTTTTACTAAAAGCCTGAATTATCTTGTCCTCTAAATTGACCCAAAAAATCCCAAACATATCACATTTCAAGTTCCTTGATTCTCCAACATACAAATATGATTTCACATTCTGGGTGAAAGCATATATGTTAAAGATAATAGTTTTAAACAACATACATAGGAAGTATCCTCCATCATTATCATTAAAATAATTTGGCTTTTAATAATACTTACTATCGCATATTCATATTATTAGTTCTCTATCCATCAATAGAATCAACTCAAGGAGATCATGCACTGAATGAAATAGAATGTTCTGAAAGTGTCATAAAGATGGTTGTACCATTAATACCTGTAGTTATTCAGTTCTTCAAATAGTCGAATGCATTGCTCTTTATTAAGAAATCCCATATTCTGTTGAGAATTAACAACAATAGACACAAATAAAGGTCAAGCAATTAACATAAGAGGCAGTGCTACAGTCAGTGAAAAATTTTGAAAACTGATGAGAGCAGAAAATAATTATATCCCTTGAAACACTGAATACATAACTAATACAGCACGACAAATATCTAACACGTGCATATGCAAGCTAAACTAATGACTGCATCTGTAGTGGATCCAAGACATTATAAATAATTTTTTTTTAGGGTGCAGGTATTGTTTGAGAAGCGTATCTTACCAGATAAATAAACAAGGGCCTTCCTCTAGATGTGCATATTAATGAAGTACTGAAGTTCAAAGTAAAGAAAGTAATTTTGTTGCAGCTTATAACCAAGTTTTCTGCCTACTTGGAGAACAATTGCAAAACTATCGCAAGAAGAAGACTTCTTATAAGCCCATAAGGTACATTAATCCAATCAAGTAATTCCATCATACACGTCAGAAACTAAAATGTTCTCAATTCCCTCCAAATAAGTAAAACAAAAGTGTAACTCCAACTTTGCAGTTGCACTTATTCTACTCTCTTTAGACACTTGGATATTGCTAATTATAGAGAGGAGACACTAAAATGTCTATTATGAACTAGGCTTTAAATGGTGGGGCAACATAAGCTGATACTATTTTCACAAAATAAGATATCCAAATTGGTTTTTGGTATAAGAGGTTTAACTAATATTCCACTACAGAATAATATAATTTTCCTCTATGCACAACATAATAACAGTAAATTTTGGAGGATCTCCATAATTCTCAACAATAGATGAAGAACCCATAAAGGTTGACTGAAACGATAACAAGAATTGAGCAGACAGCCAATTGAAAAGGATGGTAAGAGATGTCCAACCAACCAAGTGATATCAAGCTTACCTGCTTATCAATTAGACTGAAGGCTTTTGTCAACATCCTTCTCCTCATGCAATCCATTTGAGACACTTGTTTTGCCAGCTACAACAAAAGAAGATAGCCAAGCATGTATATTTATATGTATTGTTTAGTTGACAAAATAGACAGAAAGGGCAGAAAAGAGTTGAGAACAAGAAAACATCGTCATAACAGATAGCCAAGCATGTATATTTATATGTGTTTTTTAGTTGACAAAATAGACAGAAAGATCAGAAAAGAGTTGAGAAGAAGAAAACGTCATCATAACAGTAGTAAGGAATATGCCTATATTTCTTGATTTTACCTGACTTTTGAAGCTGTCATAGACGACAGCAAGGATCAAGTTAGTGACAAAGTAAACGCCCAGTAGCACGTAAAGAACAAAAAATAGGCAATACCATCGTGAAGCCCTGCATAAGAATTTAGAAAAGATTGATATGGGGATTTATTCAACCAAATCTATCACCATAAAGAAGTCTTTCATTCAAAATTTAAATAAACCTTTATTCAACTAACAAAACCATATATGTACTATCTCAAAACTCTTATAAAAAAAGGAAAAATTTAACTACATCATATTGCAATTATAGTTGTTTTACGAGACAATTTCAAAATTTATTACTAAGTTCAGTCGAATCTATGTAATGGCCTTATTTCATTTGACTGTTGAATTTAACAATCTCTTGAGAAGACAAAAATCTAATAAAGCTTTAGTTTCATATATTAGAACACAATTACAAAATGAGTACAAGAATAATTCCACTGGCTTTACATAATTCACTTCAAAGAATGAACGCATCTATTGTATCAAAAACCTAACCCATAGCCAAAAGGGTGGAACATTAATCTTACAAATAGAGTCAATTAAATCCAGTACTAAATTCAACAATCTATAAAATAAAGCATATATTTCTGTCAAATTTTGAATATGAACTGTACTTTTTCCCCCTAAGAAATCAACAAATTCCAAGTTTCTTATTATATGATAACTCCACAAACTATTAATATTGGGAAGAGATTAATAACCAAAAATAGAATACAAAGTTTAGGGATAATAATGTTAGACCCCCTATTATTCTAGAAGGGAGTAAGGTACTACTTTCTGTTATTAGACGGGTATTATGTTCACAAGGGAGGAGAGAGAATAGGAGTTGGTTACATAACTGACTTAAGAAGTCAGTCAGTAGAAATAAGGGAACAATGGGGAGGAATAGGGAAAAAAAATACTAGGAAGATACTAAGCAAATCTGATGAGCCTTATTTGGAGAGCGACCCTCTCAAGTAGGCTGCATTATACTTGTAACACCACGAGATATTGTGGTTATACATTAATAAAATTTCAGTAAGAAAACTCTCAGTATTTGAGAGTTCTATCACTGGTATCAGAGCATAGATCCTACAATGGCTAATAAGAAGGGAGATAATCGGATGGATGGGCTTGAGAAGGAACTCGAATACTTACGTGGCGATTTCGAAGAATTTCGGTGATGAGGAAGGCGTCATTGGAGAAAGAAGAAATGCAATAAACCGGGAGCGGTCTCGATTGGAGATGAAGGAGTTGCGGAGATGATGAAGCGGTTTATGAGCTACCACGAAGCGACGAAGAGTGGGGTGGATGATGGTAACCGAGCAAGTGGATCCGAGTGGGAACAAGGAAGGGCCCAATGGGCGGGTGGTAGTTCAGCCCAAGCCTGAAGGGATGTGCCAACTAAGGCGTCCGGCGTCCTCCAACCAAAGCCATGGGTTGGAATGCATTTTCTAGGATCATGATGGGCGAAGGCGGTGACGAGATCCGTTTCATGGATGGCCACCGCAAAGCGAAATCGAAGGAGACCACCGAGGGAGAAGAGCGGAAACATGGGCGATGGGAGAAAGATGGAGGATCTTTAGGCGATCGACCTCACAGGTTATACGACCAGGGAACCTCGACATGACGCGCGACGAGGAGGTGGAGATGTCGATGTTTGATGGAGATGATCCCGATGGGTGGATTTATCGGGTGAAACGTTTCTTCTCGATGGGACGCTTCAACGAGAGGGAGAAAATGGAGCTGGTATCGATGAGCATGGAGAAGAAGGCCTTGTCGTGGTTTAGGTGGGTGGAGGGTCGACGACCGATCCGATCGTGGGAAGAGTGTAAGGGGCTACTGGTGGAAAAATTCCGACCCATACAGGAGGGGACTTTGTGTCAACGTCTGTTGGCCTCCAAACAAACGGGGACGATAGCTGAATATATTGGTAGGTTTGAAGAGTTATCTGCCCCCTTACCAGAATTACCCGATGAGGTACTGGAGAGTGCATTTTTAAATGGGCTATCAAAGGAAATTCGGGTGGAGCTTTTAATTGCTAATCCTAGGAGCTTGGCACGAATGATGAATTTGGCACAACAGATTGAGGAGAAAAATAAAATATTAGGGGTTGATAAGGGAAACAGTACCATGGGGGGTCATCGAATGGCTATGATGGATACAAAATGTGGGATACAGCTGGGGAGCATGAGAACATGGGGAATTGCACATGTAAAGGCTTCGCACTTCGACAAAGGGATGGACAATATAAGCGCCTTACTTTTAGTGAGTCTGCAAGATAAAAGGAGGCAGGGACTTTGTTTCAAATGCAATGAGAAATATACCCAAGGCCATCAGTGTAAAATGATAGAATTAAAGGTGATCACGGTCCTAGATGAAGAGAGGGAAGTGGATATGCAGGAGAGTATCAAAGAGGAAGACGAGCCAGAAGTGGAGCTGCAAAAGGTGGGAGGGCTGGCCGGACTCAGAACAATTTCCAAAATTTCACCTTGAGGACAAGGTGCATCTTATGGGGGGAGTAATGTTAGACCCCCTATTATTCTAGAAGGGAGTAAGGTACTACTTTCTGTTATTAGACGGGTATTATGTTCACAAGGGAGGAGAGAGAATAGGAGTTGGTTACATAACTGACTTAAGAAGTCAGTCAGTAGAAATAAGGGAACAATGGGGAGGAATAGGGAAAAAAAATACTAGGAAGATACTAAGCAAATACAGTGAGCCTTAGGCTGGAGAGAGCAGCCCTCTCGAAGTAGGCTGCATTATACTTGTAACACCACAGATATTGTGGTTATACATTAATAAAATTTCAGTAAGAAAACTCTCAGTATTTGAGAGTTCTATCAAATAACTGGTGAACAAGTTCAATATAAGCATCCGTGTTTATTTGATATCAAAAAATCCAATAAACAAGTTAGCATTGTCACCTTTCCCTTTAGAATTAAAAATGAAAAAAGACAATTAATCTAGGTTATGGAATGTGGTTAGTAATGGGAAATTATTATTTTTAATTACATTTCTACGTAGTGTAACTAAAAGTTGGTGTTAAATACCAAAATTAAAATTAGAATTCTAAATTTTAGAATCTCAAATATCATGACATAATATTACCTACTATGTATATCATTCTTCCATATAAATATGGACTCATGTAATATGTAACATATATATAATACCAATAAGAAAGATGTAACACAAAATACTAAGAAAAATAAACAATTTTTGTCAGAACAACTTACTTGTAAGCAGGTATCCAAACATCTGGATTGTTTGACGTAGTAAATAAGATAAACATTTGATATAGTGTCGTACCATACGAAGTGAATACTAATTTTCCCTGTTGGGTATCTTCAAACATGACATAGGCCAACCAACTTGAGAATAGAAGAAACAAAAGCCACAAAGCCTATAATTCAAAGTAGCAAGACAACATAGTGTGAATATAAAAAAAAATTGTGCAACATCCTAGAAAATAACACCAAACTACTACATAAGAAATCAATAATAAATTATTATAACTATCAACAGCACAAGTAAAGTTGAAAAGCGATATAACGAACCAAGACATTGAAGTATGTTTTAAGCATCCCAAACAAAATAAGTATGCTTCTCTGCAAGTCCCTGATGAAGAAAAGGAGAGGAAATATTACGAACTTGAAGTTTCTTGATAACCAAAAAAATTAAAACACAATCTCAATAATTGTGACATGTGAAAGTGCACATTTGTCGCTTCCAAGTATCTATTTAATGTATTTCATCACTAGTTGAAGTCTAAAAAAAATGATAACATCAGACAGCATAAATATCTAGATTATAGACAAAAAAGAAAAGAGATAATAAAGCAATTGAATCACTTCCTATCAAGTGATCAATTTAAACAATATTAATTCATAACTTCTTGTCAAAACAATTTACTTCAATATTATGATACTATTCTAGAAACAGAGAATTACTATTAACTAATATGTGCATCCTTGCTGCTTCTTAATAATGACCAAATGTTTAAACGTAAACAAATTTATTAATAAATATCTAGTCCTTAGTCTTTTGGGCTGCAGATGTAAGCCTTTATGGTCAATCCATTTAAATTATGTATTCATCTTTCTCTCATATAGACTACTTTTAAATGTTACAGTTTCCTACTACTGATAGGGTACTAAAACTCAAATAAAATATAATATCCTATCTACCGCTATTTCTTCCCTGTTGTGATAGTTGAAGGAAATACTTTTTTTCCCACAATAAGGATGCACAAGGAATACATTATCCCTTGAACCAAAAATTTTATCTCAAATTGCACCACAGTGATACTAACATTTGCAAAAATTGTTGACAACATGACATCTCATTGACCATTACTCCCATCAGAAGCAAGAAAATATATCATGCTTCTATGTACCAACAATGAAACACCAAATGAATGAATTGGGAAAAAAAAATGAAAAGAGCTCATATGCTAGCATGGCAATCAAAACTTTATTAACAAAAGCCCATTTATGAAAATAGCATTCTTAAGGTCACATATATGATTAAAATGATAGCAATACAATAATTTTCAATTTCACTTCATTCTAAAAAAAATTAAAAGATAAAAGATAAAACTAAATAGGAAAAAGTAGTGTCTAACATTTGTATTACCTCACATCTACTACCAAGGAGTGCCTAATCTAATAGACTAAATTTTATAGCGGGCGAACTTTCGATTTGCTCTTGTATATTACTTGTTAGCTAATAGAAGTAGTGCCATAACGAAAAGAATACATAGTCTAAACTTGTACAAAAAGGTTCTAGATCAATATAAGCATGTTTTTGATACCAAGTTTCATTAAGATCTTAGGAAGAACAAGTTACAATGCCATCAAACTAATTTGTCCTTCATTAATTTCAGCTACAATTAGATGAAAAAATGGACAACTTATGTTGAAATAATCCAACATGCACATGAAATGTGATAGAAACCTGTGTAGTGCTTTACGTAAATCTAGATTCAAAAAGATGGTATAGGTATGGATACAAAGTGAATATAGATTAAAGAAAATGCATGTATTAATGATAGTACCTAATGCTGATTATGAAAAAGATAACCCTTATGTATGGCGCAATTCTGACAGGTAGGAAATTTAGAGCCACCGGAGACAAGTAGAGTGTATAAACTAGTAAATCAGCAACCAAAATTGATAAACATATGACCTGAAAAGTCCATCCATTATCCATTGTCATCAAAACAAACAAAGATCAAAATATCATTCGGATGAAGAGATCAATTACAATGCAAAAGGAAATAATTTATTTAAAGAACCAAGCGAGAATTCATTATTTATAGAACACCTAGCCTAACAATCACAAAACAGTTTCAATAAAAGAAACCACAGCTAAGTACCTTCAGTCTATTAAGAGGATTTTTCCAATAGATATAAAGCCCTTCATAGGAAATTGGAAAGAAAATATGCACAACCAGTATAACAAGAGTCACCCCCTGCACAAGAAAAGAAACTCAAATGTGATTTGAAAACTATGTACACAAATAGTGATTCCTTGAAAGAGTATATGTGTCATTGCAAGTATGGTTTGGGAATTTTAGGTTAATTAAATACTACCATTATTGCATATAGCAGTCAGGATAAGGACAAATGCACATAGGTGTGCACACCAAGTGTTGTTCATTTTGGAAAGACAAATTTCCAAAATCCATGGCATAATAAAGCAAGCATAACTTATTTCCAATAAGAATCATCTAGACAAATGTAGGCAATCATCCAAGAAGTGACTATGCTATATTTCAACTAAATGCGACTCTGATATGTGGGTTTTAGATGGAGTTGGTAAAAAGACAACGAAGCCCCTAGCAAGGACTAACTCCAAAAATTAATCTCATAGTTAAGGAAAAGCAGTGGCAGTTTGTGTTTGGCAGATTGTATCTCTTTCAGAGAAAAAGAAAGAGTTCCTTTTAATCAACATGAAAAATAGAAAAGAAAGAAAGAAAAGGATACAACACCAACCTTGTGTTTTAACCAAGCTTAAAAGCAAAGGGAAGAGACTGGAAAGAGATTGAGGAGAAGGGATGAAGAGGGTAAACTGTTGGATGGGAGAAATGGCCTTAAACAGCTGATTTTGATATTACCAGTTTTATGCATGCACAACTATCTTTTTCAGGAAACTTGAAAATGAAAATATAAGACCTTCAGATGTCTCCTTACTGAAAATAAATTTACCAACTCAAGTCTAGCAAGATTTTAAACTTCAAATCTTTTCAGAAGGGCATTCCATCACTCCTCAAGTTATGATCTTCTAAGCAGTAAACAACATTCACATCAACGAATCATTCAGTACATTAAGATAACTAACAAAAGAATGAATGTCGAACAAAGAATATGAAGTAATTACCTCAAAAATAAGAGACTCTGCATCACTAAAGTAAGGCAACTGCCCAAGATAGTAATACTCCCTATCATTGCAGGCACGACTCGAACACCACAAGGGCTTCTCCAAGAAATTAAGGACTAACAGCGCAAAGTAATTTAGCGTCCAAAGGATGTCAAACTGAATAAAGACGAAATAGAGCTTCGCCACACTCTCAAAATCTGGTCGATCAAGAATTTGTTCGGGCAGACCAACACCATCTTCAGCCTTCAAAGCACATTTTCCAACCAACAAAATTCAGAACACAATATAAATATGATCAAGCCAACAAGACTAATATAATCAAAACAATCACTTGGCTCGACACATAGCATTAAGTGAAACACAAGAACACTTAGTGACACCAAAGTAAAAGAACATTATGTAGTGATCCACAACAGAGTTAAAACGACGTGAAAGAAAAAGAAAGAGACCAGATCGACGAGGGCAGCAGCTTTTTGATAACGAGTGCCATGAGTGATGGCGTCGGAGCGGCGGTTAAAGGCAGTGGCTGTATCGCTTGTCCTCCTATGAGAGCTGGTTTCTCCGAGAAGATGCACATCCATTATGAACTTTGCAATTCTCCACATGAAGAAGTGATGGTATAGTATATATAAATAGTAATAATAATATTATTATTATTTACAAAAGTAATTGCCACTTGGCAGCCGTGATGGAGGCCTTTCAGCTTCGTTTATCTTCTTCCTTTGTCGGCTGAACATGTGGCTAACTCGCTGGCCCACCGAAATTATGAAAGATAATGACTGATGATGAGAGTTGAATTTGTCAATTTTTAATTTTATTATTTTAATAATTTAAAATAATAATAATAAATAATTTTAAAATAAGTATATTCCGAACCTCAATATTCGTCTACCATAACATTTCCAAAATAATTAAAACAAATCATAAATTAACGGATAATTTGATGAGCTCAACTCTTTATCAATTAAATTAAATCTTGGCATAATATTATTTTATATTTTAAATAAAAGCAAACTTTAATGTCACATAATTAATTTTTAAATAAAGTAAAAATAAGTTCTACGATCACTTGGTAACAAGGGATTATTTATACATTTTAGAGAATAACTCTTACTTGTTACATAACTCATATTTATATATTTTAAATAAAGGGTTCCAGTTGTCACATGATAAAAAATATTTTACTTCAAAATAAAAATAATATGACATCATCATTGACATAATATTTAGCTGTTGAAGAATTAATCATTAAATTTTCCATCCACTTAAAATTTATTTTAAATGTTTTAAAATTTTAAGATTTAATTTGAATACTTCAAAACGTTACTACCTTTCCTATGTTTTATTTGAAGCGTTGAAATTTAATTTATATTTTTAGCAGCTACAATTTCAATCTCGGAATCTTCTTATTTTAGTCTTTATATGTTAAAATTTTCCCTAATCACGGACTTTTTTCAATAACGATTTGATGAAAATGCAAATGCAAATGCAACACTCTACAATATGATATTAATACGATAATTGCATAAACTAGCAGATTAACATTTACTTGTAATCTGTGATGAAAGTGCCTTGATGAATTTATACGAAAAATTTAACGTGAAGAAGAACTAAGATGAAATGACTTTCTTTCGGATAAGATAAAATAGTTTACATGTATCTCTTGACATCTGCGATATAAAGATACCTTAATCTATAAGTTTTTAATGTGTGCTTCATAAAATTTCTAGTCTCGAAGTTTACTTCTTTGAGATCGTTAGCCATCTTTATCATTCACTAGTTTCATACATCTCGACGTGGCGAAGTCTATATGAACTACTATGTGCCTTTTATTGGTAGCGTGATATTGGATAAATAACTCATCTAGGTGATTTTGGCGATCATATGTCTCCTTTATGGCATTTTCAAATATCTTTTCTGCTCGAAATAAATTTGGAATTCATATCGGCATTAAAATAACGAAATTAGTGTATAAATGTGATAATTATTTCACAACTTTATTGAGAAGAAAGAATAAGACGAAGGTTGGAGTGGCAAAATGCAACACAGAATAAGGAGAGAACCTATAAAAAAATGTTGCGTAAAGATAAAGAAAGGGTTTTGTTGACATTATAAATTGAAAAAATTAGGATGAAAAAAGTAATCGAGAAAAGAATGGATTCTTGACACGAGCAGTCGTTCTTTATTTGTTGAAATAGAATAAGTAACCTTGACTATTGCTATCTTTGTGGAATGGAGAATGAGATGTATTTAGGTTAAACAAGAAGAAGGCAAAAGAAGAGGGTAGGAATTGTTTGACTGAAGTTAGAGGAGAAATGATATAAAGTTTACATATAGAGTTGTTAGGGGACCATATGGAAGGTGAGAGTTGAAGAGTTGCGTGGTATTAAATAAGGGGCAGTACTCGAAATGATTTTCCTAGATATAGGCAAAAACATAGCTCAGCTATCAATTGAAACGTCAATCTATGTTTTGATCTTATGTTTGTTTACTTCTACAATACGTTATTGGTAGTATTTGACATTATTATAGCAATTAGAAGATTATTCGATATAACGAAAAGACGTCTCGATATCTGCTTTCTAGATTTTGGGGGTTACATGTTTTCGAAGAAGGATTAGTCAATTCGTATACTCCAAGAAGACATAGGGAATTGGTAAGTGAAATTTAATCGGAGTTAGAAATGACATCAACTGAACTGCTTTAAATAAAGAAGAACAAGAGCAAGCTCAAAGAAGCAAAAATGAGTTGAAGTAGTAAGAGGTTGAAAAACAGACGAAAGAAGAAAAACGGACGGAAGTTCAAAAGTAGATTTAAAGCAAAAGCGGTTGTTATCTTGGATAGATAATTTAATGGAAAATCTTGACACCTTGGCGAAAAATGACAAACAAGGTCATTTGTTGGTGATCTGTGGAAAAATGGTGAAAAGAATGAGGCGAAGAAGAGAAGCAAAAATAAGGCGAAGTCGGAAAGCGAGCGGAAGGTGAAAAGTAGCCAAAAGAAGAAAAGGAGATGGCGGTTAAAAAAGCGGAAGCAAAAGCGAGCGGAAGCAAAAGGCATTTAAAGCAAAAGAGACTTAAGCAAAAGCGACGCAAGCAAACGAGACGATGATCTGAAATTCAAACCGCGTTTGAGTTTGAAGATTCTGGACAAAAAAAAGCGATTCTAAGAAAATAGCGGGGTGAATGAAGAATGTTGTTATCTTGGACGAGATAATCTAATGGAAATTCTTGACACCTTGGTGAAAAACAACAAACATGAACTTACGTGTTGACTTATGTGGAAAAATGCCGAAAGAATAATATGAAGATTGTAACAATGTTTATCTTTCTTGTAGTCATTCATAATGTGTGAATCGGTTTTGGGTAAGACTCTAAAGTGTCCTTGTCTATAAGGTACTACATGGGTTGTGTCTGAGATATGCTACGATTTTGGATCGTTGAAGTAGAAATAATGATGAGACAGCAAGACGATGAAAAACAAACCTTGAAAAAAGAGAGGAAGCTATTGAAAGCGAGCGGAACTTCAAAAGCGAGCGAAGTTGAGCAAGAGAGGGAGTTGAAAAGCAGATGGGCGAAAGCAAACGAAAGTTATCCAAAAGCAAACGGATGCAAAAGTAGATGATGGAAAGCAGATGAAAGCAAACCACCTCAGAATTAAGAACCAGTTTGAGTTAATTCTGAGTAATCGAATAAGCGCTTCTTTCAATATTCAAGAAGCAAGATTTAAGAACCAGTTGAAGACGAAGATTATAAATAAGAGTCGAAGTCGACGTATTATTTCGTTTATTTATGTAAATAGTATTTTTCCTATTAGGTATTAAAAATTCTTGGCTTATATTAATAAAACAAATATCGATGGTATTATTATGATTATATAAAAAACACGAATATAAATCATGAAAAAATAATTAGAAAGCGATATTGCAAATAACAATAACATTAGAAAGTGATGAACCATATTGGTAAGGGTAAAGAAAACTAAGACAATTCAACCCACCTTCTTATGCATTCATATATCGTATAATAAGCACTGTAATAATGCATTATTGACTTCACATACTTGAGAGAAAAATATTCAGCGAATTATGTAGAGCTATCTTACTGTAGCAAACTAAAAAAATGAGTGTGTCAACTTCTCTCAAGCTTTATCTCTCTGATAAAAACAGACGGAAGTTGAAAAACAGAGGAAAGAGGAAAAATAGACAGAAGTTGAATAGTAGAGGAAAGCAAAAGCAGACGGAAGTTGAAAAGCAGACGAAAGAAGAAAAACAAACGGAGTTGAAAAGCAGACGGAAGCAAAAGCAGACGGATGCAAAAGTGGACGAGAGCAAAAACATTTTATAACTTTTATTTTCAGTAGGTCTTGTGAAAAGAACAAGTTTGTTTTAATTAAGCGTTTTCATAGGTTTTTTTTTTAAAAGGGAAATACACAAGGTATAACTTGTTTGATTGAAGTCTCTACTTCTATCGTCTTAAATAACACGAAGCGATATGTCAGACGAACTGGAAACCCAGACGAAGCAGTTACCATATTATGCTATCTAATATTACAATTCTTCAAAGTACAATCTTGATGAATGTATTTACAATCTTCCTATTGAATCACAAGTAGCTGCTATATGGACTGACACTGACGATAAACAACATGATAAATGTCCTCATATCCAAGTCTGTAGTAGGCATTCTTTATTTGCGGCATCCTTTTTGAGATTTGTCTCCCCTTAATGTGGATGCTGGAAGTTTGTATCACTAAAAAACTGATTAACACATTATGAATGACTACAAGAAAGATCAAGATTGTTACAATCTTCCTATTGGATCACAAAGACACTGACGACCGACGTAGAGAATGATAGACATGATAAATCTCGTCATATCCAAGTCTCCAGTACGTCTTCTTTATTTGAGCCATCCTTTTTCAGGACGGTAACATGATAAATCTCCTTATATCCAAGTCATTTATGCCAAGAGTTGGTGAACAACGATATTCTTTCGACAATGAACAAAAGTCGGCAAAGAACAACATCGAAACTTCAAAAACATCTGTACAAACAAAAAAAAAGCTTAAAGAAGATTTACAAGTAACAGAGGAATAAAAGTAACAGGAAGCGAAAACTAAGAGCAACTGGATGTGGAGTTGGTGAACAGTGATACTGTTTTGATAGCAACAACAGCTACGACAACTACAACGAAAAAATGCCAAAAGAAGATTTACAACTAACACAGGAAACCACTGTGATACTCTTTCGACACGAACAATGTACCACGACAAGCACCAAGATCATGAGACGAAGATCTGAGGAGAAGGTGAGGCAATGAGCAAGAAGACACTATATAAGCGATCCTGAGGGCATGCATTGTGGGGCCCGTCGCGTGGTCGCTGACAAAATATTGCATCGAAGATTGGGTCGAGGAGATTGTGTGTATAGAGAAAGCGACACAACATGAATGACAATATGAATGAATGAAAAGATATAAGCAGATATAAGTAGTCCTGAGGCATGCATTCTTGACGCCGCCACCTGACAAAATATTGCATCAGAAGATTAGGTCAGAAGATTGCATGTATATCGCGCGAAGACACATAGATTATCACAAGAGATATATATATTAGTGATTCGTATTATTTAATATCATAATGTAAATAGTATTATTCCTATTAGGTATAAAAAATTTTTCGCTTATATTAATAAAACAAATATGCAATGAACCGTTATTATGATTGTATAAAAAATATGAATATATGAATGAAGTTGAATAATAATAATGAATTTAATAATCATGATAAAAATATTTAGAAACTGATATTGCAAATGAGAATAAATATATGAATGAAGTTGAAAAATAATCATGAATTGAATAATTATGATAAAATCATTAAAGCGATATTGCAAATAACAATAACATTAGAAAGTGATAAACTATCTGTTAAGTCAAAATGACTTCACATTTATGATTTTGATTAAGAACAAATACTCAGTAGAAAAACAGACAGAGAAAGAAAGACAGATGGAGAAAGAAAAATAGACTAAGTAGAAAAACAGACGGATAAAGAAAAACAGACGAAGTAGAAAAACAGACGGAGAATAAAAAACAGACGAAGTAGAAAAATAGACGGAGAAAGAAAAAAGCAGGCGAAGTAGAAAAGCAAACGGAAGCCAAAAACAGACGCATATGTTACTCCAATCTATTGCGACAACACCAGTGCAATCAATCTATCAAAGAATCCGATTCAGCATTCAAGAGTGAAGCACATAGAAGTCAGACATCACTTTCTGAGAGACTATGTTCAGAGGAAGGTGGTGCGTCTACAGTTCATCGAAACAGAGTATTAGTAGGCAGACATCTTCACAAAACCATTAAGTGAAGAACGGTTTCAGAAGATCAGACGCAATCTCAACATGGTTATGTTAAGTGACCAGTCGAGCTAAAGTAACGACAAAACTAACGGCGTCAGAAACAGTGAGGTACAGCTGGTAACTTCTCTCACAAGAAAGTTGTGGAGGGAAAGTCTGATAATCTCGAAGATTTTAATGACTCTAGAACACATCGGACTATATCTCTACAAGTAGTCTAAAAGCAAAATCATTACGGTTATTCTCATCTCCAGAAGGTTCATTTTGCTTTCCCAATTCTCTCAAACATCCAACCCTAAAAAGCTTACCAGATTCAGTTTTTCGTTCTGAAACAATGGAGGCAGCCATGATATTCGGAAGACATGTGGATTTCGAGTCATTGAGGAATGATGGTATGGATGTGGAACCAGAGATTGTAAGAGCTGGTTGGAGGAACTTCTTTGAGGTGCGAGAACTAGTATACACAAATGAGGTTTTCGATTTTTGGAAGAATGCTCAGCTAGTAGACAACACTGTAGTATCATCAGTAGATGTATATCCGTTGTTGTGACTAAGGAGTTAATAAAGAAGGTGACCGATTGTCCGTCAGTTGGTGAGACCCTCTCTACCAAGGCCGGATGGATGTCCCAAGTCGGTATGAAAGAGGAAGATGAGAGAAGACAATTATATGGAGCCAAGGATCCATGGGAGAGGAAGACCTCTAGTTTGGTTCCGAAGGCGAGGATTCTTCATGCAATTCTGTTTAATTGCATTTTACCAAGAGCAGGTTCAAGGCATTTGGTGACTACGTTGGATGAACAATGCTTGTTTTACCTGCTAAATCGCAATCCCATCGACTTACCCTTCTTAATCTTTCACTACATGATTAAGGGGATGAAGGATATAAATAGTTATCCTTACGGTATGTTGCTTACAAGGATTTTTAAGGAATTTGGAGTCCTCCTACATCGAGGACATAGAAGGATTGTACCTGTGAAGAGTAAGATTGATTCAATCATAATACGGTGAATGGGTCTAAGGACTGTAATCAAAGAAGAAGCCGACTCTTCAAGGAGAACTAGGACTGAGGGGTGTTAGATCGGAAAAAGAAAGCATGCTTAGTATGAAGAAACGATAGATTTCAAAACTTTTTAAGAAATCATCTTGCAGCGGAAGCAATATATCCAAATCAACATGCTAATCCATACATGATATGGTATAAGGATAATAAAACCAAGAACAAGATAAAAGGAATTACCGACTCCTTATTCTGACTTTAAATCCTCATTGCTATTATCCTCTCCTTCTTATATCCAAATCCTTTGCCTTTGAGTCTTTTCCTTTAGCAATCTATCTTCTTCCTTGTTGTAGTATCCTCAACCAATTAGATTTACTACTTGTTCTTCAAGGACAACTAGGTTAACAAAATCCTTTGGTGGGAAAGGAGAAGAAATATTTGGAGGAGATTTTCTTAGAAGAAGAAGAACCAAAATTGAAACTCTTTCAATTCTTTTACTTAGGAATTTCGGTTCTACCTTGCATGAAAGGAGAGAATGTCTAAAAACCATGCAAGAACCCTTTCTTACATCTCAATTTCGAAATATGCATGAATGGAAAGAGTGAGAGGCATCCAATGCATCACTTCTTACATTAATCACTCATCATATAGCCAATAAATGAGACTTACTTCATTTATCTTTAAAATGGCTATTTGAAAAGACCATAACCTATAATTGAATACCCATTTCGGTTTTGGCAAGAAGAAAAAAGGAAGATGATCCATCTAATGCACATCTTTCATCTTTAATCTAATGAATGCAAATAGGTTACATGCCAACATTAAAAGCCAACCATTAAACCATTTAATGGTAAGTTCATAACTCCATTTAATAATGATGAACCATAATAAAGACCATCTTTATTTAGTATTTTAATGTCAAATGTGTGGTTACACATCTAACCTAACACAATTTCAAAATTGCTTCTTCTCCATTTTAAAAAAATTGTTTTAATATAATTAATCTAATCAATTACATTAAACCAAAACAAGCCCATTTCTAAATGAACATATGGGCTTCCAATTAACCATTAATTAGTATAAGCCCATCATTCAATTATGGACTTCTAAAGCCTTCAAACTACTTCTTACTTAGCTTGATAACCTTCCTTAAAGCCAAGTGGGGAATCTTATTGGACTTTGATAATTCAAGCTCAATAAGCCCATAAATAATTGATCTCATTGGAATTAATTCTAGCTTATTAACTAAATGTCATTCCACTAAAGACAATTAGTTGAACTCTTAAATTATTAAATATTATGAGAATATGTCCAATTGCAAACCCTATTTAGAACCTTATTATAGCCATCCGCACAACAAAGGGTAAAATTACCGTTTTGCCCTTATGTTGGTTTTTCCTCTAGATCTCTCATTTTACTTTATATGGTGATTAACACATAAGATCTCATCTTAGTGTTAAGACTTGATGGGTAGCTAGTCCATCAAACTATGGCGCTAGTTTAATCACCAAATCTCCTTAAAACATCTAGAAGAGATGATAACACTATAAACTCTTTATTTGAGTGAATGTTCCCTGATACATGTTTCAATTAATAATTCCAACATGCAGACAATGGATTAATACCTGTAAAAATCCATTCGATCATATCAAGAATTATAATGAAACACATATGAGTTCACCACTCATCAAGATCGTGGTTCATAATAGCGAATGCTTAAGTTGTATGTTTTAAGATTAAAGTAACTACCACTTTATTCTTGAAAACATACTTGATTCAATTCATTTAATAGTGCCATTATTGATAGTCTACTACTATCATGATATGAAACTCATCATTCCCTTTAAGTAAACTCCTTTACTTATATGGAGATAAATCGTAACACTACTGATCTAAACCATAATCAAACGACCAACGATTATTCAAGCGTGAATCAATTAATTGATTCTAATAATATACATGTTTCCTATACATCTCTATGTATATGTGTATTACTTACAAATGAATATTGGTACCTTATGACCAGATATATAATGCTCATACAGATAAAACCAAACTCTTTTGTTTTATTAATAATAAATATTTTCATTACAAAGCATGGCTGAAGAAGATAAAGTTACATGTAAATATACTTGCTTTCGAGGCACTATATTTACATAACTCCAACAATCTCCACTTGCCCTAAAGCAAGTTTGACATATCCTTCATTCCCATCCCTTAGGTGACCCTCAAAGCTCTTTTGAGTCGATGTCTTTAATGAGCGGATCGTGAGGTTTTGCTCTGTAGGAATCTTTACCACATCCACTTCTCCACGTTGTATTATCTCCCTTATGAGATGATACTTTCGCTCAATGTGTTTGGCGACTTTGTGGTTCCGAGGTTCTTTAGAATTAGCCATCGCCCCACTATTATCACAATAAAGTGTAATGGCTTTTACGCCTCTGGAACTACCTCCAAATCATTTAGGAACTTCCGAGCAGATCGCTTTCTTTCACGCTTCACAAGCAACATACTCAACCTCCATAGTCGAATCAACAATACAAGATTGCTTGACACTCCTCCAAACTATGGTTCCACCTCCTAAAGTAAATATAGAACCAAAAGTTGATTTCCTTGAATCAACATCGATTGGAAATCGAATCCGTATATCTGTCGGAATAAGATTACTTCGAGTAAACAAGCATTAAGTTCTTCATCCTACGAAGATACTTAAGTATACATAACCGATCCAATGTTCCATTCTGGATTGGTGAAATCGCTACCGGTCCCATCTGCGTAATAGATATCCGGTCTAGTGCATGCATTGCATACATCAAGCGCCAGCTGCCGAAGCATATGGAATGTTACGCATCGTTCAACCTCTCTTGGGTTTTAGGTGCTTGTTCCTTTGAAAGTTTGATTCCATGTCTAGTAGGAGTGAAACCCTCTTGGAATCTTACATGGCGAACTTATTGAGCATATTCTCAATGTAGGTTAGCCGAGACAAAACTATCTTCTTGTTCTTACGATCCCTTATAAGTTTGATCCCTAGAACATAGGTAGCCTCTCCCAAATCCTTCATTGAAAAGCTGTTCATTCGGCCATCCTTAACATGCAGATAACATTCCCACATCATTCCTAATGAGCGAGAATGTCATCAACATACTGAGGATTAGGAAAGTAACCTTACCTTCTTGTATTCTTTTGTAAACACAAGGCTCATCTAGGTTTTGTATGAACCCATAGGTTTTGATAGCCTTATCAAACCTAATGTTCCAAGACCTAGATGCTTGCTAAATCCATAAATGGACCTTTGCAACTTACAAACCTTATGCTCATTACCTAACTCAATGAATCCTTTTGGTTGGGCCATATAAATGGTCTCCTCAAGATCTCCATTCGAAATGCGGTCTTGACATCCATTTGCCATATTTCATAATCGAAATAAGTGCTATGGCCAAAAGAATCTGATGGACTTAAGCATGGCAACCGGAGAAAAGTCTCCTCGTAGTCTATACCCTCCTTTTGATTATAGCCTTTAGCTACCAATCTAGCTTTAAAGGTCTCTACCTTTCCATCCGATCCCTTTTCCTTTTGTAGATCCATTTACACCTATGGTTTTAGACACAGTGGTAGATCTACAAGGACCCAGAACTTCATTAGTATACATAGAATCTATTTCGATTCCATTGCCTTGAGCCATTTTCTGCATCAACATCATTAATAGCCTATGTATACGTGAACGGGATCTGTTTCTTCTTGATGCGAGATGGCAATTAAGCCTTCTCTAAACCCAGATACCTATCTGGTTGTCTCACAACCCTTCCACTACGTCTAGGCACATCTTGATGTTCAAGTTGCACTTCCGATTCAACTCTTGAATCCATTTCGACATCTTGTTACATCATATCCAAAACAACTCTTGGTTTGGATGAAATTGCTAACTCCTTTAGTACTACTTCACTTCCTCCTTTGTGATTTCTCACAAACTCTTCCTCTAAGAAGTTTGCATTTGTCGACACAAATACCTTCCTATCATGAGGACTGTAAAAATAGTACCCTCGAGTTCCGTAGGATATCCTACAAACAAACATACTTGACCTTGGTTCCATCTTTGTGGATTCAGGCTTTAGAACATGGGTTTGGACAGCCCCAAGTCCTCAAGTGCCTCAATGAAGGCACTCGGCGATCCACAACTCCACAGGTGTTTTAGACACCGATTTGGATGGAGCAAAATTAAGAAAATATGTTGTCGTTTGTATCACATATCCCGTAAGCGATTACGGAAGGCTAGCATAAGACATCATTGATCTTACCATTTCCAATAGAGTTCTATTTCTCTCTCTGTTACACCATTACATTTGAGGTGTACGAGGAGTCGACAAATTGGAAACAATTCCATTGTCAATTAAATATTCTTTGGAACTCTCAGATAAATACTCACCACCTCGATCGATCGAAAGTGTTTTAATGGCTTGCCAAGTTGCTTCTCGACTTCACTTTGAATTCTTTGAACTTTTCAAAGATTCACTCTTTTTATGCATCAAATACAAATAGCCACGTCTTGAGTAATCATCTATAAAAGTTATGAAATATTCATAACCTCCTCAGCTTCATACATTCATGGGCCCACACACATCAAGTATGTACCATGTCCAATGTGGATTCAAATCTGTTTCCTTTAGAAGGAAATGAGGCTTTTGTCATTTTCCTTCAATACAAGATTCACAGTGGGTAATGGATCACTATCCAAGCCCATAAGCATCCCATCCTTTACTAGCACGTCAATTCTTTTCGATTGATATGACCCATCCTTAGATGCCACAGATACTTTGAATTAATGCTAGAGATATTGGATTGTCTTGGTTTTATCAATTACGTGGTGTTTAGTGAGCCTTTCATAGGTTCTATAAAAACAATCCTGTTTAATTATCGCTCACAAATAAAATCCTTATTCTCATATATTGAAACAACCTTTTCAAAATATAAGGAATAGCGAGTTTTATTAGACAAAAAAGTAAATCATGTTCCTTACAATCATTGGCATGTAATAAACATCTTCCAAATATAACCTATGACCACTAGGAAAGTCCAAGATAACTACTCCCACCGATTCTGCTGAAACATAGAAACCATCTGCTATCTTAACTTGAAAGCGGCCTTTAGGAAGTCTTTTCCTTTATTGGAACCCCGCAAAGAATTACAAACATGGTTAGTAGCTCTGAATCTAATATCCAAGAAGTAGATAAATCTTACATTTCTAGTTCCTAACAAACTTAGGAAGCCCATACCTTGTTTGTTTTGAGGGACTCTAGGTAGACCGGACGGTTTCTTTTCCGGTGGCCCATCTCATCACAGTGGAAACACTTTCCTTTGATGTTCTCTTTGGCCTTCTTTTCATGGGTTTGGCCTTGACCCTATTTGGGCCTTCTTTTCATTGGACCCTTCTTCTTTCCTTGCCCTTACTCTTGGGCTTAGAAGAAGAAGCTACATTAACCGGCCCATGAGCCTTAATATTCAATATTTCCTTCGTGCTTTGAAGGGTATTCATCAACTCACTCGAGGTGTAATCCTTCTTTGTTGAGCTCATAGTCCAACTTAAAGCTGCTTAAAGAAGAGTTTAAGCTATTGATGATCATAATCATCTGCGTGTCGCATCCATATCCACCCCAAGCATCTCACCTCAAGAACGCGATAGATTACCTTCATCATGTAATCCCGCACCGGTTCACGAGTTTTCATGCGAGATTATGAAAGGTTTGGATAGCTTTCACTCTTTGAGACCTAGTCCTCACACCAAACATCTCATGTAGGTGATGGATCATTACACTAGCAGTTTTCATACAAGCAATTTGCTTTTGCAACATGCCATTGTGAAGCAGAATATAACACTTAGTAGTCTTGTCGACGATTCCGGCAACTCATGTTGTTGGACTTGCTCGGGAGTTGCATCTCCACTTAGAGGTGTAGGCTCATTTTCGATTAACACCCATGAAATACGTTCATATTGAAGAACAATGTCAAGGTTACGTCTCCATTCATTAAACTTGTCTCCATTTTCCAATTTGTTATTAGTCAAGAGTAGGGTGAGTGGATTCATTTTGTGGTTGATTATGTACGAAAATATAAATTATTAAAACATGAGCATACTAGTCAACAATTTATGGAACTTTGTATAAAATCATGATGCATGTATGCATGATGATAGATTTAACAAAACTTAAAAATTAAAACATTATCTGACGATTATTTTCTTATCTATAACAGACTAAGTGACGGTGGGCCATCTTATCTATTAAAAGAAAAACAGGACCCTCCCACTCAAAAACTACCAAGCATCTCATGCTCAATTTTTAAGAAGCGTCTTAATTTGGTCCATACTTTTACCAACAGAGCTACGGTGGGCGGTTTATTGATAAAAATGTTGAGTGTATAACCATTTGATTCATTCACTAAAGATACCTACAAATCATGCCTCGGTGGGAGGTCACATTTGCTATCATTAAGTGGACTTATCCTTAAGGAGACCCAAACCATGCAAGATCTAGGATCCATGCCCTCCGATGGGGAGTAACACTTCACCACATGCAAGCGGGCCATCATTTGGAGACCGTGGACTCTCACAGAGCATCCTCTCCCACTCAATCTTTTGGACTTTAAGTTTTAAATACCATCTTGTCTAGATGCAATTTATTATCCATCCTATATTGTTTCATTATATATCTCATACATAATGAATGCATGGCAAGGCCTAGGGTTGGCAATTTTCTAAATGACATGCAATCACATAATATCACATATTACAAGCATTCATTTCTCCATTCATCACATGAACTAATAAAGCCACTTTTGATTGTCCATCCTAGAATTACAAGCCTTTTAGGCCCAAAATATGCTTCTTCAACTTGGATCTTCCGCTTCGAACTCTTCGCTAACATGTTCCGGCCCATTCGGTAAACAAAATGTAATGACATTTATGAAATTAGAATTTTGTCATTTTGAAAAATAAAATTCCAGCACTAGATTTTTAGAAAACCAAATCTTTGTTTTGACAAAAAATTCCAGCACTTGTTTTATTAAAACCGAAACTCATTTCATGAAAATTAAACACAACACTTAGTATTTTAGCAAAATCGAAATTGGATTCTTTGAAACAAAAACCAGCACTTGTTTTCCAATCATAACTGAAATATGATTCATTGAAACAAAATTCCAGCAACTTAGTTTTCACAAAACTTATGCCAAAACACAAAAGGATACACGAAAATTTTACCTTTCCATTTCTTCAATCCATGGCTGCTCCTTCTTCATCATTACATCAATTTTGAACATTACAAAATCAAATAAAATAGAAAAAAACCAAGGAGGAAACATGGTGATGATAGACCACCCTCCTTATTCTGACCAAATGAAGAAATCTTACAAGATAAAATTTAACTTCTATGGACAACCAAAAGAGCAACATACACCATATATATTTCTATCACATAAAAATATGCAGTATACATAAAAAGATTGTCAACCCATGCATCCAACATATAGGAACCGAAATCATGCATGAAAAACCAGCTCTGATACCAATTGTTGGATCGGAAAAAGAAAGCATGCTTAGTATGGAGAAACAATAGATTTCAAAACTTTTTAAGAAATCATCTTGCAGCGGAAGCAATACATCAAAATCAACATGCTAATCCATACATGATATGGTATAAGGATAATAAAACCAAGAACAAGATAAAAGGAATTACCGACTCCTTATTCTGACTTTAAATCCTCATTGCGTTATCCTCTCCTTCTATCCAAATCCTTTGCCTTTGAGTCTTTTCCTTTAGCAATCTATCTTCTTCCTTGTTGTAGTATCCTCAACCAATTAGATTTACCACTTTTTCTTCAAGGACAACTAGGTTAACAAAATCCTTTGGTGGGAAAGGAGAAGAAATATTTGGAGGAGATTTTCTTAGAAGAAGAAGAACCAAAATTAAAACTCTTTCAATTCTTTCACTTAGAAATTTCGGTTCTACCTTGCATGAAAGGAGAGAATGTCTAAAAACCATGCAAGAACCCTTTCTTACATCTCAATTTCGAAATATGCATGAATGGAAAGAGTGAGAGGCATTCAATGCATCACTTCTTACATTAATCACTCATCAAATAGCCAATAAATGAGACTTACTTCATTTATCTTTAAAATGGCTATTTGAAAAGACCATAACCTATAATTGAATACCCATTTCGGTTTTGGCAAGAAGAAAGAAGGAAGATGGTCCATCTAATGCACATCTTTCATCTTTAATCTAATGAATGCAAATAGGTTACATGCCAACATTAAAAGCCAACCATTAAACCATTTAATGGTAAGTTCATAACTCCATTTAATAATGATGAACCATAATAAAGACCATCTTTATTTAGTATTTTAATGTCAAATGTGTGGTTACACATCTAACCTAACACAATTTCGAAATTGCTTCTTCTCCATTTAAAAAATTGTTTTAATATAATTAATCTAATCAATTACATTAAACCAAAACAAGCCCATTTCTAAATGAACATATGGGCTTCCAATTAACCATTAATTAGTATAAGCCCATCATTCAATTATGGACTTCTAAAGCCTCCAAACTACTTCTTACTTAGCTTGATAACCTTCCTTAAAGCCAAGTGGGGAATCTTATTGGACTTTGATAATTCAAGCTCCAATAAGCCCATAAATAATTCAATCTCATTGGAATTAATTCTAGCTTATTAACTAAATGTCATTCCACTAAAGACAATTAGTTGAACTCTTGAATTATTAAATATTATGAGAATATGTCCAATTGCAAACCCTATTTAGAACCTTATTATAGCCATCCGCACAACAAAGTTTAAAATTACCGTTTTGCCCTTATGTTGGTTTTTCCTTCTAAATCTCTCATTTTACTTTATATGGTGATTAACACATAAGATCTCATCTTAGTGTTAAGACTTGATGGGTAGCTAGTCCATCAAACTACTGGTGCCAGTTTAATCACCAAATCTCCTTAAAACATCTAGAAGAGATGATAATACTATAAACTCTTTATTTGAGTGAATGTTCACGATACATGTTTCAATTAATAATTCCAACATGCGAACCTTTGGATTAATACCTGTAAAAATCCATTCGATCATATCAAAATTATAATGAACACATATGAGTTCACCACTCATCAAGATTGTGGTTCATAATAAGCGAATGCTTAAGTTGTATGTTTTAAGATTAAAGTAACGGCCCACTTTATTCTTGAAAACATACTTGATTCCAGATTCATTTAATAGTGCCATTATCAATAGAAAAAGAAACTGAGCAGAGCATAGTTCAGGAAACCCCCATTGCTCAACAGGAGGAACCAGTGGAACAAAGCCTGGTTCAGGAGAATCGTTGTGAAGCACAACCAGAGGCAACGACAGAATCAGACTCAGATAGTGATGAACCTTGTCTGATGATATACAATTATCATAAGTTTTTGCGAAAACAGACGCTGAAGATCAAAATGGTGGAAGTTGTTACCAGAAGGAGAACTGCTATTGCATTCTGTATTCAACTAGTAAAGAAGATAGTGGCTATGGTACAACCTATGTTGATTAATAGTAACACATGGGAATTACTAAAAGAAGATGAAAAGATTTTCTACGATGCTTTGAGGGACGCTGCTACTAAGCGATACCCTTTAAAACGTCCCTGCAAACCATGTACTATTTTTTCGATCACTGAAAACACGAAAATAAAGGTTGCACCAGATATCCAGCCAAGATATCCTCGGGATTTGACTAAGGGGAAGTCAAAATTATTTCCTGAGGAAGAAGCTAGTGATGATCTGTCCGCAGATCAAATAGTAGAAGAAGTGCGAAATATTGATGAGGCATGCGCTTCTAGACAGAATAAAGATGAAGCGAGCTGCAGCTATACTGACAAGAAGGAAGATCGATGGGGAAGAGTAATAACAGGGACATTTATTGAGTTCCTTGTTCAGATAGATTCTGCGTATTAGACCTCTCATCTAATACACTGCCTATTCAAGCGGATGCATTACCCTGCAAGGAAAGCGATTCTTGATCTTGCTGCTCCATTTGACTTAGATCTTCCTGAAGCTGAAACGTTTATTCGTCCACCAATGATTGAGATAAATGAAGAATACATTCCGACATCAGATGCTTATACTACTTCAATCCCATTCACTCCTCCCTCAGCAGATGTTGATCAAGCCTCCTCATCGATTTACCCACCAGATGAACTCAGCAGATTACGTGGTGAAGTCAATGAGATGAAGGAGACGATGAATGATCTGAAGAAGATGATGATAGAACTGCTAAAGAGCCACCATCATTAATCATTTTTTATTATAACAAATAGGGGGAGAATAAGAGCAAAAAAGAAGAGAATGAACAAGAGGAGAAGAGAATGAGCAGAAAAGAAGAGGGTGTTCAGAAATGAAGGTGTGACTGAAGCAGACGAAGAAAGGAAGAAGTCAAAGAAGAAGTTCTGAAGATAAGTTTTTGTTTTCTTCAAAACTTTGTAATTTTGTTTTCTTTTGTATATAATTTGTTATCATAAAAAAGGGGGAGATTGTTAAGTACAAATGACTTTACTCAGATATGATTTTGATGAATAACAAAAAGAACAAACAAAAAACGAACACAGACGAAGTCAAGCAGACGCAGACACAAAGCAGACGCAGACGCTAAGCAAAGCAGACGCAGACGCAGACACAGAGCAGACGCAGACGCTAAGCAAAGCAGACGCTAAGCAAAGCAGACGCAGACACAAAGCAGACGCAGACACGAATAGTAAACCAGACGCAGATGCAAATAGTAAAATAGACGAAGACGCGTATAACAGACGCAGAAGAAGAATCAAGAAGCAGACGCAAGAGTCAGTTCGAGTTAGTTATAGAACTCAACTGATTAACCGTTTCTTTAAAGATTCAAGAAATAAGAATCAAGAAACAGTTGGAGACGAAGGCTATAAATACAAGTCGAAGTCGAAGATTGCAAAGTTAGACAACGTGAGAAAAAGTGATCGTAAAAGCATTAAGTGCAAATTTAACCGAGAGCTATTTTACTGTAACAAGCATTTAAATACTTTTCTGAGAGAAAGTAGTGCAGATAGGCTGCAGAGGCTCGCAAAAGAATACTTGTAAGTAGAGCTTTTATCAGTAGAGACCTGAAGAGCTTTTATAAGTGTGAAAGAATACTGGTTGTAGAGACCTGAAAAGGCTCGCAAAAGAATACTTGTAACGTTGAAGAGATACTGAAATCTCAGAAGAAACTCTGAGGACTGGACGTAGCCTACGGTTTGGGGTGAACCAGGATAAATCTCTATGTCAACCACTCTCACTCTCTATCTCTGTTTTAGATTCAAGTTTTATTACTACTTAGTTGGTAAACAAAGTATTCAAAAGTTTTGATCAATCAAAATGTAACAAAAATTCTGTAAAGAATTTTACTTCTAACAAATAGTTTCAAAAGAATCATAAAAAAGGGGAATACACAATTCAACCCCCCCTTCTCGTGCATTCTAATATCGTTTTCTAAGTATTGTATTAACGTGTGATTCACTTCATAGCTTACTAAACTGAAAGGTTGTTCTTTGCAGTGTTTGACATTATACCTATTAATTGAAACGTCAATCTACCTGACTGAAGAAATCTGTGCAGTTAAAAAGGAGGAGATTGTTAAGTCAAAACGACTTTACATAAATGATTTTGATGAAGTACAAATAATGATGAAAAAGGAGACGATTAAAAGAAGACGGAAGTTGAAAAGCAGACGCAAGTTGAAAAGCAGATGGAAGCAAAATCAGACGGAAGCAAAAGCAGATGAAAGTTGTGCAAAAGTAGACGGGAGTAAAAGCAGACGATGGAAAGCAGACGAAAGCAAACCACGTGTGAATTAAGAATCAGTTTAAGTTAGTTACAAAACTCAATTGAATAACCGGTTCTTTCAAGATTCAAGCAATCTCTGTTCTGGTCGTCTTCTTCTTGCGAAAAACAGAAAATGATTGTAGAAGGTCAACCTATCAGGAGTAGCACGTGAGAAATCTATCACCTATGAATTGAAACGTCAATCTCTGTTCTGGTCCTCTTCTTCTCTTTGCACTCCTCATGTTTGCTTACTTCTGGAATACGTTAACGTATGAATTGAAACGTCAATCTCTGTTCTGGTCTACTTCTGCAATACGCTATTGGCAGTGTTTGACATTATTATAGCGGCTAGAAGATTGTACCTATTAATTGAAAACTCAATCTACGTGACATAAAAAATCTGTGCAGTTAAAAAGGACGAGATTGTTAAGTCAAAACGACTCGACATCAATGATTTTGATGAAGTACAAATAATGATGAAAAAGCAGACGATGAAAAACAGATGAAGAAAATAGAGCGGAACCTATTGAAAACATGTTAAGTCAAAATGACTTGAGATATATGATTTTAATGAATAACAGACGAACAAAAAGCAGGCGAAGTACAAAAAAGCATTTAAGTAGAAAAGCAGATGGAGAATGCAAAAGCATAAATAATATGTTGACTTGACTCTTATTTATAACCTTCGTGTTCAATTGCTTTTCAATCTTACTTGAACCTTGAAAAAGTAGTTATTTAGTTAAGTTCATCTTTTGCTTTTGCTACATGCTTTTGCTTTAAATCGCTTTTCAACTTCGCCTGCTTTTTCTTCTTTCAAATCTACTTGTCACATTTTATGCGCTTTTAAGTTCACGTAAATATGAATTTATTGTCCTAAAAATATTGGCCTTTGGTTTTGATTTTATGATATATTTAACCATGTTGAGATTTTGTCTGATTTCCCTGAACCGTTCTTCACTTAATGGTTTAGCGAAGATGTCCGCCCATTGATACTCTGTTTCAACAAACTGTCCATTTCTGAAAACACACTAGAAATGCATGACTTAATGGAAGAAATGGGAAAGGAAGTTGTACGTGAAGAATCTAGATATCCCAATACATGTAGTAGATTATGGGATCCAAAAGATGTTTTAAAGTACTTGCAGAGGACAAGGTAAAATTAGTCACTTACTTTCTATATGAGATTTTTAAGTTGTGTATTGATATTATGTTAAGAAAAATATATATTGCAAAACTTTGAACTTATGGTTTTCAAATAAGGATATTTTAAACATACCTTCAATTATTATAATATAATTTTGAAAATCATTTTAACTTTCTTTTTTACTAAAAAGAAATATTTGATTGTTATTTGTTAGGGAGCAGAAGCAGCGGAAAGCATAAGGTTGGATGTGTCCAAAATACATGAGATAGATTTAAATGCAGAAGTGGATAGATGACCATGGTTATTCGTTAGGGGATGTAGCCTTGTTCAAGTTCAATTTAGATGAATATGGAAGTACAGAAATCCTGAAGTGCGGCGTCACTCCATTATATTCCTAATAACATGATCAATTCTATTAAGCATTCGAGTTTCCTACTCAAAGGTCCATTATGTTTTATAGCAAATTTGATGTAGTTAAATCACATTTCGTTACTTCTCTCACAAGGAAATTAAACTTCCGCTTTTCGATTCGCCCTTTTATGCTTCGCTTTTTATGCATCTTTATGTCTTAAATCGACTTTTGTATTCTCCGTCTGTATTGTTAACTTCGTCTACTTTTTCAACTCCGTTTATATTTTTAACTTTGTCTACTTTTTCAACTTCGTCTATATTTATAACTTCGTCAACTTTTTCAACTCCATCTATTTTTAACTTCGTCTACTTTCTCAACTCCGTATGTTTTTCTCTTCTTCGTACATCTTTTCAACTTAAATCATTATTCATCAAAATCATATATGTAAAGTCATTTGACTTAACAAGTAAGATGATCAAAATAAGACGCTAAAAAATAGCACGAAGCGATATGTTCATTTACCATATTATGCTATCTAATATTACTATTCTTGAAATCGCAAGATGATAAATCTCCTCATATCCAAATCTGCACTACGTCTTCAAAAACTTTACAAAGCTGTAGGCCATCTGTATACAACCTAAAGAGGTATCTTATAGACAAAGAGACTTCAAAGTGTTACTATGAACGAGTACAAGAAAGATCGATTGTTATCATCTCACTTTCACTTCGTCTTTACTCTTAATCTTAACTTTCAAAGAAGGGAAACGATCAAAGTAAGACATTGAAAACCAGATGAAAGAAGAAAAAAGACTAAGTCGAAAAGGCATTTAAAGCAAAAAGCATACAAGTGAAAAATGGCGAAAGTAGAAAAACAGACGGAGTTGAAAAGCTGACGGAAGTAACCCAACCAAAGTAGCACGATAAAAGTTAGACAAAGTGAAAGTAAGACGATGTCGAAGTAAGACGATGAAATAAAGACGTTGAAAAATAGACGAAGCGATATGCGATTACTATATTATGCTATCTAATATTACAATTCTTGAAATGGTAACATGATAAATCTGCTCATATGATGTTTCATCTGAGCGAAAGTTATCCAAAAGCAGAGAGGGGAAAAGCGAGGCGATGGAAAGCAAACGAAAGCAAATCACCTCCAATTAAGAAGTTTAGACGATAGAAAAGCAAATCACCTCCCAATTAAGAAGCGAGACGATAGAAGTGAGACGATAGAAGTGAAACGATCAAAGTCAGATATTGAAAAGTGAAAAGCGATCAAGTAAGACATAAAGCGAGTAAAAGTTAGAGCAAGCGAAAGTAAGACACATAAAACTTTACAAAGCGATATGTCACATTCTTGAAAAATAGCACGGTTTATATGCGATTACTATATTATTCAAATCAGACTACGCCTTCTAAAACTTTATGACTACAAGAAAATCTTGGTCAACGCATTTACAATCTTCCTATTGCATCACAAGTAACTGCTATATGGACAGAGACTAACGATGAATCTGCTCATATCCAAGTCTGCACTACGCCTTCTTTGTTCCAGGCATCCTTTTTCATATTAAAGTAGATGATTCCTGGTGATAATCTTGAAACCTCTGCTTTGACAGAGGAGTTCCTTTCTGAAATGAGAAAAATATATGTACAAGGAAAGAGGATCCGATGGTGAAGTAGCAGCTTTGCAATTTATGATAAATCTCCTCATATCCAAGTCTGCACTACGCCTTCTTTATTTGAGGCACTCTTTTTTCAGGATGGCAACAGTCGACAGCAACAAAAACGAAACTCAGAAAATATCTGTACACACCAAAACAAAAAAAGCTTAAAGAAGATTTACAAGTAAAGAACAACTGGAAACCGAAACGATGCGGTTATAACATCCGACGTCCAATTGGTGAACAACCTTATGCTAGGTTCACGTGCTAGATTCACGTCGAAACCACTGATACTCTCTCGACACCAACAACAGCTACGACAACCACAGCTGGAATGAAAAAAGCAGAGGAAGGCAATGGCGGAGAGGAAAAACAAAGACAGAGAAAGGAGACAACATGGATCTATTCCGTGATCTCAGATTAAAGTAGATGATTCCTGGTGATAATCCTGAAACCTCTGCTTTGACAGAGGAGTTCCTTTCTGACATGAGAAAAATATATGTATAAGGAAAGAGGATGCCGGTGGTGAAGTAGCAGCTTTGCAATTTATGATAAATCTCCTCATATCCAAGTCTGCACTACGCCTTCTTTGTTTGAGGCACTCTTTTTTCAGGATGGCAAAAGTCGATAGCAACAACAACGAAACTCGGAAAACATCTGTACACACTAAAACAAAAAAAGCTTAAAGAAGATTTACAAGTAAAGAACAACTGGAAACCGAGACGATGCGGTTACAACATCCGACGTCCAGTTGGTGAACAACCTTATGCTAGGTTCACGTGCTACATTCACGTCGAAACCACTGATACTCTCTCGACACCAACAACAGCTACGACAACCACAGCTGGAATGGAAAAAGTAGAGGAAGGCAATGGCGGAGAGGAAAAACAAAGACAGAGAAAGGAGACAACATAGATCTATTTTCGCTCTTTAAGTAGTCACAAGCGCAGTCGCCTGACAAACTATTGCATCAAAAGATTGCGTCAGAAGATTGCGTGCATATCGCGCGAAGACACAACATTCAACAAACAGAAAAAGAGGAAGACAAGGGCGGAGAGAAAAAACAAAGAGAGAGAGCGCGCCTGACAAAATGACAAAATATTTAGGTCAGAAGATTGCGCGTATATCGTGCGAAGACACAACATTCAATAAACAGAAAGAAAGAAGAAGAAAGAATGTAAGCCGCTGGATTAAATGGACGATAGGGATCTATTCCGTGGTCGTCCATCCGGTCGCTCTTAGTATATATACTTAATAATACGACACAGCCCAAATGAATTGTCAGATATATATATACAGGCCTACATACATTGATATATATATGTATATATACATATATATATAAATATATATCTATATAGCTATATCGATATATATATAGAAACAATAAAATTGAACATATATTATCAATCGTATCACAGTAAACATGTTAAAAAAAAACATTTTGTTTATGATCTAACAAACAATATGTCAAACAAACATGATTATAAACCATTTAAATAACTATAGCAGAATTTATAAAAAAAATTTATTTCATTTAACTACACATACCTTACTACACGAAGAATGCAGCAGAGAATAAGCAGGGGACCTAAAAAAATGGAGTATACATGCAGTCAGAACGTAGAGAGGAGAATTTTCTCTATTCAGGTTAATAAATAACAATAGCTGAATTTTTACAAAAAATTTATTTAACCTAAGCATATATACCTTAGTACTCAAAGAATGCAGCAGAGAATAAGCAGGGGGCCTTACAAAAATGGAGTATAAATGCAATCTAGAACAGAGAATTTGATAACTAAAAGAAGAGGGTAGTTGAGAGAAGTAAAGTTTGGGTGGAGAAAATGTTTCAGCGGTTGGGGTAGATTTGTTGTAAGGGTTAAGACAGGAGAACAGGTAAGAAGTTAGAGTATAAAGGTGTCAGTGGAGTGCGTGCGAGAGATCAAATTTCGTTGTAAGTTATTTTGATGCCAAAGAAATGGCCCTTGAATGATTGATTGATAAACGGATGCAAAAGGCAAGCTTGGAAGAAGAGGAAATGATTGTAGAAGGTGAACTGTCGGGAAGAAGAGTAAAGGCAAACAATGATAGTAATTTCAAGAAGAGAAAATAATTGTAGAAGGTCAACTTGTCCGAGTAGACGTGTATAATACTTTTATCACCTATGAATTGAAACGTCGATCTCTACTCGGTGCTCTTCTTCTCTAATTTCGCTCATGTTTGCTTACTTCTTCAATACGTTTTTGCAGAATCGACATTATTATACGGTTAGAAGATTATTCCATACAGAAAAACAGTCCGAATGTCCGGTTCATACATTTTGGGGTTAGCGTGTCTTTCCTTGCCACAAGTAAAAAATTATGACGGTCTCACCTATGAATTAAAACGTCAATCTACATTACGGTGTTTACTCGCAATACGCTATTGGCGGTGTTTGACATTATACCTATTAATTGAACGTCAATCTACCCGATGTAAGAAATGCGATTAAAAGGAGGAGATTGTTAAGTCAAAACAACTTTACATAAATAATTTTGATGAAGTACAAATAATGATGAAAAAGGAGATGATGAAAAGAAGACCAAGTTGAAAAGAGCATTTAAGTCGAAAAGAGATGGAAACAAAAGCGAGATGGAAGCAAAAGCGGATGAAAGCAAAAGGCATTTAAAGTTGTGCAAAAGTAGACGGAGTAAGCGGGCGATGGAAAGCGGCGAAAGCAAACCACGTGTGAATTAAGAATCAGTTTGAGTTAGTTACAAAACTCAATTGAATAACCGGTTCTTTCAAGATTCAAGCAATCTCTGTTCTGGTCGTCTTCTTCTTGCGAAAAACAAAAAATGATTGTAGAAGGTCAACCTGTCAGGAAGAAGAGTAAAGGGAAGCAATGACACTAATTTTCAAAGAAGAGAAAATAATTGTAGAAGGTCAACCTGTCAGGAGTAGCACGTGAGAAATCTATCACCTATGAATTGAAACGTCAATCTCTGTTCTCGTCCTCTTCTTCTCTTTGCACTCCTCATGTTTGCTTACTTCTGAAATACGTTAACATATGAATTGAAACGTCAATCTCTGTTCTGGTCTACTTCAGCAATACGCTATGGGCAGTGTTGACATTATTATAGCGGCTAGAAGATTGTACCTATTAATTGAAAACTCAATCTACGTGACAGAAAAAATCTGTGTAGTTAAAAAGGACGAGATTGTTAAGTCAAAACGACTCGACATCAATGATTTTGATGAAGTACAAATAATGATGAAAAAGCAGATGATGAAAAACAGATGAAGAAAAATAGACGGAACCTATTGAAAAGCATGTTAAGTCAAAATGACTTGAGATATATGATTTTAATGAATAACAGACGAACAAAAACAGACGAAGTACAAAAACAGACGAAGTAGAAAAACAGATGGAGAATGCAAAAGCATAAATAATATGTTGACTTCGACTCTTATTTATAACCTTCGTGTTCAACTGCTTTTTCAATCTTACTTCTTGAACCTTGAAAAAAGCAGTTATTTAGTTAAGTTCTGTCTTTTGCTTTTTACATTCGCTTTTGCTTATTCTCGCTTTTCAACTTGCGTCTGTTTTTCTTCTTTCGTCTACTTGTCACATTTCGTCTGCTTTTCAAGTTCACATAAATATGAATTTATTTTCCTAAAAATATTGGCCTTTGGTTTTGATTTTATGATATATTTAACCATGTTGAGATTTCGTCTGATTTCCCTGAACCGTTCTTCACTTAATGGTTTAGCGAAGATGTCTCTGTTTCAACGAACTATCCATTTCTGAAAAACACATTAGAAATGCATGACTTAATGGAAGAAATGGGAAAGGAAGTTATACGTGAAGAATCTAGATATCCCAATACACGTAGTAGATTATGGGATCCAAAAGATGTTTTTAGAGTACTTGCAGAGGACAAGGTAAAATTAGTCACTTACTTTCTATATGAGATTTTTAAGTTGTGTATTGATATTATGTTAAGAAAAATATATATTGCAAAACTTTGAACTTATGGTTTTCAAATAAGGATATTTTAAACATACCTTCAATTATTATAATATAATTTTGAAAATCATTTTAACTTTCTTTTTACTAAAAGAAATATTTGATTGTTATTTGTTAGGGAGCGAAAATGAAAGCATAAGGTTGGATGTGTCCAAAATACATGAGATAGATTTAAATGCAGAAGTGGATAGATGACCATGGTTATTCGTTAGGGGATGTAGCCTTGTTCATGTTGGATCCCGTTTTCGAAATCCAACTACTTAAACTTAACACTTTCACTCTATGCTCTGATACCATAAATGTTGGGACCCGATCCGGGAACCGGATCCCAACCGAAACAACAAAGCAGAAGCCAAGCGAATACTGAAACAAACACGGAGCAAAACGGAACGAAAAACGGAAATGTCGAATCGAAAACAAAATGCGAAGTTTAACAAACCGAAAGTAGCGAAGCGGAAGCAAATGCAAGTTAAGCAAGAACTAATCGAATAAATGTTGGATTCAATCAATATAGCGAAGTTAAATAATCGAATACTGAATCACAAAGCGGAACGAATGTTTAAAGCGGATCGAATCGAATGCAAATCGAATACGGATAGAAAACAAAGTAAGCAAACAAATTAATGTAAATCAAACACTTTCCGACATCCGCATAAGCAAAGAACAGAAATGTAATCGCGTTGGGAATTCTAAGACGTTCCAAAATCGATATAATTTTTTTCTTATTCTCATTTCTTACATCAATCACATCTATATAATTTCCATAGGAAAATTCATTCTTAAACCCAAACTCAACAATCATACAAATTCTTATTCATCCATACAAATCTCAAATTACATTTTAACCCGATTTTATCGAAATTTGCAAAGATAACTACGCTTTTATCCTAACCCAAACTGCAAGGGTTCAAAATACACTTCTAAAAACTCAAACAATCATACACAAATCAAAATCAACCGGACCCTCCGTCCGGATCTCAAAGCAGATAAACACAAACCTATTTCTAAACCGCTTAAATTGTAACTCAATACACTAGTCTCATCAATCAAACTCATTCCCATAATCAAACATAAATATATATTCCAAACATCATACACAATTTCATATACAAATTCCAAATATTCAAAATCTAACATATTCAAATGTAAACCGACGTCTTCACATTCTTTAATCCGATCTCCGCTCAAACACGGAGATAGGGATGAAAGAGGGGTGAGCTCGAAAGCTCGTGGATAACACATTTATAAATCGATAAATAAGCGGAAATCATTTTTCACAAGCTTTTGCCAAAAGGGCTAGTTTTTCAAACTTTATAATTTTTCAAACAATTTCTCAAACACTTTTCATATTTTCAAACTTTTCAACTTCCAAATATTTCTCTCAAACTCTTTCCAATTTTCCCAAACTTCTCATAAAAATCTCATTTTCTCATTTTTCAAAATTTCTAATTCTTCATAAATATGAATGCAACATAATTTCAATTTTCATTTCTCACTTTAAAACAAGAATGCGTAACACGTAAACAAAGCAAAACACATAACATATCGAATGGTGCTGCTAGGTCCAAGCAGTAACGCATCGACAGATCGCTATCAGAACGCATTACACTTTCCCGCATTGCGGTCCAAAGTAGCCGTGAAGGAGTCCGAACGAGTCCGTACACTAGCGGGCAGCCTGGAGAAGGCTATACACATAGAGACAGCGCTGACTCACCAAGGGACCTACCAAACCCACATAACACATATCGAAAACGGAAATTCAAATTGCCCGAAGGCACTTTCCAAATTTTTGATTTATCATATATTCACATAATACATACCAGCAAATCACTCAATCAATCAATCAATAACTTCAGCACTTCACATAATTTAGCAATGCATACATAACAAAATGAACTTTCAGAAATTTCTATTTTTCTTTTCAAACATAATTCAGCTTGTAATAATTTTTCAGAAATCCTTTGGAAATCACAATTTCAAACATTAACCAACCTTTCTTTTCAAACACTTACTAAAACAATAATGTATCAAAAATTCAAAATTTTGCTTTCTTTAATTTTTCAAAAATTACATATTGCTCACAAATCAAAATATAAATATGCTACCCACCTCGAAATGACGCTAGAAGTTTATCCCGAGCTTCAATTTGATCCTTGCTTCTTTCCTTCTTTCACTTAAATCGACCTAAACCATAATAACCCAAATTCACATCATAAATTTGCATAAGTCTCAAAATTAACTATCGGAAATTCATAATTATCATACTTCCAAGCTATTTCAATCTCCAATTTTGAAAATCCCCAATTTTCAAAATTGGCCTAATCCAAGACACTTAATTCAATCTCATAAAACATAATTTCTTCAAAATTAATCTCACAATTCCTCAATTCACATTAATTCCAAGACATCTAAATCCTCAATTTCAAAAATCCCCAAATCTTAAAATTGGCCTAAATCAATTTATCCAAATTCAATACCACAAAATACAAGTTCTTCAAAATTGATTTCATATATCGTCAATTCATCTTATTTCCTATAATTCTACACCAAAATATCTCAAAATTCTCAATCATAAAATTAAGCCTAAACCTTACTCAATTTTTCATCCAAAATTAAACCCAACCTAAAGCATATACATCAAAATTAATTCCACAATCCATAAACCCATCTCATATGTCATAATTCTAAACCGAAAATTAATCAAAATCTCAAAGTAGAACAATTTCTCTTACCTCTTTCTCTTCCAAATTCGAATTTTTTTGGTTCCTTAGGAAGCTCTTATGCTCCTTTACCTTTTTCTCTCTTGGAACCATCCCAAAATCCTTAAGAAAACAAGTAGAAAAATCAAAAATAACTTTCTCTCTCATCTTTTCTCCATCACCCGAAACTCTCTCTTCTTATTTCTTCTTCTTTCTTCTAACATTTTCCAGACTTCTCCAGCCACTTCCGTGGCTTTTAATAGCCAAAAACGACAACTCATCAAGTGTTTCATTAAATGATGGTCAAATGACCATTTTGCCCCTCCATTATTACTTTATGTCATGCTCATTTGCAGGTCTGATTCGCACTATTAAATTGAAGGAATTTGCTAAAACTTCCTTCTCGAGAAATGTTCCTCTCACTCATACGAATCCAACGCCACTGACCGCGCTCAATTCCGATCACTACTTCAAAAGTTATGCGCAAAACAGTTCGGGAATATCCATATTCTAACACATTTCCTATGTACGATTATTTCAGTCCAAAATTTCACATTCTTAATCCCAGAATTGAAACTCGATGTCTTCATAACAATTGTAGCCTTATGTCTCTAGTTTAATTCAAAACAAGAATCTCCTCATTTCGATTTCCAGATCAAAAGTTATGCTCAAATTACTCACAGGTGTTCCCAATCCAAAAATTACACCCCAATCCGAACTTAAATTCAAAAATTAACAGTCCTAAGGGCAAAATTGACATTTCATGTCTTCATATGATTTGTAGCCCCTTGTCTTATCTTTATTTCGCCTCAAGAATCGCTTCAATTGGATCTCTACAGATCCCGAATTTCACAAAACACTGAATCATGCTCGGAAAATTTCCCGACTCACTTTGATTAAATTAATCACCATTAATTTAATCTCAAAAGTTCACAAATTTCTTATAAATGAAATTCATTGTCTTAGGAATCCAACGCAAAAAGAATCAACTCAATCGGATGTCGGACGGAAAAGATATAGGCAAAATAGTGAGCAAAGGTCTGATTGAAAACAAAGAAATCAAAAAATTTAAGAAGCAAACGGCGTTGAGCAGACGGACGCCTAACTCATGAGGGCGAGGCGCCTCCGCGAGGCGAGGCGTCGCCCTAGCGAGGGCGAGCCTTGCCCTCGCGAGGGCGAGCGCAGCGCCCGCCTAGCTAGGCGAGGCGTCGCCTAGCGAGGGAAGATACGGGCGTCCGCCTCGCTAGATGAGCCGCCGCCCAATAGAGGCGCTTAAAACTTTTTTTTTTCACTTAAAAATCAAAAACTTCCGAAATTCATAACTTTTACTCCCGAACTCCGATTTTGACAAACTTAGTCTCTATAGAAAACTTGAGAGAAGCTCTAAATCTTCCAAGAAGAACATAAAACTCAATTCAACTCCTACGGAGTCCATTTTCCATCAAAGATACTATCCTCTATACAAACTTGTAAAAATCATACTTAATATTCCGAGATCGAAAAATTGCATACTTTATATCGAAATAAAGATCAAAACAAATCCTTCAATTTTCATGAAAAACATCAAAGCTCAAATAACCTCTAACTAGGTTAATTTCTCAGTCAAAGTTTTAACCATAATAAAAGTCAAACTCGATCAAACATAAACTTTGACTGATCATAACTTTCACTCCCGATATCGAAAAATTACAAACTTTATGTCCACAAAAATCTCTTAACATAACCTACAAGTTTCCAGAAGACCATTTTATCAAATTTTGCCTCAATCAAAAGTCAACCTTCAAAAGCCAGAAAGTCAACTATTACACAATTTTTTTATATTTTCATACTTTCTCTCTTTATTTCATGATCTTCAACTTAATTTCAATCAACTCATCCACTTGATCATAGTCAAATTGTCACTCAAGGTTCGGGGTCCAACAGTTCAAGTTCAATTTAGATGAATATGGAAGTACAGAAATCCTGAAGTGCGGCGTCACTTCATTATATTCCTAATAACAGGATCAATTCTATTAAGCATTCGAGTTTCCTACTCCAGTGTCCATTATGTTTTATAGCAAATTTGATGTAGTTCGTCACAGCTCGTTACTTCTCTCACAAGGAAATTAAACTTCAAATCGCTTTTCGATTCGCCTTTTATGCTTAAATCGCTTCGCTTTTCGCATCTTTATGTCTTCGTCTGACTTTTGTATTCTCCGTCTGTATTGTTAACTTCGTCTACTTTTTCAACTCCGTTTATATCCAAATCTGCACTACGTCTTCAAAAACTTTACAAAGCTGTAGGCCATCTGTATACAACCTAAAGAGGTATCTTATAGACAAAGAGACTTCAAAGTGTTACTATGAATGAGTACAAGAAAGATCGATTGTTATCATCTCACTTTCACTTCGTCTTTACTCTTAATCTTAACTTTCAAAGAAGGGAAACGATCAAAGTAAGACATTGAAAACCAGATGAAAGAAGAAAAATGACGAAAGTCGAAAAGGCATTTAAAGCAAAAATGTATACAAGCTAAAAAATGTATTTAAAGTAGAAAAGCAGATTTGAGTTGAAAAGTCGACTAAGTAACCCAACCAAAGTAGCACGATAAAAGTTAGACAAAGTGAAAGTAAGACGATGTCGAAGTAAGACGATGAAATAAAGACGTTGAAAAATAGCACGACGGCGATATATGCGATTACCATATTATGCTATCTAATATTACAATTCTTGAAATGGCAACATGATAATCTGCTTCATATGATGTTTCATCTGGCGAAAGTTATCCAAAAGCGAGAGCAGGTGAAAAGCGCATTTAAAGCAAATCACCTCCGAATTAAGAAGCGAGACGATAGAAAAAGCAAATCACCTCCCAATTAAGAAGCGAGACGATAGAAGTGAAACGATCAAAGTTAGATATTGAAAAGTAAAAAGCAGACTGAAGTAAGACATAAAGCAGAAAAAGTTAGAGCAAGCGAAAGTAAGACACATAAAACTTTACAGAGCGATATGTCACATTCTTGAAAAATAGCACGAACCGATATGTGCAGTTACTATATTATTCAAATCTGCACTACGTCTTCTAAAACTTTATGACTACAAGAAAATCTTGGTCAACGCATTTACAATCTTCCTATTGCATCACAAGTAGTTGCTGTTGGGACCCGATCCGGGAACCAGATCCCACGGATACAAAGAACAAGGCGAATTCACATTGGATTGAATTCGATAACGGCAAACAAAGCGAAAGCAGAAGCAAAGCGAAAGTAAATCGAATAACAGAATTTGAAAGAACGGATGCATGCACAGATAGCGAAGCGAAAACGAACACTAATCGAAGGTAAAGCGAAGCAAAGTGGATAAACGAATTAATCAATCGAATTGAAAACATACAAATGGAGTAATTGAACTGAATCATATCCGACATCCGAGAACAATTATCGAAGAAAAACAATCACGCTGGAAATCTAGACTATCCATATACGTTGTAAATTTTTTTTTCTTTCTTTCTTTTCTTTTTCTTATAACCATCATATTCAAACTCATGCCAATCAAATACAAATAATTCCCACTTTTGGAAATTCATCCATATACAAATCTCAAATTTATTAGACTCTTATATACTTGCAAATAAGTCCAAAACCTCATTTTTATCCCAATTTTATCGAAAATTCGGCAGCATAACGACTATCTTTGACCTAACCCAAAACCTGCAAAGGTTCAAAATACACTTCTAAAATTCCAATCAATTACACACTCATCAAAATCCACCGGACCCTTCGTCCGGGATCTCAGCAGATAAACACAAACCTATTTCTAAACTGCTTCAAATTGTTATTCATGTCCAACTCATTTCAGTCTTCAATCCATATTCAAAACACATTCTACATATCCAAAGACTATGAATTCTTCAAGTCAATATACAAATCATAATTAGAAATCAATCATATTCAAGTCACATTCATATCTTTTCATAATTCATATCCAAACATAACCCAAATTCTATTCATAAGCAAATCCCATAATCCATGAACCGCATATAAATCCATTTCCATAACACAATTTCTTATACAATTTCAATAATTTCATACACATCATAATTTAATTTCTTACAAATCCTTAAAGGCTTTTCAAGCCATTTACAAACTTATACAAAGATCTAAACTACTTAAGATACAAAAACATAAACAAATCGAACTGGTGTCGTGACAGTCTTTCATCCGATCTCCCACTCGAATACCTGGAGATGGGGATGAAAGGGGGGTGAGCTAAAATAGCTCGTAGATAATATGTTTATATATTGAAAAATAAGCGAAATCATATCTAGAAAAAAGTTTACCATTTATTTCCGAAATTTCACATTAGAAATTTGGCAAATTTCTTATTTTTCACACTTTTCAAAATATTGCCAAAACAAATGCAATCACTCTTTAGTTGGAAAACCACCATAAGTTATTTCTCAAAATTTTCACATTTTGTTTTTGAGATGATGCAATGCAATGCACTTATAAACAGAACGAAACACACAAAACACATCAAATGGTCTGGTTCGGTCCAAACAGAACGATTACACATTCTCACAGAATGGCAATCCATGCAACAGTGAATGTAATCGTATTACATTTTCCCGCATAAGCGGTCCAGTTAGTAGCCGTGAAGGAGTCCGAACGAGCTCCTATGCCACTAGCGGGCAGCCGGAGAAGGCTTTAAACAAATAGAGACAAAGGTAATCGACTCACAAGGACCTAACCAAACCCACATAACACATAAGTTTAAAAGGAAATGCAAATTGCCCGAACGCACTTTTCAAAAATCTTGATTTTCATATTTTCATATCTCAACCACATATCCAAGCATGAAATCATATAGCAATCCACATTCAATCCAAATTCATCAATTTGATCACGATCAATCTAAATCATAAATGCAATGTATTTCTTTAAAACATAACTCAAACATATACATATTCAAAATGCCCACTTTTCAAATTTATCTAATAATTCAAAACCATAAATTTCTTCAATCTTGTAATTTCTTAAAATCATTTATAAAATAAGGAATTTAATCCTTTGAAATCATAATCTTTCAAACATTTACCTAAACAATAATTTTTCAAAGCTTTTCTTCTTGATTTTTCAAATCACATGCTTATGCTTAAAATTCAATAAATAAACGTACTACCCACCTCATATCCATGCTAATACTTTGTCCAAAGCATCAAATCTCCAAATTCCTTCTTCTTTCCTCAACTTTAAAATTCCCTATACCATAATTATCCAAAATAAATATCATAAATATCATAATTACTCAAATCAAGCTTAGGAAACATCAATTCCTCACATATTCAAGCTATCTAAATCTCCAATTTTCAAAATTCTCAATTTCCACAATTTGACCTAAACCAACTTATCCAAATTCAATATCATAAATCTCATAATCCTTAAAATTTGATATCATAATTCATCAATCCATCATATTCTCTATAATTCTAAGCCAATAATTCATAAAATCCTCAAACATAAAATTTAACATAAACCTAAGTCACAATTTACCAAAATTAATTCACTTAATCATTAAAACTTTCAAAATAAATCATGGAATTAACAAACCCACCACCTTTTCCATATTTCTAAACAAAAAAATCACTAAAAACTCAAAGCTCAAATTTTTTCCTTACCTCTTTCTCCTTCAAATTTTGGATTTATCAAGCCCCGTGGGAAGCTTTCAAGTTTTTTCCACCTTTTTCCTTTGAAACCAAGCAAAACTTAAGCTAGAACCCAAATTTTTTTTTCAAAAACCCTTACTTTTCTCTTCTCCATCGCCATCACCGAAGCTCTACTCTCCTTTCTTCTTATTTTCTTCTTTTCTTCTCAAACCTTCTAGCTTTTTCTACTCCAACGACAGCCAAAGGGTTTATAGTCTGCCATGTCAATTAAAACGAGGGGTAATTGACCAAATTACCCTTACTCTTTAGCTTAATTCCAAATTGCCCCTACACTTTCCTTTAAGTTATTCTCACTTGCGGGTTTGATTCGCACTATCAAGTTGAAGGAATTTGTCAAAACTTCCTTCTAGAGAAATGTTCCTCTATGTCTTCATTTCATAATGCCACAAGAATCATCCAATTCGGAGCACTGCATCAAAAGTTATGCTCAAAACATTTCGGGTATGTTCATGTTCTAACCCATTTTCCAGCACGTTATTTCCATCCAAAAATTAACATTCTTAACCACAAAATTGACACTCGACATCTTCATAAAAATTGAAGCCTTATGTCTCTAGTTTAATTCAAAATAAGAATCACCTTATTTCGATTACCAGAGCAAAAGTTATGCCCAAAATACTTTCAAATATTCCTAACCCAAAAACTGCACTCTAATTCGAACTTCCATTCCAAATTTGAAGGTCTTAAGGGCAAAATTGACATTTCATTTCTTCATATGATTTGTAGCCCCATGTCTTAATTTTATTTCGCCTCAAGAATCACTTCAATCGGATCTCTACAGATCCTGAATTTCTCAAAATACTGAACTATGTTCGGAAAATTTCTCGACTCACTTTGATTAATTTAATCAACCTTAATTTAATATAAAAAATTCACAAATTTCTCATAAAAATAAAATTCACTGTAAAACCCTTACTTTTTCTCTTCTCCATCACCATCACTGAAGCTCTACTCTCCTTTCTTCTTATTTTCTTCTTTTCTTCTCAAACCTTCTAGCTTTTTCTACTCCAACGACAGCCAAAGGGTTTATAGTCTGCCATGTCAATTAAAATGAGGGGTAATTGACCAAATTACCCTTACTCTTTAGCTTAATTCCAAAATTTCCCCTACACTTTCCTTTAAGTTATTCTCACTTGCGAGTTTGATTCGCACTATCAAGTTGAAGGAATTTGTCAAAACTTCCTTATAGAGAAATGTTCCTCTATGTCTTAATTTCATAATGCCACAAGAATAATCCAATTCGGAGCACTACATCAAAAGTTATGCTCAAAATATTTCGGGTATGTTCATGTTCTAACACATTTTCCAGCATGTTATTTCCATCCAGAAATTAACATTCTTAACCACAAAATTGACACTCGATGTATTCATAAAAATTTTAACCTTATGTCTCTAGTTTAGTTCAAAACAAGAATCACCTTATTTCGATTACCAGAGCAAAAGTTATGCCTAAAATACTTTTAGATGTTCCTAACCCAAAAACTGCACTCTAATCCGAACTTCCATTCAGAATTTGAAGGTCTTAGGGGCAAAATTGACATTTCATGGATCTATTTTCGCTCTTTAAATAGTCACAACATGGATCTATTTTCGCTCTTTAAGTAGTCACAAGCGCGGCCGCCTGACAAACTATTGCATCAAAAGATTGCGTCAGAAGATTGCGTGCATATCGCGCGAAGACACAACATTCAACAAACAGAAAAAGAGGAAGACAAGGGCGGAGAAGAAAAAAAAAGAGAGAGAGCGCGCCTGACAAAATGACAAAATATTTGGGTTAGAAGATTGCGTGTATATCACGTGAAGACACAACATTCAATAAACAGAAAGAAAGAAGAAGAAAGAATGTAAGCCGTTGGATTAAATGGACGATAGGGATCTATTCCGTGGTCGTCCATCCGGTCGCTCTTAATATATATACTTAATGAAATGTCAATATGCATGGACGTGCCACATCACCATGATGATAACATGTCATTCAGCTAATTGCCCCCTCTATATTTTCGACCAATATAATAATGCATATAGAATTGTAAATCCACATTGTGAAGTGTGTTAAATTTTGTGTACTTGAAGGGTTTAACTAAAAAGTTATTAATAGCAAAATGACTAAGTTGAAAAAATGTTAATAAAAAGAGGACTTAATTGAAAAATTATCAACTTCATTCTAGTTATACGACGAAAACATTTTTCACAATTTTAAATATTAAAATATGATTAAAATAGTAATGCATTAATCTTATCATACAATATATCACTACATTAATGAATGCAAATTATATATTAAAACATAGCTTAAACATCAACACTAGGTTAAAAATATACACGCTAGATCTATCATTCATGTAAAAGGATGGAGTAAACTACATTTACAAACGGAGCCACAGCTCCTCCCTTCCTTTAAAAAATGTCACGAAATAAATAAAAAATCTTCTAAAAATATAAAACTAAATAATGAAGTCAAAAGTGCAAGAAGGAAAACTAAAAGGGAGAATTATAACCATCAAACATAATCATGATTAATACATTTTTTGTATGGTTGATTAATAATTATTATTATTTTAGGCATCAATTCAATGCCTAATAGTTATGCCTTTAGGAGGAGGGGGGAACATCTCACTATATAACGTACTACTTAAGAAAAAGGTTAAAAATTATAAAGATTAAAATTGCTTTTGAAGTATACAAAGTAAGGTTAATTAGTATAGTAAAACATATATGAACTATAATATCTGAGGTATAATCATTAATCAATCATGATGAGTTAGGCGACAAAGAGTATAAAGGCATTGTTTATAGATTGCATGAATAGAGAAATTCCTAAACTTTTATAAACTAGTAAACTACATGAATATAGAAAATCCTAGTTTGTCATCATGCCATGTTTGATTACACGTACCTAAGCATAGGGAGCTTTAACATATTTTTACGAAAATTTATTACTTTCTTTAGACATTCTAAACAATTAAACCCTTTTATGATTTTTATGGTCTAAACAATGACATAAAGGTTTAGATCTAGGTTGAAGGAGTTGCTCAAAAGTCTGGCTACAATAATCATAAAGAAGCAATGGTTAGGAGGCAACCCAACAATATAGGTGTTTTTGTTTTGAAGGGTAGTTTGTAGGATCTTTATTAATATTTTAGTTATTTTTATAGTTTTAGTTTAATGGTCCAAATTTTGTACTTGATATTTGATAGAATTCTCAAGACTATGAAGGCAGCATCACTCCTTACTTTAGAGTAGATTTTACTAGCATTGGACGGATGCTAGTGACATTGGATAAGGTTGGAAATCTTTTACTATCAAGGGACTATTAGTTATCTTTACCCCATCCTTTATTTTTTATTGTTCTTACAGGTTTTTATTTCATATTTTTATTGTTCATACATCTTTATATTTTAAGGAAAATGTACAAATTAAGTGTAAGGAAGGACTTAGCAGTTAAATTTTCCAATTTTATTTTAATTAGCTTAATAATGAACAATTTGGAAAACAATTTCTAAGGTATGTTAATCAAGATGATTTATTATGAGTTTGGTTGTGATTATGATTTTATTTATTTTGGAAAAGATTTATAAGTTTTAATGTTTAAGTTGATTTCAATTTAGTTCATCAATTTTGAAATCAACTAGATGACATCTCACCGTATAATGTACTACCTAAGAAAAGGTTAAAAATTATAAACATTTTATTTGCTTTTGAAGTATACAAAGTAAGGTTAATTAGTATTAGTAAAAGATATATGAACTATAATATTATAGCTTCATTAAGAGTGTATAAGGTATAACCATTAATCAATCCTGATGAGTTAGGTGACAAAGAGTATAAAGGCATTGTTTATAGATTGCGTGAATATAGAAATTCATAAACTTTTATAAATTGTATGAATATAGAAAATCCTAGTTTGCCATCATGTCATGTTTGATTACACGTACCTAAGTGTGGGGAGCTTTAACATATTTTTATGGAAATTTATTAATATCTTTATACATTCTAAAAAATTAAACACTTTTATGATTTTTATGGTCTAAACAATGACATAAAGGTTTAGATCTAGGTTGAAGAAGGAGTTGCTGAAAAGTCTAGCTACAATAATCATAAAAAAAGCAATGGCTAGGAGGCAGCCTCATAATATAGGTGTTTTTGTTTTGAAAGGTAGTTTGTAGGATTTTCATTAATATTTTTGTTATTTTATAGTTTTAGTTTAATGGTCCTAATTTTGTACTTGATGTTGGACCCCGAACTTTCGGTGGAAATTAGGAATATTAAAATGAATTCAATGAGTGTTTTCGGATATGAATTGTGTTATAGATGTTATTGTGCTTAAAGGAGATTAATGAGAAATGAAGTGATTGATTTTGATGAATTTGAAATTTGAGTAGAATTGTATGAGTTATGAAAGTCAAAATGAACTAGTTGATTGAAATGGAAGTTGAAAAGCAAGAAATAATTAGTGAAAGTGTTATATTTTGAAGAAAATAGAAAGTTTGATTTGAAATTTGACTTTTTCATTTAGGCAGAATTTGAAGAAATGATCTTCATGAAATTGTAGCTTATGTTGAGAGCTTTTCGTAGCCATAAACTATGCTATTTTTCGATATCGGGATTGAAAGTTATGATCTTTGAAAGTTAAGTGTATTTTGCTTTGGTTTTGGAAAATGCTCTAAGTGTAGGATTGTATATGTTGTGTTTTGAGGTGATTTCCGTACTGATGTGGTTTGAATTGGAGTAAATGGTCTACATGAAAGTTATAGAGAATTTGAATAGCTTTAAAATGATGTATAATATGCGATTCTTGGTTGTGGAGGTTGAAAGATATGATAATGTGAAATTTGGATATTGTTTAGGTGATTGCTATCAGGGCAGAAACTTTGATTGAAACATTGACTTAGATAGAGGTTGAAGTTGTTTTGGAGTTCTTCATGAACATTTTAGAGCTTGTTTTTATCTTTCCATTGATATAAGGCATGAAAATTTTGGATAAGAGAGTAGAAAGGTATGATTTTTAGAAATTCTGATGCTGTTTAAGTGTGAAGCTGATTGACCAGTCAGTTTTGTGTGGAGTTTTTGACCCATTTATAGGTCGATCTGATTCTTAAGGCCTTCATAAAAGTTGTAGAGGGTTCTTTTACCTTTCTATAGACACTGAGTTTGTCAAATTTGGAGTTCTGGATCAAAAGTTACGATGTTTACAAGTGTTGGTACTGTTGAGGAGTTTATCGATTGGTCACATTGTAGTAAACTTTTGACCCCTTTAGTGACTGATCTTGCCTTTGAGTCCTTCTTGAAAATTGTAGATCTATCTTTTATCTCTCCAACAAAACAAACCGTGTCTAATTTGGAGTTCTGAGTAGAAAGTTATAATCTTTCCAAGTGGAAACATTCAGCAGCAAAAGTAAGACAAAATTTCTGCTCATCCTTCACTTCGTCTGTGATGACGTCGCTTCGTCTGTGATGATGTCACTTCCTCTGTGATGACATCACTTCCTCTATGATGATGTCACTTCATCTGTGATGACGTCACTTCGTCTGTGATGACGTCATCTTCGTCTGTGATGACGTCATAGTCATCAGCATCGTCTGCTTTTGTTTTGACCCTTCTTCCTTCTTTTGGCAATAACTTTTTGTGTAGACCTTCGATTGAGCCGATTTTTGAAGCGTTTGATTTCTAAGACATTTTTCTATCTTTTCATACTATATAGATCGGTTTTGGCATTAAATGGAGAAAGATAGCTCGGATTATAGTGAGCTGATCAGTTGTAAAAGTTTGAACAGTGTTCAGTATTTTGGAGATATCTCGATCAATAGAGCTCCGATCGATCTGATTCTTTTTGTAAATTAAACTAGAGACATGAGGCTACAAATTTTATGAAGGATCTGAGCTATAATTTAGCCTCTAAGACTTCCAATTTTAGGTCGGAAGTTCGGTGTAGTGTTCAGTCTCGGTGTTGTAATGGCTGAACAGTGTTCAGTATTTTGAAGATATCTAGGTCGCTATTCTTATTGCTAATTACAATAGAGACATGGGGATACAAATGTTTTGAAGGAACCGATCGATAATTTGGCCTCTAAGACTTTCAATTTCAGGTCGGAAGTTAGGTGTAGTGTTCAGCGTCGAGTCTGAAGAACATACTTCAGTATTTTTGAGATATTTTGAGATATAGAGCTCCGATCGACTTGATTATTGAAGCGATGGATTCGTAAGACATAGAGGGACATTTTATAGAAGAAATTTTTGTTAAAGTAATTCATGTACCTGATCGAAATAATCAGACAAGATGTCAGTTTTAAGGGCAATTTTGGAAGCTTACTTAAAGGGTTAAGTCTATAGGCTTAAATGGAGGGGCATATGGGTCATTCCTCATTCATTAAATGACATGATACTATAAAAGCAAGTGGGCTGTGATTTTAAGAGGCAACCCACGACACTTAAGAGAAAAGAAGGAAAGAATAAGAAGAGAGGAGAATGAGAGGAGCTTCGGGAGAGAAGAAGAAAGAAAAGGGGAGAGAGCTAAGGTTCGGTTTTCTCCAAGTTTTTTGAGGGGTTTTTGATACTTTTCAAGGAAAAACGTGAAGAAGAAGATGAAAGTTTCTTATGGAGCCCAAAAATCCGAAAATGGTGGTGAGAGAAGGTAAGAGTCAATTTTCGATCTTTGATCTTTTAGAGAGTTTTTGGTTTAGAATCATGAAAAATGATATGGGTTTGTGTATTATGGAGTCAATTTTGGTGATTTCTAAATATTGTGGGTTTAATTTTGGATGGAAAGTGATTAGGGTTATGCCTGATTTTATGAATTGGGGTTTTTAAAAATTGGTGACTTAGATGGCATGATCTTATGTGAAATTAGTGTTTTCTAAGTTCAATTTTAAGGATTATGTTATTTATGAGGTTGAAATTGTGTGAAATTGGTGTAGGAAATTTTCTATTGGATGAAAGAGAGACGCAATGGTCAAATTGAAGCTAAGGACGAGCTTCTAACATCGATTCGAGGTGGGTACCTGTTTATAATGGAATTTATAAGCCACTGCTGCTTTCTTTAAACAAAGGGATTTTCTGATTTCAATTACATCATAAATGTTGCATCATTGCATGAATGATTTGAAAAATCATTATTGATTCAATACATGAACTTTTGATGAATTGCAAAATACATTTGTGTTATACCTCGAAAGATTTCATGGCATTGTATATATTCGTAAAAGAGTATTCGATTAATTGATTTGAGCATGATATGTGCTTTTGTGTGGGCGAGAGAGAACCTATTTCGTTAAGTCACGTGCACGTTAACCCCCCCTTAGCCTTCTCCTGGCTGTCTGCTTGAGGCTTACGAGATCCGAAAAATGGACTCGTCATGTTTACGGTAAAACTTCAGTTTTCCGTCGTGTTTATGGAACTCTCGAGCCGTTATGTGTGCATTTGCATTGTGAAGTGATATAATTGATTCATTCATGTTTTGGAAATTGTGTTTTCGACCACTGCGAGAAAAGAACTTTTGCAAATGTGCATTATGGGTTTCAAACAGAGTTTCTGCAAGAAAAGAAAAGAAAAGTGTTTTAAAAAGGTTTTGCTTATTTATTTGTTATAAACTGTTATCCACGAGCTATAAGCTCACCCCCCTTCATTCCCATTCACAGGTGATGAGAAGAAGATCGGGTAAAGAAAAGAGAAGGTTTCCATTTATATGTGTTCATATGGTATAATTTGTTTAGCTAAGTGATTGCTAAGAAATTTAGAATTGTTGTGTATTCATTTTGAGAATGTATTCTGAATTCTGGACATATGTATTAGATTAGGTTATGGATTTGTATATGGAATAGTAAAATGAATTATGATTCGAGTTATGGATTTTGTGTATGGAAATTGGGTATATGATTGTGATGGTTGGTCTGAAATATTTAAAGTGCTAATCGTTTGAGAATTGATGGTATTTAAATTGGAATGTGTGCGATTTTATGGAAATGAAAAGTGAGAGTTTAAATCGATGAGATATGATTGTATATGAAGAAGCGAGTAAGTTGAGTTTGAGTGCGAATGATTTCAATTGGATATTGAAGTTACTTTGTAAGAGATGGAATGGAACTGAAAGAAAAAAAAAGTACTCGAATTTGGATTAGTTTAGACTGATAGTCTTAAGGTTTCCAACGCAAACGTTTTCTTCGCTATTTGAGTTCTCGGATGTCGAGTTCAGTTTTTGTTTCGAAGTTTGCTTCAATTCGATTTGCTTCCGCTTTGTGTTATTCGATTTGCCTTCGAATTCGATCTATCTGATTCGTCATTTGATTCGTAGATGATTTTACTTCTGCCTTATGTTCCTTTCGTTCGATTTCGATTCAATTTTGCTCCGTTTCAGTTTTGTTTCTCCGGTTGGGATTCGGTTTTCGGATCGAGACCCAACATTAATCCTTTTTAACTTCCATATATATATATATATATCTATATCTATATCATTCAACTCATCTTTCACGTATCTTATACTACATCTCACATATATATATCAGAAAGGAATTCATCCAAATTCATCGTGAAAATCGAACCTTAATCTCCATTATCACATTCTTTTCTCATCAAGCATGCTTTTGACACCTTAATCAAAACATTCTTATACTCCAAACACATGTTAGGTCATTCACATCACTATCACATTCTCACTAATTCGATCACATCCATTCACTAACTCTTATCCATTTCTTACTCATACACATACGCCCATGTAAGATCCTATTACTGGGCTCTGATACCGTAAATGTTGGGACTCGAACTTTCGGTGGAAACTAGGAATATTAAAATGAATTCAATGAGTGTTTTCGGATATGAATTGTGTTATAGATGTTATTGTGCTTAAAGGAGATTGATGAGAAATGAAGTGATTGATTTTGATGACTTTGAAATTTGAGTAGAGTTGCATGAGGTATGAAAGTCAAAATGAACTAGTTGATTAAAATGGAAGCTGAAAAGTAAGAAATAATTAGTGAAAGTGTTATATTTTGAAGAAAATAGAAAGTTTGATTTGAAATTTGACTTTTTGATTTAGGCAGAATTTGAGGAAATGATCTTCATAAAATTGTAGCTTATGTTGAGAGCTTTTCGTAGCCATAAACTATGCTATTTTTCGATATCGAGATTGAAAGTTATGATCTTTGAAAGTTAAGTGTATTTTGCTTTGGTTTTGGAAAATGCTCTAAGTGTAGGATTGTATATGTTGTGTTTTGAGGTGATTTCCGTACTGATGTGGTTTGAATTGGAGTAAATGGTCTACATGAAAGTTATAGAGAATTTGAATAGCTTTAAAATGATGTATAATATGCGATTCTTGGTTGTGGAGGTTGAAAGATATGATAATGTGAAATTTGGATATTGTTTAGGTGATTGCTATCAGGGCAGAAACTTTGATTGAAACATTGACTTAGATAGAGGTTGAAGTTGTTTTGGAGTTCTTCATGAACATTGTAGAGCTTGTTTTTATCTTTCCATTGATATAAGGCATGAAAATTTTGGACAAGAGAGTAGAAAGGTATGATTTTTAGACGTTCTGATGCTGTTTAAGTGTGAAGCTGATCGACCAGTCAGTTTTGTGTGGAGTTTTTGACCTATTTTGAGGTCGATCTGATTCTTAACACCTTCATAAAAGTTGTAGAGGGTTCTTTTACCTTTCTATAGACACCGAGTTTGTCAAATTTGGAGTTCTGGATCAAAAGTTATGATGTTTACAAGTGTTGGTACTGTTGAGGAGTTTATCGATCGGTCACATTGTAGCAAACTTTTGACCCCTTTAGTGACTGATCTTGCCTTTGAGTGCTTCTTAAAAATGGTATATCTCGCTTTTATCTTTCCAACGAAATAAACGGTGTCTAATTTGGAGTTCTGAGTAGAAAGTTATGATCTTTCCAAGTGAAAACATTCAGCAACAAAAGTAGGACAAAATTTCTGCTCATCCTTCACTTCGTCTGTGATGACGTCACTTCGTCTGTGATGACGTCATCGTCATCAGCATCGTCTGCTTGTGTTTTGACCCTTCTTCCTTCTTTTGGTAATAACTTTTTGTGTAGATCTCCGATTGAGCCGATTTTTGAAGCGTTGGATTCCTAAGACGTTTTTCTATCTTTTCATACTATATAGATCGGTTTTGGCATTAAATGGAGAAAGATAGCTTGGATTATAGTGAGCTGATCAGTTGTAAAAGTTTGAACAGTGTTCAGTATTTTGGAGATATCTCGATCAGTAGAGCTCCGATCGATCTGATTATTTTTGGAAATTAAACTAGAGACATGAGGCTACAAATGTTATGAAGGAGCCGAGCTATAAGTTAGCCTCTAAGACTTCTAATTTTAGGTCGGATGTTAGGTGTAGTGTTCAGTCTCGGTGTTGTAATGGCTGAACAGTGTTCAGTATTTTGAAGATATCTAGGTCGTTAGAGATCGGATTGAGTTGATTCTTATTGCTAATTAAAATAGAGACATGGGGATACAAATGTTATGAAGGAGCCGATCGATAATTTGGCCTCTAAGACTTTCAATTTCAGGTAGGAAGTTAGGTGTAGTGTTCAGCGTCGAGTCTGAAGAACATACTTCAGTATTTTTGAGATATTTTGAGATATAGAGCTCCGATCGACTTGATTATTGAAGCGATGGATTCATAATACATAGAGGGACATTTTATAGAAGAAAGTTTTGTTAAAGTACTTCATGTACCTGATCGAAATAATTAGACAAGATGTCAGGATTAAGGGCAATTTTGGAAGCTTACTTAAAGGGTTAAGTCTATAGGCTTAAATGGAGGGGCATATGGGTCATTCCTCATTCATTAAATGAAATGACACTATAAAAGCAAGTGGGCTGTCATTTTAAGAGGCAACCCACGATACTTAAGAGAAAAGAAGGAAAGAATAAGAAGAGCGGAGAATGAGAGGAGCTTCGGGAGAGAAGAAGAAAGAAAAGGGGAGAGAGCTAAGGTACAGTTTTTTCCAAGTTTTTTGAGAGGTTTTTGATGCTTTTCAAGGAAAAAGGTGAAGAAGAAGATGAAAGTTTCTTATGGAGCCCAGAAATCCGAAAATGGTGGTGAGAGAAGGTAAGAGTCAATTTTTGATCTTTGATCTTTTAGAGAGTTTTTGGTTTAGAATCATGGAAAATGATATGGGTTTGTGTATTATGGAGTCAATTTTGGTGATTTCTAAGTATTGTGGGTTTAATTTTGGATAGAAAGTAATTAGGGTTATGCCCAATTTTATGAATTGGGGTTTTTGAAAATTGGTGATTTAGATGGCTTGATCTTATGTGAAATTTGTGTTTTCTAAGTTTAATTTTAAGGATTATGTTATTTATGAGGTTGAAATTGAGTGAAATTAGTATAGGAATTTTTCTATTGGATGAAAGAAAGACGCAATGGTCAAATTGAAGCTAAGGACAAGCTTCTAGCATCGATTCGAGGTGGGTACCTGTTTATAATGAAATTTATAAGCCACTACTGCTTTCTTTAAACAAAGGGATTTTCTGATTTCAATTACATCATAAATGTTGCATCATTGCATGAATGATTTGAAAAATCATTATTGATTCAATACATGAACTTTTGATGAATTGCAAAATACATTTGTGTTATGCCTCGAAAGATTTCATGGCGTTGTGTATATTCGTAAAAGAGTATTCAATTAATTGATTTGAGCATGATATGTGCTTTTGTGTGGGCGAGAGAGAACCTATTTCGTTAAGTCACGTGCACGTTGACCCCCTCTTAGCCTTCTCCTGGCTACCTGCTTGAGGCTTACGAGATCCAAAAAATGGACTCGTCATGTTTACGGTAAAACTTCAGTTTTTCGTCATGCTTATGGAACTCTCGAGCCGTTATGCGTGCATTTGCATTGTGAAGTGATATAATTGATGCATTCATGTTTTAGAAATTGTGTTTTCGACCACTGCGAGAAAAGAACTTTTGAAAATGTGCATTATGGGTTTCAAACAGAGTTTCTGCAAGAAAAGAAAAGAAAAGCATTTAAAAAAGGTTTTGCTTATTTATTTGTTATAAACTATTACCCACGAGCTATAAGCTCACCTCCCCTTCATTCCCATCCACAGGTGATGAGAAGAAGATCGGGTAAAGAAAAGAGAAGGTTTCCATTTGTATGTGTTCATATGGTATAATTTGTTTAGGTAAGTGATTGCTAAGAAATTTAGAATTGTTGTGTATTCATTTTGAGAATGTATTCTGAATTCTGGACATATGTATTGGATTAGGTTATGGATTTGTATATGAAATAGTAAAATGAATTATGATTCGAGTTATGGATTTTGTGTATAGAAATTGGGTATATGATTATGATGGTTGGTCTGAAATATTTAAAGTGCTAATCGTTTGAGAATTGATGGTATTTAAATTGGAATGTGTGCGATTTTATGGAAATGAAAAGTAAGAGTTTAAATCGATGAGATATGATTGTATATGAAGAAGCGAGTAAATTGAGTTTGAGTGCGAATGATTTCAATTGGATATTGAAGTCACTTTGTAAGAGATGGAATGGAACTGAAAGAAAAAAAAGTACTCGGATTTGGATTAGTTTAGACTGATAGTCTTAAGGTTTCCAACGCAAACGTTTTCTTCGCTATTTGAGTTCTAGGATGTCAGGTTCAGTTTTTGTGCAATATCACTGCTTACTTTAGAGTAGAATTTACTAGCATTGGACGAATGCTAATGACATTGGATAAGGCTAAAAATCTTTTATTATCAGCAAAGTATTAGTTATCTTTACCCCAACCTTTATTTTTTATTATTCTTATAGGTTTTTTATTGTTCATATGTTTTATTGTTCTTACATATTTCTATATTAAAGAAAATGTACAACTTAAGTGAAAGGGAGTGACTTAGCAGTTAAATTAGCTAATTTTTAATTAGCTTAATAATGAACAATTTGGGAAATAGTTTCTAAGGTATGTTAATCAAGATGATTTATTATGAGTTTGGTTGTGATTATGATTTTATTTATTTTGGCAAATATTTATAATTTTAATGATTAAGTTGATTTCAATTTAGTTTATTAATTTTGAGAATAGATACTTAATTTGCATTAAGATACTTTATGCAAAACATACATCGGGTTAAATGTGAATCTTTTTAGCATTTTCATTACCCCGTATACATTAAAAATATTAATATGTGAATAAGAAGCATAAATAACTTCACTTTGTTGGTTTTGTCACAATAAAAAGGTTAAAGATAAAAAGTGGTGCTAATAGCCATTTGAGATAGTGACTTAGTTAAGTAGTTAGAGGTATTCATAATAAGGTGTCTACTCTTGCATAAAAAGGCTAGGTGACTTTTCAAACAAGCTTATAAATACTCTTATATTATTTAAATTTAACATTTTGTTTTTAATAAGGGGTGTGAAAATGTTTATGATTTTTACATTTTGTCATATATGTTCATTTTATGCATTAAGTGGAATGATCTAACTTGAGCTAAAATTTGAAGAATTGTGGAGTGAATTGGATTGATTTATAATTTGATGTAAGTAACTAAATGATTAACAATTCAATGAGTTTTTTAATTAAATGAATAATATATAATATAGATGAATATCTTTGATTCATTGTCCTATATTTATTTGTTTTTAAGTTGAGAGTAATGAGATTTATTTGCTTGAAGACAAGCAAATGCTTAAATGTGGAGAATGAAACTATGATGTTAAATGAGAAGCTTCTGCTTCTTTACTTATCCTTAACTCTTGACTACATGATCTACATGGCCTTATGCTCCTATCCTTTTTCTTTACACCTTATCCTTCTTTTCCTTAATGTCCTTTTCTTGCTCATTCTTTCTACTATTTCCTTTTCTTTCTCTTTGACTTTTCTTTTTCATATTTTGCTCTTTATTTACTTACCATTTTTTGTAATGTTAGACAATACAATAACTCTCCCGCCTTCCTTTGAGCCTTTCCTGCCCTTGTTTCCCACCCCAATAATGTGATTCTTCTCTTAGTCTCCTTGTAGCTCCTATTCATTTTCCTGAGCACCTAGATTAGCAAGTTACTACTAGGAGAACTTGGACTCATGTGGTTAGAGAAAGTAGCTCTGAGATTAGATTTGACTTTTGCCCTCCTAAAAATATTGTAGTAGCTTTTCCAATCGATACTTTTAAGGTAGAAGTTAAAAGATGGGGTTCCATGCTTATAGGATTTCTTGGACAAGAGAGTAGCATTCGTAGTTATAAAATTCTAGGCAAACAATCAATATGGATTCGTCTTCATAAAGTCCCTCCAGAAAATTAGACAACATTTGGATTAAGCCATATGTGAGACCACTTTGTTTATATGAACCTACAATTCAAATAACCAAAATTAATTATGCGAGAATTTATATTATTGTTGATGCTCTATAGGATTTACCTAAAGAAATTCCCATCATAAGGCTAAATGAAAACTTTGAATTAGTTAAGGATCTAGTTAAAATCACTCATGCTTGGAGACCTTCTATTAAGGCCTTAAAAAAATCTAGAAACCTACAAGTAAAGTATTTAAATCAAGCTTCTCACATGACATGATAGAAGAAAGGAATAACACTAATTAGGTAACTACTAAGTCCCTTCTGCTGTTAGTATAAATGTTGATATTTCTACCCTAGTAGAATTTCTAAAAACACATATGACTAATATTTTAAATAAGTTAGACAAGTTTAACTCTTATGATGTTGGTCCTAATGTAGAAACTAATAATATTAACTCTATTATAATGGAACCCTAAGATCTTACAATCATTCCCGATGGCAACACAGAAGAGAGTGGCGCAAAAAAGGATAATTTTGGTAATGAGCTTGGAGTGGAGAAGTTGAAAGACAATACTTAATTCACTATCATTGGCAGGAGGAAGTCCAACAGAAAAAAGAGATCTTCTTCCTTTGATATATGCAAATGATTGTCATTACTTGAAATGTTAGGGATCTGAACTCCCTAACAAAAGGATACTAATTAGATACTTCTTTTTAGAGAATAAAACCTTGATTATAAGCATTATTGATTCTAGAATTAAATGTGATAGATGTGACATTCTCAATTTTTGCCTAAGACTTAGAAACTAGTTGACAATTACAATACTCATCCTAATGGAAGGACAATAGTTTTTTAATCTAGAAAAAAATTGATATGTTGAATTCTCTAGTGTTGGATCCAGTACTACACCTTAGAATCAACATGAAAGGTTTTAATCTTATCGTATTTATCTCCTTCTATACAATTTCAACCATGCTTTCCAAAAATCTTATCTTTTGGCCTAGTTAATGGAAACGTCCTTAACAATCTGTGAACCTTACATGCTACTAGGAGACTTCAATGCTACCATGTCTCCTTATGAATTTGAAGGTTTCTTCTCTCCTATAACTCAGTGTAAGGATCTAAAAAATTGTGTTAATGAATTATTAGTTACTAATATCCCTTTTGAAGGAAGCTTTTTCACTTTAAGCAATAGGCAATCCTTTAATTCATTCCTCTGGAAGAAGCTAGATAGCAGCTTCATCAATATTAAGTGGTTTTAAGCTTTACCTCATTTCAAAGTCTTCTTCCTTAATCCTAATTTGTCAAATCACTCCCCATTGTTATTCAAATGAATAACTCTAGTGATCTTAGAAGAAACCTATTCAAATTTAGTGATTTCTTAGCTACTTTTGTAGATTTCATTTGTAATACCCCACTCCCATCTAACACATGTACCTACGCTCTTTGGATACACACGCACATGCCCGACAGAAATGATGTGTTAACTATTTCACCTTCATTTTATAACATGGCATCGTAAGCTAAGTCATAAATTACACATTATTCTAAAAGCCAAAATTTCCTCATTTTATATCGTAAACAATAAGTTACATTGTAGCATTATGTTCAACATCCACGTTTACATAACATCATTCTATGAGCATCAATAGCTTAGTCTACACAGTATGCTACATAAATGAGGAATCATAAAAGATAATGCAAAAGATAACACAAATTATTCCTTTAGTCCCAGCTGACCGACTTTTGAGCCATATCTTATCTCCATAAGTTATACAACATTACTTCTATGCAATCTTATAAGCAGGTCGTCGCTTTCTCAAACCTGAAATTATTAACTTTCAATCTTGATGAGTTTTGCGAACTCGTCATAGTAACCATCCTCGATAGTTCACTATTGTCATACAACACACAAAAAATCATGTCATCATGTAATTCTCATCAACTTGATTCTTGTCAAGTAATATTACATAACACCTGATCATATTTGTCATATTTCAAAAACAAAATTCAAACATTTCATCATTTTAGTACAATTTTGCAAAACATACACATTGAAAAATTATCATATATTTCATACACAAAGTTCTCAAAACATTGCAATCATTCAATTTATTTAGATAATATATGTAGGTAACGTTATAAGACTTGATTTCATTTATTTCATTGTTGTGACTGTGTGTCTTTTTCACTATCTCGTATCTGTTATAGATATCAGGTTCTTTCATACTATCCCTTATCCATTGGAAATACATGGTTCTTTGTACACATTGAGCCTTGGGCTCTAGTCACGAATGTCCGAGCTTTAAGTTCTTTTTCACTGGCGATATCAGTCACAACTACCTTTATATTTTATGTGTTGGAATAAAATGCATTCCGCATCTTGCATTGGAATAAAATGCATTCCGTAATTTTAGTCATCACATTTGATCAATTACATTTTCATTCATGTTCTTGTTCACAATAATCATTGAACTAAGTCCAGTATGAAACATTCAAGTTGAGAACCATGTAGTTAATCTCATTCACATTCAAGTAGCACTTCCAATGTTTTAATCATGCATCAAAACTCCTCGGACATTTCTTGTCTAGAATTCAGTACAAAATTTATTACACATTCATCAATATCAAATTCAATTCAATAATAAACAAAAAAATTCAAGGTGAGATCATTTTAGGTTATTCACAATTGCTCCCTTTCGCTTATTTCCTTGAAGTCCCAGTAATGTCTAGAAGCGATCGTTCTACTTGCTCTTTTATATGCAAACAAATACATTTTCATATTACTATATGGCTCATTTAACTAAATAATCATATTTATAAATATATCATTTAGTATGAATGTTCAATGAAAAATTCTCAGGTGTATATATCTTGAGTAAATCGATGCAAACTTAAATTATTTCTCCATATTTTCCAGAATTCACACACTCATCAATCATTCTAGTTTTTTCTCAAAACCCACTTTCAGGTCAACTTTGCATGATCATTACGACAAGGAACATGGAGTTTTTAATAACACTTCCTTATAAACAATTGTTCCCCAATGTTTCCAGTTTCTAATTACACTAATATCATACAATTTGATTCATTATTCTATGAGTTATGTTCAAATTACTACAGACTGAGTACATTTAAAATTTTGGCTAGTGTATGATCATGCACTCAAAGTTTTACAACTCATATCTCTTAATTCTAATATCTAAAAATTACAAACCTTATACCAATTGAAAGCTAAGAGAATAACCTACAATTTTTTAAAAGACACCTTTGTCTAATTCAGCCTACATCAATACAATTTATTCAATAACAACAGGATATGATTTATGTCACTGGTAGTGCTACAGTCCAAGCAAGACTCAATTTCAAGATAAATTTCAAGACCCTTAAGGACATAATTAAAATTTAATTTCTCCTTAAAAATTGTATCCAAATGTCTCTAGTTCAATGTAAATTAAGTATCATCTCATTTGGAGACCTACTGATCAAGATATAATCAAAATATCAACTTATGATTGGAGAAATCATTCTAGTTATCAAATTCCAGCACACCTCAACATTTTCATCCTAACTCATCAATAAATCTCTTCCAAATTAATTCAGATGGTTATCAATTTTGGTGGAGATAAATAACAATGTATTATAAGTTTGTTGGTTCAAATCCTATGTCATTTAGATATCAAGAGAAGAAGTTATAACAAAAAGAACAAAGGATGTACAGAATAGTCTCCCTTCAGTAAGCTTCGGTGCAACTCCTCTTCTCTTCTCTCTCTAGATTAACAAAACACATGTCCCTTTCTTCTTCTTTCATTTTTTTCTCACATTTCAAACTTATATCTTCCCTAATTCTCTTCATTTCAACCCCCAATTCAATTTAGATCATCCATAACAAATCAAAATCCATAATTACAAACAAACATCTAAAATCGTATATCATTCATGTATATTTCATATTTTTCTACATATTTTTTTCCATCTTCTTTCCACCTTCATTCCATGTTTTTCTATCATCTTAAGACAACATATCTTATGCGTGAATAATCTTTTCTACATCCCTTTCAGTTCAACATAACACAACAAATCAAAAATACAAGATTCAACATAAACATCAAAATAGATCACTATTTATGCATGTTATCAATTTTCTGCAATTTTCCAGTTAACTCCAAGTTTTTGCACTTTCCATTTTTTGCATCTTCTGATTTTTGTTAACACTTTTTGCAAACTTTGTAATTCACCAATTATCACTAAAATCACTTCTTCTTATCCCACTCATGCATGAATTCATTCACACATGCTCAAACATCATCAAAAACCATTTACGGTATCATAAACTTAAAACTCAACTTACTTGCTTTAACTCAATTGCCAATAGTTGATATGGACTGAAATTCTTACATTGATGTAAGAATCATAGGCCAATTACTCAAGCAAAATCAACAAGTTGTTTTGGTGATGATGAACAATTGAAAGAGTTTTGGTATTTTTCGGTGATTCCAATGAAGAATAGACAAGCTATAGTACCCTTCCAAACCAAACATGATCTACATGTATTCCATAATTCACAACCATATGTCTTCATTGCATATAGGCCATTTGTCACTATGTCTTCAGTCCACGTGTCACGCTTCCACTTGTCCATTTTTTAACATTTTTTCTAGTCCAAAAATATCCCAAATTTTTTGAAAATTTTCTAAAATTCAATAAAATTTCAGAAATAATAATAACACTCTCCAAATAAATTTTCAACACATAAAAACCACAATTCTCATTTTAATCACATTTATAAGTCAATTATACTTAAAAAAATGTTAATGAATACTTATGCAATTATTTCATAAATAGCAACACAATTTACATATTTAAATACATACGATGTATGAAATGCACTTCTAATTTCTCAGTATACTCTCATTTACACTATTATGGGGTCTTAGCCCCTAACATGGGATATTGGGATGTTACATCTTTGATACTATTAACAAAAGTCTAATTTTTTTTGTTTTTACGCACCAAAATTTACATCTTTGTTAGGACTAAGGTCAAAAAGGAGCATCAAATTTTCTTTAAATAAAATATAGGCAACACTCTTCATTTCGTAGGCTGTGGATTATGAATTTGTTCTGATGAGATAAAGATTAAGAGAAACTTAGTTTAAAGAAGGTGACATAAATTCCTCCTTTTTCCATGAAGTTGTAATTCCTAGACATGCCATGAACATAATTTTTTCCATCTCTTGCTTTAGAAAAATTCTTACTTGTCAAAGTTAAACTCTTAATAAAGATGTAAATTATTTCTCTAGTTGTTTTGGTTCTCCTTCTCTTGCTAGATCCTCTCCTAGGTTAATTGAAGAGACTGTTCAGTTTTAGATCTCTGCAGATTCTACTTTCTAGACCAATTTCCACATAAGAAGTGACCAATGCATTAAACTTTATACGTCCTTTCAAGACTCTAAGACTTGATGCTCTCAATGTAAACTTTTTCCTTAAAACTTGGTCCCTTACTAATAATTTTCTTATGGAAGCAGCCTTATAATTCTTCAATAAATTAAAACTTCTTATAAAATTTAATCGCACATTCATATGTCTTGTTTTTTAGGTTAAAAACATAATACAATGAAGGATCCTCACCCAATAGCATGTTGTAGCACATTATACAAAGTCATTGCAAAAGTAATTATTGAAAGGATGAAAATAGTCTTTCAAAAGTTGATTGGTAGTGCTTACATACCTAGGAGACAAATTGGAGACAATAACTCCATTGTTCAAGAGTTGTTTAAACCTTATAACAAAAAGAGAGCCTATAAGAATTGCGCCCTAAAGATTGACTTTTAGAAAGCTTATGAAATAGTTTATTAGACTTTCATCATCAATACTCTTCATGCCTATGGATTCTCTATAATTTTTATTAAATAAATATAGCAGTGTATTTCAACTATGTCATTTAATATTCTTATAAATGGATAACCTTTTAGGCTGATAAAAGGAGCAAGAGGAATTAAGCAAGGGGATCACCTTCCCCTACATATTCTCCTTGGTTATGGAAATCTTTAATAAGTTGCTTGGTAAAGTGGTTAAAAGGAACCATTCTTTCAAGTTTCATGTTAGTGCATTTTGTTTATTTATTTAAGAGTTTTTCTATTGCTTTTGGTACTTAATTCTTTGTTATTATACTTTTAGGTGAATTGAAAGAACTAGAAATCGAACAAAAGTGAAGTAAAAAATTGATGGATTGATGATGTCTTCTAAGGACACAACCATGTCCATGACCTTGTAGCTTTTTTAGACCGGATTTTTGTATGATTTTTGAAGGATTAAAGAGAAATTAAAGGACAGGTTATATATATAGTCATATAGGTAACCTTGTCTACTCTAGAATCCCTAATTTTAAGTTATAAAAGGAAAAAAAAGGGTCCAAAGTGATTCATAAGAAGCTGGTGAAAGGCTCAAAGGAGGCTTGGGAAACATATATTAATAGCCTGTGATGATATAGATAATGAAGAATGCACAAGGAACACATATTTTAAGTTGATATCCATTAATTTAAAGTGGATTTTGTGAAGATTAAAAGGGATCTCGTCGTGATTCTTTCAATTTTTTATTTTCCCTTTAATCTTGATATTATGATTATGAAATAAATGTTTGTTGGTAACTGGATTAGATAAACCCTAGGATATACCTTATGGTGATTTTATTTTGACTTAATTCATTCTTAAGATTCAATTATGTGTTCTTAATTATCCTTGAATTAATATTACTAATGTATTATTGAATAAGTGATTTCTTATAATTAAGATTAAAAATCCATTTGTATAAATAGATCTACCATAAGTGAAAGGAATTGTATGCAAACATAGAGATACGTAGACATAAATATTCCATATTAAGGTCAAACCTAATAGTGAAATCAATAAATCAATTAATACAATCTTTGGAGTTTTAACTAGAAAGATATTGTAGTTAATCAATCAAGGTTAGATGTTAATAGTCTAGACTAAAGATATTAATATAAAATAGGAATTGCCATAGTCTAATAAACTATAAATTAAATTAAGTAGTGAAATCATGATTGTATGGCGAGTTCTAGGGGATTTAAAGTTTAGGTTTCATTTCCTTTATTGATTGTTTATGAGTTTAATCTTTGTTTTAGTTTATCAATTATATTAAATCATTTTAGTTTATTATTTTAATTTTTCATTTGATTATTTATCATCACAACTATTTATTATATTAGATAATAAAAAGATGATACACACTAGTAATTTTAGTGCTCGTAAGACTGACCCATACTCATTAGTACTAATTACAACTACACCATGCACTTATGATTTAAAGCTAATTCACATAGGTGTCGATATCATTTTTCTCTCGTTAGCTTACTAACTATAGCCTTCAAAGACTGAGAAATAGAGAACCTAGGAATATAAAGATTAGATAGTTTCTCTTTCTCTCCCCCTCTTTTTGTCTTTTTGTTTCTCTCTATGGATTATGTGAACAAAATTACATGAAACCTATAGTTGTTGGGCCCCGAATTTTTTTTATTTGATGTATTAAGCATGAATTGTGATAATTGTGTGTTTATGCCTTAGTTTGATTAACTTAGGAGTATTAGTGGATAATTGAGCTTTAATTGAGTTTAGTGTGGTTTTAAATAAGAATTAAGGGATAAAATATATGAGGGCATTTTGGGAAGGTTACTTGAGTTGGAGTGGTTTAGGCTTTGCAAGGAGGGGTAACTTGGTCTTTGTCTCCATTTAGAATCAAGAGAAAGAAGATAGAAGGAAAGGAAAAGAAGAGGAAAGGAGAAAAGAAGAAGAAGAAGCCGTCGGTGGAGGAAGAAGAGAAGAGAAAAGGGATTTTCGATCTTTGAGGTTTTCGACAGATCTCAGACGTTCCCGGGTAAGTTCCGCTTCGTTTAATCTTGTTATGGTTGGATTAAACCTAAAGATAGGAGGAATGTGTGAGAATCGGTGATTTAGGATTTAGAGGGGAGAATGGATAGATTTCTTTGGGTTAATGATTTTGTGGATGTTTTTAAGGTGTTAATGGGTTAGAAATGTAGTCTAAGACTTGAATCATGGTTTAGATGTATTGCATGTGCTTAAGGGAAAGATTAAAGTTGGAAAATGCTGAAAATCGAGTTTCGGAGTCGTTCTCCAGGCCCGCACGTCCCGACATGTGTATGAACACGCCGCGACGTGCGAAGGGTAGCACACCGCGACGTGCGTGGAAAGGGAGCAACGTCGCAACGTACGAATTAATATTCACCGCGACGTGCAAAGGGGTGTTCGCTCGAGCACAGCCCGTTCGTCGCGGCGAGCCCCTGTTTTCCAGCAAAGATATATTTTGGTATTTTTGGGCATATCTTTTGGTGTAGATGTCCAATTGAGGTGATTTTGGATTTATTGAGAACTAGAGATAAAGGGCTACAAGTGTATGAAGAAGGAAAGTTCGGAATTTGCCTCTTAGAATTTAGGATTTTAAGTGGAAGTCGAATGTAGACTTTTAATGCTAGGACTTTTGATTTTCAAGCTTTGTGAATATTTCTTTTGGATATTATTTGAATGGAAACTCGGTTTGTTATAGGAAACCAAGCCGATCTGATCCAATCGCAAGAGGAAGGACATCAGTGAGTTGGATTCTCAAGCGATACTAGGTGGGTAATATACTTATAGTTGTTGTGTGATTAGGAAAATTCTTGCCTATGTGTGGATATATGTTATATGCTATGTATGTTAAAATATGATTTTGATATGAGAATTGAATTTCAGTCTGAGCATGTTATGCCTTGACATCGGTCATGGCATTTTGAATAAATGAAAATTATGAAAGCATACCATTTGCTAAAATGACTCTGAGCATGACTATGTGCTTTTGTTTGGGCGAGAGTGGAACCATTTTTTCGTCACGTGCACGTTGACAAGAGCCTTCTCCTGGCTGCCCACTTGTGGCTTATGAGCTCCGAATGGACTCATTTTGTTCAAGGTGTGAACTTCGGTTTCTCCCTTTTGTTTCCATGGAACCCTCGAGCCGTATGATGTGCATTGCATATTTGATATGTCCTTTATGAAACATATTTGTGACATGTTTTGTAACTTGAATTAATTATGTTGAATGCGATGTGAGTACGAGGATTGTTGCATGTATATATGTATATAATATATATACGTGCATATGCCTGAACTTGTGCTAGTTACCGATGGCTATAATTATATTAGCCGCTGAGCTGTGTAGCTCAACCCATTACTTTCCCTCCTCAGGTGCAACTCAGGATATCAGCTGATCTTTGCCAGGCATCGAAGAACTCCGCTATAGTTAAAGATCATTGTATTACGTTAGTATTTTTGGTTAGCCCACTAAGCATAACATCATTGGGCATTCTCATGTATTGTATTTTTGGATTAACTCTTTACATGTAACGTGTCATATTAAGAATGCTTGTTTAATTTCTTCGGATTGTTATGGTATGAAATTCCTTGGTTTATGGGGTGTTTGATCCATAGATGGAATGCATGTGTAGAATGTGTGTGTATGTATGTTTGTGTTTGTGAATTATGTATAGATGTTAGGATTGGGTTCGAGTTTCAGGGAGCTCGTCGCTGGCACAGCCCGAGGGGCCACCTCGGGATTTGGGATCCGGGACCCGGGCCCAATAATAGTGTTAGATCCCGAATTTTTTTTATAATGTCATTAAGCATGGCTTTTGATAATTATGTGTTTATGGTTTCGTTTGATTTATTTTGGAGTATTAGTGGATTATTGAGGTGTATTACGGTTTAATTGTGGTTAAATGAGGATTAAAAGGATAAAAAGATATGAGGGCATTTTGGGAAGTTTACTTATGTTGGAATGGATTTGGGCTTAGCTAAGATGGGTATTATGGTCTTTGTCCCATTCCTTAGGTTAAGAGAAAAGAAAAGAGAAGAAAGAAAAGAAGAAGAGGAAATAGAAGAAAGAAGGAGAGTGTGTCGTCGGTGGTGAAGGAAGAAGAAAAGAAGAGAGATCTCGATCGTGGAAGTTTTCCGACAGTTTGAAGCTATTTTCGGGTACGTTATGCTTTGTTTAACCTTGTTTCGGTTGGATTAAACCTAAGGATAGGTTGATAGTAGCAGAATCGGTGGTTTTAGGGATTTAAGGCAAAAATGGTGAGATTTCTTGGGTTAATGCATTTGTGATTGATTTTGAGTTGTTAATGGGTTAGAAATGTAGTATAAGTCTTGATATAAGGTTTAGAAGTATTGCATTTGAGTTTGGGTAAGGTTGGAAGCCGGAAATTGCAGAAATCTGGGGTTCAGAGAGGCAACTCCGACCCGCACGTCGCGACGTGCGCAAGGGCACGTTGCGGCGTGCGGAGTGCATTGGGACGCCGCGGCGCACAAAATGTGCACGTCGCGACGTGCGTGAGGGGAGCACGTCGCAACGCACACATTTGTGCACGCGCCGCGGCGAAGTTTTTCCGAAAGTGAAAATTTTTAGTATTTTGGGCATATCTTTTGGTGTAGATGTCCAATTGAGATTATTCTTGATCCGTTGTGACCTAGAAATAGAGGGCTACGAGTTGTATGAAGAAGGGAAGTTCAGAAATTGTTTCGAAGGGTTCGAGAATTTAGATGGAAGTCGAATGTAGACTTTTATTGCTTTATTTTGGCTTTCCAAGCTGTGATTATGTTATGTGGATGTTGATTAAATGGAAACTTGGGTTGTATAGGATACCAAGCTGACCCGATTTCATCGCAAGAAGAAGGACACCAATGAGTCGACTACTCGAGCGATCTTAGGTGGGTAATATACTTATATTTATCGTGTGACTAGGCAATTTCTTGCCTATGTATGAATATATGTTATATGTTATGCATGTTTAAATGTGATGAATTGAATGATTTTGAGTTCATATATTTTGAAAGAATCATAAGAATTGATAGCATTACATTTTGATTCTGATCATGTTATGCCTCGACTTCGGTCATGACATTTTGACAAATGCAAGATATGAAAGAATATCATATGATGAAATAATTATGAGCATGATTATGTGCTTTTGTTTGGGCGAGAGTGGAACCATTTCGTTCGTCACGTGCACGTAGACAAGAGCCTTCTCCCGGCTGCCCGCTTGTGGCCTATGAGATCCGAATGGACTCATTTCGTTCAGGGTGTAAACTTCAGTTTCTCCCTTTTGTTTCCATGGAACCCTCGAGCCATTGTGATGTGCATTGCATACGTGAATTATTCACTGTGAAGCATACTTTGTGACATATTTATGAATTGAATGAAGTATATTGAATGCGTAAATTGTTCGAGTAGCATGTGAATGCTTGAATTGATGTCTGTATAGATATAATATATATACATTCATATGCTGGGACTTGTGTTAGTTACCGATGGCTATAATTATATTAGCCACTGAGCTGTGTAGCTCAACCCATTATTTTTCCCTCCTCAGGTGCAGAGCAGGCCGATCTTTGAACTCGCGAGGCATCAGAAACTTCGAGCTAATTAGGAGTTTTGTATTAAGTTTGTATTTTGGTTGGCCCTCCAAACACATTATCATGGAGCATATTTCATGTATTTTGGATTGGAACTTTGTTATGTATTTTGTACGATTTTGAATACTGGTGGCATTTCTTCAGATTGTAATGGCATGAATCCCCTTAGTTTATGGGGTGTTTAAGTGTTTACTTCATGATTTAAATGCATGTGTAAGCGCTAGAATGTATGAGAATGATTATGTGTGAAATATGGCCGAACTATGTATATGTATATGTATAAATGTTAGGATCGGGTCCGAAGGTATTTGGGCGCCCGTCGCCGGCGCAGCCCGAGGGGCCGCTCTCGGGGATCGTGGATCCGGGACCCGGGCCCAACATGTTTGGTATCAGAGCACCTAGGTTTAGTGTCCTCGGCTTAGAATGCATATAGGACGACTTGTTTGATATTTGCTTATATGCTGCATTTGATTGAGTGCATTAAGTGGCATGCATGTCATGCATACATGTAGATTGCCATATAGCTAATCCTTAGTGTTTCCATTTGAAGGAGTACGATGCCACCTCGTAGAAGGACACGAGGAGTTATGCAAGGATCTGTTGCACTGACTCTTGACGAGAGAGGAGAGGATCGACGAGTCGATTGCCCGTGGAATCTTGAGGCTTCAGCAGGGCTAGGTAGTGAGCTCGCCCGTCGCCGACTCAGAGTCGCCCCATATCAGGAGCAAGTGCCTCCTTTAGATCCGAGGTTGTTCGTGCCTTTACTCGGGCATTAAATGCGGTATGGGTCGATGCCTGACCTTCTATTTCAGCCCCACTTCAGAAGGGGAGACGGTTTGACCGGTTGAGGAAGTATGGGGCAGTTGACTTTTTTGGGACATCAGATCTTGAAGAAGCTGAGACTTGGCTGAGGAAGACTGAGAGAGTGCTGGATCAGATGGACTGTGAGGATGACGAGAGGGTCATCTATACTGCCAGCTTGCTTCAGGGAGATGCTCTGCACTAGTGGAAGACTGTACCAGGGAGTCAGATGAGGCCAGTGGGGCTATCATGGCAGAACTTCTTGGCTACTTTTAAGAAGAAGTATCTGTCAGAGGTTTATGTTCAGCAGAAACAGAGGGAGTTCCTCAGTTTGACTCAGAGGGATATGACAGTCAGCGAGTATGAGCGCCGATTTACACAGCTATCCTTGTATGTTTCAGATCTGAGGTTGAGTGAAGCTGCTAGATGTCGCCGGTTTGAGTTGGGTCTGCACTTGGCCATCAGAGAGAAGTTGATTATGCAGAATTTCTGTGATTTCCAGCAGCTGGTTGAGGCAGCTCCGAGGGTTGAAAATATAGAGAATATCAAGAGTGCTGTGAACAAGAAGAGAAAGGGCAGAGAATAGTCCAGGAGAGGAGGTAGCACTAGTACTCCTATGCCAGACAGGAGTGCTAGGAGCTTCCCAGTCTAGTCAGAGGAGAGGATCAGTGGTGCGAGCCGACCTAGGCCGATGAGGACTTCTACTGTTTCTCACCAAGCTTCTACGGTGGGCGGAAATAGGAGGGGAGATGGGGACAGGTCATCCGTCCCTAAGTGTGAGCACTGCGGTAATTTTCATGGTGGAGAGTGTTACAGATTGACAGGAGCTTGTTTCAGCTGTGGGCGAGAAGGGACCGAGGGCGGAGAGTGTCCTCGGCCTCCACGACAAGAGAGAGGCGGATCTGGCTCAGGAGGACAGAGACCATGGGACAGAGGACTGCGACAAAAGTGGGCAGTTCAGATGTAGCCAAAAGAGTGAGCATTCTGGGGAGACCGAGAGGACAGGCACCAGCTAGGGTGTTTGCTATGACTAGAGAGGATGCAAAGACCGCTCCCGATGTTGTGACTGGTATGATTCGACTCTTTGCTGATGATGTGATTGCCTTGATTGATCCGGGTTCTACTCATTCGTTTGTTTCCTCGAGTAGACCCGTGTGTGATAGAATTGTGAGCCCTTTGGATACTCCGCTGATGGTGAGTACTCCAATCGGCCAGTACATTGTGATTAGTCAAGTATTTAGAGATTGTGAGATTTTTATTGAGGGAGTACGGTTAGTGGTGGATTTGATGCCACTAAAGATGGGACGTTTGGATGTCATTTTGGGCATGGACACATTAGAAAGATACAATGTCCGATTGGATTGTAAACAGAAGACAGTGGAGTTTGAATTGGATGACGGTAGAAGAGTAGTGTTCTTGGGGATAGGAAGCGAGTCCTTGAATTGTTTCGGCGATTGATGAGAGAAGATGATGAGTAAGGGTTGTGAGGCGTTTTTGGCCTATGTGGTTGACACCAGGGCAGATAGAGGGAAGCTAGAGGATATTCCAGTAGTCAGGGAATTCTCGGATGTCTTTCCCGAGGAATTTTCAAGACTACCGCCAGCTAGGAAAATTGAGTTTCCCATTGAGCTTCTATCGGGTACAGCGTCGATTTCAATTCCACCTTATCGGATGGCTCCGGCAGAATTGAAAGAGCTTAAGGAGCAGTTAGAGGAGTTGTTGGAGAAGGGGTATATTCGACCGAGTTCTTCGCCTTGGGAAGCTCCGGTCCTATTTGTGAAGAAGAAAGATGGATCATTGAGGATGTGTGTGGACTACAGGAAGTTGAATCAGGTTACGGTGAAGAACAAGTATCCGCTTCCTCGCATTGATGATCTGTTTGATCAATTGCAAGGAGCGAGAGTCTTCTCTAAGATAGACTTGAGATCGGGTTACCATCAGTTGAGGATGAAGGAGTCAGATGTGCGGAAGTCTACTTTCAGGACTCGGTATGGACATTTTGAGTTTTTGGTGATGCCTTTTGGATTGACGAATGCGCCTGCAGGGTTTATGGATTTGATGAATCGAGTTTTTTAGCCATTCTTAGACCAATTTATCATTGTCTTCATCGATGATATCTTGGTTTATTCCAAGAGTGATGAGCAGCATGAAGAGCATTTGCGGATTTCTTTGGAGACTTTAAGGAGGCATGAGTTGTATGCCAAATTCGATAAATGCGAATTTTGGTTGAGGGAAGTTGCATTTCTTAGACATGTGATCTCAGAGCAAGGAGTTCATATGGATCCAAAGAAGATTAAAGCTGTGGTGAGTTGGGAAGCCCCGAAGAATGTAGCAAAAGTGAGGAGCTTTTTAGGTTTGGCAGGCTATTACAGGAGATTTGTGGAGGGATTCTCCATGCTAGCCGCTCCGATGACGAAGTTGTTAAGGAAAAATCAGAAGTTTGTTTGGAGTGAGGAGTGTCAGAGGAGCTTCGAGGAGCTTAAGCGCAGATTAACGAGTGCTCCGATTCTGATGTTGCCTTCGGGTGATGAGGGCTATACGGTGTATAGTGATGCTTCGAGGAAGGGTCTTGGTTGTGTTTTGATGCAGGGAGATCGGGTGATTGCTTATGCTTCGAGGCAGTTGAAGCCCTATGAGTTGAACTATCCGACGCATGATTTGGAGTTAGCAGCTGTGATTTTTGCCATGAAGATTTGGAGGCATTACTTGTATGGATTTTAGACGAGGATCTTTACTGATCACAAGAGTCTGAAGTATTTGCTGAGCCAAAAGGAATTGAATTTGAGGCAAAGAAGGTGGATCGAGTTACTCAAGGATTATGATTTGTTGATTGAGTACCATCCGGGCAAGGCCAATGTAGTGGCGGATGCCTTGAGTAAGAATTCTTCGATTTCGCATGTTCGATCGGTTTATCTTCCTTTATTGGAAGAGATGGCCAAGCTTAAGATAAGCTTGAAGCAGGAGGAGTCGGAGTGCCTATTAGCTAATTTCCGAGTGAGACCGATTCTCAGGGAAAAGGTTAGGGAATTGCAGGCTCAAGATGCAGATTTGAGCAAGCTTCGAGATGAAATTCGGAATGGCAAGGTTTCTAAGATAGATGTGCAGGATGATGGGCTTATGACAGTGGGGAACAGGTTGTGTATTCCTGATGTGCAAGAAGTTAAGGCTGAGATTATGGATGAGGCACACAATGCGCCTTATGTTATGCATCCCGGTAGCACCAGGATGTATAGGAATTTGAGAGAGCATTTTTGGTAGAAAGGCATGAAGAGGAATATAGCAGAGTTTGTCAGTAAGTGTCTAGTGTGTCAGCCAGTCAAGGCTGAGCACCAGGCACCTTCAGGCAAGTTGAGGCCGTTGTCTATTCCAGAATGGAAGTGGCAAAAGGTGACCATGGACTTTCTGATGGGTTTGCCTAAGACTAGTAGGAAGCACGATGCCATATGGGTTATAGTGGATCGGTTGACGAAGTCAGCTCACTTTTTGGCGATCAAGCAGACTAATTCTTTGCATGTGTTGGCAAAGAAGTATATTGATGAGATAGTGAGACTGCATGGGATTTCGGATTCGATTGTGTCTGATAGAGATCCTCGGTTTACTTCCAGGTTTTAGGGCAGTTTGCAGGAAGCTTTGGGGACGAAGCTGAATTTTAGTACGGCGTTTCACCCTCAGACGGATGGTCAATCTGAGAGGACCATTCGGACTCTTGAGGGGATGCTTCGGGCATGTGTGATGGATTTTCGAGGAGCATGGGATGAACATTTGTCGTTGGTCGAATTTGCTTATAACAATTCGTACCATTCAAGCATTCAGATGGCTCCATATGAGGCATTGTATGGCAGGAGATGCAGGACTCCGATCTGTTGGGATGAAGAAGGGGAGAGGCAATTGGAAGGACCAGAATTGATTCAGATGACGGTTGATAAAGTCAATCTGGTTAAGCAGCGGCTTAAGGCAGCACAGGATAGGATGAAGAGTTATGTTGATGCTCACCGAAAGGACATGGAGTATGAAGTCGGTGAGAAAATGTTCCTTAAGACGTCTCCTTGGAAAGGAGTGATGAGATTTGGCAAGTAGGGTAAGTTGAGTCCGAGGTATGTGGGTCCTTATGAGATCCTTGAGATGATTGGACCACTCGCCTACAGATTGGCATTACCTCCGGAGTTATCGCAGATTCACGATGTTTTCCATGTGTCTATGTTAAGGAGGTATAGATCAGATCCTTCTCACATCATTCAGACTAGTGAGGTTCAGCTGAGGGATGATTTGAGCTATGAGGAGCTGCCAGTGCAAATCTTAGATACAAAAGAAAAAGTCCTCAGGAATAAAACGGTTCAGTTAGTCAAGGTCCTATGGAGGAACCATTCGGTAGAGGAGGCTACATGGGAGCCATTGGAAGCCATGCGAGAGAAGTATCCGCATCTCTTTGATGATTCAGGTAAAAATTTCTTTTAAGAGGGGGAGAAATGTTAGACCCTGAATTTTTTTTATAATGCCATTAAGCATGGCTTTTGATAATTATGTGTTTATGGTTTCGTTTGATTTATTTTGGAGTATTAGTGGATTATTGAGGTGTATTACGGTTTAATTGTGGTTAAATGAGGATTAAAAGGGTAAAAAGATATGAGGGCATTTTGGGAAGTTTACTTATATTGAAATGGATTTGGGCTTAGCTAAGAGGGGTATTATGGTCTTTTTCCAATTCCTTAGGTTAAGAGAAAAGAAAAGAGAAGAAAGAAAAGAAGAAGAGGAAATAGAAGAAAGAAGGAGAGTGTGCCATCGGTGGTGAAGGAAGAAGAAAAGAAGAGAGATCTCGATCGTGGAAGTTTTAAACGGTTTGAAGCTATTTAAGATGCGTTATGCTTTGTTTAACCTTGTTTGGTTGGATTAAACCTAAGGATAGGTTGATAATGTGAGAATCGGTGGTTTTAGGGATTTAAGGCAAAAATGGTGAGATTTCTTGGGTTAATGCATTTGTGATTGATTTTGAGTTGTTAATGGGTTAGAAATGTTGTATAAGTCTTGATATAAGGTTTAGAAGTATTGCATTTGAGTTTGGGTAAGGTTGGGCGGAAATTGCAAAATCGGGGTTGGTGTGACTCCGACCCGCGTCATGACGTCTTGCAAAGAAGCGGCACCTTATGACGTCACGAGTCCATGGACGCCTTGGCACACAAAATGTGCACGTCGCGACATGCGTGAGGGGAGCACGTCACGACGCACACATTTGTGCACGCTGCGGCGAGCCCCCAGTTTTTTCGAAAGTGAAATTTTTTAGTATTTTGGGCATATCTTTTGTGTAGATGTCCAATTGAGGTGATTCTTGATCCGTTGTGACCTAGAAATAGAGGGCTACGAGTTGTATGAAGAAGGGAAGTTCGGAAATTGTTTCGAAGGGTTCGAGAATTTAGATGGAAGTCGAATGTAGACTTTTATTGCTTTATTTTGGCTTTCCAAGCTGTGATTATGTTATGTGGATGTTGATTAAATGGAAACTTGGGTTGTATAGAAAACCAAGCTGACCCGATTTCATCGCAAGAGGAAGGACACCAGTGAGTCGACTACTCGAGCGATCTTAGGTGGGTAATATACTTATAGTTATCGTGTGACTAGGCAATTTCTTGCTATGTATGAATATATGTTATATGTTATGCATGTTTAAATGTGATGAATTGAATGATTTTGAGTTCATATATTTTGAAAGAATCATAAGAATTGATAGCATTACATTTTGATTCTGATCATGTTATGCCTCGACTTGGTCATGGCATTTTGACAAATCAAGATATGAAAGAATATCATATGATGAAATGATTATGAGCATGATTATGTGCTTTTGTTTGGGCGAGAGTGGAACCATTTAGTTAAATCACGTGCACGCGTAGACAAGAGCCTTCTCCCGGCTGCCCGCTTGTGGCCTATGAGATCCGAATGGACTCATTTCGTTCAGGGTGTAAACTTCGGTTTCTCCCTTTTGTTTCCATGGAACCCTCGAGCCATTGTGATGTGCATTGCATACGTGAATTATTCACTGTGAAGCATACTTTGTGACATATTTATGAATTGAATGAAGTATATTGAATGCGTAAATTGTTCGAGTAGCATGTGAATGCTTGAATTGATGTCTGTATAGATATAATATATATACATTCATATGCTGGGACTTTTGCTAGTTGTCGATGGCTATAATTATATTAGCCACTGAGCTGTGTAGCTAAACCCATTATTTTTCCCTCCTCAGGTGCAGAGCAGGCCGATCTTTGAACTTGCGAGGTATCGGAAACTTCGAGCTAATTAGGAGTTTTGTATTAAGTTCGTATTTTGGTTGGCCCTCCGAACACATTATCATGGAGCATATTTCATGTATTTTGGATTGGAACTTTGTTATGTATTTTGTACGATTTTGAATACTGGTGACATTTCTTCATATTGTAATGGCATGAAGCCCCTTAGTTTATGGGGTGTTTAAGTGTTTACTTCATGATTTAAATGCATGTGTAAGCGTTGGAATGTATGAGAATTATTATGTGTAAATTATGATCGAACTATGTCTATGTATATGTATAAATGTTGGGATCAGGTCCGACTGTATTTGGGCTCCCGTCGCCGGCGCAGCCCGAGGGGCCGCCCTCGGGGATTGGGGATCCGAGGCCCGGGCTCAACAAATAGTGATAGCATTTTTTTGTTCTAATGGGAGATAATGATTGGAGCCATTTTTCCCCCTTTATCTAGAAGAACTTATTACCAGATGCATCATATGTTCTTTACTATTGACCAAAACTTTCAATCATATAAAAATTAATAAAGTTATTACTTCCATGTTACATATATAATTAAAGTAGTTCTTATTTAAAGTGAATATGTTCTGTCTAAAATTTCCTTTAATACTTAAAATATTTAAAATTGTTTAGGATAAATAACTAGATTGAATTTGATGATATCTCAATTGAGTCCTCTTACTATTAACTTTTTAATTTAGTCCTCTTATTATTAGTAATTTCTTAACTAAGTCCTCCAAACATATGAATTCTATTACATATGGTATTGTGGGTCTATAAGGCCATATATATCATTATAGTATTAACTTAAAATGTTTATGTAGCGAGCTTATGGATGACATATCAATATCATAGCAATAAGATAGATGTAAGAAGTATTGTGGGACCCATAATTTTATATGTGTCTCGATATATTAATATGAGATGTTGATATGTCTTCCTTATGGTTTCCATGTCAACATCATGCTAATACCATATGTTATATTTACATATATATTTTGAAAATTTAAATAATTCATTGAAATAGAATAATACATTACCATATAAGGTATGTAACAAAATTTTACAAAAGATGATAAGAAACATTCACTAAAATTAGACATTGTGATAAGTAATATGCCTTAAAAAATTCCTCCACCAATTGGTTATCCTACCATCACCACGGACATATATCCTATCCATCTTACATATTGCATGTTTGCTTTTTTTTGTTCCTCTCATTAATATTATTTGTCTTCCATATGCATTTCTACTTATGTCATTCTCTCATTGTCTCATTCTGACTGGTAAAATTCTAATTTCTATAAGGTAATTATTGTGCTACTCTTTATATAGTAAGAATGCTTTATCTTACATTGTTACTTGAGGATGCTCTTTTTTCTAACTAAAGTTTCCTTCAAATATGTAAGCAATTAACTTATGCTCCATATTTTTATGTTATTTGTGAATTCATATTTTCTGGGATATAGTTTGAGTTGCATGCACGCCTTGTCTATATGGAAACGTAGACCTCATATCTTGATATTACATATTTGAATCTTAGTTAATTCTCTAAGATGTTGCTAACAATTCACTTCATCTCTTAGCTTTTGTACTCATCAACCCTTACTCTACAAACTAACTCTTCTTTGACTTATTACACTAATTTACTATTTTTTAGAAAAACCTAACATTCCTCCAACAACTTGTACCTGCATCAGCTTAAAGCAATTATAACCACATTTTTATCGTCTATAAGCATCTTAGTGGATAAAAGTCAAGTCATTCATTCCTTATCCTTCCCATTCATGATGTGGCATAGATCCAATATATATTTCCATACTTGGTAAGGAAAGTTACAGTTGAAGCATATATGGTCTAGTTTTTTACAGCTTCCTTTGCATAAAAAACATACATTGACTGTAGCGACCCGAACTTTGCGTATCGGGTGGGTTTCCCGCGCACCTCAAGAGGCCCGCGACCGCTACCGGGGTGGATTTTCCCTCGGTATTATCCTCTTTGGTACTTGGATGAGTCACTACTCGAACCCAGGACGTCAAGGTTTTGTTGCACTTAACGGTAGCGGTCGCGGGCCTCTTGAGGAGCGCGGGAAACCCACCCGGTACGCAAAGTTCGGGTCGCTACATTGACCAATTTTAAGTATCACACTTGGTCAATTGTGGCTAGTTTAGTTTTAACTACTAGTAAGGAAACTCGACCAAATTGATTTTAATTCCACACTAGCTTGCTACAACCTGAAATTCTCCCCTTCTTCTTAATATCTCTTTATAAGATTTATTAGAAAAATTCCTTGACCTCTCAGCTAACCAAATGAATTTATCATCCTTCCCTAGGTCTAGATTATATGCTAGTAGCATATGTAATACTTCTGCTTGAACATTGTTCCATTAGTCCCCCTTTATCTATGCTTCCGCTTTGGAATTCTTGGAAAACCTTCTCGGTAATGTTTTAAACACCTAATTGACTTTTATAGGTCTACTAAAACACTAATTTTCATAGTATAAGGAGGCTTTCTACCATTCCCTACTATACTAATTATGTTTTGTCCATGGTTACCCTTAATTTTAGAATTTATGAGAAGAAGTAAAAGTATGTTAGTTTACAATTGATTTCTTGTTAGTTTACAATTGATTTCCCAAAAACTCCTAACGTTTAATATGTATGTATTCATCCACTTTACCTATAAGGATTCCTTATCATTTAATAGCCTCTACAAACTCTTCCCTAACAAGGTTTTAAAGGAGAAATTAATAGGGACTATACCAAGCTCCCCTTTTCCAATAGGTTGCACAACTCCCTTCAGCTTACCTTTGCTTTAAACTTCCCTTCTTTTCCTCTTGGAATAGAAATTGCCTTATTACTTCCTTACTTAATTTAATCACTCCTTTAACAAGGAAAAAGTGAGAGGCCGGATGAACATGTAAGGAGCTAAGGACATACTTAATTAGTTGTAGTTTCCCTACATAAGAAATCTATTATGCTATAAATTTGTCCTCTTCTGCACGTTCTCAATGAGAAGAATGCTTTCCCTATAATGTCTCTTAAAGGCTAATATAAGTCTTAAATACTTAAATTGTAACATCTCATTCTCATATTAAGGGTTAGAACCCTAAAATTTGGTACATGTGAGATCAAAGAGAGATTGAGAAAAATGCAATTCATGTTCATGCATAATATAGCTTACACACATGTGAATTTGATTATTGCACACACACACAAAATTGTCCATGCACTCAAATGACTTTTTCAGGTATAAATGGTTATTTTAATGTGAATATGATGCGAATTATGGTTTTGTGTCTTAAAAATTGAGTGGGAATGGATAAGCAGTGAATTAGAATTTTTGGTAAAATTTTGGGAATTTTCTAAAATTTAAGGGTATTTTGGACTAGGAAAAATGCCAAGTGGCAAAACAATTAGTGAATAGTGATTGAAATAAATGTCAAATGATAGTGGAATTTTTAATATGTGACATTGAGATTTAATGACTTATGTCATGGAAAATTGGGAGACAATTATATTAAAATTTGGAGACAAATTGGACTATGATTTAAAGTGGATCAAATGGAGCCATAAGGAAGTGACATGTGGCAAGTGACAACACGTTGTTATAACGTGAAAGACCATATTTTGGTCTTTCACTTGCCAAAAACGACACTCACCCTCATTTTTTCTCAACTTCTTCATTTTTTCATCTTCTCCATTCTCTCCATCTACGAAACTTGCTCTCACCTCAGCATGTTTGATTTTTATTCAACTCTTTCACCTTGCTTCTTCAAGATTTGTTGTCTTCTCCATGTTCTTACTAAAAGACCCAACCCATTTCACCTTGAAAGTTGAATTTCATGCATGGTGGAGGAGCTAGGGTTTCATGGTGGTTTGAAGGAGCTTTGGAGTTAAACATGATAGAACGTCCACAGCCAGACGTTTCCGGTTCATGGAAACTAATGCTAATCTTGAGCGTACTGTGAGTAGACCTAGATGGTCTCATTTCATTCTTTGTTTTGTGTGAATTTTGATATTGATTAACTACTGAATTACTGTATGAATGAGATTGATTGTGTTGGATTCCAGACAGAAGGTCCGATGATTGTGATGATTGATGAGATATTGAAGTGCTGCTTGTATGTGAATGAGAAGAACTAACTGTACTTAATTTGATTGTTAAATGTGTTTTGAATGTGCATTGGTATGTAAGTGAAAGTGTGATTCTCAACTTAATGTTGAGTGCCGGACCAAGGTCCGATGATATGGGAATGGGATTGAATAGGAACATACAAATGTGATTGATGCATTCCATTGCATGAATGCATGAAATATAATGGCAATTGTGACTAGAGTAGTCAACGATCAGAGCTTAAAGCTCAATGAGTTAAAATGAGCCTTGAGCTCAAAAGTGATTCAGAGCCTCAGGCTCAACGTTTAATGAGCCTTGTATCCCCCAATCGGATAAGAGACAGTTATCAATTAGCCCTATATGGGACAGTTAAAGCACTCGGTCACAACATTAATAATAATTAAAAAGTGAGTCTCATGTGCACTACATATGAATAATATGAATGATTAAAGTATATTGTGTGTGATATGAAAAGATGTGATTGTGAATTATGTGTTATATGACTGGGTGAGCCATCGATGATGGTCACTCATTGAGTTCGCAAAACTCACCTAAAATTTGCAATTATTTTTTAGGATCAGAATAATACCCCGTTAGATAAACGGGAGTATCCCTACAACATACAAGTAAAGGATAGAGGTCGGGATCAATTTGTATTTGCACTTGTATTTTCTTATTTTTGTATCGATTTGGGTCTTCTGCAATTATTGTAACGTATATATTGAAGATTTCTATTTGGAATAACTTTCCAAAGTGGAATGGTTTGTAATTGATTATGAAGTGTACTAATATTATGATTACAAGTGTTTTGTCTCAGAAATGGGCCCAAGTGTAAAGTGAAATTTTGGTGATTTATGTAATGATTGAAATGTTGTTAATGCAAATATTTATGAAATAAAGTGTGGCCAATTTTACAATTGATTTTCGCATACGTGTACATTGCTTTGTTTTGAAAAAAAATGTGTCGAATGTCCAGTGGTTGATTGTTCTAACATGTTACCTTCACAGGGCACGGACTCGGATATCACCCAAGATGTCAAGTTCGGGTCTTGTGGGAGTAGGGTGCTATATAAATGGAAGTTCTTTCACTTGGAAAACTAATATAGTTAAAATCCAATAAGCCTTATATACTACACTTCTAAATATAACTAGACGACCCTTTTCCTTATTTAGTTCCAATCTAGATAGCCTCTTGAAGGATTTTAGTAATATCAAGAGCTTGCCTACTAATCCATCATGAGGACTGGAAATTATTAAAAGGTCATTAGAAAATGCTAAGCATGAAAGGTTAAGCTTCTTTCACTTACCATGAAACTTGAAAGACTTATCATGCTTTATATTGAAGTTAACAAGTCATATTAGTGTTTTTATGCACAATATGAATTAGTAAGGAGAAATGGGGTGCCCTTTTCTAAGTCCTCAACCTCCTTTAAAAATTTGGATTGGTTTTTTGTTCATAAGAATGGAGTATGGGACAGTAGTGACATGTAACATTATCTAGCTTCAGAATCTACTTAGGAACCTAAACACTTTAAGCTTTTGGTCAATAAACTTCCAGCTAATTGATTCATATACCTTACTGAATTCTATCTTGATTGCATAATTGATAAGGGCTTTTTTCTTTACATATCCTTTTAGAAGCGTTTGAGCTAGTAACACATTGTCACCTATTAGTGTCCTTTCTAAGAATGCCCTTTAAATGTGACTAAGGTTCAGCTTTTAGAGGGTGAATAAGCACTTTTTTTCACCACAAAAGCTGTTTTAAAAAAATTGAATGTTTGGTTGTAAAATCTAAAAGTACTTTTTTTTTTTCATAAAAATGACTTTTCTGGAAGCTAAAATATAGCTTTTTGATAAGCTCAAATTTGGAGCTTTTCAAAAAAACAATTTTTGAAGTAGATTTTTCAGATAAATTAATGAACCTATTTTTATTTCCTTTTACCTTTATGTTTTACACATAATTCCTACAATACCCACAAACACATCTTCACGTTTATTTTGAGATTTATATAATATTATATGACTTTTATATGTTTTAATATTTATTTTTGATATTAGTTTTACTTATATTATAATCCAAATAAAAGATTTAGTTAGATATATTTTTATTTATATTTTATATTGTTTAAAATTATATAATAATTAATATATTGTGCTTTGCATATTGTTTAATATATTTTAAATAATATTTATTTGCATAAATAATTTTTATGAAAAAATAAAATATAGTTAAAATTAAAAGTGTTTTTTATTTTATGTTGCTAAATAGTCTATTGTATGAAGCTCTTTCAAAAAGTTTTTTAAATGGCAGTTAAACAATCAGTGACTTCTTAGAAAAACTCTTTTTAGACAAGCTCTACTGACAAAAGCTTTACTGATATAAGCCTATCCAAACAAGCACTAACTATATCTTTTATTATTTTCTTCAGCCTCTTTGTAATAATTTTAGTTATTATTTTGTAAAGATAGTTGCAAAATACATTAATCTATATTCACTTAAAGAATTAGCATTATTAAACTTAGGTATCAAATAAAGAAATGCCTTATTGTTCTTTAATAACATTTTACCATTTTTGAAGACATCCAACTCTAACTCTATCACTAAATTTTTAATATGTGGCCATTATTTAAAAAAAAACTTTAACATTTAACCCATATGGCCCTAGAGATTTATCTAGGTTCAATTAAAAAACCACCTGTTCAATCTTTATAACAATAATAGGAGACTCAAGCCATGCTAATTCCTTATTTGAAAACTAATTTTTTAATGAATGAAATGAGTGCTTCCATAGTTGAATTGCTCTAAATTATTATTGTAACATACCACTCCAATAGAGCATATTCTTAAGAATATTAGAGGAATGTGGGGCCATACTCTACTGAAATGATAAGTTAGAAAACAAATCAAAAGATTTCCCCACTTTACACATAAAATCATATAGCACAAAGGTGTTTTCATCAACAATTTGCCAAATTCTGGCTTTACTTTCAAAAATGCCTTCCATATTATTACAATTTGTAGAACATTCAAAAGAGATAAAGTAAGTATGTTATCAACAAGATAAAGTGACAATATTATTCGTGATGCAAATAACTAGAGACATCTGCAGGTACAACTGATGCCGACCACTAACTCATGTCCAAATGTAGAGGTTATACTCTATCTAGATTAGTTAGATCTCTCATAGACCTAAAAATAATAGTGCAATTTTGATGAGTTTGCGAACTCAATGAGTGATCCATCATCGATATATCCACTCAAGTCAGATCACAAAAATACGTATATCATATCATCCAGTATTGAATACCACATCACATTTCAACATACTTCAACAAGTGCATCAAGTTCATCATATTTTCATAAGCACATCATAACATATTATTCATTAACTTTTTTTGTATTTCACTATTTTAAACAATCCAATAATTCAATTCAATCTAATCCAATCATATGATACATGTAGTGATGTTTATGCAAATGCACATGTATTGCCATTCTCATTTTTGTTTTGTTATGACCAAGTGCCTATCAACCCAATTTACTATCCCGTATCTGTTATGGATACCTATCCACATTTTTTACCCATATTTATAATGGATACCGAGTCCATATCAGCCAAGCCTGAGGCTTTTTTTCATAATCTTAAGCTTAAAGCTCTTTTCCTATATCGGTCACTCTGGTCATAACTCCTTTATCTAATCATGCATTTTAATGTAATGAGATGCATCATTTCATATGCCATGTTTTCATTTAAGTATACTCATATTGTGTATCAAGCTTTTTAGATCTAATTCCAGCAGTTATAAATCAATTGTACACACATTTTAGATTAAACATTTAATTCACATAGAAGCACATATAATTGAGTTTGCACGTCTAGGTTAACTCACAATATGCTTCAGAAAAGTTATTGCCTCGATATTCTGGCAATGTCTGGATGTTGACGATTACCTTGCGCATCTATCATCATGCAATACACACATAGTTCACAAATCATTAATTTGTTTGATCATATGAATATACATTCATGCACATGTATATTTATCATTTTTTAATGCATGTTCAATTGACTTTCCGGGTATGTATTCTTATACAAATATCTCGATCATTCAAACATTAAAGCTTGTATACAACTTGTTTGCAATTAGGTTTACAACTTAAGTAAACTTGATTTATTCTAACTTCGTCAATCACACATTCACCAAACTTTTCTAACAATATATATTCATAAAATTACTCAATTCTTATTCACAATTACCTCATGTTCTTCAATGCTCATTCATTCATACCTAATACATATTACTCATATTATTAAGATGATGTTTATATTCATAAAAACACTTTTATTCCTTTGACAACTCATAATGTCTAGATTTGGATACATAGATATCAAAATAGTCCATTCTTTATGTTATGAATTTAATTAATAACAGTCCATTCTTTATGGTATGACTTCAATTAATAACCTAACTTATCAAACTCATATCCAATTAATCAAGTAACAAACTAGGTTCATTTCAAATGTTAATCAAATCTAAATACACCAATTTAGACTTGATTAACATTTGGAATGAACCTAGTTTGTTACTTGATTAATTTAGAGTGAATTTTCATCAACTGGTTCAACAAGTACACAAAACTGAAAATATCATTCCATAACTATGCCCACATTCATGGTGGACCTTGCCACGATCGTGACAGAAGATAGTGCAAGAGGCCACAATCGTGGGATGAGTGCCACGATAGTGCACTATCCTTTATCCTTAATTCTCCACAAATTTCACATACTTAGAAACATCACTAACACTTGAATTTTTTCCAGATTTCATGATCCTTAAAACTACTTCATTTCAGGTTAATTTGGTATTCATATTGCTTACACTAAGGCTTCCAAATTGTGCTCATTTTAATCATTAGCAATTTCCTTTTTGCAACCTCTTTTACATCTCTAAATTTCCAAATCCTAAAGGATCTTATTAACACCTATCTTTAGCATGAATTTCTCATCAATTACACTTCCAATCCCAACTTAGATAATCCATATAACATCTTATAAACTACTATTTTCATGCATCAAAAAACAAAATATAAAAGGGACCAATTCATCCATCAAAACTTCATCATCAACACCATAAGCAATCCATCCTTGTTCAGTCATCATAATTTTTTGCTATCATATGCTACTCGTATAGCTCCAATTCCACCTCAATGTATAAAGTCTATTTTGCCTCACATGCATGCAAGATCATCTCAAGATCATCGATGGAGTAAGATGACTTTCAATAGAAACAAGAAGAAGACAGTAGATACACCCACGTTCTGCTTCTATAACTATCTTTATGAAGGATGTTTGCATGGATTTTGGTGTGGCAATTGAACAAACTTAGGCAAAACACAGAGATGTGGGGGAGAGGCAAACTTTTGGCAGTGAGAGGATGAAGAAGGAGAGATCTCCAGCAAAACACAATAACTATGTCGTATGGTGTAGGTGTAAGGTCGGTTTAGGGATGCTTGTCAAGTGTCTAGACTAGCTACATGTCCTCTCTTTATGCTGCCATATGTCTTTTAGTTCCTCTGCCACTTTCCACTCAATTCCCTAGCCATTTTTCACTCAATTCAACTGCCACATGTAACTTATTTTATAGGTCATTTTGTTGGATCGCATATGGCCTGAGTATTCATAATACACTGCGAAAAAGACCATATAACAACGTGAAGTATAACCGAAAATACTCAGAATGTACGAAAATACCTTTATGCCCTGAATTGGTTGTTTCTTTTCGGATTTCAAGACACTGCATTACGCGAATGCCCTTTACCGGTATCCACATGAGTATGCACGATCTGGGCTGCGGCTATGGTATGCTAGCACGTTCTGAAACTCTTCCCGAACGCTGCACGATTTTTCTCTCGGATGGTGGCTAGGGTTTCGTGTGACAATGGTGTCTTATTATAATGAGACCTAAGTTTCTCTATTTATAGAGAAACCCTAATCCTATTTAAGCCCAATAAGTTTTGGCCCATTATATTTCATATAATAAAAGCCCGACAACTTAATTCAATCTAGCCCAATAAACATATCTACATATATTTATTCAATACCTAATAAATTAGGCCTAAGAGAATAAGCCCAGATCACATCACTCTTTGTGTGCGACCCTGTAGGCTTATTTGATGTTAGCAATAGGCTTGATCACACTTCAAGGCCCATAAGCCATAAGTAGCCTCTAGCAAGACATTATGACTACCCAAATCAAATGAGGATCGATAATCCGATTTAACCTGTAACCATGGTTATAAGCTCAATCATTTTGTAACACGATATCAAGATTAATCACAAGGCATAGTACATGTCAACCTTTGTTTAATCATAGTTTCTTGATCCCCAAGTTGACTGATTATAACAAATGACATTGATGACTCTTCATCAATTCATTTGAGCACGACCATGCATTTCTTCAGTCACACTTGTCAAGAGGCCCAAATGATATCTCTCTCATTTAAGAGAGTTACAAATCTCATCTATGTCATTCACATCCCTCCGTATGATTCATTTGATGTCCAACATAAGACTACTTGTTATTCGGTTAAGAATAACTTCGTCTACTATCAAAACACTGGATTCCTCATGTAGGGAACCATGATGACTTCAGGTCAAAGGACTAAAGTCAAACCATATTAAGAATCACTAATGACATGAAACCATGTAGTATTCTTTATATGGGTCGGTCCAATATATGTTCTCTAACATATATCTATGTTTCTGATTTGATATCTCATATCCATGATCAACAAAACGTGATCATCAACAAGAACACATACTAGCCTTAATTCATTATTGTTCCACCAATAATGATCGACCAGGGACAGTCTAGAATAGTCTTATAACACTTATGGTTTTATTATCAAGTCACATACTTGATGACATAAGTCTAAAACCATTCATGGAATGTAAATCACATTACATAAACGAAATACATGCATATATGAAAGGAATACCTCATAATATATTATTAACAAGTCATAATGTTGATATATGAATCACAACTATCCATTGGCCTAGGGCACACTACTAACAACAGAAGAGACATAAGTCTCTAAAATAGAAGAGACATAAGTCTTTAAAACAAAAGACACCGTAGTGTCTCAGAACAAAAAAAGCTATAACCCCTTCTAGGTATGCCTATTTACCCACAACTAAGACTTGGTAGGTTAAAAATAATCATTAGAGAATTATAATTATGTTTCAGAATCATATTATAAAGTAACAAATTTGTAACATACAAACTCATTCCCTTACGCTTGCATTATAATTTGAAAACTTTTATCATACCTAATCTTATTTAATATGATTTATGATCATATTGCATTTCCATAATACAAAAATGAAATCATTAAGGTATATACAAATTACATGCATGACGATCTCATATCACCCTTATAAATGGGTTTGCTAACTTTCATTGGCATCCAAAAAGGTTTAGATGTAGTTCGATAGCATTCGGGTGAGGAAAATTCATATTTACACTAAAATGTGGTAATGTATGACTGCACCCCTTTCATGTGCAACTGTGAACTTTGTCTCAAAATGGCCTTTTTTTTGGTAGAACATATTCGTAGCTGTGCATGGCCAATTTCTAGCTTTTCTCGTAATAGGTTTCTAGGTCCGTTTTGTATGGCCATTTAAACCTAGAAAATGGGGTTTTTAGGAAAAATTATCTTCTTACAAATATTCCTTTGTGTCTTAATTTATAATAAAATAAATTTCATACAATTTGGTTAAGTATTATGGGGGTTATACTTAAAACACTATAAGTTATTCTAAAACAAGGACAACATCCAAAACTCATCTTCAAGCTAGAATTCAAAAATCTTAGGGTTAAAATAAATTTTTTCCTTCATGAAAGTTGTTTACCTATTCTCTAGTTTAATCTAAAATTGGAATTGTTCAATATGGAGGTATACAAGCCAAGATATGTCCAAATTACAGAGGCTTATTTAGTGAAACCTATCCATTCAACTAAGTACACATCTCAAATCAACTAACTTCAATCTTATCATGCAAGAACAAAGAAAAAACACATACAATTTAACGAAAACATCCCATTTGAATTTTAGGGCTAGCCTCATCTCATCCTCTTCATATTTATATTTAAATCTTATGGTGTGTAGAGTGACAAGTGGCTAATTCCCATTCGTTCCTACTTTTCAATTTTCATTAATTACAATTTGACCACACCATTTTTTTATTTCATGTAATTGCACGTCATATTAATTCATTTAACATTTTAACTCATGATTAATTTGTACTTATGCATGCATAACATAATTAATGCAAATTATCGATTATGTCCCATACTAAGCACTTTCATATTCGTTAACACCCATTATATATACTTTCATGGACATGACACATTCCTACTAGGGTATAGTTTGGGGTCTCACAGTTATTAAATCTAAAAGGATATATTCTTTTCCTACTAATGAATAAATCTTGCAACAAAATTAGGGAATGGTTAGAATATAATGGATTAAGTAACTTTTCTTTACTTTGCAAGAATTTTGATATTCACTCTTTCTACATCAATATATAATGGTTTCTTCCTAATGTGTCAATTTGTTGCTTGTTTATTACTCCAAGTGAATAAATTCCCTTAAGCCTTTGGATTCGTGATTCCTAAGTTATCATCATACTCTTTTAAATCATTTGAAGCCATCCTTAGTCTAGAGTTCCCCTTTATCTCTAAAGCATACATTACACTGTTAAAATGCCTCAGGATCACCCAAAGATCATTATTTCTCTAATGTAGTATTTGAACATTGTCCTAAAGAATCCTTCTTTGGAAGCCATGATTGGATCTATATAAAAAGTAGCCATAAGCATGATTTTATCCTATAAGAACTTATTGAAGTGTGAATGTGTTGGTCACTAGAATTAGGCACTTTCAATTTTACCTAGGTAGAGTTAAGAGACAAAATTATTCATCCACAGTGACGATTTATATGATTGGAAACAAGTTTCTAGTGGTCACCTACTAAATTGAATCTTAAAAACTTCTCCTTGTTTAGTTTAGTATTTAGCATGCCAATTACACTAGTTAAGGATAAGGCTACGTACTACTGAACATCCCCAAACCCCATGCCTTAGCGAGATTTGTACGAGGTAGTATTGTTGTTGTTGTTGTTGTTGTTGTTGTCAAAAATAAAGCTCTTAAAGGATTATTATTTTTTAGGGTAATTGAATCCATTAAAATTCTAAGCTATTAAAGACATAGGGGATTGTCATTTATGGCTCTTCTAGCCTTATTTATTCTATTTTACCTTCTTTTAATGTTAAATGTAAACTCCTTATTGTAGTTATTATTAATCCTTCCCCCAAGAGATAGGGTGTGAGACTCTTAATCAAAACTTAATTGTAAATCATACACTCTTAATCCCTTCATGGCAAGGTAAGTGTATTATTACTTGCACCTTCTCCTTCATCTATTACTAATTGGCCTTTACGTTTTGCTATATCATATTCACCATCATTCTTAATTTTCTCTTTCTCAAGTTCCTCTCTATTCTTCTTTTCTCTTGAGACCTCCTACTCATCTTTCATAAGTCTTGATATTTTTCTCTATTTTCTCAAACTAGTTTCCATTATTATTTATCCCTATTAATTCCCCATAACCACCTTTTTTTTTAATCTTTTCCTAGTGACCTCCACTATTTTTCTTAAACCTTGAGTGAAAGTTCACATTGATAAGTGATTATGATGGTCTTCTACCCTCACCTAGCCTTATAATTGGAATTATATCTAGTAGCTCCTTATAAACTTCCATACTCACATATAACCTAGTAAAATCGACCCTTTTCCTTAAGGTTGTCATCTCATCTATACAAAAGTGGCCGCCCTATAAATTTTACAATCACGCTTAGTCCTTTAGTGGACCAGTTCTCAAATGGTATTTCATAAAAATTAATCCACAATGGCCCATTATCCTATCTAGTATTTTATAATATAATTCTAAGTCTCCAAAGCTAACAAAAAATAGGTATGTTTTGTAGGTGCCAAGGCCTTGCCCCAAGAATGTCTTTGGCTCCAGCTTCAATGCTAAACTTGAAGAGAATGATGTTATTTTAAGTTAACAATACTTCTCCAAGTTCTTTCCCTTTCCACATCTTCTTGCTTCAGTTTTGCATAATATGGTAAGTAGGGCATTTACCATAGAGGAAGCCAATAAAGATGGATGTCCATGATCTACCTCCTTCCTATAAAACTTCAATATTGGGGGCCACGATCTCTCAAACATCTTAATTATTTATGCTTATCAATTTTGTTATAATTAGCTTAATAGTGTGCATTTTGGGAAAATTTTGTATCATTTGATTTGTCTAGGCACATATTGATCAGCACTAATGATTAATTTAATTTAAATTTGATTCATTATTTGAAAAACCGATTGATATGCATTTTGATACTTTTTTGTATAATTCAAACATATAATTGAGTCATAAGTGAATTCTTTTAACATTTTTATATACCACTAAAAAGGAGAAAAAAGGTTTAAGTTAAAAAGTGATGTTAGTAACCATTTGAAGAGCTTAAATAATTGAGTAACTAGGAGTATTCATGAAAATGTGTTTACATTCATCTTAAAAGGTTAGATGACTTTTCAAACAAACCATTAAATGCTCCTATGTTAATTTAAATTCAATGTTTTGTTTTCTATCAATAATGGAAATGAACATGTTTTAAAGTTGAAGCATCTTTCTCATATATATATATATATATATATATATGAACTTTATTAGGTTAAATTTTATGGATTGAGTTAAATTTTGAAGGATTATGGAGTAAAATTGAATCAATTTATTACTTCATGCAAGTCATTGAATGCTAAACAAATTAATTAACTTTGCAATTAAGCGGATGATAAAGAGTCCTAGTTGATGCGATTGATTTGTTAAATTATTTTTGTAGTTCTCTATATATATAAATAACAAAATTATTTTCTTACTTATTTCCACTATTAATTGATAATAAGTTATTTTCCTAATACCATGATCCATTACTTAATTTATATTTGTATATAGTTTGGTGTAGTTTAGATATTTTGAAATCTCTAGAACCTTTCCAAATGTTTGAGATTTTAAAATTAAATTTCTAGAACTACACTGATATAATAATATCCATTTCTTCTTCATCATCAATAGCACCCAATTGAAATCTTACATTAACGCAGGGTCTGAGGAGATCTGATAGTATGCAATCTTACTTTTACATAGTAAAGACGTTATTTATGGTATTAAAATTCTTTACAATATGGTTCAAACACTAAATTCTTTTTGGACAATAAATAATATGTTTGAATTATAGATTGCATAATTTACTTTAAATATAAATTTTCAAAACCTAAATGATTAATATTTTTCTTGTCATGATAATCTTATTTATATAATCAATTTTATACTGAAAACAAGGAAAAGATGGTGAACAATTAAAGAGATATAAAGAATTAAGTTTCAAATGTTAGATACGAAGCTCTCAACTATCTTTTATCTGCCATATGTTTTCCAAATTGTTATTAAATAAAAGTATGTAAACAAAAAGAAAAATTACTAAAGTTAAAGCTTTCATCACAATGAAGCCCAAACTCTAGAAGGACACTAACAATTGTTGAAAGAGTTAATAAAGGACTTAAAAACCTAAATCAAGTACTCCAACATCATCGATATAACTATATAAAACAACATAATTAAGGTTAGGTATCATAATTTTCTAGTTCAAAGCCATTTCTTGTTTTCTAAAACTTGTAAAAATTATTGACTTATACTAACTAAAACAATTGATAAGTCTTAATATAAGTCCTAATAGCAAGAATAATAGTTTGATCCTAGACTAGTACTTATTTAAAAAATTTACAAATAGTAGTAACAAAGAAGAGGGATAAAATAAGAAATGTTGCAACTTTAAACTATAATATGAAATTAAAATCAAATGAAAATTTTATATTAAAATTATTTCAAATTAATGATTGAATTGGAAAATCTTATTTGATTATCATACTTAGAAAAAGACTACACCCTCAAACGCTTCGGTGTTACTAATGTATTGTCGATTAGTTTACTATGAACACAACATGATAACAAACTATTAGGTGGGAAGGTAAACAAAAACTTTACCTAAGAGATAAAAGGAATATCATGTTTTGTTCTTACATATGATAAATGATGATAAGAAATAACACAACTACTACATTTATTAAAATCACTAGAGAACCCCACATATCCAAATATAATATCTAAAATATAACAAGCCCAAGATAATCATAAAGTGTAAGAGAGTCGTTATACATGTAATTCTTAAATCATGGTAGAGATGACAAGTAGTACTTGAGGAGCATAATGTGAAGAGAAAGAAATAGATTTTGGGTTTCCAAGAAAGTGAGGATTTTGTTAAAGAAGAAAAGAGATAAGATATAAATTAGAAATAATAATCTCTTAAGAAAAAATTACTACAATATCTTTTATTGATTCTTTATTTTAAATTTTATTTTATCTTTTGAAAAATTTAGTAAATTTTGCTTTGAAAGGAAGTATACATTATGTATATCTTTAATTCAAAGGAAAGAAATGAATGATCTTAAATTCAATTTATTAAATTTAGACTTCAAATGTTTAAAATAATGAACTTAAATTTGTAAATTATTAAAATAAATTATAATGTAAAGAACATCAACATCCTATGTGATTTCACTAATTCTAACGAAAGCCCTTTTAATTTAAAATTCTTATAGAAAGTCTTTATACTCTGTAAAAAGTTCTAAATCAGCCCATTTTTACAATTAAAGTTCTCTAAATTAATATTTTTTAGAAGCATGGACAGTCATGTCATAAGGGATGATTAGAAAATAAACGAAAGTTGTGAATACTGTACCGGACTTGGTAACGGATTGGGTTTTGGTATGGTATTGTATTGGTACTGATCAATATCAGGTACCACTTTAGGTAATTTTTAAAATTTATAAAATAGTCCCTGAATTCTTTTAAAATTTACAAAAATAGTTCATTGGTATATTATACAGTTATACTGTATACTTTATAAATTTACATCAACCTTGTCTCCAAAAATCATAATAATAACTAATAATGACAATTAATATGAAATAAAATAATTTTAAATATTTCACATATAAATAATAACCATAATTAATATAAAAAGGCAATCATCATATAAATATAAAATTAAGAATAATACAAAGTATTTAAAATATTACAATAATACAATTTTGTCATATAATAAGTAATAATTACATCAAAAATTCAATAAAATAAATAAATATCCTTAACTCTCAAACTATTACAATTTACAATAAGAGTTCGTGATAAGGAAACAATCAAGTATTTACAATAAGAGTTCGTGATAAGGAAACAATCAAGTAGAAATTAAATTTGAAACAAAAACATTTACAATTACATTACATATATAGAATTTAACAGCTACATCAAATATAAGTAAAATTAAAAGAAGAGAAAAAACAAAATCCTAGAACGAAATTCGATCGTCTTTGGGAGGATACTTACTATAAATGCACTAACCTCAGTTATCATTTGGTACAAAATCCTCACCATTAAGAGGAGATTCATCATCATTATCATTCAAATTTAATGCATCAAATGAAATATCAATGCTTTGCTATCCAAGATTATCTTCCAAGTCATTGACATCTATTAAATGTGGTTCTTTAGAAACCCAATATGCCAAAAGTTCGATATTATCAATGGAAATTGGATTAGTTTAACTACTTATGTTATTAAGACTCATAGTAAACAATAAAATTTAATTATTAGAAAATTATAAGAAATTATACCAAAATTAATAATGATAATAACATACCTTTTCCGAAGCTTGAAATTGTAACGAACAGAAACCAAGTCATTCAACCTCTTATGCTCCAATCTATTCCTTTTCTTGGAATGGATAAATTTAAATGTGCTCTAATTTCGTTCACAACATGTTAAACTCATGCATTGATTTAAAATCCGAATTGCAAACTTTTCAATTCTGAAATACCATTTTTGAATTGATCAAACAAAAAATTTGTAAGTCGTAAGATAACAAAGTAGTATTACAAACAAAATAAAGTAATAATCAATTTTCAACAAATAAGAAATATGAAACAACGAATACCTAAAGAAAGTTTTCCTCTTTGTCGAATAGTAATCGACATTTCAAAATCCTCATAAGATAACTTATAAAGCTCCATTTGTGAACTTAATAGATCTTGCATCACGTCAATGCTAACAATTGTTGTAATAGATAAAAGCATTCATCTATTAACTTTAGCTTGCTTAGTAAAATTCTGTTGGGTCCTAAGTTTTTCTAATTGATGTTATTAAGCATGAATTGTGTTGATTGTGTGATTATGGATTAGTTTGATTAAATTGGAAGTATTAGTGGATAATTTAGATTTATTTGAGTATAATGTGGTGTAAGTGAGAATAAAAGGGTAAAAATGTTTGAGGGCATTTTGGGAAGATCACTTGAGTTGGAGAGGTTAAGGCTTTACAAGGAGGGGTATTATGGTCTTTATGCTTCCATTTAGATTTAAGTGGAGAAAATAGAAGGGAAAGAAGGAGGAAGTGAGAAAAGAGAGGAAGAGAGTGTCGTTGGTGGCTAAAGGAGAAGAAGAGAAATAGGGCTTTGTAGTCCTAGAGGTTTTCGATAGAATTGAAGCAGATTCCTAGTAAGTTTAGCTCCATTTCATTTTGTTTTGGTTAGATTAAACCCTAGTATAGCTTGGTATGATGTTAGAATCGGTTGATGAAGAGTTTAGGGAAAAATGGTTAGAATCTTTTGGGTTGAAGATCTTGTTGTGGTTGTGATGGTTTTTAAGGTTTTAATGAGTTAGAAATGAAGTATAAGACATGATTTAAAGTTTATATGTGTTGCATTTGCAAAATGGGAGGATTGTGGATGAAACATGCAGGAAAAATCAATTTCGGGAGGCATTTCTGGACCCGCACACCACGACGTGCTCATGAGCAAGCCACGGCGTGCGAAGGTGTGCTCGCCATGGTGTATTTATAAATGTGCACGCCAGAAGCGCATATTGGGGTGTGCATGCCATGGGCACTGTGCAGTGCATGCTTGGCGCTCACAGTCGTCGCCATGAGCTCCAGTTCCCAGCACATATGTATTTTGGTATATTGGGCATAACTTTTGTTGTAGATGTCTAAATGAGGTGATTTCTAATTAGTTGTGAACTAGAGCCATAGAGCTACAAGTTTTATGAAGAGAGAAAGTTTGGAATCAGTCTTTAAAGATCTGAAAATTTGGATGGGAGTCGATTATAGATTTTAGTGTTAGCACCTTTGATTTTCAAAGCTTTGTGAATTTCCTTTGAATGATGTTTGAATGAGAACTTGGTTTGTTATAGGAAACCAAGCAGACCTTCCCTAAGAGCAAGAAGAGGAAGGAAAACATTGAGCTTGGATTATCAAGCGATAGTATGTGGGTAATATATTTATGGTTGTTGTGTGTATGGGCAAATTGTCTTGCTTGCTTTCATGTGTGTGTGTGACATTGAAATTGTTGAAAATACATTGTGATTGTGATCAGGTATTGCCTTGCAATATTATGGCATTTTGTATGAATGAAAAAATAAGAAAGCATGATGAGCATAAAAAGTATGAAAACAATTGATAAAATAATTTGAGCATGAAACAAATGATTGTGTGCTTTGTTTGGGCGAGAGAGGAACATTTCGTTAGTCACGTGCACGTCGACGTATAGCCTTCTCCCGGCTGCTCGCTTGAGGCCACGAGATCCTGAGAAATCGGGCTCGTTTTGTTTATGGTATAAACTTCGGTTTATCCGTTTTGTTTCACAAAACTCTCGAGCCATTTGCTGTGCATCTCATAATTTATTTGTTAGGCATGATGCATGATTAATTGTTATATTCAGAACTTACGTGACATATTCTTTGTGATGACATTTTGATGGCTATGAGATTGTGAATAAATGGTTAAGTGTTGACTTGCTATATACTTGTATATATATATATATGCTTGAATGTGTGGCTCGTCGCCAATGACTATAAATGTATAAGCCACTGAGCTTCAAAGCTCACCCTATTATCTCCCACTCCTTAGGTGTAGAACGAGAAGATCGTTGATCCTTGCAAGGCATCGGAAGCTCCAAGATAGTTAGAAGCTTTTGTACTAAGTTTGTAATATCTTGTTCCCTTGTGAAGGGTTGGAACCCTAACCTGTGATATGAGTAAGCTCAAAGAGCATCATGCGTCGGGAAAAATGAGTGTGAGATCAGAGGCTTTGAAGAGGGTTTGTGTGAGTCATGTCCGTTTAACGGACAACCTCGGGTGAATTGGAACAAGTTGGGTGATTCATGTCCGTTTAACGGATATGCAGGTCCGTTTAACAGACCTTCTCGGGTGAATTTGGACTGCTTAGCCAGTCTATGTCCGTTTAACAGACATGTGAGTCCGTTTAACGGACATACTCAGGGCCACTTTGGTAAATGACAATTTTGACCGTTTTATATTTGGTTCATGTGGGCTTAAGTGAAATTAAGATACAAAGGGATCATATGGGGGTACTCATGGATGAATTGGATTATTGCACACATTAAAATCATTGATCATGCACTCAATTGACATTTTCCAGGTATAATTGGTAATACATGGGATTGTTTTGAGAATCTTGAGTTGTGGTTATCGAAAATTATTTTGGATAGTGAACTTATTGATTTGGCATTTTTGGAAAATTTTAGAAAATTTTTCTAGAATTTTTCGGAGAAATATTTGGACTAGAAAAAATGCCGAGTGGCAGATCAATCAATAACTGGCAGTAGAATTTATTGTCAAATATTGGGATTTTGGACATATGGCTATAGGAATTTTTGACAAGTATTATTATTGGAATTTGGGCTTGAAATTGACTATTGGACTTGGAAATGATAAATTAAGAAGGGTAGAGGTTTAGCTTAACACATGGCCAATTTATAGCCATGTATTTGTTTAATTTAATCTAAGTTTTCTTTAACTTAAGCTCTCCCGCACCCTACTCACGACACCCTCCTTTCAATTTCATTTGGAGCTTTGTTTTGGTTCTCTCTTCTCTTCTTCGTGTATCACCCTCTTTCTCCATGGATTGTGTGTTCTTCTCATGCTAAATCTAGCCATCATCTCTCCCTTATTTCTTTGTTATCTTGCTTTCTTATTCTGGCTCTCCATATAAACCTATGTCTATCACTATGGATGATGATGAATGTTGGAGATGGTGAGAGCTAGGTCTTGGCGATTTCTTTGGAGAACTCGAAGATTAAGTGGTTAAATCATGTAAGTTTTAGCTTTAAATGTTATGGTTATGTATGGTTATGGAAAAATTGAAGTTAGTATGATGAGACCTTGATGATTTCGTTTTGCTTGTGTATAGGAGTCAATAGATGTTGTTCATATGTGTGATGATTGTGTATGTTGAGCCTAATTCATGTAAATGTTTAGAGAAAGTTGGAAAATTGATTGATATGTTAATGGAGGAATTGGATGAGTACATAGGTGTAGATGCCCCGTTTTCTCGGTTGTAATTAAGTGTAGGTCATGAAATGTTTATGAGTGATAACTTAAGTTGAAGTGAGTAGTGACTGATGGGGGAAGAGAAGAATTAGGCATAAGTGGTACTTGATGAGTTAAATGGTAGGAAAGAATAAGTGTAAAATCTGGAAATTTGAAATGGTTTGAGCTTTGGAGTGTGCTCTAATTGGATAGTCATAATTGATTGTATAATTGTCTAAATGAGTTGAAATTTGGCTTAAATGAAACTAGAGATAATTGGCTACAAATTTTATGAAGCTATTGATTGTGAATGTGGTCTTGGAGAGTCCCATATGTTGGTATGAAGTTAGGAACTTAAGTGTTGAAATTGTTGAGAATAAATGTATATAATTGTGTTTCATGTCAAGTGTTTATGATCAATAATGGGATATCATTTGGCTATGGATGATGTAAAGTTGAAAGGGAGTTAGAATATGGGTAATTGATAAGCATTGTGCTAGAAATGATGGGCTAAGCATGAGGAATTAAATGTTGTTAGTGAAGAGTTCAAAATCTGAATTTTTGTTAAAACTCAATTGAACATACTTTAGTGCAAGGGGCATAACTTTTTGTGTAGAACTCGGAATGAGATTATCTATATATGGATTTGATAGTAGATTTCGAGATCTACAACTTCTATTTCATACAAAATTTCGATATTTTGATGTTTTGAGGGTCGTATTTTCAAAGTGGTATAAGTGACCCGTAGCAGTCTGTTTAACGGACATTCACTGGATTAATGGTACTAATTAAGCCTCAAATGGGTGTTTAAGTGAACCTAGAATGATCTTTGGTCTATGGGACTCATGTATAAAAGGTTTGAAGTGAAATCAAAGGTTAAAACTTAGTGAATGAATGGGTGGAATCAAAAGTGTCAAATGCATGTGTAAATGGGAATGGAAATGTTTACATGCTTGTGATATTGTTCAAGGAAGTTAAGTAAATGGTACTAAGTGATTTATTATGATAGGGACTTGGACATGAGGAGATCATATAAGGTTAGAAATGAAATGACGGGAAATTGAGTTATGTTATCAAATGAGCAAGTGTTCTTGAGATGTAAGTGTATGGTTTTGCTAGACTCTTAAAGAGTCAAATTTGAATGGATAATTGAAAAAGATCACATAAAAAGGAAGTGTAAGTCTGAGTCCAATTCAAGTAGACAAATTGAATTATGATTTGAGAATGGATATTCAGTGTAATTGTAAAGCATATACCCCGGAATTGTCATTGAGCATGCATTATACTTTACTTATATACACATGTGAAAATGGGATGGTTATGATTGTACTTTTATTAATGTGTGTGCAAATTGTGTTTTTCTTATGATTGATACGGGACAAAACGTCCTCAGCCAGACATTTCCGGATCATGAAAACAAATGCTAATCTGGAGCGTACTGTGAGTAGACCTAGATGGTCTTATTTATTGGTTTATTGCTTTTGTTATAAATTGAATGAATATGGGTTCCGAACAGGAGGTCCGATGATCGTATACTGGGAATTGTGATATTGAAGTGCTCATTGAATGTGAATTGGACGAACTAAGTGTGTAGTGATGTGAATTCTAAATTTGTTTTGAATGCAAACTTGCATATGACTGCACGTGTGATTTCTTGACTATATGTTGCATACCGAACTATGGTCCGATGATTCAATGATTATGATTGAATAAGTGCATATAAATGTGAACAATGCACTTCATTTCATGAATGCACGAAATATAACTCGTTGTGACCAGAGGAGCCAATGATCAGAGCTTAAAGCTCAACGAATGAAAATGAGCTTCGAGCTCAAAAGTGATTCAGAGCCTCAGGCTCAACGTTCAATGAACTCTATATGGGACAGTTTACAATGAGCCCTATATGGGACAATTTATAATGAGCCCCATATGGGACAGTTTACAATAAGCCCCACGTGGGACAGTTATCAATGAGCCTGATATCTAACGGATACGGGACAGTTTAGGCACTCAGTCACAACGAAGAAATAAATAGAAATTGGGCCTCATGTATATATGCATGATATGATTGATTTAATTGAATTGAATGGGAATATGAAATTGCATTGAATGGGAATATGAAATGGTATTGAATGGGATTGGTTTACTTGAATCGAATGGAATTGACTTGATTGTATTGAATGGGATTGGTCTACTTGAATTGAATGGAATTGACTTCATTGTTTTCAATGGGATTGACTTAATTAAATTACATGGGAACGTTAATTGGCGTTGAATGTGAACATGAAATTGAATTGATTGTGAATATAAAGTGTGATAGTGAATGTGAAATGCGATTATGGGAATGTATTTATGTATTGTGTGACTGGGTGAACCATCAATGATGGTCACTCGCTAAGTTCGCAAAACTCATCCAAAATTTGCATCTATTTTTTAGGTTTCAGAAGATTACCCCGTTATGCAACGAGAGTAGGCTTTCTGCAAAATTAGAGGTTGGGATCAGTTCATGTCTACATTAGGATGTTTATATGAAGTGTATTCTGCGATTTCTATGCAATGTATAATTGAACATTTCAGTTTGTAATAAGTGCTGAAATATGGGAAGCTGAGTAAATGGTATTGATTAAATATGAATATTCTTGTGTATATCAATATGTATCAATTGTAAAGGTTTGTGAGTGTTTTGTGCATTGAAATGAGGCCCAAATGGCTCAAAGTGAAATGGGTTGCAATTGAAATTCATTAGAAATGGAATTGGGCCCCTATTTGACTAGTGATACTGTATTGATCATAATGTGTTGAAAACAATGTTTTATCAACTTGTGAATTGTTTTGGCCCAACTTGAAAATGGTCTTCTGTATTTGTTAATGCATTTTTTTTAATGTAGAGCCCAGCCTCTACCGCCATCACTCCAGGTGTTGTCCTCTTTGGTACTTGTGTGAGTCACGACTCGAACACAAGACCTCAAGATTTTGTTGCACTTTAAGTGCACGCCTCTCACCATTGAGCCTTGGCTCCGGCAGAATTGAAGGAGCTTAAGGAGCAGTTGGAGGAGTTGTTGGAGAAAGGGTACATGAAGCCGAGCTCTTCACCTTGGGGAGCTTCGGTCCTTTTTGTGAAGAAGAAAGATGGATCGTTGAGGATGTGTGTGGATTACAGGAAGCTTAATCAGGTCACTGTGAAGAACAGATATCCGCTTCCACGCATAGATGATCTGTTTGATCAATTACAAGGGGCAAAAGTCTTCTCCAAGATAGACTTGAGATCAGGTTACCACCAGTTGATGATAAAGGAATCTGTTGTGCCAAAGACTGCTTTCAGAACACGGTATGGGCATTTTGAGTTTTTAGTTATGCCCTTTGAATTGACAAACGCCCCTGCAGCCTTTATGGACTTGATGAATCGAGTCTTTAAGCCTTTCTTGGACCAATTTATCATTGTCTTTATTGATGATATATTGGTTTATTCCAAGAGTGATAAGGAGCATGAAAAGCATCTGAGGATTGCTTTGGAGACACTAAGGAAAAACGAGTTGTATGCCAAATTCGATAAATGCAAATTTTGGCTGAGGGAAGTTGCATTTCTAGGACACATAATCTCAGAACAAGGAGTGCATGTGGATCCAAAGAAAATAGAAGTTGTGGTGAATTGGGAAGCACCGAAGAACATAGCAGAGGTGAGGAGCTTTATGGGTTTGGCAGGTTACTACAAGAGCTTTGTGGAAGGATTCTCCATGATAACTGCTCCGATGACTAAGTTATTGAGAAAGAATCAGAAGTTTATCTGGAGTGATGAATGCCAGAAGAGCTTTGAGAAGCTCAAGCACAGATTGACAAGTGCTTCGATTCTGATTCTGCCTTCTGGAGATGAGGGCTATACCGTGTATTGTGATGCTTCGAAGAAGGGTCTTGATTGTGTATTGATGCAGGGAGACAGGGTGATAGCTTATGCTTCAAGGCAACTGAAGCCATATGAGTTGAATTATCCGACACATGATTTGGAATTGGCAGCAGTGATCTTCGCCTTGAAAATTTGGAGGCATTATCTATATGGAGTTCAGACGAGGATCTTTACCGATCATAAGAGTCTCAAGTACTTGCTGAGCTAGAAAGAACTGAATTTGAGACAAAGACGGTGGATTGAGTTGCTTAAGGATTATGACTTGCTGATTGAGTATCATCCAAGCAAGGCAAATGTAGTGGCAGATGCTTTGAGTAGGAAATCTTTAATTGCCCATTTTCGGACAGTTTATCTGCCTTTATTGGAAGAGATGGCCAAGCTTAAGATAAGCTTGAAGCAGAAGGAGCCTAATTGCCTTCTAGCTAACTTCCGAGTGAGACCGATACTCAGGGAGAAGGTTAGGGAGTTACAGGCACAAGATGCAGATTTGACCAAACTCTGAGAGGAAAATCGGAATGGTAAGATTTCTGAAGTAGTAGTGAGGGATGATAGACTTATGACAATGGGGAATAGGCTTTGTATCCCAGATGTCATAGAGGTCAAGGATGAGATTTTGGATGAGGCACACAATGCGCCTTATGACATACACCCAGGTAGCACCAGGATATACAGGAATTTGATAGAGCATTTTTGGTAGAAGGGCATGAAGAGGGATATTGCAGAGTATGTTAGTAGATGCTTAGTGTGTCAGCAAGTCAAGGCTGAGCACCAGGCACCTTCAGGCCAATTAAGGCCCTTACCTATTCCGGAATGGAAGTGGCAGAGGGTGACCATGAATTTTCTGATGGAATTGCCTAGGACCAGTAGGAGGCATGATGCCATATGGGTGATTGTGGATAGATTGACGAAATTAGGCTATTTTCTGGCAATCAGACAGACAGATCCTCTGCATGTGCTAGCCAAGAAGTATATTGATGAAGTTGTGAGATTGCATGGGATCCCGGATTCGATTGTGTTTGATAGGGATCCTCGCTTTACTTTAAGATTTTAGGGCGGTTTGCAGAAAGCTTTGGGCACTAAGTTGAGTTTCAACACTGCTTTCCATCCTCAGACAGATGGTCAATCTGAGAGGACCATTCGGACTCTTGAGGGAATGCTCAGGACTTGTGTGATGGATTTTAAAGGAGCTTAGGATGAGCATTTGCCATTGGTCGAATTTGCCTATAATAATTCATACAATTCGAGCATTAGGATGACCTCATATGAGGCATTGTATGGGAGGAGATGTAGAACTCCGATTTGTTCGGATGAAGAAGGAGAGAGGAAACTGGTAGGACCAGAATTGATTCAGACGACAGTTGATAAAGTCAATCTGGTTAAGCAGCGGCTTAAGGCAGCACAGGATAGGATGAAAAGCTACACTGATGCACACCAAAAGGAGATGGAGTATGAAATCGGTGAGAAAGTGTTTCTTAAGACGTCTCCTCTGAAAAGAGTAATGAGATTTGGCAAAAAGGGCAAGTTGATTCCAAGATATGTGGGTCCTTATGAAATTCTTGAGAGAATTGGATCGCTAACCTACAGGTTGGCGTTACCTTCGGAATTGTCTCAGATCCATGATGTCTTTCATGTTTCCATACTAAGGAGGTATAGATCGGATCCTTCTCATATCATTCAGACTACTGAGGTTCAGTTGAGAGATGATCTGAGTTATGAGGAGATTCCAGTGGGGATTTTAGACACTAAGGAAAAGGTCCTCAGGAACAAGACGGTTCAGCTAGTCAAAATCTTGTGAAGAAATCATTCCGTGGAAGATGCCACTTAGGAGCCATTGGAAGCCATGAAGGAGAGGTATCCGCATCTCTTCGATGACTCAGGTAATAATTTCGAGGACGAAATTTTTTTTAAGAGGAGGAGAAATGTTGGGCCCCAAATTTTTCTAATTGATGTTATTAAACATGAATTGTGTTGATTGTGTGATTATGACTTAGTTTGATTAAATTGGAAGTATTAGTGGATAATTTAGATTAATTTGAGTATAATGTGGTGTAAGTGAGAATAAAAGGGTAAAAATGTTTGAGGGCATTTTGAGAAGATCACTTGAGTTGGAGAGGTTAAGGCTTTACAAGGAGGGGTATTATGGTCTTTATGCTTCCATTTAGACTTAAGTGGAGAAAATATAAGGGAAAGGAGGAAGTGAGAAAAGAGAGGAAGAGAGTGTCGTTGGTGGCTAAGGGAGAAGAAGAGAAGTAGGGCTTTGTAGTCCTAGAGGTTTTCGACAAAATTGAAGCAAATTCTTGGTAAGTTTAGCTCCATTTCATTTTGTTTTGGTTAGATTAAATCCTAGTATAGCTTGGTATGATGTTAGAATCGGTTGATGAAGAGTTTAGGAAAAAATGGTTAGAATCTTTTATGTTGATGATCTTTTTGTGGTTGTGATGGTTTTTAAGGTTTTAATGAGTTAGAAATGAAGTATAAGACATGATTTAAGGTTTAGATGTGTTGCATTTGCAAAATGAGAGGATTGTGGATGAAAAATGCAGGAAAAATCAGTTTCAGGAGGCATTTCTGGACCCGCACGTCGCGACGTGCTCATGAGCACGCCGCGGCGTGCGAAGGTGTGCATAAAGCGGTGCACATAGGCCGTTCGCCGCGGCGAGCTCCAGTTTCCAGCACAGATGTATTTTGGTATATTGGGCGTAACTTTTGCTGTAGATGTCCAAATGAGGTGATTTCTAATTCGTTGTGAACTAGAGCCATAGAGCTATAAGGTTTATGAAGAGAGAAAGTTTGGAATCAGTCTCTAAAGATCTAAAAATTTGGATGGGAGTCTATTATAGATTTTAGTGTTAGCACCTTTGATTTTCAAAGCTTTGTGAATTTCCTTTAAATGATGTTTGAATGAGAACTTGGTTTGTTATAGGAAACCAAGCAGACCTTCCCCAAGAGCAAGAAGAGGAAGGACAACATTGAGCTTGGATTATCAAGCGATAGTAGGTGGGTAATATATTTATGGTTGTTGTGTATATGGGCAAATTGTCTTGCTTGCTTGCATGTGTGTGTGTGACATTGAAATTGTTGAAAATACATTATGATTGTGATCAGATATTGCCTTGCAATATTATGGCATTTTGTATGAATGACAAAATAAGAAAGCATGATGAGCATAAAAAGTATGAAAGTAATTGATAAAACGATTTGAGCATGAAACAAATGATTATGTGCTTTGTTTAGGGGAGAGAGGAACGTTTCGTTAGTCACGTGCACGTCGACGTATAGCCTTCTCCCGGCTGCTCGCTTGAGGCCACGAGATCCTGAGAAATTAGACTCGTTTTGTTCACGGTATAAACTTCGGTTTATCCGTTTTGTTCCACGGAACTCTCGAGCTATTTGTTGTGCATCTTATAATTTATTTGTTAAGCATGATGCATGATTAATTGTTATATTCAGAACTTACATGACATATTCTTTGTGATGACATTTTGATGGCTATGAGATTGTGAATAAATGGTTAAGTGTTGACTTGCTATATACTTATATATATATATATGCTTGAATATGTGGCTCATCGCCAATGGCTATAAATGTATAAGCCACTGAGCTTCGCAGCTCACCCTATTATCTCCCACTCCTCAGGTGTAGAACGAGAAGATCATTGATCCTTACAAGGCATCGGAAGCTCCAAGATAGTTAGAAGCTTTTGTACTAAGTTAGTGCTTTTGGCTAGCTCTCTAAGCATATCAACATTGAGCATCCTTATGTATTTGGATTTAAACTTTGTTATGTATTGTTCTATATTATGAATGCTTGTTCAATTTTTTTGAAGTGTAATGACATGAAGTTTCTCTTGTTTATGGGTGTGTTTAAATCTTAGTTAGATTGAATGGATATGTGTTTGTATGAAATTGCATAGATGTTGGAACGGGTTTAGTTTTGGGGAGTTCGCAGCGACGAGCCAGCCCTTCACTGCTGTGCAGTCCTTGGGTGTTCGCCGCGGAGTGATGTTGGCCATTCGCCACGGTGTGTACCCGCGAGTTCGCCGCGGCGAAGCCAAGCTTTGGCCACGATGAACCATTTCTGTGAGGTGCTCGTCACAGGCATTCTGTTGCCGCGGCGAGTCCTCCTCTTCCCGCTACTGTTTCCTTTATTTTGGAATGTTTTCGATTCCTCCTTCGCGCGCCCCTTACTCGACAACCCCGAGGGGTCACCTCAGGATGGGAATCGGGACCCAAGCCCAACAAATTCAATCTAAAATAGAAACTAGGATTTAAAAACACCCCAGTTGCAAACAATGGAGAAGAAAGTTGTATTTCTCTTCTCTCATTAATGATTGAAAGATATGGTGTGTACAAAGAAGGCCTATGTTTCAAATTGTCCTTGATTGCTTACATCGCTCTCTCAATGGCATTAAAAAAAACATATTGTTGGCTTTTCTTTACTATCAACTAAGCAAAGTACCCTCACCAATGGCTTACAAACTCGAATAACAAATTGACATTGAGACCAAAATTCTCTCTCTTTCAATATAATTTTACAAACCTCCACTCAGCATTAGACCTAGCATGCTGAGATGCAATCTACTTATCATTTGTAAACATTTGTGTCAACTCTTTCTTCACCGTAACAAAAGATTGAAGTGATAAGAAATTTTTTACAAATTTTGTCACAGTAGGACGACACAAATTCATACCATTGGTAAATTCCTTTCTCATTAAATTCAATACCTATGCACAATTATAGATGAACTTGGTCACCTTTTTAGCTTTCTAAATAATCTCATCAATAATAGGAAAATACCTAGGATTCTCAATATTCTCTATCATTAGGTCAATGCAATATGCAACACAAGGAGTCCAAAAAAATAATTATACTTATTCTGTAACCTTTTTCCTACCGCTTTATAAGTAGAATCATTGTCAGTAATAAGTTGAACAATATTTTCTAGCCCTACTTCATTCACAACTTCATTAAATATCTCAAAAAATGTCTCAGTATTCCTAATAAGGCCAGATGCATCAATTGATTTAAAAAACATAAAGTCATTTATAAAATAAACCAAAATAATAATAATAGGTTCTTGTCTCCTATTTGTCCAACCATCACATATGATTGGACATCTATAAGTAGCCCAATTCACTCTTCTTTATGCCAAATAATTTTTAATTTTAGAAACAGAAAAACTCAAAAATTTACCTCTTAAGTCATCAATCGAAAGACCTTTATATCCTAGACTATAAAAGGCTATTGCATCCATCATAGGTTGATAATAATAAGACTGAGAAGCATTAAATGATGAACCTGTATCATATCACCATCTAGCTACTGTCATATCTACATTATGAGTCAAATCTCTTGATTACATTGCACTACGAATTAAAGGTTGAGCTCTAGGAGTTGTTCGTGGTGTAAAAAAACTAGTCACATGCCTTCTTCTTTTGCTCACATCAGGTCCAAGTACTTTTTTTTAGACTTGAGATGGAACACTACCACTACCACTACCACTACCACTACCACCTTCAGTATTTCCACAATCACCACAGAAACTAGAAAATAAACTTCCACTTTCAATTTCAAAATTCAAAATTCAACATTTCTCTTCTATCTTTTTCATGTTAATATTCTTCAAGCAATGTTTCATTTGTCACTTCACATCATGACTTACTTTTTTACAAGGTTACACATCTCCTTTAACCTTAGCTAAATGTTTCTTTAATCGTGTGATTCCTCAACCTTTCAAATTCTTGTTACAAAACAAGCAAATAATATGGTTTCTCATACCGCAAACTAATGTAATATAAGCCCAAACTGGATCATTGTATCTTCCAATTTGGTTTGATCAGGAGCATTTGAACTTCCTTTCATTTATTTGTAAAGATAAATGAATACATATATCAAAATAAATAACACATAATTTCATTACACAATATGCATGTCCATCTTATATAATATAACTCATTTTGTATCATTACATTAGGCGTAATTTAATTTCATCGAACACAATTCACTATAAGTCAAAACTAACAATTCAGTTATTCAACATATATAATTACACAAAACATACATAAACAATTTCCATTTTAACAATTTGAACAATTTCAATTTAAAGTTTCAAACATGAGGATCAAGTTGAAGGGTATGATTTACATCATCGCTAAATAATGAATGACATATCTTATACAATTGTTCATACACATCTATTTATAACATCAAGATCAAGTTGAAGGATATATTAATAACATGATGATCAAATTAAGGAATATAACTTCTTTGAAAATATTTTTCTTATTTAAAGCTTTGAATTTTCTTTTCATTTATAACAAACCATAATATTTTATACATCTATATTTGATTCTTAAATATATAAGTTGCTTTTACGATTTTTAATTGACATTAATAAATCTAAGCATAAGTGGTTGGAGTTCAGCTTACAACATGTTCACAATTTGTCTTCAAAAATTGTGGATAGCAACAATTCCTGGACAAACTCTGACCTTTCCGAGTTTTGTCTTTGATCTTTGTTAGATATATCTGATGGTTGCACATTCCTTTCTTGATACTCTTCATTCTTACTACGCTTGGTTGAGCTTGCATCAACAGTTGGGATAGACTGTGTGTCGAAAGATTCCTCAGGAGTAGGTGGATTAAATATAAATGATGACAACAATGGATCAGGCTCTGTATTAGAGGAAGAAACAAAATAATAAGATCCACCAAGCAGGGATTGCAAGCCCCTTCTCGTAGCTCCCTTCTCAATAAAGAAAAGGGAGAGTTAGATCCCCTGCATAATCTTCTTTTCGGCTGCACCTTAACAAAGTTCCTCAAGGGGTGTGGCTCGATGGTTGAGAGCAGAACTTGACTTTGGTTAGGTCCCAGATTCGATTACATGCTAGCCCCTCTTGTAAGAGCCTAGGGCAGCCCGGGTTTTACCTGTAGATGGAGAACTAGTTGGGCTCTCAATGATGAGGTGCACCCACTTAGCCCGCCTGTGGGGTGGTGCGCCAGTTGGGCCCTCAGAGAGGTGTGCCCGCTTGGCCCGCCTACGGGGTTTCCTCGAATCCAAAAAAACAATGTTCACAATTTGAAAAAAGTTTCCTTTTGGACACATTTACATCACTACTACATTATCTATTATAAATATTTATGATAACCTACATATATATATTACCAAATAATTCAACATATTTTATACTCAATTAATTATTTACCCAAAGCCAATAACCAAATATTATCATTAACTACAATCGAATTATTATTAATTTACAATAGCATTTCTTTTATACTCAATTAATTATTTACCTAAAGCTAATACCTAAATACTAAAATGAAATACCATTTAACATATTTTAAGAATGTGTCTATTAATTATTTAAGTCTTTGCAAGTTTGCAATTTTGCATTCTCGGTTTTAAATTTCAATTTAAATTTAAAAACTTAACATAAATTTCTCTTAATCGATTAAACCAATCCACAAAAACAAACTAGAAATTAATCAAAACAAAACCGTTAATCATTTAACTCTAATATCCAACCCATGTAAATCACAAATCCAATTCAAAATTTAATTCCAACTTTCAACTTCTAAGTTCCAACCGATTCATAATAAAAAATGCAATAAAGCAGAAAATCGAAAAGTCAAAAAACACACCCAAAAACCAATTCACAACGTTGAGTTTTTGTGTTGGACCCCACTGCCGGAGCCCAACGTCGGACATAAGAGCGTGGCGTAATACATGCTACTTATACTTTTAAGGAAAAGACCCGCGGAAGATTAATGGGTCTGCTTTAAATAAACAAGGTGAAACATGCAAATGTAACAGTTTAGAAAGGAGACCATCAGAAGTTCAATGGACCCATCGTGAATAAACTCAAAACTTACTTTCATGCTCTAAAACATATCCAAATCCGTAATTCATGTTCCAAAAGGTAATATCTCAAAACAATTTACAACTTTGAATTCAGACGCCAAAAATCTAAAACACTCTTGAACCAATGATACTTGGAATGTAACTAAAGTCTTGACTTCCAAAAATATAACCTTGAAAATAAACAAACATAACAAAATAGAAGCGGAGTCTTGCCAAACTCGTGACTCACTCGATCTCTGGCTTGTCACCTGTATGGGGGAGATTAGAGGGGGTGAGCTATAAAGCTCGTGGGAACATATTTATAATATAGCAATAAGCAAAAGTATTCAAAATATCTCATTGTCGTGATACTTGCCGAAATCATAGTCATTGATCATGTATATGTCTTTGTCTTGAAAAATGCTTGTTTCTTGAACAAATCATGATGCACGGCACATAACAAATCATAACACATAACATGATGGTTTGGGTGTCCCGGGTTCGTGACGTACTACACATGCCATCGAAATGTTGATGTATAGACGTAGTTTCATGAGGATCCATGGGATAACCACATGCCACAGTCAGGGCAAAGGGAGAAACCTTTTCGTGAGTCAATGTGCACTTGACTATCGTGAGGGACACCGCAAACCCACATAAGTATGCTTAATTCATATTCTTGTAAACTTGTTTGCCAAACTGGCACTTGCTTGTAAACTTGTTTGTAAACTTGCTTGTCATGTATTTCGTAATACTTGATTTCATGCACTTGTATTCATGAAAGGAAAGCACTTCTTTTGTAAAAATCTTGATAATAATCATGAATGCAAATCACAATGCAGAATATAATCATTCATGGTAGTATGCAATGCGATCGTGGACGATGTAATGTAAATGCATGAGATCTTGCTTGATTGGAACTAAACAATGAGTAACTTATATACTTTATTATAAACATGAACCCACCGTGGAATTCTTGCTTGTTCTTGTTTAGGGATGAGTTTCCTCTTGAGTCTCTTGATCCTCTTACCTCACTTGATTTCCTTAACCAAATAGCCAAAATCCAAATCAATTTGGTGTAGAAATCGGAAAATAAAACCTTAACCATTCAAACTACAACCAAAACTGAAACAAAAATTTCATGCTCAACTTCCATCAAAAATTGAAGATTCTTATAGACTGATTCAGAACTTCATTTCTTCATTAAACTTGTAGCCCTATGTATCTAGTTTACAACTCAAAAAGAATCACCTCATTTGAACATCTACATAAAAAGTTATGCCCAAAATACCGAAGCATGTCGCAGCAAGAAATTGGCCGTTCGCCGCGACGAGAAACTGGAGCACGTCGCGACGAGCGAGCGCGCCTTGACGAACACATCTGCAGGTCGCGACGTGCGACGGCGTAAACCTCCCGAAACTCATTTTTTTCACTTTTCTCAACCATAATCCTCCCATCTTTCAATTATAAACACATCTAAACATTAAAACATCTCTAATACTTCATTTCTAACATCAAAATCATCAACAAAACAACAACCCAAACAAATCTACCAAAGTTCACCATAAACCCTAAACCAACGATTTCTACTCATTCCAAGCAAAGCTAAGGTTAGATTCAACCTAAACAAGAGTAGAAGAGTTAAACAAACCTGAAGAATGCTTCGATCCTCTGAAAATCGAAAAACCGAGCTTGCCCTTTTTCTCTTCTTCTTCTCCTCTCACTGCCGACCCTCTTCTTCTTCTCCTCTCACTGCCGACCCTCTTCTTCTTCTTTCTCTTCTATTTTTCCTTTCTTTCTTTTCTTTAAGTCCTTAAACCTACAAGATAGGGCAATGACTAAAATGCCCCTCCATGCTTAGCCTAAAACATTCTAACTCAAGTGCCTTGACCATTTTGCCCTTAAACATTTTTACTTTTCCATAAACATATATTCCCTACGAAATTCAATTAAATCCAAATTTTCACTAATACTTTCAATAAAACTCAAACTATACCATGAATCATAAATCAATTTAATTCATACTTAATAACTTCAAGAAAAACAAATTTGGGGCCCAACATTTCTCCCCCTCTTAAAAGAAATTTCGTCCTCGAAATTTACCTGAATCATCGAAAAGACTTGGATACTTTTTCTTCATAGCGTCCAATGGCTCCCACGTGGCTTCTTCCACTGAATGGTTCCTCCATAGAAACTTAACTAGCTGAACTGTCTTGTTCCTGAGGACCTTTTCCTTGGAGTCCAAGATCTCTACTGGAATTTCCTCATAGCTCAAGTCGTCTCTCAACTGAACCTCTGAAACCTGAATGACATGAGAAGGATCTGATCTGTACCTCCTCAACATGGAAACATGAAAGACATCATGAATCTGAGATAACTTTGGTGGCAACGCCAACCTGTAAACTAGAGGTCCGATCCTCTCAAGAATCTCATAAGGACCTACATATCTTGGACTCAACTTGCCTTTCTTGCCAAACCTCAATACTCCTTTCCAAGGAGACGTCTTAAGAAACACTTTCTCACCGACTTCATACTCCATCTCCTTCCGATGAGCATCAGTGTAACTCTTCATCCTATCCTGAGCTGCCTTAAGCCGCTGCTTAACCAGATTGACTTTATCCACTGTCATCTGAATCAACTCTGGTCCTACCAGTTTTCTCTCTCCTTCTTCATCCCAACATATCGGAGTCCTACACCTCCTTTCATATAATGCCTCATATGGAGCCATCTGAATGCTCGAATGATACGAGTTATTGTAAGCAAACTCGACCAATGACAAATGCTCATCCCAAGCTCCCTTGAAATCCATCACACATGTCCTGAGCATTCCCTCAAGTGTCCGAATGGTCCTCTCAGATTGGCCATCCTTCTGAGGGTGAAATGCCGTACTAAAATGCAGCTTAGTACCTAAAGCTTCCTGCAAGCTTCCCCAAAATCTAGAAGTGAACCGAGGATCCCTTTCAGAAACTATAGAATCTGGAATTCCATGCAACCTTACTACCTCATCAATGTACTTCTTGGCTAGCACATGCAACGAATCAGTCTGCTTGATTGCCAGAAAATGGGCTGACTTCGTCAACCGATCCACAATAACCCATATGGCATCATGCTTCCTACTGGTCTTAGGCAAACCCATCAGAAAATCCATGGTTACTCTTTGCCACTTCCACTCAGGAATGGATAATGGCCTCAACTTGCCTGAAGGCGCCTGGTGCTCAGCCTTGACTTGCTGACACACAAGACACTTACTAACATACTCTGCTACATCCCTCTTCATGCCCTTCCACCAGAAATGCTCTCTCAAATCTCTATACATCCTGGTGCTACCCGGGTGCATGGCATAAGGCGCATTGTGTGCCTCATCCAAAATCTCATCCTTAACTTCCCTGCTGTCTGGAATACAAAGTCTATCCTCCACTGTCATGAGTCCATCCTCTCTCACTACTACCTCAGAAACCTTACCATTCTGAATTTCCTCTCGAAGCTTGCTCAACTCTGCATCCTGTGTCTGCAACTCCCTAACCTTCTCCTTGAGTATCGGTCTCACCCTGAAATTAGCTAGGAGGCAATTTGGTTCCTCCTGCTTTAAGCTTATCTTAAGCTTGGCCATCTCTTCCAATAAAGGAAGATACACTGTCTGAACGTGAGCAATGGAAGACTTTCTGCTCAAAGCATCCGCCACTACATTCGCTTTGCCTGGATGGTACTCAATCAACAAATCATAATCCTTGAGTAACTCAATCCACCTTCTCTGTCTCAAGTTCAACTCCTTCTGGCTCAATAAGTACTTGAGACTCTTGTGATCAGTAAAGATCCTTGTCTGAACTCCATAAAGATAATGCCTCCAAATCTTCAAGGCAAAGATCACTGCTGCCAACTCCAAGTCATGAGTTGGATCATTCAACTCATACTGCTTCAGTTGTCTGGAAGCATATGCTATCACCCTGTCTCCTTGCATCAACACACAGCCTAGACCCTTCCTCGAGGCATGACTGTACACTGTATAGCCCTCATCACCAGAAAGCAAAATCAACACTGGAGCACTTGTCAACCTGTGCTTGAGCTCCTCAAAGCTCTTCTGGCATTCATCAGTCCAGATGAACTTCTGATTCTTCCTCAACAGCTTGGTCATCGGAGCAGCTATTATGGAGAATCCTTCTACAAACCTCCTGTAGTAACCTGCCAGACCCAGAAAACTCCTTACCTCTGTCGCTGTCTTGGGTGCATGCCAATTCACTACTGCTTCAACTTTCCTCGGATCAACATGTACACCATCCTGCGAAATCACATGTCCAAGGAAAGTCACCTCATGAAGCCAGAACTCACACTTGCTAAACTTGGCATAAAGCTCTCTCTCCCTAAGAGTCTGTAATACAATCCTGAGATGCTCCTCATGCTCTTCTTCACTCTTGGAATACACCAGAATGTCATCTATAAACACTATGACAAACTGATCCAGAAACTCCCTGAAGACCCTGTTCATAAGATCCATGAAAGCAACTGGAGCATTGGTTAAACCGAATGGCATAACCAAAAACTCATAGTGCCTATAACGGGTCCTGAATGCTGTCTTGCTAACATCAGACTCCTTGATTCTGAGCTGATGATAACCTGACCTGAGATCAATCTTGGAGAAAACCCTAGCTCCCTGCAGCTGATCAAACAGATCATCTATCCGAGGCAGAGGATACTTGTTCTTAATTGTCACCTTGTTAAGTCTCCGATAGTCAATGCACATCCGCCATGATCCATCCTTCTTCTTAACAAACAAAACTGGTGCTCCCCAAGGAGACGAACTGTTGGGCCCCGATTCGCATTAAGCATGATTTTTTTTAATTTTATTTTGAGGTTTAGATTGATCATTTCCTTTTTAGTTAGAATTAATTTGGGATTAATAGAACTTAATTGAAAGGATTTAGTTAAAATTAGAATTTTGATAAGTTGGTAGAATTAAAGGCATAAGTTGGTGTAGGATTAATTTAGAAAGTTACTTAGTTTGTTGTTAAGGCTTAAGGTTTATAAGATGGGCCTTTAGCCCATTTTACATGTCATTAAATAAGAAGAAGAATTGAATTAAAAGGAGAATAAAAGACAAGCAAGTGGAGTTGCCGTATGGAGAGGGAAAGAAACGAAAATTGCATATATAAAGAAGAGTTTTGGTGAAACTACATCGTTTGGTCATAGGTTTTTAGATAAAAACAAGATTTTTTTCCTTAGTCTTCTAAAGAGACATACGAAATTTCATAGAAAAGAGAAGGGGAGAAGGGTTTCGGTGGAGATAAGAAGATGAAGAAGAAGAAGAAGAAGAAGAAGAGAGGTAAAGGCTTAGGTTTTTATGCTTTAGAAAGAAGATTTTAAGAGTTTCCTTAAGAAGAAAGGAAGAGAAAGAGCTTAAGCTTTCATTAAAGGAAAGAAGAAAATTCGTGGGTCTTCTCCTAAGGTAAGAAAAATTTCGAAATTTATGGTTTTATGGATGGGTTTTGATGCTAAAAGCTTAGTTAAGTTATGGGTAAAGTTGGGTAGGTGTTGATTCAAGTTTTCCTATCCTTAAAATTGTCCGATTTTGATATCCTATGTTCTTATGGGATAATTATGCTTAATGAAGGTTTAGAGAGGCCATTGGAAGTTGAGGAGAAGCAAATTAATCAATCCTAGAGCTAAAGGAATTAAGGTGGGTGATTCCTTAATAATTGAGTTATAGGCTTAATGAACTTTTTATAATAAATGCTTTCCAATGACTTCGACTTTGTGTATGAATTACTCTTTGCGATATGTTTAACTTGTATGTGAGACGCTTTGATTGTGAATTCATGTTGAAATGATTTGAATAATGTTTTGTTATGTGAAAAAGACGAGAATTTATGATTCGGAAAAAGATTTGCCAGTTTGGCTCAGTTATGCGAAAATGAATTTGTAAAGGCCAGTTTCGGCTAATGTTTACAAATTATGTGAATTATGTGCTTTCTTTGAGTTTGTGGTGGTCCCATCTGAGTCAGGTGCACCTGTCTACCCATAGGCTTCTCCCGCCTGTCCGCTAGTGGCCGTGGAGTTCCTTTCAAGGACTCTTATTCGTCACGGCTACATATGACCGCTTTGCGGAAATGTGTAGTGCGTTCTGTTTCGGATCCACCCGAACCACTTTGTTTGTGTTTTTGTGAAATGTTTGGTTGTTTTGTGATGTGTTAAGTGTGTAAATTGTTTGATGGGATAAATTTTGTGAAAATATTTGAAAAGTAAGAATGTTTTCATTAATGTGACATTTTTTTTGAAAATGAAGGAAAGAATGATGGTTTTTGCTTATTCCCTGATTATTAAGTTATTACCCACTGAGCCGTCGAGCTCACATCTCATTTCTCCTCCACAGGTGTCAAGCGAGAAACTGAGTCATTGCATCGAGATTGAGGAAATACTACGATGCATTTTGCTTTTGAAGTGATAATTGAGAAAACAAAGCTTTAGGTTGTATTGTGGAATAATGGTTCTTTTTGTATTTTGAATTTTGTTACTTTCGATGTATTCGGGCTAGAATGCCCTTGAGGCTTTGTATTAACTTGTTTCCAAGTAAAAGTAAGAGTTTTGAGTTTAAAAGGTATCTTGTATATGATTTCTAAGAATGTATGAATGAAATTGATAAAAGTAAGGGTGAGCTTGTATTTTCTTTACGTTTGAAATGGATAGATGCCTAGGAGTGTGTTACTGCTATTGGAGTTTGAGATATTTGGTTTGAGTTATGTTGTAAAAGTTTGGAAGCTTGAGTTTTATGCAGGTAATGGAGACAAAATTGAAAATTTTGGCTAGTTACACTTTTAGGGGAGGTGCTGTCCATTTTTTAAAAAAATGGGCAGAACCTTCAATTGATGTTTTGACCTTAGTAGAGTTTGAATTTAGATGAGATGTCTTCTTGAAGAATGTAGAATATGTTTAGATCTTTCCAATGACATAAAGTTTGTCACATTTAAGCTTAAGATGAAAAAGTTATGAGAGCTGAAAGGTTTCAGCTACTGTACAGGAGGGACTGAAATTTTTCAGCAACTTTGGAAGACTTTTTCACCCTCTTAGAGGCTGATCTGGTTTTTGCTTTCTTCATGAAAAATGTAGATTATCCTTCTATATTTAAAATGAGGTATGATTTGCAATTATTTGAGTTATGAAGAAAAAGTTATGAGGTTTGGAAGTTGACAGTTACTGTTTATTCTGTCAAATTACTGTTTCATTGGCTAGTTTTTAGGCTGAACCTTTGGCTGTGTTTTTACCCCTCTAAATGATTGTTTCGATTTTTGCACCCTTCATGAAACTTGTAGAGCATCTTTTTATCTTTCCAATGAGGTAAAATGTGTCATTTTTTGACTTGTGAGCTAAAAGATATGAATCCTCAAACTTTTGGCATGGTGTAAGAGGATTTGATTTTGGACTGAAATTTTAAAGCAAAGTTTGACCCTCTTAATGGCTAAGTTAGTGCTTACATCCTTCTAGGAAGATGTATAACTCCCTTTTATCTTTCTAATGACACTAATTTTGCAAATTTTCGATTTCGGGGTAAAAAGTTATAATGTTTGTAAATTCTGAAATTTTCTTGCAAATCCATACCTCATCCTTAGACGTGGCCACGTCTAGTCTCTAAACCTCTTAGACGTGCCCTCGCCTAATCTCTGAATGTCCTCCTCTCACTCTTTTGCTTGCAACTTTTTTCGTTTGACCTCGGATTCACTCGGTTTTCGAAGCGTTGGGTTTCTAAAACAAATTCATACCCCTCTTTAGTAAAATGAGAGTGTCGGGTTTTAGTCGGATTTTACGGACATTACGAAAGAGAATCAATTTTGTGACGGGTTTCGATATAAGTCTGTTTTTGGGTGATTTTGTGACCTATAGAGATCTGAGTGAAGTGAGGTTTGTTTCTACTTACCCTAAAGATGTGGAATTTCATTTTAGGTTAGGAAATCGGATTTCGTTATGGGCCCTAAGCAAATCAATTTTTTTTTTACTTGAGGATAATTAGGGTGAATTTATCAAGTTTTGTTTGGATGACATTAAATAAGTTTGATTTGAGATTTCTTTCGTGGTAAGGAATTCCTCCCTTGTGAGATGCACGTCCAGATGTCATGTAGGACGTCGGGCCCGCAACTCACCGGGAAGGGGCTCCAACACGAACTAGGCCTGACATACCCCTTCTCTAACAATTCCTCCAACTGTTCCTTAAGCTCCCTCAACTCAGCTGGAGCCATCTTGTAAGGCGGGATAGAAATAGGCGCGGTTCCGGGAATCAAGTCAATGGCAAACTCGATTTCTCTCACCGGTGGCAAACCTGGTAACTCATCTGGGAAAACATCTGGGAATTCCCTGACGATCGGGAAATCCTCTAACTTCCCTTCATGCACATCGGCATCTACAACATGTGCCAAGAAAGCTTCACACCCCTGGCCCATCATCCTTTCATTAACATATATTGAAATCGATCTCAAGAGGTGTCTTCCTATCCCCTCTGAAGATCACCTTCTCACCATTGCCCAGGTCAAACTCTACCTCTTTCCGACCACAATCTAGCTTGGACAGATACTTCTCCATAGTATCCATCCCCAAAATAACATCTAATCCTCTAAGGTCTAGCGATAGTAAGTCCACTACCAATCTAGCACCATCAATGAAGAGCTCACACTGTTCATACACCTGACTGATCACGACATTCCTCCCTAGAGGAGTACTAACAAACAAAGGCCTATCCAAAGGCACAGAACTCACACCATGCAATGCTATGCTCGCAGAAACAAAAGAGTGCGTGGAACCAGAATCAATCAAAACAAATCTTCTTGAATCAAATAAGCGAGTCATACCGTGACAACCTCGAAAGCGGTGCGGCTTCCTCCCTGGTCATGGAAAACACTCTTACCGGCGCCTGGCCCCTTGGCCTTCCTGGAGGAACAGTCTTCCTTGCAGTCCAGGCGCCTACCTCGATGGTGGTGCAGTTCCCACTGTCTCGCACGCCTTGGAGCTGGCTGTGACCCTCTTGTTTTGGTGCCTGTGGACAATGCTTGGCTATATGTCCCTTCTCTCCGTATCTGAAACAAACTCCAAGAGATCTAAGACACTCTCCCTGATGATGCTTCCCACACTGGTCACATAAGGGATAAGTGAACCCGCTCCTTCCATTTCTCTGGCGCCTCCCACATTAGAGGCTTGCCACAAACACTACGACTGCTTGTTCTAGTAGCCCACTGCTACCCACTTCACTCGATTGTGGCGCTCCTCGTGCTCCTCTCGGGCAATGGAGCACTAGTACCCTTCTGAAAGTCGCTCCTGTTCTTCCTCTTCTTGTTCGCTTCATTTCGATATTTTCCACTTCTCACTGGAGCAAAGCATCCACTAGCTGTTGGTAGTCACGAAATTATGAATCGGGACTTTCTCCCGATCCTAAGTGAAGACCTCCTTCAAACTTGCGGCACTTGTCTTCCTCTGTTGCCACAATGTTAGCTGCATATCGTGAAAGCTGTGTGAACTTCAGCTCATACTCGCTCACACTCATGTCCCTCTGCATAAGATTCAGAAATTCTCTAGCCTTCTCTTGCACATAGACCCTGGAGAGATACTTCTTTCTGAACACCTCGACAAAGTCTCTCCATGCCAGCACCGAAGGAACAACCTAACTGTGGGGCACTGATTCCCACCAATGCAGCGCATCACCCTGTAACAAACTGACTGCATAATCCAGCTTGTCCTCATCTGAGCATCTCATCTGAACTAGGACCCTCTCGGTCCTCTTCAACTAAGCTTCTGCTTCTTCTGGATTGGTAGTCCCACTGAAATCTACAGCCCCAAACTTCCGGAGCTTGTCATACTGTCAACTCCTGTCTACCGGAGTTTGCATCGGCATCTACGATCCATGTCCCATGGCATACGTGAAAGCCTGAGCAAAGGCTTGAAAGAAACTCGGATCCATGGGAGTTCCCTGAGGCATAGGAGGAGGCACTTCTTGTTGCAAACTAGGTGCCTCTGAAATCGAAACAGAATGTGTCCCGGCATCCTGAGGAATATGGGATTCATCCGTACTCCCCTGACGAGAATGAGACCGAGTCATAGCTCCCCGAGTTCTCCTTCGAGGTGGCATGTTCACTCCTTGAATAGAAAACCATTGAAAATTTCAGTTCAAGTACGACAATTTTCAAAATATGCAAAAACAGTTCAAAGCGTGTAAAGCCATGCAAGTTATTTCTTGAAAGCAATGTCATGTAGCCCTAGATCAAAAACCTAGGCGCTCTGATACCAAACATGTTGGACCCCACTGCCGGAGCCCAACGTCGGACATGAGAGCGTGGCGTAATACATGCTACTTATACTTTTAAGGAAAAGACCCGCGGAAGATTAATGGGCCTGCTTTAAATAAACAAAGCGAAACATGCAAATGTAACAGTTTAGAAAGGAGACCATCGAAAGTTCAATGGACCCATCGTGAATAAACTCAAAACTTACTTTCATGCTCTAAAACATATCCAAATCCGTAATTCATGTTCCAAAAGGTAATATCTCAAAACAATTTACAACTTTGAATTCAAGCGCCAAAAATCTAAAACACTCTTGAACCAATGATACTTGGAATGTAACTAAAGTCTTGACTTCCAAAAATATAACCTTGAAAATAAACAAACATAACAAAATAGAAACGGGAGTGCTACCGAAACTCGTGACTCACTCGATCTCTGACTCGTCACCTGTATGGGGGAGATTAGAGGGGGTGAGCTATAAAGCTCGTGGGAACATATTTATAATATAGCAATAAGCAAAAGTATTCAAAATATCTCATTGTCGTGATACTTGCTGAAATCATAGTCATTGATCATGTATATGTCTTTGTCTTGAAAAATGTTTGTTTCTTGAACAAATCATGATGCATGGCACATAACAAATCATAACACATAACATGATGATTTGGGTGTCCCGGGTTCGTGACGTACTACACATGCCATTGAAATGTTGATGTGTAGACGTAGTTTCATGAGGGATCTCTGTGGGATAACCCTGTGCCACAGTCGGGCAGGCGGGAGAAGCCTTTCTTTGAGTCAATGTGCACTTGACTATCCTGAGGGACACCGCAAACCCACATAAGTATGCTTAATTCATATTCTTGTAAACTTGTTTGTCAAACTGGCACTTGCTTGTAAACTTGTTTGTAAACTTGCTTGTCATGTATTTCGTAATACTTGATTTCATGCACTTGTATTCATGAAAGGAAAACACTCCTTTGTAAAAATCTTGATAATAATCATGAATGCAAATCACAATGCAGAATATAATCATTCATGGTAGTATGCAATGCGATCGTGGACGATGTAATGTAAATGCATGAGATCTTGCTTGATTGGAACTAAATAATGAGTAACTTATATACTTTATTATAAACATGAACCCACCGTGGAATTCTTGCTTGTTCTTGTTTAGGGATGAGTTTCCTCTTGAGTCTCTTGATCCTCTTACCTCACTTGATTTCCTTAACCAAATAGCCAAAATCCAAATCAATTTGGTGTAGAAATCGGAAAATAAAACCTTAACCATTCAAACTACAACCAAAACTGAAACAAGAATTTCATGCTCAACTTCCATCAAAAATTGAAGATTCTTAGAGACTGATTCAGAACTTCATTTCTTCATTAAACTTGTAGCCCTATGTCTCTAGTTTACAACGCAAAAAGAATCACCTCATTTGGACATCTACATCAAAAGTTATGCCCAAAATACCGAAGCATGTCGCAGCAGGAAATTGGCCGTTCGCCACGACGAGAAACTGGAGCACGTCGTGTGGCCTTGCAGCGCCATGACGAACACATCTGCAGGTCGCGACGTGCGACGGCGTAAACCTCCCGAAACTCATTTTTTTCACTTTTCTCAACCATAATCCTCCCATCTTTCAATTATAAACACATCTAAACATTAAAACATCTCTAATACTTCATTTCTAACATCAAAATCATCAACAAAACAACCCAAACAAATCTACCAAAGTTCACCATAAACCCTAAACCAACGATTTCTACTCATTCCAAGCAAAACTAAGGTTAGATTCAACCTAAACAAGAGTAGAAGAGTTAAACAAACCTGAAGAATGCTTGATCCTCTGAAAATCGAAAACCGAGCTTGCCCTTTTCTCTTCTTCTTCTCCTCTCACTGCTTGAGCCCTCTTCTTCTTCTTTCTCTTCTATTTTTCCTTTCTTTCTTTTCTTTAAGTCCTTAAACCTACAATATAGGGCAATGACTAAAATGCCCCTCCATGCTTAGCCTAAAACATTCTAACTCAAGTGCCTTGACCATTTTGCCCTTAAACATTTTTACTCTTCCATAAACATATATTCCCTACGAAATTCAATTAAATCCAAATTTTCACTAATACTTTCAATAAAACTCAAACTATACCATGAATCATAAATCAATTTAATTCATACTTAATAACTTCAAGAAAAACAAATTTGGGGCCCAACATTTTGGGTTGGGTGACAAGTCAGGTTTAGATCTAGGGTGAGCGGTCATTACACGTGGAGGAGGGTTAACGACGGTGGCGTGTTCGGGACTTCGCGTAGAGGAGCTAATGAAGGCTAAAAATGGTATGATGCTGGCATGGATAAGAGAGGAAGATGATAGTTGTCAGAGAAGAAGCAGCACCGTCGGAGAGAGCAGAGGTGAGTGATTGTTGGTGAGAGAGAGTGAAAAAATTTAAAAAAAAACATAAGGGTTTGAGAGGCTGAGGTACGCACAGGGTTTTAGGTAAAAATTTTAATATTTGCAAAATAATCCTTATATTTTTTAAAACTTACGGTGTCGATATTTTGGATATCGACTAGCACTGAACAAAAACTCACGGTACTGATCGATATTTAAGGTCAGTATCAAAAATATGAATATGGATCCATTTTTTAATCGGTACGGAACGATATTCATATCGTTGAAATAAACTACAAACATGGGTCATAATAAAAATACTAATTTATTGATTTTATTGACTTGTTACATTTTATCTCATTATACATATAATTTAAATATATTATGTTAATTAATTTTGTTAATATTTAAACATATATTATTTTATATATTTTAATAACAATTAACGATATGTATTTTTCATATTTTAATAATAACAATATATTGGTTTATTATATTTTATTGATAATTAATAATGTATTAATAAGCTTAACATGAAAGTAAATTAAGTCTTTTATAAATATTTTATTTTATTTTATTGTGGAATAACATTAAAATCATAAATTCCTCATCTTATAATTTGTTGTAAGTAATTAATAAAAAGTTTAAAAGTTAATATTTTATTAATTTATCTTATTTACATTATAATATATGGATCTTAAATTTAACTTTTGTGATATCACAATTAGATAATTTGGATCCACCAAAGGTTAACGTGCTGTTTAAAATAATTTATTTAAACATTAGTTGAAGCTGTAACTAAGAGTTTAAGCAAGTCTATATTATTATGTATGTTACCATTTTCACACTCTATTTAGGTGTAATGAATATTATTATTTAAACCTTTTGTAAAATATTGATATACAAATCACACTTTGAATAAATCAATTGAAGGAAAATTATACTTGAAAACAAATTGCTGGCATACTTCAAAAAATAACGTACACTCTTTTTAACTATCTCAGCAAGCTACACACTAAAGCTACCTCTCTGTATAGACGCTATGAATAACTGTACTATCAGAAACGTGAATTTAGAAAGCGAAAGAACATCAATGGACGTATGACAAATTAGACTAATTACAACAGAACAAAAAAACAAAGAAGGGACATGGACATGATAGAATTTTTATCTTCCTCCTGCGACAAGCATAGGCCAGGTTCTTTCTCGAACAAAATAAAGACAGATCTTGGGGGTCAACGCATCATTTCCAGCTCTTCATCCTGAATCGGTACCTGTAGAAGATAATCAGGTCCCATCGTCAGTACATTTGGTGCTCATAGTCCATTTGCAATTCACTGACAAGTTCAATCAAAATACTGCAAATCAGTTTCATTAACTTCAGATGCAAGAACGTAAATTATCATATGGAAGAATTTGCCCACTTCCCACTAAGACAAATTGCCACTGATGCAAAATGGAATAACAAGGGTAGATGACAAAGTCATTGGTTTTCATGTTCATTTTTTCCTCTGATAATAGAGGAAAGTAGAATACGCTGCATTTAGAAGAAGAAACTGTACGCTATCCAAGACTAACCAACAGTTCGTCAAATATTCGATTATATGAAGGAAGCAAACAAACTCTTCAATTTTCTCATGATACCAGCAAAACTCATCAAGCTCCAAGGATATATCAATATTTGTTTCCATTGTCCACTCAGTTTCTTCTTACAATATTTGAAAAGAACTTCTTGACATGTTTTCTGGCACAAAAGTTAATTTTTTTCTTTTCAACGAGTATCCGATATAATCTTCTAACTGAAGCTTTTATATCATGTATGGCAGTCCACTTGCCACCCAGCAGTTAGACATCTTGTATGGTAATCTAGAAAAGTTTACAAAGAAAGCAATTCAATTTTTCATTCCGTAATAACAAAAAGTTGCCAACTACAGGCAATTTATTAAACTGGATATCATAAAAATTTCAGCTTCCTCTATAAGAAACATTTTAAGTAAATATATCAACTTAGGCATCTACTGGACATGGTTGGTTAGGTAGTTAAAAGCTACTAAATCTTATTACTCTAGGCCATTGAAGAGCAAATCGATAATCTAGTTAAACTTATAAGCACCGCAATATAAAAAACACAACGCAGCAACACATACTCAAAGTTTCCCTTAAGAGGCATATGGTGCAAACATAAATGAACAGGTAGAGCAGTCAGTGATGCAGTCAACTAAAATCCAAATTTTAAGATATCAAGAAAATTCCTGAAAACGGCTTAAAATTAAAGATGGCAATCTAGTGTAAACACGTCAAAACCGTTACGCATCCTGCAAATATCAGGACAGCAAGATCTAACTTATAATACAATAATGTCAATAAAAGTTACAGAGGGATTTGTTCACCCCTTTAGGAAAAAAGAAAAGGAAAAAACCTGAACCATCATCTTCAGTCAAAGGCCAAGCCTCAATGTTTTGTCAGTTAAGCTTAAACTTAATAAGAGCCCATCAGAAACCATAGACACTAAGAGCAAGTTCTTTTTCTGTAATAAAAGAAACATCACAAATAGAAAACAAAGGAAAGTGAAGTACCTAAAATCACAATTCAATAGACTTTTTCCCCGTAACAATCTGAGAAATCCTGAGGCCTCTACTGAATGCTTCATTAAACAGAATCCTGGTTTGCATTGATTGGAATCCTGGCATCCATGACAAAAATGCCACAGGGGCCATAACTATCACTCCAAACATTATATCATAGAGCCGGGCAACGGAAACAACTATCTCCCAGAGTATAGTGGATTGCAGAAATGGGCGCAATACTTGGGCAATCAATATCAGTCCCCACCCAGTAGGAACAAAAGCCAACAAACTGGTAAAAACATCTGTAAACTCGAATGCTGTGAATTCAAGTAGGGAAATTATCAGAAGTATTGCAAGTATGATAATTAGAAATTGGACCAGTCGATAATAGATGTGGTCTTTTGCAGCATACTTGTCTCGAGCGTAGGCTATCAACACATAAAGGAAAAGGGTGACAAAAACACAGATCCAAGATAGTAAGTAGACAGCAATACTAGTACTTCCAGCAGCGATTCCCAGCTGGTAAACAATCCCGTACTGGAAGAAGAAGTACCGTAGGTCCAAAACTATCTCCATTAGCTTTCCCCATAGCCCAGTTGTCTTCAGATGATCCTGTTCCTCATACCACCATCTTTCCCAGCTCTGTTCAGCTGTTGAAAATACACCACCTTTATACCAAATCCAGTTCATAAAATCATCAAAGTCGTAGACTGTCTTCAACCAATCAAAGCCAGATGGATTGAAAACAAATGGTGACATTATCCATGCCACAACAAGGAACCAACTAGAAATTGTCATAGCTATATAAACAAATGTGTCCTTGGCTACCTCGCTGTATGATGCATAAACTGTCAGTATCAACCCAAGCTCAATAGCCTTGATAAAATGACTACGAGCATAAAGTCTATAATTTTCAGCAAAACTCTTGTGCTCCACAACAAAGCCCCTCCCAGTTGCCCGATACTTTGCACCACCATGAAGAATAGTTCTCCCAAAGAAATGAGTACGAGTTCCCATGGAAAATGTGTAGAAAACAGATGAGAGCTGAAGCTGCATTGTCAAGAAATCCCAGACAGCATGGAGAAATCCATGCTCTAGAGAATTCTCCACAATCATTGGAAGGGCTGTGAAAAGACCTAGTTGGATGATGAATTGTTGATTTAAAATTGCACCAAGAGCTTTATTGTTGCTGCTGCTGTTTGACAAAGCAGAGGCCTCAACACCACTTAGAGCAAGATAGAGGCGCCCCCATAGAAATGCATACACAGTGAGAACGACCATCATTGTGTTGAAAAAAAATCCCACAGTGGTATAAAAGAATGACAGCATTCTAAAGAAATCCAGCCTATGCCCCAACCGATAGACGTCTCTGCTAAGAACTTGCTCACCATTTCCACTGGCAACCTTGGCTTCAAACATGGATACTTGATTAAGCCCAACATCCCTTCCCTTGCCAACTTGAATGTACTCATGGTGAGTAACATTGCCCCCTCGCAAAGTGCAATTAAAACCAGCAAAAATATCCTCACTGATGTTAATCACCCTAGAAGCCTTACTGATGCCACCCCGAGTTAAGAACCAAAACCTGTCAAAGACATCTGGATGACCATAATGCATACGAACTTTCAAAGGGTTGGCCAGAACCCGCTGTCCGAGCGTCACAAAACTAGTTTCCTGTGCTGACATAAACCACGCAAGTGATGAGACTGAACCAGTAAAGATGTGTTCTCTGACTCCCAAAATAGTTGGCTTTCGAATGCCATAGTAGTGCCTGTATTCTTCCAAAAGATTTCGCATCTTGAGTGCCTCCTCAAAATAGTTGTCCTGGTTCATATCAATAGTCTGCACTGCATCACCACGAGTGAAGATAAGAGCATGATTTTGATTCTCTGGTTTTCCCTCTCCAAGCTTCAAGGGACCTGGCAGCTTGACCCTGTAAATCTCCACTTCCTTTTCCAGCTGCTGATCATACTTCACAAGAACAGAATAATATTCTATCTCATCCCTCCCGGTGTTTACCTCATCAACATAGGCGACTCGAAGGGCCTCATTCTCTTTCATCAAGGTAAAAATGTCATCAGCACGGGGATCCCTTTTAGCCTTTTGAGTTCCATAAATCTGGCATGCAACCACATAAGTGAATTTCATCAGAGCAGTCCCAAACTCGTGGCCTTTAAACAACAAGTTCAGGGTACTGCCAGTTCTACTTAAGGAAGAAGGAGATCTCTCAGAGCTGAAATCATCCAGCCCACCATCCCTCCTCATTGAACCAAGTTCTCGTGAACCATTCCTAATATCCATTTCCGAAGCTGAATCAAGGAAAGCCAGCATCTTAAGAGCACGATAGTAATACATCATCCCCCTTACAGTGCGTGCAAGTGTTTGGCCCCTATAAGATGCCCAAAGCCTAAGTTCTCTCAACTTTGTTTTCCATAACTCATCATCTTTACACATCCCTTCACGCCGCATCCTCTCCAAGAAGTTTTTCCACTCGTCATCATAAATTGTTTGCAGATAGTACAGTATGGAAATCCCATCCTCATTCTCAGTGCGAAGTTGCTCCCTGCTGTACAAAACTTCTTCATTGTAGTAAGGGGTTAGGACACTGAAAGCCATCATTTTCTCCACTTGAGGAGCATGTGGCATGTTCATAAAAAGGGAATTGCTAAAAAAAGCAATTCTACGTCTGGCCTCAAGATTTACTGGGATGTTATGCATTGCATCCCTGGAGGTAAGAATTGTGTGCAATCGCCGTACCTGCCTATAGAAAATCTCATTGCTGGGATCAGGCAATTGAATTGCATTTTCAAAAAGATGCCCTGCCATTGCAGCAGGATCACGTGGAGCCAAACCATCCTCCCTTAACTCGTTGATGGTCCGCTTTTCCTTGAAGAAATCTCTAGCAGCAATCTCATACAAAGCCTGTAGAATATTCACCACCTGGTTCATATCCTTCTCAGGTTTATTTAGCAACTCAATGAGTTTTATCAACTTAACATGGAAATTGGGCAGTGCATTCGTCTTGAAGGTTTTAGTAAATTTCTCAATCTCTACGGCATGATCTATTTCTTGGAACAAGACGGTCACAATTGAATGCTCTTCAGTGTTGACCTTGATGATCTCAAGTAACAAGTGCTTTACACTATCATAAACTTCTATGACAGCACAACGTCTGTACTCATTCTTACATATCTTGTACCAAAGCCACTTATCAGGAGCATCTACCAACTCCTTAGCCTGGCTAAGGGCAAGTAGTAGCTCATTGCAGAGGAGAAAACAAGGCCATCGAATAACCTGCACTTTCCAACTATTTTGGGGCAATTCCAACAATTCCAGCTCCCTATCAGATATAATGTCCTCTTCCCTGAAGGTCGTTATGATCTCATTCCAGACTAAAGAAAATTTGTTAGCCTCAACCTGGTTAGACTCCAGCTTCTTATAAGGCCGGCCAAGCCCATACCTAAGCTTTAACCTGTGAATGGCATCTTTAAACTTATTCAGTGTCCCCCTCGCATTTAGCAGCTGCTCTTCAGGCATCAGATTAAACTGAATTGCACCTGCAAAGAATTGATATCTCAACCTCAATTGCTCAAGGTTTCGAATCTCACCCAAATGAGCAAACAATCCTACTGCTGCTCCCACAAAAGATGAATAGATCGAGTACCAAATCTGCAAGTCCATCAGATAAATCAATACCACAGGAAGCCACAACAATCCAACAGCAAATCTGTTGCTATGTTTGAAAAACTGGTGCCACTCGTAAGTAACATTCTCAAGTTTCAGCAACTGCTTTGAAGGTTTAATCATCGGTTTAATCTGCAGGAAGTAACTGAAAGCAAATTTGGTAACTAATACCAAAACCCAAAACAGAGAATACTTGATATTATCAACAAGCCCCTCTCTCAAAGCACGACCAACGAAACTCCTGCTCTGAAACCACCATGACAACACATAAAAGATCCTCCAATTTGTGTTCTCAAGAAAATTCCTGACCCACGGAATTATGAACAGGACAACAGCCAGTAGTTCGGGCAATGCAAACACTCCAGCCACCTCCAGAAAATTCACTACCCTCCTATCAACAGCAGCAGACCAACTCCTATCACTGTTCTTTTGACTCCAAATCCTGCCATAGAAAACCCCAAATACAATGATCCATCCCACAGCGACCACAATTTTCAACACCATTCTAACCCCAAGGGACATGGTCTCCCTCGAAACCAAACTGTACTGCATCCCCGCATCAAGCGAAAACTGCAACACCCTCAATCCACTCCAAGTAAAGAACACCGTCAAAACCCGAACTTGAACTTCCCTGTTCTTCAATGCTTGCCAGGGATACTCATTCCCTTCCCAAGCAACAATGATCGCAGCCTGCAAAAACAGTATCAACATAATCCACAACCGATCAAAACTCCTAAACAAATTCCAAAACGACCTCTGTTCGACAAACCCCGTCTTGCCCACGTGCTTCTTCCTAGTTGAAATCACAAAGAAGTTACTCCCCACATCAATAGGCCACTTCAATTTATCAAAACACCGCTTGCTCCAAAAGTACTCGTTCAAATCATCATAGTTTCTCCACGCACTGTGGGGTGCAGTTCCATTCTTACTACTCTCCATCTCCTTTTTCACAGTCTCGTAAATGGGCTTGACAACGCGGTCCAAGAACTGGTTCTTTCCAGAAATCGAAGGCATCACAGGCTGCCCAGTGTTCTCGTCAATGTAATCTTCAAGTATCTTGTTCAACTCCATGGCCATGTTGTGGAAAATGAAGCAGATGCACTCCGGCATAAAACGAAGATTCGCAGATTCTCCCCAGATCAACAGATAAAGAGAAATGTACAAGAGCTCGCGCCTCAGATCGGGATTTGAGCGGTCAGAGATCCAGATGTTGGATTTCTTGTTGAGATAGGAACACCAGTTGGTGTAGTTCTTCAGAAGTTTGCGGCGGAAACGGCGGAGGACTGTGGGGTCGAGGGTGTCGATGTTGTCAGGGGGAGGAGTGAGGCGCATCTGGGCGTTGGCCAGGTGGAGAACGATGTGCTCCCGCTGGTTCCGAACGTTGTCGTCTTGGAACCCGAAGAAGAGGGCCAACCAGTCCAGGAGGTCCATGGAGGGATGCCATTGGCCGAATGGTGGTTTCCGGAGGTTTCCGACGGTACGAAGAGCGGCAGCGGCTGCACGGACTTCTGGGTATCGGAGAGACGGGTGGTCGGCTAGGAGGTTGTGCACAGGGATTATGTTGTAAGCCTCTTCTTCTACTGGGGTGCGTTGGTCGGACAGCGGTTGGCCCGAAGGAGGAGGACGGTGCCGTAGGGTGGACATGGCATGGGCGTGGCCCTTGTCTCCTTCTTTGCTTATTTCGTTTGTTTGTTTTTTCTGTTCTGTTTGGTATGATCAGAGAAAGAAAGAGATGAACATTATTATTCTGAGTATTCTATTGTGTACAACACTACAACACCAAGAAGCAAAGCCAAGGTAAAGGTGATTGATTCTCAAAGAGAGGGCCAGAGAGACAGACTCAGCGGCAAGCGCGTTGAATTGATTTTTTTTTACTCTGCAGATCCAATCATTCCCTCTTTCACTCTCTATCTAGTTTTGTGTAGTTTTAAATCAATTTTGACAGCAACAGGAAAGGAAGTGCATCCAATTCCACCGTGTCATTTAATTTCCTTTTAAACTACAAATTACACGCAACTTACCATGGCCAGGTTCAAATCATGATAGTTTCTATCAATTCAATTGTTCCCACCATGATGGCTGTTCTTAATTCTTGGCTTTTTCAAGGGAGGGGTGTTGCGAGACTATGGAAATTTTTCCCTCAGCTATATGCTCAACTTAGTACCTTTATGACTGCTATGTCGGAATAAAGACTTTTCAAATTCTACATGTATTAAAGCTCTCAAGCCCCCACACCTTCTTATTCCTTAACATAATATAGTTTGGAAAGGGTCCTTAAAACCCAAAACTTTTTTCACCACAGGGTTTCCGTTTGGATCAATTTTTAGAGAGTCCAAAAGTACTTTTATCTACAGCAAAAACTGTTTTAAGAAAAAGGTAAGTGTTTGGTGGAAAACTTTAAAAGTACTTTTACAGTAGAAACAGCTTTTTTAAAAGCTAAAATACAGCTTTTCTAAAAGCTAAAATTTGAAACTTTTTTAAAAAGCTCCAAATTTTAGCTTTTTAGGGTAGAGGATTCCCGTCCCTTCCGTAAATAACAAGTGAGCTCTTCATTTGCTTCACTTCACACCTCTCGTCTTCTTCTTTCATGAGGATATCTTCCAAGTCGATTCTCAGCCCTGGCCGTGCAAGAAAGGTGGGCAAGCTTCGCCTATGTTCCCCACCACCAATGCCAAGAAACGAGGCGGTTCTTTTGAAACAGAGCACAGGTTAGTCAAGGGCGTCAGACGAAGGTCGTCTTTGCGTTGTTACGCAGACGTGTAGGAGGTGCAACGTCCATAGCAGCTTGAATGGTTGTGTTGCTTGCAGGAGTCGACAGTGGAGAACATAACAACAGTGGTCGTTGGTTGCAGAAGTGTTAGGCTCTTAAGTAACTTCATACGGCGGCAAGGATGGCAACGCTGGCAAATGGTAGAGGCTAGAGCAAGGCGACAACAACTTTTTTGTGTGGCGGCACTAGGGTGTTAGGGGCTTTTTGATAAAGAACATGAATATTTGGCTACAAGGATAAAGGCATCCTAATATTGGGATAAACTTCTTCTAAGGTTAGAATAGAGTGTTTAGACACTATGGTAAGATTTTTCTTGTTTGATTACAGGGTTAATGTAACATAAACTAAAAACATGGTTTGTTTGGAGATTTTTTGGAGATACTATTAATGTAATCCGAATGAATTATTTTTCAAGTATAGAATATTGTATTCTAGACTTGATTAAATTAAATTTTATACCAAACAAAAATTTAAATTTATTTTAAAATTCAAAATCAATTCCATAATTCCATAATTGATTGTGATCATAACCCATTAAAAGATTAAAGTAATCTTTTAAATAATTGTGAGGTTATTATTTGAATAAAATAGTGGAAGTAATCAAATACATTATTTAAATCATGATATTATTTGGTAGTCATGACATATAATCAATTTCTTGATTTTTTTCGTTTATATTTTGTTACGAGTAGAATTTATTATTTCTATAAGAAAATGAGACATCTCTTTAAATTATTTCCTACTAGATGGTTATCTAAAATTTCCTACAATATGGTACTTTGCATATTGTTTAGTATACTTTAAAATTATCTAGCATAAATAATTTTATTATAAAATAAAATATAATTAAAAGTAATAAAAGTGCTTTTTATTTTTATGTTGCAAACATCTCTTGTATGAAGCTCTTTTAAAAAATTTGTTTTTTAATTGGCAACTAAAGCAATAACCTGGTTTTAAAAAGATCTTCTCAGAAAAGTTCTACTGACAAAAGCTTTACTAATAAAAGCTCTACTGATAAAAGCTCAATCAAACGGACCCTTAGTGCCTGTTTGGTTCGACTTTTGGAGGGTCCAAAAGCACTTTTATCTACAGCAAAAACTATTTTAAAGAAAAGTGAGTGTTTGGTGAAAAACTTCAAAAGTACTTTTACAGTAGAAATAGCTTTTTTAAAAGCCAAAATACAACTTTTTTAAAAAGCTCCAAATTTTGGCCTGTTGGCAATCGGTGATAATGATTCTATTATTGATAGTGATAGTGATTATATCATTGGTTTGACCAGCGGATTGCATTAGCTGTTTGTTAAAGAAGTTTAGTAAAATTAGTTGTTTAAGTGTAAAATGACTTATAAGGATATGACTTTAAAAAAAATAAGAATATAAATATTATATATTTTAATATTTCAATGAATATTCTTATAAGAATTTAGATTTTAGATATTTAATTCTACAAAAATTAAATTTATAACTTTAATAAAAAAAATATAGAACATATAATAATAATAATAATAATTCTTAATAATTCTTTTTTTTTATTATTATTATTATTATTATTATTATTATTATTATTAGTATAATAATAATAATAAATAATAAATAATAATAGTACTAATACTAAAGCATAATATAATATTATAATATTATTATTATTATAGTTTATTAACAACACACGAAAGCAATAAAAGAAGAGTGCAGAATTTAGAATGTCTGGAAACTTAAGAAAGAAGTGAGATGCAAGTGTAGAGGGTATTTTAGAAAATTGGCTTTAAAAATTAGCTTATAGGTGTGAAAAGCTCCTATTTGGAGCTGGTTGAAAAATAGTTGATTGGGTTGAATCAGTTAACCCAATCAGCTATTTACCAAACAAGCTTGTGAATCTTTTTTTAAAGTCAACCAGCTAAAATGAGTTGACCAGCTAAAAAAGAGCTGATAAGCTCTTTACCAAACACACCCTTTAGCTTTTTCGGATAGACCATTCCTGTCACTTCTGTAAATAACAATTTGACAACAGGCACAACATCTCTTTCTTTTCTTTCTCTTTCAGTTGTTACTCGAGATACTCACAGTTCATCTTCTCTAATCACTCACAACTGAAAACACCCTAGTATCAAGTTAGTTCCTCCATATTTGTTGCTGGGTCTAGGTTTAATACGCAGACGTCAACGTCTCTGCGTTGCTCTGCGTTGACGCAGACGAACGTCTGCGTCAACAACGCAGACGATGACGTCTGCATTGTTAACAACGCAGAGACGTGTGCAGAACTCAACAACCCAGAACTCAACTCTGCTTTGTGCTATTGCTATCAATTAAATTTATGTAATAACATTGTGATTTTTATATTGTCCAGTACATGGAATCCTCTGCATTTCTCACACTCACGCAACTCTCCTTCTTCCCTCAGAAACCACGATTTTATCCTTGTTGCCCTTGTAAGCCAAGAACCTCTCAAGTTACTCCCTTGCAATGCCAAAAGATGTATGTCCCTGGTGGGTATCCTCCACCTTCATTCCAAAGGTTTGTGTTTTCTTAGTTTTAAATATTGGTTGGTGAGTCTAACACGAAGATTATGAGAGACTATGTTTCAGAAACTAGTCCTGCAGAGACTGAGAAGTGATCAATCTTTGGACCACCTTTTTGTGTTATGTGCTATACTATATGCCATGGAAAATTCATGAATGTTATACTATACAAGAAGGAACACATTAAACTCCTCAGCGTCACCAACTAGTCAAAGCTCTGCATCTATGTCGCGTATAAACTTGGTACTTGATTGTGGAAGCACTATAACGTATCAGCTGCTCTCGATCAGAGACTATCAAGTGCAAGCATTGAAACGTGTATGATAGTTTTGTCTTGTCATGGAGGTAATGCTTAATGTTGGCTGAGGACATAAACTTGGACAAATATGACCCTATTGGAATGTATTACCATGCACTTGCATAATATAGAGAATTACTTTAGACTAATTACAGTAAGAACCTTCTTATCTGGTGTTCTTTGCGTGCATTATTTCTTTACACAGTTTATATACTCTTTGTTAGCCCCTTCAGTGCTTTGGATGCATTTGGTAACAACTAATGATCTTGTTATTTACTGACCAAAAACATAAGGTATGATGGCGGGATGGCCAGTAGGGAAATTTGAATACTATCACTAATTTGATAATTTGTTGTTTGGTAAAGGTGTCACTTAACAAATTAACAAGCATTTGACCTTGACAAATTTTGCAGACATAAGGCAATGTTATGCAACAATTCTGGACAACTCAGATTTTACTTAACTCTATGTTGGACTAAATTAGTGAAGGTTATATTACAGAACAGTTATTCAATGTTAACTAAAACTAGTGACAACTAGTACCAAAGAGTAGATGGAATACATTTTATTTGTAAAATAGATGATAACACTATATAAAAGTAATTAAGGAGAGATTTGATCACCTAAAATATGTTCTTGAACTTATCTCAGAATATGATGCATTTCTTATGATTGCACATCTAGACCAAATGGACAATGTTGTTGCATCAATCCAACAAAGATTGAATAATGTCTAGTGAGGCAAATAGTATAGTTGAGTGTTTGAAGATATGCACTAATTCTCCTTTACAGCAACATTTAGCACAAGTTTGGTACAAAGTAGACATGACTAAAGGTTTTGGAGCTCAAATGTTTCGATGAAACTCATGATGCAAAAGCATTGAAAAGCTTATCATAAGACATTCAGCAATATTTTGATGTTGTAAGGGTCACCAAAATAGATAAAGACATGCTAACTAACATATACTTGATGGAGATGCAAAATTGATGAGGGCTTGAATGGATGACGATTTGAACACGAATACATAAAAAGATTTAGTTCAAGAATTGAAAGAGTCCTTTCTTGTAACACATCATGGCTTGATCATAAAGCATCGTGGAAGTTACTATAAGAGGGAACTGCTTGTAACAATGTTAAGACCTTTAATTTACTAATGTTAAACATCCATGATATGTTAAATGAGAACAAATTGTTGAACTTCTTGTATAGATTACATAACTTCAGCATAAATTGAAGATGAGGTGCTCAAGATTTGCCTAATGCAATTGTGTTTGTTAATTGACTAGTATACTTTAAATATTATTTAGCATAAATAATTTTATTATAAAATAAAATATAATTAAAATTAATAAAAGTGCTTTTTATTTTTATGTTGCCAAACAGTCTACTGTATGAAGCTCTTTTAAAAAAGCTGTTTTTTAATTGACAGTCAAACAATCAACTGGCTTTTTAAAAAAGCTCTTATCAGAAAAGCTCTACTGAAAAAAGCTTTACTGATAAAAGCTCTACTGATAAAAGCTCTACTGATAAAAGCTTAACCAAACGGGCCCTTAGGCTTGTAGCTATAGAGAGGTTAAAAACTAAAGACATAATTGGAGGATTTGAAGATAAATTCTTTGAACTATTTCCCAGTAAGTTTGAAAACACTGCCCACCTTTAATTTAAGAGCGGTCATTGAGCCTCCATTTAGGTCGGTATCTAGCACACTCTTAACCTCTACTATCACAAGTGAGATTGGAATAAAATATTGGAATAGGCTAATCATTAATTCATATCAATGAGAAAAGATAGAGTCTGCTTAAGTTTTAGCTTCAGTAGTACAATCTACTCTATTTGAAGAGTTAGAAATCAGAAAGTTTTTAACAAGATCACCAGATAAGCATATCTTAACTCACAAGTTGTAACATCCCATTATCGATGGAAAGGGTGGAATAGTAATTTTGAGTGGTCATGCATAATCTAACATCTGCATACATATGAATAGTAAATTTTGCACATAAAAAATTACTGTACATGCATTCATGACATTTCTCGGTATAAGTGTTAAGAAATATGATTGTAAATAAATGTGATTTGTGTGTATGAAAAATTGTGTTGGAGAGGGTCATTGTGAGTTTTGAATTTTTGGAGAATTTTAGAAATTATTTTTCTGAAATTTTGGGGTAATTTCTGGACTAGAAAAAATGCCAAGTAGCAGAATAATGATTACCGATAGGAGAAATGACTATCCAATAGCACTGAAAATTTAGATAAATGAGTTTAGGATTTGTTAACTTGAGCCATTGAAAATTTGGGAAAAAATTGGAGTAGAAATGGGAATTTAATTAGAAAGAAACTAAATGGAGACTTAAGAAAGTGACATGTGGCAAGTGACAAGTGTCACTTGCCTAGCATGCCACCAAGATTAAAGTTGTTTAATAAAGTCACCCTTCCTTTTTCTTATTCTCGATACTTCTCTTTTCCTAAGGTTTATTTGGTGCTTAAGTGTGATTTTCTCTTTCTCCCTCATAGCTTCTTCTCTTCTTTATTCTTCTTGACCTTGTAACCATCTTGTCCTCTTGGCTTACCCTTCTTTTGTTCATTGAAAACAAATCCAACCTAAACCTCACCCCCCTTAAGATGATGATGATCGTGTGTGATGAAGGGAATTAGAGATTTTGTGGTTTTGGAAGATTTGAAAGCTTAATAGGTAACAAACATGTTGTATATTATGGTTTTGTAGTTAAGTAAATTATTTGTGATGTTTGTGCACTTAATTGCATGAAATTGTGTTTGGTATCTATGGGTATGTATTTGCTTGTTTGATTGATGGTTGATTTAGGATTGATGAGATAGAATTTGAGGAATGTAAATTAGAGATGTTTAGTTGTTTTGGATGTTAATTAATGTTGTAGATGAGTGTAGAAAAGGATGAATGATTGAGTGTAGGTTGCCGCCATTTTTGTGGATACATGTTCAAGTGGGGATCTTGCTTTGATTGTGGTTGATATATTGACTAAATTGGATGCTTATTGATGTATAATTAGTATGGAAGTGATAGAAGGTGAGTTAGGTTGAAAAGCTGGAAATTGGATTTGTATATGTTTCCATGTTTTTGTCATAACTTTTTATGTGGTTATGCAATTGAGATGATGTTTAGCTTGAATTAAACTTGAGGAGTTTGGCTACATTTCTTGTGAAGGAGGTGAATTAAACTCACCCAAAATTTGCAATTATTTTTTAGGACTCAGAAGAATACCCCGTTAGGCAACGGGAGTATATCTATTGCATGTAAGAGAAAGAAGAGGTTGGGATCAGTTTGCGTCTACATTGTGTCTCTTTATTTTTGCACTGAATTATATTTTCCGCAAATCATTGTATTTTGTGTATTTGTGTATATTATTTGTGTATAATTTTTCGATTGAAAAAAAAAAGGTTTTGCAAAAGAAATTGATTATAGTGTAATATGTTTTGTTTTTGAAATAGGCTAATCGAACTTCTGGTATGTGAAAAACAAAATTGGCAACTACTATAAATGAAAAAGTTTCTGAATAAAAGTGGGTCCAATTTTACGATTATTGATTTTCACGTACGCTTGAAACAAAACAAAGTTTTATCTTGAGTTTTTAACGAACTAAGTGATGTAGCACGCCACCCTCGCGAGGCACGGACTCGGATATCACCATCGATGTCGAGTTCGGGGCATGCGGGAGTGGGGTGTTACACAAGTTGTATTGTTAGATACAAGAAACATCGGTAGCTCATCAAATGCAAGAATAACTGAGCTCTTTCAATGGAAAACAATGGAATCACTAAAATTAAGTTTTTTTTTGGTAGAAATGTTGTAAAAGCCTTATTTTTGTTCTTGCTTAATCAAGCTTTGTAAAGAATTATTGATGCCTTTTACAACTTAATGAATGAATTCTTTATATTTTAAGAAAAAATATTTAACACCTTTTTATAATTATTCAATATTTTTAATGTGAAAATCTAAAATTATGATAAACAAATCTACTCTTCTCTATTTAGTTAACTTAAATCTAAGAAAATCTATTACTTCTTTAATTAAAAAAATAGGTCTTAAATCTAACCTCTACTAGTTATTACCTCTATCATAAGAACACATCTCCGTCGCCAAGGCAAGTTTGGAGGGATATCTAGTGGAAAAGAATGATTCAAAAGTCAACTTGCTTTTCATAAGAACATGATGAGTTAAATCTTCCCAATATACCTAAAACTTCAAATTAACCTAAAATATTTATTACAAAAGACCAACATTTTCATCTAATCAAATAGTAAAACAATAACTATTATATATCTATTGTGTTTTATGTTTTACATTTTTTTACATTTTATTGCTTTTGCAATGAATTTATTGTCATTAGATAATATATAACATAGATGATGAATTATGTATGTTTATTAATTTATTGTCATTAGATGATATATAAAAGAAAAGATGAATTATATGCGTTTATTTTTATTTATTTAAAATTATGATAAATGAATTGATTATTTTATAAATGATTATGATAATGTTATTAATAACAATTACAAAACAATCATAACAATAATATTTATTAAACAAAAAGAGAAAGAAAGACAGAGAAAATTGACTTTTATAATATTTTGGTCAAGCAATCTTTAACCTACATTCTCTCTTAAAGTTTCACTTGAAAAATTCAATATTTTTCTTCCTTCAATCTATAAAGAAGAAATGGATTCCATGTATGAAAATCAAGTATGGACTATCTATATGTAATCTTCTTGCAACATCCCACTACCACCAGGTACATACCCAAACATTCAAGAATATTCAAGTACATATCCTATGATAATGGCATGTTAGAACAAAATCAAATCCAACTTACATATGGCATCATCTAACATAATCAGAAGTCATCAAATTTTAAAACCATTCATTTCATTCATTCACAAAGTCTACATTGTATTCATTAGACGAATATTTACAAAACGTCATACAGGTACTAGCAGAAACTACAAATAAAAGTTATAACTCTTTGACATCAGCTGATAAACCTCTGAGCTACAACTTAGTCCAAAACATTCTTCGAATCTAGAACAAACACTAAGTCTCCTATCTTGTACCTGAAAATTACGTTACAATTTTTATGAGTTTTGTGAACTCAATGAGTGAATTATCATTGATGATTCCACCGGATTCACATACACAAATCACATATTTCACAATTGTTCATACGGAACATGAATATTTCAAATACTCGCACTGTCATGACACATCATTTAATCAATGTGAATCAGATCATATATAAACACATACAAATGCATATGAGACTCTACATTCGTTATTAATGTTGTGACCGAGTGCCTATCACATATATAAAAGAAAGGATGAATTATGTGTGTTTATTTTTTATTTATTTAAAATTATGATAAATGAATTGATTATTTTATAAATGATTATGATAATGTTATTAATAACAATCATAACAGCAATATTTATTAAACAAAAGAGAGAGAACAAGAGAGAAAATTTTCTTTTATAATATTTTGGTCAAGCAATCTTTAACCTACATCCTCTCTTAAAGTTTCACTTGACAAATTTAATATTTTCTTCCTTCAATCTATAAAGAAGAAATGGATTCCATGTATGAAAACCAAGTATAGACTATCCATATGTAATCTTCTTTTCTTAGGGTGAAGATGAACCATTTATAAATTTTCTTTGTCACAAATAAAAGGAATCATAAACAAATCAAAAAATTTTAAATTGATATATCAACTACTCAAATATAACTTAATAACTCTTTTCTTAATTATACAATACACTAAATGTCCATATCATGCTTACATAAAATAACCATAACACTAATAAGAGAAAGAGAAAGAAAATTAATTTATAATACTTTAGTCAAACAACCTTTAACCTACATTTATTATCAAAGTTCTACGTAAAAATTTCACTATTTTTCTTCCTTCAATCTATAAAAAGGAACCATTCGTGCAAAATTTTCTTTCCCTAGCATGAAAATGGATCATTTACACATCTTTTTTCGTTGCAAATGAAAATAACCATAACAAAAATCAAAATTTCAATTTGTAAATCTTTTTTTGTCGCATATTAAAATAACATAACAAAATCAAATTTTCTCTCCATGTATATATCAATCACTCAAATATAACTCAAGAACTCTATTCTTGATAATACAATGTATTAATGACTCTCACCATACGTACACATATGAATATGATGAAATTCTCTCAAAAGTTTCTTAAGACTCCATTAGGTACCAAAGATCCTTCATATAACTCAATTGTAGACTATTTACAGTTAAATCAACTAAATATACTCATTAAGAGACACAAATTAGTCATTATGTTGACTAGCAAAAGTGGTATCAGTTGACCAATATGTGACAATGGTCGTGTAATGTATGATACTAATTGACCAATGTATAACTAATGTTCCTTTATAAAATCATAGTATATAAAATATCTTTCTTTCAAGGATACTAGTAGGCTTGGTAATAGGATAGAGTAAGGAAAACCTGCCATTTACCTCTATTTAGACAAATAAAAACAAGATTGTTTTGTTATTACTTTAGGCATTCAAATCAAGTTTCTTTTCTTGAAAAATTAAATTGAATAAAAAAGGAGTAGGTGTTCAGTACGACACTTATCCAACTACACGAATAATAAAAACAAAGATCAAACGACATCATAAGCTAGAGAATGACCCCGTGTAACATACAACCTCAAGAAACATCTCGAATCTTCCTAAAACAAGTTAAACTAAATTCCCCTAACTAAAGTTCCTCCAAAAGTTTCATAATTAGGGCTTGAAAGTCTCCGTCAACTCTATCTCTAGACGATTAAGGAGGTAAGGGATTTCTGATTTGAGCTTAGTTTCTTCATCTTCATGTTCGTCCTCACTCATACCTTCTCTGATTAGGGAAACTCGAGGGGTCTTCCTCTATATTTGAGCTCTAGCTAATATCTCCTATCGCGTCAAATTGAGCTTCTTGCTAACTCCTACGCCTAAGTTAGAATGAAAGTTCAGTCAACTCAAATTTAACTCATTGACTTTAGTTGAGTCAATTTTATCATTACTAGACATTGATCAAGTAATATATCGCACTAGTCTATCAATATATATATACAAAATATATGAGATTTCAAATCTCTAATATAGGTAGACTAAACCTCTTAAAACAAGCTTTTGAAAACTTCTCAAGTTTGTTCAAAGATTAAAACATGCACCCTTAACAAAAACTTGATCCAAAATATTTTAACAGTTCCTGTAAGGCCCCAAATTATACCCTAGTTGAAATGTTACATGTTTATGAAGGCAAATATGATAAGTGTTATGTTGTGACATGATTGTAAGTTGTATATGTTTTGAATTTTGGCTTGATCTTGAATTTTGGTTCAATGGATCATACTTAGTGATTTGGAATTAGTTGATACCCGTTAGAAAATTGATGTATTAAAGCGTACACTTGGACAAGGAAAATGTCAAGTGGCAAGACAACTTGGTACATGAAAATTAGATGACTAAACTTATACATTTAGTACATTTGGCATAAGTAAATAAGGGACTAATGGCAGCATAATTGAATGAAATTTGGTGGCATTGATTAAGTGAAAAATGGCCTCATAGATGTGTGACATTTGGTAGCTTAAAGACAGGACAAATGTGATACATGCATTGGTGACATATGCTCCTCTAAGATTAGGACACCTAGCAACTCAAACCATCCACTCTCTCTTAGCTCTGAATTTTTGCTTCAATTTCACTTAGAATTCTTGCAAGATATTGCATCAAGAAAGTACCACATGCTAGCTTCTATGTTGCTGTCTTTTGATGTTAAGAACATCCTAGTTTCACTTGGATTTTAGACTTGTGTTGGTTATTTGGAAGGCTATTTTGGCTTATTTTTTAAAGTTAAATAGGTAAGGGAATGCCAAACTGGATTTCATGTTATAATATGAAATGTTTGATACTTGAATTGAATATAATATGTGTTAAGATGATGATAAATGAATGTTAGAAAAAAATGATCCTTGTATGATAACTTCTAGTTTGGTTTTGATGTGTGGAAGATATTGATTTCTTGCTTAAGGAATGATTTTTAGTTGGTTTTGGACATGAATTTGATGTGGAATTGAGGCATGAATAAGCTGGAATTGAAGTGGAATTGATGAACTATGGTGAAGGAATGTTGAAGGTGTATGAAGGAGTTAAGTTTTAGAAGCAGTTTAAAGGTTATGGGTTATTGAACCTTTGGTTCACTCATCCCATGATCGTGAGAATTATAAGGCATATTCCCACAGTCGTGGAAAAGGGTTATGAAGGTAAAAAAAACTTAATTTTGTGCAATTATTGACATATATAAGGTTAGAACACTTGGTAATGGTTTAATTGAACTTAATTGAGGTTGAAAATGAACCTAGATGATGTTAGATTAATTGAGTAGAAATTAATCTAGTTATGGATTATTAATTTAGGTAATAACTTAAAGAATGTGTGATTAATTAATAATGTGTCTAATGTTAAAATGTATGGCATGTTTAAGATGAATGTGTTTTTAAGAATACAAATGTGTTTCGAGGGTTTTATGTGATGTAAGTTAGATATAAATGTTTGTGATTTGGGAATTTCTATTATGTTATGTAATATGTAATGAATTAATGTTTCGTTGATATATTGATGCAAATGCTTATGTTTATAAGGCATATTGAGTTTGATAAAAAAGGAGTGAATATGTTCAATATGAGAAAAATGAAATAAAGACATATGTTATATCCTACATCATTTGCTTATGATTCTGAAATCTGAAATGAATTGTTTTAAAACTCTTAAGTCCTAATTGTGGGTAAATAGGTATGCCTAAAAGGGTCTGCAGCTGCTCCTGTGACACTAAGGTGTCTCCTGATATTGTGTGTCTCCTAATATTGACACTTTAGTGTCTCCTAATATTTGATACAACAATGTCTTCTGATACTGAGACATAAGAAATTTACATCAACTTTCCATTCAACCTTCATGCAAAATTTATAAAATAATCCAATTAACATTCATATAATACTCACACAATTTTCACTCAATTTGTCTCTCATTTGGATCAAAACACAAGGATTTGTAACCAAAACAAAATACGAAGGCAATTAAAAACAATAGAAAATAGACATAACAAATACCTAGAAAAGAGAAAATTGGCTAAGAAAGAGGCAACAAAGACAATCTGAGTAGCTAAAAACAGAGCTTATGAGAAATTTGACCAAAGATTGAAAAACTAAAGATAGAGAAAAGCACATTTTTAAGTTAGTAAGAGCTAAGGATAAAGTTTGTTGTATAAGAGATGAAGTAGGATGGGTAGTTGTGGCTAAAAATGACACTAAGAGAAGATGATAGAGGTACTTTTATAGCCTTTTTAATAAAGGCATAGAAGACAACATCTCTTTAGGTGATCTTAGCACGTCCAGGAGGTTTCATAACTTGACTCATTACAGGTAGATTATAAGGAAAGAAATTAAAAGAGTTTTGAGGGAGATAAATAATAGAAAGGCAGTAAGGCCTAGTGAGATACCTATTGAGGAGTAGAAGAGATCAGGCAAAGAGGGTCTTGCTTAGCTAGCAAGCTTTTTATTGTGATCTTTAAGTATTCCAAAATGTTAGATAAGTGGAGACTTAGTATGTTAATTCCTCTATATAAGAATAAAGTGAACATCCAAAATTGTAACAACTATAAAGGCATCAAACTACTTAGTCACACTATGAAGTTGTGGAAGAAGGATTAAGAACAAAGTGAGAAAGGATACTCTTATCTTAAAGAACTTGTTTGGCTTCATGCCAAAAAAGTCCTCAACAAAAGCTTTATATCTTTTACGAAGATTACTGGAATATTACAAAATAAGCCAAAGTAATTTACATTTGGTTTTTATTGATTTAGAGAAAGCATATGATAGGGTACCTAGAGAAATCATGTAGAGGTGGTTAGAGGTTAAAGGAGTTTCTTTAACTTACATACGAGTTATTAGAGATATTTATAAGGGGGTTAAGATTAGAGCAAGGATGACAAGAGGAGAAACAAAAAAAAAAATCTATCGATATTGGGTTACACCGAGGCTCCTTATTAAGCCCTTTTTAGTTTGCAGCAGTGATGGATGAGCTTACCAAAAATATTTAAGGGGATGTGCCTTGGTGTATGTTATTTGCTGGGAATATTGTCTCAATGGATGAGATAAAAGAGGGTGTTAATTTCAAGGTCAAACGTTGGAGAGATATGCTAGAATCTAAGGGTTTTTAATTAAGCAGAGCTAAGACTAAATACTTAGAGTATAATTTTTCGAAAAATAGGGTGGCTTTTAATATGAAGGTAAAAATTAGTTCAGAAGTTATATCACGGAAAGAGTTTTTTAAGTACCTAGGTTCCATCATCCAAAGCAATGGATAAATCGATGAAGATATAATTTACCGTATCAGATTAGGGTGACTTAAATGGAGAAGTGTATCAGGAGTTTTATGTGATAAGAAGATATCACTCAAAATCAAAGGTAAATTTTATCATTTAGTAATTAGGCCGACCATGCTATATGGGGCAGAGTGTTAGCCTATCAAATAAGTAGATAGTCATAAGCTAATAGTAGCAGAGATGAAGATGCTCTGTTGGATTTATAATATTACTAGAAGAGATAAGGTCAAGAATATATTGATAAAAAATAAATTGAAGGTGGTCAGTATTAATGAAAAATTAAAAGAAAGGAGGCTTAGGTACTTCATACATGTTAAAAAGAGATAAGACGCTCCAGTGAGAAGATGCAAAAAATAGTACTTAGAGATTATAAGAGAAAAAAATGAGGCCTAAAAAGAATTAGAAGAATGTGATCAAGAATAATATGACTTTATTGAAAATTAATGAGAATATGACTCGCAATTGAAAACTTTAGCATACTAGGATATAGATAAAGAATCTCACATAAAGAGATCTTTCTCGTTCTCTTAAGTCTTTTAAACATTTTCTTTTGAGTTTTTATTTTATAGTTAACCTTAATATTTTGATTACATAGTAATTCCCTCCTAGTTATTTAGCTCAAGCAACAAATTTAATTGCTTTCTTGTATGGCTAGTTTAATTTATTCTTACACGTGTCTTTCTTTTGTTCGTGTATTTATTTACTTATTTTATATTTTATTGTTAATCTTTACCATGTTATATATGTACCATATTAGTATTCCATTACATATTTTTATTTATATTTTGCATTATTATTATTTTACATAAAATGTGGGTCTATTAGAAACACCTTCCATTAAATAAAGGTAAGGTTGTGTACTAATAGATCTTCTCAGACTCTGCATTTTAGTAAGACTCTTATTAGGTGTTATTTTTCAATGAAATTCTTTATGGTGTTTTTGTAGCAATAATATTTGACTTATTGAAGATTTTAGAAAGAATTAATAGTATAGATATTAGAATTATTCAAACAAGTCATCTCTTTAACTATTCAAGATGTCTTGCATCAACTTTGCGAAAATTCCATGACCTAGTTATTTTTTAAATAATTATCAAAGAAAAAAGAAAGATATAGATAGCAGGATGAACTTTTACTGTCACTTTGTCTTGGTAAACCTGGCTTACTTTCTTCTTGTGCATTTAGCGCATCTGCCAAAGGGACGAAGCAAGTGCCAGGGAGCGTGCCAGTTGGATTGACTTTGCTTTTCCTCCCCGCGTGTCTACTTCTTACCTTTCTTTAATACATTATCTTCGTACATCTGCGGTTCATCGCTCCGTTCCTCCTACCCAAAGTCAAACAAACACGCATAGTTTTGTGATCGTTACGTCAAGTTTCCATCAATCATAATTTCAAATTTTCAAATTCGCACCTAGTGTTCAGATTACGGCTGCCCAGTTCCTCTGGCACTAAGGGTCAACCTATATATATTTAAATGATATGGCCCACAAGACCTTTATAGGTGAACGAAAATGTTGGAGGAGTTAACAAAGAACTAAAATTTTAGAGTAACATACATACATGATACAACTAATATTGAATGACAGAGAGAAACAGTCAACTACAATGAGCCAAAACATCTTCAAATGGAGAAAACTAAAATGGGCACTTGAAATAGTCAGAGGGATGAGAAGGGACTCACCTTCGTTCCACTTAAAAGCCACAAAACCAGACTAAGGAATAAGAGAGAAGGTGGTGTTGAAACAGAAATATAAGTGCTTGAATTTGAAATAGTCAGAGGGATGAGAAAGGACTCACCTTCGTTCCAATTAAAAGCCACAAAACCAGACTAAGGAATAAGAGAGAAGGTGGTGTTGAAACAGAAATATAAGTGCTTGAATTTGGAAAAGCTTAGACAAAAATGAGTTATTTTTGTGTGTGGTGGCAGTAGCAGTAAAGAAGATGTCAAAAGATGGAGTGCACTAGTTCTTGGATTCCGTTTAAGCTAATAAGCTGTTTAAGATAAGAAAAGCAATGATAAAAGTAAGAGAGTATTAATGAATTTGCACATTTGAAGCTCTTGAAAAAAGAAGAACACATTAAATTAAATTTTCTTTTTAATTAAATTTAAGCTTGTCAATTAAATTTAAGTTATATAAAAAAAAATGAACTTAAATAAATTTAAACTTAGTTAAAATGTGCAAGTCCTGATGTGCTATTTGGCATAAGCATAGTGCAGTGGGACTCGTATGGCTAATAAAAGATTAATAAATTTGCAACATCAAAGATAAAAGTAAGAGTGGTTTAAAGCATAAAATTAATGTTATTTGTCATAAATAAAGTCTAGACATGTGAAGTATGAAGGTTTATACCTTAAAAAGAGTGACACCATAAATTCTAAAAGGAGTTGCCAAATGGAATGAAAAGAGGAATTTAAATTTTGAACATGGAGTGACAAATACATGCTTTATTTCACACAATAATAAGGTAACTTTTGTAAATTATGATGTCGACAATGATGATGACGATGATACGACATATGATGAATTAACTTAGTACCTTGAGATTTTAACTAAGGTGAGAAAGATAATATCTTTCACGTTTAAGGAAACACAATATTATTACAACCATATTCTAAGGAAAACAAAAATTTTAAGAATGAGTTGAATTGCATAGTCAATGTATAAGGATATAGATGATGATAAGAAAAATTAAACGAGTTACAAAATAAGAATGCATCATTTGAGAAAGAGAAAGAAGAATTAGCACCATTTTTATCAAAATTCGATAAAGGTAAATAAAATTTGGACATGGCACTATGAAACGAAGATTATCAAATGATAGCCCTTAAATAATATATATTCATACAAGTGCTTCATCTGACAAAACTAATTTTGTTAAAGATAAACTACATATGAACTCTAATAGGAAATAGTACTAATCATCATCATAATGCATCTTAATCTTGACCTCAAAGAGTACAACATGCACATATGTATGAACTTCATTTTAGACCTAGAACCATAAATGGTAATATACATGATAAGACTTCGTGCATGAGACATAGCCATAAGAATATCTTGTATAGAACATGTCTTAAAAACATGTATCTTTCATGGTGATGTCCATATTAGGAAATTGTGCAATCAAGATCCTAAAACCATTAGTCATTTATTTTTCCAATGTTAGTATATTGTAGTTTTATGGTTAAAAATCCAAAAAGAGTTTAACCACCACTATTAGGAGCTTAAATGACTTGACAACATACTTTGGGCAAAGCAACCTCACCATATTTGTGAGGAGACTATATAATATTTAAAATAGTTTTTGGGTGCATAACGTAGATCGTTTGTTAAGAAACGAATGTTAGGACTTTCCAAGGCATAAAGTAGACAATATAGACCTTGATTCAAGGCACAATCTTTTGGATAAGGGAAATAATCTTGGCTTGAAATATAAACCTTAATAAAAGTGGTACAATGGCTATAAGATGGAACATAACACAACATTGACTTCATTCCTTTTAACTAAGTGTATAGGCTTATCTATAATAGTACCTAAATGACTTGATTAAGCTATTGGAAATTTGAATGAAAATTTTAGGTTTAATTCTCTTAGCCACATACTAAGTCCTAAACTAGTGCATCTTATTCATTTAATTCTCTTAGCTACATACTAAGTCCTAAACTAGTGCATCTTATTCACATTAATTCTTCTTATTTGTTGAGTCTGGTATGACTTAGTGGTTCAAACTCCATTTAAGTTAGCTTGTACTTTTAATCTTTTTGAGTTATATTAATATATTCTTTTCTAGCTTCCAAAAATAATATATGTTCATGGAAGTGTTTCATCTAACAAAACTAGTTTTGTTAAAGATAAACTACATATGAACATTAATAGCAAATATGATCAATCATCATCATAATGTATCTTAATCTCGACCTCAAAGAGTACATCATGAATATATGTATGAACTTCATTTTAGACCGAGAACCATAAATGGCAATATACACGATGAGACTTTATACATATAACATAGCCATAAGAATATCTTGTATAGAACATGTCTTAAAAACATGTATCTTTCATAGGGATATGTTTCCATATTAGGAAATAAAGAATGTAAGCCTAAACCTCACTTATAAATTATTGGACCCTGAACTTTTTTTTTTGAAAATTAGAACTATTAAATGAGAAATTTTTTAGTGATTAGTCATGAGTAAAGAAAAAGGATACTTCATGAATTTGAAATGATATATAAGATTAAGGTAGTGAATGTAGTAAGTTGATGATAAGTGGGTATATGTGTGTATGTTCTGTTATTAGTGTTCATGATTAATCATGGACTATAATTTGTTAATGGATGATATTGAGTTAAAATGGAAGTTGAGAGGAAGAATAATGTTTGAGCATTAAAGTTGAAAATGCAGAAAAGTAACAGAGCATGAATAGGTTGACTATGAATTTTGGGTTTTTGATGATTTTTTATTGAACTTGCATATTTTGGAGTAGTATGAATTTATGATGAATGAGTTGTTTGAGATGGGGTAGAAAAACTAGAAATAAAAATTTGAAATGTTGGTTTTTGAAAATTGGAAGTCTGAAAATTTTGGAAATGAATAGTAGTAGAGAGTTAGATTTTTGATATGAAACTTCTGTAATTTTTATATACTGATCTAGAGAGATTTTGATAAAATAGTCTTCATGAAAATTGTAGGTTATCTTTCTAGCTTTCCAATGGTATATAGTATGGGATTTTTGGACATCTTAGTTGGGAGATATGATTATTAGAAGTTGGTGATGCTGCTTAGGGTTGTCTTTCGGGATAGCTTCATTGTTTTGAAAATTTTACCCTTATAGAGACATAAATTATTTTTATGTTCTTCATAAAAGTTGTAGATCTTTCTTTTAGCTTTCCATTGATATAAAGTTTGTAAATTTTAGAATTCAGGATAAAAATTTATGAAATTTTAAATTTGAGATGTCGGTAAAGAAGAAAGAGTCGCAGGTTCACCCGAATGTCGCGGTCGTGCACGTACACGATCGCGACTTCCCTATTTGTTCAAGGAAGGCTATTTTTTTAATATACTTTGATCTTTTTATTATAACTTCTTCTCTAGACCTCAAAATAATCTGATTTTTGAAGCATTGGATTCATAACACATTTCTCTATCTCTCCATAAAAGTTTATAGCTTTTGGTATTGATTCGAAAAAGTTTGGTTGAATCAAAGTAAGGGGTCGGTTAGAAGAATATAAGTTGGATATTTTACTGAACATGTTTCAGTATTTTGATGATATATTGACCTATAGAGATCCAAATGAGATGATTGTTGATTTGACGTAAACTAGAGATGTAGGGCTACAAATCATATGAAAAAAGTTGAATTGTGATTCAGTCTATAAGATATTTAATTTCTTGATGGAAGTTGTACATTTTACACTGTTTTTGACTGTGAACAACCCAAAAATATTTGGGCTATAACTTTCAAATTACTGAACCAAATTAAGTGATTTTGGTGTCAATGGAAACATAAGACATAGAGGAACATTTCTCTAGGAGGAAGTATTATCAAATTTCTTCATTTACCGGATTAAAATAAGGAGTTAAGATGTTAGTAGTTGATGGATAAAAAGGGGCAAAATTGGGAGAACCAATTAAATGAAGGGTAAAAAGGGAAAAACAAGCATAATGTGGTATTATTTAAAAGAAGAAGAGGAAAATCGTGGGACTTAGAAAATAGTTAATAAAGTCGTGAGAGGAGAAGAGAAAAGGAAGAAGAGTGCGTGGAAGCTCGAGAAAAAGGAGAAAGAAGGAGACAGAGGAAGATATAGGCTAAACCTAAGGTAAGCATCATCTTTCTTCTTGCTTAGTGGAAAAACAAAAAGGAATTAGAGAAGAGAATGAGTTGTGTAGGAAGAAAGAGGAGAAACCTTAGATGGATTTTGTTATGGACTTTTAAACTAGGTTTTGGTTTTTCCAACCTAGATAGATTATGGGTAGGTTAAGCCTAAACCCAATTTTAGCATTTATTTCATTTTTGTGATTTTTAAAGTTTTATGAATTTCTATGGGAATGTTGTGTTGAATGAGAACTTGGTTGTTTGAAGGAGACCAAGGAATGAAAATCCAAGAGCAAAAAGGAAAGACAATCTTGAGCTTGGATTTTTGCAAGTAAATAGGTGGATAATATGTTTATGGTTGTTGTGTGATGGGCAAATGTCCTATTTATATGTTTATGCTTAGATTTCGTGAATTTGAATTGTTGTGATTGCATGAAAAATGTATGATGATTCATTATCATGTCATGCCATGAAAGACGAATAGCTTTTTGTATGATGAATTATGACCATGTTATACCTTGAAAAAGGTTATGACATTTTGAATTGAATTATGAGCATGATTATGCTATGCCTTGTATCATGGCATTTTGATTAAATGGAAAGAAAAAAAGCATGAGAATATGAAATTTGTTATTGATTAAATTGAGCATAAAATTGTTTGTGGTTGGGCAAGAGAGTAATGTTTCGTTAGTCACGTGCGCGTTGACGTATAGCCTTCTCCCGGCTGCCCGCTTGAGGCCACGAGATCCTGAGAAATCGGACTCGTTTTGTTCATGGTTTAAACTTCAATTTATCCGTTTCGTTCCACGGAACTCTCGAGCCATTTATGTGCACATTTGCATTTTGATATGTTAAGTTATGATGCAAGATTGAGTGTTATGTTTTGATGATTAATTACACTTGACATGTTCTATGTGATGATATGTTGAATTGTGAGATGTGAATTTGAATTGTGAATGATTGAATTTCTAGCCCAATGAGATTTAAATGTATATGAATATATGAAGTATATGTATGTTTGATTGTGTGACTCGTTGTTAATGGCTATAAACGTATAAGCCACTAAGCTTCGCAGCTCATCCCATTCCCTTCCACTCCGCAGGTGCAGAAAAAGGCTGATCAGTATTGATCCTTACAAAGTGTGGCAAATAGTGAGAATAGAGACTTTTGTAATTAAGTTAGTTCAGGAATTTTTGTAATTTAGAATCATTTTAAGCATAAGCATTCAAATTGTATCGTGTGTATTTCGTATTTTTGCATTTTGTATTTTAAAATGAGCTTGTATAAACTCTTTTAAAATTCATTTATGAAATATGATTGGATTTTGGCTTGTGACTCTCTAAATTTTAATTGTTTGATGTTCAACTATTGTGGGCACGCCACCATTATAGGATGACGGGTTCCGTTTTGTCTTTGAATGTTTGGACTCCGAAAACGAGGTCCAACATAAATTGTATAATCAAGATCCTGAAACCATTAGTCATTTATTTTTCCAATGCTAGTATGCTATAGTCTTATGGTCAAAAATCCAAAAAAAGTTTAACCACCACTATTATGAGGTTGAATGACTTGACATCATACTTTGGGCAAAACAACCTCACCATATTTGTGAGGGAGACTACATAATATTTAAAATAGCTTTTGGGTGTGTAATTTACATCGTTTGTAGAGAAACAAATGTTAGGACTTTCCAAGGCATAAAGTAGACATTATAAACCTTGATTCAAGGCACAATCTTTTGAATAAGGGAAATAATCTTGGCTTGAAATATGAAACTTGATAAAAGTGGTACAATGGCTATAAGATGGAACATAACACAACATTGAATTCATTCCATTCAACTAAGCATATAGGTTTATCTATCATAGTAAGCCTAGTCTTAGTTTTAATGTTTTTATCTTTATTTTATTCTTCATGTGTGGCAAGTTCTCCTTACTTTATTCTTGAGATGTTTGTCCTTATATTGCATACCACTTATTACTTTCAAGGGATTATCTATTTTGATTACCAAAATAAAATGATATAGATATCATTTGTGTTACTATCAAATAAAAATATTAAGGGTTATTATGTTAAAAATTATTTAAAATTTCATCTAAAACAGAATAAAATTGTTAATACTTTCATATATTCAATTAGCTTCTTAAGTCATAATAAATCAATAAAACTTACATAAAATATATATTTCATTAGTTCTAATTGGACTACATTCTTAGTAAGATTTTAAAAGCATTTTGCATATATTTAAATGGTTTTTTATTATATTTGGTACTTAATGTAGCTTAGCTTATATTTTATATATAAGCATTGTTATAGCTCCTTGATGATGAATGGAGGAATAAATTTGAACAAATTTAGAGTCAAGTGGAGTGAAATAGGGTAGATTATTAAATATGAGTTTCTATAATATTGATCTATCTTCTCTAAGATAGAATCATGTTTGAGTCTTGTTTTAGTGATAATTTTTATGTAAAAAAGGTGGGAAGCAAATTTTGTCAAAAATGATACCATATTGGACTAGTTTTCATTATGATTGTTAAAGACTGTTCATAATACACAAGGCAAACATGAGTTCGTATTGGGCATCCATGTTTGTGGTGATTTTTACATAAAATATGATTTTTTAAAACTATTAAGAACATAGAACCAATATGGTTTATATTATAATTTTCAAATTTTTTAGGATTTTATGAGAATAAAATGGGAGTTTTTATCATTAGATGAAAAAAAAACATCATTAGAGAACAAATAATTAGAGTTGAACCAGAGAGCCTTGTCATAAGAATAAAGCAACCTTGGAGAAAAATAAAAGGAGTCATATTGGTGGTAATTTTTATGTAAAATAGGGTTTTCTAAAGTTGTTAAGAATATAAGACCAACATGGGTTCATGTTAGACTCTATTGGTTAAGACACTTTAAATTTTTAAGGTGGCTGAGTTTATCATTAAAAAAAGACACCATTAGAGAACAATTCATTAAAGTCAAATTAGAGAGTCTTAACACAAGAATGAATCAAGTTTGGAGAGTGAAAAGGGAATTCCATTAAGATTTAACCACTAAGATTTCAAGATCCATAATAATGATTTTTTTATATTATTTTCTTTGTTGATTGTTGTTGGATACTTTTATCTTATCATTAAATAAATTGGGATAGATCTAGATGAGATGAACTGTATAATTATTATTTTGGATTGATTTCTTAATATAATGAAAGACCTAAGTTATCTTGCGAATTATTTATGCATATTACTTATGATTGAATTGAGATTTTCTATTATTTTAATTCAATTTTATATTTCATAAATAAGGATTAAGGAATCATATGTATAAGTAAATCGTGACATGAATAATAAGAGTTATATGGAATCCTAAAAATAGGACCAAATAAATCTTCTTTGTTATAGTCAAATCTATCATGGAAATTTACAGAACAAGTTCATTTGTTCTTTAGGATATTGATTAAAAAGAGAGTTCAATCTATTAACTTAAGGATAGTGGTTGTATGTCTTTAGAAAGAATATGGTTTAGGGGGAATTTATATCTAGATCATGTTTATCTATTGTTTGCCTCCTAGATCCATTACTACTAAGAATGGGTTTGTTAAGAAGTTTTTAGCCAAGTATTTTCCTCTAACATGTTTATCTACTGTTTGCCTTCTAGATCCATTACCACTAAGAATGGGCTTGATAAGAAGTTTTTAGCCAAGTATTTTCCTCTAACATTAAAAATAAGACTTAAGAACAACATCTTCTAATTTAAACAATTAGAGGGTGAGATATTATATGAGACGTAAGAGAGATGGAAGAAGTTATTGAGAAAGTGCCTACATCATAAACTTGATTTCGGACTGCAGATGCAAATATGTCGTAATGGATTGAGCTATCTAACTAAGATGTTAATTGATGCATCTTTAAGTGAGATCACCAACTTTTAAAATCCTAAAAAAACTATAAAAGTTTATTGAAAGTATTGCCGTGTATAATTACTAGTGGGAGAATTTGAGAATAAAACTAAAATTAGGTGGCCATCATAATATCAATATGGTGATATCCCTATAGACCTAAGGAAGAAAGGGGATTGGGAGTCAATGCAATCAAGGCTACTAACTTTTCCTTGATATAGAAAAATTATGGCGGATCTTGGAAGATAAAGACACTCTTTGGGTGAAATGGTTACATATTTATTTTTTGAAAGGAAAAAATGTATGGATTGTGCATAAAAGTTCTTCTCATTATTGGTCTCTTAGCCATCTTCTTTAGCTAAGAGATCAAACCTTTTGCAAAGTAGCAAATGAGGAAAAGCTTCTATATTGTATAACAATTAGATTGGTTATAGACAATTAATTCAATAACTTAAAGTTCTACCGCTAAGCTAAAAGTTATATTAGTGGAAAAAGTCTGTACAATGATAGTTAATAATAATTGCGAGTTACCTTAGCAACTTTAGAGATACAAGCCTGATTATTCTAAATATATCCATCCCTAATAGGTACTATTGGAAAGGCACCCCTGTCTCTAAGCTAATCAGCAAGGTATGTCAGGACTTAATGAGAATTAAAAATCTTAGAGTGCCTTAGTTCAAAGTTGTTTGGAATAAATCCCTATTACCTAAAACCTCATTCTTGTTATGGTTGGTCATGAGAAATAGATTGAGTACACTAGATAGATTAAACTTTCTGTCTTTAAACAAAATATGCTCTTTATACAAGGAGATGGATGAAACCAGGGATTACTTATTCTTTGAATGTTACTTTGCAACCGATATTTATAATGAGGTAAAAAGGTTGTGTCAGTGGAGCCTTCAAGCAACTTCTTTTCCTAAAATAATTCAATGAATGATGGATCATTTAGGGATTCTTAAGGCCACTTTTAAGTTGTATGTGAATTTACTAGGTATTTATATTCTAGGGATATGGAAAGAAATAAATTGTAGAAGATTAAAAAGCAAGTCAGCTACATTGAAAGCGACAACATGTGAAGTACTTTAGCTTATCAAAGAGATCCTAATAATAAAGAACATGGTAAACTGTGGTCCAAGGAAAGTCTAGCTTTTAGCTTCATATATAAGCAACAATCTGGTTGTCTCAGTAAGGATGATTGTGTTCCAACTTTCTATAGTGTTGCAAGGTACTCCCTTAGGATTGTTTTGTAAACTTTATACACCTCCTATTAATATATTTCTTTTATTTCTAGAATAATGATGACAATATTAGAGGAAAATCAAAAGCTTTAAGCAAAAAGACTGATAGTATAAATTTGGTAACTTAATCGATGTAAGTGATAAGATGGGACATTTGTGGTGATTGACACCTCAATTCTGAATGTCATTAGGACAATAAATCGAGCAAGTTTAACTTATGGGGAATCAACCTCAATGTAACTCCTATAGTAGTACTTATAATCTAAGGTAGAGGAACCACCTAAAGTTTTCATAGAACAATCAAGCTATACCTAAATTTCGGTAGTAACAATAACAATAAAGGAAGTGAAGTTTCGAGGAGCTCATGAAAAATTTATTATTGCTTTTGAGGTTCACTTTTAAAGCACTAAAGCATTCCTTCAAAACTAAGAAGCCTTTATCCCTAACTTAGAAAATCAAATTGGGTAGCTTACTAAGCTTTTCTCTTAAAGGTAAGCAAGTATATTACCTAACAAGATTGATTTAAACTCGAGGGAGCAAGTGAATGCAGCGACTTTAAAGATTGGAAAGGAGCTAAAAGTTGAAGAGAAGGAAAAGGTTATTGTATAAGAAAAGAAGGATGAGGAGAAGGGAGAAAGAGAAAGCAGAGGACTTAAAGAAGAAAATGGTTAAAAAGTATCAATCATAAATTCCATACCCGATTAAGCTTAAGATAAATAGAAAAGAAGAAAAAATTTGGTAACTTTTTAGAGCTTTCTAAATAATTACATATTAACGTACTTTTTATTGAAGCTCTTTTGTAGATGACAAAGTATGCCAAGCACTTGAAGGGTCTCATTTTTAATAATAAGAGACCCAAGGAATTATTTATTATGATATTAAGTGAGGAGTGCTCCACTTTCTTGCAAAATAAGATATAAAAAGTTCAAAAATCCAAAGAGTTTTACTATTCCTGATAATAATAGTCGTTTGTTAATTAAAAGGGCATCAATGGACTTGGGAGCTAATATAAACTTGATGCCATATCACATGCTTAAATTTTAGGGTTGAGTGTACTTAACTGAACTAGAATGAGTGTTCAATTAGTAGATAGGTCAATTATATATCCTAGGTGCATTATAGAAGATATTTTGGTTAAAAATGACAAATTCATCTTTCCAACTAATTTTATGGTCTTGGATATGAAGGACGTTATAGAGATTCCCTTAATTTTCGGATGGCCTTTCCTAGCTACTACTAAGGCTATAATAGAAGCGCATAGTGTATGGTGGAAAGTTAATCCTAAGGATATAGATTAAGGAAGTATTTTTTATGATATTGAAAGCCATAAGAAATTGTTACATAGATGGTATTGGAGATAATACTTTTTTCTCTATAGATGTGATTGATACTAAAGTTAATCATATATGTAGGAAATAATCATAAAGATACATTGGGACTTGTATCATTCACGAAGAAAAAAGGGAGATAAATAACCTATTTTAATGGAGCATATGACATATGTGGAAGCTAATGAGCATATAAGTAAGGAGGGAAACTTTGGGGATATTGAGAGATTGAAGAAGAGTATAATCAAGCCTTTATTTAAAGATTTACCAGAGTTAAGTGCCTAAGAAATTAGTCTAACTAAAAGGATCATAAAGAAGTGATTGTTATGAGGCAACCTAATGATTTAGGTATCTATATTTTAGTTAAATGGCTTTAGGAATCTTTGAACATGAATTTTTAATATGTTTTTACATTATTTGGATTTAGTTAAATGTTTTTTAATTTAATAACTATTTAAAGTCATGGATTTGAGTCTGTTTTAATGTTCTTTCATTGTTGGATTGTTATAAACATTGTCAGTTCATACTTATTAGATTGTGAATATAAAGCCTTTTATTATTAAGGAAGAACCAATTATCTTAATTTCCCTCTTTCCCCTTATTTAATCATTTTTATGGTTCTTGTATGTCATGCATGCTAGGGACAATGTACAACTCAAGTATGGGAGAGGAAATTAATTACTTATGCTGCTCAATTTTGTGATTTGATTTGTCTATATAAATAGTCATAAGCATTGATAGTTATGTTAATTTTATTTTCCTTCACTAACTCTAAACATGGATATTTGATTTGCACTATGATAAGATTTTTTTAATAATTTGGACATACAATTGAATTATAAGCGAATTCTTTTTAAGCATTTTTTAGTATCCTACCAAAAATAAGAAAAGAAAAAAAGTGAGAATAGGTGAGCATTAAATAAATTCACTCCACAAATCTTCAAACTAATTAAATAGGTTAAAGTTAAAGAGTGGTGTTAGTATCCAATTAAAATGATGACATAATTGAGTAATTGGGATTGTTCATAATAAGATTTTTATTCTCATTACAAAAGGTTAGTTGACTTTTTAAATAAGCCTCTAAATGCTCCTGTGTTGATTTGAAGTTAGTGTTTGCTTTTCGTTCAATAAGGGTTATGAAAATATTTAAAATTCGAAGCATCTTTATCATGTATGTTCACTTTATGCATTAAGTTGAATTTAGTGGATGAGTTAAAGTTTGAGTGATTTTGGAGTTGAATTGAATTGATTTATGACTTGATGCAAGTAGCTAAATGTGTAGAATATTGATGAACTTTGCAACTAAATGAATTATAGAGAATTTTGATTGATCTGGTTGATTTGTTAGGTCCTTTCCTAGAGATACCACCATTTTATGTTAAGAGGAATGAAATTGATTTACTTAACGATAAGAAGATTCTTAAGTGTGAGAGAATTTGATAAGTCCTAATTAGACTATGTTTTTAGCATGATTTTGAGAGTATTTGACTTATGTTTGGATGGTTTTTATTGGATTTACTACTCAACAGGGTTTATATTTTATTTATAGGCCTTATTCCCTAATGAAGAAGGAATGAATTTATTTAAATTTAGAGTCAAGTTAGAGCAAATTAGGGTAGATTGCACAATATAGGTCCTCATTGCACAATATGTATATATGTTTTCTATCCCAGAACCATGTTTAGGACCTTTGTTGGTGGTAATTTTTACATAATAAGGTAGGAATCAACTAGAATATTTCCACAAAAATAAGAACATATTATTCTATAAGGACTTTGTAAGGTTTATATGAAAAAACAAAATAATTTTTTACCTTAGAAATATTAATCTTAAGTTATCAATATGATGTTGAAAAGGGATTTTTTTTTCATTATCTTTATATCTCCTAACAAGACTAGGCTTGAGAGCTTTCTCCTTATACTTTAAGGCATTCTTAAAAGTGGTTAACTTAGTGCCCTTAATGAAGGTCTACTGGGGTTAGAATGCTTTCTTCATCTAGTTCACATCTAGGGAAACATGTATAATAGATTGATAAGAGTTTCCTTTATGAATTGATTGAACCTTTTACAAATTTATTCTCTTAATATTCTTGGCTACACATCTTTATTACAGATTGTAGGTAAGGAATAGAATTTCTAGTCTATTATGTTGACTTCCAATAATAGATTCTCCCCCATTCCCTCTTTTTCTATAAGAAAGTGGATTCTAAGAATACGTTAAAGCTTGTATATGAGAAGTTATAGTATCCATCCTCTTTCTCTTATTGAAACCTAGGTCTACATCTCTCTAGGTCTGTTTATGTCTCTAATCACTCCTTTTTAACAAAGAAAGAAATATGAAATAGTTCTTCCATCCATATATCCTTTGTGGTGGCTTATTAAGACTAGTCATAGTTTTGATATTTAAGCTATAGTAGCCTAGAACATCTAAGGGTGACTTTTATGAATATAACTAAATAAGTCTAAGATGGTTAATGTTTATAAAATGACAAGCCACTTAAAAGGATGAAATACGACACCATAAGTAGGAGTTGAATTGGCTTAATAATAGACCAATCTCTTCTCGAATTTAATGACAAAAGCTATTTAATAGAAGCCTTATCTCACACTTGAAGCTATCATATTAAATACTAACTTTCCCAAGCTTAGTCAAGGAAGCCATCTTAGGGAAAAAATATTTGCCTAATATTGTTATATGTAGAAATAAGAAAATTAGTCCTTATTCCCTAAAATTGTCTACCCTAATTTAACCTATGTAACTCTCAGCTTCAAACCTTGTTATCATTGATAAGTCATCAATGTCTCTCCTTTACCCTCTTCATTAACTCACCATTTCTAGAAACCCTAAAACCCTTATAGTTTTTTCCCCTAAATTATTTAGTAGTAGACATTACAAAGAGGAATCTATGAAGTTAAGAAAAAATGTACCTAGAGAACTTTATTTTAAAGTGAATGGTTCGAATAAAGAGTTTAGGAAGCTTCAATGGATTTTTTTTTAAGTTTCCTGCAAAAAGTAAAGATTTTATAATGAGGCATAAGAGGAGTACTTATATGAATTTTCAACATATTAATTGTATTACATTTTTCAAATTAAAAACCTTCTTTCTTCCTAAAGAATTATATGTTTCCCTTCTTATTTAAAATTCTGTCTTTTTCTTTGAAACATCTATTACGTTTGATGTGAAAACTATGAATAAGTAAAGGATGATAAATTTTATAGATGGATCTCTACATATGTAATGTCCATTCCTAATGTTTTTTAATGAAACTTATGGTGTAACTAATGTACTCAAATTTTATGGTCTATGGTTAAAAGTAGTGAAACTTATGTTCTGAGCATTGAAAACCTATCATTTAGTTTAAATTGGTTCACTCCTAAATTTTCCTAAGATTATCCCTTAATACAAGTAATCTCACTTATTATATTTTTGTTACAGGCGTCTCCTTTGTCTTATGTCTATGGACACATCATTAAAATCTGAACACGTGAGAGAGTTATTTGGAACTTATGATTAACATAATATAAATAAGCAATAATAAGATAAGGCTTTTATAAGTCCGTTATAAAAATAGAAATAAATTAATGATTAATAATATTTTAGGCAGGTAGGCAAACAAAGTTTGTAATATCATTTGTTCTTCTAATGATAGATTTTGATAGGTATAAATGAAAGGAGAAATTTTATACGATAAATAAGAGGTATATCAATATGTTGATATATGTAAAAATAAAAAAGAAACTTGTGGTGAATTTGCTAACAAAGGCACACATAGTTTTAAATTTTGTACTTATAACATAATTGGTCAAAACTTGGAAGACACCTTTTATAAACTCAACCTTCTCTCTAACTTTCATCCAAGTAATGCCATTATCGTTCACTGCAAATATTATAGTCATTTGAACTTTGATCTCCTTCCTTCCTTGTTATTTAACCTTCATTGCTTGTTTCTTTCACCTAACTCTTTCCATTGTTTTCTCCTTTCCTTTCCTTTAACTACTCTTGGTTTCACAACTAGTTTTTCAACCAAGGGTGTTTTTGTCCACCTGTCCTACCTTTTGACCAGATATTTGTTTATAATAACAAACATCTAAATAGATTTTTTTGCCTCTGTTCCTTTTCCATCTATAACACTTTGTGCAACAGGATGGCCTCTACATCATTAGGGTAATAGGCTATCACCTTGTTTGAATTCCCACGCCTACCTTTCAAAACCTCCTTCTTGTCATCTAGTCACTCCCAACCACCTCTTGTAGAGATAGCTCTTATTTTTCTTCTTTTTGGAGACAAAGAGAAGCTAGAAACAAGTTATTGGCGAGGAAAAAGATCTCTCCCTTCACTATCCCCCTTCTAGAGAGTATAGACCCATAATCATTGAAATCAAAACTTCCTTCCTTATCCTTCAAAAATGGGCTTTCTCTATGTGTAAGACCAAATGTCTTCATGATTTTCTGTTAAAAGATAGTAGCTCTATTATCTTCACATTTGCATCTAAAGCCCAGAAGCTTAAATTAATTGAGGAAGGCCCTTGACATGCGACAAACTTACATCTTTTTCTTCATCTATAGGAACCTGATTTTCAAGCAAACATAGTAAATTTTCAATTAATTCCATTATGTTTCAATTTACATAACTTCTCTTAAAATGTTAGACAAAAAGAAGTTAAGTTAGATAGCTTATTTTCTTAGAAAACCTATATGTATGGATGAGAACACAACTAGGAGGAAAAGAATGGGCTATACATGTCATTGTGGCAATATAGACATTTCTAAGGAGTTGCCAAACTAAACACATTTAATGAGACTAGGGCCTAATGGGAAACTCTATAAGGATTATGTATTTTTAATAATAATTAAAAGCCCTCATTAAAGCTACAAGTTAAATTTTGGAGGCCAACGGGGAAAACTTTCAAGAAAGGTGACTATTTTGTGCTAATGGGATTTGAAGAGGTGTGTAAGGTGATGGAGGTAGAGTATGTCCCTAATAGTGCTACTAAAAATATTAGACTAACCCAGGGAGTTGACAACTCACCATCAGAGAATCTGGTCCTTTCTGAAGAGCTCCAGCCAAGAGCTCTCTCTCAAGTAAGAAGGAATAAGGAGTGTGATTAAGTGCTTATAAAGGAGACTAATACTTTGGAGGATACCTTAAATAAAAGTGAGGGAAAGGATCTTTCCTAGTATATTTTCCATATTACTGATAATAGATCGAATGAGGAATATGAAGGACAATTTCATAATCTTACAAGGAAAAAGACTAATAGTTGCAGTAAAGGCAAAGGCTCTGAGGATAGGCCGTAAAATAAATGAATCTTTTTATATTGAATAGTAGGGGCTTAAATTACCTTTAAAAACTACTGAATTTAAGGAATCTTGTCTATAATTTGAATTCGTGGATTATTTCTATTTTGGAAACTAAAATCCAACAAGAGAATCTTAATGTTTTAAATTCTAATTGGAAAGTTATCTCGAACCATTAATCCCATTTTACAGAGAAAGATGATTTTGATCTTACTAAGGCTCATACACAAGTGGTCTATATGAAATGGAAATTCATGAAAGAGAGCATTTTTCTTTATTCCTCTATAATGTATGGCTCTAACTATGCATTCCAAAGGAAAGAGTTATGGGAGAGTTTCTTATGTTTTCAAGGAAGAGTGGTTAGTGCTTGGCTTATTAGTGGAGATTTCAACTCCACCTTTTCCATAAGAAATTATTCTTTTAATTTCAAGAATGTGTGGAAAATTTGGGGGTGGTTGATTTTAAATCCTAAGGCCATTTTTCACTTAAAGTAATATGCAATCTTCTTGTTGGTTTTTAAGGAAGAAACCAAATAGGGAATGGTTAATTCAGAGTGGCTATAACAATTTCCTGAATGTAAGGCCTCCTTTTTTGGACCCTCTAATTTTTTATCATACTCCTATTGTGCTAAAGGATATGCTCATACAGATAAAAAGGAAGTTTCCATCTAGGTTTAACAACTATTTTTCCTATAATGAGACTCAGGATTCTTGAAACATCCTAATTCATTTATATGCAAAAGCTCAAAGCTATCAGGTTTGAACTTAAGCAGCTCAAAGCAAAAAAAGGATCTGACACCCTCTTTATAGTTAACATAGCTAAAGCAAACCTAATGTCTATTTAAGCTAACCTGCATTAATATCGTGGTCACATTTTTTTATTAAACAATAATCCTTTTGAATGAGTACTTGCAAGCCCTAAACAATAACTCTAGCTTGTTAGATCAAAGAGCTAGGTAGAATTGGTTAAAGGAAGGTGAAAGATGTATTATTATTATTTTTAATTCTATCATGCCCAGAAGGAATGTTAATAGGGTTTGTGTTCTACATTCTGTTGATAGAAAAACTCTCTACTAGGAAAGGGATTTCTTAGAGGAAGCTAAAAAGCACTTTAACTATTTCTATGGTACCCCTTAAAGGACCACAACCTCTTCTCCATTTTTGAACTCTATCATTAAGAAAAGGTTGACTAATGTTGAGAATGGTTCCTTGATGAGATAGGTAGATGTAAGTGAAATTAAAAGAGTAATTTTCCAAACAAAAGCTAACAAAGCTTCGGGCCTTAATGGTTTCAACGGTTTCTTTTACTAGAAATTGTGGTTTCTAATTAGACCTACGGTGAAGGTAGTTGTGGAGGAGTTCTTTTCTATAGGAACTCTATTAAGGGAGATCATTAAGACATTTATTTGCTTAATATCTAAAGTGAGTAGTCCTGTATCTTTTGATGATTTCAAAACTATATCTTGTTCAAACTTTCTTTATAAAATAATCTCAAAGATTATTGCTAATAGACTCAAAGTAGTCTTAGGGGTTCTTGTCATGATAATCAAAGTGCCTTTATCTAAGGTAGGTTGATTGGGGATAAAATCTTAATAGTTTAGGAGCTTCTAAAAGGCTACTCAAGGAAGAGATCACTTCCTAATTGTTCAATTAAAGTTGATCTTGGGAAAGATTTTGATTGTGTTGAATGAGATTTTATGCTCTTGATCTTAGAAGTTATGGGTTTTCTTAAATAGTTCATCAAGTAGATTAAGGCTTATATAACTACCAATTCCTTTATTGTTCTGATTAATGCTACTTAAATAAGGGTCTTTAAAGGAGATAGAGGGTTGAGACAAAGTGATTCCATGTCTCCTTACCTCTTTATCCTTTATATAGAGTTTTTCACCTAACTTTTAAAACAAAAGATTGTAAGTAGGAGGTCTTTTAAATACAATACTAAATGTAAGAAGGTATCCTTAGTCAATTTATTCTTTGCAAATGATCTATTTCATTTTTGTAAATGTAACATCCCGTTACCGGTGTGACGGGTATATCAGTAATTTGGATCGGGTTAAAATTGAGTACAGGCTAATGTTTGATTGCACATGCATTATAGCTTTTATAGTTATTGGTAAATGATTTATTATTGCATAAGCATATGTGTGTACGTACATGTATGACAATTTCCCGATTGATTTGTGAAAATTAGAAACTGAGTGATAAGTGTATAAATTGAATTTTTGAATAAAGAATTGGAGTGAAATTGAATTGAGAGGATTTGGAAATTGAAATTGGAATATAGGATTGGATATTTCCTAATTTTGTGAATTTATAGGAATTTTTCTGAAATTTTTAGAGTGTTGGATCCGGACAAAAAAATTGGCTTAGTGACTGATTAATTTGATTCCGGGTCCGAGATTGATTGACAATTAATATAAACAATTGGAGTTGAGATTTTAGGGTTTATTATGGATGGTTATTGCGATTTTACGAGGAAATTAGAATAAGAATTGGATTGACAGACCCTAAGATTTGGACTTGTGGCAATTAAATTTGCCAAAACAAGCCTTATTTCCATTGTATTTAAACCCTAACCTCTAAACTGTTGCTTTCCACGATGCTTATGGCTTTTGAAAGAAGAAAATTCTCCTTCCTTCATCGTGGATGTCGATGAGCTTAGGTGGGTTGATCTTTGAAGATTTGAGACTTAAATCAAGTAAGTTCTACTTGTTTATGTTTTAAATAGTTTGATTTGAGCATTGAATGAGGTTATAAATTGTTTGAGAAATTGAAAGTTTCGGATGATAGGGTTTTTAAGAAAATGTTGAGTTTGATTTGGGATTTTGATGAATAATGAGTTTTAGATGGATTTGAGGTTAGAAATGAATTAAGTGTAGTGTATATAATTGTTTGGGAGTGATCTGAAGTGAATTGAATGGATTTATATCAGAAGATCAGGTGAATTTATGGGTTTCTGTCGCGATTTTGCGATCGCACGCCGCGACGTGCGATGAACACGCCGCGGCGAGCCAACCCGATGTACGCGTCATGAATTAAAAATATTTTAATTTATGCTTGTGGAGGAAGACAAGGCATACATGCATGACGAGCAGCGTCGTGACGTCGCGATGTGGGATGCCCGGTTTCATGCTTCGAAAATGAATTTGAGGTTTTGAGGAAATTAATGATTCAATTGAATATGTATTGATTTCAAATTAGAGATTATGAAATTGGGAATTGAATTTCAATTTGAGAGATTTGAGTTTGAAAATTTATGAATAAGAAAGGAATAGTGAATTAAATTCGATTTGTCGATAATCCTATGAATTGAATTTCTAGAAAATTGCAATTCGAAGAAATGATTAAAGGATTATAAGATGATTGTTACAAGTAATGAGCTTGAGGATTGATTTTCAAATGAATTGGTTTCTAAATGACTAATTGGAATTTGGAGACTAAGAATATTGAATTGATAAGAATGGAAATTCGGAATGTAATTATATGAATATTGGAATTGAGTGGTAAACGATTAGTGATTGTGATTCTAATTGAAAGTGTTATGGATTAGTAAGAGAGTGATCAAATTGAGGAATTCGGGAATTTGTTTGGGAATGTCATAACATGTATAGTATTGATCGTATTTGTTAAATATGTATTATTGAATTGATATTGGCTAAAATGGTAATGTGAATTATTTGGATTGACATAGAGGTTCCGATGGATCGACACTCCACGAACGATATTGGGACTTCCAGGCTGTAGCTCGGAAGTGCAGGTGAGTAACCTAGTTGGTTTCTCAACCTTATGTATTTATTAATTATATGCATTTATTGCCATGAGGAAGCAAGGATGGATATATGTGATTGAGTGATTTGATTGATTTCGAACCATGGGTGTTCGAAATATAGGATTGTGATATTGAAGTGCAAATGTGAATAAGTATGTGTAAATGCATGAGTAAATCGAATTGTAAAAGTGTTAGTGAAAGAAATGAGATATGACTGTGAAATGTGAATGACATATGCGCTCATGCATAATTAAATGATCAGATAAGGATAGTTGTTGACCCGAGACGCCACTGTATATTTGAGGACGCCGTGGTAAAACCCGTGAACACACGCCGTGATAAAACACGCAAACACCTACGGGTGGGGTGTGGGGTCCTATTATGTGAAAGGGATTAGTGCATACCAGTGGGCTCTCCTATCCCTAATCGCGAGTGGGCGATAGTGCATACCAGAGGCCCTCCTACTTGCCAAAATGTGATTCTTGATTTACGATTGCGCTCGGTCACAACAAAGAAATGAAATCGAAAGTGTCGCATGCATACCGCATATGTAAATTATTTAAAGTGAAGCGTGTGAAAGTGAAACTGAATGCATGTGAATATATGAAAGTGTGAATATGTGATTCAGTGTGTATATGAATTGTGAATGCATGAGTTGGGTGAACCATCGATGATGGTTTCTCACTGAGTTCGCAAACTCACCCAACATTGCATCTATTTTTTTCAGGAAATGAAGAGTACCCCGTTTGACACACGGGAGTATGTCTGCCGCTAACAAGATAGAGTTTTCGGGTCGGGATCAGTGTCGTTCACGTCTGCATTAGTGTAGTGATTTGTTTCAGTAGGTCCTATTGATTATGTGTAAATGTATTGTATAATGTGACTGTAAATGTTTAGAAATAGCAGTGAGCCCAGTTTGGGAATCTGTGTTTTATTGATAAATGTAAATGAATGCCCCTTTTGAATAATATTGTTCTACTGAAAATGATTTCGAATTGAAGTGGGCACAAATTGTTTACCGTTTTTCGTACACTCAACTGCTTTTGAAAGATAAGATAAATGTTATAACTAGTTTTAAAAAGGTAGTGATTGTATTAGTACGCCACCCTCGCGGGGTTCGGGCTCGGATATCACTGTTGATGTCGGGTTCGGGTCTTGACGGGAGTGGGGTGCTACATTTGTGGTATCAGAGCCCAGAAGTACAATCTTACATGGGCATTCTGAGACAAATGTGTCAAAGTGCATGTATATAAGTTATGTCTCGGCAGATAGTGATGACTGATCCCCAGTCTAGCATATGAGTCTCATACATGAGCCTGTACTAGTGATTTAAGTGGTTAGAAATAGTGAGGAAAAGAAGATATGGGAAAATGTGGTAAATGAAAATTGTAGAAATCAAAGAAAAAGAACAAGTATACGGTGCGATATGATGATTGGAGATTTAGTGTATTGGTACTGATGGGCGTATTATGAAATATGACATTAGAGTTATATTGGCTGTGAATGTGAAATAGATGTGAAAATGTATATGTGTAGTTGTGGATTGATAGAAGCAATATCGGGATATGGTAAAGATGGTAAGATTGAAAGTGTATAAGTAAAGTGAACGGGGAATAAAATGTTTTATGATCAGAGTTGCGCAGCGAAAGCGTGAAGAGAGTTGTGATTGGAAGTTTATGACTTAGAGTCGGAATATGTTAAGTGTGAAAGTAAGAATGAATGAACGTTTGTGATATGGATTTGAGTGTAATTGTGTAAAACGAAATAATGAAAAGATCGAAATGTGAGAAAATGATATTGGTAGATGAAAAAGTTAAACAGTTGTTAAGATTCAATGGATTTGCCTATGCGAATGCACACCTGATAATGGGAATACACCATGGATAAGAATGATATCGGAATTGATTGGTGAGTTAGTGGATAACCGCCAATCATAATTCTTATAGTTAAAGTTTATGTGAGTTAAAGCAAGAAATGAAAGTACTTATAGTGATCTATTGAAATGAATTGAGATTGTAAACTGGATATGAATGGAGTCATAGATTGGACAGTGTAAGTGACTAATTGGTGAATTATTTTCCATCTGTCTCTGGATGTCGATGAAATGATTTTGATGGTATGTACCTCAATGAACAGTATTTAAAAGGATGTTCTGATTTATATGAATTGAGGCATAATTGATCTTTATGGGATATCATGAGTATAGTTAAATTGATTTCTTAAGGCATGGTGAATGTCTGATGAGAAATGTGATGACTGTTGATGATTAGAAATTTCATTAGTGGTATTGATGAAAATAGATAGAAATCTTCTTACACAGAAGAGTTTCCCCTGAATTGGGTTAAGTCGATCAGATGATTTAATTGGATGAATTATTGATTAAAGGGGTAAATCTGAGATAAAGCTAAAATGAATAAAAGGTCATTATTAGAGTCCTAATCTTAAAGGAGACTCAAGTGAAAGAGATAGAATATGTCACTAAAAGGCACGTGTTATGATAATGTAAAGAATTGATTGTGCAATAGGATTATTGAGCGGTAAAGAGATATTAGTCGTGATTTGAGGAGAATATTGATTCATGAATATTTCGTGTAAATAGGATAAATCGAGCATAAAGCGGATTTGATAAATATGTTATTAACCCGATTTGTAATGATTGCGAATAAATTGAAATATGTGGAGAATCTAGTGTATGAGAATATGTGTTTGAATAGGTTATAATGAAGCAGGGAAAAGATTATGAGAAAAAAAAAATTGATCCTCATTGGAGACATCCAATATTTAAAGAGTTATATGAAAATCCACCATGAGTATGGTATAAGGAATTTTAGGTGGAAATTATCAAAGTTATTAATGCTCCTGAATGTATTGTGCTATTGAAGAGTAAAGTGTCTCAATTGTATTTAGATTGGAGAGTGGCTATGATTGTTAATGATATTGTAATGTATTTAAAAAGTGGAGAAAAATAATAATAAAATAATAAAATATTTCTTCGAATGTGGCTTTGGGAGATTTAATGGCGATAGAGGAATTGATAAAATCTGAAATGTGCAAAAAGGATGATATATATAAGAAATTTGGAGTTATTTTAGGGTGATTGTATATTGGATACGTCCAGAAATTGTTAAAGGTTTTTTAATTTTAGCCCTTGATGAAAATGTTTGAGGAAAAACGTGTGGATTGAATGACTAATAATTGTAAAAAGAGATATTTGGAGAAATTTATAATTTGAATATTTATGATATCACTTTTAATTTGGGGATTCTGCAATATGTAGTAAAGTGTTCCAGTAAAGGTTATGAGGCAATTTGTTGATACAGTGCAAAGTGATTTTACATTCGTGGAGATTCTATTCGTACAGAAATATTTTGGATATATATGCGTATGTAAAGCAATAGTGATCGTGATAGTAGTGAATTGGGAAAAAGGATTATGCGTTTGGTTGTCCCAGAATTTCGTTAAAGAAGCAAATAATTTAGCGATAAGGTTATGAAACCTGAGGTAAGACTAAGTGTAAGTTGTCGAAGAAACAAAGAACAAAAATAAAGTATTCGCTATTGGAATTCCAAACCAAATGTGCAGGCGTGTATTGAAAGCATGGCAAAATCCGAATTGAGAATCTGAATTTGTAGACCTTATCGAGGAATTGTGAATGGATTCAGCTATAGAGAAAATGAATGATTGATTATGTGTATGTTTGACCTACAGAGTTGACTGCTGATATTAAATGTGAAACTGATATTTTTGGAGTTCATAGGGTTATGAGACTGATGTATAGTTCAGATTGAAGGTGGGTATAGTAATTGTTATCTTGTAATACAATCCGAATAGTGTATAAAGGGTTATATAGTCAAAAAGGAGTCGTTTATCCCGATATTAAAGTGATCGGGGCCTTTAAATAGTTGAAGGGCACGATTGATTCGAGATAGTGTTGATTAGACGAAATGAATCTGTAATAGGGATTAAGAAATTCAAATTGATGAAAATGAGCCAAATTGATGATTATCGAAGTTTTGAAACCTTATGAGATTTGTAATTGGCATTGGAGAGATGCAATATGATAAGCGATACATGAAATGTCTCTAAATGTGTCACCTCGGCCAAACTATGCATTGACTGAGAAAAAAGGTAAATGGGAAATTAAATTCGTTATTAGTGACTTCCATATGATTGTGGTGTGAATAGACTTGTAAGGTAGGTTAAGAACCAAAAAGATGATTCAGATTCATTAATTGTTTTATGAACAAAGTTCGGAAATATCATTATGATTTGATTTGATATATATGTGTTATTGGTACTGAAAGTGGCGTATTATGAGTGGTCATGAGTTGAATTGATTATCATTGAGGTTATTTCAATCTTATGAAATTGATGTTTTAATTCTAAAGAGGTGTAAGCTGGTAATCGATTAAGGAAATGTTTCGAAGTGTATCGTCTCGATCAGGATACACTGAGATAAAGATAAAGGTAAAATTGGAAGAAATTAAATTCGGTATAAGTGGTCTCGATGTGACCGTATTGTGAATAGAATTATACATTGGTAAGTCAGTGTAAACCTAAAGGATGATTTGGATTTGTAAAGTGTTATATGGGCAGAAATAAGGAATATTGTTATGATCGGATATATGTGTTATTGGTATCGAAAGTAAAGAATTTGCAATTGATTGTATTGGCAGAATTTAGTTCTGTAATGATATAGTGGAAAAAGGTATTTTAGTGATCGGACTAATTCCCCTGTTTTCCTAATAAATTGTATATAAAATTTCGAGGACGAAATTTTTATTAGGAGGGGAGAATTGTAACATCCCGTTACCGGTGTGACGGGTATATCAGTAATTTGGATCGGGTTAAAATTGAGTACAGGCTAATGTTTGATTGCACATGCATTATAGCTTTTATAGTTATTGGTAAATGATTTATTATTGCATAAGCATATGTGTGTACGTACATGTATGACAATTTCCCGATTGATTTGTGAAAATTAGAAACTGAGTGATTAGTGTATAAATTGAATTTTTGAATAAAGAATTGGAGTGAAATTGAATTGAGAGGATTTGGAAATTGAAATTGGAATATAGGATTGGATATTTCCTAATTTTGTGAATTTATAGGAATTTTTCTGAAATTTTTAGAGTGTTGGATCCGACTAAAAAAATTGGCTTAGTAGTGATTAATTTGATTAAGTTAGAGATTGATTGACAATTAATATAAACAATTGGAGTTGAGATTTTAGGGTTTATTATGGATGGTTATTGCGATTTTATGAGGAAATTAGAATAAGAATTGGATTGACAGACCCTAAGATTTGGACTTGTGGCAATTAAATTTGCCAAAACAAGCCTTATTTCCATTGTATTTAAACCCTAACCTCTAAACTGTTGCTTTCCACGATGCTTATGGCTTTTGAAAGAAGAAAATTCTCCTTCCTTCATCGTGGATGTCGTTGAGCTTAGGTGGGTTGATCTTTGAAGATTTGAGACTTAAATCAAGTAAGTTCTACTTGTTTATGTTTTAAATAGTTTGATTTGAGCATTGAATGAGGTTATAAATTGTTTGAGAAATTGAAAGTTTCGGATGATAGGGTTTTTAAGAAAATGTTGAGTTTGATTTGGGATTTTGATGAATAATGAGTTTTAGATGGATTTGAGGTTAGAAATGAATTAAGTGTAGTGTATATAATTGTTTGGGAGTGATCGAAGTGAATTGAATGGATTTATATCGAAGATCGGTGAATTTATGGGTTTCATCGCGATTTTGCGATCGCATGCGCTTGTGACGTCGATGAACACGCCATGGCGAACCAACCCGATGTGCACGTCATGACAATTAAAAATATTTTAATTTATGCGCATGTGGCGAGGAAGACAAGGCATCGCCATGACGAGCAGCGTAAATCGTCGCGATAATGGGATGCCCGGTTACGCCATGACTTCGAAAATGAATTTGAGGTTTTGAGGAAATTAATGATTCAATTGAATATGTATTGATTTCAAATTAGAGATTATGAAATTGGGAATTGAATTTCAATTTGAGAGATTTGAGTTTGAAAATTATGAATAGAAAGGAATAGTGAATTAAATTCGATTTGTCGATAATCCCTATGAATTGAATTTCTAGAAAATTGCAATTCAGAAGAAATGATTAAAGGATTATAAGATGATTGTTACAAGTAATGAGCTTGAGGATTGATTTTCAAATGAATTGGTTTCTAAATGACTAATTGGAATTTGGAGACTAAGAATATTGAATTGATAAGAATGAAAATTCGGAATGTAATTATATGAATATTGGAATTGAGTAGTAAACGATTAGTGATTGTGATTCTAATTGAAAGTGTAACATCCCGTTACTGTGACCAAGGGTATTCTGGTAATTTGGGACAGACTGATAGGATCTCACTGCATTCACTGACTGAGCATGCTACTGGCCTCTAAGTATAGAGGAACAGGTTACTGCATACGCATTTATTCATAGGTACATGCATTCATGATTTTCCGGTATTGAATTGCAAACTGGAACTGACTGGATCGAGAGTTAAATGAGAAAGTAGAGTAATTGAGTTCAAATTACTGATTTAGAATTGTTTATGAGTGATTGGTAACAGATAGTAGTTTATAGGAGGTTTTCTGGAAGTTCGGGAGAAAATGCCCGGACCGGAAATATTTGAGTGACAGACCGACTGACTGCATAGTACTGAGAAAATTGAATTATGGAAGTTGAAAATGGAAATTGGAGTATAGAATCATGTGTGATATGATTTAGCGGTTTTATAGGAATTTTACTGGAATTTTTATAGTTATGGGTTCGGATCGGGAAAATGACTTAGAGACTGATAGATTCGATTCCAGTTCCAAAACTGACTGACAAATGGCATGGGAAGAACTGATTTGTGATTTTGAGAATATAATCGTTGAACTATTGAAATTTAGAGACTGAAATCTGGACTGATATGGAGACTTAGTTTTATATATATTAGGGTTGAATGAAATTTGGGAGAAATTGGCTAAGGCATACGAGTTTCTTCTTCTCTCCCTCCACGGTGAGTCTCGATCTCTCCCCTTGGTATGAGTTTGCGATTGTTTCCTTACTGGATCTCTTCCTTGTGTAAGGTTAGCGGTTATTTGTGTTTAATGAAGGATTGAGGAGCTTGAGAGTGTTGATCGTGGAGGTTTGAAGGTTTTAGGGTTTACGGTGATTTTTGAGGGATTTTGTGGATTGATCGTCGATTGGTAAGTTTTAATGGTTTTAATGTTGTTATTGATGGTTTCTACTGCATTTATGACATTTATTAGGGTTGATTTGAGTAGTTGAAGTGTTTTAATGGACGTTTTTAGTGAGAGAAATGGTCGGAAATCGATCGGAGAAGACGACTGGTCTTCATGACGTCGCGACGAGCATCGGCGTTAGGGCTTCGTCGCATGACGAATAAAATTGAATTGAGTTAAATGTATTGGTCGCGACGTAGGCAGAAGACGTCATGGCGAAAGTCATGAGGAGACGACGACCATGCGCGGCGTGTTTCACCTTGGCGGCGTGCCTCTTCGTCAGAGCGAATGCCGCGAGGTCGCGCGAGGAACTGTTTTATTGGATTGGATTGTACTTAATGGACATAATTTCATAGAGACATATGCATTCTTGCATCGTTTAATTGAAGCGATTAGTAATGGACTGTACTTTCATCGTTATAGAGGCACCGTTGGATCATCGCCCACGGACATTCTTTGGGACTTCAGCGATGAGTTCGAAGTAATGTGGTGAGTAACCTAGTTGGTTTCTCAAATTCTGATTGTTTACATGCTCGTGTGAAGTACATGCAAAGATGAACTGTATGACTCTTGTATGATTCTTGGTATGTATTGGATTGAATTGCATGTTTTCTTGAATCGAATTGTCTTGATACATGACAACGTCTTGAATACCATACATTGTAAATTACTTAATCATTGAATACTAAAACTCAGATCGCATCTTTGAGAGATACCTCTTGGGCTTTTATAGCCATATATTGAGCTCTTGAATCTGAATTTCTCGAACATCGCATTGCATGCATAAATGCATGATCGGATAAAGGATTGTGACCAAGTTGCTAATTTCACCGAAAAGAGCCTAGAGCTCGAACATCGCATCTTGTCAGCTTGGCGGGGAGAAATCTCGACGCGCGCCCCCATCATTTCTTGGTGAGCACTTGGGCACAACATCGAATAACCAGGAAAGAGTCTCATATGCATCATATACATGATTGATTAAAGCGCCAAATTGTATGATGGTCACTGAACTGTGTGGTGCCATGACTTACTGTAAATTGTGATGTGATCTTGTGAATCGTAATATTATTCTTCGATACCGTATAACGACATGACTCATGTACCACCGTTATGTATCTTGTTATATACTACTCGTAAATCGTAGATAATATGTTAATTGATATTTTGTGTAAAGGTCAGCACGCTTAATCTGCGTAACGCATGATTTAGTGAACCATCGATGATGGTTTCTCACCGAGTTCGCAAACTCACCCAAAATTGCAATATATTTTTCGGGATGATAGAGTAGACTCTAGCTTGAAGATATTCATTCACGTAAATGCGAAATTCTTTGGCGAGGGGCGTGATGGCATTCAGGTCGGTCAGCTGGGTTAGCTTTTGAGGATGACTTAGGATAGATGTTTGTATCAGTTTCCTTTTTGGTTTTGTTAGGAGACTGATAGACTTGTCTATTCTGACATTGGATGACTGTATAAACTGATTATCATTTTTGGATTCTAATGTACTGATTTCTGATATTGTGTTAATTTCGATTTTAATTTATTGCGATGCCATGTGGATATTAGTGGAAAAATATTCTGGTAGTGCACCTTCATCGTGGGATATGTATCGGAGCGACCTCCTGGTTTCCCGATGTGTACCCTACGGTGAGGGGGCGCTACATTGGTGGTATCAAAGCCAGGTTTGGCATCTTTTGAGAATTTGTGAAATTAAGCTGAAATTACTGAAAGGATAGTGGAACTGATCGGAATTTCTTGTCTGTTTTAGGTCATCCGTACTGGGAGATCGAGTTGAGTCACCAGCTGACCTGGAATCGGTAGGAGCTAGTAGGGAGTCTCCTGCGTCTCGTTCAGAGGAGTTGCCTCCTCGAGTTCCTGCAAGACGGGAACGGAGATACGATTTACTGCGAAAGCAGGGGGCGGTTGACTTTTATGGTAGCACCGACCCTGCGGAGGCCGAGGGATGGCTAGAGAGGACTGAGAGAGTCCTCGATCAGATAGAGTGTGAACCGGATGAGCGTTTCGACTACGCGGTTTCTCTGTTACAGGGTTCTGCATATCAGTGGTGGATATATTATGGATTGCGATACCCGTGCTACATCGGGGCATATCCTTGAATGTAGGATATGTATATGTGAAATTATAGTTATGGATTGATAGAGGTATTGAGATAAGGAGAAATTGCAAGGGATGTGTTTATTCGAGAGCTGGAGTTCTTTAGAACTAGCTGTTCACTGGATACGTCCAGAAATTGTTAAAGATTTTCAGGCTGATCTCTTAGAAAAAAATATTGAGGAAAAACGTATGAATTATTTGACTGATGAAAGAAAAAGAGGAATTTTCAATTCGAGTAGTGATTTGGAGATTTCGCAATACTGATCGAAGTGTCCCAGTAAAGGTTATGATGCGATCTGTTAAAATAGTGTAAAGTAATTTTATGTGTATAGGGACAAGTATAATCTCATGGACTGTATTATGATTGATGACTGGAATTTATCGTGTCGGATATTGTTCTGAAAGCTTGGAGATCTTATTTGGAGAGGAACATTTCAGATATAGCAATGAATATGCGAATTGATAGCGATTAGGATATTGGTGAATGGACAGAATTGAAAAGGATTATGCGTTTGAAGATTTCAAAATTGAGCTAGTGATGTAATGTACTGTATTGAATAGAATATACAAGGGTAGAAGATTGTGTGATTAACGATCGTTATTTGGTGATACCATTCGAATAGTGCATAAGGAGTCGAATAGCGAAAAGAAGTCACAACCCCTATATTAGAGTGATCGGGGCCTAAACATAGTCGAAGGCCATGATTGATTTGAGTTAATGATGATAAGTAAAATGAATCTGTAATAAGGGTTGAGTGATCCAAGCTAATGACCACGAGTCAAACTGATTATTATCGAGATAATGAGAATCTTATGAGATTAGTGTTCTAACACTAAAAGAGATGTAATCTGATAAGTAATAAATGAAATGTTTCGAAATGTATAGCCTTGGCCAAATGCATAAATGGAGATAAAGGTAAATGGGTGAAACTAAATTCGTTATTAAAATGGCCTCTATGTCATCGTAGTGTAAATAAACTGGTAAGGTGGTTTAAACCTAAAAGATGATTTTGATTTGCAAAGTGTTTTATGGACTGGATTAAGAAACATTATTAAGATCTGATAAATGTGTTATTGGTACCGAATGTAAAGAATTGCGAGTTATTATAAGGAAACAGTTAAGGCAGTGGAGAAAATTGAGAATGGAAAAAGAGTAATTAATTGTATCGATTTCTGTTACTCGACAGAATCTGGGCATATAAGGAAATGAGTGAGAATCAAAATAGAAAGGATTGGATCAATACCCCTATCTTCTTGATCTATTGTGTATGAAATTTCGAGGACGAAATTTTTATTAGGAGGGGAGAATTGTAACATCCCATTACTGTGACCAAGGGTATTCTGGTAATTTGGGACAGACTGATAGGATCTCACTGCAATCACTGACTGAGCATGCTACTGGCCTCTAAGTATAGAGGAACAGGTTACTGCATACGCATTTATTCATAGGTACATGCATTCATGATTTTTCGGTATTGAATTGCAAACTGGAACTGACTGGACTGACTGGATCGAGAGTTAAATGAGAAAGTAGAGTAATTGAGTTCAAATTACTGATTTAGAATTGTTTATGAGTGATTGGTAACAGATAGTAGTTTATAGGAGGTTTTCTGGAAGTTCGGGAGAAAATGCCCGGACCGGAAATATTTGAGTGATGAATCGATCGATCGCATAATCGAGAAAATTGAATTATGGAAGTTGAAAATGGAAATTGGAGTATAGAATCATGTGTGATATGATTTAGCGGTTTTATAGAATTTTCTTGGAATTTTATAGTTATGGGTTCGGATCGGAAAATGACTTAGAGACCGATAGATTCGATTCGGTTCCAAACCGATCGACAAATGACATGGGAAGAACTGATTTGTGATTTTGAGAATATAATCGTTGAACTATTGAAATTTAGAGATGAAATACGGGTGATATGGAGACTTAGTTTTATATATATTAGGGTTGAATGAAATTTGGGAGAAATTGGCTAAGGCATCGAGTTTCTTCTTCTCTCCTCCACGGTGAGTCTCGATCTCTCCCTTGGTATGAGTTTGTGATTGTTTCCTTCTTGGATCTCTTCCTTGTGTAAGGTTAAGCGGTTATTTGTGTTTAATGAAGGATTGAGGAGCTTGAGAGTGTTGATCGTGGAGGTTTGAAGGTTTTAGGGTTTACGGTGATTTTTGAGGGATTTTGTGGATTGATCGTCGATTGGTAAGTTTTAATGGTTTTAATGTTGTTATTGATGGTTTCTACTGCATTTATGACATTTATTAGGGTTGATTTGAGTAGTTGAAGTGTTTTAATGGACGTTTTTAGTGAGAGAAATGGTCGGAAATCGATCGGAGAAGACGATCTGGTCTTCGCACGTCGCGACGAGCATCGAAGCGTTAGGGCTTCGTCGCGATGAATAAAATTGAATTGAGTTAAATGTATTGGTCGCGACGTAGGCAGCAAGACGTCGCGGCGAGCCGCAAGGAGACACACGCCGCGGCGAGCGTGTTTCACGCCGAGGCGAGCGTGCCTCTTTCGTCGCAGCGAATGCCGCGAGGTCGCGGCGAGGAACTGTTTTATTGGATTGGATTGTACTTAATTGGACATAATTTCATAGAGACATATGCATTCTTGCATCGTTTAATTGAAGCGATTAGTAATGGACTGCATTTCATCGTTATAGAGGCACCGTTGGATCATCGCTCCACGGACATTCTTTGGGACTTCAGTGAGAGTTGAAGTAACGGTGAGTAACCTAGTTGGTTTCTCAAATTCGATTGTTTACATGCTCGTGTGAAGTACATGCAAAGATGAACCGTATGACTCTTTGTATGATTCTTGGTATGTATTGGATTGAATTGCATGTTTTACCGAATCAATTGTCTTGATACATGACACTGATATTGAATACCATACACTGTAAATTACTTAATCATTGAATACTAAACTACTGTACTGTACTGAGAGATACACTACTGGGCTTTTATAGCCATATCTTGAGCTCTTGAATCTTGAATTTCTTGAACATCGCATCGCATGCATAAATGCATGATCGGATAAAGGATGTGACCCAAGTTGCTAATTTCACCGAAAAGAGCCAGAGCTCGAACATCGCATCGTCAAGGGCTTAGCGAGGGAGAAATCCTTGACGCGCGCCCCCATCATTTCATTGATGAGCACTTGGGCACAACATGAATAACCGGAAAGAGTCTCATATGCATCATATACATGATTGATTAAATCGCCAAATTGTATGATGGTCCTTTGAAGCGTGTGGTGCCATGACTTCATCAGTAAATTGTGATGTGATCATGTGAATCGTAATATTATCGATACCGATATCTTGACATAGACTCATCTTATATCGTTATGTATACTGTTATATACTACTGTAAACTGTAGATAATACTGTTAATTGATATTACTGTGTAGTGCTGTACGCAATCTGCGTAACGCATGATTTGAGTGAACCATCGATGATGGTTTCTCACTGAGTTCGCAAACTCACCCAAAATTGCAATATATTTTTCAGGACTGATAGAGTAGACTCCTAGCTCAAGATATTCATTCCTGCCGTGCGAGCTGCTGGCGAGGGACGTGATGGCATTCAGGTCGGTCAGCTGGGTTAGCTTTTGAGGATGACTTAGGATAGATGTTTGTATCAGTTTCCTTTTTGGTTTTGTTAGGAGACTGATAGACTTGTCTATTCTGACATTGGATATCAGATAAACCGATTATCATTTTGGATTCTAATGTCTTGATTTACGATATTGTGTTAATTTGGTTTTAATTTATTGCGATGCCATGTGGATATTAGTGGAAAAATGTTTTGGTAGTGCACCTTCATCGTGGGATATGTATCGGAGCGACCTCCTGGTTTCCCGATGTGTACCCTACGGTGAGGGGGCGCTACAGAAAGTGTTATGGATTAGTAAGAGAGTGATCAAATTGAGGAATTCGGGAATTTGTTTGGGAATGTCATAACATGTATAGTATTGATCGTATTTATTAAATATGTATTATTGAATTGATATTGGCTAAAATGGTAATGTGAATTATTTGGATTGACATAGAGGTTCCGATGGATCGACACTCCACGGACGATATTGGGACTTCCAGGCTGTAGCTCGGAAGTGCAGGTGAGTAACCTAGTTGGTTTCTCAACCTTATGTGTTTATTAATTATATGCATTTATTGCCATGAGGAAGTAAGGATGGATATATGTGATTGAGTGATTTGATTGATTTCGAACCATGGGTGTTCGAAATATTGGATTGTGACATTGAAGTGCAAATGTGAATAAGTATGTGTAAATGCATGAGTAAATCGAATTGTAAAAGTGTTAGTGAAAGAAATGAGATATGACTGTGAAATGTGAATGACATATGCACTCATGCATAATTAAATGATCAGATAAGGATAGTTGTTGACCCGAGACGCCACTGTATATTTGAGGACGCCGCGGTAAAACCCGCAAACACACGCCGTAGTAAAACCTGCAAACACCTACGGGTGGGGTGTGGGGTCCTATTATGTGAAAGGATTAGTGCATACCAGTGGGCTCTCCTATCCCTACGCGAGTGGGCGATAGTGCATACCCGGAGGGCCTCCTACTTGCCAAAATGTGATTCTTGATTTACGATGCGCTCGGTCACAACAAAGAAATGAAACTGAAAGTGTCGCATGCATACTGCATATGTAAATTATTTAAAGTGAACTGTGTGAAAGTGAAACTGAATGCATGTGAATATATGAAAGTGTGAATATGTGATTCAGTGTGTATATGAATTGTGAATGCATGAGTTGGGTGAACCATCGATGATGGTTTCTCACTGAGTTCGCAAACTCACCCAACATTGCATCTATTTTTTTCAGGAAATGAAGAGTACCCCGTTTGACACACGGGAGTATGTCTGCCGCTAACAAGACAGAGTTTTCGGGTCGGGATCAGTGTCGTTCACGTCTGCATTAGTGTAGTGATTTGTTTCAGTAGGTCCTATTGATTATGTGTAAATGTATTGTATAATGTGACTGTAAATGTTTAGAAATAGCAGTGAGCCCAGTTTGGGAATCTGTGTTTTATTGATAAATGTAAATGAATGCCCCTTTTGAATAATATTGTTCTACTAAAAATGATTTCGAATTGAAGTAGCGAAAGAAATTGAAAGTACCTTAGTGTGGGCTCCAAAAGTGTCTTTAGGGAAAAGCATTGTTTGTCGTGTCTTTTCTGGAACTCCTGCCCCTGATGGAACTCCCATTACTCATGGAACTTTATAGAAGGACCTTTTTTTTGTCATAAAGGGGAAAATAAAAACTAATGACGCAGGTACGCCATATCAGAAGCATCGAAGACTAAGCGATAAGGAAGACCCGGGACTGGGTTCTCCCAAACCGACCAGGGTTGTCGAGCGCTTGTGCCTTGTTTCGCCAGGAAATCAGCACAAATGTTGCCTTCCCGAAGGATATGGGACACGGAGCAGACCCACCCATGCCGCATTAAGTGCCGGATATCGACGATGACAAACCAGTACGCATGTGAGAGGGGGCAAGGACCCGTAAGCAGTTGAACCGCATCGAGCGAGTCCGATTCGACTACCACACGACAGTATCCCCGTTGCCAAGCAAGGTCCATTCCATGCCGGAGAGCAGGCAATTCTGCATACAGGGGGGTTGTAATGCCAATGTAACCAGAGTATCCCACAAGCCAGGTTCCATTCTCCTCACGAATTGTGTCTTTAAGTTTCTACTTTGGGTTATTTTTAGACATTTTCTACTAGGGCTTGATCCTTAATGTACTTAAAGACTATAAAAGGAAAAAAAAAAAAGGAAGGCTTAAGATGAATTGGGGAAGGTGATTAAAAATGATATAATTATGTTAAAACTTACCGAGAACATAATCCTCAATAGAAAACTTTAGTGTACTAGGATACGAATAAAAGATCTCACATAAAGAGGTCCTTTTCATTTTAATAAGTCTTATAAACGTTTTTCTTCGAGTCTTATATCTTATATGTTAGTATATTTCTCTTATTTAGTTAGCCTAAATATTTCTCCAATTAGCGTAAATATTTTCTTGTAACGACTTGATATATTTATTTATTAACTTGTCTTTTTATATATCTATTTATTTGTTTTACCTTTTATTTTGTCTCTTTATTTTGCTCTCTATTTATTTTATTATTTATTTTATTACTTATGTTTATATTTCTATTTGTACAAAATTTTAGTTATTTATTATTATTATTATTATTATTATCGATTAGGTCTATTTTTATTTTATCTTATTTTAAATTATTATTTTAATGTTTTATGCATATATTTTTTTGTCATACGAGTTTATGAAAATAATCTCTTTACTACTTAAGAAAGAGACTACGTATTATAATACTTCTTTAAATTTTATTTATCATTATAATTTTTACTAAATTATTATTATTTTGTTGCTCGATCCAAACGTATAATTTTTCGCAAATTAGTACTATTTATTTATCAATATAATATTTAATAAATTATTGTTATTTTTGTTGCTCAATCCAAACGTACAAGTATAATTTTTCACAAGTTAGTACTATTCATTTACTTTTTCAGAAAAACCGGGGGGATTTCGTGTACTGAATCTCTCTTCGAACTTAAGCTTTTGAAACAGTCACGTGAGACGCCCATTCAACCCAAATCAGAAAATTATAAATAAAAAACGACCATTTATTCATAAAATATTAGGAAAAAGATAAAGTGAAAAGAGAGAAAGCTTCCATTCTTTTGAGGCGTTATTTTTCGCTTTCAAACCAAATCTCTCTCACGTCATTTCCTACGCCTTTTCGTTTTATATTTGGCACGTACATCCCACGCGCATTCTCTGCTTGCGCTACATTACATACAGTGCCGTTGTATGAACAGGACAACCCCTTTTGGAAAATCCTATGGGAAATAACTTTGCAGTTCTTAGGATCTTTCCTTGAAAACTTTGCAGTTCTTAGGATCTATGACTATGACTGTGATGGAGGGTGTTATCAACATAATGCATTTATGTTGTATAACAAGTCCTTCTTTGTCCTGGTCAGAAATAATGAATTGGAGTATACATCTCAACTGCATGCATGAAGGGGACAAGTGGATAACTCACATTCCTTTATCCTATATGCTAAAGGAAGAAGAAGTAAATGGGCCATTTGTAATCGTCCGTATGTCAACCCAAACTCATATGGGCTAAGTTATATTCATATTCGTACAAGCTAATCATCTTATTTATGTGTATATTAGATATCTTTTCTTTCTTTCAATTTCAGAAGAATGATTTGTTTAAAATATTAATAACGATGCGTTATCTTTATTAGCAAAATAAGGAAAGGGCTATGCTAAAAGATAAAATAAGAAGAAAGGATGTGTAGAAATTTCCCTACTTTTGTAAGGTTCATCATACAAGATTACTTGTTTTAGTACATATAATTCTACTACTTCCTTAACTTTTATTTTTGTCGATAATACGATAATATGTTAAAATATGCATTCTAGTTATCACTTTTTATTTATTTAGTTATAAGTAACTTAATATTATTTATTATTTGTGGTCGCCACTATATTTCAAGTTTTTATACTATTAATGATATTTCATTTTATCATACTTTGTTTACTTTTACTTTTATTTTAATTTGATTATATTTCTTAATTTGTAAGATTTATACCATATTTAATTCAATAGTAATCAATTATGTCTAATTTTATTCAATTAATCTTAATTTCTCATTAATTATATTTTATATGACGCATTTAATAACTAATTTATTAAGAGTGCCTTTTGTAATTTTTAGAAAATGAAAAAGAAAAAACATAAAAGAGAAGCAAAATACTTTCAAATGATTGCATATATAATATTTTAAAGCTACCAAATTTAGCTTTTCGGAGGAAACCTTTAGAAAGGAGGAAAATAAAGAAAAGCATGCTCTGACTCATTTATTCATTTATAATTTATTTTACTTATTCTTATTAATATTAAGTAACAATAATTTGGTCACTGTGGTGCTATTAAAGCATATTGCCACTATGAACCATATGTCCTTGGTATGACCATACTTCTTAATTTTTCACACTATTATGTATATACTATGTCAACCAGGGAGTTCTCCTTTTTTCAAAAGTCATGTGTCTCATAGTTTTCCTATATCGATCCATAATGTCTTTTTCTAAAAGTTTTCCTATATCGAGCCATAATTTCATTATTTGAAAGTGTTATAATTTCATGTAGTGAGACAAGAGATTTTTACTCTTTTAACATATATTGGTTTTATATACTTCAAATTTGAGAATTTCCACCATTTAGCATTTCACCTCTGTTGAATTCTATAAAAATATTCATGGATGCAGTAGTCATTTCTTCAAACACGTTTATATAATGACACATTTATTATGTGGTTGTTGTCTTTTTAATTAATTTAATGCAACCTTCTAAAACAAATCTTTTACTGTTTTGTTAATTAAAGTTTTCAATCATCATCCATATAATAATTGATTAAAAGTTAATAATTTTTTAGACGTATTTGTTTTTAAATATGTTATATATATATATATACACACACACACACTCTATTGACTTATTTTAGGCTTCTAAGCATAGCTAAGTCTTACAATATTTTCAATAGGTTGCATATTCTCATCAAGTCTCATTATCGGAATTACATTAAGAAGGTTGGTCAAGTCACTTACCAATATGCATAATCTCATAATCTAGTATAGTTTATCCTTTATATTTTATCATTTGCCTAGTCTATGCATATTAACTTGCCAATAATGCTTGACAAATAACTCAGCCCCAAGGTAGTCTAGTATTTTAGAGGCAATCCATGTGTGTGTGCGTGTGTGTGTATCCATATAGGTATATGTTCATATTTAATGTCATCACTATTCAATCCTGGTTTTCATATTTGCAGCAGGAGTGGATTGTTGAAGACATGCCAAAGCATTACTTTAAGGATTTGTTTTGCTTTTTCCTCATTTGAGAATCTAAAATGAAAAACATCATCTGCATTGGCAAGTACTTCCTGCAATCCATTCTTCCTCAAATTGTTGAAAGCCCACTATAAGAAAAGCCGTCCCTTTGTCTTGAAAGAATCTAACAAATAGTGACACTCTATCTTTGAACTCTAGCTTTCAAAGTCTCCAATGGTGGAGATACTATCCTAGTTTCAATAGCCTCACTTAAAGGGCTATAACTAAGCTTGGAATCTAGCTTTTGGTCCCCCACAACTTATGCTTAAGTTCTCTTTAAGGAGGTTTTAGGGGGAGAGGAATTAGTATAGAGGGTTGAGGCCGAAGGTTCAGTAGGTATGTGGTATTAGGCAAGAAAGAGTCCATGGTTGGTTAATGACCAAAGGATAAACATAATCAAAGGAGAGAGAGAAGTAAACTTGTGTAGAATGAAGAAGATAGAAGAAGAGTGGATGTCAAGAGGGAAAATGTCAAGATGGAAGTAGGAAAAGAAAGCTTCAGCTGTTACAGGATGTCTACAGTAACTATATCGTGTGTAACATCTCACTATCATACAGTATATACTCGAACATCAAGAGAGCATTCAAGTACATATCCTATGACAATAGTATGTTAGAGCAAATATAATATCTTAAATGACATCATAAAGAATATACAATACTTAAAAACTTTAACATTTCATTTCATTCATTAACAAAAGATTACGCTGTATTTATTGAAACAAATATTTACAATACTTATACAAAAGTTCTATATGACAAGAAACTAAAAACTAAAAACTAACTCTTCTGGTGTCAACTGACAGACCTTTGAGTCATAATATTCGTCTAGACAGTCTTAAGAACTAGGTCTTCTGTCTTGTACCTAAAAAGTCACGTTATAATTTTTAATGAATTCTGTAAACTCAATGAGTGAACCATCATTGATGATCTCACTCAGGTTAAATACAGAAATATCACACAATTAACCAATTTCACAAACATTCTTTCAGACATAAATAATCCCAATCAATTACATTATCATGGCATATCACTTAATCATCACAATTTCAGAAAAGATTTTATGATACTATATTTCATAATCATAACTATACAAACGCAGATGCATATGAGCCTCCAGATTCATATTCATTGTGACCAAGCACTTTTCAGATATAGATACAGATACTGGCCCATTGCACTCAGTCATCTATAAAAATTATGGAACAAAGCTCTACGTGCAGAATTCTGAGTTTAAAGCTCTTCAGACTAGCTACTCTGATCATAACGCCTCTATCTGAATGTGTATTTTATGAAATATATTAAATAACAGAATATGCCATGTATAGCATTCACTTATAATGCACAGACAAAATCTTATATTCATCGGACCTAAGTCTAACATTTAACTTTCATTGAGTATACAGATTTCACGCAGAATTCATCTACAAATAGAACACTTTCAATACATTCCTAAATATCAAACTCCTCAGACCATTAAAGTCCAGAATTCATAAACAGATCACAATCAATTCATTACTAGTTCAATATATAGGAATTAAATAGAAACAGAAATAAATAAATCCTAGTGATATCATCTAGATTGACTCACAGTATGCTCCAATTTATGTTATTGCCTAAATGGTCCGATAATATCTGAATGACGTCTAACTTGAGCGTCTAAAATCATACAATTCACACATAATTCACATTATGAAGTCTATCAATCAAATACATATTCATTTGTACATATATATACATATGTCATACCTGTCTCGTACCTGGAAAGCCACGTTGTAATTTTTAATGAGTTTTGCGAACTCAATGAGTGAACCATCATTGATGATCTCACTAAAGTCAAATACACAAATATCACACAATCAACCAATATCACAAATATTCTTTCAGAACATGAATAACCCAATCAATCACATTATCATGGCATATCACTTAATCATCACAATTTCAGAAAATATATCATAATTATAGGTATACAAGCGTAGATGTATATGAGACTCCAGATTCGTTATTATTTGTTGTAACAGAGCGCCTTTCAAATACAAATATAGATACTGGTCCATTGGGCTCAGTCAGATACAAAAATCATGGAACAAAACTCTATATGCAGAATTCTAAGCTTAAAGCTCTTTCAGACTGGTTACTCTGATCACAACGCCTTTATTTGAATATGCATTTTATGATCAAATAAAAGAATATGCCATGTATAGCATTCACTTATGATGAACAGATAGAATCTCATATTCATCGGACCTAAGTTCGGTATTTAACTTCCATTGAGTATATAGATATCATTCAGAATTCAGATGCAAATAGAATACTTCTAATACATTCCCCAATATCAAATGACTCGGATCATTAAAGCCCAGAATTCATAAACAAATCACAATCAATTCATTACCAGTTCAATATATAGGAATTAAATAGGAGTAGAAATAAATAAATCCTAGTGATATCATCTAAGTTGACTCACAATACACTCCAATTTATGCTATTGTTTGGATGGTCCAGCAATGTCTGAATGACGTCCGACTTGAGCATCTAAAATCATACAATTCACACATAATTCACATTACAAAGTTGATCAATCAAATACATATTCATTTGTGCATATATATATATATATATATATATATATATATATATATATATATATATATATATATATACATATGTCATGTTCAATGCATGCTCAATTATTTTTCCTAGGTATCAAACCTTATTCAACTTTCTTAACCATTCAACATCATACTTTGTATACTACCATTTTGTAATTATATTTGTCCCTTTAAAATAGCTTGATTTACTCCAAATACATCAATCATACTTGACACTTATCCTTAAACGTTTCCATGATCAAAAAGCTTCTTATAATTCACACACAATTGGTACCTTAAATCTGAAATTTTAGTAAGCTAAATCTATACATTCACCAAAATTTTTCTAGCAACATATACTCATGCATTCACCCAATTCTCATTCATAAATACCCTACTTTCTTCAATACTCATTCATCCAAACTTAGATGCATTATTATCCAACATTCTTTTCCTTGAAGTATAATATCAATTAACAATCAAAACTTATAACACATTTAACCAACTTTTCCAACATCAAATTATGTTCTATTTAAACATTAATCAAGTCCAAATGCATCATAGTTAAGTACCTTATCCTTAATTTGTTCAAGAATCATAGAAAAGAATATTTTATTTACTTTCATGCAATTTACACAATAATATATGGCTTCCCACAATCAAGGGATGGGTTATCCAAAAGTTCCCATCCAATTCCTTCATTAGTTTTCTAGATTTTCTCAAGATAGGTTTCGGGTCAGTTTTGTATGGTCTATGGCATAGAAATTGAGGTTTTTAGATAATATATTATTCTAAACAAATATTTCTCTATGTATTAAATTTCTAATGAACTAAAGCTCATACAATTTGGTTCATTATTCCTAGAGTTATGCCCAAAATACTACAAACTATTCTCAAACAGTGAGAGAATCCAAACACTCAACTTTAAGTCAAAATTTGAAACTATTAGAAATAGAATTAAAATTAGATTCCTTTATGTAAATATAAAAATATGTCTCTACTTTAATATAAACTCAAAATCATCCTATTTGGATATCTACAGATCAAGTTATGACCAAAATACCGATGTATGTTTAGTGAAAACACTACAGCTAACATATTTCAGCAATTTTTCTTTCATTTTTTCCAGATTTTTTTACACTTTATACCAAAGTTAAACATCCTCTTTATAGTTCATCAATTATACCTCTATTAGGCCCAAATCATAATCCAATTACTCATCAATAAAATCTCTTATTCTAGTTCAAAATTATTCAATTGATAGCTCACAAATTATCAAACCAGAAACTTTTACATTATTATGCATATAGCCCTAGTTCTTTCCCAATCCAAGAACATCAAATTAACATCTTTCTTTGACATAAATTCACCTTCATTATACTTCAAATCCAAACCTAATTCATCCATAAATCAATCTATATCCCAAGGTTTTCATAAACCAAAAACAAAACAGAAATACTTCCAAGTTCATGCAAAAATTTCTAGCACAATCAATCATTAACATCACATGTAATTCATCCTAATTCATCATCATCAATTCTCTATCATAACATACTATAAACACTAATCATTTACGTACATTTTTAACTCCAATTTCAGCTTAAAAGATCAAGACAATTCAGTATTCCAAGCAAGCAGAAACATCACACATTCAAGGTAGAACTTGGTTGGATTTCAGCTAGAACATATGGGCAACTTCCAGTTGATCTTTTACTTAATTTTGTGAGGGTAAAACATGGATTTTTAATAGAAATTGGACATAAGCATGAACGTACATAGGGAGATGAAAGAACTGAGGGTTTCGGTGGTGGGTGAGAAGAAAGAAGATAAATGTGATGAACGAAACTTACTGCTGCAGAAACTCACCAGCTAAGGTGTTAGGTGTCATGTAATTGAACAGCCATATGTCTTATGGTATGTTCAACACTTATTAAGCATAGCTGCTGCCAAATATTTCCAACTAACTAAGTCACTTATCCATTAATCAACTATGTCATTTGTCATCCACTTACCAGCCAATTTGTCATGCAATGATTAATTCATTTGTTAATTAATTACTTATCCATTTGTCACTCATTTAACTATGCCAAATGTCACTCAATTATAGGCTAAATAATTCAAATTTTTCATGCATCAATTTATCCTACTACTTAGCATTTGTCCTAGTCCAAACGTACACTTTAATCTATCAATTTTCCAATCCATAATATTTAATTCCAAATTTTTTAATTGAAATCCAATCATATCAAAATTCAAGATATATCAAAACACAATTCATATCATGATCACTTAACATTTTTTTATATCCCGAAACAAGTCAATTGAGTACATATGCTAACTTGTAACACAAATATCAATTCAAATATGAATGCTAATGCTATGCATGTATATGCAATATTTAATATAGGGTTAAACCCTAAACATAAACCGAAAAATAGGGTATCAGATCGTGAGAAGTTTAATTAGTTAGGAATCATTGTTTAAGATTTGAAGGACACTTTTTCACTTGGAGTAAAAAAAAAGAAGAAGAAGCACTTTAGTGGTTTATTAGAAAAAAAAACTGAGAAGGCCTTATAGATGGAGAATGGTTAAAAGCATATCTAGTTGAAATTTTCTTGCAACACCCAACTTGAATTTTTCTTGCATTTTAAGTGGATTTCACTAAGATTTTTGGGTAGTTTTGGAAATTTTAAGGTTTGTTGTTCCCCAAATTGCTAGGTTTTTGCAATTGCTCCATTCTAAGGTATTTTTACCTAATTTTCTTCTTATTTTACAATTTTAAGTTAAATCTCATTCCTTTCTCTGTGAATTATTAGATTAATTTGTTGAATTGTATATGGATTAGATGGAATTTGAATTTGGAATTGTTAATTTTGCTCACTAAGTTATAGATTGCGATGATTTTTGTTAGATTAATCATAATTTGTTATTTTCTATCAATTAGTTGATGTTTATTAGTATTCATACCCATTTCATATTTTGCATGCTCTAGGGTTTAATGTGTATAGCATAAGTTGAATTGTTTAATTTCTTAATTTAATTTTAAATTTCAGTAATTGCATTTAATAATTGTATAATTAGATTAATTTTTATTCAGTTTTAAATTATGTTACTAATTTTTTCATTATTTTGATTTTCTATTTTTTAAATTTCATTGTGTTTAGTTTAATTGGATTTTTAATTATGTGTTTTTACAATTGAATAATATAGTGTGTGTATGTCTTAAGTGTGGAAAAAATTGGTTTTTTGTATTGTTATTCATTATGATCAGACACTTGAATATCAGTTTCACCATTGGACAAACAAGTTCACTTTTTAGTTGTAGAAGCATTACAATTGTCAAGATGACATGTAGATGTAAGTTGAGCATATTGCTCATTTTTAATTTGGTAATTGGGATTATATTTAATATTCTCGAAGTGATTTGATCTTAATCAAAGGATTTTATGAACATATCTCTAACTTAGAATGAACCAACAACCAATATGTTAATTTCCTTTCACTAATGTTTCAAAGTTGGGAACCTCTAAAAGCATGTAGGTACCGTTTCTTGGTGACGTCGATGTCACAATCGAAAAAACATAAGAATAATCTCAAGACTAAAGGGTGACAGGTCGCCAAGAAATTTATACCTGCATAACAACTTTTACAAAAAAACATAAGAATAATCTCAAAACAGAAGCGTGAACGTATTACTTCAACCCGACAAGAGTATAGCAAACCCAATACACCAGCTATAAGCATAAATCCATAACCACTGGAAGGCTCGTAGAGCTTTGGATTCCCTTCGTTAAAATCACAGGGAAGAGTCCAATACACTCCAAGAAACAAGGGCATAACAGGACGGCACCATGTAGAGTATAATCCGACAATCATATACATACCGCAGAATACCATCATTCTAACAACATTTATTTAAGGATAAGCATAAGTTTATCTAAGCAGCATGGAACATGGAAATCACGACTAAATGGCTTTTCCTTCACCATCCCCTTTGAGTTGGATGCATGTTCAACCTATCAAGCACAGCATTGAAGTCAACAGGTTGTCCACTCTCCTCCATCCGCTGAATAGCACTGACAACATGATCACCCCTAAACCCCATGCTTACCAACCTGTCAATCAACTCAGTGTATGGATGATTGCGAGGCAAGTGTGAATGACTTGGATTGCAGGACAGCATATTTGAGCTTGGTGCAGCTGTCTGTGGATTCTGGAGAGAGAGATTTGCGGAAGGGTATCCACCTTGCTGAAAATGTTGTTGTTGAGAAGGATGATGTGCTCTCCCACCTTCATTATCATACATCATGTAGGCAGTACTTGTGGGAAGAGTGGGGTGGGGGCCTTGAGCTGCATACACATCACCGGTTTGTGTTCCAAAAGCTCCTTTAAGCTGCTGAGGTGAAGGTGAAGGATGCTGGGGAACTCCTCTAGCAGCAGTATATCCATAAGGCAGGGCATCCATGCGGCTAGTTAAGGGTTGAGGAATGGCTGAAAAGGGGACTTGAGCAGGCATGCTTTTTGGAAGCGCATCTGATGGAGACAAGTTTGATGGTTGAACTGCTGGATTGTATGAGGGATGAACTGTCGTTGAAGAAGGCCTAACCTGGGGTTGCATGAGCTGCTGCTGTTGTGGTTGTACTTGCTGCGGTACTTGCTGAGGTACTTGCTGAGGCCATTGCTGCTGATACTGAGAAAACTGTTGGGCTGCTGGTGTCTGAATCCCTTGTGTGTGTGGCACTCTAGAAAGATCTTGCACTTGGGCTGCTCGATATTGAGGGTCAGAAGGTAGATATTGGGCCTGGGGATGTGAACCTTGAGCTGGTAACTGGGAAGGAGGTATATAGTAGGGCGACGGGTGAGTAACATTCTGAGCTGGGGTTTGAGGTGGAGCGGGTAAAATTGGTGGTTGTTGCTGATGGATAATCTGGTGGGGAAGAGCCAAAGCTAATTGTTGGTTATGCAATTCAGATGTGCTGTCAGAGTTTTTCTGATCAGAAGCAGGTGGTGCACCTTTCTCTTCATTGGATTGGGAGTGACTTGATGATGAGGATTCTTTATGCACAAGGTGAAGCTTCGCTAATTCTTTTTGAGTCTCAGCAAGTTCTTGTTTATCTCTTAGGATCTGGACAGACCTTTGCACCTAGAACAAGCGACATATGATAAATTAGTACCAAGACAAAGAAGTCAAACCAGAAAATGAAAGAATGTAACTAAAAACAAAGTACTGTTAACCATAAAGTTAGCTCTTTAGGCTCAAGTAGGACCAACTTTCAGTGAGAAAGTTGCACTATGCTTACAGTATCAGGGTATGTGCTTGATCTATTTTGAGTGGGTGTCTTCAGTGTGAGGAAGGGGTAGAGAGTGGCCGAAAAAGGGACAAGCATTGACACATCACAAAGTTTGGACAAACAATTTTCAACAGATGGGTACCACTATGTAAATACAAAATGCACCATGATAGATGCAAATACATGCCAAATAAACTACTTGAGTGACTGAAATACAAGGCTATTCCCAACTTTTTTCCCCATTATTATTTAGAGGATGATTCACATAAATACAACTCTTGTACATTCACATCTTTTTCAGTGAAGTTAACAAGGGCCACACAAAAAAAAAGACTGAAATGAGGGATCAATTTCAAATAAACCAAAATAAAATATATATTTTATAGGAAAAGGACTTGAAACCAAATGTTAGTCATGAGATTAGGGTAGCTATGCCAACATTACACAACTCTCATACATGCTCCAAAAGAAAGAAATAAGGGCATGGACAAAGCACAACAGCTATGTACATTAAACAGTTGAAAAGAACACAAGTAAAATGAAGCCTATTTAAAGCTATTGACTTGAAACCTCTGATTTTTGCTCTCTTCAATTTAACTTTCGTCAACTTACAAATATATTCTTCCTTATTACTTTGGCACCTTTCACAAGGTAGCTCTCAACACACTAGAGAAAGCTAACTATGAAGTACAAGATGAAAATTAATGGATCAGATGGTGAATTAGGTTATTTGTTACAAAGACACTTGAAAGGCATATTGGAAAAGAAAATTTGCAGGTTTGATGAGTACTTACAAGGTCCAAGGACTTGTTGGGACGCTATTCTAAAAATTAAAAACATGTTATATTGTTGTCTTCCAATCATGCAATTATTTCCGGATGTGCAAACATGGTAAAGACAGTTACATAGTATACTCTTGTAGAGTGACTCAATGGTTCTCTGAAGAAGAGATTTGGTCCTTGCTTGATAATTAAAATAGAAGTACACACGGAAAGGAAAAGGGGAAGGAAAAGCTGACTAAAACAAAATTTTCCATACATACGAATGTCAGATGAGACTAGAATCACACATGAGAAAGTTATGAAATTATCAGGAAAGCAATCTACATGCTTGGAAGAGAAGGCACTAGACCAGCCTGTCTAACCCAAGTTATTGAAAATCATCATAATAGCAAAGTGCATACTTTCATGGTCATGCCATTGGGTGCCAAACAAAGATATTTTATATGTGCAAAATGATAATAGTTCTCTACTTCTCGATAAACATAATTCATGGTAGGTTACCTCTTGAAGGTGTTTGTCAAGAGATTTAAGCTTTGAATCAGCATCCCCATGGTCACGAACTATTTCAGATCGCATCTCTCCAATTGATTTATCTAGGTTATAGGAATATAATTCCAGTTGCGACAGCCGTGAACTGATTCCCTCAAGGAAACGCATGAGGCTATCAGTATGTTTTTTCATACTTTTCTCAACGGAGGTGATAACATCTTGAGCAAAAGAGTCTTCTGGATGGCTATAGGAAGTAGCAGGAAACATCGAAGACCTAGCCATTCTGCTTTTGTGAAAATCCTGCTTCAAGGCAAATCATCGCAGTCAATGTCAGTGTAAGAAGATTCGAATCTAAATTTAATTTTAAAAAAAGTCTATAATACAGTATAAGGTATAAACCCCAAAAGTGAAGGAGCAAAGGAGCGAACAAGTAAACCAACTTAACTTCCATTCGCATGCCCAGAGAGAAACTATAGTATCGTAAAATTTTTGCTTCTCAAAACAAAATCGCTGAAAAACCATAAATTTGAGAAGGTCTTCCCTTCAAACGTTGTTCTATCTGTCTCCCTCTAATCGCTAATACCAAACTCATCTTGGAGAAGAATAAGAAGATGGTATAGATATCCACCCCAAATGTCCCTTATCGATCTTTGTTTGAAAGATTAAAACTTGATTCAATTGAGAGAGTATTGTGATTCAGATCATCTTTTGATCAGATTGCAAAGAAACAAAGAACAGGTTGGTTATAGTGATTCAACTACAAAGAGTGCCACTTAGAAATTTGGGACCTTAAGTAGGTGTAGATAAGGATCAAAGTGAAAAATAATAATAATAAACACAAAGAGAGACCGAGTATCAGTTTTAATCGTTGAAAGACAAAATCTGGTAAAAGAAAAGAAGGGGGAAACAACGATTTTGAGGAAAAGAAGTAACCTTGGTGGAATTGGAGGTGATCACAGGATCCGAATGGATGGCGCTTGCAGTGGAAGAGTCGTGGTTGCTGCCGTTGCCGAAGTCTTCATAAGAGCAGAGGATGTCGTCGGACCCGAAATCGAATCCCTTGGTTCCAGATGAGGCCATTTGGGGGATCCAAATCACTAAGGGTTTTAGAAACTGAAATAAAACGAGAAAGGGAAGAGGATGGAACACACAAAGCTCCTTTTTCTTGTTTGGCTTCAAAGCAAAGTTGGTTTTGTTTTCAATGTGTTTTCTGGAGATAAGGATGAGCCGACTTCTTTCTTTTCTACCTTCAACATATTTTCTAAACGACTTTTTAATTCTAAATGGAACTTGCCTCAAGTTTTCACGTTTTTTCAGTAAAAGAATGAAGATCAATTCATTTCACGCTCTGGCCCATTCTCCAACAACTTGAGTGTAAACTTTCTTTGAGGGATGAGATACTATTGGCCCATTCTTGTACAAGCAATATTTGCATATAAGATGCTCTGGGCTAGGTAGCCCAATGCCCAATATCGTATTACATCTATACATTAGCCATAAAGATACTGTATTATATTAATTGTAAGCTGATTCTATCAATAATTATTTGATAACTTATTATATTAATTGATTTAACTAAATAATAACATTAGCTATTTATTAAAGATATTTGGTAAAATTAATTATTTAGTACTAACTCTTAATGTGTAAAATGATTTATAAGGGTATGATTTTTAAAAAATTATAAGGGCATGAATATTATATTTCTTAATATTTCGTTGAATATTTTATAAGAATTTAAGTTTTAGATACTTAAGTTTACAAAATTAAGTTTATAATAATAATAATAATAATAATAATAGTTCAACGTTCAATTCTTTATTAATATGAATGATGCAATGAGTCACATCATATTAGTTTTTATATAATATATATGAATTTTATTATTTAATAAATTAAAATATCTATAATTATAGTATGACACAGATACAATATTTAACATAATTCAAAAATTATGAAAGGAGGATATAATTGATTTTTATCTATTAATTTTGACTAATCTTAAAAAAACTTCACTTATGAAACTTTTAGAAATCAGCTTGTTGGGGTTAAACAAGTTAACCTATAAGTTATTCACTAAACATATCAATAAAATTTTAAGATAGTCAAAAAATTAACTTTTAGTCAATAAATTAAAACACAACTTATCAGTTATTTGCCAAACACCTCCATTATTTATCTCAATCTGGCAAACAACCATCTTCTTGGTCATCCTCTTCCACAATTCAACAACAAAGTATTCAAATTGTTTCATCCAAATAAGCCGAAATGGTTTAAATAATTACTCACTTTCGATTTGCAAAACTGACCATGGTGGGATAGGTAGGTTTGGTTGATGACAGTTAGAGAAATTTCTCTCTGCAACGTGCTTGACAACGAATTCTTTATTAATTTACTCAATTATCTTGACATAGTTCATACTATATCCAATAACTACTGAATTGAACTACTATAAGAATAGAACATAAGTAGCATTAAAATATAGTAATTCTTACATGAGATAACTTTGATGATCTCAAGTCTAAGGATCAATTATACAACCATCATAATGAGAAAATCCACAGACATACAAGTAATGTTCCATTCGAGATTCTCATAATTGGGTCAGTTCAGTGAACTTATTTTCTAATAAGCACTTACATATTTATTTAAGTATCGCCACACTTTAATTTATGAGATTGATTACTTTCTTTATAAGAAAGAAACAAATATATGTTAGTCTAACTATTTCATTAATACCACATCTTGATGAAACTATGATTAGGAATATTTTAAGAATAATATAAAAAACAATTGAATCCTATAATTACAATCAAATTATAATTTCTAATTGCACAATAATTATTCTAGGAATTTTTATCTTTATGATTAATAATTAAATTATTAACAAATATACAAAAATAAAATATCTTTTATTGAATTAAAAAAATTATACAAATAAATATATAACCAAAGGCCATAAAACAACGTAATGTTACAGTAAATACTACGTCTTTTGTCGGGAGAGCCCTGAAATTGAATACTTATGCGGTTTGATTTTAGTTTGGAAACGAAACGCTTCCAACTTTTCCTGGCAGGTGGAAACCTCAGATTAAAGAGTTTGACAGAAATAGATTTTCAGTTTGTTTTTTAGAGTTCAAAATAAATATAAGTTTATTTTATAAGTTTATTTTAGAGTTCAAAATAAATATAAGTTTATTTTTAGTTCGACACTCATTTTAAAAATGTTTATCCATATTTTATTTAATTTTCTTGAATAAATATAAATTTAATGATCCAAAAGAAATCATTTCTTCGTGCTCTTTCGATTGTTTGTCTTTAATAATATGATCATATTATGAGACACATTTTAATTTATTATTCAAGTATTGAATATTAGTGTTCATTGTATTCGTTTAAAGAAAACGGTTGTAATAAGATTTCCAATTTTAATTTGAACTCCAACACAACAAAATTGTGTGAAAAGGCACAATTAGATCAATGTTGTACGGTGCTTGGGATGGACCTAATGTTACATATTATATTGGTAAATAACATGATACAAGGTTTCATTTTTATTGGTTATGTAAACCTTAAATGAGTAAGTATTCTTTGTTTACTCTTTTTTTTAATCAAATGGCGAACGTATATTGTGAAAATTATAATGGTATCATAAAACATCTTAAGTATATACAATGAGCTATAAAATTATAGAAGAGTTTGTAAAATAGAGATCCTACTTTAGGATAAACTGAAGAACATTTGACAAAATTTCTTTTGGATAATTGTTTTCGTATTGTCTTTTTTTGGAAGTTGAATGAAATATTTTATTAATACTAACAAAAGCTATTACACTATTACAATGAAAGTCACGTTACAAACTAGCTATTGTTCAATGCAATATACCTGAAATCAAGGTTATTGATCAGGTTTTTTTTATGTGTGTAAGCTTAATTAATTAAGCGCAAGGGTCATTCGCATAATACCTAAGATGTCGATCTCATGAGGAAGGATAATCTAATCCTAAAATCTAAGACCAGAACGATTTTCAAAATTCAAAATGTACGAAACTAAAACAAGAATTCAATTTAATCAAGCAAATCAATTCAAGAATCAATCACAAAAATATTAACAATTTAGCAGTTGCAACATACACTCAAGAATCAACCTAAAGAATTACTAATTGAGAGAAAGGAAAATTTACCTATCTTTAACCCTAACCTAATCGACTATAAATTACTGGATTATTGGTTCTAGACGATCTTAGGGTTGGTTACTCTCTCTCCAATTATAAGCATTAACCCTAATTTTTATACCCTAATCAAATTATGGTAGTTGCAATCTCTCAATTAACAACCTATCCAAAACTTTAATTAGATATGAAGTTATCTAATAAACTATTAGAAACCTATGCAAGATTTCTCTTTGCACAAATTACAGATTTGCACAAATTACATATTTGATTTAATTCATGTTCTGTTAAATTGCCTAATTCTTTTTAACCCAATGTAATACTTTTTCAATGGATTCATCCTTTTAGTTTATTATCAAATTATGCATGTCCAGAATTAAATAACAATAAATCCAAATAACATATAAGGAATCATATTTCATTAAATCAAAGATAAAACTCCGAAGGTGAGTTTAGAACTTCATCAACATCTAAAAATTCTTATCATCAACTGTTATTCCAATTCTATACAACAATAAAACTAAAAATAGTAGGAAATACAAAATTAAACGGAAGACAGGAGGCAACGATGTTGAAAAACTCCTAATCTGAGAAGTACGTCGAGTTAACTTCTTCTTCTCTTCTCTCTTCCTTATTCTCTTTCTCTATCTCTCGATAATCTTCTCTAGGGTTGCTCTAAAAGAGGCTGATGCCAAAGCTCCTCTTGCCTTTTTGTCTTATTGTTTAAATACCTTTTGTGTTCTGAGCAGTCCTAGGATTTCTTCGGAGTCTAAAAGGTTCGAAAAATCCCTCGAAACTTAATATTTTTGAGTGTCTGTGCGCCTACCCAAAGCAGGCTATGATCATGGGCCATGTCTTTGGCTTCTGTCATGATCGTGACATATGGACCACGATTGTGGGCCAACTTTGGTGCTTTTGTCACGATTGTGGCCTATTGTGCCACGATCGTAAACCATTTTTTTTTGGCTCAAGTGTTTATGAAACTTCTAGATTTTTTGATGTTGATCCTGAAACACTAACAAACACTTCAAGATACCTTAAAAACATAATAATTAAGGTTAAAGATTTGTACTAACCTATAAAACACTTAAAACATAAACAATTAACAAACTAACACAATTCTAACCTAAACACATACTAAGTGATTGAATTAACAATTAAATGCATATCAAACTAAGCCCTAAAATACGATGCAATTCACACTTATCAACATCCCCACACTTAAACGTTTCCTTAAGTAAACAAAACAACAAAAACACATCGCGCAATGCAGTAATGAGACTTGACTTCAACTTCATGAAATAAATTTAATTTTAAACACAATCATTCAATTTATTTCAAATCATTAACATGCAAAATCCGTGTTTAGGGACTTTGAAGTAAATATACATAATCTAGATCCAAGTTTTAAATTATTTACCCTTTTCAATTTCACACACACATTAATAATTCTTTGATCATTCAAACTCTGTAACTACTCCTAAGTATGTATTCATAAAAAGTCAAGCTATTACAAGTTCGGTAGGTTTTATTAGAAAGCACTTTTTTTATTAAACAAGGACCAATCTTTTACTTAGAGCCAGACATTGGTGATGAATGTTGATCTAATTACTCGACTAAGTCATTTTTTATTAAGCTACTTGGCTGAAACGTCATTATAGCCTTTTAAAGCAAAGACACACATTTGTGATGCGTGTCGATTTGGTTACTCAGCTATATAACTTTCTCAACTGGCTACTAGCTCTATTAATAACTTGAAGGCCAGTGGAATAGTAATTTATTTAAAATAACAATATATTTTTTATTGTCTACCTTGTTGGTTTAACTACTCGTTTCCATGAAAAAATACTAGTAAAGCTACTTAAATCAAAAGACCTCAAATTATGAATAAATATAACAATTTAGAGGGCCACAACTTAACATTAAATCCTAATTAAGCTAAGTATTTAGCTAAAGAATCCAATTTACTAATTTTGTAAGCTAATGATTCTTCATAACCTAATAGACTATGTTCAAAATTAAATCAATTTCAATCCATCTTAGTCATTGACACATTCACATGTTTCATAAATTGCAACCTAAAAACTATCATATAAGATTCAAAATTCACATTCAAAGAAAAACATATAACCCTCCCCGCACTTGAACAACATATTGTCCTCAATGTGAGAGGGGACAAACAAACAAACATGGAAAATAGAGAAATATAAGTTAAAATAAAAACAAAATAAAGACTAAATTTAAAAATAAAAGGGTTTGAATAAATCCTCATGAGGATGAAGGCGGTGTGGTGTTGAAAGTGGAAGTTGGACGCTTTGAGCCTTAAAGTAACAATGGATATGACGTATATTTAGGCTCTAACATCGTTATGTTCAGGTAATATCCTTCATTCTTCTAGAGTTCTCCATAAGTGTATTTGTAATTATCTTTATATTTGCGAATATTGTATCAAACACTTTCTTCCATCCTGGTTCTTCTGTTTCTTCCTCCTCCTCTAACAATTCACTCGTCGAGTCCTCTTTTACTTGCTGAGGAGGTGTTGTACTCAAACTCACCTGACTAGCCCTGATCTTGACATACGTCTTTTGGTTGATATCCCATAGTTTCATGTTATGGGACTTATGGATTTCAGCATGCCATAAATGATCATGATTTAGAAAATCTAGGAGGTGGACGGTTAAACCACTACAATCCACACTATAATACCTAGCAATGGTAGAAACTAAGTATCACATACCTAAATTGTTACTCCTCTTATGTAGAGTTGCAACAATAGCGTTCAACGCATGTGTGGAGGTGCACACTAGGATGTTATAATTCATGCACCATAATAGGAAAAGTTCCCTTATTTTGCACTTGTTGGTTTCTAATTTATCAAAAACCAATTGACATATGAATTTGTGCAATAAAACAAATTGACATATGAATTTAGCGTCTTATCGCTCTGACCTAATGAGCTTGTTCCAATAGCGAGAAGCACGAAAGTCATCGTCTTGATCGATAATGGAAGGCTCGGGGAGCCCACAAATATCACACCTGATTTCAATGTTTAACTCATAGTTTTGTCCCCATAACCTAAAGCACTTTTCTTTAGGGTTATTAGGTTCATAATATAGGAAAGTGAAGAATTTTAGAGTGAGCTCCTGGTAGATAAGATGTTGTAAGTGTATGAACTTCGCCTACTGAATTCTTTCTGCTAAGTTCTCTACCCTATCCCGCAGTTCTAGCCTATTAAATGTATCAAAATCAAAATATTTCAGGACTACAATTTTTTCAACATTGAGGGATTGGAAATGAATACTTTCCTCCTCCGTGTAGATCACGAATGGTACTCCAAAATCTGCTACCCTATTCTTTTTCCCTCTTCTCGAGACTTGGTTTTTCGCTGATGATTGATCGCGCTTTGCTGATTGCTTAATGCACAACATACTAAATTGCAAGTAAGTAAAAGTTGGAAGAGACTGGAAGTTTGAAATTTGGTTATAGAGAAGTGAGAGTGTTTGGAGGTTCTAAACATATAGAGATAAAGTAAAAATAAAAGTGAAGTTAGAAATGAATAAATAGTTGGATAGAGGGAAAAATGGTAAAAAAAATGAATATAAAATTTGTGTGTCCCCCGTTTACCCTGCTGCAAGCCACGAATTTTTTTCAACAAATTTTAATTTTTCTCTTCTTTTGTCCTTCTCTACTTTTTCTGAAATCATTACTTAACTCTTTATGGCCCCTTCACTCTCTTTTGCTTAACTCTTTATGGCCCCTTCACTCTCTTTTGCTTACTTCCTTGATCATCAATTCATATCGAAGTCCTATGCCTTCCTGATTTTATTAAACGAAATAACCTAACTACAGAATTCAACTATCTAAATATCAAGGGAAATAACATCAAATTAATAGTCCATGGATTGCCTCCCATGCAACGCTTCTTTTAAATTCAGTAGCTCGACACTCTTCTTGTGCTCAAAGTGGTTTGAATGAATCGTGCAATGGTAGCGCAGTTATCGATCCTACAATTTACACATGAGAGACCATGCCTTGGATTCCACTCTCCCTCTGATTCTCCTTCCTTCACCTTCTTCTTCTCGATCGTTTCTTTCTAAATGCATTCCCAGGATCCTCAATATCTTCCTTTTTTCATCGAGGTTCGGTTTCCTTGATATTAGTTGGAGGTAAAGGAGAACTGTAGTCTTTCTTTGACACTTTGAAGGTTATTTGATGCTTGTCAACCCTTAGAGTTAGTTCACCCCCATCGACGTCAATTATGGGGCGGGCAGTAGCCAAGAATAATCGTCCAAAGACCATAAGGGTTTCTACATCTTCTCTAATATCCAATATATAAAAGTCTGTAGGGAAGGTAAATTTATTAATTTGTACTTGCACATCCTTAATAATCCCCTTTGATCGATGAACTATTCTATCCACTGTCTTCATTAACATCTTTGTAGGTTCTAACTCTCCTAACCCCAATTTTTGAGTAAAGGTATAGGGCATCATATTGATACTTGCTCTCAAATATGTGAATTCCCTGTCTATTCTGACTCCATTGATACTGCAAGGAATGTAAAAATCCCCTAGGTCCTCTTTCTTCTGTGTTATGTTAGGGTTTTCTTCCATTATGCACTCCTTAACCATCTTCTTATGTGATTCCTTTAATGTGAGCTTCATTTGTAGATGTTTCGTTGTGTCTTCAACCTTGTTAAATTCAACCTTCCTAGAATTCCTTGTCGCCCTACTTGCAATTGACTTTCGCTGAGCTAGAATAGGGAACAAAAATTCCAATTGAGGTTCCTCAATTGGCTCAATTACGAGCTCACTTAGGAAAAATTCTATAATTACTTGTCCTTCTCCTTTATCTCCGTCTTCCTTCACATGTTCGAGTTTCATTTCTTTAGTTTGAGTAATGGCCATGATTCGTTCCTTTGGGTTAAACTCGGTATTGCCTGAAGGGGTTCCTACATTCTGAGTAGAAATTGCCTCTGCTGGTTGACCTACTTAGACCTCCAGATTGTGTTTTAAAGAGGCATCTTTTAGCTCAAATTTGTTTTTAAACCTCTTTTGTGCATCCTCCATGCCTCCAATTTTATCTAAAATCTTATCCAACTTGGATTCTGTTGGGACCCGATCCGGGAACCGGATCCTAACCGAAAAGCAGAAACGGATACGAATAACGAGGCGAATTCAAATTGGATAAATTGAATTCGAAAGCAAAGCAGAAGCAAATCGAATACATAATCGAAAAAAGCGAATCGGAACGGTTACAATCATAGGCGAAACCGATATGATGCGAAATCGGAAATACAAAAGTACCGAAGCAAAACGAAGCGTAGCGGAATCGAAACTTAACAAACGGAGCCGATCTTACAATCAAAGTAATTGAGCTGAATCATATTCGACATCTGAGAACAATTATTGAAGAAAAACAAAGAAACAGAGCCGACATCCGAAAACGAAAAACAGAGAAACACAATCGCGTTGGAAACTTAGACGAAACATCTGAAATCCGGTAAATTTTTTTTCTTTTTTCTCATTTCTTACTCCTTTAGTCAATCTCATTCAAATCACACAACCAATTTCCACTTTCGTAAAATCATTCTCATGCAAATCTCAACTCTTAACCATATTCTTATACATTGGTATTAATCCCAAAATTCATATTCATACTAATTTTTATCGAAATTTCGGCAGCATAACGGCTGCCTTTGACCTAACCCAAAACCTGCAAGGGTTCAAAATACACTTTTAAAATTTTCATTCAAACATACAAACATCAAAATCCACCGGACCCTCCGTCCGGGATCTCAGCAGGTAAACCCAAACCTATTTCTAAAACACTTTCATAATTGTAATTCAATCTACTATTCTCATAGTTCAATCTCATTCCCAAACTCATACACAATTCCATATACAATTTCATACTCTCATACATTCATTCATAATCTTCATACATTCTGAAATACATCATAATCACTTACTTAACAGCAATTCAAGCCATTTACAAAATATTCAAAATCTCAATTCACATAACAATACAGACGATGCAAAATCAAACCAAACGTCTTCACATTCTTTCATCCGATCTCTTGCTCGAAACCTGGAGATGGGGATGAAAGGGGGGTGAGCTCGGAAGCTCGTGGATAATATATTTATAAATGGAACAATAAGCAAAAAACTTACTTTCAAGAAGTTTGTCATTTTTAAACTTTTCACGATAGAAACCTTTCAAAGCTTATCTTTCAAATCTTTCGTTTTTCAAACCGTTCACAAAACCTTTCCAAAATCTTACATTTGCAAATCTTATCTTCTCATTTCTCAAAATTCTCAATTCCTTCTTATTTCATAATCAAATTTAAAAGCATGAATGCATCACACTTAGAAAGCGAAACAAAAGCACATAACACATCAAATGGTGCGGTTCGGTCCAAAAAGAACGTCTTGCACATTCTCAGAAGCGGTCTGATGGTAAGTGAATGTAACGTACTACACTTTTCCGCATAGCGGTCTAGTGTAGCCGTGAAGGAGTCCAAATCGAGCTCCATGTCACTAACGGGCAGCCGGAGAAGGCTATAAAATAGACAAGCGCACTCGTCCCATGATGGGACGACCAAACCCATAACACATAATTGAAACGAACAATTGAATTACCCAAGGCACTTTTCAAATCTTACTTTTAAACTTTTATATCATAACATCAAATAGTGTCAATACTTGACACATTCCCATAACACATGAAAATCATATAACAATTCTAATGCAATTCAAATCATCAATTTAATCACATATCACAATCAATCAAAAATTCATAACCATGAATGCAATAATTCCTTTGAATCATTATTCAAACTTATTTAAAATTTACAAAGCACATTTCTTAAATTATTCAAATAATTGAAAACCCTGAATTTCATAAACCTTGAATTTTCTAAAATCATTTCCACAATAAGGAATTTAATCCTTCAAATCATAATTTTCAAACATTTATATAAACATTAATTTATCAAAAATTCACTTCTTAAATTTTCAATTTCATATGCTTAGCTTAAAATTCAACAAATAAATATACTACCCACCTCGAAATGATGCTAGGAACTCGTCCCGATCATCAATTTGATCCTGGCTTCTTTCCTTCTTTCAATTAAAATTGACCTAAGCCATAATCATCCAAATTCTACATCATAATTTGCATAATTTCCAAAATTAACTATAGGAAATTCATAATCATCATATTTCCAAGCTTTCTAAAACCAGAATTTCTAAAATCCCCAAATTTCAAATTTGACCTAAACCAATTCATTCAAATTCAATCTCATAAATAACTTAATTACTCAAATTAAACTTAGAAAACACCAATTCCATATAAAATCAAGCTATCTAAATCATCAATTTTCAAAACTCTCAATTTTCAAAATTGGCCTAAACCAATTTACACAAATTCAACATCATAAAACACAAATTCTTCAAAATTGGTATCATATTTCACCAATTCATCACACTTTCTATGATTCTAAGCCATAAATCTTCAAAAACCCCAACTTCTAAAATTGGGCAAAATCCCTACTCACATAAATCCAAAATTAAACATAACCTAAAGCATATACATCACAATTAGCTTCATAAATCACAAATCCAAGTCATTTTTCATGTTTCTCAACCAAAAATTCATCAAAAACTCAAAGTTCAAAATTTCCTCTTACCTCATTCTCCCTTCATTTTCGGATTTTTGCAAAGCCCAAGGGAAGCTTTCCTTCTTTTCCATCCTTTCTCTTTAAAATAAAAACGAAAATCATCTTGGAGGCTCAAAATTTTCGAAATCTCCATCACCGAAATCACCTTTCTCCATTCTCTTCTTATTTTCTTCTCCTTCTCTCTACAAAACGACTTCCACTCTTTCCTTCTCTTCTTTTAATTTCTAGATCTTTCTTTATACGGCACTTACCTCATTGATTAGGTGCCATGTCATTAAAATGAAAGTCAAATGACCATATTGCCCCTCCTTTTAAGCCTATTTCCAAGTTTGTCCCTGCACTTCATTTGAAAAATTTGATACCTTGCGTCCAGAATTTGAGCAGCAAAACAAAATAATTTGGACAAACTTTCTTCTTAAAACTTTTTCCTCTCAATCATACAAATCCAACGCCACTGACCGCGCTCAATTCGGATCAGAAACAAAGAAGTTATAGCCGAAATACTATCAGACCTGCGAAAAATCTGAGACTGAACATTACGCTAATTTAATTCCAGAAATTAACAATCTTAGGGATGAAATTAAATTTCGATCCCTTCACAAGAGTTGTAGCCCTATATCTTAATTTTATTTGGCCTCAATAATGAACTCAATCGGAGTTGTATAGCTCCCGAATTTCGCAAAATACTGAACCATGTTCAGAAAATTATCCAACTTATAACCTATAACCAAATCTCTTACTTTGGTTCAATCAATCTCTTTCCATTTAATCTCCTAAAAATCATAATTCTTCATAAAAATAAAATTAATTGTTTTAGGAATCCAACGCTTCGAGAATCAAATCAATCGGATGTCGGACGAAGAAATTATAAGCAAAAGATTACAAAAGGGATCGGATTAAAAATAAAGTAACGGAACTTCAAAATCGAACTTTTCAAAAATCATATCTCTCGATTCCGAACTCGGAATTTGACAAATTTGGTGTCAATAAAAAGATCAAAGGAAGCTCTACAACTTCCCTGAAGTACTCAAAATCAAATTAGGTATCAAAAGAGGTCAAAAACTCAATCAAAGATTCTATCCAAAACAGCTTTTCTTAAAATACTTCCAATGTTTAATGGCTCATAACTCCTAGCCCCGATATCGAAAAATTGCAAACTTTATATAAATGGAAAGATAAAAACATCATATAAAACTTTCATGAAGACTACTTACTCCAATTCAGACTAAATCCATACGACGAGTGGGCTCAAAGCATAGAACACACAAATCTATACTTAATAGCATTTTCAAAACAAAGCATATCTTCGGAAAATCATATCTCTCAATCCCGACATCGAAAAATAGCAAACTTTATGACCACAGAAAACTCTTAACATAATCTACAAGTTTCATGTAGATCATTTTCTCAAATTTTGCCTAAATCAAAAGTCAACCCTCAAAGGCCAAAAAGTCAAACTTTTCACAAATTTTCATTTTTTTACACTTTCTCTCTTTATTTCTTGAATTTCAACTCAATTTCAACCAACTTATCCACTTTTGAATATTTCTTATTTTTACTCAAAAATCGGGATCCAACAGATTCCATTCAGCTTGGTTTATCTTGTTGGAAGCTTGGTTGTCTTTGAGGTTCGAACTGTCCCCCATCATTGTTGTCCACGACAAGTTAAGGTGATTCTTCCACCTAGGGTTGTATGTATTGGATTAGGGATTGTTTCCCCCTCCTTGTCCATATTGAGCTCCCATATAATTCACTTTCTCTGGATAGCTTTCCTTTATCAAGAAACAGTCCACTGTATCATGGTCCATTTGTTCATGAAGTTCACTCTTAAGTTGCACAGCTTTCACTAAAGCTGAGGAAGAAGCCTTCATGTTGTTGAGTTATCGAGTTAGGTTCTTAATTTTAGCTTGCATATCCTTCATTTAATCAATAACTACAATTCGTTTTTATTCTCAGAATGTAGTAGTTTGTCTACTCTGCTTGTTCTAATCAAGTGATGTCTAAATCTAAGGTTTCAGCTACACGACTAGAACTTCTCGCTACTTTTGTGAGCATCCAAGAGCACGATTTCAAAAATAGAAAGAAAGAATAAAAACAAAAAATAAAAACTAACTAAACACCTTAAACTATAGAATTAAAGTAATTGCTTTCTTGGCAACAATGCCAAAAACTTGATTGGTTTTTTTTTAATGTGTGTAAGTTTTAATTAATTAACCTTGATAATTCATAAGTGCACAAGTCATTTTTGTAGTACCTAATGTGTCAATCCCACGAGGAGGGATAGTTTAGTCTTAAAATCTAAGGCCAGAATAATTTGCAAAATTCAAAATGTACGAAACTAAAACAAGAATTCAATTTAATTAAAGAAATCAATTCAAGAATCAATCATGAAAATATTAATAATTTAGTAGTTGTGAAACACACTTAAGAATCAACCTAAGGGATTACCAACTGAGAGAAAGGAAATTTTGCCTATCTTTAACGCTAACCTAATTGGCTTTGAATTACTAGATTATTGGTTTTAGACGATCCTAGGGTTGATTACTCTCTCTTAAGTTATAACCATTAACTCTAATTTATAAACTCCAATCAGATTATGGAAGTTACAATTTCTCAATTAACAACCTATTTAAAACCTTTATTAGATCTGAAGTTGTCTAATAAACTATCGGAAACCTATGCAAGATCTCTCTTATCACAAATTACCAATTTGATTTAATTCTTATTCTATTAAATCACCTAACTCTCGTTAGACTAATTTAATTATTTTTCACTCGATTCACCCTCTTAGCTTATTATTGAATTATGCATATACAAAATTAAATCACAATAAATCTAAATAACACATAAGGAATCAAGTTTCACTAAATCGAAGATAAAACCCCAAAGTTGAGCTTAGAGCATCATCAACATCCAAAAAATCATATCATCAACTGTTATACCAATTCTATACAATAATAAAACTAAAAGTAGTAGGAAATACGAAATTAAACGGATGATGGGAGACAGCGATGTCATAGAACTCCTAATTTGGGAAGTACGTCAAGCTAACTTCTTCTCCTCTGCTCTCTTCCTTCTTCTCTTTCTCTATCTCTCGATAATTTTATCCAGGGTTTCTTTAAAAGAGGTTGATGCTAAAGCTCCTCCTGCCTCTTTGTCTTATTCTTTAAATACCTTTTGTGTTCTGAGCAGAACTAGGGTTTTTTAGGGTCCTAAATGTCCAAAAAATCTCTCAAAACTTGACATTTTTTAGTATCTACACGTCTGCCCGATGCAGGCAGCCATGATCATGGGCGACATCTGAGCCTTCTATCACGATAGTAACAAGCAGGCCATAATTGTGGCCCATGTCTTGGGCTTTTGTCACGATCGTGGCTTATGGACCATGATCGTGGGCCAACTCTGGTACTTTTGTCATGATCGTGGCTTGTTGGCCATGATTATGGGGCGTTGTTTCGACTCAAGTGTCTTTGAAACTTTTCTGTTCTTTGACGTTGACCCTGAAACACTAACAAACACATCAAGATGCCTCAAAAACATAATAATTAAGCTCAAAGATTTGTACTAACCCATAAACACTTAAAACATAAACAAATAGCAAACTAACACAATTCTAACCTAAACACATACTAAACGATTAAATTAACAATTAAATACTTGCGTCAAATTATGCCCTAAAAAAATGATGCAATTCACACTTATCAGTTACAAAGTTTTAAAAAGTTTCATATGAATTTTATGGCTAAAAGAAGATTACTTTGTGCATTCCTTGTTATCATGATTTCTCTAATCCAGTTTAAAGTATAATAAGCTAATTCATGTTGTTTAATGGCTTCCCCTTTGTAGATTATGCTATTTCTTTCTCTCCATATTGAGTAGATTGTAGATATGAATGTAGTTTTGAAAAGCCCTTTGTTTTTCTTAAATTCCTTAACCTTTTTGATAACCCATGCCAAGACCCAATTCCATTCATATGTTTAACAAATTTCCACAAGAAGTTGCAACACCCTACTTTAAATGACTTTCGAGTAATTGCGTTGAAAGAAAAGATGGTTTATATCTTCCTCCTCTTCTTTGCAGAAGACACATATAGGAGTGCCAAACCATCTATCCTTAGTTTTGATCATATTCTTTATAACTAGCCAACTGATCAAGGATTCTTTGGGGTTCATGGTTTGTTTCTATATTACTTCATAGTATAGAACCATTACTATTAGCTAGCCAAATGATATTGTCTTCCTTGTGCAAATGATGGAGTTGAGCCAAACAATTTATCAATAAAGAGGGGCCTTTAAAATTCCAACACTAATCTCCATGTTGTATAAGTAAGGAAACTCTAACATCTAAAGGAATTCTAATCCTTAAGTGTAAGAGATCATTTCTTATGATTAATGGGTTGTGATCATTCCAATTGTTATGTCAGAACCAAGAGTTTTCACCATTCCCCAATTTGTGCTTGATCTAAGGGTGTAAGGAATTTCTCAATTTCAACATATGTGTGAAATACTAAGAGTATTCACCATTTATTTCCAATTTCCAAATATTAAAGAGAACTCATTAATCCATTTAATTCATCAAGTTACCTTGTCAATGTGTAACCTCTAAACCCTTTTAATTAAAAGGACTTTCTACATAAGTGAAATGGGAAAAAGTCCTAACCCTCATTCTTCTTTGTAATAGATATATCATCTCATTTAACCTTTGCCCCCTTTGAAGTTTCTGCTTACCAGACTATAAGAAAGCTTTGACACTCCTTTCAATCTCCTTGATGATTTTCTTATGAAGTACTAAATGAGCACTCCATTGCATATTTATACTCTTTAGAACAAAATTGATATGAGTTAGCCTAGCAAGAAAGGATAAAAATCTATTTTGCTAAACCTTTCTTACTTTGTATGATTCAGTTAGTGTAATGCAGTCAATGTATTTTGGTTTAGCAATAGTAACAAGGATATTAAGATATTTGAATGGTGGATTTTGGATTTTGAAGCCATTTATCTACTCAACACTGATTGATTCCTTACATAAGAAAAAATGAACATATTTCTTCTACTAACATTAACCTTCAAACTAGAACATGCTGCGAAAAACTCTAAAATACCCAAGATTGTTTCAGTTGATTGGATTTCATCTCCACATAACAACGTTAGATCATCAGCAAAAACCAAAGTTAGTGATACCTAGCTCTCTAAAATTTTGATGGTGTTGAAACCTCCCATTGTAAGAGATAAGATAGTTGTACATCCTGGATAGAGCTTCCATAAGCCATATAAATCAGTAAAGGGAGAGTTGAGCCCTTATTGTATTAACCTGTTATTTCTAAAGATCTAAGTAGGTGTTCCATTTAATAGAATGTTAAAAGTAGTTCTATGATACATTCCATTATCCATTTCACAAACTGAATTGGGAATCTAAGTGCTAGTAAGCAAGATTCAATAAAATCACATATGATGGTGTGAAGGGCTTTGAAGAAATCAAATTTGAATGTACAACTTTTAATAGATCTTCTTGAATTGTCATTTTTATTAGTTCCTATATAGGCAATATGTTGTCTTCTATTGATCTCCCATCTATGAAAGCACTTTGAGCTAGATTAATGGCGTCTTTCAAAGCCAAATTCAATTTATTTGCAAGAAGCCTAGAAATTACCTTATAGAATATTTTATAATAAGATAAAGGCTTATAATCCAACATTGATAAGGGATTTTGTTTTTTTTTTGGATGAGGCATATATAAGATTTTTTCATTTCCTTTAGCATATTCCATGAAGTAAAGAATTTATGCACAATTTTAATTAGAAGGTTACCATTGATATCCCAAGTGTTCTAAAAGAAACATGCAGAATATCTATAAGGTTTAAGTGCTTTAAAAAGGGTGCAAATTGAAAAGACCTCTTTAATCTCTTGTATGTACAAGGTAGCACTATGGCTTCCCTCATCTTTTGACAGATTACTTTCTCAAAGATTCAATTGATGTTGATTTCCCTAAGGACGTTGTTATCTCCAGATCCCATCAAATTATTGAAAAAATCCAAAGCTACTTCCTACATCATATTATGATAAGTATGGAGGTTCCGATATTTATTGGAGCTCAGTGATTTTATTTGTGTTTCTTCTTTCTAGGATCGAAGAGTGGAAGAATTTTGTGTTAACATCTCCATCCCTTAACTAATTAATTATTGATTTCTTCTTTAGTATTGAATTGTTCAGGGCTAAGAGCTCTTGAAACTCCTTCATCCTGTGAATCTTTAACATTCTCATAACACTATTATGAGGATGTTTATAATAGCTTTCTTGGGCACATCTCATATTGTTCTTGGCTTCTATTACACGTATAGTCTGTTCTTTAGCAAAATCCTAAATGAGTTTCTTTATAAGTTGGAAACCCTTATATCCTTTCACTTTTTTTTCTCCAATTAGTGAGTACCATCTGTGGAAAGTATGCTCTTTGTGCTAACCTAATGAAAAATTTGAATGGAGCTCTTGAGATTTTGGAGGCAAGAACCTCATATGTCTATTTGAGAGCGATTAGAACAAATATTGTCACTAAAATGAGTGTAAGAATATGAGAATTAATTAAGTCAATGGTGATTTACCATCACTCTATCTAAATTCTTTTTAAATAGCAAATCTCTTTATTAACCAACATTTTATACCAAATTAGTGAGCTCCTTATAGGTGCCTTTAGGATAATTTCGACCATTTATATCTTCTAAAAGGGATAAAAGGTAAGGTTCTGATTATGCATCTCATACATAATATATATCAAATATACATAGTAGAAAATAAAATAGAATGTCAAAAACCAGTTCTACTCATGCATATAGATATAGAAAACAAAAACATGAAATGTAATATGTTTACATACCTTTCCGATGATCTCCTTCGTTATTTAATCTTCTTCGCGTTAGGTTGTCGTAAACCACAGCTATCAATGTAGACTATCTCTAATGAAAATCCACACAAAGATAGAAGGATGAAACCTCACTAGGAGATGACTAGAATTCTTTCTTTATACTAGCAAAGACATGAATTCTTATAAGAGTTAGAGACAAAAAGAGTGCGTGTGTAAGAAAGAACCTTTCTTTTTTTCTTCTTGTGTTTTACACAAGATGCATAAAAATGATGATTATTTTTTGCCCTCTTTGGCCTCCTATAACCCCATCATTAATAGGAAGTTATGGGAAGTTAATGGTCATAAATAACATGCATTAATGGAAGTTAAGGGAAGATAATAACTATTAATAGCATGCATTAATGGAAATTGTCGGAAGTTAGTGACCAAATTGGCAACCAACAACACTTATTTCTAATCTATTCTATGCAATGTTTTCTACCATGACCACATCATTATACAATCCCAAAACACTCTCTCATATCTTGAATCACCATTCAAGAACATTTTATTCATCCTTTGGATCTCCTATATGTGTGACCCATTAGGTTCCCCATTATGTTGGTCACTTGAATTAACACTTAATTCAAGTAAGTCAAGAGTGGTATCTAATAACATGTCATGACCCCCAATTGACTGAAAAGTTATTGGTTTGAAAACAAACCCTTCCATATGTAATGTTCCCATATAATTCGTCCTTTCACCATCTATACCCCACTTGGTTTAAAGTATGGTCAAAGTGTTAACTCCCACTAGACTGACCACGTCATATCTAGTACAAATGATATTAGATCTTATCCTGAGGATCTCATTACTTTATGTATCATTGAAGACTCCCTTTATAACACATATTTGCTCTAGCCATAGACTCCAAGTAATGACCTTGATAAAAGGCTGTAGGTATCATCTCCTTCTATCAGGAGTGGTGAATCTTTTATTGGCTACTCAATTACTTCCGAATACCTCAAGCTGTACCCAATTACTACCCTATAAGTAACCCTTAAAAGGCACCAATGAATGGAGTCAAAGCACAGGATCAGTATTCGAGATATCCTTGAGCACCTCAAGTCAAAGGATACTTGTACCATTGTTATGATGAGACTATCATTGCCACTGTAATAGAATATCCATATGATTGTCTCATAGTAGGTCAATCCAATGTACTTAATACCCTTAGTAAGCATCCACAATTTAACTCTAAACAACTCATGTCTACATCTTATGATATCTACTACTTGATCTAATCAAGGAATATAACACGTGCTAGTCTATCCAGATTAATGATATCCCATCTCATTAATCCTATGACTAGGGAAAGTTTAGATACTAACATAATTACATAAGATAGGAATCTCATTATCATGATCTCATCATGATTTCATCCATGCTATGTTTTGTATCACGGACTTCATTAAATCAATTTAAGATCAATTTCAAATCTATAAATGTATGAACATTAAAATAATGAAAAGTGCCTTTATTAATCATAAAATGATTTGTATAATAAATGCTAAAGTTGATTGCCTTTGGAGCACTTCTGTAATAAACTCCTACTTACACTAAAGCCAATCACCTTGATATATAATGCCTATTACACTAAAGCCAATCACCTTGATATCTAATACCATAGGCGTGTACATATGACATAAAACTCTTTTGGAAAATAGGCTTAGTCAATAGATTAGCTATATTTTGATCGGTGGAAACTCTATCTATCTTAACATCATTGCTACCAATGATTTCTCTAATCAAATGATAGCATCTAAGTACATGTTTGGACTTTTGATGAGATCTCGGTTCCTTTACCTACATTATAGCCCTGTTGTTGTCACAATACAACTACACTGGGTCAGTGATGCTCAGAACCATACTAAGTTCCATGATGAACCTTTTGATTCAAACCACTTCCTTTCTGCTTTTGAAGTTGCGATGTACTTGCTTATGTTATCGAATCAGCAGTCGTCTCTTATTTTGAACTTTTTCAACTGACTGCACCACCATTCAGTATATTTGGATTTGGATTTGGAGTCGTCCCTATCAGATTGGAAACTGGCATCAATACACCCTCTTATTATAAAATCACCTTCTCCATATACTAAGAATACATTCTTAGGTCTGCTCAGGTACTTAAGGATATTCTTGACAACCACCCATTGACCCTCATCAGGGTCCAACTGGAATCTGCTTATAACACTTAGAGCATATGATACATTGGGTCTAGAACATAACATAGCATACATGATTGATCTTATTGCCAAAGAATTAGGAATCAAACTTATGCGAGTCCTCTCATCTTTTGTCTTTGGACAACTAGATTTAGAGAGTGTAATCTTATGTACTATAGGAAGATAACCTCTCTTAGACTGCTCAATGTTAAAACTCTTTAACATCTTATCTATGTATGTATAATGAGAAAGACCAAGCAACCTCTTAGATCTATCTCTATAAATCTTTATCCCCAAAATATAAGTTGCTTCTCTAAGATCTTTTATAGAAAATTTCTTAGCTAACCAAATTTTGACTGATTGTAAAGTTGAGACATCATTTTCTATTAGCAATATGTCATCTACAATAGTACAAGGAACAAAATTTCACTCCCACTAACCTTCTTATACACACATGGCTCATTTGGATTTTGTGAGAAACCAAACTCTTCAATTGCCTCATCAAATTGGATATTCCAACTCTTGGATGCTTGCTTCAATCCATAAATGGATTTTTGAAGCTTGTATACCTTTTCTATATTCATAGATATGAAACCATTAGGTTGGGTCATATACACATCCTCGGTTAGGTTATCATTAAGGAAAGCCATCTTCACATCCATTTTCCATATCTCATAATCATAATGAGTGAAAATGGCTAGGAGTATCCTAATAGATTTAAGCATAGCTATTGAGCTAAACGTTTCGTCATAGTCAACACCTTGCCTTTGATGATAACCTTTAGCTACAAGCCTAGCTTTATGGGTAACTACATTACCATTTATATCAGTTTTCTTCTTGAAAACCCATTTGCACCCTATGGGATTTATCCCTTCGAGTGGATCAACCAAATTCCATACTTGGTTCATACGTGGAATCCATTTTAGATTTCATAGCTTGAAGCCATTTTTCAAATTCTAAACTCTTTAGAACCTCTTCATAGGTAGTAAGCTCATCATCTTCTATGAGCAATACATTGTTAAGTTCACTAATGAGAAATCCGTATCTCTTGAGAACTTGATGTATCCTACCTGACTTACGAACTTCTTGTGTGTCAAAAGGTTGAACTATTATTTCATCTTCATGAACAATAGTCTCAGGTCCAGGCACTTGATATGCATTTGTTTAAGCATTTTGAACTTCCATAAGTTCAATTTTGCTCCCACTATCTTCTTTTAGAAGAAACTCTCTCTCTAAAAAGACAACATGTTTTGAAACAAACACCTTTTGTTTTGAAACATGGTAGAATTGATATCCTATAGTTTCCTTAGGATATTTTACAAACAGACACTTGTCAGATTTAACTGTAAGTTTATCTGACTAAATCTACTTCACATAAGCAAGACAACCCCAAACTTTCATATGAGAATGATAAGGTTTATTGTTAATCCATATCTCATATGGAGTAACATCAACTGATTTGTATAGGACTCTGTTTAATACATAAACAGACATTTCGAGTGCATACCTACAAAAGGATTTTAGTAAATTTACTAAACTCATCATAAACCTCACCATGTCTAAGAAAGTTCGGCTTCTCCTCTCAGCCACACCATTGTGTTATGGCATGTAAGGTGGAGTCCACTGGGACAATATTCCATTATCCCTGAGATAATCCAAAAACTCTTGGCTTACGTATTCACCATATCGATCTGATCAAAGTGATTTAATACTTCTCCCAAGTTGTTCCTTAACTTCATTTTTGAATTCTTTGAACCTTTTAAAGACTTCAGACTTGTATCTTTTAAGATAAACATACCTATATAGAGAATGATCAACGATAAAGGTAATGAAGTATACGAAACCACCTTTGGCATGTATGGAAATCGAACCACATACATCAGTATGTATTAGGTCTAAAAGTCATCAGATGCCTTTTTCTGCTTCAAGGACTCCAGATAGGCCTTATAGTTTCTCTTATAGTAGCCATCCTTGCTATAGTGGAAGCAAGTTCCCTTCAAGGCAGTCTTATTTGCTTTATTGACACCTCCTTTAGGCCCTGCAGACTTCTTCTTCTTTTAGGTCTTTTTCTTCAAACCAGAAGAGACCACCAACATCACAACCTTGTCCTTGAGGATAGGTGGCTCAATTTCCTTGAGCATTTTGACCAGCTTAGGAATTGTGATAGATTTATTGTTCATCCAATAGTTAAGCACAAATTATGAGTAACTATGGGTTAAACCTTTCAGAATTAAGTCAATACTTAATTCATTATCTAAAAGAAAACACAAGAAGGCTAACCTGTAACATCCCGTCACCGATGGGATGGGTACAGTAGATTGCATTCATAATTGACATATACATGCATTGTTTAGCTTATGTATATTTGGATAATTGGTAATTATTGCACTAGCGCATAAATGTACATACATGTATGACATATTCCCGATAAGATTGGGTAATTTGGTAATTTGGAGATGATTTGGTCATTTAAGCTGTGAGAAATTTAATTAGAGTAAGAAATGAGAATTTGGAGTTTGAAATATGAAATTGGAGTGTATGATCGTGAGTTTTATAATTTTGAGAATTTATAGGCATTTTCTGGAATTTTTGGAGTAATAGGTTCGGACCAGAGAATTGACAAATGACAGATTAATTAGATTTCCGGTTCCAAAATTTGATTAACCAATGGCAATGGAGATTAGAATTTTGATTTGAGGAATTAGCATTTTGAGCCATTGGAATTCGGGAGAAATTTGACTAAGAAATCGGATCAAGATTGTTTGGATTGGTCTTGTGGCAATTAAATTTGCCAAACAAGCCCTTAATCCCCATAAGTTATAAACCCTACCCTTTGAAATTCTTGTCTTCCACGATCCTTTAATTTTTGAGAAGAAAATTTCTCCTTCCCTCATCGTGGATCTTCTCTTGGCTTTGTTTCTTGATTTCTCCATACAAATTGTTCCTTCTTTTGTCCTTGATCAATCCCCTTTGGTTTGGTGTTGAAGAAGATGATGATGGGTTTGGCTTGTGGTGAAACCGTGGGTGTGTGAGAGTTTGAGGGATTGGTGATCTTTGAGGTTTCTGAAAGCTTGAATCAAGTAAGTTCCCACTTGTTTATGTTTTAAATAGTTTAATTTGAGCATTGAATGAAAGTATAAATTGTTTAAGATTTTAGAAGTTTCGGATGATGTAGGTTTTAAGGAAAAATGTAGATTTTGAGTTGAGTATTTAATGAATAATTGATTTTAGATGAATTTGAGGTTAGAAATGAGTTATGTTTAGTAGTTGGAGTTGTTTGAGAGTGTTTAGAATGGAAAGGAATGGATTTATATCGAAGATCGAGGATTTACGGGTTTGGATGACTTTCGGGTTCGTGACGTCGTGATGTGTGATGAACACGCATGGCGAGCCACCCTTTCTTGCGTCATGACGAATATTTATTCATCGCTTGACGAGGCGATTTCTGTCGCGCTTGACGAGTAGAGGTGTCTTGCCATGACAAGCGGATTTCGCCGCTGCGTCATGACGAAGCGAGAAGATTTTACGCTGTGGCGAGGATCAGCGCCATGGCATGAGGGCGCCTCTTTAGGCCGATAGTGATTCTTTTAATTAGAGAATTTTGAGGTTAAATTTGGATTAGTTAGTGATTGATTGGAATATAGTCAATTTAATTATGGTATTAGGAATTGCTATGGATTAAAGTGAAAACGCGGAATTGAGATAATTCGGAAATAGGGTCGGAAATGTCATAACATGTATTGTACAAAAATTCATTCGATACATAAGCATTATTGATTATTGAAATTGGTACATTTAGTAATGTCATATTCATTCTGATTGTATAGAGGCTCAAGTGGAGCGTCGATCGTCCGACGTAGGCGAAACTTCCCGGCAGTAGCTCGGAAGTTCTGAGGTGAGTAACCTAGTTAGTTTCTCAACCTTTATGTGTTACATTTTATGCAATTATGCCATGAGGAGTTAAGGAAGGATTATGTGTGTTTGCTTTTGATTGATTTCAGACCACAGGTGTTCGAAATATTTGGAATGTGCTATAGAAGTGTTAATTGTGCGTAAATTGTAATTAATTGGTTTAAAATGCAAATTGGATAGTGATATTAGGTTGTGACACGACTAGTGAAATTTGGAACATGTGCATTCATGCCATTATGCATGATCAGATAATTGATAGTTGTGACCGGTGCAGCCACCGTATTCATAGCTTTAAGCTCAACGCACAGGGCCTCGTGCCCAACGATTTTCAGAGCTTTATGCTCAACGTATCAGGGCTTCAAGTCCAATGTTTTCAGAGCCAATGGCTCAACGTAAATGAGCTCAGGCGCATGGTCACAAAAACGAAATAAAATGAAAGAGTCACATGTACATTGCATATATATGAATGTTCAAATGTGAATTGTATGAAAAGCGAACCGCCTTATAAATGTGAAATTGAATGTATGTGATTCTTGGTTGTGTTAATATATATATGATATAGTGTGAACTGTTTGTTATGCATGATTTAGGTGGACCATCGATGATGGTTTCTCGCTGAGTTCGCAAACTCACCCAACATTGTATTTATTTTTCAGGACAGCGATAGTTGACTCCTAGCTCCAGTTAGCGAGACTTTTCCTGCAGTGTGAGTGCCGCGAGAGGAGTATGGCCCATGTGTCGGTCATTTGGGATCTTTGGGGATGACCTAGTTAGGAGTTATTTTAGTCCTTTTTGGTTTTGTACAGTTGTAATCAAACAGAATTGTGAACTTATGGTTTCTAAGAAATGGAATGAGAAGTATCTTTTGGTTTTAAAAATTTAGTGAATTTGATATTGCAGTTTAATTATATTGATGCCATGAAGTTTATAGAAATGATCGAATCGTAGTGCACCCTCATCGTAGGTTATGTATCGGTATGACCTACGGGTGTCCCGGTGTATACCCTACGGTAAGGGGGCGCTACATTAGGTGGTATCAGAGCATGGTTTGGCATCTTTTGGGCATAGTATCTTTTAGGCTTAAATTTTTGTAAGAAAAGCAGAAATTGATTGGAAATTGTGGTTTTGTTATAGGTCATCCGTTCTTGGTGATCAGGTAGATCAACCAGCTGACCAAGGATCAGTCGGAGCTAGTAGGGAGTCTTCAGTGCCTCTATTTGAGGAGCAGCCTCCTAGAGTTCCCATGAGACGAGAGAGGAGGTATGATCGTCTGCAAACGAGGATTGTTGATTTTATGACAACCTGAGACCTGCGAGAGGTTGAGGATGGTTGGAAGGACCGAGCGAGTCCTCGATCGGATGGATTGTGATCGAGGAGAGATTTGATTATCGATCTCTCTCCTTGAGGTCCTGCATATCGATGGTGGAAGGCTGTCCCGGCGTCTTGCGGACCACATGTTTTGACTTAGGCAGATTTTAAAGAGCCTTTGGGATAATTACATGCCCAAGGTCTATTTGGAGATGAAGATGCAGGAGTTCTTAGAGTTGAGATAGGGGTCGATGACAGTGGCTGAGTATGAGGTTAGGTTCAATGAGCTGATGGCGTATGTACATTACGATTACCTCTGAGTCGATAGGTCTTAGGAGATTCGAGGGAGGGCTTAATCTGGAGATCTGTACCAGGTTAGCCCGGTCAGATATGGGCACCTTCGTTGAGTTGAGAGCTGCTGCAGTGCAGATTGAGCAACTTCTGAGGCAGAGTCGGGCTAAGACTGGTCAGGGATCCGGAGGCAAGAGATCTAGTGACAGTCAGGGTAGCTCTGGTAGGAGCTCTAGCAGACGCCAGAGCAGGTTCAGATCAACAGGAGGATTCAGACAGTCGGGTTCTATTCAGAGGGGGAGATTTGGGCAGATTGGTAGTGGCAGAGGAGCAGGACAGGCTTTGCCAGTTTATGTACATTGTGATAAGAGGCACAGTGGAGAGTGCTGGAGAGTGATAGGAGCCTATTTAGCATGCGGTTCTATGGACCATATGATTCGGAATTGCCCGATGACTTTGGGAGTTCGATCATTGCAGTGGGAGAGTGGTAGTAGTTGACGGTCGGCGATGTCGTGTGATGGACCTAGATTCAGGGGCCGAGGCAGAGCCCGAGGTAGAGGTGGAGATTCCTTTGTGGGGACCGAGGGTCGTGGTAGTCGACCGCAGTCTCAGGCTAGGGTTTACGCCATGACTAGGCAGGAGGCCCAGGATTCTCCAGACGTGGTTGCAGGTTCGCTTCTGATCTCTGGTATTGAGGTTTTTGCATTAATAGATCCAGGATCCACGCATTCTTTTATTGCACCGCATGTGGCATGTAGATTGCAGGTGGATAGGGAGATGTTGCAGTATGGGCTAGAGGTGAGTACACCTCTAGGTAGTACCACAGTTTTGGGAGAGGTCTGCAAGGGATGTCCGATTATGATTGATCAGTCGGAGTTAAGTGCAGACCTGATAGTGTTGCCTCTGAGAGAGATTGATTTGAATATGGGGATGGACTGGCTCACTGCCCATAGGGCTGTTATGGATTGCTATACTAAGGAGGTCGTGTTAGAGTCTCCTGGTCAGCCTAGGGCTGTATTTCGAGGTGTTAGTCAGGTAGTGCCAGCCAGGATGATTTTGTTTATAAGTGCCTTGAGGTTGATGCGGGGAGGTTGTGAGGCCTATTTAGCGCATGTGGTGGATTCCAGAGTGGAACAGAGGTTGCAGGATGTTCCTGTGATCAGGGAATTTCCAGACGTGTTTCCCGAGGAGTTACCGGGTTTACCGACGGATCGGGAGACGGAGTTCTCAATTGACCTCGTTCCAGGTACCGCTCCTATATCTATACCTCCGTATAGGATGGCACTGGTGGAACTGAGGGAGTTTAAGGCTCAGTTCCAGGAGCTTCTAGATAAGGGGTTTATTAGGTCGAGTGTTTCGCCGTGGGGAGCCCCAGTGTTGTTTGTGAAGAAAAAGGATGGGACTTTGACATTATGCATCGATTATAGGCAGCTGAATCGGGTGATCATCAAGAATAAGTATCCACTGCCTAGGATCGATGATTTATTTGATCAGTTTTAGGGGGCTCAGGTGTTTACTAAGTTGGATTTGAGATCCGGATCTTATCAGTTGAGGATCGTAGAGGTCGATATGCCTAAGGGCGCTTTTAGGAGAAGGTGTGGGCATTTCGAGTTCCTAGTGATGCCGTTCGGGTTGACTAATGCCCCGACAGCATTCATGGCCTTGATGAATAAGGTCTTTCAGCCCTACCTGAATCAGTTTGTTATTGTATTCATTGACGATATTCTGGTATACTCGAGGAGTAGACAGGAGCATGCGGAGCATCTGAGGACTGTGTTACAGATTATGAGAGATAGACAACTGTACGCCAAATTCACAAAGTGTGAATTTTGGCTGGACGAGGTGGTGTTCTTGGGCCACATTGTGTCTGGTGAAGGTATCCGGGTGGATCCTCACAAGATTGAGGCAGTGAGGAGTTGGGAGGTTCCGAGGAATGTGTCAGAGTTGAGGAGTTACCTCGGATTAGCAGGTTATTACTGGAGGTTTGTCGAGGGGTTTTCTGTAATCTCATCCCCTTTGACAAAACTTCTGAGGAAGAGTGTGGCCTTCAGATGGACTGATGAGTGTCAGAGGAGTTTTGAGGAGCTAAAACATCGGTTGACTACGGCACCAGTGTTAGCTTTTCCATTTGGAGCAGGAGGCTTCGAGGTTTTCAGTGATGCTTCGCAGCAGGGTTTAGGATGTGTACTGATGCAGCATGGGAGAGTTATATCATATGCTTCGAGACAGTTGAGGTCTCATGAGATGAGTTATCCAGTGCATGACTTGGAGTTAGCAGCAGTTGTGTTTGCTCTGAAGATCTGGAGACATTATTTGTATGGTGAGACGTTCCAGATCTTCACTGATCATAAGAGTTTGAGATATTTGTTGAGTCAGCGAGAGCTGAATCTGAGGCAGAGGAGATGGATAGAGTTGTTGAAGGATTATGATTGCACTATTGAGTATCATCCGGGGAAGGATAATGTTGTGGCTGATGCATTGAGTAGGAGATCTCATATCAGTGCAGCTCAGATTCAGATTGGGAGATTACCTAGCCTGATTCAGTTAAGAGCTCTGAATGTGCAGATGGATTTGGCTCAGGATGGAGCTCTGATTGCTACTTTAAGGCTTAGGCCGATGCTGCTGTTGGATCGGAAAAAGAAAGCATGCTTAGTATGGAGAAACGATAGATTTCAAAACTTTTTAAGAAATCATCTTGCAGCGGAAGCAATATATCCAAATCAACATGTTAATCCATACATGATATGGTATAAGGATAATAAAACCAAGAACAAGATAAAAGGAATTACTGACTCCTTATTACTGACTTTAAATCCTCATTGCGCTATCCTCTCCTTCTTATATCCAAATCCTTTGCCTTTGAGTCTTTTCCTTTAGCAATCTATCTTCTTCCTTGTTGTAGTATCCTCAACCAATTAGATTTACCACTTGTTCTTCAAGGACAACTAGGTTAACAAAATCCTTTGGTGGGAAAGGAGAAGAAATATTTGGAGGAGATTTTCTTAGAAGAAGAAGAACCAAAATTGAAACTCTTTCAATTCTTTCACTTAGGAAATTCGGTTCTACCTTACATGAAAGGAGAGAATGTCTAAAAACCATGCAAGAACTCTTTCTTACATCTCAATTTCGAAATATGCATGAATGGAAAAAGTGAGAGGCATCCAATGCATCACTTCTTACATTAATCACTCATCAAATAGCCAATAAATGAGACTTACTTCATTTATCTTTAAAATGGCTATTTGAAAAGACCATAACCTATAATTGAATACCCATTTCGGTTTTGGCAAGAAGAAAGAAGGAAGATGGTCCATCTAATGCACATCTTTCATCTTTAATCTAATGAATGCAAATAGGTTACATGCCAACATTAAAAGCCAACCATTAAACCATTTAATGGTAAGTTCATAACTCCATTTAATAATGATGAACCATAATAAAGACCATCTTTATTTAGTATTTTAATGTCAAATGTGGTTACACATCTAACCTAACACAATTTCAAATTGCTTCTTCTCCATTTAAAAAATTGTTTTAATATAATTAATCTAATCAATTACATTAAACGAAAACAAGCCCATTTCTAAATGAACATATGGGCTTCCAATTAACCATTAATTAGTATAAGCCCATCATTCAATTATGGACTTCTAAAGCCTCCAAACTACTTCTTACTTAGCTTGATAACCTTCCTTAAAGCCAAGTGGGGAATCTTATTGGACTTTGATAATTCAAGCTCCAATAAACCCGAAATAATTGATCTCATTGGAATTAATTCTAGCTTTTAACTAAATGTCATTCCACTAAAGACAATTAGTTGAACTCTTGAATTATTAAATATTATGAGAATATGTCCAATTGCAAACCCTATTTAGAACCTTATTATAGCCATCCGCACAACAAAGGGTAAAATTCTGTTTTGCCCTTATGTTGGTTTTTCCTTCTAGATCTCTCATTTTACTTTATATGGTGATTAACACATAAGATCTCATCTTAGTGTTAAGACTTGATGTAGCTAGTCCATCAAACCATCGCGCCAGTTTAATCACCAAATCTCCTTAAAATATCTAGAAGAGATGATAACACTATAAACTCTTTATTTGAGTGAATGTTCACGATACATGTTTCAATTAATAATTCCAACATGCAGACACTAGATTAATACCTGTAAAAATCCATTCCGATCATATCAAAATTATAATGAAACACATATGAGTTCACCACTCATCAAGATTGTGGTTCATAATAGCGAATGCTTAAGTTGTATGTTTTAAGATTAAAGTAACGACCCACTTTATTCTTGAAAACACACTTGATTCGATTTATTTAATAGTGCCATTATCGATAGTCTACTACTATCATGATATGAAACTCATCATTCCCTTTAAGTAAACTCCTTTACTTATATGGAGATAAATCGCAACACTACTGATCTAAACCATAATCAAGCGACCAACTTGATTATTCAACTGTGAATCAATTAATTGATTCTAATAATATACATGTTTCCCATACATCTCTATGTATATGTATATTACTTACAAATGAATCTTGGTACCTTATGACCAGATATATAATGCTCATACAGATAAAACCAAACTCTTTTGTTTTATTAATAATAAATATTTTCATTACAAAACTGTAACTGAAGAAGATAAAGTTATATGTAAATACACTTGCTTTCCAGGGCACTATATTTACATAACTCCAACAATCTCCCACTTGCCCTAAAGCAAGTTTGACATATCCTTCATTCCCATCCCTTCTAGGTGACCCTCAAAGCTCTTTTGAGTCAAAGTCTTTGTGAACGGATCAGCAAGGTTTTGCTCTGTATGAATCTTTACCACATCCACTTCTCCACGTTGTATTATCTCCCTTATGAGATGATACTTTCGCTCAATGTGTTTGGCAGCTTTGTGGTTTCGAGGTTCTTTAGAATTAGCCACTGCCCCACTATTATCACAATAAAGTGTAATGGCTTTTTCGCCTCTAGAACTACCTCCAAATCATTTAGGAACTTAGGAGCAGATTGCTTCCTTTCACGCTTCACAAGCTGCAACATACTCGACCTCCATAGTCGAATCAGCAATACAAGATTGCTTGACACTCCTCCAAACTATGGCTCCACCTCCTAAAGTAAATATAGAACCAGAAGTTGATTTCCTTGAATCAACATATGATTGGAAATCAGAATCCGTATATCCTGTCGGAATAAGATTACTTCCAGAGTAAACAAGCATTAAGTTCTTCGTCCTACGAAGATACTTAAGTATACACTTAACCGCATTCAATGTTCCATTCTGGATTAGTGAAATCGCTTACGGTCCCCATGCGTAATGAGATATCCGGTCTAGTGCACAGCATTGCATACATCAAACTACCAACTACCGAAGCATATGGAATGTTACGCATGCGTTCAACCTCCTCTTGGGTTTTAGGTACTTGTTCCTTTGAAAGTTTGATTCCATGTCTAGTAGGAGTGAAACCCCTCTTGGAATCTTATATGGCGAACTTATTGAGCATATTCTCAATGTAGGTTAGTTGAGACAAAACTATCTTCTTGTTCTTACGATCCCATATAAGTTTGATCCCTAGAACATAGGTAGCCTCTCCCAAATCCTTCATTGAAAACTGTTCATTCAGCCATCCCTTAACCGCAGATAACATTCCCACATCATTCCCAATGAGCAGAATGTCATCAACATACAGGATTAGGAAAGTAACCTTACCTTCTTGTATTCTTTTGTAAACACAAGGCTCATCTAGGTTTTGTATGAACCCATAGGTTTTGATAGCCTTATCAAACCTAATGTTCCAAGACCTAGATGCTTGCTTAAGTCCATAAATGGACCTTTGCAACTTGCAAACCTTATGCTCATTACCTAGCTCAATGAATCCTTCTGGTTGGGCCATGTAAATGGTCTCCTCAAGATCTCCATTCAGAAATGCAGTCTTGACATCCATTTGCCATATTTCATAATCGAAATAGGTTGTCATGGCCAAAAGAATCCTGATGGACTTAAGCATGGCAACCGGAGAAAAAGTCTCCTCGTAGTCTATACCCTCCTTTTGAGTATAGCCTTTAGCTACCAATCTAGCTTTAAAGGTCTCTACCTTTCCATCCGATCCCTTTTCCTTTGTAGATCCATTTACACCCTATGGTTTTAGACACGGTGGTAGATCTACAAGGACCTGACTTCATTAGTATACATAGAATCTATTTCGATTCCATTGCCTTGAGCCATTTTCTGCATCAACATCATTAATAGCACGTGTATACGTAGCGGGATCTGTTTCTTCTTGGTGCGAGATGGCAATTAAGCCTTCTCCTAAACCCAGATACCTATCTGGTTGTCTCACAACCTCCCACTACGTCTAGGCACATCTTGATGTTCAGGTTGCGCCGATTCAACTCTTGAATCCATTTAGACATCTTATTCGTCATATCCAAAACAACTCTTGGTTTGGATGAAATTGCTAACTCCTTTAGTACTACTTCACTTCTTCCTTTGTGATTTCTCACAAACTCTTCCTCTAAGAAGTTTGCATTTGTAAACACAAATACCTTTCTATCATGAGGAATTTGTAAAAATAGTACCCTCGAGTTCCGTAGGATATCCTACAAACAAACATACTTCTAACCTTGGTTCCATCTTTGTGGATTCAGGCTTTAGAACATGGGTTGGACAGCCCCAGTCCTCAAGTGCCTCAATGAAGGCACTCGGCGATCCACAACTCCCTAGGTATTTTAGGCACCGATTTGGATGGAGCAAAGTTAAGAAGATATGTTGCCGTTTGTATGGCATATCCCGTAACGATTCGGAAGGCTAGCATAGGACATCATTGATCTTACCATTTTCAATAGAGTTCTATTTCTCCTCTCGCTACACCATTACATTGAGGTGTACGAGGGCGACAAATTGGAAACAATTCCATTGTCAATTAAATATTCTGGAACTCTCCGGATAAATAGTCACCACCTCGATCGATCGAAGTTGTTTTAATGGCTTGCCAAGTTGTTTCTCACTTGACTTTGAATTCTTTGAACTTTTCAAAAGATTCACTCTTTTATGCATCAAATACAAATAGCCATGTCTTGAGTAATCATCTATAAAAGTTATGAAATATTCATAACCTCCTCTAGCTTGTACATTCATGGGCCCACACACATCAGTATGTACCATGTCCAATGTGGATTCAAATATGTTTCCTTTAGAAGGAAATGAGGCTTTTTCATTTTCCTTCAATACAAGATTCACAGTGGGTAATGGATCACTATCCAGCCCATAAGGATCCCATCCTTTACTAGCATGTCAAGTCTTTTCGATTAATATGACCCATTCTTAGATGCCACAGATACTTTGAATTAATGCTAGAGATATTGGATTGTCTTGGTTTTATCAATTCTGTGGTGTTTAGTGAGCCTTTCATAGGTTCTATAAAAACAATCCTGTTTAATTATCGCTTCACAAATAAAATCCTTATTCTCATATATTGAAACAACTTTTTCAAAATATAAGGAATAGCCAGATTTTATTAGACAAAAATGTAAATCATGTTCCTTACAATCATTGGCATGTAATAAACATCTTCCAAATATAACCTATGACCACTAGGAAAGTCCAAGATAACTACTCCCACTGATTCTGCTGAAACATAGGAACCATCTGCTATCTTAACTTGAAACTAGCCTTTAGGAAGTCTTTTCCTTTGCTGGAACCCCTGCAAAGAATTACAAACATGGTTAGTGGCTCCTGAATCTAATATCCAAGAAGTAGATAAATCTGCTACATTTCTAGTTCCTAACAAACTTAGGAAGCCCATACCTTGTTTGCTTTTGAGGGACTCTAGGTAGACTGGACAGTTTCTTTTCCAGTGGCCCATCTCATCACAGTGGAAACACTTTCCTTTGATGTTCTCTTTGGCCTTCTTTTTCATGGGTTTGGCCTTGACCCCTATTTGGGCCTTCTTTTTCATTGGACCCTTCTTCTTTCCTTGCCCTTACCTTGGGCTTAGAAGAAGAAACTACATTAACCGGCCCATGAGCCTTAATATTCAATATTTCCTCCGTGCTCGGAGGGTATTCATCAACTCACTCGAGGTGTAATCCTCATTGTTGAGCTCATAGTCCAACTTAAACTGCTGAAAGAAGAGTTTAAACTATTGATGATCATAATCATCTGCGTGTCCGCATCCATATCCGCCCAAGCATCTCAAACCTCGGTGACCGCAGAGATTACCTTCATCATGTAATCCCACACCGGTTCACTGGTTTCATGCGAGATTATGAAAGGTTTGGATAGCTTTCACTCTTGCAGACCTAGTCCTCACACCAAACATCTCATGTAGGTGATGGACCATTACCTAGCAGTTTTCATACAAGCAATTTGCTTTTGCAACATGCCACGATGAAGCGAGAATATAACACTTAGTAGTCTTGTCAAGATTACGCAATGCTCATGTTGTTGGACTTGCTCGGGAGTTGCATCTCCACTTAGAGGTGTAGGCTCATTTTCAGTTAACACCATGAAATACATTCATATTGAAGAACAATGTCAAGGTTACGTCTCCATTCATTAAACTTGTCTCCATTTTCCAATTTGTTATTAGTCGAGAAGCGGGGTGAGTGGATTCATTTTGTGGTTGATTATGTCGAAAATATAAATTATTAAAACATGAGCATACTAGTCAACAATTTATGGAACTTTGTATAAAATCATGATGCATGTATGCATGATGATAGATTTAACAAAACTTAAAAATTAAAACATTATCTGACGGTTATTTTCTTATCTATAACAGATTAAGTGACGGTGGGCCATCTTATCTATTAAAAGAAAAGCGGGACCCTCCCACTCAAAAACTACCAAGCATCTCATGCTTAATTTTTAAGCGTCTTAATTTGGTCCATACTTTTACCAATGAGCTACGGTGGGCGGTTTATTGATAAAAATGTTGAGTGTATAACCATTTGATTCATTCACTAAAGATACCTACAAATCATGCCTCGGTGGGAGGTCACATTTGCTATCATTAAGTGGACTTATCCTTAAGGAGACCCAAACCATGCAAGATCTAGGATCCATGCCCTCCGATGGGGAGTAACACTTCACCACATGCAAACGGGCCATCATTTGGAGACCGTGGACTCTCACAGAGCATCCTCTCCCACTCAATCTTTTGGGCTTTAAGTTTTAAATACCATCTTGTCTAGATGCAATTTATTATCCATCCTATATTGTTTCAATATATATCTCATACATAATGAATGCATGGCAAGGCCTAGGGTTGGCAATTTTCTAAATGACATGCAATCACATAATATCACATATTACAAGCATTCATTTCTCCATTCATCACGTGAACTAATAAAGCCACTTTTGATTGTCCATCCTAGAAACATAAAATAATTACAAGCCTTTTAGGCCCAAATTATGCTTCTTCATCTTGGATCTTCCGCTTCGAACTCTTCGCTAACATGATCCGGCCCACTCGGTAAACAAAATGTAATGGCATTTATGAAATTAGAATTTTGTCATTTTAAAAAATAAAATTCCAGCACTAGATTTTTAGAAAACCAAATCTTTGTTTTGACAAAAATTCCAGCACTTGTTTTATTAAAACCGAAACTCATTTCATGAAAATTAAACACAGCACTTAGTATTTTAGCAAAACCGAAATTGGATTCTTTGAAACAAAAAACCAGCACATGTTTTCCAATCATAACTGAAATATGATTCATTGAAACAAAAATTTTAGCAACTTAGTTTTCACAAAACTTATGCCAAAACACAAAAGGATACACCGAAAATTTTACCTTTCCATTTCTTCAATCCATGGCTGCTCCTTCTTCATCATTACATCAATTTGTACATTACAAAATCAAATAAAATAGAAAAAAGAAACCAAGGAGGAAACATGGTGATGATAGACCACCCTCCTTGTTACAACCAAATGAAGAAATCTTACAAGATAAAATTTAACTTCTATGGACAACCAAAGAGAAACATACACCATATATATTTCTATCACATAAAAATATGCAGTATACATAAAAAATTGCCAACCCATGCATCCACCATATAGGAACCGAAATCATGCATGAAAAATGGCTCGATACCAATTGTTGGATCGGAAAAGAAAGCATGCTTAGTATAGAGAAGCGATAGATTTCAAAACTTTTAAGAAATCATCTTGCAGCGGAAGCAATATATCCAAATCAACATGCTAATCCATACATGATATGGTATAAGGATAATAAAACCAAGAACAAGATAAAAGGAATTACCGACTCCTTCTGACTTTAAATCTTATTGCGCTATCCTCTCCTTCTTATATCCAAATCCTTTGCCTTTGAGTCTTTTCCTTTAGCAATCTATCTTCTTCCTTGTTGTAGTATCCTCAACCAATTAGATTTACCACTTGTTCTTCAAGGACAACTAGGTTAACAAAATCCTTTGGTGGGAAAGGAGAATTTCTTAGAAGAAGAAGAACCAAAATTGAAACTCTTTCAATTCTTTCACTTAGGAATTTCGGTTCTACCTTGCATGAAAGGAGAGAATGTCTAAAAACCATGCAAGAACCCTTTCTTACATCTCAATTTCGAAATATGCATGAATGGAAAAAGTGAGAGGCATCCAATGCATCACTTCTTACATTAATCACTCATCAAATAGCCAATAAATGAGACTTACTTCATTTATCTTTAAAATGGCTATTTGAAAAGACCATAACCTATAATTGAATACCCATTTCGGTTTTGGCAAGAAGAAAGAAGGAAGATGGTCCATCTAATGCACATCTTTCATCTTTAATCTAATGAATGCAAATAGGTTACATGCCAACATTAAAAGCCAACCATTAAACCATTTAATGGTAAGTTCATAACTCCATTTAATAATGATGAACCATAATAAAGACCATCTTTATTTAGTATTTTAATGTCAAATGTGTGGTTACACATCTAACCTAACACAATTTCGAAATTGCTTCTTCTCCATTTTAAAAAAAATTGTTTTAATATAATTAATCTAATCAATTACATTAAACCAAAACAAGTCCATTTCTAAATGAACATATGGGCTTCCAATTAACCATTAATTAGTATAAGCCCATCATTCAATTATAGACTTCTAAAGCCTCCAAACTACTTCTTACTTAGCTTGATAACCTTCCTTAAAGCCAAGTGGGAAATCTTATTGGACTTTGATAATTCAAGCTCCAATAAACCCAGAAATAATTCAATCTCATTGGAATTAATTCTAGCTTTTTAACTAAATGTCATTCCACTAAAGACAATTAGTTGAACTCTTGAATTATTAAATATTATGAGAATATGTCCAATTGCAAACCCTATTTAGAACCTTATTATAGCCATCTGCACAACAAAGGGTAAAATTACTGTTTTGCCCTTATGTTGGTTTTTCCTTCTAGATCTCTCATTTTACTTTATATGGTGATTAACACATAAGATCTCATCTTAGTGTTAAGACTTGATGTGTAGCTAGTCCATCAAACTACTGGTGCCAGTTTAATCACCAAATCTCCTTAAAATATCTAGAAGAGATGATAACACTATAAACTCTTTATTTGAGTGAATGTTCCACGATACATGTTTCAATTAATAATTCCAACATGCGAAATGGATTAATACCTGTAAAAATCCATTCCGATCATATCAAGAATTATAATGAAACACATATGAGTTCACCACTCATCAAGATTGTGGTTCATAATAGCGAATGCTTAAGTTGTATGTTTTAAGATTAAAGTAACGACCCACTTTATTCTTGAAAACATACTTGATTCTAGATTCATTTAATAGTGCCATTATCGATAGTCTACTACTATCATGATATGAAACTCATCATTCCTTTAAGTAAACTCCTTTACTTATATGGAGATAAATCGCAACACTACTGCCTAAACCATAATCAAACGACCAACTTGATTATTCAACTGTGAATCAATTAATTGATTCTAATAATATACATGTTTCCCATACATCTCTATGTATATGTATATTACTTACAAATGAATCTTGGTATCTTATGACCAGATATATAATGCTCATACAGATAAAACCAAACTCTTTTGTTTTATTAATAATAAATATTTTCATTACAAAACTGTAACTGAAGAAGATAAAGTTACATGTAAATACACTTGCTTTCCAGGGCACTATATTTACATAACTCCAACATCTGCACGACAGGATCAGGAGAGTCCAGGACCAGGATCCTGTGTTGGTGAGATTGATTGATAGAGTCAGATCTGGATGGCTTTCTGAGTTTGAGTTGAGAGATGGGACATTGTGGATGGGATAGAGATTATGTGTTCCAGATGTGGATGATCTGAGGCGTGAGATTTTGGAGGAGGCTCATGTGGCTACCTATGCCATGCATCCTGGTACTACCAAGATGTATCGCACTCTTAAGTTGCATTTCTGGTGGTCAGGCATGAAGAGGCAGCTGGCGGAGTTTGTTTCTCGATGTCTGATGTGCTAGCAGGTTAAGGCTGAGCACCAGGCCCCAGTGGGGAGATTGCATTCGTTACCCATTCCGGAGTGAAAATGGGAGCGCATTACGATGGATTTTATTATGGGATTGCCTAGGACACCGAGGCAGCATGATGCGATCTGGGTCATAGTGGACCGGTTGACTAAATCGGCTCACTTCTTGCCAGTGAGGGAGAGTAATACTCTCGATCAGTTGGCCCAGAAGTATGTGACAGAGATAGTGAGACTGTATGGAGTTCCGGTGTCGATAGTTTCAGACAGGGATCCCAGATTTACTTCGAGATTTTGGAGGAGTTTGCAGTCGACTATAGGTACGAGATTGAACTTCAGCACAATATTTCATCCTCAGACAGATGGACAGAGTGAGAGGACTATTAATACTGTTGAGGATATGTTGCGAGCTTGTGTATTGGAGTTCCGAGGTGCATGGGATCAGTATTTGCCTCTGGTTGAGTTTGCGTATAATAATCAGTACCATAGCAGTATTGGGATGGCACCGTATGAGGCGTTGTATGGACGTCAGTGCAGATCGCCTCTTTATTGGGATGAAGAGGGTGTGAGGATGATAGAGGGTCCCGAGCTGATCCAGGACACTGTGGATAAGGTACAGCTGATTCGGAGTCGCATCAAGGTAGCTCAGGATAGACAGAAGAGCTATGTGGATCAGCATCGGAGAGAGATGCAGTACAGCGTGGGTGATAGAGTGTTCCTCAGAGTGTCTCCGTGGAGAGGAGTTCTCAGATTTGGCCGTAAGGGCAAGTTGAGTCCTCGATATATTGGTCCTTACGAGATCCTTGAGAGGATAGGGCCTTTGGCCTATAGGTTGGGGTTGCCGAGTAAGATGTCGCAGTTGCATGATGTGTTCCACGTGAGTATGCTCAGACGGTATAGGTCAGACCCGACCCATGTGATTCCGACTCAAGAGATCGAGGTTGCGAGTAATTTAAGTTATGTGGAGGAGCCAGTTCAGATTGTAGGGTCGCGGGTCAAGCAGTTGAGGTCCAGGGTTATTCCATTGGTGAAAGTCCTTTGGAAGAATCATTCGACTGAGGAGGCGACTTGGGAGACTGAGGAGCACATGAGGAGGCAATACCCTCATTTGTTCGACCAGTCGGGTAAGAAATTTCGGGACTAAATTTTTATTAGGAGGGGAAAATTGTAACATCCCGTCACCGATGGGATGGGTACAGTAGATTGCATTCATAATTGGCATGTACATGCATTGTTTAGCTTATGTATATTTGGATAATTGGTAATTATTGCACTAGCGCATAAATGTACATACATGTATGACATATTCCCGATAAGATTAGGTAATTTGGTAATTTGGAGATGATTTGGTCATTTAAGCTGTGAGAAATTTAATTAGAGTAAGAAATGAGAATTTGGAGTTTGAAATATGAAATTGGAGTGTATGATCGTGAGTTTTATAATTTTGAGAATTTATAGGCATTTTCTGGAATTTTCGGAGTAATAGGTTCGGACCGAAGAATTGACAAATGACAGATTAATTAGATTTTCGGTTCCAAAATTTGATTAACCAATGGCAATGGAGATTAGAATTTTGATTTGAGGAATTAGGATTTTGAGCCATTGGAATTCGGGAGAAATTTGACTAAGAAATCGGATCAAGATTTTTGGATTGGTCTTGTGGCAATTAAATTTGCCAAACAAGCCCTTAATCCCCTTAAGTTATAAACCCTACCCTTTGAAATTCTTGTCTTCCACGATCCTTTAATTTTTTAGAAGAAAATTTCTCCTTCCCTCATCGTGGATCTTCTTTTAGCTTTGTTTCTTGATTTCTCCTTACAAATTGTTCCTTCTTTTGTCCTTGATCAATCCCCTTTGGTTTGGTGTTGAAGAAGATGATGATGAGTTTGGCTTGTGGTGAAACCGTGGGTGTGTGAGAGTTTGAGGGATTGGTGATCTTTGAGGTTTCTGAAAGCTTGAATCAAGTAAGTTCCTACTTGTTTATGTTTTAAATAGTTTAATTTGAGCATTGAATGAAAGTATAAATTGTTTAAGATTTTAGAAGTTTCGGATGATGTAGGTTTTAAGGAAAAATGTAGATTTTGAGTTGGGTATTTAATGAATAATTGATTTTAGATGGATTTGAGGTTAGAAATGAGTTATGTTTAGTAGTTGGAGTTGTTTGAGAGTGTTTAGAATAGAAAGGAATGGATTTATATCAGAAGATCTGAGGATTTCTGGGTTTCGGATGACTTTCTGGGTTCGCACGTCGTGATGTGTGATGAACACGCCGCGGCGAGCCACCCCTTCTTGCACGTCGCGACGAATATTTATTCGTACGCCGCGACAAGCCGATTTCTATCACACGCCGCAACGAGTAGAGGTGTGCGCCATGAAGCGGATTTCGCCGCTGCGTCATGACGAGCAAACAACGTCACGTCGCGATGAGCGTAAGATTTTATGCATGACGAGGATCGGCGCATGCATGAGGACGCCTCTTTCGGCCGATAGTGATTCTTTTAATTAGAGAATTTTGAGGTTAAATTTGGATTAGTTAGTGATTGATTGGAATATAGTCAATTGAATTATGGTATTAGGAATTGCTATAGATTATAGTGAAAACGCGGAATTGAGATAATTCGGGAATAGGGTCAGAAATGTCATAACATGTATTGTACAAAAATTCATTCGATACATAAGCATTATTGATTATTAAAATTGGTACATTTAGTAATGTTATATTCATTCTGATTGTATAGAGGCTCAAGTGGAGCGTCGATCATCCGACGTAGGCGAAAATTCCCGACAGTAGCTCGGAAGTTCTGAGGTGAGTAACCTAGTTGGTTTCTCAACCTTTATGTGTTACATTTTATGCAATTATGCCATGAGGAGTTAAGGAAGGATTATGTGTGTTTGCTTTTGATTGATTTCGGACCACAGGTGTTCGAAATATTTGGAATGTGCTATAGAAGTGTTAATTGTGCGTAAATTGTCATTAATTGGTTTAAAATGCAAATTGGATAGTGATATTAGGTTGTGACATGACTAGTGAAATTTGGAACATGTGCATTCATGCCATTATGCATGATCAGATAATTGATAGTTGTGACCGGTGCAGCCACCGTATTCATAGCTTTAAGCTCAACGCACAGGGCCTCGTGCCCAACGATTTTCAGAGCTTTATGCTCAACGTATCAGGGCTTCAAGCCCAATGTTTTCAGAGCCAATGGCTCAACGTAAATGAGCTCAGGCGCACGGTCACAACAACGAAATAAAATGAAAGAGTCATATGTACATCGCATATATATGAATGTTCAAATGTGAATTGTATGGTAAGTGAACCGCCTTATAAATGTGAAACTGAATGTATGTGATTCTTGGTTGTGTTAATATATATAAGATATAGTGTGAACTGTTTGTTATGCATGAGTTGGGTGGACCATCGATGATGGTTTCTCGCTGAGTTCGCAAACTCACCCAACATTGCATTTATTTTTCAGGACAGCGATAGTTGACTCCTAGTTCCAGTTAGCAAGACTTTTCTTGCAGTGTGAGTGCCGGCGAGAGGAGTATGGCCCACAGGTCGGTCAGATGGGATCTTTTGGGGATGACCTAGTTAGGAGTTATTTTAGTCCTTTTTGGTTTTGTACAGTTGTAATCAGATAGAATTGTGAACTTATGGTTTTTAAGAAATGGAATAAGAAGTATCTTTTGGTTTTAAAAATTTAGTGAATTTGATATTGCAGTTTAATTATATTGATGCCATGAAGTTTATAGAAATGATCGAATCGTAGTGCACCCTCATCATAGGTTATGTATCGGTACGACCTACGGGCATCCCGGTGTATACCCTACGGTAAAGGGGCGCTACATAACCGTTCGATGTAGCCATTCATCTTCAGTGCATACTACACTAGAGATTTCCCCTCAAACATCTAGGAGCGGAAGAGCAATCGTGAGGTCTTGAACATTTTGAACCTTGCTTACTCATCAAAGAGCTCCCTAAAATGATAGATTGTGGTATGAGTATCCACAAATTTGTTCTTCCCCCAATATTTGGCATTGGTTTTCAGCCCACACCAATATGTTTTCCCAATCAACAACGGGGCCAAAGAGATTCATTATGTGTCACATTCTAACCTAATAGAGGTTGTGTACTTGAATTGGAAGTAAAGATGATCAATAGCTTCAGCTTCTAGGAAATATAAAGTATATAGTTGATCAATAGACCCTTTAATCCTGTCTTTGGTTTTTAGTCTTCTTCTAACTACTAACCATGTGATAAAGGAAGCTTTAGGATTTAAATAACCTTTACAAATAATTTTCTACCAAGGAATAAGAAGTGTGTATGGCCTGAGATCTTTAAGATCGGAGGAGTTAGAGAATTCTCCATCACTGTTGATGGAATTAGCTCTAGGTCCATACACTCTTCTTACACTCTTCTTATCCTTTATCAGTTAAAGGGGGTTAAGCAAGCACATCTACCTGCAATTAGCCATGGTTCTAAATTATGACCTTCTTCACTCGAGCTTGAATTGGAATTCTAGTTGTGAAGATATGGAAATCTCCTCTCATAAATATAGGGTTTTCATTAGTACAATTGTCAAACCAAAACTAGGTATCTTCACCATTCCGAACTTTGATTTCTAATAAAGAGAATCATAACCTATCTTTTTCTAAGAATTTATATGAAAGGCAAAGAATGCTCTTTCTTTTCATTTGAATTGAAATAAATCCTAGTCCATCTTTGTATTTTCTCCATCATAATTGTCCCCATTTGATCTTAGTTCCTTTGGAGTTAACAATCTTACTAGGCTAGAGAAATTATTGATTCATTTCTCTATTTCATTATTGATTTTAAGGAAATGTGTACTCCAATGGGTGAGAGGATTGTTCAAGACTAAAATGTTGAGCTAAAATCTTCTAGCTTATAAAAGAGCTCGACTTTCCAATCATTGATCATTTTCTTGTATTTATCTAAAATCAATGAACAATCATGAAATCTTAAATTTTTAGAAGAGATGGAAATATCAAGATATTTAAAAGGCATGCTACACACATTTATATCAAACATTTGGTAAAATATTTCAACATTTGTGATGTCTGAAGAGAAATAGATTATACTCTTATTAGAGTTGATATATAAACCAGATAAACTATAGAAAGAATTAAGATATTGATACAAAATGAAAATAGAAAGTTAGTCAACATCATAGAACATCAAGAGGCCATCTGCAAAGCACAAATAAGTTAAAATAATCTCTTGGCATTTATGGTGGAAGTAGAAACTAGGAAACCTTGAAATGTTAATCCTAATAATCTTGTTGAGAATTTCTATAAAAATGGCGAAAAGTTAGTGAGATAAGGGATCTCTCTACCTTATACCATTAGCTCCTCTAAATTGTTTGGTATAAGATCCATTAATGAGGATGCTTTAGAAGGGGGTTAATAGGAAAACATAGATCCATTTGATAAAGAAATTTGGGAAGCTAAGCCATTCTAAGCTAAATAAAATGAATTTCCATTAATTTTCTCAAATACTTTGGAGAAGTCTACTTTAAATGGCATAGCTTTTGGTAGATCTAATGGTGTTATAGTCCCTCGTTAGCTCAATGTTATTAGAGATTGATCTATTAGGAATAAAAGATCATTAGGAAAAAAGTATAAGTTGGTTAATTGACTCCTTTAATTTATTAGCAAAGAGCTTAGATATCACCTTATAAACGGTATTAAAGTAAGAAATGGGTCAAAACTCATTGAGGTAGTTAGAAATATGTAGTTTAAGGATCAAGAATATCTGAGTTGCTTTAATTTCTCTCAACAAATTTACATAGTTTAGGAATTCCAAAACCAAAACAGTTTCCACTAGCAGTCTACTTGTAATATGCCAAGTACTTTGGAAGAAATGGACATTAAGCCCATTAGGACCTAGAGGTTTTTTGGGATTGAGACTAAAGAAAACATATTTGATTTCTTAGAGAGAAGGTGGTTGTTGGAGTTTTAATAATGAATACTAGGATAGAGTAATGGGGGAATCGATTATGTTGGCCCCCAAATTTTTTTTCTTGATAAATGAGCATGATTAGATTAAGTTTGGGATCTTGCTAGATTAGTGTACGTTTGAATTAATTAACATGTTAATGTTAATGAGAATAGGTTACATAGGTGAATTGGATTAAAGCTAAAGTGATAAGTTGCATAAGGGGTATTTTGGGGAGATCACTTAAGTGGGAAGGCTTTAAGGCTTGGAAGGAGGGGTAAAATGGGAAGAGGAATTTATTGGCATACATTTTAGAAGCCAAAAAAGTTGGTGAGGAAGAACAGAATAGAGAAAGCACAAAAATAAGAAAGAAGGTAGAGAGAGTGTCGTGGGTTTAGAGAGAGAAGAGAGGTTTGGGCTAGGTCTTGATTTTTCTCAACCTTCAAGAGAGATTTTGAGAGTGATCAAGAAGGGAAAAATATAGAGGAAGATAAGAGCCTTCTTTTGAACTAAGCATTTCTTCATTTAGAGAAGATTTGAGGTAAGAGCATTTTAAGGCTTCGGATTTTTAAAAGGGGTTTTGGTTTCAAGAGCTTAGAAAATGCATGGGTTTAAGAGTTCAAGGATCAATTTATACATTAGTTTCTTTAGGTTCTCATATGGAAATTTCTATTGATTTAGGGATTTTATTTATGTTAAAAAGAAAATCAAGAAGGACAAGGGGAGCAAGAGGAGAGGCACATTACCAACAAGAAATTCAAAGTGGGTTACATTTTTATAATTGACTAATAAGCCATAAATGTCTCCTTTCAAGAAAAGTGAAATGAATGTTTTCAACTACTTCCACATGTGCATTTAATTGTTCTTTAAATGCTTTGAGAAAGTGCTGCATAATCTGTGCATAAATTTTGTAAATGAAAAATGAAATGATTTTTAAAAGATATCATGTCATGAAAAACCAAGTTTCTGATCTAGTGCCTTTTTGGGGCAATAAGTTTACAAGTCATGAAATTACATATTATGTGGGTTCGTGGTGATCCCCTAAGTATGTCAAGTACACTTGTCTAAATGCTTCTCCCGCCTGCCCACTAGTGGCATGGAGCTCCTTCATGGACTCCCATAAGTTCATGATTATGCAAGACCGTTATGTGAAAATGTGTAGTACGTTCTGTTTTGGATCTACCCGAACCAATTTGATGTTTTTTGTGTGTTCATGATATGTTGACAGTAGTGATGTATCCATGTTATGCATTAATGTGAGTTTTTGCAATGAAAATGGTTATTTCAAAGGTTTTTGCTTGTTACTGATTATAAGATTGTTACCCACGGGCTTTACGCTCACTCCCCAATCTCCTCCCACACATTCAGGTGATGAGAAAGATATCAAGTAGGTCAAAAGTGTTAGGACCCGATCCGGGAACCGGATCCCAACCGAAAAACGAAAAGCGAAGGAAACAAAAGCGAATGGAAACGGAAATTTCGAATCAAAAAACAAAGCCATCGATAAAGCAAAACGAATATGAAAAATCAAAATACGAATAACAAATCGGATAACAAAGTGAAAGCAAATCAGAAACGAATTTAATACGAAAGCGAAACGAATAAGCGAATCGAAAGAACGGAACATAAGGCGAAATCAAATCGAATACGTATGGAATCAAACCAAATAAATGAAGTGATTGAACTGAATGAAATGCCAACATCCGTGAATAAAATACAAAGACAACAACGATCGCGTTTGAAACCTAGACTAAGACATCCGAAATCCGGTATAATTTTTTTCTTTTCTTTTTCATTCTTTCTTATACCAATCACATCCATATAATTTCCCATAGGAAATTCATTCTTATACTGGAAACTCAACAATCATACATAATCTTATATATATCCATACAAATCTCAAAATACATTTTTATCCCAATTTTATCGAAATTTCGGCAGCATAACGGCTGCATTTATCCTAACTCAAACCTGCAAAGTGTTCAAACAACACTTCTATATTTTCACAAATATCCAGTATCATCGGACTCCCCGTCCGGAATCCAACATAACAAACGCAATCCTATATCTAGTACTATACATATCGAAATCATCCATCTCAAATTCACAATCTTCATAATTACAAACAATTTGATAACTCATCATAGCCATAGCCAAATCAACAATCATATCTTAATTCCATAAACAATCTCATTACACTAATTACAATCATATGCAAATCATAACTTAAATCCCGAATTCATATCCTTCATATCCAATCATATACAGAATCATATACACACATGGCAATTCAAGCCATATACAGAATTAATACCAAAACTCAATTTACACAAAAATCCAAACGATACAAAATCGGACCAAATGTCTTGATAATCTTCCATCCGATCTCCTGTTCAAAACCTGGAGATGGGGATGAAAGGGGGGTGAGCTCGGAAGCTCGTGGATAATATATTTATAAATTGAACAATAAGCGAAAAGCTCATTTTCAAGAAGTTTGTCATTTTTAAACATTGCACGGTAGAAACCTATCATAGCTTATCTTTTACATCTTTCACTTTTCAAACCATTCATAAAACATTTCCAAAATCTTACATTTGCAAATCTTATCTTCTCATTTCTCAAAATTCTCAATTCTTTCTTATTTCAAAATCAAATTTAAAAACATGAATGCATCACACTTAGAAACGAAACAAAAGCACATAACACATCAAATGCTCTGGTTCGGTCCAAAAGCGAACGTCTTGCACATTCTCAAGATAATGTCCTGCGGCAAGTGAATAGAACGTACTACACTTTTCCGCATAGCAGTCCAATGTAGCCGTGAAGGGAGTCCGAAATCGAAGCTCCATGCCACTAACGGGCAGCCCGGAGAAGGCTATAAAACAGACAAGTGCGCATTCGTCCCACAGATGGAACCTGACCAAACCCACATAACACATAATTCGAAACCGAACAATTCGGATTGCCTGAAAGCACTTTTCGAAATCTTACTTTTAAACTTTTTATATCATAACATCAAATAGTGTCAATACTTGACACATTCCCATAACACATGAAAATCATATAACAATTCTAATGCAATTCAAATCATCAATTTAATCACATATCACAATCAATCAAAAATTCATAACCATGAATGCAATAATTCCTTTGAATCATTATTCAAACTTATTCAAAATTTACAAAGCACATTTCTCAAATTATTCAAATAATTCAAAAACCCTGAATTTCATAAACCTTGCATTTTCTAAAAATCATTTCCACAATAAGGAATTTAATCCTTCGAAATCATAAATTTTCAAACATTTATATAAACATTAATTTATCAAAAATACACTTCTTAAATTTTCAATTTCACATGCTTAGCTTAAAATTCAACAAATAAATATACTACCCACCTCGAAATGATGTTAGGAACTCGTCCCGATCATCAATTTGATCCTTGCTTCTTTCCTTCTTTCAATTAAAATTGACCTAAGCCATAATATCCAAATTCCACATCATAATTTGCATAATTCTCAAAATTAACTATAGGGAACCCAAATTTATCATTTTTTCCAAGCTTTCTAAAATCCCCAAATTCAAAATTTTACCTAAACCCATTTCATCCAAATTCAATCTCATAAATAATATAATCTTCAAACTTAATATCACAATTCACCAATCCATCATATTCTCCATAATTCTAAGCCAACAATTCACAAAATCCTCAAACACAGAATTAAGCCTAAACCTTAAACAAATTTCTATCCAAAATTTAAACATAACCTAAGGCATATACATCAAAATTAGCTTCATAAATCACATATCCAAATTATGTTCCATATTTCTAAACCAAAAACTCATTAAAAATACAAAGTTGAAAATTTTCTCTTACCTCTTTCTCTTCCTATTTTCGGATTTATGGAGCTGTAGAGGAAGTTTCCACTTTCTTTCATCCTTCTTCCTTTAAATCTACACAAAAACAAGCTTGAAGTCTAAAAAAAATCAAAAATTCATAAGCTTCCTCTTCTTCTCATCGTCGAATGCTTCCTTCTCCTCTCCTTTCTTCTTATTCTTTCTTTCTTATTTGCTCAAGTCTTCGGCTCTCATCTCTAAACATTGACAGCCCACTTGATTCTTAACTTAAACCTATAATAAAACTACAACGTTTCTTATTCTTCTTCTTATTTCCTTTGAAATTTTGTGTGGCTCTCATTCATCCATATGGCTATGCTTCCTTTCTTCTTATTTTCAATCATTTCTTCTCAAACCTTCTAGCTTTCTCTATTCCAACGACAGCCAAAGAGTTAATACATTGCCATGTCAATTAAAATGAGGGTCTAATGACCCTTTTGCCCCTCTCTTTAAGGGGACTTCCCAAAATGCCCCTACACTTTCCTTTAAGTTATTTCCACTTACGGGTTTGATTCGCACCATCAAGTTGAAGGAATTTGTTAAAACTTCCTTCTAGAGAAATGTTTTTCTCAATCATACGAATCCAACGCCACCGACCGGGCTCAATTCGGATCAGAAACAAAGAATTTATAGCCAAAATACTATCGGACCTTCACAAAATCCGAGACTGAACATCAATATAACTTCAGTCCAGAAATTGACAATCTTAGGGATGAACTTAAATTTCGATCCCTTCATATGATTTGTAGCCCCATATCTTAATTTTATTTTGCCTTAAGAATCAACTCAATCGGAGTTGTACAGCTCCCGAATTTTTCAAAATACTGAACCATGTTTAGAAAATTATCCAACTTATAACCTATAACCAAATCTCTTACTTTGGTTCAATCAATCTCTTTCCATTTAATCTCCTAAAAATCATAATTCTTCATAAAAATGAAATTAATTGTCTTAGGAATCCAACGCTTTGAGAATCAAATCAATCGGATGTCGGACGAAGGAATTATAAGCAAAAGATTACAAAAGGGATCGGATTAAAAACAAAGTAACGGAACTTCAAAACCAAACTTTTCAACAATCATATCTCTCGATCCCGAACTCGGAATTTGACAAATTTGGTGTCAATAAAAATATAAAAGGAATCTCTAAAACTTCCCTGAAGTACTCAAAATCAAATTAGGTTTCAAAAGAGGTCAAAAACTCAATCAAAGATTCTGTCCAAAACAGCTTTTCCTAAACGACTTCCAATTTTTAATTGCTCATAACTCCTAGCCCCGATATCAAAAAATTGCAAACTTTATATCAATGGAAAGATAAAATATAATCTAAAACTTTCATGGAGACTACTTACTCCAATTCAGACTAAATCCATACGACGAGTGGCCTCGAAGCATAGAACACACAAATCTATACTTAATAGCATTTTCAAAACAAAGCATATCTTCGGAAAATCATATCTCTCAATCCCGACATCGAAAAATAGCAAACTTTATGGCCACAGAAAACTCTTAACATAATCTACAAGTTTCATGTAGATCATTTTCTCAAATTTTGCCTAAATCAAAAGTCAACCCTCAAAGGCCAAAAAGTCAAACTTTTCACAAATTTTCATTTTTTTACACTTTCTCTCTTTATTTCTTGATTTTCAACTCAATTTCAACCAACTCATCCACTTTTGAATATTTCTTATTTTTACTCAAAAATTGGGGTCCAACATTTCTCCCCCTCTTAAAAGAATTTCGTCCTCGAAATTCATACTTGATTAAACTCCAACTAAAGCACTTTCTTACTAATTCCTTTCCAGAAATCTTAATCAAATCACTTTTCTTATCTACGTTCCTCATCATATCTCTTCACGACATTTCACTTCTTGTATCTCATATCACCCATATCATCTCAAAGCACTATATCTATAACTCATTATTTCTTCATATATGGACACAAGTCAATGGTCCATTTCTTAAGGAACCCTAATATGGTTCAATTTATCATTTAATCTTTATCATCACGTCATCTTTCACATAGTCATTCTTTTATCTCACATAAGTATAAGCTATATCAATTTCTCCCAATTCATTATGCAATTCACATTTCGAGTTCCACAAACGCATGTTTCTAATCAATTATATTCTTAACACCCAAAGCAAACAATCACTTTAATTCTTCAAATAATCATGCACATCAATTTCACATTCCTAAAGACAATCATACTTCTTTCATCAAAATCAAATGATCACTTAGCATATCCTCACTAATTCAATCTTATCCTCACACACTCTTATCAATCTTATATGCCCAGTTAAGATCCTAATACTGGGCTCTGATACCATAAATGTTAGGACCCGATCTGGGAACCGGATTCCAACCGAAAAACGAAGAGTGAAGGAAACGAAAGCGAATGGAAACGAAAATTTCGCAACAAAATTTCGAATCGGAAAACAAAGCCATCGATAAAGCAAAATGAATATGAAAAATCGGAATACGAATAACAAATCGGATAACAAAGTGAAAGCAAATCGGAAACGAATTTAATACGAAAGCGAAACGAATAAGCGAATCGAAAGAACGGAACATAAGGCGAAATCAAATCGAATACGTATGGAATCAAACCAAATAAATGAAGTAATTGAACTGAATGAAATGCCAACATTCGTGAATAAAATACAAAGACAACAATGATCGCGTTGGAAACCTAGACTAAGACATCCGAAATTCGGTATAATTTTTTTTTCTTTTCTTTTTCATTCTTTCTTATACCAATCACATCCATATAATTTCTCATAGGAAATTCATTCTTATACTGGAAACTCAACAATCATACATAATCTTATATATATCCATACAAATCTCAAAATACATTTTTATCCCAATTTTATCGAAATTTTGGCAGCATAACGGCTGCATTTATCCTAACTCAAACCTGCAAAGTGTTCAAACAACACTTCTATATTTTCACAAATATCCAGTATCATCAGACTCCCCGTCTGAAATCCAACATAACAAACGCAATCCTATATCTAGTACTTTACATATCGAAATCATCCATCTCAAATCCACAATCTTCATAATTACAAACAATTTGATAACTCATCATAGCCATAGCCAAATCAACAATCATGTCTTAATTCCATAAACAATCTCATTACTCTAATTACAATCATAACTTAAATCCCGAATTCATATCCTTCATATCCAATCATATACAGAATCATATACACACATGGCAATTCAAGCCATATACAGAATTAATACCAAAACCCAATTTACACAAAAATCCAAACGATACAAAATCGGACCAAACGTCTTGATAATCTTCCATCCGATCTCCTGTTCAAAACCTGGAGATGGGGATGAAAGGGGGGTGAGCTTGGAAGCTCGTGGATAATATATTTATAAATTGAACAATAAGAGAAAAACTCATTTTCAAGAAGTTTGTCATTTTTAAACATTGCACGGTAGAAACCTATCACAGCTTATCTTTTACATCTTTCACTTTTCAAACCATTCATAAAACATTTCCAAAATCTTACATTTGCAAATCTTATCTTCTCATTTCTCAAAATTCTCAATTCTTTCTTATTTCAAAATCAAATTAAAAACATGAATGCATCACACTTAGAAACGAAACAAAAGCATATAACACATCAAATGGTGCTGTTCGGTCAAAGCAGAGCGTCTTGCACATTCTCGCAGCGGTCCTGTAGCAAGTGAGCGAACGCATTACACTTTTCTGCATAGCGGTCCAGTGTAGCCGTGAAGGGAGTCCAAAATCGGAGCTCCATGCCACTAGCGGGCAGCCCGGAGAAGGCTATAAAACAGACAAGTGTGCACTCGTCCCACAGATGGAACCTGACCAAACCCACATAACACATAATTCGAACCGAACAATTCGGATTGCCTGAAGGCACTTTTCGAAATCTTACTTTTAAACTTTTTATATCATAACATCAAATAGTGTCAATACTTGACACATTCCCATAACACATGAAAATCATATAACAATTCTAATGCAATTCAAATCATCAATTTAATCACATATCACAATCAATCAAAAATTCATAACCATGAATGCAATAATTCCTTTGAATCATTATTCAAACTTATTCAAAATTTACAAAGCACATTTCTCAAATTATTCAAATAATTCGAAAACCCTGAATTTCATAAACCTTGCATTTTCTAAAAATCATTTCCACAACAAGGAATTTAATCCTTTGAAATCATAAATTTTCAAACATTTATATAAACATTAATTTATCAAAAATTCACTTCTTAAATTTTCAATTTCACATGCTTAGCTTAAAATTCAACAAATAAATATACTACCCACCTCGAAATGATGTTAGGAACTCGTCCCGATCATCAATTTGATCCTTGCTTCTTTCCTTCTTTCAATTAAAATTATCCTAAGTCATAATATCCAAATTCCACATCATAATTTGCATAATTCTCAAAATTAACTATAGGGAACCCAAATTTATCATTTTTTCCAAGCTTTCTAAAATCCCCAAATTCAAAATTTTACCTAAACCCATTTCATCCAAATTCAATCTCATAAATAATATAATCTTCAAACTTAATATCATAATTCACCAATCCATCATATTCTCCATAATTCTAAGCCAACAATTCACAAAATCCTCAAACACAAAATTAAGCCTAAACCTTAAACAAATTTCTATCCAAAATTTAAACATAACCTAAGGCATATACATCAAAATTAGCTTCATAAATCACATATCCAAATTATGTTCCATATTTCTAAACCAAAAACTCATTAAAAATACAAAGTTGAAAATTTTCTCTTACCTCTTTCTCTTCCTATTTTCGGATTTATGGAGTTGTAGACGAAGTTCCAACTTTCTTTCATCCTTCTTCCTTTAAATCTACACAAAAACAAGGTTGAAGTCTTAAAAAAATCACAAATCCATAAGCTTCCTCTTCTTCTCATCGTCGAATGCTTCCTTCTCCTCTCCTTTCTTCTTATTCTTTCTTTCTTATTTGCTCAAGTCTTCGGCTCTCATCTCTAAACATTGACAGCCCACTTGATTCTTAACTTAAACCTATAATAAAACTACAACGTTTCTTATTCTTCTTATTTCCTTTGAAATTTTGTGTGGCTCTCATTCATCCATATGGCTATGCTTCCTTTCTTCTTATTTTCAATCATTTCTTCTCAAACCTTCTAGCTTTCTCTATTCCAACGACATCCAAAGAGTTAATACATTGCCATGTCAATTAAAATGAGGGTCTAATGACCCTTTTGCCCCTCTCTTTAAGGGGACTTCCCAAAATGCCCCTACACTTTCCTTTAAGTTATTTCCACTTGCGGGTTTGATTCGCACCATCAAGTTGAAGGAATTTGTTAAAACTTCCTTCTAGAGAAATGTTTGTCTCAATCATACAAATCCAACGCCACCAACCGCTCTCAATTCGGATCAGAAACAAAGAATTTATAGCCAAAATACTATCTGACCTTCACAAAATCCTAGACTGAACATTAACATAACTTCAGTCCAGAAATTGACAATCTTAGGGATGAACTTAAATTTTGATCCCTTCACATGATTTGTAGCCCCATATCTTAATTTTATTTGGCCTCAATAATCAACTCAATCGGAGTTGTACAACTCCCGAATTTTTCAAAATACTGAACCATGTTTAGAAAATTATCCAACTTATAACCTATAAACAAATCTCTTACTTTGGTTCAATCAATCTCTTTCCATTTAATCTCCTAAAAATCATAATTCTTCATAAAAATAAAATTAATTGTCTTAGGAATCCAACTCTTTGATAATCAAATCAATCGGATGTCGGACGAAGGAATTATAAGCAAAAGATTACAAAAGGGATCGGATTAAAAACAAAGTAACGGAACTTCAAAACCGAACTTTCAAACAATCATATCTCTCGATCCCGAACTCGGAATTTGACAAATTTTGTGTCAATAAAAAGATCAAAGGAAGCTCTACAACTTCCCTGAAGTATCAAAATCAAATTAGGTCTCAAAAGAGGTCAAAAACTCAATCAAAGATTCTGTCCAAAACAGCTTTTCCTAAACGACTTCCAATTTTCAATTGCTCATAACTCCTACCCCCGATATCAAAAAATTGCAAACTTTATATCAATGGAAAGATAAAAACATCATCTAAAATTTTCATGAAGACTACTTACTCCAATTCAGACTAAATCCATACGACGAGTGACCTCGAAGCATAGAACACACAAATCTATACTTAATAGCATTTTCAAAACAAAGCATATCTTCGGAAAATCATATCTCTCAATCCCGACATCAAAAAATAGCAAACTTTATGGCCACAGAAAACTCTTAACATAATCTACAAGTTTCATGTAGATCATTTTCTCAAATTATGCCTAAATCAAAAGTCAACCCTCAAAGGCCAAAAAGTCAAACTTTTCACAAATTTTAATTTTTTTACACTTTCTCTCTTTATTTCTTGATTTTCAACTCAATTTCAACCAACTCATCCACTTTTGAATATTTCTTATTTTTACTCAAAAATTGGGGTCCAACAAAAAGGGTCAAGCAGCACTCCTAGTTTTGATTATTTTGTATTTGAAGCAAGTTTGTAAAACAAGGCTTTAGTTGCATTTTGAGCAAATAATATATCCTTTGTATTTTGGGATTCCAATGTATTAATATATTTGCAGCTTGAAATACCCACTAAAGCTTTGTAAAACTTTTATCTTGTGATCCAAATGGAATATGGTTTCATATTTACTCATGACTATCTAAAGTTGGTACGTTGAAATTTTTCAAGTTTTAAAAAGGAAAAATTCGTTTTCTGACTTTAGGGAAAAATCTGGGTTAATCTAAGCTGATTTAGGCAATGTGTCCTCTAGTAAGTAGTAAGTCTTTCTTTTATCTTTCCAATGGTATTTAGCATCAAAATTTTGGACGTCTGAGCTGAGAGTCATGGTCCTGATAAGGGAAGATGTGCAAGAGAGGAGTTGTATATCCTGCCTTCTTGCTTCTTCTATGATGATGTCATCTCCTTCTGTGTTTTTCCTTGTGATGACGTTGTCTTCTTTTGTGTTTTGTATCATCTGTGTTTTGCTTTTTTCAGTGATGACGTCATCTCCTTCTATGTTTTCCTTGTGATGACATCCTCTTCTTCTATGTTTTGTATCGTTTGTGTTTTGCTTCTTCTGTGATGACGTCATCTTTTTCTGTGTTTTCTTTGTGATGATGTCATCTTCTTCTGTGTTTTGTATCGTCTGTGTTTTGCTTTTACTGTGATGATGTCATCTCCTTCTATGTTTTCTTTATGATGACGTCATCTTTTTCTGTGTTTTGTATCGTTTGTGTTTTGTTTCTTCTGTTTTTTGTTTCTTTTGTGATGGCGTCATCTCCTTCTGTATTTTCTTTGTGATGACTTCATCTTCTTTTGTGTTTTGTATCGTCTGTCTTTTCACTTCTTCTGCCTCTTCTGCCTTGTCACTTCTTTTGTCTTTTCGCTTCTTCTGCCTTTTCGTTTTTTCTGTCTTTTCGTTTCTTCTGTCTTTTTAGTTCTTTTGTCTTTTTCCTTCTTCTGTCTTTTCGCTTCTTCTGTCTTTTTACTTCTTCTGTCTTTTCACTTCTTTTGTCTTTTTGCTTCTTCTGCCTTTCACTTCTGTTGTCTTTTGCTTCTTTTGTGTTTCACTTCTTCTGCCTTTTTCGCTTCTTCTGTCTTTTGTTTCTTCTGAGTTTTGCTTCTTCTGCCTTTTCGCTTCTTCTATCTTTTGCTTTTTCTATCTTTTGCTTCTTCTATCATTCACCTTCCCCTATCTTCTGTTCCATTTTTGACCCCCTTCAGAAGATAGAATCCGACCTCAGGGTCTTCCTCAAAGTTGTAGGTCTCTAAGCCTTCTCTGAAATCGTCTTAAGAGAATCTTCACCCGATATCCCTAATGACAGTTTTACTAATTGTCCCAAGGCTGTGCAAAATGTTTAAGGTCAACTTTTGTTCGGTTATAGTAAAAGTAGGTTGTCCTAGTGGGGGCACACCACCTATGTAGGATACGTGTCCAGATGTTACTTAGGACGTCGGGCTCGTGACTCACAAGGGCGGGGTATCCAACACTTATGGTATCAGAGCGACTAGGTTTAGGAGTATCCTAGCCTTTTGGTGGGTAGTCTAAGACATGAAATGATTTGTCAATAATTTAAAAAAAGGGCATGGTTTTTAAATTGTTTTACATGATTTGAAATTGTTTTACATAAACTAAAGGTTTTCACTGTTTTTATTGTTGGGCCCCAAATTGTTTTTCTTGATGTTATTAAGTATGAATTAAGCTGATTGTATTAATTGTTGCATAGTTTGATTTTAGTGGAAGTGTTAGTGGAAATTAAGATTAAATTGAGATTAGTGTGGAATAAGTGGTAATGAAAGAATAAAAGTGTATAAGGGTAAAATGTATGAGGGCGTTATAGGAAGTTCACTTAAGTTGGGAAGATTAAGACTAAACAAGGAAGGGCATTTTAGTCCATGTGCTATCTTTTAGGCTTAAGGAAAGAGTTAGAAAGAAGAAAAGATAGAAAGGAAAATAGAAAGAAGAGAGGAAGAGAAGAGAGTTACGGTGGAAGAGAAGAAAAAGAGGAAAGATTGGTTCAGACAATTTCGAAAGATTTGAAGCATTTTCTGGTAAGTATGAGTTTATTTCTTCTTGTTTGAGATGGATTAAACCCTAGATTTGCTTGGAATGATGTTGGAAACAATGGTTTAGGGTTTATGGGAAAAATAGGTGAAATCTCTTAGGGTTGTTGATTTGGTTGTGTTTTTGTTGATGATTTTGCGTTGAATGAGTTTAGAAATGAAGTATCAAGCATGATCTAAAGTTTAAGTGTGTTGTATGAGCAAAAGAGTAGGATTTAAGTGGGAAAAAAGCATGAAAGTCGGGTTCGAAGACGTTCTCCAGACCCGTACGTCGCGACGTGAACCAGGTTGTTCGTTGCGACGTGCACAGGGCTGTTCGCCGCGACGTGCACGAGGTTGTTCGTCGCGACGTACACAAGTCATTCGTCGCGACGAGCGGAGGCTGTTCGCCGCGACGAGTCCTCGGTTTCCAACAAAGATGGATTTTAGTGTTTTGGGTATATCTTTTGTTACAGAAGTCCTATTGAGGTGATTTTTGACGCGTTGTAAACTAGAGTCATAGATCTACAAGTTTTATGAAGAAGTGAAGTTCTGAATCAGTCTCTAAGGATATGAATTCTTGGATGGAAGTGAAGAATAGTAATATTGTTTCAGCATGAGTTATTGAATGGGATTTTTGGTTCTTATTTTAGGAAATCAAGTGAGGCAAGAGGAGCAAGAGGATCTCGAGGCAACTCATTCCTAGGCAAGAACAAGCAAGGAATTCAAGGTGGGTTCATGTTTATAATAGAAGACATAAGTCACTCATTGTTTTGCTCAAATCAAGATAGATTTAATGCTTTAAATTGCATCATCAATGATTGCATTACATGCTATTGCGAATGATTATATTTTACTGTATGATTTGCACTCATGATTATTAAAAAGGTTTAAAAAGGGGTTTTCTCCTTTCACGAATACATGCATATGAATTCATGCTTTCTGAAATGTATGACAAGCAAGTTTACGAGTAAGTGCCAGTTTGGCAATCAAGTTTACAAGAACTTGAATCATGCATATTATGTGGGTTTGCGGTATGTCCCTCACGAACAGTCAAGTGCACATTGACTCACGAAAAGGTTTCTCCTGCCTGCGCGCAAGTGACACAGGGTTCCTCACAAGGATTCCCTCACGAAACTACGTCTACACATAACTATTTTGATGGGAATGTGTAGTACGTCATGAATTAGGGACTAACCCAAACCATTATGTTATGTTATGTGTTATGATCTGTTGTTATGTTTCATGCATCATGAATTGTTCAAGAATTAAGCATTTCAAGATACTGACTCATGCATGCTCAATTGCCATGATTTCAACAAGTACCACGACAATGAGTTATTTTTGATTACTTTTGCTTATTTCAATATTATAAATATGTTCCCACGAGCTTTATAGCTCACCCCCTCTATTCTCCCCCATTCAGGTGACGAGCAAGAGACCGAGTGAGTCATGAGTTACGGCAGCACTCCATTTTGTCATGTTTACTTATTTTCAATGTTATATTTTTTGGAAGTCAAGGCTTTAGTTACATTTCAAGTATTATTGGTTCAAGGGTATTTTGTATTTTTGGCTCTTGAACTCAAAGTTGTAATTTGGTTTGAAATGTTCTTAAAGCTTTGTAAAACTCATCTTTTGAATAATGATTTATGGATGTGTTTGATTTAATCATGAAAGCAAGTTTTGACTTGTTCACAGTGGGTCCATTGAGCTTCCGATGGTCTTTTTCCTTAATCATTTAATTTACATGTTTCACCCCATGCATACAGTACCACGCTCTCATGTCCGATGGTGGGCTCCGACAGCGGGGTCCAACATATTGTGGTATAAGAGCGCCTAGGTTTAGGTCTAGGGCTGCATAGCATTGCTTTCAAGGACTTGCACTGTTTTCCATGATTTGAACTATTTTTGCATGCTTTGGGACTTGTTTTACGTGAACTAAAGTTTTTAATGGTTTTATATTGAAGGATTGAACATGCCACCTCGTAAGAGAACTCGAGGAGCTATGACTCGATCTCATTCTCGTCAAGGGAGCACGGATGAATCCCATGTTCTCCAGGATGCTGGGACACATTCTGCTCCGATTTCTGAGGCACCTAGTTTGCAACAAGAAGTGCCTCCTCCGCCTCCTCCTATGCCTCAGGAAAATCCCATGGATCCGAGCTTCTTTCAAGCCTTTGCTCAGGCTTTCATGTATGCCATGGGTCAGAGATCTCAGATTCCGATGCAAGCTCCAGCAGATAGGAGTGGGCAGTATGATAAGCTTCGTAAGTTTGGGGCTGTGGATTTCAGTGGGACGACAAATCCAGAAGAGGCCGAAGCCTGGTTGAAGAGGACCGAGAGGGTTCTAGTTCGGATGAGATGCACAGATGAAGAGAAGCTAGACTATCACGATCGATCTGTTGCATGGTGGACGACTTGCATTGGTGGGAATCAGTGCCTCACAGTTAGGTTGTTCCTTCGGTGCTGACATAGAGAGATTTTGGGGAAGTGTTCAGAAAGAAATATCTCTCCAGGGTCTATGTGCAAGAGAAGGCCAGGGAATTTCACCCCACGCATACAGTACCACGCTCTCATGTCCGATGTTGGGCTCCGACAACGGGGTCCAACATTTATATTCAAGGAGTGATAAATGTCGCCTCGAAGGAGAACTCGAGGAGCCCGAACTCGATCTGGCTCTCGCCAAGGGAGTACGGATGGATCCCATGTCCCGCAAGATGATGGGACACTCCCTACTCCTGATTTGGAGGCACCTAATGTACAACATGAAGTGCCACCGCCTCCTCCTCCTATACCATCTATGGACCTTCAGTTCTTTCAGGCGTTTGCTCAGGCTTTCACATATGCCATGGGCCAAGGGTCACAAGTCCTGATGTAGGCTCCAGTGGAGAGGAGTGGCCAGTATGATAAGTTTCGCAAGTATGGAGCTGTAGATTTCAATAGGGCCATAAATCCCGAAGAGGCTGAGGCTTGGTTGAAGAGGATCGAAAGGGTTTTGATTTAGATGAAGTGCTCGGATGAGGAGAAGTTAGATTATGCAGTGAGCTTGCTACATGGAGATGCACTTCATTGGTGGGAATCAATGCCCCACAGTCAAGATATGCCTCCAATGTTGTCATGGAGAGACTTTTTTGAAGCCTTTAGGAGGAAATACTTCTCGAGAGTCTATATCCAAGAGAAGGACAGAGAGTTTCTGAATCTCACACAGAGGGATATGAGTGTGAGTGAATATAAGTTGAAGTTTACCCAGCTATCCCAGTATACGACCAACATTGTTGCTAATGAGGAGGATAAGTGCCACAAGTTTGAGGGAGGTCTTCATTTGGGGATCAAGGAGAAAATTATGATCCACAACTTCTGTGACTACCAACAACTGGTAGATGTCGCACTCCAGGCTAAGAAGCTGGAGAATATCAGAAGTGAAGTAAGCAGGAAGAGGAAGAACAAGGAATAGTTTTCCAAGAAAGGGGTGAGTACTCAAATGCCTGAGACGGGTAGAAAGAGTCTCCACACACAGAGTGAGGTGTGGAGTAGTGCCCCTACTAGAAACAAGCAACCAAGGGCAGCTTCAGTGCAAGCTTCTACTGCGGGAGGCAATAGCAGGGTGGAGAAGAGCAGGAACATGAACCCCCAATAAGAGCATTGTGGGAAGGTCCACAGGGGAGAGTGTTTCAAGTTACTTGGATCATGTTTCAGATGCGGAGAGAAGAGAAACTTGATCAGAGATTGTCTCCAATTAACAAAGCAAGAGGGGTCCCAGTTACAAGTCCCTAGGAGAGCAGAAACAGTCAGAACCAGACCAATCACAGAGGTGGGTCATTCTGGAGCTACAAAGAAGACTATTCCTCCAGGGAGGCTAAGAGGTCAGACATAGGCTAGAGTTTTTTCTATGACTAAAGAGCAAGCTGCAGCCGCACCTAAAGTTGTCACAGGTATGGCTCGGTTATTTAATTCTGAAGTATATGTTTTGATTGATTCTTGCTCCATGCAGTCATTTGTTTCTGCAAGCATAACATTGCATCATGTTGATCTGAGCCTTTGGATAGTCCTTTAATTGTTTGTACTCCTCTAGGGAAGAATGTGGTTATAAGTCAAGTTTATAGGGATTGTGGGCTTTTCATCGAGGGTGCTCAGTTGGTAGTGGACTTACTACCTCTAAATCTAAAGGGGCTAGATGTCATACTGGGAATGGAAGCCATGGAGAAGTATCATGCAAAGTTAGATTGTAGCATTAAGGAGGTGGAATTTGACCTGGGCAATGGTGAGAAGGTGATTTTCAAAGGGGACAGGAAAACACCATCACCAAGGATTATTTCAACCTTGTTGGCTAACATAATGATGGGAAAGGGGTGTGAAGCCTTTTTAGCCTATGTTGTGGACATTGAAGCGAATGAAGGGAAGTTAGAGGATTTTCCAGTTGTGAGGGATTTTCCAGGCGTGTTTTCAGAAGATTTACCACCTGTGAGGGAAATCGAGTTTACCATCGCCCTGATTCCTAAAATCGCACCCATCTCTATACCACCTTATAGAATGGCTTTAGTTGAGATGAAGAAGCTTAAGGAAAAGTTGGAGGAACTGCCAGGGAAGGGGTATATAAAATCGAGTTCGTCAACTTGGGGAGCACCGATTTTGTTTGTTAAGAAGAAGGATGAAACATGCGGATGTGTATAGATTACCGGAGACTCAATAAGGTGACCATCAAAAACAAGTTCCCTATGCCTCGAATTGATGATCTGTTTGACCAACTGCAGGGAGCAAGGGTCTTTTCTAAGATTGATCTCAGGTCAGGCTATCATCAACTCAGAATTAAGGAGTCTGATATAAGCAAAGCAGCCTTTAGGACCCGATATGGGCATTATGAGTTCCTAGTCATGCCATTCGGACTAACCAATGCTCCAGCAACTTTTATAGATCTTATGAATAGGGTCTTCAGGGAGTATCTGGATCAATTTATCATAGTATTTATTGATGATATTCTGGTGTATTCCAAGAATGAAGGGGAACATGAGGACCATCTTAGGATTGTGTTTTAGACATTGAGGGAGAGGGAGCTCTAAGCCAAACTCAACAAATGTGAGTTTTGGCTTCATGAAGTGATATTCCTTGGGCATGTGATTCTGAAAGATGGGATACAGGTTGATCCAAGAAACGTTGAAGCAGTGGTAAATTGGCATGCATCCAAGACAATGACAGAGGTGAGGAGCTTTTTGGGTATGGAAGGATATTATAGGAGATTCTTTGTGGGGTTCTCTATGATAGCTACTTCGACGATGAAGTTTTTGAGAAAGAATCAGAAGTTTATCTGGAGTGAGGAATGTCAAAAAGGTTTTAAAGAGCTCAAGTGCAGATTAACAAGTGCTCCAGTTTTAATTTTTCCTGCGGGAGTTAAGGGTTAAATAGTATACAGTGATGCCTCGAGAAAGGGTTTGGGTTGTGTGTTGATGCAAGAAGATAAGGTAATAGCTTATGCCTCGTGGTAGCTAAAACCTTATGAAAAAAATTATCCGACCCATGATCTGGAATTAGCAGCTATAGTTTTTTCCTTGAAGATTTGGAGACATTATCTATATGGGGTTCAAACGAGGATTTTCACCAATCATAAAAGTCTTAAGTATTTGTTGAGCCAAAAGGAACTGAATTTGAGACAAAGAAGGTGGTTAGAGTTGCTCAAGGATTATGACCTATTGATTGAGTACCATCTAGGAAAGGTGAATGTGGTAGCGGATGCCTTGAGCAGGAAATCCTCTATAGCTTATGTTCAAACAGTTTACCTACTGCTATTGGAGGAAATGGCTAAGCTTAGGATAAGTTTGAAACAGGAGAAACCTGAATATATTATTGCTACTTTCGAAGTGAGACCAATACTTAGGGAGAAAGTTAAGGAGTTATAATGTTGGACCCTGATTATCTTCTAAATTCTTATTAATTGTCTAGTTATTTATTTTTGTTTTGTTTATTTGTCTAATTGTTTATTTTTAGAATTGGGTCATTAATTATAATTGAGGGAAGGACTAGAAATCTAAAATTGTAATGAAGTGTTAGAAATTAGTAGGCTTGTGTTAAGTAGATTAAAGGTATAGAGCCATAAAAGACAAAGGGGGGCAAAATTGGAAAGGGCAAGTAAGTGAGGGGCATAATTGGAAGAAAGGACCAAGGATGAGTCTTAAAATTTGAAGAAGAGAGGGAGATGTCATGAACGACCAAGGAGGAGAAGAAAAGAGAGAAAACATGAGAGAGAGAGAAGAGAAGGAGGAGGAAAATCATGGAAAGAAGAAAAGAATCAAGCTTTTTAAGGTAAGTTCATCATCTTCTTTTTGTTTGGTGAGAAATGGGTTGTGTGGTGAATGAAAAAGTTTTAGAGAGAGAAAGAGGTTTTTGTGTTGGGAATGATTGGAGGAAGAAGATGGGTTTTTACGTTAGGTTTTGGGTTTTCCAACCTAGATGGACTATGGGTAGGTTAGGATTAAGCTTGATCTATGTTAATTTCATTTTTGTGATTTTGAAGTTTTAGAGATTATGGAAATTTGGGGGATTTCCATTTGAATTGGAATTGAATGAAAATTTTGGTTGTGTTAGGAAATCAAGAACAACCTACCCAAGAGCAGGAGGAAGGGCTCAATTGAATTTGGATTTTCAAAAGTTTTGAGATGGGTAATTTATTTATAGTTATTGTGTAATGGGAAAATGACTTGTGTGTGTTCAGTGTATTAAAATGACTTGCTTGAAATGTGTGAAATTGAAATTGCATTATGATGTATGGCATTGTGATAAAAAAATTAAATTGTGTGTATGATCATGTTATGCCATTGCATTATAAAGAAAAAGCATGACAATATGAGATTGTGAATGATTGAATTAAGAATAAAATTTGATTGTGTTTGGGCGAGAGAGGAACTATTTCGTAGTCATGTGCACGTCAACATAAAGCCTTCTCTCGGCTGCCCACTTGTGGCCCACGAGATTTGAAAAGTCGACTCGCTTCGTTCACGGAGTAAACTTCGATTTCTCTGTTTTGTTCCACGAAACTCACGAACCAATTGTTTATGCATTTGTATTTGGATTGTGTTGAGTCGATGACCTTTTGAGTGCTGTGTTTAGATGTAAATTCCATCCAATATGTTCTATGAGATGTGTATTTGAATGGTGAATGTTGCGAGCCATTGTTGGTCTATATAGATAATTGTATATGTTTGTTTGTTTGGCTCATCGCCAATGGTTATAAATATCTTAGCCATTGAGCTGTGTAGCTCAACCCAATATTTTTCCCACTCCTCAGGTGTAGATCGAAAAGATGAGTAATCCTATCAAGGCTATTGGATAAATTCCAAGATAGTTAGTTTTTTTACGAAGTTAGTGGCTAGACTTTCGAATAGTTTTATAAGCATATTGAACATTGAGCATCCCAATGTACTTTTGTAACTTGTGTTAAGATTTTGATGTAATGTCGATATGTAATTAAACCTATGTATGGAATCTTTGTGTGAAATTCATTTTGATTTGGAAATAAATTGAGTATTGAAGAAGTTTTGTTGTGGATGTGCTTATTATATGGTTGTGTACATTTCATTCTTTAAGTTTTCCATAGGGATAGAATTGTGTACTGACTTCGGAGGAAAATCTGGAACGATCTAGGTAGAACTAGTAAAAATAGTCCACTTGGAAGTTGTAGAAGATCTTTTCAGCTTTCCAACGATATGAAGTTTGAAAGTTTTGGATATCGTAGTGGGAAGTTATGATCTTTACAAGTTGTGAGGTTGCATAAGATATGTGTATGTGACAGCTATGGAAATTTGTATACTGACTTCAAGGACATTTTTGGGTTGATGTGAGCTGGGTTAGGTGAAATAGTCTTCTTAGAAGTTGTAGATGATCTTTTCATCTTTCCAACGATATAAATTTTGTAAATTTTGGATGTCAGAGTTGAGAGATATGAGCATTACAAGTTATAATGTTGCTTCGTCTCAGTTACTGTTCATCCAAAACTAAGATGAAGTACTGCTCATCCAAAACTAAGACGAATTACTATTCATCCAAAACTAAGGCGAAGTATTGTTCATCCAAAACTAAGATGAGGTACTGTTCATCCAAACTAAGACGAAGTACTGTTCATCCGAAACTAAGACGAAGTACTATTCATCCAAAACTAAGACGAAGTACTATTCATCAAAACTAAGACGACGTACTTCTCATCCGAAACTAAGATGAAGTACTATTTATCCAAACTAAGACGAAGTACTGTTCATCTAAAACTAAGACGAAGTACTGTTCATCCAAAACTAAGAGGAAGTTACTGTTCATCATCTTAGTTTGCATCATCATCTTCTGTCCTATTTCTGATCCTTTTAAAGATAGAATCTCACTTTGTAGTCTTCATAAACATTGTAGATATAGAAGTCTTATTTCAAATGGTCTAAGAACAAACTCAATCAGATATCCGTAGAAAACGTTATTGCAATTGCGCCAACAGAGGTACAATATGATTAAGGACATAAACACGTTGGATTCTTTTGGCCATAACTTCGTCATCCAACCTCCGAATGAGGTGATTCTTAAATCAATAGACTCCTATTGAATTTTCTTACCTCTCCACAAAAATTGGTAGCTTTTCGTGTTGAATTGAAAAAGATTTATGGAAATAAAATGAGGGATTAGTTGGAAGAGCACAACCGGGTTATCAACATACCTTGAATTCCTGGGTATATCTTAAGCTATAAAGCTCCGAATGAGGCCGTTCTTGTTTCTAAATGAACTAGAGAAATAGAGATACAATTTTCTTGAAGAATTCAAATTGAGATGTGGTGTTGAGCTGGTGTGGGCATGTCACCCCTGTGAGTTGTCGGTTACTGAGGGTCACTGAAATAACCCTTCAAGGAAACCCGCTCATGCTTTACGACTCCAATTGGATTGTTGGGCTTCGAAAACAGGGCTCAACATACAAACACAGGATGTAGAATTGAGTAAGCTTTGAGAAGAAATTCAAAATGGCAAGAAATATGAAGTGGTAATGAGGGATGATGTACTTATGGTTGTAGGAAATAGACTTTGTATCCCGAATGTCAAGGAGGTGAAGGATGAAATACTAGATGAGGCACACAATGCACCTTATGCCATGTACCCAGGTAGCACCAGGATGTACAAAGATCTGAAAGAACATTTCTAGTGGAAAGGCATGAAGAGAGATGTAGTAGAATATGTAAGTAAGTGTCTAGTGTGTCAGCAAGTCAAGGCTGAACACCAGGCACCTTCAGGCAAGTTAAGGCCATTGTCCATTCCTGAATGGAAGTGGCAAAGGATAACCATGGATTTTTTTGATGGGTTTGCCTAAGACAAGTAGGAAGCATGATGACATCTAGGTTATTGTTGATCGGTTGACGAAGTAAGCCCATTTTCTGGCAATTAAATAGACGAATTCTTTGCAGGTTCTAGCAAAGAAGTATATTGATGAGATAGTGAGGTTACATGGGGTTTCAAATTCTATAGTTTCTGATAGGGATCCTCGATTTATTTTGAGATTTTGAGGAAGTTTATAAGAGACTTTGGGAACCAAGTTAAATTTTAGCACGACTTTTTATCCCCAAACGGATGGTCAATCTGAGAGGACCATTCGGACCCTTGAGGGAATGCTTAGGGCATGTGTAATGGATTTCAAAGGAGCTTGGGATGAACATTTTCCATTGGTCAAATTTGTTTATAATAAACCATTCGAGCATTTAGATGGCTCCATATGAAGCACTGTATGGAAGAAAATGTAGGACTGTAATATGTTGGGATGAAGAAGGAGAGAGGAAGCTAATAGGGCCAGAATTACTTCAGATGATAGTAGACAATGTCAAGTTAGTTAAGCAAAGGCTTAAAGCGGCTCAGGATAGAATGAAAAGTTATACTGATGCACATCAAAAGGAGATGGAGTATGAAGTCGGTGAGAAAGTATTTCTTAAGACGTCTTCTTGAAAAGGAGTCATGAGATTTGGCAAGAAGGACAAGTTGAGTCCAAGATATGTGGGTCCCTATGAAATTCTTTACAGGGTTAAACAGCTTGTCCACAGGTTGGCGCTGCCACCCGAATTGTCACAGATATATGATGTCTTTCATGTATCCATGCTGAGGAGGTATAAGTCGGATCCCTCCCACATCATTCAGACTATGGAGGTTCAGTTGAGAGATGATCTAAGTTATAAGGAGATTCCTGTGGAGATTTTGGACACCAAGGAGAAGGTCCTCAGGAACAAGACAGTTCAACTGGTCAAAGTCTTGTGAAGAAACCATTCTATGGAAGAGGTCACATGGGAGTCTTTGGAAACCATGAAAGAGAAGTATCCACAACTCTTCAGTGACTCAGGTATGAATTTCAAGGACGAAGTTCTTTTAAAAGGGGGAGAATTGTTGGCCCTTAAGTTTTTTTCTTGATAAATGAGCATGATTAGATTAAGTTTGGGATCTTTCTAGATTAGTATACGTTGGAATTAATTAGCATGTTAATGTTAATGAGAATATGTTACATAGGTGAATTGGATTAAAGCTAAAGTGATAAGTTGCATAAGGGGTATTTTGGGGAGATCACTTAGGTGGGAAGGCTTTAAGGCTTGGAAGGAGGGGCAAAATGGGAAGCGAAATTTATTGGCTTGCATTTTAGAAGTCAAAAATGTTGGTGACGAAGAATAGAATAGAGAAAGCAAAAAAATGAGAAAGAAGTTAGAGAGAGTGTCGTGGGTTTAGAGAGAGAAGAGAGGTTTGAGCTAGGTCTTGATTTTTCTCAACCTTCAAGAGGGATTTTGAAAGTGATTAAGAAGGGGAAAATATAGAGGAAGATAAGAGCCTTCTTTTGAACCAAGCATTTCTTCATTTGGAGAAGATTTGAGGTAAGAGCATTTTAAGGCTTCGGATTTTTAAAAGGAGTTTTGGTTTCAAGAGCTTAGAAAATGCATGGGTTTAAGAGTTAAAGGATCAATTTATACATTAGTTTCTTTTGGTTCTCATATGGAAATTTCTATTGATTTAGGGATTTTATTTATGTTAAAAAGAAAATCAAGCAGGACAGGGGAGCAAGAGGAGAGGCACATTACCAACAAGAAATTCAAAGTGGGTTACATTTTTATAATTGACTAATAAGCCATAAATGTCTTCTTTCAAGAAAAGTGAAATGAATGTTTTCAACTACTTCCACATGTGCATTTAATTGTTCTTTAAATGCTTTGAGAAAGTGTTGCATAATCTGTGCATAAATTTTGTAAATGAAAAATGAAATGATTTTTAAAAGATATCATGTCATGAAAAACCAAGTTTCTGATCTAGTACCTTTTTGGGGCAACAAGTTTACAAGTCATGAAATTACATGTTATGTGAGTTTGTGGTGATACCCTAAGTATGTCAAGTGCACTTGTCTAAAGGCTTCTCCCGCCTGCCCGCTAGTAATATGGAGCTTCTTCATGGACTCCCATAAGGTCACGGCTACGCAAGATCATTATATAAAATGCATAGTACGTTCTGTTTTGGATCCACCTGAACCAATTTGATGTGTTTTGTGTGTTCATGATATGTTAACAGTAGTGATGTATCCATGTTATGCATTAATGTGAGTTTTTGCAATGAAGATGGTTATTTCAAAGGTTTTTGCTTGTTACCGATTATAAGATTGTTACCCATAGGCTTTAAACTCACCCCCCAATCTCCTCCCACACATTTAGGTGATGAGCAGGATATCGAGTAGGTCAAAAGGGCCAGGCAGCACTCCTAGTTTTAATTATTTTGTATTTGAAGTAAGTTTGTAAAGCAAGGCTTTAGTTGCATTTTGAGCAAATCATGTATCTTTTGTATTTTAGGATTCCAATCTATTAATGTATTTGCGGATTAAAATGCCCACTAAAGTTTTGTAAAACTTTTATCTTGTGATCCAAATGGAATATGCTTGCATATTTACTCATGACTATCTAAAGTTGGTACGTTGAAATTTTTCAAGTTTCACAAAGGAAATTTTTTATTGACTTCAGAAAAAAAATCTGGGTTAATCTAAGCTGATTTAGGCAGATGTTTCTTCTAGTAAGTAGTAAGTCTTTCTTTTATTTTTCTAATGGTATTTAACATGAAAATTTTGGACGTCTGAGCTGAGAGTTTTGGTCTTTATGAAGGAAGATGTGCAAGAGAGGAGTTGTATCTCCTGCCTTCTTGCTTCTTCTATGATTGCGTCATCTCCTTCTATGTTTTCCTTATGATGATATCATTTTCTTCTGTGTTTTGTATCATTTTTGTTTTGCTTCTTCTGTCTTTTTGCTTCTTCTATGATGATGTCATCTCCTTCTGTGTTTTCTTTGTGATGATGTCATCTTTTTTTGTGTTTTGTATCGTCTGTATTTTTCTTCTTCTGTCTTTTGTTTCTTCTGTGACGACGTCGTCTCCTTCTTTGTTTTCTTTGTGATGAAGTGATCTTCTTTTGTGTTTTGTATCTTATGTGTTTTGCTTCTTCTGTGATGATGTCATCTCCTTCTATGTTTTCTTTATGATGACGTCATCTTCTTCTGTGTTTTGTATCGTCTACCTTTTTACTTCTTATGTCTTTTGCTTCTTCTGTGATGACGTCATCTCCTTCTGTGTTTTCTTTATGATGATGTCATCTTTTTCTATGTTTTGTATCGTCTGTCTTTTTGCTTCTTTTATCTTTTTACTTCTTCTGTCTTTTGTTTCTTCGACCTTTTCGCTTCTTCTGTCTTTTTGCTTCTTCTGTCTTTTTGCTTCTTCTGTCTTTTCGCTTCTTCTGTCTTTTCGCTTCTTCTTCCTTTTCGCTTCTTCTGTCTTTTTACTTCTTCTTCCTTTTCGCTTCTTCTATCTTTTGTTTCTTCTATTTTTTGCTTCTTCTGCCTTTTCGCGTCTTCCGCCTTTTGCTTCTTCTGTCTTTTGCTTCTTTTGCCTTTTTGTTTCTTCTATCTTTTGCTTCTTCTGTCTTTTGTTTCTTCTGTCATTTGCCTTCCCCTATCTTCTGTTCCATTTCTAACCCCCTTCAGAAGATAGAATCAGACCTCAGGGTCTTCCTCAAAGTTGTAGGTCTCTAAGCCTTCTCTGAAATCGTCCTAAGAGAATCTTCACCCGATATCCCTAATGACAGTTTTGCCAATTGTTCCAAGGCTGGTGCAAAATGTTTAAGGTCGACTTATGTTCAGTTATAGTAAAAGTAGGTTATCATGGTAAGGGCACGGCACCCATGCGGGATACGTGTCCAGATGTCACTTAGGATGTCAGGCTCGTGACTCATAAGGGCGGGGTGTCCAACAGATTAGTTCTACAAGCTCCTATAAATTAGAAGGACTTAAGGGTCTTACAACTCCTAGTAGGTTTTTAAAGTACTTGAAAGTCATAGCTTCAATAGTGGGTTTGTTAGATACTAAGTGATCATTTTCATCTAGTAAACAACTAATTTTTTTGAATTTTCTCCTTACTAAGACATAACTATGAAAACATTTAGTATTATAGTCTCCCTACGTTATCCAAGTGATCTTAGCCTTTTGCATAAGTAAATAGTTATGATCTTGAAGAGCTTTATTGTAAATCTTCAACTTTCTAGTTTCAGCAGCTTTCATTTCAAGACTATAAGAATCATGATACAAGCTGCTTAAGCTTTTCTCAACTCACTTTTAACATCTTGTAACATAACAACTATTGACCTACTTTGAGGAGCTTAAGTTTGTCTCTAAAGATCTGGAGTTTCCTCATAAGCTAGAAGGCTTTGTAATTTGAGAACCTATAGTTCCAAACTTCACTTACTACCTCCATGAAACCTTCCTTATTAGTCAGGAGGTTAATGAATATAAATAGGGTATTGAAAGTGGATGAAGAGATGAAACTTTTGATTTTTATAAAAGAAAGATCAGAACAAAAAGGAGAGCTAAAATGAGAAAAGGAAGTAGGAAATTGTCACAACCAATTCAAATTAACAAGAATTCTATCTACTTCCTGACGAAGCATCTACCCAATTATTTATTATTCTAAGTGAAGAAATTCCTTACATATTTTAATCAATCACCTCTAACTTACTAAAAGTTTTTCGAACTCCTTGACAAGATTAGAAAAATTAATCATTTCTTCTTGAGCTTTAAAAAGGTGTAAAAATGCATTTAACATCTCCTTCTAATAGTCAAAGCTTGTTCATTGTGTTTTGAATAGAGAAGAGATCCTCCCAAAGGTTAGTCCTATGAAATCCAAAGTTGGAAACATAGATACTTAAGATTTCAAAACTGATCTCAGAGTTTGTTAATTTGTAGGATAGGTGTATGTAATGATCTAAACTACTTAGGACTATTGCCTACACTTTTTACTTGTTGAATGCATAAAAAAAATTCTACCATTGTATTAGTTTTCATGGTTAGATTCAAAACTCTAGTCTTTGCCTAAAACTTTCATAACATGATGTAACTTATGAGCTTTAATTCTATTTCCAAGTATCCAAGAATAATAGGATTTTGTTTCCAACAAAAAATGTTTGATAATCTATGTTGGACCCTAAATTTTTATTTTATTTACTTATTTTATTTTATTTTATTTACTTAGAATTTAGTCATTAATCAAGCAAGCATAAGTAGCAATTAGAATTTAGAATAGAAATGTTATAATTAAAGTAGTAAGAGTGTACGGTATAAAGGGCAATTTTGGCATGTCACTTAAGTATAAAAGACATAAGGCATTAAAGGAAGGGCAAAGTTGACATTTTAGACTCATAAAGGGTATAAATGGAAGAAGAAGAGTAGTCTTGCTCTTAGGGAAGGGAAAAACCTGAATAGAAGAGAAAAAGGGAAGAGAGTGTCGTTGGAGAGAAAAGAAGGAAGAACAATTAGGGTTTCATCTTTTCTTAGTTTTCAAGAGAGATTTTGAGGTTATTCAAGAAGAGAAAAAGAAAGAGAAAGAGAAGAACTTTCATTTGAGTCAAACAACTTTTTATTTGGTGAAGATTCAAGGTAAGTTCAATTTTAATTCTTTGGATTTTTGGAAGGATTTTGGTTCATGAAGTTTAGGAAATGCATGGGTTTAAATACTCTAGAATAGATTTTAGTGAATATGCTTTGTGGTTTTCAAATTGTATTCGTATTGAGTGGGATTTTTGCCAATGTTAAAGGGAATCAGGAAAGGCAAGAGGAGCAAGAGGAATAAGAGGAGAAGCACTTAGGCAAGTTTTTAAGCAAGAAATCTAGGTGGGTTATATGTTTATGGTAGAGTTAATGAGCCATGAATGTTTTTCCAATTTAATAGAGTTAAATGATTTCAACCACTTTATAAATGTTACATTTATTGCTTCTTAAATGTTGCATTTATTGCTTCTTAAATTTTGCATTTATTTCTTCTTAAATTATTTGAGAAATTGTTACATGTTTGGTACTTGAATTTTGTTAATGATTTATGAAATGGTATTTGAAATATATCATGATTATGAGAATTATATTTCTGAAATGTGCCTTTTTGTACAATATGTTTATAAGTCATGAAATACATGTGTAGGTTTATGGTGGTCCATTCTGTTATGTCAAGTGCACGTTGACCATGTTAAAGGCTTCTCTCGCCTGCCCGCTAGTGGCATGGAGATCCTTCACGGACTCCCTTATGTTTATGAACTATGCAAAAACATTATGTGAGTTTATGATAGTCCATTCTGTTATTATTGGAGATTCACAAGAACTCCCTTATGGATCAACGTTTTGAAGTGCTTATGTGTTTATGAACTGTTTAACAAGTTAAGAATTTGAGAAATATGTGTTTCATGGATTCAATGCAAATTTACCATGGCAATGAATATTTTCAATGGTTTTGCTTGTTCTCTATTATAAACTTGTTACCCACGAGCTTTTAAGCTCACTCCATTCTTCTCCATCTCTAGGTGATGAGCAAAAGATTGAGTGATCGAATCGAGATTAAAGGCATCACTCCAATTCTGCATCTTTTTGTATTTTACGTTAGTTTTTGGAAAACACAAGGCTTTAGCCACATTTGAAGTTTTACTCATTCATATATGTTTTGTATTTTGGGTTAAGAGACCAATGTTATATTGTGGCTTGAAATGTCCATTAAAGTTTTGTAAAACTCTTCTTTTGGTGCTAATGAAATGTATTTGCGTTTGCTTATGATTTTTCCAAATGATATAGAGTGTGAAATTTTGGATTATCAAAGTTGAGCGAATATTTTTGGTTTAGTGATGAGATTAAGACTAGAAGAAGTTCCCTTTTGTTCATAACAATCTTCTTGTATATGTATAGTTGGGGTTGTGAAATTGTATTTTCATTTTAGCATTGTTTGAAGTTGGGGTCTAGGTTGAGTTTTCCAAGGTTTCACCGTAGCAAAGCCATAAGTTAGCCGTCGCGAACCTTTCTCGACACCACTTAATCTTGGAACTTCACCGTACCGAAGAAATGGTTTCTACCATGGCGTATTTCACCCGAAGGGTGCGTTGCTTGACTTTGGGACTTCACCGCAACGAAGCCAAAAGTTGACCACGGTGAACTTTTCCCGAAGGGTCCTTGCAAACTCTCCCATCATTTCGTAGTGGTGAACCCGCCAGTGCCCAACAACCTATCACTTATGTGGTTCATTTATACCTTCAATATTCTAGAAAAGCATAAGGATTTAAGAAGGAATGTGGTTACCAACCCCCCTTTAGGTATTCTCCTTTTTCTCCCAGATTTTCTATTATAGAAAGAAGTAATTTGTTTAGCCTACTCCAAATTCAAATTTGGCTTAGGAATCTCATAATATGAGACCTCCTCATAAAGCTCAAAGTAACCACCTGATGTAAATCATTTCCCTGCATGTTTCCACATTAGTTTTCCCAACTAAGGCTTCCAATTGTAAGATAATTATATTTGAGCTTTAACCATTTCATTAGCAACATTTAGCTTCATAATAGGTAGTTTTTAGTTAGTTCATTTTTGGGATTAATCTCAACATGTATTCTCACAAAGTAAAATTTCTTAATTCTAACAGTGGCTAAATAAAAAAACAATAGGTCTCCCTATAGAAACAACAAGAAAATTTAATCAATCCAAAGTCTAGTATTAGAGTGGTATGTTATGAAAATTAATCCATAAGGGGATAGTTTCTATGCTTTTCATATCAAATTCCAAACCTAGAGCCCAATTTTGGATGAACATAGGTTGCCCTCCTATATGTCATGGTCTAGATTCAATTATCTTGCTCATGCTATCTCCATTAGTGAATTTAAATAGAAAGGCATGTTGCTGAATAAGCAATATTCTGTCTAGTCCTTTTTTCCACATAATCTTTGAGCCCAATTTTTCATTACAGGAAATGCAGCTCTCTTATTTACAAAAAATTCCAATTAGGGTATTGTCACAATTTTTTACACCCTTCTAAAAAATTCTAGACGAGCGGTTACAATGCCATTGGCTAAAATAGTTGGAAAGTGTTTTAGGTTCTCATCAATAGTTTTATTTGTAACCATATTTCTCCATGATTTGCTTATTCCATTCGATTAAACTATTTTTTAGTTTCTTTATTCTTTTAAGAGATTGACATCCATCTATTCTTATAAGGTTGGAAATTGGTTCTATGGCTCTCCTAGATGAGAAAAGCCTCCATTGAAGGCTTCTATGAAGCTTCCCTAAATAAAAGGTTGCTTGAAACTACCTTAAGCTTACTAGAAATGGAAGTTACTGTAGTTAAAGAGAGAAAGTTACTAGTAATAAAAGTTACTAGAAATGAAAGTTACTGTTCATTTTCCTATGAATCTTCAATTAAATATGTTAATAAAAAGACCACATTTTTCCAATACTGATAACCCTGGTTGAAAGAACCATCCTAACTTCTTATATAGAAATAGGTTTAACCCTCCTTAGAGTAATGGAAACCACTTAGTTTCCAGTCTAGATCTTATAGCCCTCCTCTTTAAAAGAATAACTTAGAGTCTCATCTAGAGAACTTCTAGACAACCCAACCCAAATAAAATGTGGAATTCAAAAAAGAAATTAGGAAGCCATACTCTAAGTCAGATTATATTGTTATCCACAACAAAATGTAAGCTCAAATAGTTTAACTTCCTGGCCTACCTGAGATTTCTAAATAGCTATATAAGGAACTATAATTAAGGATTGGTAAGCTATTATAAAACCCAAAAGGTGAGGGAGATTATAGATATAGAGAATAATGATAAAGAGAAATTGTGTGAGAAAGGTGACATTGGTAAGGAGAAAAGAGAAGAGAGTGAGGAACCTAAATACAATCCCCTTGCACCATACAAGCCACCTGTGTCTTTCCCTCAAAGATTTACTAAGGCTAAACTAGATAAAAAAAATTTAGGAACTTGTTGGATTCCGTATAAAATCTTGTAAGTTAATATCCGCTTATTGATGCTTTGGAAGAAATTTCGTCTTACATCAAATTTCTGAAGGAGATATTATCCAATGAAAGAAAGCTTAAGGCCTATAAAACCATGGCCTTAATGGACAAGTGCAGTGATATAGTTCAAAATAAGTTGCTTCCTAAACTCAAAGATCCCGATATCTTATCTATTCCTTATGTTATTATTGATCTAAGCTTTAACCTCTCTTTATATGATTTAGGGATAAGTGTAAACCTTATACGATTATCTATTTATAGGAAGCTCAATATGTGAGATTGATGGACTTGTGTGATGTTCTCTCTCTCTCTCTCTCTCTCTCTCTAACACACACACACACACATACACACACAGATATATATCAATTCCTTTACCTTATAGATTGTCCAGGCAATTGAACCCATCATTCTATAGTATAGAATTCCAAGCACCAAATGTCAATCCCATAGAGACTACGAGTATTATTACTAACTCTATTTATATTATCTAACTGAAAATTTAAGAAAATGATGATTAATTATGTTTAAAATTAAAAATAAAACAAGGACAAATTAACACAATTAATAAACAAGAAAGGTAATATAACTAAAATCAACCAACTAAACAACAAGATTTGGAATTTGAATTTCGCTATAACTTGCAATTATGGTTTCACATATTAATTTAATCTAAAGTTCACTAGAGGTGTAAATTCCTTAATTATGCTAATATCTTTCTTAAGAATATTAACAACTAAACTTAGGTTGATTAATTTAAATCTTTTTCTAATTAAAACCCCTAGAATTGCATTAATCGATTTGTGAATTTCACTATTAGTTTGACAGTAACATAAAAGATTTATGTTGACCTATGATTTTAAATGCAAATTTAAGTGAAATTAGGACTTAAAAATATATAAGCACTTAGGTTGCATCAAGATGTTATAGGTATACCATTAGTGATATTAAAGGCATTAACCTATCAATTTGCATGCATAGGATATTGTTTGAGGATTATTATAAGCCTTCAATTGAGTGCCAAATGAGGTTGAATCCCAATATGAAGGAATTTGTCAAAAAGGAGGTGCTTAACCTACTAGATGTAGCTTCTTTTATTACACGGTAAAATGAAGTCATGACTATTATAAAGAATGAGAACAATGAATTAATAACCATTAGAACAATCATGGATTGGAGGATTTGCAAAAATAATCAAAAGTTGAATAGGGTAACCCGAAATGATCATTTTTCCTTTTATTTTATTGACCATATCCTTAACAAGTTAGAAACGCGTTCATTTGGTTATTATAGTTTCTTTCAAATCCTTATCTATCCTAGTGAAAAAGATCACATTCACATGCCATTATAGCACTTTTTCTTATACTAGGATGCCTTTTAGTCTTTCTAATGCTCTTGTTACTTTTCAGTGTTACGTGATGGGCACATTTTTATTTCATTAAGAATAGTATGGAAGCATTCAAGGACGATTTCTCCATACATGGCATTACTTTTGATCAATGTCAAAACAATTTGCTTAAAGTGTTACAACGATGCGAGGAAATCAATATAGTCCTAAATTTGGAAAAGTGATATGTGTTTAGTTGATTATTCATTTATTCCATGACACTTAATGATTAATGCTTTAAAATGTTTAAGACACTCACTTTAGTTCATATTTGATTTTAGGTACAATTTGCAAACGAAAGAGATAAAGCGAGTCATAAACACAATATTTGAGTTGTCTTCTTAAGATTTTCAATATGTTGTCTTCAAGGAGCAAGAAAAAGAAGGATTAGAGCAATAGGAGACTCTCAAGCCATGAAAAATTTGTCATGGGCATGAGAGTGTTATCAAGCCCATGAAAATATGTCATGGGTGTGACACTTTGATAGTTGTGCATTAGTGGTATTTTTCTAAACATTTGGCATGTGTTTCTTGTATAATATGTTAGTACTATTGTGTTTTAGGACTTGTTTTGTGTGTTTTTGTTTAGTTTGATCTTCATGGCTATTATTTTGTATTTGATGTTGGTTTAGGGTAAGAATTAATCACTTTGGTGTAGGAATGGAGGTTGAACACCTTTGTGATTGAGCTAGAGACCAAGAGAAGAGAAAAGAAGTGGAGCTGCTGAAGAATAAGAACCCATGACCGTGGGAAAGGGCATGTTTCCCTCAATCATACGAAATCTATGGAGAAAGTTTCTGTGGCATTAACTTATGATCGCGGGATGTTTGGCCCAAGGAACCAAGCATATTTCACTTTTTTTAGGGTTTTATGATATATAATGTCACAAAATCCCTAGGGCTAAGTGTGTCGTGGTAACTAACCTCCGACAAATTGAGAGCCTAGAGATAGGTGGAGAATCAGGGTTTTCATTCCCAATTGAGTAAAGAGCATCATGTTATCCAGATTTCCAGATTTGAGCAAAGAAGAGGAGGAGCTCGCCCTTTCTAGTTCTTATTTTAATTTTTTTTCTCTTTTAGCATGTTTATCATAGATTGTTTGGTTATTGAAGATATTAATGACATTATGATTGGCTAAAATAATTTTTAAGGGTTTGTTTTTTGAACTATTTATGAACCTTTAGTTGTTGATTCAAGAATAGAAAGAAGAAGAGATGCCTTATGTTCCACCACCACCCTACAAGCCTAAACTTCCGTATCCACAAAGGGTGAGACAACATCAGTTGGGCACTCAGTTTTCCAAGTTTTTGGAGAAACTGAAGAAGCTTAAGATCAACTTGTCATTAGTGGAAGCTTTGGAGTGAATGCCCAAGTATGCAAAGTTTGTTAAGGACATACTGACACATAAACACATTTGGGAGGACAATCAGACGGTTACTTTGACGGAGAATTGTAGTTCGATTATTTCAAGCTCAATGCCTTCAAAACTATAAGATCCAGGGAGTTTTACGATTCCATATGTTATTGGTGACTTTGAATTTTCTAAATGATTATTTGATTTAGTGTAAGCATTAAGTTAATGCCTTTGTCTATTTTCAAGAAATTAGCACTAAGAGAGGTCAAGCCAACATCCATGCTGATTCAACTTGCAGGTCAATCCATTAAGAGGACATATGGAGTTGTAGAGGATGTGTTGGTAAAAGTGGATATTTATTGTTCCTGTTGATTTTGTTATGTTAGATTTTGAAGCTAATAAAAATTGTCCATTAATTTTGGGTAGGTTTTTTATGAATACTGATAGGGCATTAGTTGATGTGTATGAGGGAAAACTTGTCTTGAGAATTAGTGAGGAGCAGGTTGAATTTAACATATTTAAATATTTAAAGAAACCGATGGATGGTAAATTATGTATGAAGATTGATGATGTGGATGAATGTGAAGGAGGTTGAAGAGGAAGTTAATGAAGTTACTGAAGTGCATAAGGATGAGAGTGTGAGAGAAGAGGAGTTATATGAGGAAGTTACACCACCTTCCATTGTTAAACCCCCCACTTTAGAGCTTAAACCCTTACCTTTCCATTTTAGACTCACCTTTTTGGGTAAGAACCATACCCTACCCATCATTATCTTGAACCAATTGGATTGTGAGAAAAAAGAGAAAGTGATGGAGACCATTAGGAATAGGATGAGAGGTATGGGGTGAAAAAAATTTAATATTAGGGGGATTAGCCCTAATGTGGTGATGCATAAGATTAACATACAAGTAGGATGTAAAATTGTGAGGGAGTGACAAAGAAGGTTAAATCCAAATATGTAATAGGTTAGGAAAAAGGAGGCAGTGAAGTTGTTGGATGCAGGGATTATTTATCTCATTTCAGATAGTGAGCGGGTGAGTTCGGTATAGTGTGTGCCTAAGAAGGGAGGCATGATGATGATGGAAAATGAAAATGGTGAAAATATTTCTGCTAAGACCATTACATGTTGGAGAGTATGTATTGATTATCGAAAGCTTAATTTTTCCACCAATAGAGATCACTTCCCTTTATCTTTTGTGGACCAAATGATTGAAAGGGTGACTGGCCATGCATTTTACTATTTTCTTGATGGATACTTAGGATACAATCAGGTGGTTATATACTCATAAGACCAAAAGAAGACCACTTTCACTTATCTTTATAGGATTTTTTCTTATCAAATGATGCTTTTCAGTTTATGTAATACACCTGCAACATTCCAAAGGTGCATAATGGCCATATTTGAGAACATGAATGAAAACTTCATGGAGGTATTTATGGATGACTTCTCTATCTTTGGATATTCTTTTGATCATTGTTTATTTAATTTAGATAGAGTGCTTCAAATATTTAAGGAGTCTCATCTAGTCTTAAACTGGGAGAAGTGTCACTTCATGGTCCAAGAGGGAATTGTATTGGGCCATAAGATCTCGTGTAAAGGGATTGAAGTAAATCGAGCTATGACTGAAGTAATTGAAAAGCTACCACCTCCCACCAACATGAAGGGCATCCAAGCCTTCCATGGTCATGCAAGGTTCTATAGATGGTTCATCAAGAATTTTTTCTTATCGCTAAACCCTTAACTCATTTATTAGTTAAAGATGTGCCTTTTATATTGATGATACTTGTTTGGATGTTTTTAACAGGTTGAAGAAAGCACTTACAACAATACCCATTTTGATTTCATCAGATTGGTCTCTTCCTTTCGAGATTATGTGTGATGTAAGTGATCATGCCATTGGTTATGTCCTTGGCCAGTGGAAGGAAAAGAGGTTGCACGCCATCTACTACACAAATATGATCTTGACGGGAGCACAACTGAATTACACAACTATGAAAAAGGAGTTGTTTGTTGTGGTATTTGCATGTGAGAAATTTCTTTCTTATCTATTAGGCTCATATTTTATTGTTTTTACAGATCATGCAACATTGCAATATCTTTTTGCCAAAAAGGATGCCAAGGCTAGGCTTATCTGATGGGTGCTTCTACTTTAAGAATTTGACATTGAGATTAAAGACAAAAAGGGAGTAGAAAATGTTGTAGCAAATCACCTCTTGAGACTTGAAAAAGGGCACCATGAAGAAGAAGAGGAAATCGAGAAGAACTTTCTAAATGAGGCTTTAATGATGGTAGACAATCCTTTTCATCCTTGGTTTGTAGATATTGCAAACTACCTCTCATGTAGTATTCTTCCTTGTGATCTCTCTTATCAACAAAAGAAAAAGCTTTTATTTCAGTTTTCTCATTATATTTAGGATGAACCTATAATGTATAAGATATGTACTAACAGTGTGATTCTTAGCTGTGTCCCCGAAGATAAAATGCCTGAAATTTTAATGTAATGTCATAGCTCGCTTTATATAGGGAATTATGGAGTTAATAAGACTGTAGCTTGAATATTGGAGTGTAGATTTTATTGGCCAACCTTGTTCAATGATGTTTGAGATTTTATGTTGAAGTGTAATAGGTGTCAAAGAGTGGGCAACATATTGAAGAAAGATGAGATATCACTTTCAAACGTTAGGGAGGTGGAGATATTTGATGTGTGGAGCTTGGACTTCACGGGTCCATTTCCATTCTCCTTAGGTAACACCTACATATTGGTTGGAGTTGACTATGTTTCCAGGTGGGTTAAGGTCATATCTACTCTAACTAATGATGGCAACGTAGTTCAAAATTTTATCAAAAAGATCTTTACAATGCCCAGAGCGGTTATAAGTGATGGAGGGAGCCATTTTTTCAATAAATCATTTGAGGCTCTTTTGAAAATATATAATGTTCATCATAAAGTGGCAACTCCTTACCACCCCCAAACCAGTGGCCAAGTGGAGGTGGTGAACAAAGAGTTCAAGAATATTTCAGAGAAGGTAATGAGTAGCTCAAGAAAGGATTGGGTATTGAAGCTAGATGGAATCTTATTGGCTTACACAATAGTTGTCAAGACACCTATAGGAACTACTCCATGTAGACTTGTATATGGCAAGGCATGCCATTTACCTTTGGAGTTGGATTAGGTCATTAGGAAGTTAAACATGAATTGGAAGCTAGCAGGTGAGAAGAGATTGTTACAACTTGATGAATTAGAAGGGTCGAGGTTTGATGCTTATGAAAATGCCAAGTTGTACAAGGAAAGGACAAAGAAGTGGCATGATTCTCACATCAAGAAGAAGGAGTTCAAGAGTAGGGACTTGGTGCTTTTGTTTAATTTATGACTTTAATTATTTCCTAGAAATCTCAAGTCAAGAGGGAGTGGACCCCTCAAAGTTATTCAAGTGTTTCCCTATAGAGCTTTGGAGTTGTAAAATGACAGGTGAAGCATTCAAGGTCAATGAACATAAATACAAGCCATACTATGGAGGACATACTCACATTCTTCTACTCCTTCATAAATACATGTGAAATGGTCAAGCTAATGAACTTAATTTAGCATGTTTAGCTTTTTTTTGCTTACCTATGTGTTTGGTTTTGATTATATTTGGTTTGAATTTTGTTTGAGTTTTAACTTGTTTTCTTTTAAAATTTCTTATTGGTTAGTTAATTTTGATGTGTTGGTAGGTTGATTGAATGTTGGGACTGCATGCTAAGCTTAGAAGAAGGCTAAGAAGTTGGAAAAGTTGGATAATCCACGATCGTGGGAATCGGGATGTTTCCTATAAATGTGGAAAGGCTCTTCAAAAACTTTAAAAAGCCTTAACCCACTATCATGGGAATGGACCTATTTCTGATGAGCATGGGAAGATTTTGTAGTAACCTTATGGAGCCTTAACCCATAATCATGGAAATCATAGGGATTTTGACGTAGAACGTATCGCAGAAGACTATCTCACTTGGGCCGACAGCCAGAAGCCCAAGCGAGGTGGACCGAAGAATTGAAAATTGCATTTTAATTTAAAAGTGGACTCATAAACTCCTAAGTGGATCCATGTTTTAATTATTTTCTTTCGAGCTATTTAAACAACTTTCGTTGATGTTATTTGCTATCTTGGAATTAATAAAAACCCTAGTTTGAGAGTTTTCTCAACTGTTCTTGAGTTTCTGGATTGAAGCTCGTTTATACGCTACTTAGACTGCGTCAGATTTCCACAATTGTGGGTTAAGGTTCCATAAGGTTACTAAAAAAATTTCCCCGATTGTGGGATCTTTCGACAAAAGATTTTAAAAACTCTTTTTCTTTCTTCACTTTCTGACTCTCTCTCTCTACACTCGACTCTCACTAACCCTAACTTCAAAAATCTTTCATCTTTCTCCCAAACCTTGGTATTTTCCATCATTAATCACTTCTTTTACACTTATTTCACATTACCCATTCAAGAATACAAGGATTTGATGAGTTTTTATTTTTTTCTCTCTCTAAAATGGGCTCACCTCTCTTTGGCCTATTTTTGCATAATTTTCTTCTTCAATAGCTCGAAAGAAGCCTGCCGCCCAGAAACCAATCAATCAATTGCACCTTCAAGTCTCTGAAGAAGGTAAAACTGATCTGGTGGCCAATTTCGCACCCTATTACCAATTTTTTTGGAAGAAGAAGATATCAAATTTTGAGACTTTAAAGATAAAGAATTATTGCCTCCTAGATACGTTGATTTTGAATTGTTAGAAACTTTAGGTTTAAGGCATAACATTGAATGATTAGCTGCAAATATTGGTTGGGGTCGTATAATTCGTTGTGATGTATCGATATACCCAATGATGATAGTAAAATTTTTCACCACTGTGTGCTATATTCCTAAAATAGACACATTATGGTTTAGAATAAGTAGTCATGCTTATAAGCTTGATTATACTATCATTCGTGCGCTTTTTAACTTGTCTAACATGAAAGTTTTAGATGACCATGATGAATTTTTTGTGGATGATTATTGGAAAAGCATTATAGGTGAAAACTCTTTTAATTCTACCTAACACTTTAATTCGTAGCATTGAACACTTACTGTTTCATAAATTTATGTGCTTAATTGTTTTTAATAAAATTGAAAGCAATAAGTGTTTGGCTAAATAACTTTTCTTTCTTTGGTGCATGGATCACAAAGTTAAAGTAAATACCCTATATCACATTTTTAGGTCTATTGTGAGTTGCATTAACAAGACAAGCTCATATTTTGGTATAGTGTACATTGTTGCTACTTTGGCTTCGTTTTACAATCTTGATGTGGATAGTGTGTGCACTGTTAACCCTGATGTGTTTGATGTATCGTATTTAAGATGCTCTAAAATTTTAGAGCTCCATTATATGGGGTTTTGAAATTCTCAGGCGTATACTGCTATTAAGAACAAGAAGGGCAATAATTCAGCCACGTCTCAACTATCCATCTTTCAGGCACCCCAGAGCCCCAATAAGAAGCAATCAAAGAGGAACCAATAGTAGCATCAAATGTTGATATTTGCGCCTTGAGAGAGAGTAGCTAAAATTTTAGGAAATCTTAGGCCAAGTATAAATTGAATCAATTAACTAAAGGTGAGCAAATAGGGATAATGACAAGTCCTAATTCTTAATCTTGATTTTCTCCAAGTTTTAGTTTACGATTTTGGTTTAGGTTGCATTGTTTCCTTTTATTTTTAGTTTGTGTTTATTTTACTTATCTTTTTAAATATGATTGAATTGTTTATGTATTCACTACAACAAAAAGTACTTTAGGCAACGAGAAGTTTTCAATAGTTTAAAATGTGCTGCTAAAAGATAATTTAAAGCAACAATTTTAAAGTATTACCTTTAATAATATTAAAAGTCCAAATTATATTAATTTGCTGCTACGTATAAGAAAAGACAACAGAATTAAAAAACGTTGCAATAATGTCTTACATATGCAACATCTGGAGCTATTGCTATAGTTCCAGTCTTCTATGTACTAAAAAGTATTTACTAATGTTATATATTTATTTATATGGTTACTTACTAAAGTTTATTTAAAATATAAATTTATCTATTTATTAATAAATATTTAGAATATTTCTAAGAAAATTAAAATACATGTTAATTTTATTTAGTAAAATTAAAAGATATGATACAATTGTTCCAAATTACACCAAAAAAAGTACTTTAATATCTACACACAAAATTTTATTTAATTCCTCTTCCTTTTGTCTCATGTAACAATTAAAATGTTAAAATGTAACAATTAAAAATCCCTATGTTCTAAAACACATCCTCAGGTAAGTATAATACAGCATCGTGCTCAAGGAGCCTGAAAGAAATAAAATATACCACCTTCCATTATGAGACCTACCCGCCACTATATAAGCCCCGTTTCTAATTCTTGCCTTTTCTGTTTCATCCCTCGCATTTAGTTCAATCAACATGACCCCATGTCATGCATGAATAATAGAAACCTGATCACGTGGGAATATTATAGGTTATGTTAATACGCCATATGATGTTATATTATTATCTTTTACGTCTTTACTTCTTGTTTTACAATTATTTATACTTTTGTGTCAATTATTGTCCTTTAAAAGTGATTATTCATATCTTTTTTCATAGATTACAATTAGGGTAAGAGTAGGAGACCCGTCAAGACTACCTAGGAGACTCGTCGTATCGTCCCTACAAAAGAGAGGCTGGATTTGATACTTCTACTACACTTTATGAGTCATTGCTCCAAAGAAACACTCATTATGGAATAGCAGCAATAACTATAGGCCCACCACCACCACCACTACCGTCACATTTAGCTTTTCCAAAGGTGCCACAAGAGAACCATTTGTTATAAAGGCACAACTACAGCAGCACCGCTAGACCTTTAAGACGTAACAGTTAGAGGCACCAAGGTTCACAGATTGGGATAGCTTAATAGAGGTAGACCCGGTTGATGTGTACAAGAGATTTTATCATTCAGTGGACGGTTAAAGTTTTTCGGCTTCAGAGAACCAGTCTATCGGGAGCTAAATCTAGAGTTTATGTGGACCATGGAGGTGAATAATACTAAGAGGACGATTTGATTCCCATTTGTAAATTAAGAGGCGTGGCCCACAAGCTTAGCTATAGTCAATTTAAGCCAACACCGGTCTATACTCAAGGAGCACAACCAGACCTTGACGCCTAGTGAGATCTCCTTACGCTGGGACTGGCCAGACACTGACGTGAGGAACTGTTTACAATCGATGCCCATCATGCATCCATATGGTCTAATAAAATCTAAGGCTTTGGAATTCAATTATTAGCGATATGGAATGTACATATTTAACCCATTACACTTATTTATTAATGTCTGAAAACATATTTATTGAGTCATCTTCTCCATGTTCATACTATATTGTTTTCATAGAATAAAAAGAAAAAGAAGATTACAAGAAGAGGATACAAAATAGAGCATAGAATTGGAGAGTTAGCACTTAGCATTGTGTCATGTAACAATTAAAATGTTACAGCACACGCAAGTTATCCCATGCAGGATCTCTCACTCACGTGAGAAGAGCCAGCTGCCATTCTTTATTTAAACTAGCTATTGAACATGAAAAGAACATGTTGTGTGACGAGAAGTGGGGCTGGAAATGTGGACCAAGAGAGAAAAGAGGCAGGTGGAATGGAATGCTTCTCACGTGAGGCAGGTGGAATGGAATGCTTCTCCCATGCTCATATTTAACCTATCTTTATTATATGAAGGATGGTGTGTGATGGTAACGAGGAGGGCAATGGGATAATGCAAGATGAAGACACCTGTCCCATTGCTCAAGAAACCTAGCTTTTTTTTTAATTACGTTAGATATCCTACAATCCTACCTAAAAAATTTGGAGATGTAAATCTAGAACACTAAAATTTCTCAAATTCCTATATAGCCTCTATTATAAGGATTCCTCAACAAACCTAGCTTTTATTATAAGGAAGGGGGTGTGTACTGTGTAGTCGGTTGGAGTGTAAATCGTGAGTGTGTGAGGGCTGCTAAAAGGCTAGACAATGAAAACGTGGAAGGGCTGGAGGATCACAGACACCTGTCCATTTTTTTCCTTAAAACCTAGTTGTTTCACCTTTTGTGAGGAGGGCAGCGTAGCTTTTTGAATAGAAAGGAGGAAAGTGTCGGCTGTTGGAAGAGGAGGGAAGAAATTAACGAGAGAAAAAAGGGAGCTGACCCATAATCCTCGTCGGTTTTGAAAAGGAGAGCGTACTCTTTATTCATTATTCATCTTCGGTTTTGGGTGGAATAAAAAAGACAACAGCTGTTTTATGCACTATTCACCCTCCATTTCCAAGATGACGAAAAGACATAGCTGCCATTCTTCTTGGAGCTTGAAGAAGGAGATGGAAGACTAACTTTCTTATTGCTAACTATCAAATAATAAATTCTTAATTACCAAATTATGTAGTAAATGACGAACTAGGGTCAAACCAAAAAGAACTAGGATGCAAATGTTATTTCATATATTGCAAGCAAAAGAAAACAAAACACTTAAAATGATGAAAGCCAAACAACTATAACATAATGAACATAAACAAAAAGACAAAAACAAAGCAAATTTAGAAAAGATTAATAATAATAGTAAAAAAAGTGGGTTGAAGATATTTTTAGAATTTTGAAATGTTTATTGATCCTTGAATCTAAATAAAAGATACTTTCATCATAGTGTTAACCTATGGACTCGATTAAGCTCTCGAACCCTTAATTTCTTTAAAATAGGCAAAACAAGTAAATTCTAAAAATGCTCCGATATCCACTATAACTTAGAATAGACTCTCAAAGTTCAATAGTAAAGACACATTAGGTACTATGAAACAACTAACTTAGACCTTCTATTCATAAGCTTGGAACTTGTAACCTAAAGATATGGGATCCTACATTAGTTGATTAAGTATCCTCACAATTTCAACTAACCTATTTCTACTTATAAGAATTACTATGGATTATTATTATCACACATTCATTCCTAGCATTTGGATTAGAAAGTTACTGATCGGGTGTTTGATGTGTGTAAGTTTTAATAAATATCTTTGATATCCGCAAGCGCACGATTCATTCACGTAGTACTTAAGGTGTCGATTTCATGAGGAGAGATAATCTAATCCTAAAATTTAAGGTCAAAATAAATTGTAAAAATTTAAAATATAATGAAACTAAAATGAGAATTCAATTCAATCAATCAAATCAATTAAGAATCAATCACGAAAATATTAATAATTCAACAATTGCAATACACACCTAAAAATCAACCTAAGAGAATTGCTAATTGAGATAAAGGTAATTAAACCAAATTTAACAATTTCTTAATTATAACTCATCCTATTATGAATAATTTCTTCAACGATTACTTTAGTAGGATTACCTATTAAAGGAAACACAACTTTTAGTACATTATTCTCAAACTGTCGTACAATATCATCCGCATTATTAATATATTACCTTAAATCATGACGTGGCATCCAAGTGGATGGGATTTCTAACGCGATGATAGAATAGTAAGTTCTTGTCGCATTGTAAGACCCAAAATATCGAAATGTTATTGGCGCGGTATGCTTACGCATCGCATCACATATAGGATTGTTATGTTTTTTTTTTGTGTTGATGTAACATATCATATATTATCATAAAGCATTTGATAAGAAAATTATTAACATAAAGGAACTAGACGAAAAGATTAGTATAATCATTTGATTTAAAAAATTAAACATAATAAAAGGACCAAAAATATCATTCTCTATTTTGAGTACAGTAATACCAGCTCTTAAGTCATTCTCAATATTTAGGTAAACGCAAGATGTTAGAGGTTTAATAGTATGTAATATTATTCTTACGTAATAAAAGGATGTTTTAATAATATCAGCTCATAAATATTATATAAATTAAATTAATTTGAATCAAAACAATTATTAAGCGTTGTATATATATAAAGAAATTTTCCTATGTAAAATATACATGGGCCTGCTTATGCAAGTCAAAAAGATAGACCATTTATGTCTAAGCTTTTAGGTTATCCAACAATATCATTTCCTTCCTTTCTTTACATCTTGGTCAATTATATTTGAATGGTCTCGGATAAGCGTAGCAGCTATCCCGAGCGTGTCTGCCTATTGCTTATTGCCATGTTGTGCATTGTCGGCATCATTCATGCCGACCTGCTTTCTCACACATATTATGCTTACGGATGTTACTTTTTATGCATATACTTGTGTCTGTCATTTATAGTGGTTCCTATGGCTTTGACCAAAATGATTCAACCTTTTTCTATCCATTAAGATGAATCAATGCACTTACTGCAACTTTTCGTATGATGTTGACACCATATTGTGCCCACTCGTGAAAATGTTTTGGAATTAATTTGAAAAGAAAGTATATATATACACACATATAGAGAGAGACATAGATATAGATACATAGCCTAAACGAAGTTATTTTGTTATGTTCAGATGCATTAAACAACGTCGCTTTACACTATGTAAAAAGTCCCAAATAGTTATGTCGAAATGACATTCGAAGAGGAGGTGATTCTTAGATTCATCCTGCGTTAAGCACATCGGACAAGTGTTATCCACTTGCAAGTGTGGCATTTCGTAAACGGTGGATAACTTATTTTATATGGCCAATCAAAAAATAATGAAAGTAATTTACAAATGTTACATTTTTGGCTTTCAAAGGTTAACTTAATATATGATATTGATGAGCAGGAAGGAGCTAATTATGTTGTTTAATTTAATTATTCTTTGAGTATGTCTCGTTAACATTTTTCAACTTTACCAGATCAATTGAAGATAGGAATTTGGTTCTTTAAAAAGTATTTTCTTGTTTATACTTTGAGCCCCATCTCTGTTTTCAAGTTGTGAAATGCGGATTTGCAATTTATAACCTGAACTTGGGAATTTATAGCACTTACAAGTCACAATATCTATTACTCTAGATGGTTCTCTCTTCTTATTTTCAAGTTAGTAGTATGAGCAAGTTATTAAATAATTATTTTAGTTTGTAATTTATAGAAATATATAGGGTACTAGGGTAGTGATCTTTTAACTGAATGTGAATTGGTTGAAGAGATGTCACTCGCCTGATGTTTAACTGTCTCATTTTTATTAGAAAAATGATGCATTCTGGTTCTGGGATTTTATTTGAAGCTATGCGTTGTCGTTTGGATCCATGAAATTTGGTTGCTTTTTGTGATTAATCCGACGTGAAGATACCGCAAAACAAAGAAGGCGCGTCGGGGTTGTGTCTGATTAGCCTCCGACTTTCAAGTCAATATTTTTGTGAAGGTGAGGTTGATCAATGCAGAGAAAAGCTAGGTTTTGATTGCATGCTCATTATGGGAGAATTATACCTTATATAGGGATGGACGCTAGGGTTAAACCTTTACGTGTTTGCATAGGAATCTCTTATATGCGGATGGGCTGAGAAGAGCATGGATCGGGCTTGGGCCTGTTGTAGCCGTTGGGTTCGAGACTTGTTCTATGAAGAATGGACTGATCGTTGAGGTTGTCTTGGTTGGTCCGCCCAACATCGTGACCGACCATAAGCCCCTACTCCTCGAGTCGGCGAAGAGAAGGGTCGGAGGAGTATGTAGAGGTTTATAGCTCGTACTTAGGACGGCTCGTGATTGGGGCGATCGATCGGACATTGAGATATGACTCGTTTGTAGGTCGGCTCGTGAAGTAATCGATCGGTCGGGCATTGTTGTTGTAGGTCGGTCACGGGAAAGCTCGGGCGGTCCCGATCGATCAAATACCAACCGATTATGCATGACTATTCGGATGCCGACCGGTTGCGTATGCTTGCTCATATATGCCGGCCGGTTGGCGTAATCGCCGTTCAGGATCGATCATTGTATGCCCCGGTGATCGGCCTCGCCACTTGTTTGTGACGGCCCGCAAAGCGGGTCGGATGGTCATCATTAGCGGCGTGTGAAGGTACTTGGAGCATTTATTGTTTGACGACGACGTCCTTTGACAATTGTATTGAGAATCAAACGTATCGTCCTTTGCAGTTATCAATTTGCCTCGTCGTCCCTTCAATCGACGCGCCTTCCGGATTCGGACAACCCTAATTCCATGGCTTTGATCATCTTTGCATGTCAAGCATAGCTTGGATTTTCTCCGTGTTATACTTTGATTGGATGGCTCGTCAAAGTGCCTCCTATAAATGTTTAGGTCGACGAACCATTTGGTTTTCTTCACGATTATTTCCTTCTTGCATACGCTTACGCTTTCGTTCGTTCTTTCTTGCTCCCGTTTTGAAAACTTCATTCAATCGTCGTTCGATTTCCTTTCTCCATCCAACAAAAGTCGTCCTTCCTCCTCTAAAGTTCTTTTCAAGAGCTCTTTTCTTGGTAATCATGTCAATGGGTAGTTCTAGAAGTACGGTAGGAGGTACCGAGGAAGTGTCGACGAAGGAAAGAAGGGACGGGTTGGTTGTGGAGGCGGTACCGAGAGGTGAATCGAAGATGAGGTTGGGGGAACTGCAGCGGTTGATTATTAGGTGTAACATTCCTTCGTCCTGAGGGCCTAGGCTGACCATATGAACCGAACGGATCTTCAGCAATCTGAGCGGGTATTTTGCTGCATCTGAGAGCTTTTTCTCTATTGGCGGCATGAGACTTTCGTACGCTCCGATTATTAACGAGGTGTGCGCCGCCTATGAGCTGATGTCGAGTCAGATCCCCCCGAATGGCTGGAGGTTTATTAATGGTTTGGCTCTGCTATGCCATCAATTCGGTTGTCCTCTGTCAGTTGACATCCTCCGCCACTTCTTAAGAATGGGTCATAGCCCCATAATTGAAATTTGGGATTCCTTTTTGATCTGAGGATACCGGTATCGCTGGATGGAACTCCGGAAAGCCACTTCTTGGTGTCTGAAGTACTTTTTGTAAGCCCCAGGAACCTCCTTCGAAGCTCGACCGTGGAGGTACCCTTTAACCGAGCAATGGAATGACGTGTCGACCATATCTCTTAGTAGAGAGGAGTGGGAGGTGGTCGGCCGTATAAAAGAGCTCGGCATATACGACTTTACTCGACTCATGCAGGGGTACTTCGGGGGAGTCTCGGCCAATTCATTTCTCACTGACCCCCTCCTCGAATTAGCGGGCTAGGAGAGGAGACCGCCCCGTCCGGTTGACTCCTCGTGATTGAGCTAATTGTTGTATTTTTTAGCCTTGGTTTCATTTTCTAACTTAATTTATCGTTGTGCAGCCATGGTGAGAATGGAAGATGCTCCCACCCGGGCCTCCAAATCGAAGAAGCAGGCTGTACAGAAGAAAGGGACGGAGACGGGGATTGACGATGGCACCGCTTTGTCTATGGGGTTGGGCTCATCCGTAGTGTCGACGGATGTTCCACCTGTCGGGGGCCGACCTTTTGATTCGGGGTCATTGCAAGTTGTGCCGGTCGGCGCGGGCCAGGTAGTCCTGACAGAGGAGGAGGAGGAGGATGTGGGTCCTCCTCTTAAGAGGAAAAGGTTGGTTCGGCTGGGGGATCTACCGTCCGGCCCAGCAAGTCGAGCCGGGACTGGGAAAGGGAAGAAGGGCAAGGGAAAGGCGCAAGCCGCAAATCCCGGGCAGTGGGAGTCTGCCCTCAAGTTGGCTAAGAATGCCACAATCGGGGTCCTCGAAGTGTCCCGTTACATTGCTGAGAGGATTACTCCGCCTGTGGACGAGCGGTTCATGGAGAAGAGGAGTAACTTGGAGCTAGGGTCTCAGCTCGTTCGTCTCGGTGTGCAGAGTGCGACGGCGGCCTTAGCGATCTTGCAGCTGCGTTTGGAGACTCGGACCGGAAGTCCAGGACCTCCATGATCAGGTGAAGGCTTTGAAGGGCGAGCTTTCGGAGGTGAAGGAGGGGAGAGACCTCCTCCAGGCTCAAAACGCATCCTTGGAGGAGGAAAAGAAATCCCAGGAGAGGGAGGTGGGCACTTTGTTGGCTCGACTGGACAAGGGAGAGGAGGAGAAGGACGAATGGAGGAAGACCGTGAGGGCAGAGCGGGAGTCTAACAAGAAACTCCACCAAGATTGCCGCTCCACAGTGGAGGGCAGGGACAGAGCCGAGGAGACCCTGCGGGAGGTGCGGCGTTCTGTGAGGATGCAACAGGTATAGACGATTAAGCGATGGAAACGGCGGTTTCTGTTCGAGGAGAGTTTAGAGCTCGCCTGCGACATAACCCTCTCGGTTCTGAGGAGGGGCCACGAACTCTACGCTCCTAGGGGGTCAGTGTGCCCTTCATTCGAGGAGTATGCCGAGTCGCTTCTTCCTGCGACTCTTGGGCTTTCTTTAGAGGAAGTCAAGGAGAAGGCCGAAGGAGAACGGGACGTCATTCTGGACGAAGAGCTGGATCTCAGCTTCGATGAAGAAGAGCTTCCCTACGAAGATATTCCTCCGGTCGCTCCCGGGTCTGCGCTCCTATTCCGTTGTGTCACTTTCGTAGAAGGGAAGAGCCTCCTTGCGAGGATATTCCTTCGGTTGCTCCCCCGGGTCCTGCTCCTTAAGCTACTTGTTGTTCCCCTTCTCCCGAATTCTAGAGCTCACCTGATCGGGCTTGTGGCCAGGGTGAATTTAATATGAATGAAAATTTTTAGTTGTGTTTCATTTTGTCGAAGTCATTTTTTCGAAGTCAATTTTCATGCTTATGTGCTTTGTTTCGGACGTATAGTTGACCAAGCCGAGGTCCCAAGGATCTTGTCTTAACGACCGATCGACCGTAGTCGATCTATGGAGATATCGAGCGAGGTCCCAAGGATCTTGTCTTGGCGACCGATCCACCGTAGTCGATCTATGAAGATACCGAGCGAGGTCCCAAGGATCTTGTCTTGGCGACCGATCGACCGTAGTCGATCTATGGAGATACCGGCGAGGTCCCAGGATCTTATCTTGGCGACCGATCGGCCGTAGTCGATCTATGGAATCCGAGCGAGGTCCCAAGGATCTTGTCTTGGCGACCGATCAACCGCAGTCGATCTATGGAGATACTGAGCGAGGTCCCAAGGATCTTGTCTTGGCGACCGATTGATCGTAGTCGATCTATGGAGATACCGAGCGATGATTGATCTGATTTTTTACCCTTTGCCACAATGGAACTTTTTATCGCCAAGAAATCTGAAAACCCCTTTATTGATGATAACGAGGGCGTGGGCCGTTAAAAAACCTGCTTGGCTGGGACAAGAAAAAGGTACCCACAAGTGTTGTACAAAAACATTGTTGAACTAACATTAATCAAAATAAGACTTATCTATTGGTAGAATGCCTTTAGGTTTCGGGAGTTCCACGGCCTTGGTAGAATTTTCCCTTTCGCATCACGTAGGATGTAAGAACCGTGCCTGACCTGTTTAATCACTCGATAAGGTCCTTCTCACGTTTGTCCGAGCTTTCCAGGATGCTTCCCAGCCGCCTCGGCCTTTCGTAGGACGTAACCACCTACCTTTACATCGCTCGGCTTGACCCTTCTGTTGTAGAATTTGGTCGCCTTTTGCCTGATGGCTTCGAACGCAATGGTGCCCTTTCTCTATCCTCACCGAGGAGAGCGAGTTTAAACTGCGGGCTTCATCATTCCGCTCTTCTTCATAGCCCAATGACCTTTGATTATACAATACCACCTCTCTTTGGGATTAGGGCTTACGCTCAGAAGGTCATCTGAGCAGTGTTTCCCTGTGGCTCCGTTCGGTGTGGTTCTGTATGCCCACAACACTTCGTCTAGTTCTTCCACCCAGGTCTTTCGGCCATCTAGGCGCTTCTTGAGGACACTCATTATCTTTTTGTTGGTGTTCTCCGCAAGTCCATTGCTTTGGGGATGAGCTATCGAAGTCAACTGTAGTTTGATTTTTAGTTGGTCACAGAAGTCTCTGAATTTGTCGTTATCGAATTGCCGACCGTTATCTGTAACTAACACCATAGGCATCCCGAAGTGACATAGTATATTTTTCTTTACGAAACTTTCTACTTTCCCCTCGGTGATTGTAGCGACCGACTCCGTTTATACCCACTTAGTGAAGTATTCCACTGCCACTATCAGGAATTTCTTTTTTCCGGGACCGAGAGGGAAGGGCCTCAGTATATCCATTCCCCATTGAGCGAAAGGAATAGGGTGACTCACGATTTGCATCCTCTCGGTCGGCTGATGAGATAGGCTGCTATTTCTCTGGCAGGCCTCACATCGGTCGACCTTCTCTTGGCAGTCTTTTCTCATTGTCGGCCAGTAGTACCCCTGTCTGATCAGTCTGTGAGCTAACATTCTGCCTCCTACATGATTTCCGCACATCCCTTCGTGGACCTCGGCCATTGCCTGCTCGACTTTTTCTTCGTTCAAGCATCGAAGCAGTGGCCAGTCGTAAGACCGCTTATATAAAGTACCATTAACGACTGTATACTCGGCTGCCTTTATTCTTAGTTTCTTGGCCTCCGATGCGTCTTCTGGTTGTTTTCCTTCTAAAGGTATCTGTAATCGGTTCCGTCCAACCCGACCGACCGGTACTTATGTTGTGAACTTCCTCGGCTTTTTGAATGCTAGGCCGGCCCAGTCGTTCGATTAGAACATTGTTTATTGCATCACGGTCGGAAGTCATTTTGAGAGCGATCCGCTTTAGCGTTTGAGCTCGTTCTATTCTCGCGATCGAGTCTTGTTTGAAATTGCTCAACTCCCGCTTTACCGGCTCAGTACTGATCATGTTGTTCCCGCAGCTTCATATCGCTCTGTGACTTGGCCGACCACTACTTGGCTATCACTATACACCTTGGATGCCTTATTTCCATCTCCTAGCAATTGGAGGCCGCTTATCGAGGCCTCGTATTACGCCGTTATTGGAGGCCTTGAACTCGAGCCGACGGGCATATTCCACATTTTCTTCATGGTGCGGGCTGATCAGCACTACTCCTGCTCCGCATCCCTCGGCATTGGACGGCTCGTCAACAAACAAGTTCTAGGCAGGGAGCTGCTCGTCCTTCGAGCTTGGTTGGCTCATCTCTGCGATAAAATCTGCCAACACCTGCGCTTTGATGGTCGTGCGGGGTTTGTATTGTATGCCGAACTCCCCCAGCTCTACCGCCCACTTTATTAGTCGATCCGAAGTTTCGGGCTTTTGAAGGCATTGTCTGAGGGGTTGGTCGGTCCATACCTCAATGGTATGACTTTGGAAGTAAGGCCTTAGCTTCCTGGCTGCCATTATCAAGGAGAGGGCTAGTTTTTCTATGGGCGTATATCGCGTTTCCGGTCCGGTCAATACTTTGCTGACGTAGTAAATAGGGTGTTGTTCGCTTCCCTCCGATCGAATAAGTCTGCTGATAGACCCTCCGTAACTACCAAGTATAAGATCGGGTTATTCCCTCTAGGGCTTTGCGGGATAGGCGAAATTTGGACAAGTATTGCTTTAAGTGTTGAAAAGCTTTCTACTTTTCGTCCGGCCATTGGAATTGGGTTCGTTCGCCTTCCTCAAGATTTTGAAAATGGGAGGCACTTGTCTCTAATCTGGAGATGAACACCTTAGAGAGACTATCCTACCGGTCAATACCTGCACTTCTTTTAAGCATTTGGGTGAGGGCATTTGGATGATGGTTTCGATCTTTTCGGATTAGCCTCAATCCGCGTTGAGTGATCATAAACCTAGGAATTTTCAGATGCCACCCGAAAATACATTTTCGGGTTGACTTCATCTGAAATTTATTGAGGTTTGGAAAACCTCCTGAGATCTTCCACATGCTCCGTGGCGTCTTACTTTTGACCACCATATCATCCACATACGCTTCCACCGACCGCCGATCTGTTTCTTAAAGACTTCCATGACGAGTCGTTGATAGGTCGCCCTGCGTTCTTGAGCCAAAAGGCATTACTTGATAGCAATATGTGCCTTGATCGGTTATAAAGCGGTCTTTTCTTCGTCTTCCAGACTCATTTGAATCTGGTGATAGCCCGAGAAAGCGTCCAGGAAGCTGAGAAGTTCATGCCCTGAGGTAGAGTCTACCAGCTGGTCGATCTTGGGCAATGAAAAACTGTCCTTTGGACATGCTTTGTTCAAATCAGTGAAATCTATACACATTCTTCACTTCCCGTTCTTCTTTTTCACTAAAACCACATTGGCGAGCCACTCAGGGTACTTGACTTCTCGGATGAACCCGGCCTCGAGTAACTTCTCTACTTCTTTCTCGATCACCTCCTGTTGCTCCTTACTGTGCCATCGCTTCTTATGTCTGATCGGCTTGTAGTCGTGCCGAATTCCGAGGGAATGCGACGCAACTGATCGAGAAATTCCAGGCATGTCGCTCGGCACCCAAGCGAAGACCGATCTATTTTTCACCAGACAATCTGTGATTTCTTTAACTAGGTCGTCTTTGCATTTCGGAGCCTAGGTTTGTGTATTTAGAAGGGTCGACCGTCGATCCGACCCATTGTGTTTCTTCCACTGGGTTCATCCTATCCATGTCTTCGTCGGCTCTCACGTCAAGGGAGCTCGTCAGGACCACCTCCCTGTCTAATGTCTTCGTTTACGCTAAATAACATTCCCAGCAATTCTCTGTTGGCCTCGACAACACCGACTCAAGTGGGGTGTCGGAACTTCATAACTTGGTAGTAGGTAGAGGCGACCGTCTGAGGGCATTTTGAGTAGCCGCTCGATTATTGCATTATCGCCCTTGAAACTTTACGACCAAGAACTCGGCGTCCCTTTCTATTTGACACGGCTTTTGTCCGAACTTCACTTTCAAGTGCACCGGGAGACGGATAAGTGAGGCCCGATTCGCCTTTGATGGGACCGTCTGTAGGTAGTAGTCGGTCTTGGTACCTTCATACCTTGAAGGCCTCATAGTACAACAAGTCGATCGAGAATTTGCCGTATCAATCATCACCCGCTTCACCTTGTAACCGTCCATGTTCAAATTTACCACGAGTGCATCATCATGAGGGCAACTTACTCCATCGAGGTCGGACTCATCGAATTATATCGTCCCGTCATTCTCCCTCGACTTTTTGGTGGATGAGTCCCTGCCGACCTGTTTGGCGTATCTTTTTCTCCCTTTAGTGGTGGATCCTCCTGCTGCATTTCCACCGAATATCATGTTAATGATCCCAGTCGGTCGGTCGTCTTGTTGCCCGGTGTTTCGGTCGTTTCTTTCCCTCGATCGCCCTCTCTCTTCTCTTCGATTATCTGTGGTCGATACATCTCCCCATCATTCTGTCATTTCGCCTCGAGGCGGCCGCTTATTGTCTCGCCGACACTGCTGCTGGCGATTATCCGATCGGCATTTTGTTGGTGCCTCACGAATCGACCTAACCTTCCCCTTTGTATGAGGAATTAGATTTCTCTTTTCAACTACCAGCAATCTTCCGTATCATGGCTGACCTCTTCGTGAAAAAGGCAATATAAATTGGAGTTCCTATCCTTGTAGGGGGTTTTCATTTTATTGGGTTCTCGGATAGTTTCCCCATCCGCTTTCATGGCCGCCATAACTTCTGCATATCGTTTGTTGAGCGGGGTGAGCTCCTGTTGATTTTCCTGTCGATCGGTCGGCCTTCTCCAGCTCGAATGGCCTTTTTGCCGCTTGTGCGAATTGCTCGCCCTATCATTTGGCGAGCGATCATCCATCCGACGCCTCGTATTTTTCAGCACTTCTTCAAGCTGAATATACCTATCCGCCCTATTTCTTATTTCCTGAACGGATCGGGGTTGATCGAGGGCTAACGACTTCTTGAACTCCTCATCCCTCGTATTATTCATAAGCGCGGCCAACATGGACGAGCAAGTAAGGTCGGGGACCTCGACCGCTTCGTTATTGAATCAAGTGATGAATTCCTGCAAGCTTTCATTCCTTCCTTGGGTAAGTTGCATCACCTCCAAAGCTGTCTTCTGCGACCGCTTACTAGTGGCAAATTGGTTCAGGAATAACAACCTGAAATCTTCGTAGTATGTGATACAGCTTGGGGGTAAGCTGTTGAACCATCGCCTAGCTCCCTTTTGGAAGGCCGTGCAGAAAGCCTTACATTGGATAGCGTCCGGAACACAATGTAGATTCATCATGGACTGGAAATGCTGCAGGTAATCCAGGGGGTCGGTCTTCTCAGTGTATTTCTCGGGGGTCGGTATTTTTGTGCCGGGTGCCAGGAGGCTATTCAAGATTTCCGGAGTGAAGGGAGAGCTGTACTGCGACGTCAGGCGATCTGGACGAAAACTCATAGCTGCGTTAATCCGATCGTCCACGATTTTTTCTAGGGCTTCGGTTGGGCGATGATCGGTCGTCATCTTTGGTTTGTCGGTGACTTCTTGTGCTGAAGACAATTCTTTATTCTTGTTGATTCTGTCGCAAAATTTGGCGGATCAACGGATCGTGACTTCCTCGATCTGTTTTGGTCGAGGATAGTGTGTACTGATCGGAAGAGGATTTGCACCGGTCGGAGTTGGATATTGAGTGCGTATTAGTAGCGGCGTTATCCTCAAAGCTACGCTCTGTTCTTCTTATTCAAGGTTTGAGGTGTGGTTGATCGTTAAGATCCGAAATTCCGTCGTGAAACATGTGGTACGGTGGCGAGTTGTAGGTGGTGAAAACCTATCGTTGCATCGCAGAGCCATGACAATGGCTTATCTCGAGGTTCGTCGCTTGTTGCTGACTTATCTGTGTGTTTACGGACGTGGTACGGAAGTCGGGCCCCACGGTGGGCGTCAATTGGTTCGCGCGATTTTGGTTTGAATTATGCGTTCTTGCGTTTGGATCCATAATTTGGTTGCTTTTGTGATTAATCCGACGTGAAGATACCTGCAAAACAAAGAAGGCACGTCGGGGGTTGTGTCCCGATTAGCCCCTCCGACGCTCAAGTCAATATTTTTGTGAAGGTGAGGTTGATCAATGCAGAGAAAAGCTAGGTTTTGATTGCGTACCTCTGTTATGGGAGAATTATACCTTATATAGGGGATGGACGCTAGGGTTAAACCTTTACGTGTTTGCATGGGAGTCTCTTACATGCGGATGGGCTGAGAAGAGCATGGATCGGGCTTGGGCCTGTCGTAGCCGTTAGGTTCGAGACTTGTTATATGAAGAATGGACCGATCGGCCCAAAGGTTGTCTTGACTGGGTCCGGGCCCAACATCGCCGACCCGACCACATTCCTTTCTTATAGTAGTATATTTTTTTATGCACCTCATTTGTGGCCCTCTTGATGTAGTGAACTTTAGAAAAACAACATTCAAGGGACTATACCCATTGAGCTTGGAAAATGAAGGCCTCATCACTTCATCAACTTGGATTTGTGAAACAATAACATCACATGCTAGTAGATTTTTTACTTATAACTTGATTGTTTGTGTCTAAGTGTGCTTGTGCACTTGCTTTAATAATTAATATAGCTTGAAGATTATAAACATTTTGGCATAAAGCCAAGATTTGCTTATCATGAACATAAGAAATAAATATGTTCATATTGTAGCTTAATTATACATTTCATAAAGCAACGCTAATAAATACATGGTGAAATTAGATTAAAAGGTAATATCATTTTCATATTGGAGAAATTAGATTAAAATGTGATATCATTCACACTAAAGTACTAAATGTAACAAATTTTGTTTTCAACCTCATATTGGCAAGTAAGCTCACATCTACGTCAAACTATGTAATTATAATATCTTTAACTCAATGTCTAATACAAGACATAAAATCATCAAATATGATTGGCTATGGTGAACACATATATGATTTATATAAGATCTTTTTATTAGGCATTGATAATATGTCACATGTTATTACTGATGATGAAGCTTACTTTGATCTATGGCATTTTAGACTTGGAAATTGCAATAACTAAGCAAAAGAAATGCACATATAAAAATGTTACATATAGATACTCATTGTGTGTCATTTAACTTTCTTTTTTTTCTCACCATCTTTATTATAATGGTATATTCCTCTTCTACACGATAAAGCTTAGAGGATTTTGATTTCATATAGGAAACAATGGTAGAGTGTTAGAGACTTTATGGTCCATATTAACAGCTATAATAAGAAACTTGATTCAATCATGCTTTAAAAATAATATACATCATAATCATCATCATTATAAGAAACTTAATTCAAACATGTTTCAAAAGTGATGTACATTACGATCATGATTATCATCATCATCATTTTGATTGTTAAATGTTTATCATATATATATATATATATATATATATATATATATATATATATATATATATATATATATATATATATATGCATGTCAATGTCCATATAACTTATATATTCGTATATGTTGATTGTTTCAGATGGATGAGCATATTCCTTCGGTGGAGAGTTCTACTTTGGAACTGAAGATTATATTAGTATATACTTTTAATTTGGTACCAAGTGAAGAAACAATTCATATTGAAGGACCAGGTTTATAAAGAAGAGATGTTTGGAATCACTTTAACGAGACTAGATCAATGGCTAGAGTAGAGAAGGTAGATTGTAAATATTGTCACAAGATGTTGGTCAAGAGTTTAAAATATGAAACCTCTCATTTAAAGAGACATATGGAGTTGTGTAATAGAAAGAAGATCATATCTAAAGGTCATTTTTTACCCATAACCTAATGAGGGAGAAAAATGAAATGATTTCTACAGCTTATGGTAGCAATAGATCATGGTTTTTGATAACTAATATGGTTAATGGTGATGAGCATCTACTTTCTATAATTGATAGCAAAATATTTAGGATGTTACTTTCCTCATTCCAGCTAACCTTTAAGATCCCAACTCATACTACCTTAAAGAAAGATATTTTTAAGATATATAAGGATCAAAAGAAAGAATATCAAAAATGTTGTCAAGTATTTAAGGACAGATTGCCATCACATTGGACATCTGGATAGTTGATAACCAAAAGAAAGGTTGTATACCGGTGATGACATACTATATTGACATCAACTAGACTCTATGCAATTAACTATTTGGGTAAATTATATTCTTTAATATTATTATCTTTTATTTTTTGATTATGTTCATAATCGATATTTGTTCATATTTTTAAATTGTAGGCTTATTTATATGCTAGCACCACATACAAGAAAAAGGTTGACAACCTTGTTAATCGAGTGTTTAATGGATTGGAATATCAACACCAAGTCGTCTACAATAACACTCAAAAATTGTACCAGAAGTTGAAGAATAATTTATGAGTTAGGAGCTTATTAGTTGGTGGGAGGTTATTCCATATTCCATGTTTTGCGAATATTCTTAATTTGATTGTGAAGGATGAGTTAGAGAAGATTGAGGAAGAAATATAGTCAATCCAAGGTAGTGTAGTGCATTAGAGTGCAACGCCCAAAAGATTTAAAATTTTGAAGAAACTATAGGATAGCTACACATTTCGTGCACAAAGAAGTTAGCACTGGATTGTCCTACCTTATGAAATTCAACCTTCAATATGTTTTAGTTGACAACCTAATATATAAAGTTGTACAATAGGTTGAGATAAAGAGATTCTTAACGTACTTATTTGCCTACAGAAGATTAATAAAAGTTAGCTAAAGAACTTTGTGCAAAGTTGAAATTTCTTTATACTACTAGTAATTTGTTCTCAAGAACAAAATATTCAACTTCATATAGTTTCTTTGGCAATATGTGCGAGATTAAGAAAACTATATCTAATTAGATATTTTATTCCATCTATGTGAATTGGGTTATGGTAGAATAAATGACAGAGAAGCTCAATTCTTATTAGTATATAGTAGGAGATATTGTGACAGTCATTTATGTATTGGGCCTAAGATACAAGATGGAGGGGTTTATTTTTATTATGACATATTGTATGGTGTTTGGGCTCTAGAATTGTTTAATGACAGCAACTAAGATTGAACAAAAACTAGGATAATAGTAGTTCAGTTTTAGCTTTATGTTTAAGTTTAAGTTCAGGTTCAACTTGTTCTAAGACCAGTGTGAAAACCCTCATTTACAAAATTCATGAAAGAAAAAAGTGCTAGGATTCTTATAATGTGACAGGGATGGACAAATATTTGATGGCAAATTGTATGATCAAAGTTGAAGGTCTGAAGTTTGATGTATTACTATGGTGGAAGAATCATGAAAATGAAATTCCGATCATACAAAAAATTGTATGAGATCTCTTAGCGATTCCAACATCTACTATTGCTTCAAAGATGGGGATCTTGATGATAAACTCTATTATCTATGATATATAAATTATCTATCTTTCTTTGTGATATTATATTTTCTTTGTATATTAATACGGTAATGATACAGAGGAGACTAATCATTCAATTAAAAAATTGAACAATATTCAATGGTGAAAGTATATTTAATTGTTTATTATCATATGTTTAATATTCATTTAAGGTAATTAACACATTATCGGTATAATTTATAGAATAATTTTGCTACATGCAAATGAAGTAATCTGAGCTATTAATGATCCTTATTATAATGATTAACTATACCCTTTTCCTCCATTACGGGTTTGTTATCTTTAATCTTTGTTTCGGATTTAATTATTTTTATTTAATTACTTTAGTTTTTATAATTAAAGATATAATTTTTAGTTGTGTGTTTTTATACAAGTTCAACAATGTTGTCTCTGCCTTACTCAATTTCAATATCTACTCTTCAGTCTCTACTCTTCACTCCCCAACAGTCCAATTATATTGATAATTTCATTTTGACTTTTGTAAATTCTATCACTAAAAATTAGGATAATATTAAGATGATGATACTCTTTTATTTTGATAATAAAATGATTTTAATAGTATTACTATTTTATGTGTTGCATAATTAAATTCATAAATTTATGGTATTTATCATATGTATGCTTGGATTGTATAACCAGCAACAAGAACATTTAAAGTCCAAACTAATATCATTTATATGGGCTGATATTTGTTCCATTGTGTTAATTAAATGAATATGGCATTTCTCATATACCATTTTTTTGGTTCACTTTCTTTTATAATAAATTTATTTTGTCTTATTCATTTCAAAATTTTATGTACACTTAATATATATGAATTTTTGAAAACATATTTTTATTAAACAATTATGAATTATGTTAATTAAATGAAAGTGGGATTTATCATATACTATTTTTAGTTCACTTTATTTTAAATAAATTTATCTTGAAATTATTTATTTTAAAATTTTATATTAATTTAATATATGCAATTTTAAGCAATTATGAATTATATTAATTAAATGAATGTGACATTTCTCGTATACCATTTTTTTAGTTCACATTCTTTTAAAATAAATTTATTTATTTTAAAAGAATGTGATATTTGAGAATGTTCATACTTTTTAAAGAGAAAAAGAAGTCGTGACAGAGAATTGACTTTTTTGGCAATTGTTAGCATGTAGAAACTGCACCTACTGATTCATGGTCGTTGAAATGAGCTTGCAGGCACTTGTTGGCCCCGGTGCATATCCAATTGTTAGCCTGGTGTAATCTTGCGAGCCACTTGTTACGCAGCCAATCCTGCCTTTTGTTTGCGAAGTTGTTTTAAGTATATTCTCCAGTCCAGAGGCGCAACTGTCAAGACGGCATTCGTGCCGGGGCAATTGGTGTGAACATCGATCACAAGTTGACCACCTCCAAAAAGTTGGAATCTACTTTCTTGTCCTCTCGAAATAACTTTGCCCAAACGTTTGAAGATTGCTACGTAAGAGCCAGAACCACCACTCAAAATGGACAGAACTTGACAAAAAACAATTGGCCCTGGTAGACAAGGCGGTCGTCGTAGCACGTGTCATGAATTATGACTGATGCCCGTCTGTTGCGTCTATCTGCCAGAAATCGTCAATGGATACATGCCTTCTTATGGCACATGGCATCGAATTAGATTTGAGAATTATGGGAATCCACCAACAGTTTTCATTGCTTACGTGATACAAGTTCATCTTTAATTTAAAAGTTAAACTTTATATAAATTTGATTATAAAGTTGAATTTTTTTCGACCAAGCATTTCAGAAAGTTCTTAATTATAAAAAGGTACTTTTAAGTTATCAGGTTAATCCTCCCTCAAGTCAGATAGATCTTTTATAGGAGACAAAACTCTAGTCTTAAATTTTAAACGATTGTATACATAAGGGATATTAAAATTTACAACTTCACTTAAACTAGAAAAATCCTTATTAACTCCCCTACGTCTTGGGGTTTATAAAGTTGAATTATTAATAAATAATTTTGTTTTAATTGTCTCAGCTCAGAAGATAACTCAATAATATATATTGGTTTCGATGGCCTTTTAATCAGCTCATCTTTATATCCATTACCCAAAAAGCTTTTAACTTTTCCAGTTTCTCTTTTGTCGGAAAGAAGCTCGATCCAAGTAGTCAGTAGAACCAAATTAGGTGACGAGATCCACAAACTCAACAGAAGAAGACAATTAGATAAGTCACCGCGGCATTTTTACAACTCTAACAACCTTGCTCCGTAAGTCTATGATAAATGCCTAACCCCCAACTTCTCTCCACATGCTTACAACTTCTCTGAAGTAACGACTCTCATCAATCAGTTGCAACCACCAACGAATGGGAATAGGAAAAATGAGAAAGATCAACCAAAGAGAAGTCTTCTCTAGCCAAGAAATGACTCTCTTTCACATCTGACGTCATCCAGATTTCCTTGATCCTCGCACTTCTTGGCCTACAGTTGCTGATTCTAGAATGATTGGGTTAGTTTCCGTTCTTGAGTAAATCAATTAGTTAGCAATGATATTATTAATTTAATTAATAAAATAATTTTATCGTCATGTATTTTATTAATTATATTTGACATTTTAATATTAAAATAAAGTCTTTAAAATAAATATTATGTTTAAAATTAAGAAGAGATAATAATTATTTTCAATTTTTATTTATTTATTATTTTTAAATTGTTCCTAATTATTGTTTCAATTTGATGAGATATTACTTTTTTGAAATGAAAATAATTTATTTCCAAATCAAACAACAAATTTGTTACACCCTTTGTTCAATTTTCAGATAACTGAATTGTCTAAAAATAATTAGTGCCTATTGCTTAATACACATAATAAGGGAGTTTTCTTTATCTTAGATAGATATCTATCCCTCTTATTGTCATTCTTCTCCCCATCTATCCACTATTCCATGCTGCCTATTTTAGCTCAGTAGATCAAAGCAATTTCAATTGCCCTCCCTTCTTATTGATTGTGAAGTTCATAGTAGGCTTCTAGTAAACTTAATTATGTGCAATTATCTTGGAGGGCTTTTTCAAGGTATCTCTTGCAACTTTTTTTCTGGTGAGTTTTGGGCATTTTAGTTATATTGATTGCTACCTATTAGATGCTTCATCTCTCTCCCTACTGCTTCTCCTAGACTTAGGATAAACCTGGTAATGGATAATGAGTTAAAGAGTGATTTCATTGACTAGGAATTAGCATTTCTGATGTACTCTTTGTGCATCCACTTCACCTATAATCCTTCTTTGTCATTAAATAATCCATGTATTATTTTAACCATTAGTGACCTATCTGAGTTCCCAATCCTCCTTGAGTTTTAGACAAACAATTATCCTTCTATTTGATTTCGGAAACCCTTTTACTATTTCCAACTTCACTTCTCAGGAAGTTCTTAAGAAACCTCTCAATATCCTTGATTATTTTAGTTGGTAGGAGATGTCAGCTCTAGGAAATATGCATCCCATTTGGAATTGAAATTATCAATTGTACTTTACCTACATAAGGTAGAAGCTTTGACATCCAACTATTAATTCCACCTAAAATAGCATCAAATACTAGCTTACAATCCTTATAGGATAGTTTTGAAGCTAAAATAAGAAGTCCAAGATACTTGAGAGGAGCTTTAGACTGTCCATTAGCAAATGGATAGAATTTGCATCAACTCCATATGGCAAAAGTAGGTCATTAGCAAATGACATGTTGAATAACTTAGTTCTCTAGCATTTATAATGTAATTTGAAGGGTTTACTTGGGATATCTGATAGGTTATCGACCTTACCAAAGCCTCTATTGGTAACGAGAACCATTAGGGAGAAATGAATTTTCCTATTTGACTCATTTTGATCCCTTGAACAATTAGGTAGCTTTTCCATTTACCGACACACTAAAAGATGAACATATATTAGGCAATCCAATTAACGAATTTAGAGGGGAAACCAAGAATATGTAGGGTTTGGAATACGAAAGACTAGTTGAGATTGTCAAAGACCTTAGTGAAGTCTATCTTTAAAGAACAACTTTTAGTGTTTTTATTCGAATTGTAGTCTTTAAAGAATTCCTGAGTCAGCAATAGATTATCAATATTTCTTCCTGCAATAAAACCAGATTTTGAGAAATTAATAAGATCTTCCATTATGGGTTTAAGTCTTAGGGCAAGTATCTTCTAGATAATTTTGTAGAGTAGGTTATAATAAGAGATTTGCATGCAGTCCTAAAAGGATGATGGTGAAAAATATTTGGTACATGTGCACCATCTTCGAGTTAAATGACTCTTGCTCTCTGCTGGAGAAGGAGGAATGATAGCTGATTGACTGTATATAAAGAGATAGCGCTAATTTTTCATTAGAAACTAGAACTAGATCTTATGGAGAGATTGCACAAAGTTTCTAAATATCAACTTGCTCATTTATGGACTTCATTAAAGCATGATCACTGCATCCTCTTAAAGAATTGAGAAGCTTGAGCTCCTTAGCTTTTGAACACAAACAAATTGTTTAGTGCCCCTTATGAGTAACTTCAGGTCTCTTTCTAGAAGCATCCAAGAAACTTGATTCATTAACCAAAAAGTTATTAAATCTAAAAGGAAAAAGCTTGTACCCTTTTGGAATAACTATTCAATGATGATGGGAATGTCATCGGAGAATAAAAGGATCTCTAAAATTTGCAATATTGTTAGGGAAATGAGCTAACCAATAGCATTAACAAGAGCTCAATTTAATTTCTTCCTTACGAAGCAAGTATAGTTTTGCTTGTCAGACCAAGAGAATTAGTGCCCAATTTGTTTCAAATTAGTTACTGCTAGCTTTTCAACACATTCTTGGACATCATCAGAGAAGTTTATGAGATTGCAATTACCTTGAGCTTCAATCATGTATATGATTGAATTGAAATCACCACATAACATCCATGGTTTGTCATTGTTATTGCTAAAATGAATCGAGTTTTTCCATCAATCCTTCCTCTGAGGCCTGAAGTTATTAGCATATATAAACAATAACTTTGTTTTCTCTTGCAAGAACTAAACTATGTTCATTCATTAATGGTAACTTCTGGAGACTCCCTACTCCTCTTAGTCAACTGCATCCATAATATTCCCAAACTCATCCACTGTAGACACATTGGACAGACCTTCCAACTTGTAAACTATCAAACAAGATTATTACAGATATGCTCAGATTCAGGAATCCAAAAGTAAACTAGAGAAGAATTGTTTGGTACAATATTCTTCCTCCAAAGTTATCTTTTCTTCTATGGCTTATTGTCAAGAATCGGCTTAATACTACTCCTTGACATCAACATAAGTTGCTCTCTATGTTTTACACAAGATGAAACTAGAGATCATATATTCTTCATATGCCCAGTTTCTAAGTTTATTTGGGAACAAGTGAAGCTAAAAGGCTTATGGATTGGTTTTGATAATTCTATCTATATCATTATTTGTTGGCTAGCCACTTAAGCTTCTATTCTTGTGATTGACAAATTGATATACTTACTGGCTATGGGATTATGTGTGCAAACAATTCGAAAAGAAAGGAATGCAACAAAGTTTTTATCCGAATGCAAAAACATAGATGCACTTTTCACTGAAGTTATAAATGGGACCGGAGAAATTATTTTATTGGGAAACCTTGCAACAGATTATAGCTCCACTCTACTACTCTCCTTGAATCTCTAAGTCGTGTGCTACCTAAATATTCAATGTGATATTTTTGTGTTTTAGGTGTATCCAGTGTGTTCCTTTATGTTGAGGGTTAATCCTATGAAGCTTCTTTGAGGGTTTAAACTTCTTTATGTGTTAATTCATTCCTTCTGTCATTAAAAAAAAACAATACGATAATATAAATATGAAAGAATTGAAATATTAGATTAAAATATTTTGTATTGATAATTTGAATTGTTTAAATAAAAATTTTGAGATAAGGAAATCCTAAAGTTATTATTCAATATTTAAAGAATTTTATAAATCAAATGTGTAGTTCATTAAAAATATAAAGTAGATACTTAAATAAATAGCGGATATTGTTATCCAATTTAATAGCAAATTATTGCTTTAATTGAATAACTAGGTAAAATTGATAAATTCTTCTCTTTATATCAAGTTAGATTAGTCTTTTCAATTTGAAGACCCTTAAATGAATAATATGCATTCTAATTGATTAAGTTTAATTTTAGTTATTTTATCATAAAACAAAGATATCTATGTGGCGATTTATCTTATTAAGATATTCAAGATCAAGAAATATATAATTCTCTTTTGGGTAAGTCCTACAGGTGGAAGGAAGATTGGAGCTAACAAATGTCAATTATTAAAATTCATTCAAAATTTTCAATGGGTAACTCAATAATTCCTCAAACAAATTATGCAATGAACATCATTTGTTAAGATACAAGAGAATCCTATTAAAGGTATCTATTGTATTAACTTAAGCTCGTGCAATTATGGTGGAGCAAATATTTAGGGATGATTGTAGCATAAAGATTTTAAAGTAAGTTTCAATTTATTAGATAGAATCGGGATGTTAAATTTAGTCCGACCCCTTGATTTTAGTCTGAATTGACTGAACCACGGGTCAAATTTTTTAAAAAATAATTTTATTTTAATTTTTTGAAATATAAGGTGCGTCAGGTTATCTTGTGGTCAGGCTAAGCCAGGCTATCCCTAAGTAGGAAGTATGTCCAAGTACGCTGATTTAAAACAATTTTTGGAGCAGATTTTACGTAAATATTACACTTGTCTTATTACATCCATGAAATCTTGGTCGTTTATTTTGCGAGAACTATCACGGGACCTACGAGACTCTACAAAATAAATAGCTGAGATTTATTGAACACAATAAAACACCGTAATATTAGACAAGAGATCTAAACTTCAATTTTTGAGCTTTAAACTCGGTGAATCTAAGGTTAAAAACTTTTAAGAATACGATTTACGGTAAAACAGATAAACACAGTGTTTTCAATAAAATAGTTAATATTCTTATTTTTTTAATGAAATAAATAAAAATAAACAAAATAAAGCTCAGAAGTCAGAATCCATGTGGAATAGGAGGAATTCGCGTGGTACCATCTGATCCATACACGTGTGAAGTAACAATTGACAGTCACTTAAAAAGATCGGCCAATCAGGAGGACTAAGTGGTAACTTACGGATCAAGATACCTCCAAAACATCATCATCGACGTGCCGCGAAAATATCATTTCCTAAAGCCGATATCTTTTCTCAATGCGGCTGTTAGGTCTTCCATCCTTATTTAATGCTTTTGTGATTCTAGAAGCAAACTCCGCCTCTTCCCATATCGCCATTCTCCTTTTATTCCATAAAATGGAATGATCAAACATAAAATTCCCAATTATATTTTATTAACTGTTTTCTTAAAAATCAAATATAGAATTTTAATCTGAAATTCAAAGCCTAAGACCGTAATTTGAAGAGGGAAGCATGGGCATAGTTGCCGCATAAATGAGGTAAGCAATTCCAGCCAATAATATCAAAGATCCTCTCTCTCTCTTTACTCCTACCATTTATATATATGGGGCCACTCAGCCTGAGACATAGGCTTAACCTTTCCAATATTATTCAACAAAAGCCTGCTCTCTCTCTCTCTCCCCTCTCTTTGTGCCAAGAACACGCGATAGTTCAGGCTCATCTGACTTCTTTTACAAGATTCTTGGAACTTTCGCATCTCCCATATCATCACGATTATGAAGAAATCCGGCGCTTTTGCTGCTTCTGTTGCTGCTGCTTCAGTCACTGCCATCTCTGTTTCTTCTTCATCTTCGTCTTCGAACAACACCAGCTTTATGGCTAATTCAACTCTCCAGCTTTCTCGCGAGGTAGCCCTTGAACGACTCTCTTGTGGGTCTCTCTCAAATATTTTGAAACCAGTTTTTGTTGTGATTTACATGTACCTTTATTTTCTGCTTGTTATCATGGTCGTCACTGTTTATGAGTCTCAACTTAAATCCCCCCTTTCCTAACTTTCACAACTCTTTACTAGTTCTCGCTTCATCTTTGAATTTCACAAGGTTTGTATGCGTAGCCCATGTTTTGGTTTTATTACCCACAATCTTTTCGCTACAATTGTGTAACCCAACACATGTACATTTGATTCTTGTAGGACTCAAACATAGACCATAAGACGTCATCTTCTGCAGATAAATTTGCTCCCAAATTTGATGGGTTGAGGTTTATTGAAACCCTGATTACGGCTCACAGATGATCATCTTCATGTCTTCGGAGCCGCTAATTCATCTTCATCTCTGATTTAGATTGCTAAGACAATATAAGAGGGAGTTTCAATTTTTTTTTTTTCTGGGTCTCTTATAATAGAAGTTAATGAAGGTTAGGACTCTATGTAAGCTGAAAAAAGGCAACGGTTGGGTCAAGTTTTGTACTGGAGTTGATAGCCAAAGGCTTGGACTTGCGGTGGTTGTTATTCTGTTTTTTAATGGTTGTTGTTAAACGGAAGGCATGAGTGCGATATTTCGTGTTCTAGGCTTTCCTTCGTCGGTCCGATACCTCTGTTAATGATTAAAAAAAAGATTGAGAAATACTTGGTCGTAAAGGTATCATATTATTCGAGACAGATCTATCGTCTAATTTTATATAATTTTATGATATTTTAGCCATTAAATTTTATGTTTATTTATATAAATAAATAATTAAAATTTATAAAATATTATAAAATATTATAAAATTGAACAAAAAATTTGAAACCAGCTATTATTGGACTGTCATTTATTTGATCACCTAGCTGTCCTCGTAATATTGTTTTGGTGATAAAAATTGACCAAATGGGACCATCAAAATAATATTTTGCAATACATAATTGATTTTATTTTTAAATTTGATCGATTCCTTTCTTTCATAAATTAATCATTTGACAATATATCCGAGGTTTATGTTATGATTTCCTCTCCCAACCAGCACCGGCCAAGTTAGATTCTGACCTGGGAAAGCTGATACAACAAATCATAATCAATGCACTTATGTGCACTAGCCAAGTTACATGCTGACCTGGGAAAGCTGATACAACAAATCATAATCAATGCACTTATGCGCGCAGAGTCGTCTGACACCCTAATAGTCTGCTCATCTAGGTCTGTCGTCTACGCAGTCTGACAAGATTGAAAATAATCAGCACAAAATTTAATTTCAATCATATTTTTATTTTTAAAAAATTCAAATTACTTTTATTTTATAAAATAAATAACAAATAATTTATAATAAAATATAAATTTTAATTTATACTTTATTATGAAGCTTGAGGTGAACTTTGGAGTAACAAGTAAAGTTACTCCTTTATGATTGAAAAGTCAAAGCTTCAAATCTTTGTAAAATACAAATAAAAATTGCATACAATTGATATCCATTTCAACTATCATAGTCGTAAAAGTATTATAATAAGTTTGGGATATTTTACTAATTTAATTAAAATTAAAATCTAATTTCAATTAAACTTTAGATAGAACAAATAATTAAATATCATTTATACCTAAATATGATTTAATATTTCATATTGATCCTCATTTATTAAGTACTTCATATTTAATAATAAAGTTTTTCAAATTTTACAATCAAATTCAACTTGATTAAAATATCATTGGTCTCTTTAGCTCGTTCTTTATGTGAGATCCATTAGTTTAAATATATTAACAATGGATAAAAATTATAACCTTAAATCATATTTATGATTAGATAAATTAGACCCTTTAATTTATCTTTAATTCTCTAATTAAAATTTATATCTATATATCAAGCAGCCTCAGTCTTAATGTTTTATAGACCCTTAACAAAGTTAAAAAAGAATCATAATTTGCCTGATTTTGTTCTTTATAAGAATCAAAATGAGGTCAATTCAATGAACTTGTTTTCTATCAAGCATTCACATGTTTGTTTAAGTATTCTATACTTTAGTTTATATGATCAGTTACTTCTTTCATAAGGAAAAACGAAATGTTTGATAGTCTTTTTACGTTTTAATGTCCAATCTTAATACAATAATGATTAGGAACATTTAGGATGATACATAAATGTAATATAAATCTCATAATTATAATCTAATCATAATTTCATTTGCAATGTTTAATTATCCTATAGACCTTTATGATATACATCTAAATATGTACAAGATAAATAATGTCTTTAAATTATTTTGTCACTTAGCTACAACTAACCGATTGGTTGTAGAACACAAACCAATAATTTCCTATATGGACTAAGACAATCATTTAAATATATTATACCATATCACCATATGACGGTCAGGCTACTACTGGGATAGTAGCTTAATGAGAGAATTCTTTAAGATTCTCTATAGTAGGTACTTATTTAAATCTTACAACTTTTATCTTAGTTATCATCATAATTAAGAAAATTTGCCTAAATACATCCTTAAATCTTTGATGAGACCTTAGCTCCTTTACATGCCCAATGACTCTAATGTTCCACAGTACATTATTGTCTTGAACAATGCAAGGAACTATATTAAGTTCATTGAATAACTTCTTAATCCAATAAATAATTTCCACTAAATGAAAATTTTGTTATGGCTTAGTTAACAACTATTGCTACATTGAAACCTTTCCAATGTCTTAATAATATTGTTCTAAGTAAAATATACCTTACTTAGGATTTACTTCTAAAGTTAATATCCATATAACATTGAACTCAAATATCAACTTATGCATAGAATAATGAATATCTTTAATACTTCACAAGTATCAAATATTTCAAATACTAAGCAACTTTAGTACATTATCTTTATATTTGGACTTAGAATACGTAAACAACCTCCAATATATCTCTATAGATCTAATTATCATAATTACGCTACTATCTTTTCATATCAAACAAGAGTTGTTCTTGAAAAATAATATTTTCAACAATTAAAAAGTAGAATTATTATTCTCTGTAAGCAATATGTCTCTACATACTCTTACTAAAGAGGACAACTATACTTCGACTAACCTTCTCATAGACATAATAAATTCACAGTCATCTCCAAAAATAAATTCTTTGAATTCATCATGAAAGAGAATCTTTCAATGTCTCGTAACCTTCCAACTATACATCAAATGTATCAACAAAGGCACTAGTTCCTATTGGATGTATTGTCATGAGATTAAAACTTTTCAAAATTTCATTTTACTCTAACTACTTATCTTGAGAACCATTCTTTTATAAGTATATGTTGAAAAAAAAAATAATTTGTTTAACAAGTCTGTAAGATTATATCCAACCTTTTAGATATCTCATAACCTTTTATTATCCAATTTATTTATAAACTTAATGGATAATGTATACTTCAACCAAGCCTCACATCCTTAAATCATTCACTTTGATTCTTTCAAAGACTTAGAATTTCATATCTAATATAAAATCTTACTAATTGATATAATTAGAATGATTAAAGGTAAGTCATTACACTAGACATCACCATAGAAAAATAATATTGCATCATACAATATCTCATATTGTAATTTTCTCCTCACATAAATACATACTCCTATGGAATTTTGTTATGAGGGTATTCACTAGAGAATCTCTTTCCCTATAGATAACTGAAAATTTAGAACCCACCAAATCGATTCTGAATGCTTAATTTCCACTTTGATTTAAACAATTTGAACTTTTCAAAGACTTTAAATTAATATTTGATTTAATACATATGACTATATCACATAAAGTCATTAGTAATATAATGAAATGTAAATGTCATCTTTTTATGAATTGTTATTCTATGTAATACATCACATGTATAAGTTTAATAATTCAATACCATCATCATCCTTTTATTGAAGGTTGATTTGGTTATTCTACAACTTAATAAGTTTCATAAGATTCATACGATTTATAACAAAAAAGATACGTATATCGTTGTTTGTAACTTTGGCCCTGTGATAGTTGTAGTTTGCATTATGTTTTAGAGGGTAATTTAGTATGCCTTTAGTTGTTAATTAGATGATTTGTGAATGTTTAGGTTTAGAATTGTGTCATTTTGATTATTTGTTTATGTTTTTGAATGTTATGTGGTTTAGAGCATGTTATCGGGCTTTAATTTTATATGTTTGAGGTGTTTTGATGAGTTTGTTAGTGTTTGAGATCAAGTAAAGAAGATTAGAGAAGATTTAGAGAAAGCTTGGAGGACGAGCCAAGGCTACGATCATGACATACCGATCATAATTGTGACAGAAGCAACCCAGCTAAGGTCACGATCGTGACACCCTTGTCACGATCATGACAGAAGCCAAATAGGACCAGGTCACGATCATGATTCATTGACCACGATCATGACAGAAGCCAACTAGCATAGTCACGATCGTGAGAGAAGCCTAATTTTAAGTGTCATAATCATGACTCATTAGCCATGATCATGATAGAAGCCCAATTTTAAGTGTCATGATCATAACTAATTAGCCACGATCATGACAGGCTCGATAACAGACGTCGTGAATGCTTCCGAACTTAACTTTTTTAGGGTTATTTCGAACATTTGGGCTCGAGTAAAACTTGTTTTTACCCTAAATGGAAAAAACTTATAAAAGTAAAATAAAGAAACCTTAAAGGGAAAGCCTCCATTTGCTACATTTGGAAAGAACCAAAGAAGAGAGAGAAGAGGAGAGAGGAGGAAATAGTTGTTGCTGCTACTGCCATTCCCTGTCCACTCCAAGTGAACTTCATTTCATCTTGTTATTTCTTTCATTTGTTGTATAAGACAGATATGATGAAGAAGAATTTGGGTTTAAGGATGTTCTAAACTCTTTTAGGGATTTTTTTCTTGAATCAATGTTAATTTGATTGCTTTCGATGTTAATGTGTTGGGTATTGTGATTGTTTGTCATATTTGTATTCTTTGATAATAAATCGAGAGAGTGAATCGATAGCAAAATGATTAGGTTGGGTAATGAGAGTTAAACAATCTAATAGATTACACAAACAATCAAATCAATAATTTATACGAAGAGAGATCTCGCGTGAGAACCTAATTGTCTATTAGAGTGCTTAAGATCTAAATGGATGTATGGGCTGTTTACTAATTGAGAGATTGAAATTTCCTTAATTCAATTCAATTAGGGTTTGTAATTTAGGGTTAAAGATTAGAATTTAAGAGAGAATAATTCACCCTTCAAAATTCTAGGATTGATACCGAATTAACTTAAAAGCATTCAAGTTAGCATTAGATGATAAGCTAAATCCCTCTTTATCATAATTGGTTAATCTTCCTTGTGTCATTTTTGATTTGTCAATTGGTTGTGTTTAATTTTGATTTCCTTGCATTAATTTAGAATTTCAATTTTCAATCTATCTATATTCAATTGCTTAATTTTTTGCTCATTTTTATTTTCATTTTAATTACACTTTTAGGCTTTAGATAAGTTAAGATTTGATCAGTTCACTACTTCTTCATAGGATCAACACCTTATATATTACACTTATGGCCTGTGCATTTGCGGAATGTTGAGGGTTTTATAAGATTAAAACTTGCTCAACAAGTTTTTGGTGCCATTTTAAGGGAATTAGTTTAAGATTCTTTGAATTCCTTTGTTTTAACGAATTATTACCCTTTCTTGTGATTATGGTACCTAATCACAAGAAACAAAAAAAAAAGAGAAGGAAGTTCGGATTTAAAGTAGAAGACACATCAATTTGAACATCACAAGGCAATAATGATGAACCCGAAAAGTTTAACGCCAATAAGAAATAGGAAGAACAATGGTGGATGAAATAAATCACAGTGAGCGAAGGACTTATAAGGACTTCATGAGGCTAAGGTTTAATGCCTATCATCAAGGAATTCCATGACCACCAGTGCAAACAACACAATTTGTTTGGAGAGATGGTGAACAATAACCATTTTTGTACATCATAATGAAGTGGATGATAGTCAATCTTCCAAGATCCATAAGGAATGGTTGCTGTGGATTTAATGACAACATTGCAAGTTAAGATTGACAACCTCACCAAACAACTAAACAGCCTAAAAGCCACCTCTTTCTTTCCATTCAAAGCAATTCAGCAAAGATGCGAACTGTAGACAAGAGATTTATATCACAGTTGATTGCTTCCTAATGGAAAACAATAATTTGGCGCAATTGAAATTCAATGAAACACAATTTGGTTGGGGAAGTAATCATCCTTATTTGAACACATACAACATGGTTTGGTAAAACCATCCAGATTTTTATAGGTCTAACAGTGCAAGAACTCACATGGGACATCAAGACCTATTAGGATTTCATCAAGATGAGTCCAATTCATAGGATTATAAATTGAACAAGATTATGGAAAAGATCATAAGTTTGGATGAGGCCCATAAGAGGCTAGAAAGGAAGTTTGAAGATGTAATGGAAGATCATGCCTCTTCTATTCACAACTTAGAAGTTCAAATGAGCCAACTTATTAGTGAATTCTGTAAGAGAAGTGTGGAAAGCTTTCTGAGCAACATGGAAGTAAATACAAGAGAACAATTTAAAGTTATCACACTTAAGAGTGAGAAAGAGCTAAAAGAACTAATAGAAAAATAAGTTGAACCCTACTTTGTAGAAGATGAAGAGAAGAAGAAAGAGGATGAAGAAAATAATGAAGACCGTCCATACATTCCTCCTTTTCCTTATCCACCAAAAATACCATTCCCACAAAGACTTTAGAAGAACAAATTGGTTGCACCATTCGCAAAGCTCTTAAAAAAGCTAAAGAAATGGTATTTTTTTGTGGAAGTGTTGAAAAGAAAGCCCAAGTATGCGAAGTTCCTTAAAGACATATTATCTATCAAGTGAACTTGGGACGATAATCAAACGATAGTCATGATGGAAACCTCCAGCCCCTTAATTACCAACCATATGCCCGTATAGTTGATAGATCTAGGGAGTTTTACAATACCCTATGTAGTTGGTAATTCAGAGATTTCAAAATATTTTTGCGACTTAGGTGTCAGTATAAACCTTATGCCTTTGTCAATTTTTAGGAAACTGGGGCTAAGAGATGTGAAGCTAACATCTATACGTATTTAGTTAGCAGATCAATTGATAAAGAAACCATTTGGCATGATGGAGCATGTACCTATAAAAGTGGACAAGTTTATCATTCTTGTGGATTTTTTTTATGCTAGACTTTGAAGAGGATAAAAAATGTCCACTAGTTCTTGGTATACCATTTTTTACCACTAGAAAAGCCTTATTAGATGTCCACGAAGACAATCTCATCCTTCAAATTGGAGGTGAATAATTGAAATTCAACGTGAATAAGGTATTAAAGAATCTGAAGGAGGGTAGCTCATTCATGAGAATTGATAAAGTCAAATCTTTAAAGGAGTAAAAAGATTAAGAAAAATGATAGTAGACATTGAGTTTGAAGAATATCAGGAAGTCTTTGTTTAAGAAGCTGAAGAAGAAGAGAATGAAGAACAGAGGATACATGACATAGAGATTAAAGAAGATACGAAAGTCTCTATTCATGAAGTAAAAGAAGAAGAGGAAACAAGGGTTATCGAGCAAGAATAAGAATAGATCACCGTCTTATAGGACAAATTGCTAGATTTAATAGAAAATTCAGGGAGTTTTGTTATTCCCTATTTTATTGAAAGTTTGTTAGTAAAAAGGACGTTACTGAACATAATTGGTTTTTTTAATTTTATCAATAATTTTATTTTGATTATCTTTCAATTTGTAGCTTATTTATAGGCTACAAAACTAAAATTTGGCGACCCAGGTGGAAGTAAGTCACTCATAATTAACCAGGTTGAGTATGGAAGGAAGAGCATGTCAAGTAGCACTACTTGGGAGACAGTCTACGAATTAGGATAAGTTTTATTTGTTTTATTTTATTTTATTGGTATTTTTATTTTATTTTTATTTTGTGGGGAGTTAATTGTTGGAACTTCATGGTCGGAAGTATCTTCAACTGCCTTCACCGGTACCATCACCACCTCAATCTCCATGATAGGTTTTTATGCTCTAACCCTTGTCTTTTTTTATTTGTTCTTATATTTTTCTTTCCATTTTGTTTTATTCCCACATTATGTGTTATTTTTTCTTCTCATATTGAGGACAATGTATTGTCCAAGTATGGGGAGAGTTGTGTGCATTGTATGTCTTTATTTTGAATGTGAACGTCACATGTTGCATGTTGCATGTTGCATGTTGCATGTTGCATGTTGCATGTTGTATGTTAGTCTTGTTTAGGTTTTCCTGATGTGACTCGTGTGAATGTATCAATGGCTAGGAATTAATGGAATCAATTTAGCATTGAGCATTGTCTTTTAGGTTGTAAAGATTTATTAACTTATGTAATTAGTGCCCTAGGTCACTTTGGTTAAATAAGCATGTTAATTAGGATATGATGCTAGTTCATTCACCCTAGGATTTTGTCACATACATTTATAATTTTAGGTTAATTGAATAAGTAGCATCGTTGGTATCCTTTATTAAGAATGATTAGCTAAAAAAATGAGGTAGGCAATAAAATGTGAAAAAATGTGTGTATTTCTTGAATAAATAACTATTTTGCTGGGGCCTTCGGGTATGAATAGAGCTAGTAGTCAGTTGAGAATGTGATCTAGCTGAGTAATTGGGAGACATTCATTACAAATATTTGCTTTCGCGTCAAAGACTAGGTCAATGTTAATGACAATTAACAAAAATAGTGTTTTGATAAATAAAACCTACTAATATTTGTGAATAGTATAAATTTTCATGAAAAGTTACTTAGGGATAGTTACAATTTTAATTGACTAAATAATTATCAATGTGTTTGTGCAAGTTATGGGAGTGAATGAATTTGACATTAAGGTATTGATTAGTATGTATATTTAGTATGATGTGTTTGGCCACATATTTCATAAGTTAATAAGTTAGAACAACTTGAAGGTTTATGTTTGAAGTTAAATTAGTTTGTGAAGTTCAGTGTCATTGTATCATTATTGCATATGTATGTTTATATACGTTATTGTTTAGTGTGTTTGGGTTTGTGTTTTATTTTATTTTTTCTTGAGGACAAGTGATCATGTCATTCGAGCTTTAAAATTTATAAGCCCTCAAATACTGCAAGCGCATGGGTCATGACTGTAGTATAAAAGGTGTTGATCCTATAAGGAGGGTACTAGCCTAATCTTAAGTCGTCCAAGGCTCAAAGAAAAAAGAAGAAATAAAAACTACACAAATGAACATGAAAAGTAAATATGATAATTTAATTCAAGAATGATAAAGCAAAAATTTCAACAAAACATAATTAAACTGAGCAGTCACACAAGTCACAATGGAAATCCGTCAGGAGAGTTAATCAAGTTATAAGAAAGGGGATTTTACCTATCATTAATGCTAATTTATCCATTTATGTGTTTACAGGGTGTCGATTTTAGATAGTTGTAGGATTGATTATTCTCTCTCGAGTTATAATTATTAAACCTTAAATTGTAAACCCTAATTGAATTATAAAACTTCCAATCTCTCAATTCACAAATTACCTACAATTTTAATTAGCTCTAAAGCTCTATAATAAACAGACTTCACTTGGGATCTCTCTCTATAAAATTACTTATTAGATTGATTAAGTGGTCAATTAGATCGCCTAACTCTCATTAATCCGATCTAATCATTTTTATCGGCTCACCCTCTTAGTTTGTTATCGAAACATGCAATTACATTAATCAATCATAACACCCATTTGCATTCATTTTACTTTCATATTCAAATCCTTCTTCCTTTCAAAAAGTATAAGCATTTAGATTCTTCAATGGATTAACTCTTTAATAGGGTTTCCAAGAAACAATGTTTAATAGATGGAACTAGACAATCACAGGTTAAAAAACTTTTCATCTTATGAAAAAGCTTAAACTTGCCAAATTAGCTCTTAAGAGTTTTGCTAGGGATCAGATTAAAAGTTTTACCGGAAACAAAAGCAAATTGAGAGAGGTTCAGGAGGATTACTACAAGTTTCCCCATAACAATACCTTAAGAGAAGTTGAAACTCAAAGGCCAAAGCCTAAAGGAACACCAAGAAGCTCTTAATTTACTTAATTATATTTTAAAGCAGAAATCAAGGATTAATTGGTTTAGGGACAAAGATGCAACACCAAATTCTTTCATTCTTACTTATTAGCTAAAAGAGATAGGAACAAGATTACAGAGCTTTAAGATAAAATAGGAAACACATTTTCTAATCAAAGTAAACTATAAGAACTAGCCAAGAATTCTTTTTAAATTTAATAGGGTTGGATGATTCTAATATAACAACTTTTAATTTGGAGAGATTCTTTGACAACACCATTAGTCAGGATTTGAAAGAACTTTTAGTGACCCCTTCACACATCAAGAGGTCAAATTTTTTTTACTCAGTTTGCTTCTCTCCGAATCCCCTAGACCTGATGGGTTCTCTGCTTATTTTTTTAAGAAAAAATTGGATATCACAAGCAATCTCTTTACTAAAGAAACTCTAGAATTTTTCCTTCCTTGACTATGATGAAAGAAATGAATCACACCTACCTCTGCCTTATTCCTAAGAAGAAAAATCATTCTTCCATGGTGGACTATAAACCTATTTCATGTTGCAACACAGTTTACAAAGTAATTGCCAAGCTTTTAGCCAATAGATTGAATATGGCTCTAAAGGAAGCCATAAAATCCAGCTCAAGGAGCTTTCACTACTGGGAGATCTTTTAAAGATAATATCCTTCTAATACAAGATTTAATGAAGGTTTACAATTTAGGAAGAGCCACGATTAGATGGAACTTCATTCAATCCTATCTAGTTGCTTTTGGATTTTCATATCAGTTTATTAAGTGGACTACGGCATGTATCATAACTTCATCCTTCAGTATTCTAATTAATGGAGCTCCAACTCAATCTTTCAAGAATATTAGGGAAATCAGGCAATATGATCCTTTGTCCCTAACCTATTCACCCTAGTGATAGAAGGGCTTTCTAGAATGCTTGTCAAGCTTACTTCTTGCAATAGTAGATTCCAATTTCACCACAAATACATATAACTCTAGATTATGCACTCGATTTTTGCTGATGAACTTATGCTTTTAAGTGGGGCTGATATTTAATCCACAGAAATCCTGCTAAATATTTTGAATCTGTTTACATATTGGTTAGGATTGAAAGTCAATACTAATAGGAGCAACATGCTGATCTCTTCTAATGTGAACAACCAAGTTGTTTTGAGTATGAGCTCAAGATTTGGAATTCAAACCCCTCCCTTTAAATATCTTTGTATCCTTATTTCTTCAGCTAAACCAAATTTTAATGAGACTAATCAGGGATTCAGGAAGATCTATATCGAATAAAGTGTCTTGAATGAAGACCCATAACTGTCTATCATAAGCTTTCTCTAGATCCACCTTTACAGCCATTACGCCTTTTTGATCGATTTTCCTTTTCATGGTGTGGATGACTTCTTGGACGATAATAATATTATCCGTAATCAAGCGCTTGAGGACAAAGCTGCATTGAGTGGGGGCTACCAAGTTTTCATGGTAGGGTTTAAGCCTATTAACAATAATTTTGGTAATGGCTTTATAGACCACCGAACATAAAGCGATTGGCCTAAATTGCGTAATTGACGTGGGAGACTGAATCTTCGGTATGAGAACCATAATGGTGCGATTAAGGTCAGAATCCCAAACTTCATGACAAAAAATTCGTTGAAAGAATAAAGTCAGAGAAAGGCCCAAAATATCCCATTGGGATTGGTAGAATAAAGCGGGTAAGCCATCAAATCCTGGTGCCTTATTAGGAGTCATATTGAAAAAAATCGTCTTGATTTCATCGGGCTGGAGTGGGTTGTTTAACTCGGCTATAACTTGTAGGGGTAGGGGAAGGAACTGACCATGGATCAACCAATCAGTAGGATGTTGGCTGTCAACCGAATAAAGTTTTGCTAGGAATTGCTGGCTAGTCTTCGGATGCTCCTTAGATCTGATAGGACATTTCCATTTTCATCTTTCAAGGATTTAATCTGCGCATGTCTTTATTTGGCCATGGTAATTGTATGATAGTATCTAGTATTTCCGTCACCCTGACCGAACCACTGGCTCCTGGATCTCTAGTGCCAGTATAATTCTTCTTGGAAAAGGACCTGCTCCAGATCAGACCATAGATGTTCCTCTAGCCTGCGAAGGGAAATCGAGTCTTCCTCGTCTAATTGTTTTTGAATGCCTTCAAGCCTCGCCAAGAGTCACTTTTTTGGGTGAAAAATATTCCCAAACGTGGAATCATTCCATTGCTGTAATTTAGCTGAAAAATTTTGATTTCGCTATTAAAATCAGAGCCGTTAGGAGTCCAATTGTAACATCCCGTTATCGATGTGATGGGTATATCAGTAATTTGGATCGGGTCCAGATTGAGTACAGGCAAATGTTGCATTGTACATGCATTATAGTTTCTATAGACATCGGTAAATAATTGTTGATTTCATAAGCATATAAATGTACATACATATATGAAAATTTCCCGATTAAATCGTGTAAAGTGGAAATTTGGTTATAATTGTACAGATCAGGTTTTGAATATAGAATTGGAGTGAAATTGAAATTTGAGTATGGGAATGGATATTTATTAATTTTGTGAAATTATAGGAATTTTTCTGAAATTTTTAGAGTATTGGTTAGGATCGAAAAATTGGCTTAGACTGATTAATTGGATTCCGGTCCGTGATTGATTGACAATTGGTATGAAACAATTGGAGGTGTGATTTCTAGAATTATGGTTGCAAACCATTGCGAAATGGGAGAAAATAGAATAAGAATTGGATTGTTAGACCCTAAGATTTGGGCATGTGGCATAAGAGTTGCCAAACATGCCCTTAGCTTTAAAATCTTTTATATATATACCCTTACCTTTGAGTTTGCCTCCTTCAACCGATTCCCTTTTGGTTTTGAGAAAAAAATCTCATTTTTCTTCTTCTCTTCTCCTTCGCGATTCATCGTTCTTGATTGTTGTTTCAATTTTCTTCCTTTGAATTGCTCCAATCATCGTTGTTAACCTAGCTAAATCGGATTTGAGAAAGATGATGAATATTGGAGGAGAAATGAAGGACTGTCGTCGATGTGTTTAGGCTTGATCGTTGAAGTGTTTTAGTGATTTTTAAGAGGTTGAAAGCTTGAATCAAGTAAGTTTCTGCTCCTTTATGCCTTAAATCGTTTAATTTGATCATTGAATTGAGTATGAAATTGTGTAGAAATTGATAAGTTTCGGATGTTAGGGTTTTTGAGAATTTCATTGATTTTGATTTGGGTATTTGATGAATAACGATTAAGTGATGGATTTGAGGTTAGAAATAAGTTGGGTTTAATGTTTAAAATTGATTGAGAGTGTTTGGAATGGATTTGGGTAAATTTATATCAGAAGATCAGAAGAATTTCTGGGTTTCGGATGCATTTGGGATCTGCGCCATGTGCGATGAACACGCCGCAGCGAGCCAGCCCATCGTGCACGTCGCGACGAAGAAATGGATTATACGCCGCGACGAGCTGAAATCTGTCGCACGCCGCGACGAGTGAAGATGTGCGCCGCGACAAGAGGATTTCGTCTACACGTCGCGACGAGACCAAGGCGCACGTCGCGGCGAGCAGGCATGGATTCGCCGCGGGGAGAAACGAAGCGTGCGTCGCGGAGAAGGAAGAGGTCTCACCGCGGCGAGCGATCATGCGCCGCGGCGAGGGACCTTATTTTCCGAAAATGAAATTTAAGTGTTTATGAGATGATTGTTACAAGTAATGAGTTTGAGGTTTTGATTTCAAATGAATTGGTTCCTTAGTGATTAATTGGAAATTAGAGACTAAGAAATTTGAATTGATAAGATGGAAATTTGGAATTGAATTCGATGATTATCGGATATCGAATGGCAATGAATAGTGAACGTGATTTTAATTGGAATGTGACTTTAGAATATGGAAATTAGTAAATTGAATTATGGTATCTGGAATTGTTATGAATTAGAGTGAGAGTGATCAAATTGAGAAAATTCGGGAATGTCATAACATGTATAGTATGTAATCTATTCGATACATATGCATGATTGATTATTGGAATTGGTATAATTGGTAATGTGAGATTATTTGACTGTTTTAAAGGCACCATTGGAGCAATTCCACGGGTATCTTTGGGACTTCTGTGTGTAGTTTCGGAAGTGTAGGTGAGTAACCTAGTTGGTTTCTCAGCCTATATGTGTTTAATTGTATGTACTTATGCCATGTGGAGTTAAGGATGGATATATGTGATTCTATTGATTGATTTGGACCATGGGTGTTGAAATATTGAAAATGTGATAATGAAGTGTTAATTTGAGTAAATATTATGGATGTATCAGTGAAATTGAATTGAATCTGCATATGATTGAAATACCGGACCAAAGGTTCGAAGAAATGAAAAATGGTACCGAAATGGAAACCGATCGAAAATGGAAAGTGACATATGCATTCATGCATAATTGAACGATCGATAAAGATAGTTGTTGACCGAGACGCCATCAGATCTTGAACCGAGCTTTGAGCTCGAGGGGACTAGTGCATACCCGAGGGCTCTCCTATCCCTAATGTGAGTGGCGGTAGTGCATACCCGAGAGCTCTCCTACTTGCCAAAATGCGAATCATTATCGAACCAAGAGGAGTTAGTGCATACCCGTAGGCTCTCTTACTCCCTAGACGCGTCCGATTTTGATAAGTGATAGGCGCTCGATCACAACAACGAAAAGAAAATGAAAGTGTCACATGCACATTGCATATATGAATGATCAAATGTGAATTGTGAGAGGCTAAACGCCTCATAGTCGTGAATTTGAATGCATGGGATTTGATGAATGTGCTAATATGTGATATAATGTGAATTATGCGTATATGCATGAGTTGGGTGGACCATCGATGATGGTTTCTCACTGAGTTCGCAAACTCACCCAACATTGCAATTATTTTTTTCAGGAAATGAAGAGTACCCCGTTAGACAAACGGGAGTATGACTACCGCTAGCAAGGCAGAGTAAAGGGTCGGGATCAGTGTTGTTCACATCTGCATTAGTGTAGTGATTTTATTAAGTGGGCCCCAATTGATTATGTGTAATGGTATTGTATTACTGAAAATGTTCAGAAATGGCATTGGGCCCAGTTGGGTCATGCATTTCTATTTATGAAATGATTGAGCACTATTGAGTGCTAGTTAATGACTGAAATTGTTTTATATCTAAAAAAATGTTTTTGTTATAAATCGGGCCCAAATTATTTATTGTTCTTGCGCACTCAACCGTTTTTGAAAGATAAAGAGTGGAAGATCAAGGGAGGATGTGATGAAAGTTCTATAAGCAAAAGACTCCATTATTGTTCCATACTTTGCTCACTATTGCTCTTATCTTGTTACACAATTGTATTGAGCATTGTTCTTTCATCTTTATCTCATTGTTATTGTGAGTTGAGTGATTAGAGGAGAATCACTTGTTAGGTAGGATTTGTGCCGGAAGACAAATCAAGTGTAAACGTAGCTTGAGCTGGAAATCAAGTGGTGTTGGTAGGATTTGTGCCGGAAAACAAATCGAGTGTAAAGGTAGCTTGACCCGGAAATCAAGTGGCATTGTAAAAATTTCACACTGAACTACAAAGTTTGCAATAAAGTGGTTTGCAAAATCCTAAGTGGGAGCTTAGGTAGAGGACGTAGGTCTTAGCATCGAACCTCTATAAAAACAGTGTTTGCTCTTCTTTCCTACTCTTTCAATTTAAATTTGTTTAAATTGTTTTTGTGTGAATTAACTTCTGATTTTATTGTACAAAATTACAAAAAGCTTAAAGATCTATTCAACCCCCCCCTTCTAGATACTTTACAACATCTAATGGCTTAGGGTACATATGGGACTAACTTTATACCGACAGAAACCATTGAAAACTATGAATTATTTTGATATACAATTTTTAAATTATAAAAGCAACTGTCACCTATTTCAGGGTGATCTTTATACGAAAACAAACCCTTAAATTCAATTTTTAGAACATAAGGACTTTCAAAAGAAAATAACTATCCACATCAAACCAAGGCAAAAATAAGATTAACCACATAATGGCTTCTTAATAAAAAAAGAGAGAATGGAACTCCAATCTAATGAATAAGATTGATACTTTTGGAAAGTCAGTGAACTTCAAATTTTAAACAGTTAGTCATAACGAACACATAAGTCGGTGATCAGGAAGTCTATGGTTAACTATAATGAAGGTATAAGATACCACATAAGGATACAAAAATTGATCAGACATGAGTTATAAAACCATCAGGAAATTCAATTAAGGGGATCAAACTTTATATATCATTATAAAGGAAGAATTTCCTAATTTGCAATCCTCAAAATAACACTGAGGTCACCACATTTCTGAAGAACCTGATGACTGGATTGTAAAGACTAAGAACTAATAATTGTGTTGAGCTTTTCCATTTTATTAGTGAAAAAGAGACAGTGGACAGTTGTAATTGCATAAATGAAGTTAAATGCAATGAATAAAAAAAAAGTAGCTACAACCCCTACGAAATTAATGCAACTTTTTACAACATACTTCGTTGTTCAACTACAACAAATCCATTTATATCTCAACTACTATCAGACTTCATTTAATAAAACATCTATCTCAGATATACTTTCATTAAATGTCATATTTAGTTTTAGACTAGTTATAAAGAGGAACTGCAGTGCCATTTTCAGTTAAATCAACAGATAGTTACAACTAGATAGTTTGCAAGATAAACTAGATAATTATAATGGATAGATAGTTACAACAAAGTTACAACTAGATAACTTGTGAAATCAACATATAGTTCCAAGGAAAGATTGCATGATAAGTTACCTGTTAAGTTGAGGTGAGTGGACAAGCAATTCTGTTCCCACTTTACCCAGACCTAACTTGTAAAATCATCAAAACAACCACTATGTATCATCTGCTGTATAAATTGATTAAGTAAAAGTAGAATTGGAATCAGCATAGACTTAACGTAAAGAAACAAGAAACAAGGTGGTATAAGAATAACATACCAGAGGAAACCAAGTACTTTGCATGGAAATTATAACACCTCTGTAGCATGTAAGGTTGCATTCATTCCAAAACAGATATAAAAGAAGGAAAATATGCATAGCTTTCAAACTATATAACCTTATAAAGAAATATTCTCTTTTGACCTTAATTTGAAAACCTTTGTGGCACAACAATCTCATTAAAAACAGATCACAAGGCCAACAAAACTAAAACAAGAATCAAGCTTACCTTGAAAAAGAATCAATCTAAAGGGTATCACAACTGATATACCCATATTTGTAATGTCTCTACTAAAGGTACTCAAATTTTAGATACCCCAAGTATTCTCTAGGTATCTAAGCAACGTAAAGAATAACAAATGCACAAAATGACAATTGAAGCGAAGAAGAAAAGTAATAGTCAAAATTGTTGAAAAGAAAGGAAACATAGAAGGTTACGAACATATGGAAATTGGTATTCAAACAACAATATTGGCACCAAACCATCTGCACTCCCAGGACACAATTTCAGAGCAATCTCCAACTCATTCCACCAATTGTACATCAAGCTCATCTATTACCCCAAATAGCTTTAATATGTAAAGACACAATTTTAAGAACTAAGCCTAGTTTTTCATAAGCTTCGGAGTTCAAAATAAACAAGTCTTAAAAGAAAAATACGAAGCCACTCCCAATCTCTTTTAGTCTTGGACTTTTAATCAAGTAGTTAACTTTCATCCAACAAAAACCCTCGAATCAATAACCAAGTTAACGAATTTTCAAAAACCAAGTATGCGCGCACAATACACATATAATTACACGTTCAAATAGAGAGAAAGGAAGGAAAAAGAAGGGGGTTAAGGATATTTTCTGATCATGAACTTGAAAACGAACCCTGGTTAAGTCACCGCCGTCAATCACTGCCATAGGATATCGTCAGAGAGAAGAGGCTAGTGTGATTGCCACCATCGTGACATTCGAACGAAAAGAAAGAAACATGTAAAATACAAGCGAAAATGGAAACAAAAAAAGAGGAAATCGTGAGTAGGGGTGTTCAAGAAAACCCGCAAACCCGCGAACTGGACCTGAACGGTTAACCTTATTTACAGGTTCGGTTCGAACTGAACCTAAAAAATCAAGTTCATGGTTCAGATTCAAGTTTCTAACTTGCGATTCTAAGTTTAAACCTGAACCTGAAATATCCAAAAAATCTATCATATATTTAGATATAATTTAAGAGGATATTAATAATAATAAATTCATTAGTATTTACTATATTAATTCTTGAATAAAAAAAGAAGAAAAGGAAAAAAACTACTTTAATTCTATGTTATTAAATGTTAATCTTGAACATTGCTATTATAAGTAACAACTAATGCAGAACACTCAATACTTCTACTTTAAATAGTAATTAATATGTGTCAAAGTTATTGATCAAGTATTAAACTATTAATAAAAAATTCATTGAATAAAATAATATAATCATTTAGAGATTAATTAAAGAAATTAAGAAGTATAAAACACATTTATTACGAAATCCTACAATTTTAGTTTTTAAGGCACATATATTAGCTTAGATATTTATGAGATATTATAAACATTAAACAAGCAAGTAATATCTGATTCTTAAAATATATAATATAGTTGCTAATAAATAATAAGCATATAATAATATTGTCTTGTACAAATACAAACATAATTTTATTTATCTAAGCACTTCGATTGGAAAGTAATAGAGATCTCTATTGAAAGTTTACTAAGAAACAAGACATTACCATAAAACCTTACGTAAAATTTTGTGTCCAAATTTTGTTAATATAATGAATAGCAATCATTTTAATATTTAAATTAATAATAGCAATGTAGTTTGTTCTTATATTAATAATTGATAAAATTGCTAAGATCACTTGTAAATTCAGTTCTTCTAAAAAAGGTAATTCAATTCAACGGTCTTTGTAACGCCCCAAATTAGGGGTTAGCATATTAAGCAAATTTAGTCCGATTTATGTTATGTTTCTTTGACATTTTGGCATGCATTCATGGCATTTTCCGGGTACATTGGTTTAATGACACTTGGATTGATTGGATCGTATTAAGATAATTTTAGTAATTTTGTATACTTCAAACATTTTAGAAATTAATGGAGGATTAGTTTTGAGTTGCCAATTTATTTTATGAGTCCTTATTTTACGATGGCATTTTGGTGAATTTTGGAAGTTGTTTGGAACTTCGGGTATTTATTTGAGAGAAGAATTCATAAGTGTGTTTTTAGGTAATTAACTATTCATCCAATAGTAGAAATTGAATAAGTGGACGAATATATACGGGTTGCGTAAGTATTTTGAGACAGAACCGATAGCATTTATCGGTGTTGTTCTGCCGCTCTATCGATCGATTCGACCGCTTTACGCAGATCACGAGGTTAGTCCTTTTGATAATGAATCTATGGTCATTCTCGTCTTTTATAAAGATAGTCGGATGAGATCTGATATTGGTAAAAGAAATTTTTAGATCTATAATATTTGACGATTTGGATGATTCTGATAGGTTAGATTTGTTAAATAGGTTAGTTTTTAAGTGATGATGCTAAAAGAATTGAGAAGAAAAGAAAGGAAAGTGAAAAAAAAAATAAAAAGAAAAGAAGAAAGTTTCGGAAGTCGAAGAAGATGATGAACAGTGCAGCATAGTGATGAATAGTGAATAGTGAATAGTGCATAGTAAATAGTAAATAGGGAATAGTGAACGTACGTATTTGTGAACAGTACCTGTACGTATTTGTGAACAGTAATAATATGTATTTGTGAATAGTAATACATATTTTTGAATAGTAGAATCCTGAAAATTTGCATGAACATGCATCATGTATCATTCAGTAATTATGCACAATAATAATTTGTATCTGTGTTCCCTATTATAGAGGAACGACCACTGCCAGATATTGTCGGGACTTCGAGGCAATAAATAGTAAGGGCGATTTAAGGTTAGTAATCAGGACTTTCAGTAATGTCAATAATTTCAGTAAAGAATACAGGTAACATAGTCAATGTTAAGTAGTAAGAGACCCGGGACGGTCTCACTTTGATTTGGTCTGTCTTGATTGTAATCTTTATTAGGACAATGAACGTCCGAGGCAATTGTTGCATGAATATTTTATTGGAAGTGCTAATTTATTGCATATGAAATGTCTGGAATGATTTGTTCTGTCCGAGTTTATTGGAAGTGCTAATTTATTGCACATGAAATGTCTGGAATGATTTGTTCTGTCCGAGTTGTGGGTAAATAGACATGCCTAGAAGGGTCTCAGAAGGCTTACGTGACACTTGATGTCGAGACTTGATCTTCTCGTGACACGGTGTCTTCGATATGGACATTTGATTGTCGAGACTTGGTCTTCGTGACACTTCGTGTCTTCGATATGGACACTTCGTGTCGAGACTTGATCTTCGATAAGTCCGTTACCCACTTCTATTTTATGGACTTTTGATTTGTTTTGTCTCATTAATGATAACATCTCATTATGAAGTGCATTTTGCCTGAGTATTAATCTCTGAATGCATGCTTATATCGTTATTGTGAAAAGAAATTGGTTAAATTAGATAAATGATTACTCACTAAGCTATAAGCTTAGCACGGTGGATTTGCCCCGTGTAGGTACAGAGCAAAGAGATTAAGGACTGGGACAAGTCAACCGCAGTGGCCAAAGGAGTCAGAGTTTTTGTGTCACTCGAATATGTATTTTGTTTAGTTTATTTGGGCCTGTACATATTCTTTGGATTTGTTTCTAAGTCTGAGATGTATTATATATGTGTTAAACTTAGATTTTAAAACAATGCATATGTGTAATGTTTGATTTTGTTTGTTTTGTCTTGGGTGACATCCATGTATCCTCCCAGGGGGTATTTGGGTGTTACATCTTTTGGTATCAGAGCATGGTTTAGGCGATTCTGGTTTAACCAGCGCTTAACTATTGCTTGTACTTGAATAGAAGAGTTGTGTCCGCCTAATGCGGTTTGTCCCATGTTTTGGTTCTAGAATGTCCGTATGAAAAGATTCATAAGACTGTTGATGAGGTAGTTGAGAATTTGTGATTTTGGATAAGATTATAAGAATGGGTTTGATATTACAATGTCATGATGGTTACATGTCGTAAGTGTCTGAATTGATGCGATTCAGACATGGGAAGTTGAATAGACTGTTGAACGTGCATGTACACATGCTTATTATGGTTAGGCGGAGTTAGTGCGTAATGAATTCTATGTCGGTATGTTCAAGAAATACGAGTTTGATTTTCGATATGTATTTTTAGCTCGTGAAGCTAAGATGTCAAATAAGCAAATAATGAGGTAATGCATTTGTATTGGTGAATGCATTAGGTATTGAGATTCGATTATAGCATTGCATTGTTCATTGATGTTGGATTCAGACGGAGGTCCGATGATTCGGTTATGTGTGAGCATTATAGAAGTGCGTTTGATCATTGCAGATTTTTAAATTTGGATAAAATACTGTTAGTTATCTGCCCGATTTTCGTGAAAAAAAAAAATGGCAAAGTTAAAATAAGAATACTAGTTTGAAAGTGTGATTCTTAAGATCAATTTTGGTACATTTTGATATATTGGCAAATTTGTGGCAAAAGATTGGAATGGTTCAGTTTCTAAGTGGGAGAGATTCAGAATTTTATTCTGACTTGCGTGAATGTAGAGAAGTCTTGTCCAAGAGCAATTGAGAACAAATGTTGATAAGTGAACTTGGGTGAAATCATTCATGTTTTGCAGGAATGAAGAAAAAAAAAAGTATGCATAGAGACAAATGATGTCGCGTGAGGTGATTAGTTGATAAAACTTACTGCCATAGCTTTGAAAGCTTGGAGACACTGTAGGTGTAGTGACACATGGCGGATAGTTTGCGGTATTGAAAGAATTGAATACGATACGGAGTCAATGAATAGAAGAACTGAAGGTTTATGAATTGTTTGAATGAGTACTATCCTGGTACGTTTATGTGTATCTAATGCTGTGTAGAAGACATTGTATTACCACTGTAGCGATGTGAATGTAATGTGTTTGGAGGGAGACGCATGTGACTGTATGTCAGGAAATTGGTGGAATAAGGTGACGAGGTATATGATCGATCATGAGATGATATCTGATATTAGGTTTCTTTGATCACATTGTTGCGTGATTTTACAAGAGGGAATACGTGAATTGAACCTTTTGACTGATGATTGGTTCATATGATGTTCCTTATGAAATGAGATCATTGACTGGTATGATTATGTAACTATGTGAAGAAACGTTGGTTTTGTGGCTATAGTGCTTTGCTATGATATTTGGTGATATTAGATGCATTTGGAACGAGGTAGAATAGGATTTGATATTGGCGTTATTGATTCCGAAAGTGAAAGTAAAACATTTATTTTTCCCTTATGAAAAAAAATTACATGCCTTGCTCAAAGGCTATGCCAATAAGCAAGAGAAGGATCATAGGAAATGCTAAAAAGACAAAAAAAGTGTGAGCTTCATGTAGCTCGAAATTAACACTAAGAACGAGATAAAGATACATAATGATAAGAATGACATAAAAGCATGCGATAGCGGATAACATTTTGAAAGTTGGTTTCTTCTAGAAGAAATTTTGAGGTAAGAAAGAAAGAATGTGTAGGGATGAAGTAATGAGGAAGGAATGGTCTCTATTTATAGAACATTTTGGTACTGTTACCTAGCCGTTTTTGACTGTTATCGAACCGTTATTTTTACCGTTACTAGCCGTTATTTTTTTAACTAGCCGTTACCTCAGTATCTGCAATTCTTCAAATCAGATCTGAATTTCGAGGACGAAATTTCTTAAGGAGGGAAGAATTGTAACGCCCCAAATTAGGGGTTAGTATATTAAGCAAATTTAGTCCGATTTATGTTATGTTTCTTTGACATTTTGGCATGCATTCATGGCATTTTCCGGGTACATTGGTTTAATGACACTTCGGATTGATTCGGACTGTATTAAGATAATTTTAGTAATTTTTGTATACTTCAAACATTTTTAGAAATTAATGGAGGATTAGTTTTGAGTTGCCAATTTATTTTGCGAGTCCTTATTTTCTGACGGCATTTTGGTGAATTTTTGGAAGTTGTTTGGAACTTCTGGGTATTTATTTGAGAGAAGAATTCATAAGTGTGTTTTTAGGTAATTAACTATTCATCCAATAGTAGAAATTGAATAAGTGGACGAATATATACGGATTGCATAAGTATTTTGAGATAGAACCGATAGCATTTATCGGTGTTGTTCCGCCATCTATCATCGATTTCGACCGCTTTTTCACTGCAGATCACGAGGTTAGTCCTTTTGATAATGAATCTATGGTCATTCTCGCCTTTTATAAAGATAGTGGATGAGATCCGATATTGGTAAAAGAAATTTTAGATCTATAATATTTGACGATTTGGATGATTACGATAGGTTAGATTTGTTAAATAGGTTAGTTTTTAAGTGATGATGCTAAAAGAATTGAGAAGAAAAGAAAGGAAAGTGAAAAATAAAAAATAAAAAGAAAAGAAGAAAGTTTCGGAAGTCGAAGAAGATGATGAACAGTGCAGCATAGTGATGAATAGTGAATAGTGAATAGTGAATAGTGCATAGTGAATAGTGAATAGGGAATAGTGAACGTACGTATTTGTGAACAGTACCCGTACGTATTTGTGAACAGTAATAATATGTATTTGTGAATAGTAATACGTATTTTTGAATAGTAGAATCCCGGAAATTTGCATGAACATGCATCATGTATCATTCAGTAATTATGCACAATAATAATTTGTATCTGTGTTCCCTATTATAGAGGAACGACCACTGCCAGATATTGCCGGGACTTCGAGGCAATAAATAGTAAGGGCGATTTAAGGTCAGTAATCAGGACTTTCAGTAATGTCAATAATTTCAGTAAAGAATACAGGTAACATAGTCAATGTTAAGTAGTAAGAGACCCGGGACGGTCTCACTTTGATTTGGTCTGCATCGATTGTGAATCGCTATTAGGACAATGAACGTCCGAGGTAATTGTTGCATGAATATTTTATTGGAAGTGCTAATTTATCGCATATGAAATGTCCGGAATGATTTGTTCTGTCGAAGTTGTGGGTAAATAGCATGCCTAGAAGGGTCTCAGAAGGCTTGTGTCGAGACTTGGTCTTCGTGACACTTGATTGTCGAGACTTTGATCTTCTGTGACACTTCGGTGTCGAGACTTCGGTCTTCTGATAAGTCCCGTTACCCACTTTTATTTTATGGAATTTTTGTAACATCCCATTACTGTCAGTAAGGGTATTATGGTAATACTGGGACTGACTGATAGGATGTATCAGATTTACCGATCGAGCATGCTATCGGCCTCTAATTATAGAGGAACAGTTCTACTGCATATGCATAGTCATTTATTCATAGTACATGCATTTATGATTTTCCGGTATTTCATCAGGAATTGGAATTGGTGAATTGACTGGTATGTGAATTGATCGACTGTGAACCGATCGAAAATATGATTGAGTGAGAAATTAGGAGTTGCTGGGTTCAAATGACTGATTTAGAACTGTTTGCGAGTGATTGGAAATTTATAGAGGCTTATAGAAAATTTCTGAGAAATTCGGGAGAAATCGTCCGGACCGGAAATACTTGGGCGATCGATCGATTGATCAGATAAGATCGAAAGAATCGTCCAATGGTGATGGAAAATTAGGATTTTTACCGATAAGAAATAAATATGTTGAGTCATTGAAATTTAGAGACTGAAATTTGGACTGATTTGGTGACCTATGCCTATAAATAGCTAGGTTTGGAAATTTTGGGGATTTCATCCCAAGTGAAGAACGCAAGTTTCTTCTTTCTCCCTCCCTCGGTGAGTCTTCGATCCCTTCCCATTGGTATGAGTTTTGATTGTTTTCATCAATCTTCTCCTTATGCAAAGCTAATTGATTTAGTGTGATTGATGAAGGTCGAGAAGGATTTGGAGAGTGTTAATCGGTGATTGGGGAAGATTTTAGGTTTACGGAAGTTGTGGATCGATTCATCGATTGGTAAGTTTTATTGGCTTTAATGTTGTTATTCTTGGTTATTTGAGCAGTTATGGCATTTATGGGGTTAGATTGAGTGGTTAGGGTGTTTAATGGAGGTTATTAATAGCTACAATGGCGGAAAATCGCTCGAGAAGACGATTTGGTCTTCGCGACGTCGCGACGAGCATATAAGTGGTAGGGCTTCGTCATGATTTAATAAATTGAATTTAAATAAATGTGTTAGTCGGCGAAGCTTGTGTAGACGACGCGACGAGTGAAAAATTGGTACGTCATGGCGAGCCTTTGGCGCTTCGCCACGGCGAAGTGGGAGTGTTCGCCATGCGAACGATTTATACGTCGCGGGACGACGACATTTTGACGTCATGGCGAAGGACGAGGTCGCGACGAGGATGGATTTTCGATTGGATGATCTTTGGGTTATTGGGCATATCTTTTGTTGTGGACCTCCAATCGAGGTAATTCCGCATTCGTTATGAAATAGGAAAAAAGGTCTACAACTGTTGTGAATAATTATGGGAATTAGATTTGATTTAATTGGTACTGAATTATAGAGATTGAGGTCAATTGGATTCATAGTGTGACCCTAAGTGTCACAAATCGAGACTATTGGAGTTTTAATTGAGATTGCAATAGAGGTTTTGACCCAATGGATAGGAAATTGTTATAGGAAGTATGAATATAGGAAATTGGATGGATCATAGGATTGGATCAATTATTGTCGAGCAATTGAGTAAGAAAGTGGAATTGGGCTTAAGGTATCGAAATTGAGATTTAGCATAGAAAAATCGTGAACACGCATTGTACATCATTTCAGACCGAGACATATGCATTCTCGCATCGCTTTTATTGGGCAATTAGTAATGGGTTGTACTTTCTTTGTTATAGTGGGCGCCGTTGGACCATCGCTCCACGGACATTCTTTGGGACTTCTAGCAATAGCTCGGAGTTACTGGTGAGTAACCTAGTTGGTTTCTCAAATTCTTGATTGTCTAAATGCTCACTGTATGAATTACTGAAATGAATGTGATTGAATTGTATGCTTTTACTATACTGAACGGGACTGCTACATGACACTGTAAATTGCATAATTATTGAAATATACATGATCGAACTGTATGTTCTCACTGTATTGAACTGGACTACTGTATGACCACCAAATGTATGAGTGAATCAGATTATTATGAATTATATGTGACCGATTCGCATACGACATCAGATTGATTGAATTATTGAGTGACACTGAATCGATATATCGGGCTTTGTAGCCATATAATCGTAAATTATTGAATCATCAATATCAATTATTGAACATCGCATCGTATGCATAAATGCATGATCGATAATGGACGTGTCCCAAGTTGCTATTATCATCGAAAAGAGCCTCGAGCTCGAACATCGATCGACCGGCTTAGCCCGAGGGAGAAATCTCGACGCGCCCCCCATCGAACACCGATCGAGCACTGGGCACAACATTGAATAATCGGAAAAGAGTCTCATATGCATTGCATGCTATATTGAATGTCCGAAATGACCGATGATTACCGTGAATGACCGTGGATCGCTCAACGCAAATTATTGAGAATGAATGACCGAATTGTGGTAATGATCGATTGTATGTTGACATGATTTATCAGAAATCGCCGTGATAATATCGCGAACCGTGATGTGACATCAGTAAATTGTTATGTATGATTACCATAGATCGTTAATAGACTATCATCGAATCGTGAGGCCATCTTGTAATCTACGGTATGGTGTCGTAATTAGTTATCACCGTGAATTGTATATAATATCAGAATATTTATCATCAGTAAACCGTTATATAGGTTGCATAATGTTATACGACATCGTTAATTGACTACTATCAGATTGTCTTGTGCTATACGCGATACGCGTAATGCATGATTTGAGTGAACCATCGATGATGGTTTCTCATTGAGTTCGCAAACTCACCCAACATTGCAACTATTTTCCGAGGATCAAGAGTACCCCGCCGATTTAACGAGTATATCTCGCCGCATTCGAGTCGGAGACTAGGGTCGGGATCGATTCAAGGCGTCGCATAAGTGTCTTCCGAGTGTGTGTAAATGAATAATTCGCGTTTTCTACTAAATTGAACTGCTATTTTATAGGGCCCTGAGTGATAATTGTATAAGCGAAATGTGATTATCAAATTGTGTTTTGAGTGAATGTATTCGTTTTAAAGGGACCCAACTGCTTATTGAATTGTGCATTTTGATTGATTCTAAAGCGTTAAATAAATTGTGTATTGAGTTTTGTATCGAAATTGATCATTGTAGCCTACCATTCTCGTGTGGCGTGGACTCTGATATCACCCACGATATCGGGTTCGGGTCCGCGGGTCGATGCTACACTTTTGATTTGTTTTGTCATTAATGATAACATCTCATTATGAAGTGCATTTTGCCCGAGTATTAATCTCTGAATGCATGCTTATATCGTTATTGTGAAAAAAATTGGTTAAATTAGATAAATGATTACTCACTAAGCTATAAGCTTAGCACGGTGGATTTGCCCCGTGTAGGTGCAGAGCAAAGAGATTAAGGATCTGGACAAGTCAACCGCAGTGGCCAAAGGAGTCAGAGTTTTTGTGTCACTCGAATATGTATTTTGTTTAGTTTATTTGGGCCTGTACATATTCTTTGGATTTGTTTCTAAGTCTGAGATGTATTATATGTGTGTTAAACTTAGATTTTAAAACAATGCATATGTGTAATGTTTGATTTTGTTTGTTCTGTCTTGGGTGACATCCATGTAAATTTATGACTAAGATCGCTTAAATCACAATTGATCTTTTATCAAATATCAACCATTGAAGTTGATAGGTTTTTCCCTCGATAAAAACAAAGGAAAATTTAAGGTCATTTTATTAGTTTAAAAAAGAAAAAATTACATTCAATCTTTCATCCTATAGTCACTTCTCAACCTCTCATCTCTCAAACTACCATCCTACCATCTAATTCGAAGAATAATTGTTTAATAATTTATCCTTTTTTAGTATGGATCTTTTATAAGACATTGTTTGTCTTATTTTTACTTTGCTTGGGTTTACCATATTAGATTAATCTTTGATGGATTTTATATGCATACGTTTATGAATAATTTGTATTTGTTTTCACCAATTATTTTTATAATTTTTTGTGATATGTATTGATATGAATAGGTTTTGGTTACCCTGAGTACCAAACCAGAAAATAAGTTAACCAATCCTATAGGTTCTTTAGGTTCAGATTCAAGTTCGGGTTTAGGAAATTGTCGAACCTGATATTTAGGTTCAAGTTCAGGTTATTTATGAACGGGTCAGGTTATCCTACTATGAACACCTTTAACCGTGAGAGCTACACAGATCAATCGTTGGTTTCTTATGCAAGTTACACAGATTCGAAACCGACAACTGATCTAGTTGAGACGTGAGAGCTGTGAGAGATGTAAGGTAAGAGCCAAGGAAAGGAAGAAGAATCTAGAGAAAATGAGAGTGAGACGGCAATGAGGTCGGGCAAAACTTAAGGGCAAACTTGGCATTATTGAAAAGGGTAATCCATTGATTGCCTTAAACTCTACTTACAAGGGCCTTCTAATTTTTAGTTAGTTGAGTTGAATCAGCCAACTCAACCAGCCAATAACCAAACAAATTAAATAACTCTTGATAAAGTCAATCAACTAAAACATAACTGATCAGCTAACAACCAAACAGGGCCTAAGACTCTTGTTGTTTTCAAGGGGGGTTTAACATTTTCTTGTCCCTAAATGATAGAAACTATTCTTGAGAATATGCCAAGCATTTGCATTGCTTGTTCTCATCAAAGAAAGAGTAAGCAGCTTATTATCGAATAGTGTAATTTGGAAGGATAAGCAAAGGAAAGAAGTACGGGAAACGAGAGGATTTCTTTCATTCTTTTCTTTTCCTTTCTCATAATTGAGTTTTATTCGCGTAGGATATGTAATATATGCGACGTACATATTATACACCTGACCCAACTGATCATGTCGTAAGATCGACCGATCTACAAGGGTTATTCTTTCGTTTTTGAATATAAACATCTAAACACAATATGATTTCAAAAGAGTAGTAAACACAGAAACGCACAACAAAACAGAAAAAAGCTTATTCTGCTGAGAGACCTATCTGCCTGCTGTAAAAGTCTTCTTGTTCTTGAAGTTTCTTGGGCTAGAGGAGACGAATTGGTAGACACATATAGATTGGTCGCAGAGTTACAAAATACCCTTGAATATAGCATCTCACGTAACATCCCTATCGATGGACTGAGCATGTCTGACCCCACTTCTGACGAACCACGATAACTGCCCGCTGACGAGTGGTAATGTCGAGTTTGATGTGTTAAGTTCGGACTGATAGTACCGGAAGAAGGTAATCTTGGAACATTGAGTTGAGAAACAGGACCAAGAGGTCTTCTTGGAATGACTAGACCCAGATCAGGAGTTGTGTTTTTGGAGGGTTTTGTGGTTTGGCCACGGCCAAATATTGGAACTAGGGATGCTTGAGAAATCTCTGCTTTGCACACGGGGCATTGTTGCTGTCGCTTGTAATTATCTAGGTTTTGGGTGGAAGAGGAAGTGTGGAAATGAAGCCATTTGTAGATGCAGGACCAACAATAGAGATGACCACAGAGTGTAACTACTGGGTCCTGAACCCAGTCCAAGCAAATATTGCAGTCGAAACCATTGGAGGAACTTTTATTAGAATGTCCAAGTGACTGAGACGACGAGTTCCACATCTCTGGTGAAACTTTATCTTCTAGCTCATGCTCATGAAGTGTAGTTTCTATATATTGCTGTATAGCCGTCGTGCGTCCTGCTCCAGAGGCCGTATTTATAGACCTGAAACCATACGCCAAACCAGATTGTTTCATTTTAACTAACAACCTAGTTAAAGTTTTAAGCATACGGCATCCACTACCATAAAAGACAACTGAAAGAGTGCAACTTGGCCCGGCTATAAATAGCATAGCCAAGGTGCATCACCATTCACCAATGGATAAGGGAATACCAACGACAAATTACAAGTTGCATTATTTGTAATGATTGTTTTGGTTCAAGGTATCCAACAACGCATGCCATGAAAGCAGGATAATCATAGTAAAAAGAAAAGCTCGAGATGTTTGAAATATAATAAATTAACTTCCAGATTGACATTTCTTTTACGTATTAGCATTGGCTTAGGTTAAAGCAAACACTGTTCTACCAGACCAGACCAGACCAGCCACCCTCTTGTGGAAAAGAAAGTGTCGTTGGCTTTTGGTCAAATTTGTGCAACTTTCCAATAAAAACCATCAAGATCAAGCTCATGAGATATATAGTCCGTATCACGACTTGTGCTAAATATACCACAAGCTTTAGTGAACATGTATTATAAGAACGTTTAACCAAAAGTCGACAACTTTTCTATTTGGTAACTTATTATTATTATCAAAAGAAAAGATGAGATTATAACAAGAAGGTAAGAGCTTATGGCAATGTAATCAAGTGTCATGTTCTATGAATCAATGTAAAAAGGGTATGATTCTCAGCATTCCATCTCCTCTCATGGCATTATAGGCGCAACTTACTATCAGACTACCTATGTCACGGAATAGAGACCCAACCTAAAGACAACTTTAGTTAACTGAAAGCCACTCGAAGACAAAATTCACTTCCTAACCCGCCGACAACTTGGACATATACCTTGACTAAACGGACTCATGGATTAACCAACTTTCCGGTAAAAGACCAAGAAAAGATGAAACTGGACTTGGTATCAAAATTCATCAGCTTTTCTAACATGAAAAGCCTCTCCTTCTCCAAAAACAAGTCGATATCCGTCATGTCCTCGAAGGAAGAAGAAAGACGGGTGAAAGAGACGTAGCAGGAAAATATATCATACAAGTATAATGGCTGTCATAAAAAGAAACTTGGAGCCCAGCAAGACTATCCCTCCTGATATATCGGGAAGAGAAACAAGATAAGAAGTAATTAATCAAAGTCTGGAGAATCTTCAATTGAATATTGACAGCACAAACCTTTGTTACCCATGTAAGTTAATTGTGTCCTTAAAGACCAAGACAGTCATGTAATTCTGCCTTCTAATTTAAAACCCAGATCGTAATCCGACTTCAAAACATGGATAAACGAGTAGTCTGTATAATGACAGAAATCCAAAACAACGGAAGAAGTACAATCAACAAAATTCTACTTAGTTTCAGAGGAAAGAGGGAGTGAGAAAGAGACAGTACCAGAAATCAGGGGTTTTGATTGTGAAGTTTATCGAAGAATCAGAAGCTGGGGGCAAACTGTGGGAGAAGGGGAAGGAAATCAGGATAGATAAAGAAAGAGAAGAAGCAGAGGAGAGGAGGAAGGAAAGCATATATCAAAGAACGAGAAGAAAAAAGAGGAGGAAGGATAAACATTCCTCTTCTTTGCAGCGTGCGTACAGTCTTTATCTGTAACATTCTGTAGAAGATATGACCAACATTAATTATGTAACATCAATTTTACAATTTTTCTTTTATGTCTTACGTCGTTTAGATTTTATAAATTCGACACAGCCTTCAATGTTCATCTACACAACAATTGAAGGAAGGGGTTATTAATTTCACTTTGATTGTGCCTTTTAACTCTTGCAACAGCTTTTTAATTTGACAATTAGATTGAGACCTCACAATCACGTCAGATAGATGCATTTACGTTAGGGTACAAGCAAGCTCAATCGTTTTGGCTTGGGTGACAATTAAGTCAAGGCTAAAAATTGATCGTTTAGAGATTAAAATTAATATTTTAAAAATTATATCGAAAGTTAAATTGATAAGATAAAATTTTAAGGTTCAAAAATTTAATTGGTATTAAAATATTGTAAAATTGATTAAAATTAAATAAATTTAAAAATTTTAAAATATGATTTTACTTATTAACAAAATTAAAGTTTAATTTAAAAATAGTGAAATAAAATTTACTTGATGTTTTCAGTCACTATTAGCTGAAAAAGGGTGAAGAATGCAATGGACTTTGAGTAGAACTGTAACCCCGTTGTAAATACCATTCACAGCAAAGACAATGGTAATTTTTTATAGTTTATATATAGGTCTCCTTATTTAGCATATTTTAAAGGAAAAACACGTTCTAGTCCGGGGTGTGTTGGAAAAATAAAATTAAGAAATATTCAACTATTTTTGATAATCGAAAGGTAATTTAAGATTTTTAATATAGAGATTAAATTGTGAAAATGGTAAATGAATGAGTAGAAATAAGAGAAAAAATGAATTGATAGAAAATCAATAAAATAAAGATAAGGTAGTGAAATAGATAAAGTAAAACAAGAGATTAATATAAAATTAATAATATTTTAATTTAATTTAAAATATCTATTTAAAATTAACTAATTTAAACCATGGCAGTTTGATTTGTTAAACTAAACCAAAATATTGCTAATTGTATATAAACTTGAATTAAGTCTAATTAATGTAGTATCTAATCTAGATAATATTTTAAAATTAAATTTAACTTTCTAATATGACTTTTTATAAAATGAATAAATTCTAATTAACTATAGGCAAAGCTAATACAACATTACAGTGAGTTTTGAGCTATTAAGCTTAAACTTAATCACAACATTGTTGGAAGTTCATAAGAATTAAAACTTGACAAAACATAACATTTATAGACCAATATTACAAGCAGATTAAAGTTTCCAACTTTCCTTCGTGTCCAAAGAAAGTGCATCCTATGCAATGTTTGTAGTACCCCACCCTCACCAGACACGTACCAGATATCCTAAGTAATGTTCGAGTACGAATCCCGCAAGGGTGACATGTTAAAACAGTCAAACATTCAAAACTCAGTATAAATTAAAAAAAAAACAATTTTCATACGCGTACGCGAAAATTAGTAATCAAAATCGGGCCTAATCTTTTCTTTCATAACATAAAAATCACATTTGTTAATACTACAATCCAATTCATTTTCATTTACAAACCTTTCCAATATGGAAAGTTATTACATGCAGAAACATATTCAAATACACATTTTACAAAAGTTGCGGAATACATAAATAAGAAAGTATAAATGCAGAAGCAAACTGATCCCAACCTTTATCCCTTAGTTGCATGCAGTAGGTATACTCTCGTTTGTCTAATGGGGTACTCTTCCGAGTCTGAAAAATATTTATAAATTTTGGGTAAGTTTTGCAAACTTAATGAGTGACCATCCTCGATGACTCACCCAGTCACATAACATATAATTCATATCATTTATTTAATAATCACATTGGATCACATACACTTAATCAATCAGTTCACATTTTACATTCAACATATTATAATCATTCATATCATGTATATGCAGTGCACATGAGAACCACATTCTATTTGTTACTTTATTATAACCGAGTGCCTAAACTGTCCCGTATCCATTATGGATACCGGGTTTATAGATAACTGTCCCATATCGGGCTCATCGATATCTGTCTCATATCCGTTAGAAATACCGGGCTCATTAAATGTTGAGCCTGAGGCTCTGATGCACATAACTAAACTTAAAGCTCTTTTCACGTTGGCTACTCTGATCACAACTGCCTTTATCTTTCATGCATTCATGAAATGGAATGCATCAATCACATTTGCATATTCTCATTTAATTACATTCGCATATCATCAGACCTTAGTCCGACATTTAACATTAAAGTTGAGAATTCACATTTTCATTCATATGAAAATACACATTTAGAACACATTTATCATCGGATCGTAGTCCGACATTTAATAATCAATTTATGTACATTTATTTCAATAAAATTAATATACAAGTAGCACTTCAATAACCCATTCATATATCACAATCATCAGAACTTCATTGTCCAGAATTCAACGATCAAATCACATTCATGATCATTCAATACATCATGTAAACAAACAAATAGTAAAATAAGACCATCTAGGTCTACTCACAGTACGCTCCAGATTAGCATTAGCTTCCATGACCTGAAAACGTCTGAATGTGAACATTTAACCTGTACATCACAATTATACAATACGCACGTTGCACACACATTAATAATTGCACAATCACATAAACATTAGGTTTTGCACATATGCATAGGTGTAATGTACAATGCATGACCAGTGATAATCTTGGGTATTTATCCATTAGTGTTTTCACAAAATCAATCACACATCAATACTCATCTAAGTATAATTCATACTTAGTTTATACCTCACTAAAACCATTAAAATCACAATTCATTTCTCATTGGCTTACTTTCAAATTTTTCCAAGACACTCTTTCGGTCTACTATTCACGTTCAATTAGAAACTGAAAATGATATAATTTGGTCATACTCTCTTCTAGAAAATTGCTCTCCCATCTCTTAAGTTTCTAATGAAACTAAGATCATTCAATTTGGTTCAATACTCCAAATGATATACTCCAATTAATTCAGACTGTTCATAGACTAAAACAGTATCCTATACTCATATTTAATTCAAGAATATGGAATTTTAAAGACAGAATTCAAATAATATTTTCATAAAAATTGTAGCCCTATGTCTCTAGTTTAATATAAATCAAGAATCATCTCATTTGAATCGCTACAGATCAAGTTATTGTCAAAACACCAAAGCATGGTCAGTGATAATACTCCAGTCATGAAGTTCCAGAATTGTTCATCATTTTCGTTCCAATTCAATCAATCAATCTCTTACAAATGATTTAATATTGTTTTAATTTTTTTTAGATGAAGATCAATGTGTTACGAGTCCAATGGTTCAAGTCCCATGTCATTTGGAGGTTGGAAGAAGAAGTTATAGCTAAAAGAGTAAAGGATGTTCACATCATTCCACTTATGTAAGCATTCAATGTCACGATCGTGAGATTCAAGTTGGTTTAGAAAAGTCACAATTGTGCTTGTGCATGATCTTGATTTTCCATACATGTCCACAATGTCACGATCGTGCAATCCCTCTTTTCTTCTCCAAACTCACGCACTGCAGTCTCTCTCTTCTTCTCAAAATAAACCTTTGGGTCCATCTTTCATGGTCATTTTGATAAGGAATATGAAGGATTTAGGCAAAACACTCTTATTAACACTTGTTCCTTTATGTCTTAAGTTTCTAATAAAACTAATTTTATGCAATTTAGTGTGATATTCTACAAGTTATGCTAAAAACACTACAGACTATTCCAAAAAATGACAGAATCCATAAACTCAACTTCGAACTAAACTTTGAAACTCTTAGAGACAGAATTAAATTTTGATTTCTTCATGAAAAATATAGCCACACGTATTTATTTTAATCTAAACTTAAAATCATCTTATTTGGATGTCTATATATCAAGTTATGGCTAACATACAGATGCATGTTCAGTAAAACACTGCATCTGTACATTTTCCAGCACCCTTCACCATCTCTTTCATCTTAAATCCTTTCTTTTGCTTAGTCTCTCTCTTCTAGCTTATTTCCTCAATATTTCCACTTTATTTCTGCTTCTATTTTAACTCAACTCACATACAACAAATCAAAATCCATTATTACTCATAAACATAAAAAATAGAACATTCATATACAAATGTTCATCCTAGCTTCTGCACTTCTTCATTTTTCTGCATTTTCCATTTACTACACGTTCTTCATTTTCTTCTCAACTTTCAATTTAATCATTCATTACTCATATCTAAACATCATATTACACCTATTTCTTATCTCTAAACTCCATAGAGTTCATTTCTTAAAACATCTAAAATATTCACATATAACAGTGAAGACATCAACAAAAGCAGAGAAGACATCAACTTTTCTCTAGAAACTTTGTGCACTAATTAATGCATAGTTTTACTAATCTTTCAACTCAAAAGTCATTTCTATACTATCTTATAACATTTTGATCATCAAATCTGAAAAATCAACACATCCAAATTTTCATCCTATATTCATAGTGAACATAAAAATTGTTTGTTTTTCTCATGAATATGAAATATCAATAAATCACCATTTTTGTTTCATAAACCAACAATTCTAAAGATCAATAAGATACTTGTTTAAACTCCAACTCTTTTAAAAAATCACTTGAACCCTAACTTTCAAATATCATCTAATCATCATCTTGTCAAAGGTTGTAGGGTTAGGCATTTTAATAACAGTGAAGAAGAGAGCAAATGAGATAGCAAGGGAAAAGTGAAAGCAAGACTTGTGTGGTAAGGATAAGACAATTTTTTAAAGAATGAAGCTTACAGAAACTTAGGAGAGTCATGAAGAAGAAGCAAGATCAAAACAATTAAAATGGTCTTTCAAAATAAAAGAAGTGTGGCTTGACAAGTGACACTTGTCACTTGTTCAATTCTTATAAGCTTAAACTGGGTTCTTTTATTTAACCAGTCCAATCATCTCCTAAATTTTACTCCAATTGTATTTAAGTTTTCACTATCATTTTCTCAAAAATTCTAAAGTCATCTATAAAATTTCTCCAATATCATTTGACTCTTATTTCTATTTCCGATTATAATTGACTTACCACTTGGCATTTTTCTTAGTCCAAAAATACTCATAATTTTTGAAAATTTTCCTAAAATTCACCAAAAATTCTAAATTATTAAATACACTCTCCAAATCAATTTTCAACATATAAAAATCACAATTCTCAATATAACCACATTTATAAACAATTATATCCAGAATGTCAATGAGTGCATGTATAGTTATTTTAAATGTGTGTAGAATATCCAAATTTACGTGCGTGTATGCTAACAATATGCATGAGTATAAAAAATACATTTTTCTTAATCTCTCATTGATCTCATATGTATCTTACTTTTTGGTTCTAACTCTTAATATAAGGACAGGATGTTACAATGTTAGCCAAAGTAACTAATCTAATCCAGTTGATTATCTGTTCAACTAGCTGATATTTTCCCACTTCAATGTTCTTTAATGTTCTTTTTTTTTCCCCTTCCAAATAGTGTGAATGTTGAAACCCCACCCCTGCGAGTCACGTGCCCGACGTCCTACGTGACATCTGGACTCGCATCCCATAAGGGAAGAATTCCACACCAAGCCAAACCTCAACAAAAATACCCAAATCACATACTTCCGAACATATTTGAAAATTTAAAAGTCTTGGGTCCTAAATTGAAAATTGATTCCTTCAGATAAGTTGTAATTCCATGTCTCTAGCTTGTTCAGAACTAAGAATCACCTCATTCGGACCTCTACAGGTCGAGATATCACCACGATAAAGAAGCATGTTCGGACTTTTTCAACCGATCCTCTCACTTTGATTCAATTCATCTTTTTCAAATCAATCTAAAAAATTATAGATTTTTATGGAGAGGTAGAGGAATGTCTTAGGAATCCAACGCTTCAAAAATCAGGTCAATCAAAGGTCAGACAGAAAAGTTATAAGAGTGGAGAGAGGTCGGGTAGCGGAAGCATGATAATAGTCGACTGATCGAAGATTATTAGTCGACTAATCGAAGATTATTAGTCGACTAATGTAAGTAAAAACATGGCAATAGTCGACTGGTCAAAGATTATTAATCGACTAAGCCTATACTATCTGATCGATTAGAAACTCTTAGTCTTTCTTCTTCCGACATCCCAACTTCCACAACTCATAACTTTTGACCCAGAACTCCAAATTTTGCAAAATTGGTATCAAAGGAAAGTTAATAAGAAGCTCTACAACTTCCATGAGGGTTTAAAAACCAATTCGGCGTCTAAAGGAGTCAAATCCATCTCAAAGTGGCTGCCTGAAAAATGTCATCCTAAATAGTAACATAACCTCTAAAAATCATATCTTTCAGCTCCATGGTCCAAAAATGTCATACTTTATATCAATGAAAAGATGAAAAGATAAATTTCCACCTTCAATAAGACTTTATAAACAACTTTTACCTTTATGAGGGTCAAAATTTTACTCAAACTTACTGTCCCGAAATTGCCATCCTAGACAACACCCAAACTTCCAAAAATTCACATCTTTCAACTCCCACATCCAAAAATGGCATATTATACATCATTGGAAAGCTATGAAATTCCTCTATAACTTTCAAGAAGACTACTTGATCCAATTTAACCTATATCAGTCCAGAATTTACCTCAAAGCTAGCATACACAAAACCTATCCTTATAGACATTTACAAAAACAATGCAAAGTAACCTTTGGAACAATATTGGCAAAACACAATAAAACCTGAATATCTTTTACTAATATCAAAATATGAGTTCTTACAAAGCTTTAGTGGGCATTTCTAACCCCAATATATTAAAGTCTCGGAAATTCAAATTACAAAGAAGCCACATGAACAGTAATTTTGCACCAAAAATGCAACTAAAGCTTTGTTTACAAAATATAGTTTCAAAATAAAAAAAGAAGCAAACGGGAGTGATGCCTTGACCTCGGTTCGATCACTCATTTTCTTGCTCATTGCTTGTGGATGGGAAGGAAAGAAGGGGGGGGGGGTGAGCTCGATGGCTCTTGAGTAACATATTTATAACCAAGAACAAGCAAAAATCCTTGAATCTTTTAATTCCAATGCAAAATTTACATTGACAACTATGCCACATATGTGTTCCAAAATTTACAACTTATCAAGCAATTTACAAAATCAACACAACGAATGCATCAAAATGATTTCAAATCATAACCACATAAACACATCAGAAATGGTTCGTGTGGATCCAAAACAGAACGTACTACACATTTTCGCGTAACGGTCATGTGTAGCCGTCAACTTAGGGGAGTCCGTGAGGAGCTCCATGCCACAAGCGAGCAGGCGGGAAAAGCCTAGGGACAAGTGCACTTGACTTACTTAAGAGACCACCACAAAGCCATATAAGAATACATTTCACTTTGTTTTTCCAAACATATTGGCCAAAATGACACATTCTCGAAAGGCAATTTTATAACTATTGCATTCTTTCAAAAATCACTTTCACATTCCTTTACAATCATCAACACAATATGAAAACATTCTCACAATTCATTCATAAGAAAAAGATACATGTCACATTCTCAAATCATCCTAAAGAGTAATAAATACACATTTTCAAAGTTGTTGGAAAGCATTAAATTCCATTTATTGAAAGTAATTGTATTACCTCATTTTCTCAATTATAAAGATGTTACCCACCTTAAAATCCCTCGCTTTAGACTTGCTCAAGATGCCTTTCCTCTAGCTCCTCTTGCCTTCCTTGAATTTCTTCACAATCACAAAAACCCAAATCAAAAGAGATCTTAAAATTGGAGAACCTAAGGAAATAAAAGAATGAAATTTATCCTAGAATACTTATACCCATACTTTTCCTAAGCCATTTGAACCAAAAACCCTTCAAAATTCAAAAAGATTTGAAACAACTAACCTTGAATCTCCACCCACGATTTTTGCTCTTTGACTCTAATGGAAGATCAAGTCTTCCTCTTTCTTTTTCCTTCTTGAAAAACTCTTAAAATCACTCTTCTAAAGCAAAGAAAGGTGAAACCCTAAGTTGTTCTTCTTCTTCTCTTCTTTCTCCTCTCAACCGAAACACTCTCCTCTTTTCTCCTTCTAATTTTGGTTCCTTCTTCTCCTAACAAACAACAAGTCTTCTTTCTTTCTTTTAATGAAGCCAAAAAGACCAATCTACCCCTCCTTGTAAGCCTTGTACCTTTTTACCTTAAGTGATCTTCCCATTTTGCCCTTATACATTCTTATTCCTTCAATTTAACTTACACCATACTATACTCTAACTTAATCTTAATTTCTCCATTTAATACTTCTAATTCTATCAATCTAAGCAATAAATCCTCCAACTATTGACATGCTAATTAAACTCTAACCAAAAGCAATTAATCAAACAAAACCTCAAAAATAAATTGAAATCATGCTTATTCAATAAGAAAAGAATTTAGGGGCCAACAGTGAATGATTGTGGTGAAGGTTGTTTTGATTAGTATTCCATATTTTATAGACTAGCTCAGCGTTTGCTCCCATTCATACGTGAAGTTGTCTCTTGCAATCATGTAAAGGATCTTGCTCCAAATAACTTTAAAAAAACCATGTAGAAAAATAGAGATGGTTTCAATCTTGCACGACCATCTTACATAATACATAAGTAGAATCAATGTTGCCTTACCACTGACTTCTAGTCCTGAGCCTGTTTCTAATCACTAGCTAAGTGATTAGAGAGGCTTTAGGAATTAAAACATTTTTCCACTATACTAGGGGGCTGTCAAAACATCTGTTGATGAGCATTCTATAGCAGGATTGATTTGAGAATACCCCAGTTGGGTTAAGGGTCCAAGTGATTTCATCTTCTTGTTCTACATCATTCAGTTGAGGAAAGTGTTCTAATACAGTGGTAAGCCTTTAAAATTTCCACTTCATTCACCATTGTAAATTAATGAGGAAACTCTGAGGTTCAATGGGATTCTATTACTCTAATGGTTAATCTCTAGGTTATGTATGATGGGGCTTGTGTCTAGCCATTTATCAAACCAAACCCAAGTTTTTTTCTCCATTTCTAATCTTGTGCTTAATTTGGAGACACACCATTTCTCTCATCTTCATTAGCTGATTAAAGATCCATGAGACATCTCTTGTACAAGAAAGTTGCCAAAAATTCATGTTTTTGAGGTGATGTTCATGGATCCATTTAATCCAAAGTACCTTATGGTCATTGTATAGTCTCTATAATCTTTTACACATGAGTAATTTTTGCATATTTGAGATAGAAATGATCCCAAGCCCTCCATGCTTCTTTGGGATAACAACTTCACTTCATTTTTTCTTCGCATTATTAGTATTTACAATTTTGCTTGCCCGAAGGTATGCTTTCATTAATTTGTCAATCTCCTTTGTAACTTTTCTTGGTAATACAATATGTGCAGTCCAATGTAAAAGTAGATTGCTAGTATAGAAATGACGAGAGTTAATCTAGCAGCATAAGAAAGAAATCAAGTTTGCCATGCATTCACTCTAGGTTTGATCTTTTCAATAAGGGGGAGACAGTCATTGAATTTTGGCTTTGAAGTTGTGATTGGTACTCCAAGATATTTGAATAGAGTCGAATGTATATTTAGCCCAACAATCTCACTTATTTTTGTTTGATTCCTTGTATATGAAAATATAAAGAGGTTGCTTGTTTTAGTGTTGTGCTTTAACCGATACCATTTAGCAAACATTCTCAGAACTTATAACAATATGTTTATGGAGAAGGGACCAATCGGTAGCTGGATTGCTTAAAAACATAATCTAATAAATCCCCAACTAAATGTATAAAATGCTTTGTAAAAATCAACTTTCAATAGGCAACTTTTTTAAACACCTAAATTATACTCCTTCAGCAGTTCTTGTAAAAAAAGTATGTTGTCTTTAATATTCCTGTCTGGAATGAAAGCACCTTGAGCTGACTTGATGATTCCACTAATAACATTTCTCAATATTTCAGCTAAAAACTTTGCAATCACTTTATATGTAATGTTACAACATGATATTGGTCTAAAATCTTCCATTTTTTGAGGGTTATTGTCATGAAGTGTGGGGCAAAATAGGAAATCAGATAGATAAGTTACAGGCAATCATTAAGGGAATTTATTGGTGGGAATAAAGAATAGAATAGTGATAATGCAGTATTAGATTTTTATCAATCCGTACAAGTTATTACTGTAAGTCTATAACAACCTATATATAGACTATCATTGTAAAAGCATTCACGTTGATGAAGCTACGATGCTCTCAACTCAAGCTTCTCTCAACCCATTTGAAACTGATTGCTAAGCAACCAAAAAAGTCTGAATCCATGAAAGAGAGGAAGCTCCCCCTCCACATGCACCTACTATATAGAACAATCCAATTAGCTATAGTGTGGTGGTCACTGGCCAAACCGATACTAACAGAGGCGAGAAAGACATAGACTGGCCTGAGGACGACCCCATAGAAATCACAGAGGGTGACATTGATATCATTCAAGGAAAATTTGGCATAGGATTAGAACTCTCAAACACGTTCAAAGGGAAACTTGACAAAATTTGGGCAAATGTTGTCGTTATTAAATTACTTGGTAGAGCATTAGGATTCAACATGCTTAAATCAAGATTAATCTCACTGTGGAAACCAAAGGGCCTAATGAAAGTTGTGGATATTGAAAATGATTTTTACCTCGTCAATTTCATGGAGGAGGAAGATTATGTTAAGAAACTTACCCAAGGACCATGGATAATCGCTAGGCACGCATTATCAGCTTAGTTGTGGTATCCAAACTTCAGACGCTCTTTCGGAAAAATAACACATGTGGTAGCTTGGGTGCATTTCCTCGACCTCCCAGTCGCCAGATGTCACCCTTCAATCCTTACAGCTCTCGAAAACTTAGTGGGCCGAATGGTTAAAATTGATAACCACACAACTTACCCAACGAGGCAAATTCGCAAAAGTGGCAATCGATGTAAATCTCAGCTCCCCGCTCCGATCCATAGTCGAGCTCGATGGTGAAAGCATCAAGGTGGCCTACGAGGGCCTCCATTTGATTTGTTTCTCCTGTGGGCAGGTCGATCATGGCGCCATAACTTGCCCCACAAAACTGACTGAAACACCCACAAATGAGCACCCACCGGTGGACAGATGACGTCCAACCCCTTCCCCCGACAACCGCGTTGACTCGTCTTCAGGTGATCTGCGCACGAGGAATATAGGCCTTGGATGTAAGTGAATCGTCGCCCTCGCTGAAAACAACCAAACCCAATGATGAAATGACCCGACAACAACAATGTTCCATTCCACGTAGGATCGAAGGCCTCAAGATTCATGGCTCTGACACCAATAGAACCGTTGGAGAAAGAAGGAGACTCACCTCAATCAATTACCCAAACCAACGCCACCCAGACTCCGATGTTTCACCCACAACCAAGTTTGAAATCCCTAATTCCTTCATCGTTTAAGGAGAATAGGACTAAACGTTGGACGTTGTATGGATGTAGTGGATCAATTAATCGCAACTCCAAAATGTCATCGCCTGCTGCTCTTGAAATACATGAGTTGGACCAAACACGCTAGGCCAAAACCACCAGTCATGCTCCACAGACCCTAATTAAGCCCACTTCACAGCCCACAATTCCAGAAACTTCCAGCCAAAGAATGGGCCATGTAGCCCTATCCATTCCCTCCCATGTAGACGCTATAATACATAACCAATCTATCAATCTACCCACCCATGAGAATTTAGACTCCAGGGACATGGAGGAGGATCCCAACGAAGATCGTACTCATCATGCCTTGGCATCATCGAGTCAAACACAAAAGATAGCCCCTCTGAGACCAACAGATCCGGAAGCAGATCCAACAACAGACACTGAAATGAATATTGAGCCTGATACTAAGATGGAGGAAACTCCACAGGAATAGATGCTAGATCAGGATCAGGAGCAGACTGTCAACGCAGTCATCTCTTACGCAGAATAGACTTCCATTCTCTGATTTTATGTCAATATTCATCTGGAACTGTCAAGGGGATGGAGGTCGAACCTTCAAGCCTATTATCAAAAACTACATTCGCATTCATAAACCTCGTCTTTTTGTTCTAGTTGAATCTCATATAAGTGGGACTCGGGCGACGAAAGTCATTAGGATTTTAGGTTTTACTCAATCCTTTAGGGTAGAAGTAGAGGTCAATTCAGCGACATCTGACTAATTTGGCGAGAGGATATTAAGATCAGAATTTTGATAGCTCACCGACAATTTGTGCACACAAGCATTGTTTGGGACCATTTGACATTTTATTTTACGGCCATTTATGCTAGCCCTACGTATTCGTTACAAAATTACTTATGGTAGTATCTGCAGAAAATTACCAAGATTACAGTTAAACCTTGGCTATTGGGTGGAGATTTCAATGCCAAAATGGAGAGCACTGATAAACGCGGAGGTTTCCGACTCAAACCTATAGAAAATTATCACTTTTGTGATTGTGTTCATAAGTGTCAGCTTCAGGATCTAGGATTCACAAGCCTTAGGTTCACTTGGCGGAGGGGACAAATCTTTGCTAGAATAGACCGAGCCTTCTGTTCTAATAATTAGCATTCTGTCTTCAATGACACTACAGTTACTCACTTGTCCTTCCTGAAATCTGACCATCGCATGCATTCTACTCAAACAATTAGATCTTTTAACTTCCAATCAACTTGGGTGATGCATACCACCTTTAGTCAATTTGTAGAAGAGAATTGGTGTAGCACCCCACTCCCGCGAGACTCGAACCCGACATCTACAGTGATATTCGAGCCCGTGACCCACGAGGGTGGTATGCTAGAGCAAATCAAATACACTTTAAAACTCGTTATGAAATTTTTTCTTTCAAAAACGGTTGAGTGCGCAAGAACAATAAATAATTTGGGCCCCATTTATAACAAAAACATTTTTTTAGATATAAATCAATTTCAGTCATTAACTAGCACTCAATAGTGCTCAATCATTTCATAAATAGAAATGCATGACCCAACTGGGCCCAATGCCATTTCTGAACATTTTCAGTAATACAATACCATTACACATAATAAATTGAGGCCCACTTAATAAAATCACTACACTAATGCAGATGTGAACAACACTGATTCTGACCCTTTACTCTGCCTTGCTAGCGGTAGTCATACTCCCGTTTGTTTAACGGGGTACTCTTCATTTCCTGAAAAAAATAATTGCAATGTTGGGTGAGTTTGCGAACTCAGTGAGAAACCATCATCGATGGTCCACCCAACTCATGCATATACATACAATTCACATTATATCACATATTAGCACATTCATCAAATCCCATGCATTCAATTTCACGACTATGAGGCGTTTCGCCTCTCACATAATTCACATTTGATCATTCATATATGCAATGTGCATGTGACACTTTCATTTTCTTTTCGTTGTTGTGACTGAGCGCCTATCACTTATCAAAAATCGGACGCGTCTAGGGAGTAGGAGAGCCCTCTGGGTATGCACTAACTCCCCTCAGTTCAGTAACAGTATTCACATTTTTGGCAAGTAGGAGAGCCCTCTGGGTATGCACTATTTCCCACTCACATTAGGGATAGGAGAGCCCTCTGGGTATGCACTAGTCCCCTCGAGCTCAAAGCTCGGTTCAGTACAGTGGCGTCTCAGGTCAACAACTATCTTTATCTGATCGTTCAATTATGCATGAATGCATATGTCACTTTCCATTTTCAGTCAGTTTCCATTTCGGTACCATTTTTCATTTCTTCAGACCTTTGGTCCGGTATTTTAATCATATGCAGATTCAATTCAATTTCACTAATGCATCCATAACATTTACTCAAATTAACACTTCAATATCACATTTTCAATATTTCGAACACCCATGGTCCAAAATCAATCAATAGCAATCACATATATCCAACCTTAACTCCACATGGCATAAGTACATACAATTAAACACATATAGGCTGAGAAACCAACTAGGTTACTCACCTGCACTTCCGAGTTATAGCCTGGAAGTCCCAGCATACCCGTGGAATTGCTCCAGCGGTGCCTTTAAAAACAGTCAAATAATCTCACATTACCAATTATACCAATTCCAATAATCAATCATGCATATGTATCGAATAGATTACGTACTATACATGTTATGACATTCTCGAATTTTCTCAATTTGATCACACTCACTCTAATTCATAACAATTCTAGATACCATAATTCAATTTACTAATTTCCATACTCTAAAGTCACATTCCAATTAAAATCACGTTCACTATTCATTGCCATTCGATATCCGATAATCATCGAATTCAATTCCAAATTTTCATCTTATCAATTCAAATTTCTTAGTCTCTAATTTCCAATTAATCACTAAGGAACCAATTCATTTGAAATCAAAACCTCAAACTCATTACTTGTAACAATCATCTCATAAACACTTAAATTTCATTTCAAAAATAAGGTCCCCACACAAGATGATCGCTTCGCCATGGCGAGACCTCTTCCTTCGCCGCGACGCACGCTTTGTTCTCCCCACAGCGAATCCACGTTTGCTCGCCGCGACGTGCGCCTTGGTCTCGTCGCGACGTGTAGACGAAATCCTCTCGTCGCGGCGTGCGACAGATTTCAGCTCGTCGCGGCGTATAATCCATTTCTTCGTCGCGACGTGCACGATGGGGTGGTTTCATTGCGGCGTGCGATCCAGAAATGCATCCAAAACCGTAAATTCTTCCGATCTTCGATATAAATTTACCCAAATCCATTCCAAACACTCTCAATCAATTTTAAACATTAAACCCAACTTATTTCTAACCTCAAATCCATCATTTAATCGTTATTCATCAAATACCCAAATCAAAATCAATGAAATTCTCAAAAACCCTAACTTCCGAAACTTATCAATTTCTACACAATTTCATACTCAATTCAATGATCAAATTAAACGACTTAAGGCATAAAGGAGCAGAAATTTACTTGATTCAAGCTTTCAACCTCTTAAAATCACTAAAACACTTCAACGATCAAGCTAAACACATCGACGACAATCCTTCATTTCTCCTCCAATATTCATCATCTTTCTCAAATCCAATTTAGCTAGGTTAACAACGATGATTGGAGCAATTCAAAGGAAGAAAATTGAAACAACAATCAAGAACGATGAATCGCGAAGGAGAAGAGAAGAAGAAAATGAGATTTTTTCTCAAAACCAAAAGGAATCGGTCAAGGAGGCAAACTCAAAGGTAAGGTATATATATAAAAGATTTTAAAGCTAAGGGCATGTTTGGCAACTCTTATGCCACATGCCCAAATCTTAAGGTCTAACAATCCAATTCTTATTCTATTTTTTCCCAATTTCGCAATGGTTTGCAACCATAATTCTAGAAATCACACCTCCAATTGTTTCATACCAATTGTCAATCAATCACGGACCCGGAATCCAATTAATCAGTCTTTAAACCAATTTTTCGGTTCGAAACTAATACTCTAAAAATTCCAAAAAATTCCTATAATTTCACAAAATTAATAAATACCCATTCCCATACTCAAATTTCAATTTCACTCCAATTCTATATTCAAAACCTGATCTGTACAATTATAACCAAATTTCCACTTTACACGATTTAATCGGGAAATTGTCATACATGTATGTACATTCATATGCTTATGAAATCAACAATTATTGACCGATGTCTATAGAAACTATAATGCATGTATAATGCAACATTTGCTCGCACTCAATCCTAATTCGATCCAAATTACTGATATACCCATCACATCGGTAACAGGATGTTACAATTCTCCCCTCCTAATAAAAAATTTCGTCCTCGAAATTTCATATACAATTGATTAGGAAGACAGGGGAATTAGTCCGATCACTAAAATACCTTTTTCCACTATATCATTACAGAACTAAATTCTGCCAATACAATCAATTGCAAATTCTTTACTTTCGATACCAATAACACATACATATCAAATCAAATCATAATGATATTTCCGAACTCTGTTCATAAAACAATTAATGAATCCGAATCATCTTTTTGGTTCTTAACCTGCCTTACAAGCCTATTCACACCACAATCATATGAAGGCCACTTAATAACGAAATTAATTTCCCATTTACCTTTTTTTTCTCAATCAATGCGTAGTTTGGCCGAGGTGATACATTTAGAAGCATTTCATATATCGCTTATCAAATAGCATCTCTTTAATGCTAATTACTAATCTCATAAGGTTTCAAAAACCTCGATAATCATCAATTTGATTCACTACTTTTAACTTGGATTACTTAAGCCCTATTGCAGATTCAATTCACCCATCAACATTAACTCAAATCACTCAGGGCCTTCGACTATATTAGGTCCTGTTCACTTTACTATCGGGATGAACAACTCCTTTTTGGATTTAAGACCCTTTATACACTTTTCAAATGATGTCTCCAATTTAACAATTGATATCCTCACAATCAATTTAACCTATACATCAATCTCATAACTCTATGAACTCCCAAATATCAATTTCACATTTATTTCCAGCAGTCAAGTCTGTAGGTCTGACATTCATATAACCCTTCATTTCTACATCTAACATTCAATTACTCTTTCAATGCGCTCTTCATCGAATATAGCTTTAATTGTTCCTTACGATTTCACTAACAGCCTTTAATGAGTTTTACCCATACTTCTTAGTCCAGTCACAATTTTCATTTTCTATAGCTAAAGCTATTCACAATTCTCGATGAGATCCACAAATTCAAAATTCTCAATTCGGACTTTGCCATTCTTTCTATACACACCGCACACCGGTTTAGGATTCGATCGCTAATACTTTTTTTTTGCTAACTCGACAACTTGCATTCAACCTTACATCAGGTTTCATAACCTTATTACTTAATTATTTGCTTCATTAACGAAATTCTGAAACACTCAACCGCATAGTCCTTTTTCCAAATTCACTACTAGCATAATCGTAAGTGCTTTACTTACTTATAAATACATTCAAAACATTTCATGCGAATAGAACCTTCAAACTTTCAAAACACTTTCCTAAGATAATAAATTTCAAGTCATCAAATTACAATGCAGCCCATAAGATTATACTGATCTCCACGAACATAGAATCACTTTGCACTCTTTCAATAGATCGCGTTATAGCCTTGACTGGGGACACTTCATTAAATACTATAACATCTCCAATTTTAAAATGATACGATCAATACTCGAATTATAAATTTCTCCAAATGTCTCTTTTTACAATCATTAGTCATACAATTTACACGTTTTTCCTCCAACATTATCATCAAGGGCTAAGATCAGAAAACCTTCAACAATTTGTCGGACGATCCAACATACAATCACCCTAAAATAACTCCAAATTCTTATATATATCGGTCCTTTGCAAATTTTGCATTTTATCAATTCCTCTATCGCCATTAAATCTCCCAAAGCCATATTCGAAGAAATATTTTTCTCCACTTTTTAAATACATTACATATATCATTAACAATCATAGCCACTCTTCAATCTAAATACAAGTAAGACACTTTACTCTTCAATAGCACAATACATTCAAGAGCGTTAAGAACTTTGATAATTTCCACCTAAAATTCCTTATACCATACTTATGATGGATTGTCATATAACTCTTTAAATATTGAACGTCTCCAATGAGGATCAATTTTTCTAACAATCTTTTCTCAGTTTCATTATAACCTATTCAAACGCATATTCTCATACACTAGATTCTCCACACATTTCAATTTATTCGCGATCATTACAAACTGGGTTAATAACATATTTATCAAATCCACTTTATGCCTTACGATCATATTTATACGAAATATTCATGAATCGATATTCTCCTCAAATCACGACTAATATCTCTTTACCGCTCAATAATCCTATTGCACATATCGATTCTTTACATTATCATCACACATACCTTTTAGCAACACATTCCATCTCTTACACTTGAGTCTCTACTAAGATCGGGACTCTAATAATGAATTTTAATTCATTTTAGCTTTATCTCAGATTTACCCTTTAATCCATAATTCTTCCAATTAAATCATCCGATCGACTTAACCTAATTCATGGGAAACTCTTCTATATAAGAAATTTTCTATTTTCTATCAATACCACTCATGGAATTCCTAATCATCAACAAATATCACATTTCTTATCGTGCATTCTCAATGCCTTAGAAATCCATTTTACTATAACTCATAACATCACGTGAAAATCAATTATGCCTCGGTTAATCAGACACCTTTTCAAGAAAATACCATCGTAATCACTTCATCTTTTCAAGAAATAGACGTAGAGCAACTCACAATTTAGTCACTTACGCTAAGGATACTTCAATCTCATTTGATTTTTGACCACACTCTTCCTTTTGCACTGTCTTCAATCATGAGGATTTTACCATAATAATATCCTGCTTACCATCTCAATTCATTCCTAATTAATCACTATATGCACTTTCATTTCTTACTCCAACTCACATGAATTTTAACTATAAGAACTATGACCGCGCTACCCACTAACTCACCAATTGATTCGATATCATTCCCATCCATAAAATACCTATAGGCTTCATATTTTTACTTGCTATGGTGTATTCCCATTATCAGGTGTGCATTTCACAACGGCAATTCAACTGAACCTTAACAACCTTTCAACTTTTTTTATCTGCCAATATCATTTTCTTACATTTCAATCTTTTCATTATCTCGTTTTACGCAAGATTAATCACACTCAAATCCATATCACAGATGTACATTCATTCTTGCTTTCTCACTTAACATATTCTGACTCTAAGTCATAGACCTCCAATCATAACTCCCATCACAATAATCCAATACAATGATAATCCTTCTAGATCACAGAACATTTTATTTCCATTCACTTTACTTATACACTTTCAATCTTGCCATCTTTAACATATCTCCATATTTCCTCTATCAATCCAAGAACTACATATACATATATATTCACATATATTCCACATTCAAGGATATATTCCAATATAACTCTAATGTCGATTTCATAATAAGTCTATCAAGCATCAATACACTAAATTCCATTTATCGATCGCACTATATACTGTTCTTATTCCTTGATATCACAACTTCCATTTATCACACTCTTCATATCATCTTTTTCTTCACTATTTCTAACCACTTAAACCATTGGTACAGGCTCATGCATGAGACTTAAATACTAAACTAGGGATCAGCTGTCACTGTCTGTCGGGACATGACTTAAATGCATGCACTTTAACACATTTTTTTCAGAATGCCCATGCAAGATTGTACTTCTGGGCTCTGATACCACAAATGTAGCACCACACTCCCGCGAGACCCGAACCCGACATCTACAGTGATATCCGAGCCCGTGACCTGCGAGGGTGGTATGCTAGAGCAAATCAAATACACTTTAAAACTCGTTGGAGGTCTTCTAGCCGTTGCTTGATTATATATAGCCGTTCCTTAACTTCCTACTTTCCTTTTTGTGAAAGATTCGTATAAATATTGTCCATTTCAATATGTTAGTCGACTAGTCGAAATGTTATAGTCGACTAGTGTTAACATATTTCACTGCAGGCTTGATTTCGCTCCTCGATAAGTCGACTAGTGACATGATAGTCGAGTAGTGTTACTATTCTAGTGAATTGTAGTCGACTTGCAGCATATCAGTCGACTTGTTTTATGCCCCATCTGATGATCCTTAATTCTTAGTCGACTTATATAATACTTAGTCAACTTGTTGCTGGTTCCAACGGATACATTTAGTCAAATCTTCCAATAATCTTCATCTTTAATGTCTAAATCATGTTGACATTGTTTCCTTCTTAATTCCTCAATGATTTATGATGTCTTCTAAATTTCTTTCAATCCAAAACACCTGAAATAAATTTCTTAACCAATTCTATATATTTTATTATTATCAAAACTTAAGTAGGATTTAATTTTTCAACCACCATTGGTCCAACAATCTCCCCCTTTTTGATAATGACAAAATAATTAGAAATTGTTTAAGAATTGAAAACAAGAAAATATTGATCAAGGTTGTTTGCCTTGTCATTTTGGTGAAAAGTCTCCCCCTCAATCATATAAATCATTGAATTTAATAACTTTGTAAAAACAAACTCCCCCTTAATCAAATGACTAAAGAATATCAATTTCAATTTCCAATTAGACTCCCCCTTTTTGTTATAATCAAAAAGTAAAAACAATTTGGAAACTAAAAATATAGTACCAAACACAAATGTGAAGAGGAGTAAATTGCCATCATAAAAACATAAGAAACAGAAGAACATAAGTCATTACCAGCAAACATAAGAAATCTTAAGCAGCATTCAAGTACAAGTAGGAAAATAAAAACACACATACTAGAAGGAACACAAGAGAATAATGTTGGTTAAGGTAAAATGCAAAACATATCAAGAAGCAGAATCATCATGCCTACACCCTAGTTTGTCAAAAATCTTCTTGATGTTCTTCTCCAGGCGGGAAAGCATGCTGCGTTACTCATCAATATTTCTTTTCATTCTCATAAGCATATCTAGTTGATCATCATTTCGCTCATTCATCTCTTCCAACTGATCTCGAATTACCTAAAGATAAGCTTGGGATACTTCACTTCTCCGCACACTACTACTCGCCTAGAGCGTGAGGCGCTCACTTGCCTCTTAGAGGCCGTTCTTCCGAAACTCGCTCACCCTCCAAGGTCAAACCGAGTTTCTTGACATGATAGGAATAGACCCATCCTTTCTCCACTGTTTTAACAACGGAGATTATAAGTAGTGAATCTCCAACTCTGAGGATAAGGAAAATGTTCATTGACCTTGAGATTGCACTTCTGGAGTTTTGCCATGTGAGTGATCAGTGCTCCATAGGGCATGCTTTTATGCTTCACAGTTTGGCCCTTAAGTTCACCTTTTAACAGATTTGCTTTCTTTCTCATCATGTGGATGATCAAACTTGGAAAATTTATTGTCCGTCCTTCTTCCAAATGCCAGAGAATTTCCTTATCCAAGTTGGTGATATGATTGTTGCTAGCCTTCTTAGGATATATCACCCGATTGATGGCATAGTGTAATAATCGATAGTTCAAAGGTAGGTCCATGGCCTCAAAAGGTGGGAAATGATCTGATCATAGGCGTGCAAGCAAATCATCACCCTTGGCTTCAGTATACCCGAAATTCTCTTCCGCCTCCTCATCTGTCTCACCATCCTCATGCCTTAAGATGTCTAAATCAGTCAAACAGGCATTTGGCCAAACTCTACCTAGAGGCAACTGAAATCCCTTAGATAAATAATCCTCACAAATGAACATTTCTTTACCCTGAATGTGTGATTTTAAGTGCATTCCCGTATCTACATTGCTTCTAATAACCATAAGATTAGCATAGAACTCCCGCACCATATCCTCGTAAATATCATCGGCATAACCCAGAAAATAACGCAAACCAAGGCTTGTGATTTCAGAAAACAAGTCCTTGTATTCACTATGTTCTAATTCAGTCCAATCAAAACGCATAGACGGAATCAATACCTCATGTTTTAGCACCGAATGATACAAAGTCTGGGCATCGCGGGAGATAAATCGTGCCTCTACTTCCTCATTCTCTCGATCTCCTCCGCCTCTAGATGAAGACCCACGGACCCTTGGTGTAACGCCCCAAATTAGGGGTTAGAATATTAAAGGAATTTAGTACGAATTATGAGTGTTATTTGCTTATTAACTTATTAACTATTGGCTTAAATTGTGCATAAGTATTTTGGCATGCATTCGTGGCATTTTTTGGGTTAATTGGTTTAATGAAAGCATGGAGTGATTTGGACGAGATATGATAATTTTCGTAATTTTTGTATACTTCAAATATTTTTAGAAATTAATGGAGGATTAGTTTTGAGTTGCCAATTTATTTTGAGAGTCATTATTTTCTGACGGAATTTTTGTAAATTTTTAGAAGTTTTCTGGAATTGTTGGGTAATTATTACAACTAAGAATTCATAACAATATTTTTGGTTATTTAGTACTATTTGGACCTAGTAGCTGTTTATTAGTTGTATCGCATCAAAACCTAAACGCAACGATATAAATTGAACATTATCGTTTATTCCTCACCGAATGCCTCCTTTATCCATCCATCAGTAGAGATAGCGAAGTCATTCACTCACCACCACCTGCTATTGGCGTTTTTTTTGGAAAGCTGGTAAGTAAAAATTGACGGTTAGTTTATCATACGCGAGTTATATCTTTGTTTTTGTTTTTGTTTAGATTTATCATGTTTGAAGATTAGGATAATTCTGATAGGTTAGAATTACTAAATAGGTTAGTTGTAAAGTGAAGAAATTAAAGGAAGGTGAAAAAGAAAAAAAAGAAAGAAGAAGTTTGAGTCGAAAGTCAAGGTCAAGACGGTGAATAAAAGAATAGTGAATTGTGAGCGATGTCGTTGTCGGTGAACAGTGTCTTTACACAAGAATCAGTATGTATTTGTGAGCGAATCAGACGTATTTGTGAACAAAGGACTGCATATATTTGTGAGCATGAGTCATACGTATTTTCACCCAAAATGTCTAACGGCTAGTAATAACGACTAATTAATCTGCACAAAAACGACTAGTTTACAAAATGCTCTATAAATAGATACCACTCCTCCATCATTTACTTCATCCCTTACCTCACAAGTGATTCTTGACGAAAACCAAATTTCAAATGTTGTCCGCTATTTCATTTTTTGTCTACTTCTTATTATTATGTATCTTTGTTTCATTCTTAGTGTAGCTAAATGATTCAAATTTCGCACTCTTTTCTCTTTTAGCATGTCCTATGATCTTTATGTTACTTATTGGCATAGCATTTGAGAATTAATGTAATTTGTACATTTTCAGCTTTAATTGGTAAAGACTTGCTTTCATTTGAATACTGCAGATCGCTAATTTCTGAAACTTCATGGATCATTTGGTACTATGAGTTGTTGATTAATCCCGAAATTTGTCATGAATATGCATCATACTCGTTATCATACGTAATTAATTACACAATAATAATTTGTGTCCGTGTTCCTATGATAGAGGAAAGACCACCGCCAGATATTATCGGGATAATAAACACTAAGTATGCGATTTAGGTAAGTGTCTGGTCAAGAATTTCAAGACGTAATATAGGTAGAAAATTTCATGTAAGTACTTTAGGTACACCTAGATGATGTCTAGGATTGATTTATTGGAAGTGCTATTTGCCTGCATATGAAATGTGAAATGACCTTGTTCGCTTTTACAACCGTTAAGTCCTAGTTGGAGTAAATAGGCATGCCTAGAAGGGTCTGCAATGCTTGCTCGTTATTTGACACTTTGGTGTCTCGATATCGAGACATATGTCTCTCCCGCCGATACTAATTATGGTATCTCTGTATAAGTCCTGCTACCTACTTGCTCATGGATTTATAGTTTGATTTGTTACGTATTCGATATCGATTGATTATTCGATTTCAAGGATCTCCGTGTTCTGCAGATTCGCTTAGTATAAAAATCTGTTCTGAAATGCATTCTTTCTGTTTTCTGAAATCGGTTAATATAGATTAGTTATTACTCACTAAGCTATATGCTTAGCACGGTGGATTTTTCCCATGTAGGTTCGGAGCTAAGAGATTAAAGACTGGGACAAGTCAACCGCAGTGGCCAAAAGAGTCTGAGTTTTGTGTTGCGTGAAAATGTATTTTGTTTGGTTTTTTTGGGCCTGTAAATATTCTCTCGATTTGTTTATGAAATTATGAGATGTATTATATGTGTGTTACGTTTAGTTTTTAAAAATGCATGTGTGAAACGTTTTGATTTGTTTGTCTTGTCTTGGGTGGCATCCATTTATCCTCCCAGGGGGTATTTGGGTGTTACATTTTTGGTATCAGGGCAAGTTTAGGCGGTTCTGGTTTAACCACGGCTTGTCTATTGTTTTCTGTTGAGTGTCTAAGTTGTGTTTTGGCCTAATGCGGTGTCCCATGTTTTGTCTATAGTAAGCACGATGAAAGGATCTCACGAGATTATCGAAGGTCTTTGAGAGTAATCAAGGAGCAAACACATTCGAAACACCAGACCATCAATGGTCAATCGAGGAGAAGCGAGGTTCCACCTCCTCCTCTAGCTCAAGGAGAAGCTTTGATTAAGCTATCCCAGATATGATGACCTTGTTGCATCGAATGACAACACCTAAGGTCCGATTAATCAACCGAGGAAGTATACAATTTGAAGAATTTTGGGGACATCTCCGAGGAATCAAGGGCCGAGTTCGATTGAGAAGGTGAAGAGGGTCTTGGATGAGATTAGTTGTCCAGAAAGCGGATGGTTCATCGTGGCTGTTTCCTTCTTCGTGGAGCTGCTTATGAATGGTGGAAATTTGTTTTACGGAGTCCTCAGTTACCGGTGCCTCTGACTTGGGAATTCTTTGCCCAAGAATTTAGAACTAAGTATGTGACGTAAGCTTACAAAAAGGATCGGTGGAAGCAATTCCTGAATCTTAAGCAGAGGAGTTTGTCTTTTCTTTGAGTATGATCGGAGTTTAATCGGCTCCAAGAATATGCCCTTAATCAGATCGATCAAGAGTTTCGATGTCATCAATTTGAGGAGGGATTGCATGATTCGATCAAGGAGCATCTGGCAGCGTTTTCTATGTTACAACACGTTACTTACCATCAGTTGGTACAGGTTGCAATAAAAGTAGAAAGATCAGAGACGATCAGGAAAGAAAGAAGTCAGAGAAGAGGCTTTAATAGAGGAGGTCAGTCTTTGGGGAAACGAAGTCGGGAAAGTAGTTCATTTGCACCAAGAGTTGCTCAGAGATCTGTGATGAGGGGAAAGCAACAAAACTTTCCTACACCGACTGCCTCTAGTAGGGGTTCCTCTGGGGGTCGAGGTTCTAGTGCTCTAGAGTGCCCACACTGATCTATTCACCATTAGGGTGTCTGCTGGAGAGCTACAGGTGCATGTTTTCGTTGTGGCAGTACGGAGCATATGATTGCAAATTGCCCTCTGAGACAGTCTGGGATGGCACAAGCTAGTGGAGAGGTTTCGCATGTTTCAGTTGGGAACAGAGGTCGAGGAAGAGGCCGAGGCGGATATAATCAGAACAGGGCTAATCCGAGCTTGCACTCAGAAACTATGAATCGACCAGCTGTGCCTTCTGCTTCAGCTCGAGCTTATACACTGAAAGCTCGTGAGGATTAGGATGCACCAGATGTCATTGCTGGTATGGTTTCTCTCTTTGGTTCTAAATTGTATGCATTAATTGATCCTGGATCTTCACATTCATATATCTATGCTGGAGAAATGTTTGATAAGGAGATACTTATAGATCAGTTAGAATATGACATGCATGTAACTAGTCCACTGGGCAGTAGTGTGTTGGTGAATCAGGTGGTTAAGAATTGTCCAGTTATGATTCAAGGCAGTGAGTATGCAGCAGATCTGATTAGATTACCGCTTCACTAATTGATTTGATTCGGTATGGATGGCGCCTAAACATCGTAGTAATTATTTGTAAGGCTAAGATAGTTTTCTTGAGGAGGCCCGACCAGTCTGAAATTGTATTTCATGGTGGTTGCACACGTGTTCTGATTAATGTAGTATCTGCTATGCAAGCTCAAAAGCTTCTAAGAAAGGGGTGTGAAGGTTATCTAGCGTTTGTACTTGATTCCCAGAAGGAAGGTGGTAAGGATAAACTGCTTGATATTCCTATAGTGAATGAGTTTCCAAATGTTTTTCCTGAGGAACTACCTCGGCTTCCTCCAGAGAGAGAAGTGGAGTTATCTATCGGTTATGCCTGTCATCGCTCGATATCTAGAGCAATCAGATAGAATGGCTCCTCTCGAGTTGAAGGAGTTGAAGTTACAATTACAAGAACTTCGGATAAGGGTTTATTAGACCCGGTGTATCACAGTAGGGGTGCGCGGTGTTGCTCAGAAGAAGAAGGATGGTACATCGCGCATGTGCATCGATTATCGGCAGTTAAATAGGGTCCTGATGAAGAATAGGTATCCATCGCCAAGGATTGACGATCTATTTGATCGGTTGAGAGATGCAGAGTGTTTTCAAGATAGATCCGTGATCGGGTATTATCGACTTCGGTAAAGGATGTGGATATATCAAGATCGCATTTAGGACCGTTATGGACATTACGAATTCCTAGTAATGCCGTTTGGGTTAACTAATGCTCCAGAAGATTTATGGATTTGATGAATAGAGTATTCGGCCTTATCTCGACCAGTTTGTTGTGGTGTTTATTGATGATATCCTGTCTATTCCAAGAATGAACATGAGCATATTGACCATCTCCGAATTGTATTACAGACCTCGGGAAAGGCGGTTGTATGCGAAGTTGAGTAAATGTGATTTACTGGCTTCAGGAGGTATCATTCTTAGGGCATGTTGTCTCATATGAAGGAATTAGAGTTGATCCTAGTAAGATAGAGGCGGTTGTTAATTGGAAGCCACCAAGGAACGTGTGAGGTGAGAAGTTTTCTGGTCTAGCTGGTTATTACCGTCGGCTTGTTAAGGGTTTTCGGTGATAGCATCCCTTTAACTAAACTATTACGGAAAGGAGTGAAGTATGAATGGTCCGATAGATGCCGAGTAGCTTTGATCGGTTGAAATGTATGCCATCAAGCTCAGATTAGTTCAACCTACTTAGGAAGGAGTATGTTCAGATATCGATGCATCCGGGATTGGGTTAGGTTGTGTTTTGATACAGAAGGAAGGTACTTGCTTATGCTTCTCGCAACTAAAGACTCATGAATATAATTACCCTACTCATGATCCGAGCTCATAGCAGAGTGTTTGCCTTAAAAATTTGACGACACTATCTGTATGGTGAAAGGTGTAGAATTTTTATAGATCATAAGAGTCTGAAGTATCTGCTTACTCAGAAGGAACTTAATTTGAGACAACGACGTTGGTTGGAATTATTTAAAGACTATGATTGTATTGTAGACTACCATCCGGGTAAGGCTAATGTTGTAGCAGATGCCTTAAGTCGAAAGACTATCTCGGCTTTATCACTGAAGCAGATTGGATTGCAGTTGGGATCTGATGGAGCCTTGATGACTCAATTGATAGCAAGGCCCACGTTGAGACAGGAGATTTGTCATGCTCAAAGAGTTGATGATAAGTTACAACAACTTATCTTGGCTACTCAGGAAGGTAAACAGACTGATTTTTTTGTGCAAGGTAATGGTGAATTGTATTATAAGGATCGGTTGTGTGTGCCAGCTAATGATGAACTGAAGAAGAAGATATTGTTTGAGGCTCATAATACAGTCTTTACTATGCATCAGATCGAGTTTCAAGCAAGACATCGTGGTTAGGTATGAAACGGGATGTTGTGGATTATGTAGCAAAATGTCTGATATGCCAGCAGGTTAAAGCTGAGCACCAGGTTCCATCTGGTTTGTTAAATCTTATTCCTATTCCTCAATAGAAATGGGATAACATTACCATGGACTTTGTCACTAGACTTCCTCTTACTCAAAGGAAACATGATGCGGTATGGGTTATTGTGGATAAGTTCACCAAATCTGCTCATTTTCACTGCTCAATCTGACTATTCATTGGATAGGCTTGCAGATTTGTAAGTGAATGAGATTGTAAGACCGCATGGAGTACCATTATCGATTATTTCGATCGTGATCCTCGATTTACTTCGAGATTACGGAAAAGTTTACAGAAGCATTGGGTACTCAACTTAAGTTTAATCGCTTTTCATCCCCAAACAAATTGTAGGAAAATCACAGGGTGTCCATCACATGGACACAGTCTTGAAAACAAAAATTTTGTTCCGGAAGTTCCAAAGCCGGATCCATGTAAGTATAAATAATCAAACCATAACGACTAAAGGAGACCGCCTCTAACGGTATCCACGCAGAGGTTTGAAACCCAACCGACAAACCATTTGACCGGAATAGCTAGACTAAGGAAAAGACTGTTAGATCTTACCTTAGCCTTGGAGAGCAAGTGATCGCCTCGAGGAAGCACCTTGGAGATTAGAGAGAATTGAGAGAAGCCTTGAAAAATCAAAATTTTCTATCAAACTTCAATGAAGTATTCGCCATCACAATGAACCAACGAGCTTCTCCTCTTTCTTAACACTTAAGGCTTACTTGAATGGCTTTTAACTCCTTAAAAGCCAATTAATCAACAGCTAAGGGTCTCCCACGTGGGAGACTATTAGGCCATTAAAAAGTAAGTTAAAAGATAACTTTGACCAAGTCAAAGTTCTCTCTTATCTCCTTTTAGGCACATCCACCGAACATACTACTTATTCTTAAGCTTTTAACTTGTCTCTTTAACTAATTAAAGGGACAATTAAAGCTTGAATGGGAGAGAGCCACGTTAGTGGCTTAGAAAATAATAAACAATTAAGTTAAATGATAAAGTTTGACTTTTCAAACTTTATCTTCTCCCATGATCAAATGACATGTGTCCACTCATATATTAATTAATTAATCTTATTAATTAAGTGATATATGGGGTTCTTCAAGCGGTCCATCAAGCGGGTTGGTCTCTACCGGCCCCAAGATCAAAAATTGGCGTAAACCCTTTTCAAGAATGTCGATGTCACGATCACATCGACATATCCCAATCTCATCGGGATCAATTTAATCCTATTGCTCTCCGGATATTGGATCACTATCCAAAACTATTTTACTGATTTCGAGTCACTCTTATGCGTGTGACCCATTAGGTTCCGGTTATGTTGGCCACTTAGATTAACACTTAATCTAAGCAAGTCAAGAGCGGGTCTAGCAACACATCATGACCCTTAATTGACCGGAAAGTAATTGGTTTGACTAATGAACCCGAGCTCATTAGGAACCGATTTTAACCTTCCATGACAATTACCGTGCAATTAGTCCTTTCACCATCCTATACCCCACTTGGTTATGAGTATGGTCCATGTGTCAACTCTCACTAGACTTTATCTAGCCCAAGTAAAATCGGGTCTCGCCTTAGACTCATTACTCTATATGTCCACGAAGGCGGTCTTCATGACATGTTCACTCGGCCAGAGATTTCCAAGTAATGATCCGCATAAGAGGCCACGGGTATCTCTTCGCTATTCCGTAGTGGTGAATCCTTTATTGGCTACTCAATTACCTTCAATACCTCAAAGCGCACTCCAAGCACCACCCTATGAGCGACCTCCGAAGGCAACAAGGAATGGAGTCAAAGCACGTAATCAAGATTCAAGATATTCTTGAGTACCTCAAGTCTCAAGGATACTTGCACCATTGCTATGATGAGATTATCACCGACATTATAATAGAATACCCATGTGATGATCTCATGGCGGGTCATCCAATGTACTTACTACCACTAGTAAGCATCCACATGTCAAATCTAAATATCTCAATATTTACAGCTTCGAGATCCACCGCTGATCCAATCAAGAAATATGACATGTGCTAGTCTATCCGGATTAACAATGTCCAGCCTCGTTAATCCTATGACTAGGATAATTTAGATATCGACATAATTGCACATGATAGGAATCTCAGTAGTATGATCACATCATAATTTCCTTCATGCTATGTCATATATCATGGACTTCATTAATTTGATTAAAGATCAACATCAATTCATAACAAAATAAATATCAAATAAATGAAATATGCCTTGCTTTATTTATTCATAAAGTGCAGACATGACTATGAACAAAATGCGCTAAAGGGATTGCCTTTAGGCACTAGTCTAACAATCTAACGAGATCGACATCCATAAGTCGACTTACCTTTGGTGAACAAGGCGACTTATCGATCTAGAAGCAAGCATAAGTCGACTTACACCTACAAATCTCCCACTGACCTAAAGCCAATCACCTTGGTATCTAATACCATAAGCGAGTACATGAGAATCAAAATTCTTCTGTGACAATGGCTTTGTCAACGGATCAACAATGTTACGCTCTGTGAGAATTCTCTCTATCAGGACATCACCCCGAGCAATGATCTCCGATTCGGATGGTATCATGAGTACGTGTTTGGATCGTTGATGAGACCTTGGTTCTTTCGCCTGCGCCATAGCTCCATTGTTGTCACAATACAATCAGATGGGCCCATCACATTTGGGAACTACACCAAGTTCAAGAATGAACTTCTTGATCCAAACCGCTTCCTTTGTTGCATCCGATGCCGCAATGTACTCGCCTCGGCCGTTGAATCGCCAGCCGTCTCTCGCTTGAACTTTTCCAACCGATCGCCCGCCATTCAAAGATGAAAACATAACCTGATTGGGACTCGAGTCGCCCTTATCGATTGAAAATCGCATCAGATGCTCGCCACTGGAGATTTCCATCTCCATATACCAAGAAAACATCCTTAGTTCTTCGCAAGTACTTTAGGATATTCTTGATACCATCCAAAGGACCTTCACCGGATCCGATTAGTATCCGCTCCGTAACACTTAGAGCATATGATACATCGGGCCTCGTCATAGCATTGCATACATGATAGATTCTATCGCAGATGCATACGGATCATATTCATGCGCATCCTTTCATCCCGTGTCTTAGACACATAGACTTCGAGAGCGATATCCCATGAGACATGAGAAGATACCCTCTCTTGGATGCTCCATGCTAAACCTCTTTAGCATCTTATCTATGTACGTTGACTGTGAAAGACCAAGCAACCTCTTCGATCTATCTCTATAGATCTTTATCCCAAGGATATAAGTTGCTTCTCCAAGGTCTTTCATGGCAAATTATTCGACAACCAAATTTTTACTGATTGCGAAGATTGAGACATCGCTTCCTAGTAACAATATGTCATCTACATATAATACAAGGAATACGATTGCAGTTCCATTAACCTTCTTATACACACAATGTTCATCCGGATTTTGTGAGAAACCAAACTCTTTGATTGTCTCATCAAAACGGATATTCCAACTCCTGGATGCTTGCTTTAATCCATAAATGGATTTACGAAGTTTGCATACCTTTTCGCCATCATAGAGATGAAGCCCTCGGGTTGTGTCATATACACATCCTCGCCGATTTCCATTCAGAAAGCGTCTTCACATCCATTTGCCATATCTCATAATCATAATGAGCGACAATGGCTAGGAGTATCCTAATGGATTTAAGCATTGCTATTGGGCTGAAGGTCTCGTCATAGTCAACTCCTTGTCTTTGACAAAAGCCTTTAGCCACAAGCCTTGCTTTATAGGTAATCACATTACCATCCATGTCGGTTTTCTTCTTGAAAACCCATTTGCACCCTATAGGTTTTATCCTTCGTGCATCAACCAAACTCCATACTTGGTTTTCGTACATGGAATCCATTTGATTTCATGGCACGAAGCTATTTTCGAGACACTCAACTCTTCGTAACCTCTTCATAAGTGGTAGGCTCATCATCCTCTATGAGCAACACGTCATTCTGCTCACTCACGAAATCCATATCTCTCTAGAAGCAGAGCGTATCCTACTTGACCTACAATTACGTGTGTAGTAGAAGGTTGAACTGCTACCTCATCGTATGAGTTAGTTTGAGTTCAGCATTGATCTGCGTCTCGAGAATCTTGAACTTCTTCAAGTTCAATTTTGCTCGTGCTTGCCTTCTTGTAAAGACGGCATGCATCGAAACAAACATCTTTTGTTCCTCAAGAAGGTAGAATTGATATCCTCTTGTTTCTTTAGATATCCTACTAATGTATTACACTCGCCGACTTTGCTTCAAGCTTATCTGAATTTTTCCGCTTCACATAAGCAGACAACCCCAAACTTTCAAATAAGAAAGATAAGGTTTCTTGTTAGTCCACATCTCATATGGAGTAACATCAATCGCTGTCTTTGATGGAACTCGCTTAACAAGTAAACAATTTGTCTCAAGCGCATACCCCCAAAAGGATTTTGGTAACTATGCAAAGCCCATCATAGATCGAACCATGTCCAGCAAGGTTCGATTTCTCCTTTCTGCCACACCATTGTGCTGTGGTGTTTAAGGTGGAGTCCACTGAGATAAAATCCCATTATCTCTGAGATAATCCAAAAACTCTTGGTCTAAGTATTCGCCACCACGATCAGATCGTAATGTCTTAATACTTTTCCCAAGTTGTTTTTCTACTTCATTTATGAATTGTTTGAACTTTTCAAACGCTTCAGATTTGTATCTCATTAGATACAAGTACCCATATCGAGAATAATCATCGATAAAGGTAATGAAGTAACGATCACCACTTCTGACATGGATGGACATCGGACCACATACATCTGAATGTATTAGGTCTAATAATCCGATCATTGCTCACCCTTTCCCTTAAAAGGTAACTTAGTTATCTTGCCTAACAAACAAGATTCACATGTGTCATATGATTCATAATCAAATGACCCTAAACATCCACTTTTATGGAGCTTAGCGATGCGTCTCTCAGTTATGTGGCCAAGGCGACAATGCCATAAGTAAGTTGACTTTAAATTATCTCTTTTATGTCTTTTCTTGTCATTGACATTCAAAATTGGATGTGACATATCTAATATGTAAATTCTATTGCATAATGTACCAGTACCATAGAGCATTCCATTTAAACTAATAGAACAATTATTGCTCCCAAAAGTTACATGGAAACCAGCTTTATTTAAACAAGAAACAGAGAATATGTTCTTTGTTAAAACCGGTACAAAATAACAATCATCCAAATTGAGTACAAGCCCACTGGGGAGTGTCAAAACATAAGTCCCTACGGCTAATGTAGCAACTTTTGCTCCATTACCAACACGTAGGTCCATATCTCCTTAATGAGTCGCCATCGTCCCCGAGGCCTGCGATATCATTACATATGTGTGAGCCACAACCGTATCTAATACCCATATGTTGTGATCGAAGCAAGATTAACCTCAATGACAAACATATCCGAAGATGTCGAGGCATCCGATGCCTTCTTCTTTGTGGACTCAGATAGACTTCTGATTTAGCCTCAGGTGGCGATCTTGCCACAATGGAAGCGTGTTCCTTTGGGGCAAGTACCTTTGGTTTTCTTTTTCGTCGTTCTTCCTACTTTCTCGATCTCTATCGAAACATCAACAAGAAGTGGATCAGGAAGTGGAACATCAAGGACATAGCCCAGTTCCTTAGATCTGAGAACATTTCTCAGATTTCTTAGCCAATCAAGAAAATCAGGTCCAGGTAATTTGTTCGAGTCCATTAGTTAGCGCAAGTTCACACTGGAAGACATCTTCAAACAATCTAACCATAGAGAGAGAGAAAGACTGTTAGAATAGACTTAAATGCAGGATTTAAGTTAAATGCATGATCATAAGGACTTAAATGACATGCATACAGCTCCCACTAGTTTCATAGAATCCATAACCCTCCTTATGAATCCAAGAAACAAAGTGACAAAATGTCCTAGTGGGTCGATATCCGACATTGCTAAGAATGACCTTGGGTTTGTCCAACAAGCCACTTCTTAGGTCAATCGGTAGGTATCAGTCATACCAATTGCATCATCGATAACCGACATTAAGAATGACCTTGAGGTTAGCTTAACAAGCCACCTTATGTCTCGGGAGGTATCGGACATATCGATTACATCTTAGACACAACTATCGATCATGCTATCAACGGTTGATGTGTGCACAAACATTGGGTTATCAACACTTAATGCGCGTATATCCGATGTACACTACCCAACCGCCTCTGCCCACGTTGACGCGAGGTTAGCTCAACAAATCAACGCTTCTAGAAAACCGACCCATTAATCCGAAAATCTTATTTTGATGGTTCAACATATTCAGATAGAGTGAGCTTGAGGTTAGCTCAACAACTCAACCCTAGAAGAACTCTGGTTCTTACCATATGGAAGGCGTTAGTTTTCATATTACGACGAGGGATTTCCAATTCAGGTCTCATCCAAGCTATGGGATTATAGTCACCATGACTATATGGAATAATTTAGGGCATGGCATCAATCACATTGAATTTATACCGAAAATCATCCATCATCCCGCCAAGGCATGATATAAGTCGACTTATCCAATGCAAGTCGACTTATGCTGCTGCGCATGTACAAGTCGCCTTGTATCAATATACAAGTCGACTTATACGACTCTTGCACATGTAAGTCGACTTATCCAACTGAACAAGTCGCCTTACACAAGGAAAATTGCTATCTAGTCGGCTAATTCTCAATCCAAGCATTCTCAATTCACAACACCAATATAAAAAGTATAAAAACCTTTATATTAATGTGCTAATGAAACATTTTCATCAAATCATGCATGCCATATAGTCAAACTATATAGGAAAAACTTGAAACCGATTAATCACTATTAATCACTAGATTTCCACATAATTTTAAGAATATCAAATTATCATGCTAAGTATCTCTAGGTAGGCTACACGTTATCAAGATTACTCTAGCACTTGTCACAAAAATTGCGACGGCCAAAATAACCAAGATAACGGAATAATCTAACGAGACGCTAAAGTGACCTAGTCGACATCCAAAAATTATTGGAAACCAAATTTCAAGAATCTCATTTTGGCATGCATACCAGATCAATATAACACATTTTTAATCACATTAAAAATGATTCAAGGCATTGGAATTCAGAAATACACAACCAATCATTTCAAACAAAACAGCCCCAGCAACTTTCTCAAAACTGCCAAGCTCTGCCTTTTGCTCGAAATAATCATTGAAACAATTTCAATAAATGCTGAGAAAATTACAGAGGTTAGTACATGTTCACAAAATGCTCCATGAATTTTTTTAAGGATTTATTTCCAACAAAAACTCATCAAACCTCAGCAATCTAGCCAAAACAGAATCTGTGTTTTCAACACAGACATTCCCAGAAGCATACAATAAATTCGGAAATAAATAGTAAATCACCTTGAAAACATTTTTACATCCACAGAGACATTCAAAAACATCTTAGAGACGTTTTGGTGAAAACCAATCCGAAAAATAAATTTTCTAGAATTTATTCTCGAATTTACAAGTATACCTGTTTCAGAAATGTTCAACAGGACAGCATCCGAAACTTAGGGAATCAAATTAGCAAAATCATATCAAACGACATTGATAAATTTTTTCCTTTTATAGAAACATTCAGCAACATCTCATGAGCAGGTCTATGCAAGAAAATTTCGAAAACCCTAATTCTGAAGAGAATTCGAAATATACATAGGCAGCATGCTACACAGCTCAATTCACAAAGGAACTCCGACCTAGTTATCATTTTAACTGTTTATACAACACAAGTGGCTCTGATACCACTGTAGGAAAATCCCGGGGTGTCCATCACATGGACACAGTGCGGAAAACAAAACTTTTTTGTTCCGGGAAGTTCCCGAAAGCCAGGATCCATGTGTAAGTATAAATAGTCAAACCATAACGACCAAAGGAGACCGTCTCTAACGGTATCCACGCAGAGGTTGGAAACCTAACCGGGACAAACCATTTGACCCGGGAATAGTTAGACTAAGGAAAAGACTACTAGATCTTACCATAGCCTTGGAGAGCAAGTGATCAAGCCTTGAGGAAGCACCTTGGAGATGAGAGAGAATTGAGAGAAGCCTTGAAAAATCAAATTTTTCTATCAAACTTCAATGAAGTATTCGGCCATCACAATGAACCAACGAGCTTCTCCTCTTTTCTTAACACTTAAGGCTTACTTGAATGGCTTTTTAACTCCTTAAAAAGCCAATTAATGGCTTGGCTAAGGGTCTCCCACGTGGGAGACTATTAGGCCATTAAAAAGTAAGTTAAAAGATAACTTTGACCAAGTCAAAGTTCTCTCTTATCTCCTTTTAGGCACATCCACCGAACATACTACTTATTCTTAAGCTTTTAACTTGTCTCTTTAACTAATTAAAGGGACAATTAAAGCTTGAATGGGAGAGAGCCACGTTAGTGGCTTAGAAAATAATAAACAATTAAGTTAAATGATAAAGTTTGACTTTTCAAACTTTATCTTCTCCCATGATCAAATGACATGTGTCCACTCATATATTAATTAATTAATATTATTAATTAAGTGATATATGGGGTTGCTGAAGCGATCCAGTCAAACTGGGGTCGGTCCTACCGGCCTACCGGGCCCCGGTACTAAAAAATTGGCGGAAACCCTTTTCAGCAATGCCGATGTCGCGATCACATCGGGACATATCCCAATCTCACCAGGATCAATTTAATCCTATTGCTCTCCAGATATTGGATCACTATCCAAAACTATTTTACAGATTTTCGAGTCACTCTTATGCGTGTGACCCATTAGGTTCCCGGTTATGTTGGCCACTTAGATTAACACTTAATCTAAGCAAGTCATGAGCGGGTCTAGCAACACATCATGACCCCGAATCGATGGAAAGTAATTGGTTTGACTAATGAACCCGAGCTCATTAGGAACAGACATTGAACCTTTCCATAGACAATTACCGTGCAATTCGTCCTTTCACCATCCTATACTCCACTTGGTTATGAGTATGGTCCATGTGTCAACTCTCACTAGACTTTATCTAGCCCAAGTGAAATTGGGTCTCGTCTTAGGACTCATTACTCTATATGTCCATGAAGGCGGTCTTCATGACATGTTCACTCCGGCGCCAGAGATTTCCAAGTAATGATCCGCATAAGAGGCTATGGGTATCTCTTCGCTATTCCGAAGTGGTGAATCCTTTATTGGTTACTCAATTACCTTCGAATACCTCAAACTGTACCCAAGCACCACCCTATGAGCGACCTCTGGAAGGCAACAAGGAATGGAGTCAAAGCACGTAATCAAGATTCAAGATATTCTTGAGTACCTCAAGTCTAATGATACTTGCACCATTGCTATGATGAGATTATCAACGACATTATAATAGAATACCCATGTGATGATCTCATGGCAGGTCATCCAATGTACTTACTACCACTAGTAAGCATCCACATGTCAAATCTAAATATCTCAATATTTACGTTTTCGAGATCCACCGCTGATCCAATCAAGGAATATGACATGTGCTAGTCTATCCGGATTAACAATTTCCGGCCTCGTTAATCCTATGACTAGGATAATTTAGATCTTGACATAATTGCACATGATATGAATCTCGTAGTATGATCACATCATAATTTCCTTCATGCTATGTCATATATCATGGACTTCATTAATTTGATTAAAGATAAACATCAATTCATAACAAAATGAATATCAAATAAATGAAATATGCCTTGCTTTATTTATTCATAAAGTGCATACATGACTATGAACAAAATGCGCTAAAGGGATTGCCTTTAGGCACTACTCTAACAATCTAACTGATCGACATCCATAAGTCGACTTACACTGGTGAACAAGGCGACTTATCAGTACCGAGCAAGCATAAGTCGACTTACACCTACAAGATGGACAGTCAAAACGAGTTATACAGATTTTGGAAGATATGTTGAGGGGTTGTGTATTAGAGTTTCCCGGGAGTTGGGATAATTATCTGACTTTGATGGAGTTTGCTTATAACAACAGTTATCAGACGAGCATCGGTATGGCACCTTATGAAGCGTTGTATGGTAGGAAGTGTAGAACTCCGATATGTTGTACGGAGTTAAGTGAAAACAAGATGATCGGGCCAGACATTGTGAAAGATACAGAAGTAAAGATTCAGATAATTCAAAAGAGATTAAAAGCTTCTAGTGATCGGCAGAAATCTTATGCTGATCTAAAAAGGAAGGATATTGAGTTTCAAGTGGGTGATAAGGTGTTTCTGAAAGTGTCACCATGGAAGCATATACTTCGGTTTAGAAAGAAGGGTAAGCTTAGTCCGCGATTCATTGGTCCTTATGAAATTCTGAAGAGGGTTGGACTCGTAGCTTATCAGTTAGCTCTTCCTGGAGAATTGGCCAGATTGCATGATGTGTTTCATGTTTCTATGTTGAGGAGATACCGATCTGACGCCTCACATAAGATTCCGGTGCAAGAGATTTAGGTACAACAGGATTTGTCATATGAAGAAGGGCCAATTTCCATATTAGCCAGAGAAGTAAAACAATTGCGGAACAAGACAGTACCATTGGTAAAAGTCCTCTGACAACATCATGGAATTGAGAAAGCAACCTGGGAACCAGAGGAAATCATGAAGGCCCAGTATCCGCAATTATTCGGATCGGTATGAATTCGAGGACTAAATTTCTTAAGGAGGAAGAGTTATAACGCCCAAATTTGGGGTTAGAATATTAAAGGAATTTAGTACTAATTATGAGTGTTATTTGCTTATTAACTTATTAACTATTGGCTTAAATTGTGCATAAGTATTTTGGCATGCATTAGTGGCATTTTTAGGGTTAATTGGTTTAATGAAATCATGGAGTGATTTGGACGATTATGATAATTTTCGTAATTTTGTATACTTCAAATGTTTTAGAAATTAATGGAGGATTAGTTTTAGTTGCCAATTTATTTTGAGAGTCATTATTTTACTATGAATTTTGGTAAATTTTGGAAGTTTTACGGAATTGTTGGGTAATTATTACAACTAAGAATTCATAACAATATTTTGGTTATTTAGTACTATTTGGACCTATTAACATTTTATTAGTTGTATCGCATCCAAACCTAAACGCAACGATATAAATCGAACATTATCGTTTATTCCTCACCAATGCCTCCTTTACCCATCCATCAAGAGATAGCGAAGTCATTCACTCACCACCACCTGCTATTGGCGTTTTCTTTGGAAAATTGGTAAGTAGAAATTGACGGTTAGTTTATCATACGTGAGTTATATCTTTGTTTTTGTTTTTGTTTAGATTTATCATGTTTGAAGATTAGGATAATTCTGATAGGTTAGAATTACTAAATAGGTTAGTTGTAAAGTGAAGAAATTAAAGGTGAAAAAAAAGAAAAAAAAAAGAAAAGAAGAAGTTTCAGAGTCAGAAGTCGAAGGTTGAAGACGGTGAATAGTGCAGAATAGTGAATTGTGAACAGTGTCAGTGTCGGTGAACAGTGTCTTACTACAGTAACCGTATGTATTTGTGAACAGTAACCGTATGTATTTGTGAACAGTAATCATACGTATTTTTCACCCAAAAATGTCTAACGGCTAGGTATAACGGCTAGGTAATAACAGCTAGTTAACGGTACAAAAATGACTAGTTTACAAAAATGCTCTATAAATAGATACCACTCTTCCATCATTTACTTCATCCCTTACCTCACAAGTGATTATTGACGAAAACCAAATTTCAAATATTGTCTGCTATTTCATTTTTTTGTCTACTTCTTATTATTATGTATCTTTGTTTCATTCTTAGTGTAGAGCTAAATGATTCAGCTCGCACTCTTTTTCTCTTTTTAGCATGTCCTATGATCTTTATGTTACTTATTGGCATAGAATTTGAGAATTAATGTAATTTGTACATTTTCAGCTTTAATTGGTAAAGACTTGCTTTCATTTGAATACTTTCATGAGATCATTAATTTCTGAAACTTCATGGATCATTTGGTACTATAAGTTGTTGATTAATCCCGAAATTTTTCATGAACATGCATCATACTCGGTTATCATACGATAATTAAGCACAATAATAATTTGTGTCCGTGTTCCTATGATAGAGGAAAGACCACCGCCATATATTATCGGGATAATAAACACTAAAGGCGATTTAGGTAAATGTCTGGTCGATAATTTCAAGACGTAATATAGGTAGAAAATTTCAGTGTAAGTACTTTAGGTACACCTAGATGATGTCTAGGATTGATTTATTGGAAGTGCTATTTGCTGCACATGAAATGGTGAAGTGACCTTGTTACATTTTACAACCGTTAAGTCCTAGTTGTGGGTAAATAGGCATGCCTAGAAGGGTCTCTGAATCGCTCTGTTATTTGACACTTTGGTGTCTCGATATCGAGACATATGTCTCTCCTGCGATACTAATTATGGTATCTCTGTATAAGTCCGTTACCTACTTACATTCATGGATTTATAGTTTGATTTGTTACGTATTCGATATCGATTGATTATTTTGATTCAAGGATCTCCTGTTACGCCATTCATTTAGTATAAAAATCATGCTCAAATGCATTCTTTCTATTTTCTAAAATCGGTTAATATAGATTAGTTATTACTCACTAAGCTATATGCTTATATGATGGATTTGCCGTGTAGGTTGAGCTAAGAGATTAAGGATCGGGACAAGTCAACCGCAGATGGCCAAAAGAGTCGAGTTTTGTGTTGCGAAAATGTATTTTGTTTAGTTTGTTTGGGCCTGTAAATATTCTTTCGATTTGTTTCTGAAATTATGAGATGTATTATATGTGTGTTACGTTTAGTTTTTAAAAATGCATGTGTGACACATTTTGATTTGTTTGTCCTGTCTTGGGTGGCATCCATTTATCCTCCCAGGGGGTATTTGGGTGTTACACTTGAACCTCGTGGAGGAGATGCAGCCTTCTTTCCTTTGCCACTAGACTTGCGTGGAGCCATGACCGATTAGAGAAGGATTCGAAGAAAAAAAAGTGAGATTCGAAGTTAGGGGTCTGGAAGTGACAAAAAGGGGAATTTGAGGTAGGGAAGATGATTTGAAGGAATAATCACTGGGTTCGTTGGAGATGAAGGTCGATTGAAAGAGAGTATAGAGATTTTGAAGAAAAGAATCAGGGGAGTAGTCGACTTGTAGAGAGGAGTTGGGAGAAAGGCTTTTCAGATGATTTGGGAAAAAGAGGTTTTAAATAGTCCCAGAAAGCTGATAGTCGACTTATGAAAGAGTAGTCGACTAATAAAGAATAAAAGCATAAGTGGGGGTTAACAAAGTGAAAACTAGTCGACTGGTAGATAGGTGTTAGTCGACTGGTTTTGAAAAAATAGGCGTATTAGTCGGCTGGTCGCATCCTGTTAGTCAACTATAATGATGAAAATCTGAACCAACTTGAACAATTCCTCTACCTCAGTCGACTTAGACTCCAAGTGGTCGACTGGAAAATTATAAAGCTCCAAATTAAATCCTAAGTGTAGACATGATGATATAAACTTCAGATGGAGTACACATTTACCTCATATTGACCATTTTGATGTAAGTGTATGCAGCAAAATCAACTAAATGAATTTAGGTCACATAGGCCTAGTTTCAATTTAATATGTACAAACACATCTTCCTTAAGAGGTTTAGTAAAAATGTCAGCTAATTGGTCACTAGATGATACATGCTTCAAACAAATGTCACCTTTTAAACAATGATCACGGATGAAATGATGTCTAATTTCTATATGCTTCTTTCTACTATGTAGAATTGAATTTTTGCTCAAACAAATTACACTGGTATTATCACAATAAATAAGAATATTTTTTAACCACAATACCATAATCAAGCAATTGATGTTTAATCCATTAACAAGGAAAACATTGTCAATGGTAGGCAAAGGTTCCTTACCCACTTTACCAATACCAATGACTTTACCTTTATTGTTGTCTCCAAAAGTGACATACCCTTGATTCTTTGGTTTAATTTCTGCAAATAAGTTCTTGTCTCCATTCATGTGCCTTGAACGTCCATTATCAATGTACCAAGTGCTTGATGGTTAATTTTCATTCCTTGCTTGTACCTACAACTGAAACATCCTTTCTTCTCATTGGTACCCAAGCCATCTTGGGTCCATTTTGGTTAGTCATATAAACCACATTAGGAGGTGTTGTACCTTTAATCGCCCAAATTTTCTTAACATTGATACATCTCCTAATACTTTTACATACAAGTTCTATATGACCATCTTTCAAACATCTAGCACATTGAACAACTTTTCCATCCTTAGTGAATTTTGAAATTAATGAACAATCTCTATTAAAGGGATCATATCCTAATCCATGTTTAGAAATTGAATATCTTTGCAAGGATAATAAGTTTTCAAACTTTTCATTCCCATTAACAAATTTTCCAACCACATAAGAAAATTCCTTTATAAATCTTTCAAGCTCACAAATAAGATTTTCCTTTTCAATAAGGCATGCAGAATGATCTTCCTTAGGACAATCTAAATCATCAATCGTCTCATGTAAAGCACTATTTTCAGCAACCAATTCCCTTATTTTCTTTCTCAATTTCTTGTTGATTTCAATAGCTTCTTCAAAATCAATTTGTAAGGCATTAAAAGAATCTCTAAGATCTTGATCAAATAAAGTTACCTCATCTTTGTCATCACTTGTTAAGGAGCTATTAGCCATAAGCGCTAAGTTGTTTTCCTCATTTCTTTGGTATGCTTCCTCATCATCACTACAAGTGACTACTAGGCTTGCTTTCTTTTTCCCTTTGTCATATTTGTCGCTTTTCTGGAAATTTGAAGTGGAAGATGAATTTTTGCATTCTCTAGCATGATGTCCTGTTTTTCCACATTTCCAACATTCTTCATTGTTCTTCTTTTATTCATAGCCCTTAGATCTTCTTTCCGATGTGTACCTTTTCCTTTCTCCATTTCTTCCGCCACTTAATTCCTTCCTCCTATTTTTGAGTAGTCCTTTGAACTTCCTCAAATTTCTGGCCTACATTGCTATTTCTTCGTCTTCTTCTTCCTCATCTGTTTCTTCATCACTTTCATCAAGAGAAGATGTATTAGCCTTTAAAGCAATTGATTTTTGTAACTTACCTCTTCCTCCTCTTGATTTGAGAATGATCTCATAGTTTATGAGAGATCCCACCAAGGCGTTGAATTCCAGATGATTGAGATCCTTGGATTCCATGATAGCAGTGACTTGTGAGTCCCATTCTTTCGGCAGTGAACGAAGAATCTTTTTCACCTTTTCGCTATCCATCATATGCTTTCCAAGGTTGCCTAAACCATTTATGATTTCTGCAAAACGATCAAGCATAGTAGAAATAGACTCACCTTCCTTCATAACAAACATTTCATAATCATGGAGAAGCATGTTGATCTTTGTTTCCCGAACTTGATTAGTTCCTTCATGAGTGATGCGAAGTATTTCCCACATTTCTTTAGCGCTAGTACTGGAGTTTACTCGATTTCTTTCCTCAATCGTGAGAGCGCAATATATCAGTTTCATAGCTTTCGCGTTGATATAGGCTTGCTTCCAATCATTGTCGTCGTATTTTAGCTCCGTTTTTAACTCACCATTTTCTTTCAACGGTGCTTGTGGACCGAAGATGATAATATTCCAATATTCTACTCCCTCGCTTATGATATGATACTTCATAGGATTTTTCCAAGAAGAGTAGTTAGTACCATTAAACAAAGGAGGGCGATAATTTGTGTTACCTTCTTCCGCTAGGTTGTTGTGTGCCATCCTTGGATACTTCTTCTCTGATACCAATTGTAAAGGATCTAGAAGGGGGGTTTGAATAGATCTTTAAGCTTTTTGTAATTTTCTACAATAAAATCAAAAGTTAATTCACACAAAAACAATTTAAACAAATTTAAATTGAAAGAGTAGGGAAGAAGAGCAAACACTGTTTTTATAGAGGTTCGGTGCTAAGACCTACGTCCTTTACCTAAGCTCCCACTTAGGATTTTGCAAACCACTTTATTGCACACTTTGTAGTTCAGTGTGAACTTTTTACAATGCTACTTGATTTCCGGCTCAAGCTACCTTTACACTCGATTTGTTTTCCAGCACAAATCCTACCAACACCACTTGATTTCCGGCTCAAGCTACCTTTACACTTGATTTGTCTTCCGGCACAAATCCTAGCTAACAAGTGATTCTCCTCTAATTACTCAACTAACATAACAATGAGATAAAGATGAAAGAGCAATGCTCAATACAATTGTGTAACAAGATAAGAGCAATAGTGAGCAAAGTATGGAACAATAATGGAGTCTTTTGCTTATAGAACTTTCATCACATCCTCCCTTGATCTTCCACTCTTTATATTGACAAGAATATAGTCGTTGGAGGTCTTCTAGCCGTTGCTTGATTATATATAGCCGTTCCTTAACTTCCTACTTTCCTTTTTGTGAAAGATTCGTATAAATCTTGTCCATTTCAACATGTTAGTCGACTAGTCGAAATGTTATAGTCGACTAGTGTTAACATATTTCACTGCAGGCTTGATTTCGCTCCTCGATAAGTCGACTAGTGACATGATAGTCGAGTAGTATTACTATTCCAATGAATTGTAGTCGACTTGCAGCATATCAGTCGACTTGTTTTATGCCCCATCTGATGATCCTTAATTCTTAGTCGACTTATACAATACTTAGTCGACTTGTTGCTGGTTCCAACAGATACATTTAGTCAAATCTTCCAATAATCTTCATCTTTAATGTCTAAATCATGTTGACATTGTTTCCTTCTTGATTCCTCAATGATTTATGATGTCTTCTAAATTTTTTTCAATCCAAAACACCTGAAATAAATTTCTTAACCTATTCTATATATTTTATTATTATCAAAACTTAAGTAAGATTTAATTTGTCAACCACCATTGGTCTAACAGATGTCGTTAGTGATTTACTACATGTGGTAGCATTCAACAAATAGGAGCCTTATGAATTGTGTCATCAGATATTCAATGCTACATTGTTTTTATTAATCATCTGCCAATGTTGTTGTCTTAATAAGTTATAATTGATCATCTAATGATCAGTTTAGTGTTATTGCTTTTTCAGGAATTATGTCTTATTATTCTTGCAAGAGTCATATAACTTGCTATGTTTTGTGGCCTATTTTTTTTATAGTGTGGAGATCGAAAGAAGAAATAAAAAACAAAGAAGCAAAAAGTGCTCATGTGTAATAATTTTATAATGTTTGTAATCATAACCCTTCTCTATAAATTTATGTTTCTAAAATGCTATAAAATTTATGTTTATTTATATTTATCATTTCTAATATTATTTACTACTGAATTTTTTTCTTAAACCCTTCTAGTATTTACAAATTATTTGCTTAATGTGTGATATGTCCATCTGAATAGATGATGGGGGTTTGATAGAGGGTCAGATCAATAACCAAATCAGAGTTTGGATTTGATTTATGTACAAGCATCATCGTAATTTAAAAGAAAAATAGATAATAAATTTTTTATTTACAGTAAATATGCAATTTTAAAAATAAACGTTCGCACTAATATTTTTTATTTTAACACACACTCATGTTTTTGAAATGCTATTTTAAACTTGTCAAATTTAATGAACGGAAAAGTATCGTTAGTTTTTATAATGGCCTTGTTAATTTAAAACTCTCTCTTATTATTCTACCGAAGCCTAACTTGCAACTATTTTATTTTATCTCTAACGCTCTCTTCTTTCTTTTTTATTTTCTCCCTAACTTGCAACCATTTTGTTTTATCCTTAACTCTCTCATTTTTATTTTCATGTTTTATCCTTAACTCTCTCTTGTCTCTCTTTTTATTTTCATTTTATTTTTTACATTATTTAATTATTTAATTGTTCCTTTGTTACCAAAAGAAGTATAATTTTCTTAAATTATTATATATAAACAAATAGTAATTTACTAAAATGTTTTATAATATAATATTTTAAATAAAATATATTACAATTTTATATAATTTTTAATAGTATCCACAATTTAATTCTATTACTCATTTTAAATTAAGAGATTAAATAATTTTAAATTAATTAATTAATAAAAATATTATGATGATAAAAAGTAATTATATATTTATTTTGTTGAACTAGTCTAATTCAAGCTAGTAAAGCTAATTAAGTAGTGAAATCAATTGCAAATTGATTAACTAGCATATAATCTTTTTTATCTTATATAATTAGATGGCATCATCCTAAAAAGGAAACAAAGGAGGAAGTTAAGGGGGGAATGATATAAGTAGGATTTGTTGGCCAAAAGAAACTCTTCTTATCTTTTGTGACACCAACATATTGAAAGGAGTAAGGGAAAATGCGGGGGAGTTATTAGTCAAAGGTTACCATGAAA